>CM055319.2:20616246-23016246 GCA_029255685.2 Silene conica
GAAAACAAACAGACTCCTGTTAACAACCTTCCTCCGACACCCATGGCCACCAGCGACACCCAAGCCAACACCCCTGTACTCGCCTCTTACCCCCACAACCAACCCGTAGCCACTAGGCGACTCGACCTTGGTAAGGACATAACAACGACAACAACAACGTAAACTATAACGGAAAACGAGGCTTACCTTATTTGTTTAAAGCCGCCTGTAACGCGCCGAACCGCCGCCGCCCTTCTCTCTCTTCCTCTCTCTCTCTCCGCCGACCCTAGGAACCGTGAAAGAGTGTGTAACGTACGGAGGCCGCTCCCTTGTTTAAACTGATTTAGGGTTTTATTATATTCGTTTTTTGTTTTGGTTTAGAGTTTTGGGAGTCACGGTTTAACGTGAGAGAAGCAAGTAGGGTTTATGGGTAGCTTAGTAGTAAAATGTGGGCCTGACCTATAAGAAACGAGCTTTATCTTAAAATAATACAAACCCACCTTAGTCGGTGTACTTACGATAGCGATTAGTATAACACGATAATATCATGAAGAACTTATAATATTAAGTCTCGGTTAACTTATAATATCACAACCCGAATCTTAAAAAAATGAGATATAACATATTCGATAAATTAATTATCGAATACTAATGTTCAAATACGATCAAAACGTCAATATAAACAATAAATATTGTAATAAAATACGAGGTGTTACAGTCTTCCCCCCTTAAAATGAACTTCGTCCCGAAGTTCAACCACCAACTTATATAGCCGTACTCATACCCAACATATATCACACATACGTCATATACTCCAACATATATCACTTACTCATATAGACTCGAAACATAACACCATAATAAGACAATTAACATAAGTGAACTCATTATCACGAACTGTGAAGATACGGGGTGTTACAGTCTTCCCTCCTTAAAATGAACTTCGTCCCGAAGTTCACATCCCGCAGTCAACAAACCGTTCACTAGGAACATAACGAATTCAAAGTGTGACACCGCATCACATCGAAACTGATCAAAATACTTTAAACATGAAATAAAACACGAAAAGTTACATTCTACCCTGGTTAAGAAAACTTTGTCCCCAAAGTTTAACGTATACCAAATTAAAGGATGCTTCACGAATCACAGTAAATGTATAACCTAAGTAATCAGGTTATCAAACGTATTGAAACAATCACGACATACCAAATAGCCATGTCATAACAATTAGCCATACCATAAAATCATTAAGATTTTACAATCCTATCCTCCTTAAAACATGGTTACGTCCCCGTAACCTCATTATAGAGTTTCTAGCCCATTGCACCGTCTTACTCATTACTCTATCTCATAAACCGCAGGTCAATATTTCCATCTCGATATCAATCTCTACTCAGAAAATAACTCAACAACCAAGGTCATACTGGACCGTAGACACAATGTGGCACCACGGCCTAATAACTCATAACTCAAAATCCCCATCTCAGTTTCAATATCAATATGAATATCGTCAAAGGTTCAAAGAACCGTGCTCCACACATAAAGTATGAACTTTAAGCTACTCACCCACGTGCCAAGGTCAACGAATACGACAACTCCATAAAACACTGAACTACAACCTCAACACAAGTCAATCAGGGTCTTCGGTCTGAACTCTATCCAATCAAACTCTATCCCATCCGTACTTACCTTGCAAATTCATTGACCTGCTTTTATGTACACTTACAGTACCACAGTTCATAAAAAGAATTTGGACGCTATACCAAATCAACCTAATGCAGAACCATTATGCATAAATCAATTTAATCATTTACCAGAAGTTTGCGCATCTCACAACTCAACCCATCTCACAAACAATTTAATTATCTTACCAATAGGAAATATTATCTATCGAAATGGAACAACTACCAATATTCAACTCAATAAGCATTCTTAAGAGACTCATATCAACTATCATGTAACATATAACCTCAAAAAATAATGAGAGTAATAGGATGTAACACCCTCATTTATTTAAGAGCCTTTAGCAAGACCTTCTCAAATAAATAGAGCTGTTACCATCTCGGAATGACCGAGGTAGTGAATAACAAGTAAACAAACCAAAGTACTTTATATAAAAACTGATTAAATTAAAACTTTTGATATTACAGCGATTACACAAAGAATAAAAGTACAACTGATAACATCTAACTATGTGATTTACTTCTAATAAGGTCCAAGCCATGTCTCTCTCCTTGCCCAAGCTCCTAGTCCACCTGTAGAATCTACTCCCCATTCCGGATCATCGTAGGTGTACACGAATACAATGTCAACCTCGCGGTTGAGTAGGGTAACACAAAAGTAAATAATGCAACAAATATGATATGCAATGTCATTGGTTACTCGAGCTCAAACACAATCTCAATCTCAAACCCGTAACTCCCAGCCATACCGAACCTCCCGGCAGACTATAATCGGCCGTCGCCGAACACCAGCTCAAAAGCTGATAAGACACCAGGCCTGGTCTGCAGAACCACCCTGGGCTTTATATCAGAACACTATCTGATTCACAATATCTCACTAACCAATGCATATGCATGCTCATGAATGCCACAATATAAATATGTAATCATGCTATCAAATACTGAAATACTCAGGCCATTGCAAGTAATCCACAATCAATCCAACCAATATCATTCTTATATAATTCATGCTTGTATCCATCACATATAAGGCAACATCCTTTCATAACACATCACAGAGTAAACATCCATTCATATCAGTTCATAAAGTATAGAGTCAGTGTATCCTACCTGGATAGCAATATAGTCCAAAGCAAACCAGCGAGTTAACAGAATAATGCCACTTCAAAATCGTCACCTAACAATATAATATACGTAATTACTAACTAATATAGTTACGTAACAAACATAATATATTAATTATTCAAATTAACGATTTAAATAATATATCACGCATAACGAGACCGTATTAAACATGACTAGGTTAATTAATTTAAGAAACTTGTCCTTATTACTTTTATAACCAACTTCAATTAAATAAACGAACATAGAAAGTATATAGTCAATTATTGATAACCGTCACATTCTTGTATAACAAAATTTACTTGACAACTTTTAATAATTAAAACATGAGTAATATTTACTAATGTTAATCACACTAGTATTAACCATATACTAACAATCATAACAATAATAATATTAACACTAATAATAATATTGATAATATACGGACAAAGCTAACAACAACTTATAATAATAATAATAATAATAATATTATGTTGACAAAACAACCACAATAACAATACCCATTATCACCATAAAATAACAAGAACAACAAGGTAGTTTAAATAATGATAATAATAATAATTGTAATAATAATAATGCATATAATAATAACAATAGATTATAGCAACAACACGACAAGAAGACACGAAACAACGACAACAAACACGACCACAGCAACATCGACCCGAACAGACCCGACACCAACTTCGTGACACCACCGCCACTAGCTTGGTCCCTCACCACCGACACCACCGGCCCCAACCTAAACTTCGTACTACCCACTACAACTTTCACCCATAGGTCACCACCAAAGACCACCAGAGCAACCACCACAACCGTTTTAAAACAGCCTGCCCACAGCCCAAACTCCCTACGTTCAGCACCCATCTCCGACACCCTATATTCTCACGCTCCTCTCTCTCTCTACCGACCCCGACAACCCCAATGGCCACCACCTTGGTCGCCACTGACCCACGGTGGTCCCATAGGAGGTCCCCACAACTCGTCTTTTCCCTTGTAGCGTCCTATATAGACGTTATAAAAGTGCAACACCAACAACCCCCTTATACTCTGATTGACGGTACTACTGTTCTCCGCTCTGCCACCGGAACTCCAGCCACCAAAACACGTACCCTACGCACCACCTAACACTACTCACTTCCCACGACTCTCTGGTGGAAACCACCAGGCCTCGCCACCCCTCAAAACACCTGAAACAGCCTCACCAAAACATTGACACTCACACACCAATACGCACCCCTGTTTTCCTTGTTATACACGACCCACATGAGCCCTCTTGTGGTGGTGCTCCGGTCACCAAGCACCACCCTACAACCGCCCACATGAACCCACATCCTACTACTATTAACCAGAAGTAAAAAATAAGCAAATAGCAAACGATAAACAGCTTCGAAAAGGCAATTAAAAACGAACCAGAAACGTATCAGAAAACGCATAAAGTTGTTACTGTCGACATTCGCGGCCATTGTTGTGTCAGTTACGGTGGTCTTATGGTTGTTTAAAGGCGATAAACATGTTATACGTACTACATAGGTCACATATAACTAAAATACTCGGATGAAACAACATAGAAAGAGCATGAAAAAACCTCACAAACTTGGTGCAGTGCAGAGGCAATAAAACGATGGTGGTGATTCGGTTTTTGGTGTCTCTTCTTCCTCCTCTCTTCGCTCTTGTTCACTCCCACGACAGGTCACTAGAAAATTAGGGTTTATGTCGATGGAGAAAAGTGTATGTCGATGGGTAGAATTAGGGTTTGTGTTTTGTGAGGTTTGTCGATGGGTGGAAGTAGAGTAGGCGTGGTAGAGGATTAGGGTTTGTTTTGTTTTCAACCTTTGATGCCCTACATGGTCGACACCACCCATCAAATTTCAACCGCAAGCCCAACCTATCACGCATCCCGAGAACCAAATTGACAATACCCCGTTCTTATCTCGCAACTTTAAAATTAAGGAGAACGTACAAATACTTATACTAATTAAATTATGTACTTTAGCATTAGCAAGAATTAATTAAATTACTTATAACAATATAAAATTATTTAGCACTTATATAATAATGTATAAAATTTAGGATTTAAAAATAATTACGACTTAAACAATAAAACAAGTATAAACGAAGAATAAATATAGAATAGGAAAATATATTTAATTATAAATATATTATCAAAATAAAGAAATACGAATAAAATGACATTTTATGAAATAATCATCAAATATAAAATTATTATGAAATACGGTATAATCGTAAAAATACGATTTATAAAATAATAATAGTTTACGTAAATACTTTATAAACATTCCATTTGATTGAAATACGTGTATAAAACATGGTTCGACTGCCGTTAACCGAGACTAAATACGGGGTATTACAGTCTTCCCTCCTTAAAATGAACTTCGTCCCGAAGTTCGCTACCCCATAACGGTAAGGAAACATATAACAAGTAGGAAACAATCACGAGTAGCACTTATATAGACTTTAAAACACGAAATGTTACATTCTACCCTCGTTAAGAAAACTTTGTCCTCAAAGTTTAACGCATAACAAGTTAAAAGATATATCACGAATCACGGTATAATGCATAACAGAAGTAAACAGGATTATCAAATATATATATTCAAACAATCACGACATACTAATTATCATTATCAACTAGCCATGTCAAAAAGTATCAAGATTTTACAATCTTATCCTCCTTAAAACATGGTTACGTCCCCGTAACCCCATTACAAATTCACATTCAATGCTCAAGAAGATCACCAAAACATCAGTCACAAATCATATGATAAGGTAATTACCACTAGCATCCTACTTTTGAAGCAACCATCATATTTGTCAATTTCATGCTACGTAGTAAAACAAAATCAAGGTAACCACTAGTACCTATATACCCGTAAATTTTAACACAAACTTAACGTATTTTGTAAAACCCCTCGCGAAAGCGGAAATTTAAAACACACAAAATACTAAAAATGCAGCGGAATTAAAACTTTTTACATATCTAAACATGCGAGGTGTCCTACTACAAAACTGAAACATGAATAAGTATACAAGCGTAATATAAAAGCAGCCCGGGATGGCACATCCCTACAGGCACTCAAAAACTGAAATATAATTCTAAGTCTAGCTAACGTAAAGGTGTAAGTCAATCGATGAAGGATCATCGCTCGCTAGCTCCATGCAACCCCTCTGCCAACCTGTCATGTACCTACATACATGTAAACATGTACGCCACAATCAGTGGGGAGTGACTAGAGTTCTCCTAGCCACCTTTTGTAACGACACGTAACAAGCAAAGCATACAGAATACTCCAACATATATAAACATGTGAAGTATAACAATATCTCAATAACTGATCTCATACTATCATGCAATACTAATGCACGACTCTCAACCAACTTCGGAAACTATTTGGAAGGAGAGCCGGTTTCCCTACCGGTTGCCCGGTCGGGGGGTCTTTCAATCCAAACCATTTACGAAACTGACTTAGAGTCATCCAATGCCTTGGATGAACAATAACAAGTCAAAACATCATACTCATGGATATCAACATCTGTATCATCAATATTAACATCTATATCTGACACTGTACCAACTCAAGGCAAGCAGATATAAAACAGCAAGTACAAAGGTTCAGAGGCGACATCTTAACGCATAACCTAGGTACTACATCATTCAGCAAGTATAAAGGTTCAGAGGCGACATCTTAACGCATAACCTATATACCAAATTCACAATATCAAGCAAGGACTCAGAGGCGAAAACTCAACGCATGGACCGGCTTTCATAAGATACTAGACTCAGAGGCGAAAACTCAACGCATGGACTAGCACTCAAATCACAATCACAAGTAAGGAACTCAAAGGCGAAAACTCAACGCATGTTCCCCTACTACATCACAAGATACTAGACTCAGAGGCGAAAACTCAACGCATGTTCTAGCACCAAACACCTGCACTCCGGGTAAGGTATGACAACCTGACTGCCCCGTCGTGCAGTTGCTCTACTCGTCAGACTCAGAGGCCAGCCTAAGGCATGTCCTGACGCGATCACTCAAACATGTCTGGACTCAGAGGCGAAAACTCAACGCATGTCCCAGACACGACAAACAAACACATATAGGGCTCAGAGGCCAGCTTAAGGCATATCCCCATATATGACATACAACTCACGTATTAAGTTCAGAGGCGACATCTTAACGCATAACTTAACACGCATCAAAACAACATCATCAAGTCTATGAACTAAACTCTAGTTCTACTTTCTTAACTTCTAGTCAACACTTAATTGACCCCAGGAACTAAGTTGAGGGATAGCCGGTTTCCCTTTCGGTTACCCGACCGGGGGGTCTCTATCCTCTCTCCATTCCCGAACCCAATATAGTGTCGCCCATCCTCCGGGGACCTCAAACACACATACGAAACATACGGAAAAAGAATCAACGAAATCCGACTTGTGAATCAAAAGTTATGAAGCAAACGTAGCTAATTGGGGCTCCTAGCCGGTTGGCCACAGGCGGAGAGTCTCATATTAAATAAATATTCATCTCAAACCAACTATATAAGCCTCACAATATGATTAATATATGCTTAGACTCTTCACAAGAAAATCCTCAAAAGTTAACTATCTTCATGCACAATTTCCATAATCAACTCCTTATGAGCTAAACGACTCGAGACGGATAACCACGCTTCTTATGATGACTTTCCTAGCTCTAATATACATTTAAAACCAAGTGTATATACCACCAAACATCACTTAAAACATCCTAAAAACAATTGGGAAACAAGCCCCCAAAACGGCTCGACAATCCGATAAACGAGCAGAAAGTTACAGCGGTTTTTGCGCAGCCTGCGCAAGGGGGTGCGCAGCTGCGCCTAGGCTGCGCATCCTGCGCAATTTGGAGCGCAGCCTGCGCCCAAGCACGGGCCAGGTTGGTTTCGTAAGTTTCCTGCAATTCGCCAATTCAATCAATCCTTCGACAACCACTTCTAAACCATGATTTCTAGCATCAAACCTATACAATCAACACATAACAACCCATAACAATCCCAAGTGTGTCTCATATATGATTTTTGCACAAAATCAAGCATTAAACAAGCATAAGAACGAAAATCCCAAATGATACCGATCTTCATGTATACTCAAAATTTCCACTTAAACCATGAATTCAACACAATACTTCCACAATAACATTATAAGAAGCATAAAGAAGATAAAAGTAAACCTAAACATGTTCCTAAACACAAGAATTCATCCAAGAACACAACAAGCATGCTACTTTGACAAAAAGGCCGAGTTACTCATTATCGTCACCTTTTATGCGTTTAAGCTCCAATCTCTTCTTCAATCTTGCCACTAAACTCCTTGTGATCTTCTAAGTCTTCACCTACAACAAGCAAAACGATTTTAAGAGGCTAAAATTCGAATTACCCAAAACAGGCCAAATTTCGAATTGAAGGAAACGGAAAACGGAAGTGATAGATGGCTTGCAAATTCGATGAGGATTCCGAAAATGTGATTATTACCTTGATTCGGTGAACGGATGATGGAGAAAAATGGAAAAGAAGATGAGGAATTATGGAGGTTTTGTGAAATGAGAAATGTCAGTTGTTTTGTTTTGAGGATGATAAAATGTCGACATCCTTAGAAATTTTAGGGGCTTTAGTTGTCCTTTCCCGTTTCAAGGGAAACGGACTTGGATAACACAAACGGGTTTTGATGAGTCGGATTACTTGCCAGGTTATATTCGTCTTAAGGACTTAAGGTTCTTAAGACGGATCTTAACGGACATTTAAAATTAACTTATCAATAATCATTAAAGTGTTATTTCAAAATGAATTAACATCAAATATTAAAACATTATTTTATCCCGTAACAATCATTGAAACCTTTAAAAATATATTTTATTACTTAAAATAATTAAAAGCCTTTAAATATAAATCACGAAAATACGGGCTGTTACATATTTACACCAATGTGGACAATCAGCTAACTCATAGTTCAAAATTGACAACTCAAAACATTTCATGCTCGTAATCATATTATGGAAACGAAATCATATTCTAGAAAAGACATAAGGCAAAATTTAACCAATATAATTAAACATGGGGCATTGACTTATTTGACAAGATATACACCAATCATAGACTAGCAGGTCAGCTTAACATTTTCTAGGTATAAATAAGTTAAAACCACATAGGTGCATTTCTCATCTACTCAAATTACATCAATCATAAATCCAGTAACGGATATAACGTGCAGAATAAGGGGTTTACATCAACAATTTCATATTTAGGCAAAATTTTTATTAACATGTAGCTACAACTTCTTCCTGTTGCTAAACAATTACCATAATTATCAAACATCAGCTTTATCATGGATTATCGATTTGAAAACATTTCGATACTTTCAAAACAATGAAGTTGTAATTAATGACGATTTATAAAGACAGATCAACTAACGATTTTACAAGTTATAGATCGAAAACAAGACTAGCATTTACACAATTCACGCGTCAACCAAATTACTAAATCAATATATTGTGATCAGACTTAAACATAACAATATGTAATTCACCTTGTGGCATAACCAATAGCGTCGATATAAAAGAAACTAACTTTGTATAAAACTCACCAAAAATAATTAAGGTTATATTATTATGTAACAAAGTTCATATCCATATAATATGTCTACTATTCATGCTACTAATGTCATATCGGATTATTACATGATTACATAGCATAATTCATATTTGATTTAAACTTTTATATTTAAAACTTTACCATTTCAACAATCAAACATCACTAGACATAGATTACTATAACATTTAAATCTGATCATTCATATTCAAATTCCAGATGATATATTACATAGTTACGATAGTCATTTGATAACCAGATATCATATGAAAATTCCTAAACACCAAAATCATATGATAATATCACTCCAATCATTGTTTAATAAATATACATCCATTCTCTAAAATTTCAATGCAATCATTCAGATCAATCAACATTTCAATATCTGTCATATTCTTCTAATGCACATCATCATGCAAGTCAAGCTTATATTTCAAACTCATATTCAAAATTCCTGTTCTCAATACTTGGAAATCATATATCGCAATCAATCATTCAATATAATTCCCATACAACACAGATCTCCAACCATATTTCACATCATACTTACCTCATTGCTTTTCTGCGCAAACGTTAGTACAATATATATATATATATATATATATATATATATATATATATATATATATATATATATATTGGGTCCTGTCCTTTATTCTATACTACCCACGCTCTACATCTCTCATGGGTGACCAGGCTAGACTGAAAGGGCCAGTGGCTTGGTTTGAGGGGGCCCCTAACTCATCCCAATCCTGGGGCTCCTAACAGTTACTAGCCTGGGGTTCATTTTATTTAGACACTCCTATGTTCATTATTTCCATTTATTTTAGGCCTGAGGATCGTTTGCTCTGATACCACTTTGTAACACCCCCATTTATTTAAGAGCCTTTAGCAAGACCTTCTCAAATAAATAGAGCTGTTACCATCTCGGAATGACCGAGGTAGTGAATAACAAGTAAACAAACCAAAGTACTTTATATAAAAACTGATTAAATTTAAACTTTTGATATTACAGCGATTACACAAAGAATAAAAGTACAACTGATAACATCTAACAATGTGATCTACTTCTAATTAGGTCCAAGCCATGTCTCTCTCTCCTTGCCCAAGCTCCTAGTCCACCTGTCTCCGACCTGTAGAATCTACTCCCCATTCCGGATCATCGTAGGTGTACACGAATACAGTGTCAACCTTGCGGTTGAGTAGGGTAACACAAAAGTAAATAATGTAACAAATACGATATGCAATGCCATTGGTTACTCGAGCTCAAACACAATCTCAATCTCAAACCCGTAACTCCCAGCCATACCGAACCTCCCGACAGACTATAATCGGCCGTCGCCGAACACCAGCTCAAAAGCTGATAAGACACCAGGCCTGGTCTGCAGAACCACCCTGGCCTTTATATCAGAAGACTATCTGATTCACAATATCTCAGTAACCAATGCATATGCATGCTCATGAATGCCACAATATAAATATTTAATCATGCTATCAAATACTGAAATACTCAGGCCATTGCAAGTAATCCACAATCAATCCAACCAATATCATTCTTATATAATTCATGCTTGTATCCATCACATATAAGACAACATCCTTTCATAACACATCACAGAGTAAACATCCATTCATATCAGTTCATAAAGTATAGAGTCAGTGTATCCTACCTGGATAGCAATATAGTCCAAAGCAAACCAGCGAGTTAAAAGAATAATGCCACTTCAAAATCGTCACCTAACAATATAATATACGTAATTACTAACTAATATAGTTACGTAACAAACATAATATATTAATTATTCAAATTAACGATTTAAATAATATATCACGCATAACGAGACCGTATTAAACATGACTAGGTTAATTAATTTAAGAAACTTGTCCTTATTACTTTTATAACCAACTTCAATTAAATAAACAAACATAGAAAGTATATAGTCAATTATTGATAACCGTCACATTCTTGTATAACAAAATTTACTTGACAACTTTTAATAATTAAAACATGAGTAATATTTACTAATGTTAATCACACTAGTATTAACCATATACTAACAATCATAACAATAATAATATTAACACTAATAATAATATTGATAATATACGGACAAAGCTAACAACAACTTATAATAATAATAATAATAATAATATTATGTTGACAAAACAACCACAATAACAATACCCATTATCACCATAAAATAACAAGAACAACAAGGTAGTTTAAATAATGATAATAATAATAATTGTAATAATAATAATGCATATAATAATAACAATAGATTATAGCAACAACACGACAAGAAGACACGAAACAACGACAACAAACACGACCACAGCAACATCGACCCGAACAGACCCGACACCAACTTCGTGACACCACCGCCACTAGCTTGGTCCCTCACCACCGACACCACTGGCCCCAACCTAAACTTCGTACTACCCACTACAACTTTCACCCATAGGTCACCACCAAAGACCACCAGAGCAACCACCACAACCGTTTTAAAACAGCCTGCCCACAGCCCAAACTCCCTACGTTCAGCACCCATCTCCGACACCCTATATTCTCACGCTCCTCTCTCTCTCTACCGACCCCGACAACCCCAATGGCCACCACCTTGGTCGCCACTGACCCACGGTGGTCCCATAGGAGGTCCCCACAACTCGTCTTTTCCCTTGTAGCGTCCTATATAGACGTTATAAAAGTGCAACACCAACAACCCCCTTATACTCTGATTGACGGTACTACTGTTCTCCGCTCTGCCACCGGAACTCCAGCCACCAAAACACGTACCCTACGCACCACCTAACACTACTCACTTCCCACGACTCTCTGGTGGAAACCACCAGGCCTCGCCACCCCTCAAAACACCTGAAACAGCCTCACCAAAACATTGACACTCACACACCAATACGCACCCCTGTTTTCCTTGTTATACACGACCCACATGAGCCCTCTTGTGGTGGTGCTCCGGTCACCAAGCACCACCCTACAACCGCCCACATGAACCCACATCCTACTACTATTAACCAGAAGTAAAAATAAGTAAATAGCAAACGATAAACAGCTTCGAAAAGGCAATTAAAAACGAACCAGAAACGTATCAGAAAACGCATAAAGTTGTTACTGTCGACATTCGCGGCCATTGTTGTGTCAGTTACGGTGGTCTTATGGTTGTTTAAAGGCGATAAACATGTTATACGTACTACATAAGTCACATATAACTAAAATACTCGGATAAAACAACATAGAAAGAGCATGACAAAACCTCACAAACTTGGTGCAGCGCAGAGGCAATAAAACGATGGTGGTGATTCGGTTTTTGGTGTCTCGTCTTCCTCCTCTCTTCGCTCTTGTTCACTCCCACGACCGGTCACTAGAAAATTAGGGTTCATGTCGATGGAGAAAAGTGTATGTCGATGGGTAGAATTAGGGTTTGTGTTTTGTGAGGTTTGTCGATGGATGAAAGTAGAGTAGGCGTGGTAGAGGATTAGGGTTTGTTTTGTTTTCAACCTTTGATGCCCTACATGGTCGACACCACCCATCAAACCTCAACCGCAAGCCCAACCTATCACGCATCCCGAGAACCAAAATGACAATACCCCGTTCTTATCTCGCAACTTTAAAATTAAGGAGAACGTATAAATACTTATACTAATTAAATTATGTACTTTAGCATTAGCAAGAATTAATTAAATTACTTATAAGAATATAAAATTATTTAGCACTTATATAATAATGTATAAAATTTAGGATTTAAAAATAATTACGACTTAAACAATAAAACAAGTATAAACGAAGAATAAATATAGAATAGGAAAATATATTTAATTATAAATATATTATCAAAATAAAGAAATACGAATAAAATGACATTTTATGAAATAATCATCAAATATAAAATTATTATGAAATACGGTATAATCGTAGAAATACGATTTATAAAATAATAATAGTTTACGTAAATACTTTATAAACATTCCATTTGATTGAAATACGTGTATAAAACATGGTTCGACTGTCGTTGACCGAGACTAAATACGGGGTATTACATAGGATCGGTAGACTTATGTTACGCCGTAAACAGAATCGGAATAGATAATACTTACATACCCTTGAAATTTATCACAAATTTAATATATTAACAATAATGTAAACAACCTAGAAGCTTATAGTTCATACTTGACAACTTAAAATGTTTCATGCTCATAAACATATTATAGAAGCAAATCATATTTAGGAAAAGACATAGTGCAAAATTAATTAACGTAATTAAACATGGAACATTGACATATTTCACAGGACATACATAACTCATAGACTCACAAGAACGTTTAACATTCCCAAATATCAATTAGTTAACAAAATCACTTAGGTACATTTCCCGTCCACTCATATTACATCATTTATCATGAAGCTATTATTATATATGACTTGCACAATAAGGGTTTATACAATGCGCATCAATTAAATATTCAAGCAGGATTTCATCTACACATACCTACATGACTGTCATTTTGCAAACAATCACCATAATTATCAAACATCAAGCTTAAACCTGGTTTATCATTATGAAAATATTTTGAAATGTTTGAAACATTGAAAGGGTAGCTTGTGACAATTTATAAACACGAATCGAAGACAAATTTTACAAGTTATAGATCGAATCAAGACGACACGGAGACATTCTGACTCTCCTTTACTAAAACATTGGTCTTGTAGTTCATGAATTATGAAAACAAAATTAACGATAAAAGTAAACGAATTCACCAGACTGGTACTTCCATAAACCATATGTCAACAATTGATAATTTAACACATCGTGATCAGGTCCTAATATAACAATATGCAATTCACTGTATGGTATAATAATATGCTTGAAAAGTTATAAAGATTATAATCACAGGGAACTAGACAGAGATAAACCATCAATATACGAAAGAACATCAACAAGATTTACATTGTTCAAATAATCAGAATCACATATAACCATTAGATTACTATATCATGCTAATAGGCTTACCAGTTAAATTTCGTTCTGCCACTTGACAAGACTCTCCTCAGGTAATCATACTTTTGACATCACATACGAGCAACACATAATTATTTTGAGGTCGTAAAACTAGACACATAGTTGGAATGATTCTATAATAAACTTAACGAAATAAACAAGGTTACGCTATCATATAGTAAGGATTCATACTCATACCATACGCCTACTGTTCATGTTATTAAGGCCATATCAGGATGTCACGTGGTCACATCACATAATTCACATTTGATGTAACTTTTATATGAAACTTTCATATCTCACAGCTTTACCAACTAAACATTCTGCAGCTACTTACAAGAATCATAATTAAATAACAGTTAGTTAACGTGCGAGCGAAAAAATTTTTTTTTTTTTTTTTTTAGAAAAAGTAAGGATTAACTAATCGTAGGAAAAGAATTGAAAGCATATCTCAAGGGAATTATTTAATACCATATTCATAACTCAATCGGTCTGAACAGGAACTTCACAGCAATTCAACAGAAAATTAGGCAACTCGCAGGAATCACAATTAATTAACGGCTCATTAAGATTTTACATGCTTATCATCTTGAAAACGTAAGGGCATATTCTGAACAGTAGAGGTGGAATTATGCATAAACAATAACCAAGTTTTAAATGATTTCTTTTACAACAGGATGGTCAAAACGAGACTGTGCAGTAACAATCTAACCACTGTCAACTAAAAGATTTATTTCACTCAAAATATAACTCCTATTAACATGAAACCAACAGCATTGTAACACCAACTCAGGAGGTTGTCATACATAAAATTTTCATACTCAAATATAGAACACATTTAAGATGGCATCCTGTACAAACAAGGTAACATCAAGGAAACTTATTAAAACAATTTGGTTCTTTTACAACTTCACATTGCTACCCTCGAAACTCAACCCCCCCCCCCCCCCCCCCCCCCCTTTTTTTTTTTTTTTGAAACACGTTGACATAAAATTGGAGCATAGACATCACTTGTACAGTATTAACATTCATTTCTTATTACCACGATACTCGTTATCTGGATCACGGTAAAGATTTCAAAACCGAAAGTAGGATCAACTAAATAACTTGATTGTTAGACATGTGTATCTAAAGAAATTAGTTTCTACTAACGCATAATCATAACTTATCCAGGTACGGAATTATAAACTAGAAGCTACTATGAGGTCCCATATTGATTACGAACTTCACATCAACTTTAAATGCGTATAGTAGGCATAAAATCTTAAGTACGATTTATGCAACACATATATATATACATTCATAGCTTGGGGCAACACATTCCGCATATCACTAAATATGGATCACTATAGCACATGCTAATAAGATCAACAGAATTACTCATCCTTACAAGAAGTTAAACCTCAAAATCATATAATAACGATAGTCATTTAAATAACAGATAATCGTATGAACACTTCCAAAATATCAAAATCATATGATCACATCACTCTAATCATGGCCCAACCAATACAACTTCGAACTCTGATAATTTCAATTCACTTATCCATATCAATCCACAGTTCATATCACCCATATCCTTAATCAGAACTAACATATGACTTACCCCATTCCTCTCCTGCAAGAACGTTAGCACAATATAACCAGGTCATTACATAGCCTACCCCACTCTTCAATTACTCTCTTTGGGTTTCCGAGACAGAACAGAAAGGGCCCAGGTTTGGTGTGAGGGGGCCCCTAACTCATCCCGTTCCTTTTTGGGGCTCCTATCAGTTTCATCTCGGGGTTCATTTTATTAGACTCTTCCTACGTCCATTATTATTCAGTTGGTTTAGGCCTGAGGATCGTTCTCTCTGATACCACTTTGTAACACCCCCATTTATTTAAAGGCCTGTACTAGGACTCCTTAGATAAATAAGGGTGTCACCATCTCGGTTTCCCGAGGTAGTAGATATAAAGGGAAGATAAACAGTACTTTAATTAAAAGTTAAACTCATAACATGTTCTTAACAACTGAATCCAAACTGTCTTATAAAATAAAAATACAACTCATGCTAAACTGACTAAGATGATCTAGACTCTAGTCTGGTCCGGCTCCAAGCTCTTTCTTCCCATAGCTCCCCTTAGTCTCAGCCACCTGTCAATCTTCTCCCCAATAAATTGGTTCATCACAGGTGATCACGAATACACAGGGTCAACCACGAGGTTGAGTAGGGAAAAATAAATAAACAAACATATAATATATATATATATATATATATATATATATATATATATATATATATATATATATATATATATATATATATATATATATATATATATATATATATATATATATATATATATATATATATATATATATATATATATATATATATATATATATATATATATATATATATATATATATATATATATATATATATATATATTGGGATCAATCATCCCTTAACTCCGCACCGATCCAACACCAAATAAACTCCGCACCGATCCAACGCCAAATAAACTCCGCACCGATCCAACGCCAAATAAACTCCGCACCGATCCAACGCCAAATAAACTCCGCACCGATCCAACGCCAAATAAACTCCGCACCGATCCAACGCCAATTAAACTCCGCACCGATCCAACGCCAAATAAACTCCGCACCGATCCAACGCCAAATAAACTCCACACCGTATCACAAGACCCATTATATCAATTTCCGTATCATAGGAATATATAGTCAATAAATAATATCACAACATTATTCATTCAACAAGGTATATATATAATTCACAACAGTTAATAATCATGTTCCACATCAGTTAAACCCCTACCTCAAATAGCAGGTACGCAGGTAAGTCCAAGGCTTGCTAGAAATATTCCACGCGATACTCGCTACCTAAACACGTATACGTAACGAATTAATAACCTTCCCGCACCCCTTTAACAAACCACATTTTCTATAAGTAGAAACCTCCCATAAATGGAAGGTTCCCAAAAATAGAAACTTCCCAAAAATAGAAACTTCCCTTACTTACTAATTTCCCGACTCGTAACTTTAATTAATACGAACAAGACCAATACAAATAAAGATGAGGTAATAAAACAGTATTAGTAATACCATTAACCATGATAATAATAATAATAATACTCATAATAATAATAATAATAATAATAATAATAATAATAATAATAATAATAATAATAATAATTATCAATAATAATAATAATACTAAACAATAGAAATAATAATAATATAATAATAACAATTATGGCAATCCCATACATACGTTACTACGCAACCCACACCTCCCTATTCGGAAACGCAACCCGCACTCCATCCACAACCCTATCGCATGACCCGCGTAACACCCACCCCTCAACCAGGCTGCCGCCACCGTCACCGCCACTGCCCACCAACAACAAACTCACCTCAGCCGCGTGCTATACCTCGCCATAAGCAACCCGTGTGAAAAGCTATACCGTAACCGCGACTACTAACCACCCAAACAACCACCATCCGAAACCCATCATTTCCCAGAACCACCACGCTCTACCCTTGACACCAGACCTAGCCTAACACCATGGTACCACCGTGTCGACCTCCCCCCAAGTCAACGGTGGCACCACCCCACAACCAACCGAACTGAAAACAAACAGACTCCCGTTAACAACCTTCCTCCGACACCCACGGCCACCGGCGACACCCAAGCCAACACCCCTGTACTCGCCTCTTACCCCCACAACCAAACCGTAGCCACTAGGCGACTCGACCTTGGTGAGGATATAACAACGACAACAACAACGTAAACTATAACGGAAAACGAGGCTTACCTTATTCGTTTAAAGCCGCCTGTAACGCGCCGAATCGTCGCCGCCCTTCTCTCTCTTCCTCTCTCTCTCCGCCGACCCTAGGAACCGTGAAAGAGTGTGTAACGTACGGAGGCCACTCCTTTGTATAAACTGATTTAGGGTTTTATTATATTCGTTTTTTTGTTTTGGTTTAGAGTTTTGGGAGTCACGGTTTAACGTGAGAGAAGCAAGTAGGGTTTATGGGTAGCTTAGTAGTAAAACGTGGGCCTGACCTATAAGAAACGAGCTTTATCTTAAAATAATACGAACCCACCTTAGTCGGTGCACTTACGATAGCGATTAGTATAACACGATAATATCATGAAGAACTTATAATATTAAGTCTCGGTTAACTTATAATCTCACAACCCGAATCTTAAAAAAATGAGATATAACATATTCGATAAATTAATTATCGAATACTAATGTTCAAATACGATCAAAACGTCAATATAAACATTAAATATTCTAATAAAATACGAGGTGTTACAGGTCCATGCGTTGAGTTTTCGCCTCTGAGTCCTTGCTTGATATTGTGAACTTGGTATCTAGGTTATGCGTTAAGATGTCGCCTCTGAACCTTTTTACTTGCTGAATGATTGGTATTTAGGTTATGTCTTAAGTTGACCGCTGAACCTCTTTACTTAATGTTTAATACCTGCTTGCCTAGAGTTTGGTACAATGTCAGATATACATGATGAAGTTAATGAATGTATTGCTTGAGTTATAAACTGTTCATCCAAGGCATTGGATGACTCTTTGATCGGTTTCATAAATAGTTGGACTGAAAGACCCCCCGACTGGGTAACCAGTAGGGAAACCGGCTCTCCTTCCAAACGGTTTATGAAGTTGGTTGAGAGCCGTGCATTAGAGTTTGTATGATAGTTGATGATCAGTTGATGAGATATTTTATACTTCACATGTTTATAAATGCTGGAGTATTCTGTTTGTATTTATGTGTTACGTGTCGTTACAAAAGGTGGCTAGGAGAACTCTAGTCACTCCCCACTGATTGTGGCGTACATGTTTTCATGTATGTAGGTACATGCAGGTTGGCAGGGTTCACTTGAGAGCTAGCGAGCGATGATCCTTTTATCATGACTTACACTTCTATCGTTTAGCTGGACTCCTAGTTTTGATACAGTTTTTATTGGTGCCTGTAGGGATGTTCCATCCCAGGCTGTTGTATATATTTCGTTTCGTTACTTAGACAGTATACTTATCTATTTCTATTTATGTCAGTTTCAGTTTTCAGGTTTTAATTCACCTCGCATGTTATGTTAAAAAGTTTTAATTCCGCTGCATTTTTAGTACTTTGTATGCTTTAATTTTCCGCTTTCGCGAGGGGTTTTACAGTTGGTATCAGAGCATTATTGCTCCCGACGTACTCATGTGACCCCCCAACCTTAACTTGACCAAATAAACAAATAATGAATGAGAGATGGGGTAGATTTAAGGATTTATATTGTAGTCTGTCTGTGCCTTGTTAGGAATACGTCTAATGGTTTATTCTCTTATGATCGAAGAATGACAGAGCCAACCAATGATGAGAATGCTGAGACGCAAGCCCTCATTCAAACTTTTCAGGATTGCATAGCTAGGTCGTCTATGCCTTCTTCTTCATTTCAAACCTCGGGAAGTAACCAACCTGGGGGATTGGCTTGGATTATCACCCAGATGTGGAGGAATGCAGCTAAGACGTTCGACGGAGAGACCAGTGCTGCTGTAACATCCCAATATTTCGGGACTTGGAAGTTTAAAGATTTTAAGTTCAAGTTCGAGAAATAATTTATATTTCGTAATTTGTGGAAATTCATTTAAATAACTGATTAATTTATACGAGAATATTTTAAAGGATTTAAATAATGTTTCATTTAACTGCTTAATTTACGTCTTAGCAATTTAATTTCATAGTCCGGAAATATTTATATCGTCGTAAGTTTATAGTTACCTTAAGTCGGTGTTTTTAACTTAAACCGTCTTAAAACTTGTCTTATGGGCCTAACTTGTTAATGGACCCATTTTCCCTCTTTTTCCTCACAAAACCCTAACCCCACCATCCTCCACCTCTCTCCTTCATTTCATTTTTCAGATTTGCAAACATTTAGCAAACACCATTTTTGCATCTTTTCTCCTTCAACCTTAAAACGTTCATAAAATCTTCGTTTCTTATCCGATTGAGACGATTTTCGCGGCTACAGATTCCTTGTCTCGAACCCGTCGTTTTAAGGTAATCAATCTTGCATTTTGTGACAGTTGAAATTTCGGCCTGTTTGGGGTATTTCGAAATTCGTGATTAGTTTTGATGTTTTGTCGTTTTAGGCGGTGTTTGTGTTAGCCGGAAGAGGACTTGGTGATTATTGAACAAGATCTTGAAGGTTTCGCTAAGTAAAGGTGACGATAATGAGAAACTCGGGCTTATTGTGAATATTAGCAAGTTTTGATGTGTTCTTCTATTTGTTTCTGATTTTGTTAATGTATAACGATCAATGGACTTAGTATCATGTTTAGGATTGTTCTTAGGTGAAGAATTCATGCCTTGTGATGTTGTTATATGTTCATAAGTTTATTTTCAGTTTTCACAAAGTTAAGACGGATACATTGAATTAATCGTTTGAGGATTGTTATGGGTTTTGTTTGCTGTTAGATAGTAGTATTGGATGATTGGTAATGTTGGGTAAACACCATTTGTAGCGATTCATAAGGATTTGTGTCGATTGTTGATGTTTTGAATAATCTGGAAAATCACGTTTTGGTGATCAGGCTCTCTGAGCCGGTCGACCGACCGGCCGCTGGTCGACCGGCTGGGAGCGCTTCTATTGTGTTTTTGCGAATTTTTGTTGAAACTGGCTTAGGACTGCCAGCCGGCCGACCGGCTGCCTGCCGACCGGCTGGTGGTCTCTTTGTGTTGTGTTGTGTTTTTTTTTTTTGCGAGAACATAAGGTAGAGGGGAGCCCAGCCGGCAGACCGGCCGCCTGCCAGCCGGCTGGGAGTACATTGGGGTATGGGTTGCGAGTTTTTGAGAACCTGTAATTGGGTTCCCAGCCGGCCGACCGGCTGCCTGCCGACCGGCTGGGAGTCCCTTCCTGTGTGTTGTTTTTATCAAAGAAAGGAAGGCTGAGAGGATCACCAGCCGGCCGACCGGCTGCCTGCCGACCGGCTGGGGATCCCTGTAGGCTGTTTGATTTGTAATTCGCGTATAACTTTTAAACAGTTGATCGATTTTGATTGAAACTCGTTTTGTGTACCTTTGAGATGTGTTTGAGGTCCCCGGAAGATGGGCGACACTATATTGGGTTCGGGAATGGAGAGAGGATAGACACCCCCCGGTCGGGTAACCGAAAGGGAAACCGGCTCTCCCTCAACTTAGTTCCCGGGATCAATTAAGTGTTGATTAGAAGTTAAGAAAGTAGAACTATAGATTAGTTCATAGACTTTGATTGATATTGTACTGATGCGGATTAAGTTATGCCTTAAGCTGGCCTCTGAACTTAATACGTGAGTTGTTTGTCATATATGGGGATATGCCTTAAGTTGGCCTCTGAGCCCTATATGTGTATGTTTGTCGTGTCTGGGACATGCCTTAAGTTGGCCTCTGAGTTCAGACATGTCTGATTGTGATCGCGTTGGAACATGCCTTAAGTGGGCCTCTGAGTCTGACGAGTAGAGCAGCTGCACAACGGGATAGCTAAGGAACTGACACCTTGCCCGGAGTGCAGATGTTTGGTGCTAGGACATGCCTTAAGCTGGCCTCTGAGTCTAGTACCTTGTGATGTAGTGAAGGGACATGCCTTAAGCTGGCCTCTGAGTCCTTTACTTTTGGATGCTAGTCTATGCCTTAAGTTGACCGCTGAGTCTAGTGTCTTGCTGATTGGCGAGTCCATGCCTTGAGTTGGCCTCTGAGTCCTTGCTTGCTGAATGTTTTGGTGTTTAGGTTATGTCTTAAGTTGACCGCTAAACCTTTACACTTGCTGAATGTTTTAGTATTAGGTTATGTCTTAAGTTGACCGCTGAACCTTTTACTTGCGGAATTTATCTGCTTGCCTTGAGTTGGTATGTGTCAGATATAGATATTGATAATGATGAGTAAATGAATGTTTGTTTGAGTTATGGTTTGATCATCCAAGGCATTGGATGACTCTATGATCGGTTTCATAAATAGTTGGATTGAAAGACCCCCCGACTGGGTAACCAGTAGGGAAACCGGCTCTCCTTCCTAACGGTTTATGAAGTTGGTTGAGAGCCGTGCACCAGAGTTTGCATGATAGTATGAGGACAGTTGATGAGACGTTTATGCTTCACATGTTCATATATGTTGGAGTATTCTGTATTGCTTTATGTGTTACGTGTTGTCACAAAAGGAGGCTAGGAGAACTCTAGTCACTCCCCACTGATTATGGCGTACATGTTTTCATGTATGTAGGTACATGCAGGTTGGAGCGGGGTTCACGAGAGAGCTAGCGAGTGATGATCCTGTTGTCATCATACAACTTACACATTTATCGAGTAGCTAGACTCTTAGTTCTTTTGATACAGTTTTGTTGGTGCCTGTAGGGATGTTCCATCCCAGGCTGTTGTACATATTTGGTTTTGATACTTAGAACTGTTACTTATCTATTTTATTTTATTTCAGTTTCAGTTTCCGTTTCAGTTTAATACTTCTCGCATGTTGTTTATCTTTAAAAAGTTTTAATTCCGCTGCATTTTTAGTACTTTTGTATGTTTATATTTTCGCTTTCGCGATGGGTTTTACAGTTGGTATCAGAGCATTATTGCTCCCGACGCACTCATGTAACCCCCAACCTTAACTTGACCATATAATTGAATAATGAATGAGAGATGGGGTAGATTTAAGGACTTATATTGTAGTCTGTTTTGTGATTGCTTTTATTAGGCTCTAACGTGTTTGTTGATTGTCATCGATTTCACTTTTATATCTTTCAATCGACGAACCGTGGGCTTATCCATTTGACGGTGGAGATCGGAGTTTCTACCGAAGATAGAAGGTTCGTGCTACTGTTGGAGAATGCTTCTGAGCCTTGAAGATACTCCTCTTTCTTTGTGCACCACCTTCTTTGATAACTCCGGATGCACATCCTTTTTTTAGAATATTTGTCTATCTCACTTGAACAGATCTTCATATCTTTCAGCTTAACCTTGTTGCTTGCTTTCTTAAGGTGCCCTCTAAGTAATCTTCCCTTTTATTGGATTTGGAGGAACTAGTCTTAGGATAACCGTAAGCTGTGTTATGTGAAATATTGTTATTTGAGGAATAACTTAAGAGGTATCGAGAGACATGTTTTGGTGATCCAAGGGTCTAGCGTCTATCCAATTGAAAGAGTGAAAGTGAGTGATAGGATGCTTGTTTGAAGGGTGAGTTGTATACGTAGTCTTTTGTGGAGCTTAATCTTGAGAACCATACTTAGATTGTGAAAATATGTGGATTGAAGAGTACCGTTTAAGGAGTTAGATAAGATACTTGAGGATATAGAGCGACCTAGAAGAATAGGCTTAAGATGCTAAGGATGATGAGTGGATGAGTGAAGTGAGTTAGTATCACTTGACTTAGGTGAGTGATTGAGCTGGGAAAGGCTCGTTGTTGAGGAATACGAATCATTTGCTATAATAGTGGAATACTCGAAGAGGTTGACTTAAGCTTAGAGGAAGTGAATCACTGTGTGACCCTAGGTTGCTTAATAAATCTTAGCGTTTATTTATTGAAAAACTTAAGAGAAATTTGAGGTTGCACCACCAGTATGTGGATGGAATGAAGTACTTTATTGAGAGATGGAAGTTCAGGAACTTGATGGTTAAAAATTGTTAACTTGTGGACAGTGAGGTAAGTAAAGTGGATATAGCATATAGGGGTGATGACCTGAAAACGTTATTGAATTGTCATTTGAGGGACTAGCAGAGACGAGACATCTCAAACTTTTAGGAATAGGTAGTTGTAATGATGATACCGTTTAAAGTTTGAAAGATTAGGGTATATAAATCACTGGAGGAATTGTTTGCGAGAACCGATAATTGGATGACCTGATTTGGGAAGTAAGAAGGGAGAACCCCATGAGAATAGTGAGAGACCTGCACCTTGGGAGATTTCCGTAATCGTTTCTTTCATATCGCTTCTCTCCTTTCCTCTCCTTTGCTTCTCCTTGTGATCTTGGCTTCAATTTTATTGGAGTCCATAGCCTAAAGTTCCTTACCTTGTCATCTTGTTGTCCCATGAGCCGTCTTCCGTTTGTCTCTCTCGAGACCCGTGTCGTGTTTATCCCTGAAGTTCGCATCTCATCTCCTCTTCTGTGAGACTTGTTCCTTTTCATTTAGAATAGTCGCGAGATCGACCTGTTCTTGGGGTAGAGATACATGCCTTGAGGAATGCTTGGTTTTGCGTTGTCAAAGTTTGGTTGAGAGAGTTGTGATACTAATAATTGGGTGATATTGGATAGTGTGTCGTCTTGAAAGCTTCATGTTAGATGGCTAGATGTACGTGGTGATTGTGAATTTGGAAGTACCATTTGAGGATTTCAATACGATACTTGGAGTCTTAGGTTATTTTGGAGGTACATGCTTAAGATGATGATGATGTGGTTAAATTGATGAATTATGTAAGTTAGTGCTACTTAATCTTGAGGAATTTTTGTAATGCAGAAAGGACCACATACTTGAGGAACGAGAGTTATTGGTAACGGTGTGAGAATGTTGAGACATTTATGATTTGACTTATGGAGTTGACTGAGTGTTTGACCTTAGGTTACTTATTGAACCTCAGCGTTTACCTATTGGGATACTTAAGGAAATTTTAAGATGCCCCACTGTTAGGTCGATCGTTTTAGATAGCTGTGGAATAATGAAAGCCTGTTGGCCTAATAATACTTCATTAGTGGTTGACAGGTAACCGTTGATGTCTGATGTAATCATAGAGTAGAAATTTGTAACTTATAAGTGTTCGTGAATATCATTCGGGGAGTTCGGAATGTGAATAACTAAACCTTATGGAAACTGTAGGAGTGAAAGTTGTTACCTCCTTGGAACTTTTCTTTGGGATGTATATTGTTGGTAAGTGGTTAGAAACCAGAGGATTTAAGAGTTGGTGCCTTAGTAAGGTCTTGATCTGAATGTTCACTGTAGTAATAAAATTTGGGAACTTAGGATGTCAAACCTTGTGGAATGGGTTTGTCAGGATCGAACCGTTAAAATTTAAGGTTATAGGATGATGAATACCATATCTTGGGTTTTGAGTATTCTTTGTTATGGTGATAGAATTCCGGTTCAGAGTTTTGAAAGACTTCTTGTTGAGGAATACCTTGTTCAGTGGATGAGATAATGGTAAGAGGGATCGTGAAACCATTGAGAGTCTAGAGATCACTTGAACTGTCATTCTTGGGATATACTAGGAATCGTTGTAATGATGTTTTGATTACGGATTGAGCGGTTAGTGTACCCATAATTCGGCAAGAGTTACCGTCGTCCTTGACCTCTAACCTGGTTGTTTCATTCCTTCGATCCTTCCTCGCGTGTTCTGTCAGCTGTGAAACTAGAAACTCTTAATCCTTCGTGTCGAAAGTAATCTCTGTGATCGGTTCTATGCTCCCGGCGACTGTTTTTAGAATTTGTTCACTATTGTTAACCCTAAAAGTTGTAATTTTTGGAAAATCCTAATTGTTTTGAGGATTTGGAAACTGCTCCCTCTTTTGTTGAAAGTAAATAAAGGTTGATTTTGAGGAAAACTTGATTTTAAAGAGCAGAACGTTTTACAACTTTGATGGATTTCAGCGTTGACTGCCACTGCAACTTGTTATTGGAGACGTCTGATAACCTGTGATGTGCTTATCAACACCGAATCAATCTAAATTTTGAACCTTACCGATTTAATTTTGGGACTTGTCTCAGATTTGGAACGTCGGACTCTTGAATACGTAACGAGAATCCCAATGTCCATTGACAAGACTCACTAGTAGAAAAATAGTCATTTGCGGCGTCATATTAAGGCCCATTTGCGGCGTTTTAGCAGTAGCAGCAAATAAGGGGGCCGCAAGTACAAAAAGCCATTTGCGGCGGAAAAAAACGTCGCAAATAGAACCTCTATTTGAGGCGTTTTTCTAAAAAACGCCGCAAATAAAACCTCTATTTGAGGCGTTTTTCTAAAAAAACGCCGCAAATAGTACCTCTATTTGAGGCGTTTTTTGTGAAAAACGCCGCAAATAGGTGCCTGAATTTTTTTTTTTTTTTTTTTGTTTTTTACAAATGAAATTATGGAAACAAATTATTTAAATCTAATAACTCTCTAATATATGTTTTCACAAGAGAATCTTACATAGTTTTTGGTTTTTTTTTATGAAATATAAGTAGTATATATAAAAAATCAATGTCAAATTACAAGGAGATATTATATCATATACAAAGAACTAAACTATATCTCAGCCTTGTGATAATCAACTTAAGGGAAATCGCTTCTTTCACTACTTCATGCTTATTCGATTCTTGTTTGCAGCTCTGCAAGTCTTGGAGCCCTTCACAACCTATCGTATATGCCCTGCACTACTTACTAATGTGCAATCCTTGCACACTAGCCATCTCTTCCCACGCATCAAACCCTGCATCACACAGGTAAGAACAGAGAAGAAACCGCCCTGCACTACCTGCCGTCCTCAGAAATAATGGTATTCATCCCTATTCTTGCACAAAAACTACAGCTCCACTGTATGCAGAACCAGCTTCTGTGCACTCTGCTACACAACAACTCTTTTCATAGAAATTAGACTCCCACAACTGCTACTCACCTGCTCCATACAAGACAGGCCCCATCTAAATCTAGTCTGCTAATCTACTGCTCTTCATAATACCAAAAGAGCAGTCCAAAACCCACAGCAGCTAGCTCCTCGCAACTCGCTTATCTGGTCCCTTACCCAAAATGAGGAATAAAAACTTTATAACGATCAACCTGCTCAATGTTTAAGCATTTTGATATAGAAAGTGTTAGTGAAATGAAAATGGTCACTTGTGAGGGTGAGGGAGCAGTGATCTCAGAACAGCTTCAGGAATGCCATCGGAAAGTGGAAACATATGCCCTCCTCCAGGTACCTCGTCGTACTTGACCCAAGGAAGTTGTTGGGCTATGTACCTCTGTAGTGTGACCGGAACAAGATGATCATTGTCGCCCTGCCAAACATGGACTGCCTCTTTCTTGTTTGGGAATGGGTTTGCGAGCTCCAAAGGACTGAAATCCCATACTCCCCATCCCATCATGATGTCCATATGGAGGGTTACATATACACCTTGTTTCTGTGGCTGAATCTGCAACAAAGTTGAAACCGTTTGACCACCATAAATAAAGGACTGATACAAATGGTATGGAATTTCTATTAAGCTTGTCTGACATTCATGCTTCAGGTGCACTTACCCTGTGTTACGAGCTATACAAAACCGTATAAAGATTAAAGAATATCAAAGTACCTGACTACTATATGCAGCAACACTTGAACTTGGGAAGTACTTTTGAGTGTTCCACCAGTAAGTTAACCAAGGAAAGTAGTGAGTAACTCTTTGTGCCCACTGATCCTCCGGAAGCTGCTTCTCAAAAGATTCTTTCAATAACTTTGCTGGAATTCCATTCAAAGTCAGATACTCAACATATCAGAAATAACCAAATATAAATCTCAATCTATGTAACTCTGACTCGGTTGAAGTGAAGGACACAATAATGTGTAAGAGCGTCGGCGGATAAGGTTATTTTCTGCGATGTTTTCAACTTTAATGTATAATATGCAGTGTCGAAAAGTCATGTTGTGTGTGACACGCAATCAAAGTGAACTGTCAGAGTAACGTATATCTCAACACAAAAAAAGCCTAAGATTTTAATGAGTAACACAACACAACACAACACTTGTAGATCATCAAACGATAGTTACGTTATGAAATGCAAAATTACTCCTCCAATTATGAAGTACTCCTAGATAAAGTACCTGAGTAGAGAGATGTTGTAGGAACTCTAGCAAACCTCGGCACCAAGAGCAGCAAGAGTTTCAGTAAGACCAGCGGTTTGGATAGTCATATGAAGAGAACCAGTAATCTTAGCGCCGTTGAAAGGCTGAGTTGGGAAGAATTCAGTACCGCAGGCCATGAGACACTGGTGCAGAAAACACTGGATTAGGTTAATTATTTGATTAGGTTAATTAAATAAGTTTAAGAATAATACAAAAATATTTGATTAGGTTAATTAAATAAGTCAGCAATAAAAGATAAATGAAACGAGAAATCACAATCTTACAGTTCTTACAATAAAGTCACTGAATTAGAGTCACAGCCACTAACAGAAATATTCATGTACTTGGTTATTATTATATTTGATGATAAAGTTCTTGTTTGTGTATAGCATGTGTGTAGCATTCTCCCCATTTTTATCAGATCGAAGCTCTCCGACAAAACCTACACCAAAGGAACAGGAAAAGATGAAATCATCTGAACGGTGTGACGCAATCAGCGCAATGCAAGAGAGAACGTAAAACATAAGTGTTCAATAGTCAATCAATAAACGGAGTATGAGAGAAAGAAAAAACTTAATGATGGCAACTTGAATGAATAACTCACCAATAAAGAGCTCAAACCAGTACGAATTTTCAATTGCATCTTTGAATTGTCTAGCTTTAGAAGCATCAAGTTCAAGTTCACACATAGAGGTCTTGTCGACATTTTCTAAAAAGTTGAAAAAGAGATTGGGTCATGACTCATAAGCATTTATTTTCAAATGACAATAACATATACGGAGAGAGTAAAATAAAATAAACTCAACTAAAACTTTATAAATCTGCTCAGTTTACAAAAACAAATAACGAAATAGCACACGGAACAATAAACCTGCTCAGTTTACAAAAACAAATATTAAATTGAAGGCATGACCAAAAATAGGCCAAAATATTTACATATTAAGCGCAACTCCACAGATCTCGAACTTCAATTCCATAATGATTAGTATCAAAAATAGGCAATCTAAGGATTTGTTAAGTTAGACAAATGAATATCCGAAACCATATCTCAGGTCTTCAGTACAGTAAATACACAATCACCGAAAATAAATTAAGGTAGATCCAATACCCGATAAACAACAGAAATAGAAGTTGAGGCCTTAAAGAGAGATAACAATAAATCAAATATACCAACTGACGGTTTTTGAAAGATTTCTACTAACCATTCCACTACCCAGTTATAGCTCAAGTGTTATCTTAACCTTACTCGTAACAAAACCAACCTGACCCGAATTGTCCTGATCCCAACCCCACCTCGTACCGATCAGAATACCCCCCTAGTCCGTAGCACACTTGAAACATGCCTGAATCCAAAATGACCCAACGAGACCAGGACCGACCTTAATTCAAGCAAACCCGAGATGATTGACCCTCAATCACGAAAAGCTGAACAAAATGACAATGCAACACGAAATTACCAAAATCAAACAAACACAAAACTTCTAATAATCAATCGAATTAAACCCGAAAACTGAAATTGAAAATACAAAGTTGGGGATTAATACTCACAAAAGGGGAAATTTCACACTATCGGAATGCAAACTAAATTTCACGGGCATTAGAAATTTCACAAATGGATATAAATCTCACAGCCATTACAAATTTCAAACTAAGTTCCACAAATTAAGGATATGATAAGTAACCCTAATCAACAATAATCTGAAGAAAAACTTTATAACGATATGATAAGTAACCCTAATCAACAATAATCTGAAGAAAAACTTTATAACGATTTGATAAGTAACCCTAATCGAAAATAATTTAAAGAAGAGACACTTACAAGTTACAAGGGGGAAGCTTTCTGTCGAATTGAGTGGCCAGTGTTGGATGGGGTTGACAAATGTGGATTTGAATGTAGAGGAAATCGACGGGGAAGATAATAAGGACAGAAATCTATGGCGTTGAAGAAGAGGGTCTGGATTTTGACGGAGATCTATGGGTTGAAGAAGAGGGTTAGGGTTTTTGATAGAGCAGTTGTGAATTAGAATACGTCATTTTAATTAACTTCTTTCTATTTGAGGCGTTATTAAGAAAAACGCCGCAAATGTCTTATTTGAGGCGGTTTTTTCAAAAAACGCCTCAAATAAATTTATGCTCTAAAAAAAAAAGAAAAATTTGCTTTCTATTTGCGGCGGTTTGTCAAAAATGCCTCAAATGAAGAGCCGCAAATGACTATTTTTCTACTAGTGACTTGTGCCTTAGACTCTATTTCTTTTTGAAACCTTTTCGAAAGTTAAAGTTTTGGGTTACCATAACCCGGGTAGTACGTTTTGATAGCTAGAGTTGTTTCCGTACTTACTTCTGTTTTCAAGTTTCGAGGACGAAACTTTTTGAAAGATGGGGTGATTGTAACATCCCAATATTTCGGGACTTGGAAGTTTAAAGATTTTAAGTTCAAGTTCGAGAAATAATTTATATTTCGTAATTTGTGGAAATTCATTTAAATAACTGATTAATTTATACGTGAATATTTTAAAGGATTTAAATAAGGTTTCATTTAACTGCTTAATTTACGTCTTAGCAATTTAATTTCATAGTCCGGAAATATTTATATCGTTGTAAGTTTATAGTTACCTTAAGTCGGTGTTTTTAACTTAAACCGTCTTAAAACTTGTCTTATGGGCCTAACTTGTTAATGGACCCATTTTCCCTCTTTTTCCTCACAAAACCCTAACCCCACCATCCTCCACCTCTCTCCTTCATTTCATTTTTCAGATTTGCAAACATTTAGCAAACACCAGTTTTGCATCTTTTCTCCTTCAATCTTAAAACGTTCATAAAATCTTCGTTTCTTATCCGATTGAGACGATTTTCGCGGCTACGGATTCCTTGTCTCGAGCCCGTCGTTTTAAGTTAATCAATCTTGCATTTTGTGACAGTTGAAATTTCGGCCTGTTTGGGGTATTTCGAAATTCGTGATTAGTTTTGATGTTTTGTCGTTTTAGGCGGTGTTTGTGTTAGCCGGAAGAGGACTTGGTGATTATTGAACAAGATCTTGAAGGTTTCGCTAAGTAAAGGTGACGATAATGAGAAACTCGGCCTTATTGTGAATATTAGCAAGTTTTGATGTGTTCTACTATTTGTTTCTGATTTTGTTAATGTATAACGATCAATGGACTTAGTATCATGTTTAGGATTGTTCTTAGGTGAAGAATTCATGCCTTGTGATGTTGTTATATGTTCTTAAGTTTATTTTCAGTTTTCACAAAGTTAAGACGGATACACTGAATTAATCGTTTGAGGATTGTTATGGGTTTTGTTTGCTGTTAGATAGTAGTATTGGATGATTGGTAATGTTGGGTAAACACCATTTGTAGCGATTCATAAGATTTTTGTCGATTGTTGATGTTTTGAATAATCTGGAAAATCACGTTTTGGTGATCAGGCTCTCTGAGCCGGTCGACCGACCGGCCGCCGGTCGACCGACCGGCCGCCGGTCGACCGGCTGGGAGCGCTTCTATTGTGTTTTTGCGAATTTTTGTTGAAACTGGCTTGGGACTGCCAACCGATCGGCTGCCTGCCGACCGGCTGGTGGTCTCTTTGTGTTGTGTTGTGTTTTTTTGCGAGAACATAAGGTAGAGGGGAGCCCAGCCGGTAGACCGGCCGCCTGCCAGCCGGCTGGGAGTACATTAGGGTATGGGTTGCAAGTTTTTGAGAACCTGTAATTGGGTTCCCAGCCGGCCGACCGGCTGCCTGCCGACCGGCTGGGAGTCCCTTCCTGTGTGTTGTTTTTATCAAAGAAAGGAAGGCTGAGAGGATCACTAGCCGGCCGACCGGCTGCCTGCCGACCGGCTGGGGATCCCTGTAGGCTGTTTGGTTTGTAATTCGCGTATAACTTTTAAACAGTTGATCGGTTTTGATTGAAACTCGTTTTGTGTACCTTTGAGATGTGTTTGAGGTCCCCGGAGGATGTGCGACACTATATTGGGTTCGGGAATGGAGAGAGGATATAGACCCCCCGGTCGGGTAACCGAAAGGGAAACCGGCTCTCCCTCAACTTAGTTCCCGGGATCAATTAAGTGTTGATTAGAAGTTAAGAAAGTAGAACTATAGATTAGTTCATAGACTTTGATTGATATTGTACTGATGTGGATTAAGTTATGCCTTAAGCTGGCCTCTGAACTTAATACGTGAGTTGTTTGTCATATATGGGGATATGCCTTAAGTTGGCCTCTGAGCCCTATATGTGTATGTTTGTCGTGTCTGGGACATGCCTTAAGTTGGCCTCTGATTTCAGACATGTCTGATTGTGATCGCGTTGGAACATGCCTTAAGTTGGCCTCTGAGTCTGACGAGTAGAGCAGCTGCACAACGGGATAGCTAAGGAACTGACACCTTGCCCGGAGTGCAGATGTTTGGTGCTAGGACATGCCTTAAGCTGGCCTCTGAGTCTAGTACCTTGTGATGTAGTGAAGGGACATGCCTTAAGCTGGCCTCTGAGTCCTTTACTTTTGGATGCTAGTCTATGCCTTAAGTTGGCCGCTGAGTCTAGTGTCTTGCTGATTGGCGGGTCCATGCCTTGAGTTGGCCTCTGAGTCCTTGCTTGCTGAATGTTTTGGTGTTTAGGTTATGTCTTAAGTTGACCGCTGAACCTTTACACTTGCTAAATGTTTTAGTATTAGGTTATGTCTTAAGTTGACCGCTGAACCTTTTACTTGCTGAATTTATCTGCTTGCCTTGAGTTGGTATGTGTCAGATATAGATATTGATAATGATGAGTAAATGAATGTTTGTTTGGGTTATGGTTTGATCATCCAAGGCATTGGATGACTCTTTGATCGGTTTCATAAATAGTTGGATTGAAAGACCCCCCGACTGGGTAACCAGTAGGAAAACCGGCTCTCCTTCCTAACGGTTTATGAAGTTGGTTGAGAGCCGTGCACCAGAGTTTGCATGATAGTATGAGGACAGTTGATGACACGTTTATGCTTCACATGTTTATATATGTTGGAGTATTCTGTATTGCTTTATGTGTTACGTGTTGTCACAAAAGGTGGCTAGGAGAACTCTAGTCACTCCCCACTGATTGTGGCGTACATGTTTTCATGTATGTAGGTACATGCAGGTTGGAGCGGGGTTCACGAGAGAGCTAGCAAGTGATGATCATGTTGTCATCATACAACTTACACATTTATCGAGTAGCTAGACTCGTAATTCTTTTGATACAGTTTAGTTTGTGCCTGTAGGGATGTTCCATCCCAGGCTGTTGTACATATTTGGTTTTGATACTTAGAACTGTTACTTATCTATTTTATTTTATTTCTGTTTCAGTTTCCGTTTCAGTTTAATACTTCTCGCATGTTGTTTATCTTTAAAAAGTTTTAATTCCGCTGCATTTTTAGTACTTTTGTATGTTTATATTTTCGCTTTCGCGAGGGGTTTTACAGCTGCGACCCTCACCGCTTGGTTCTTTGAAATGGAAAGGAACTTCATGATTTATGGCGTTCGACCAGAGGTTCAGACCCGTGTAGCATCTCAGTTCTTAGTTCGTGAGGCTAGAAGTTGGTGGTTGACGATCAGTGCTCCTGCTACTCGTGACGCTACTTTCACTTGGAGTCGTTTCAAGAATCTTCTTGGCATGAGGTTTTACCATAGGGACGTCCGCCAAGATAAGATGACCGAGTTCATGAACCTTCGCCAGAGAACTCTTTCTGTTCAAGCTTTCACCAATCGATTTGAGGAGCTGATTCACTTTGTCCCACAGCTAGTTGAGGGAGATGAAGACAAAGCCTATCTGTTTCGGAGCAAGCTTAACGCTGAGACTAGGAGTGTAGCCAGTGGTGACCCGACTTCTCACTTCCAGAGTTACTACGGTGTCTTGCGAGCGAAGGACCCTTATCAGATCTATTGTGAAGAATCTAGAGCCTTCTTTCCTCCTCCACCGCCTTTGCATAGATGCCGAAGCGGGAGACCTGTTAGCCCTCTTGCCTCCTCTCCTCTTGGAAAAAGGAAGCGTCCCCAGAAGAACAAGAAGTCCCGGGAAGCTAAGACTTCTCAAGTCCGAAACATGAGCCTCCCATTGGACGTTCCCCTAAAGTGCTTCAAGTGCCGCAAGGATCTTCACCTTGGACTCGACTGTCATGGCAACCCTCACCAGTGCTTCACTTGCGAGGGATTTGGACATCGCTCTTTCGAGTGCCACGTAGGGAATGTTACCATCAACAGAGCTATCACTGCTGACCCAGAGGCTGAGACCAGTGGAGCTAGAGCTGTTCAGGATCAAGCTGAGACTGGATTTCACCCTGACCCACCTACTGGTATGTTCATACCTACCATCTTATTTATGGTTGATGTGCTTGTAACCGTTAAAATCTTAATCTCTTTCCTTAGATTCCTGTTAAGCTTCTTTGGGATCTATCTTCATTTCCTTTTTACTCAACCTGATAACTTGCTTCCCTGAAACACCTTGTGTGGTAATCTACCATAGATAAACTTGGGAACTTCTTGGAATTAGCTGTAGACCGTGATTTGGAGAGTGTTGTTACTTGAGGAAAAACCTAAGGAGCTGATGGAAGGTGTTTGTTAATCTTATTGTTGGTATGTTACTAATTTGAAGAGTAAGTGAACGATGGGATAATTATGCTAGGTAGAATGTATACACGGCTTTCGATGGAACCTAGGTGTGAGAACTTTGCTGAGTCATGGATGATTGTAAGTTTGCAATTTCCCTTAGAGAATTTATAGAGCGTAGAGTAGTCAGTAATTTCGAGGAATATGCTTAAAGTACTGACGCTGTCTGATAAGCGAATGAGGTAAGTTAATGCTGTTTGAACTTGAGGAACGAGAGTTGTTAGTAACGGTGTGAGAACATTGGAACATTTACAAGGACTTGTGGAATTGACTAAGTGGTTGATCTTAAGTTACTTAATGGATCTTAGCTTTATTCTAATGAAGGACTTAAAGGAAAATTCAGGATACATCATCAGTTTGAGAATGAATGATCCATTGAGAGATGTAAGTCCAGAAACGCGTTGATTTGAGTATGGTTATTTTGTGGACTGTGATGCAAGTATAGTAGATATACCATATGAGTTGAGTAGCATGAGAGTTTGGTTAAATTGTCATTTAGGAACTATATGAGATGGGTGATGCCCGTCGTTGAGGGTACCAAAGATAAAATTTATAATTCCTAACTTAAACAATTAGATAGTGAAAGTCAGGGTCGAACCACAAGGAGGTGGGGAATGTTTATTGTCTTAATGTTAATGTTTAAAGGTAACAAATTTGGGGGTTGATTGGTTGATTACTATATCTAAAGAAAAGATTAAAATAAAACAAGAATTAAAAGATGAGAATAAAATATAATAAAAGAGGATGCTAGGATGTTCGGGTAATAAATAGCTAAGGCAAAATAAATCCTAAGGTCAACATGTATTGCAGTCGCGTAAGGGAGTGTAACATATCTTTTTAGGTCTATGCTACCTAATAGCTCCTTTCGGCCTATGCTATTAGTTCCTAGGTCTCACAATTATTGGGTGTCAACAATAAGGGTGATTCCTAAATCCCAGGTTACATACCTTTCAGCCTTGAGTAACCTATCCGTCTTAAAGTGTAAACCAATGCCCTTCCCGTATCTTTCAATCTTGGGTAGGTCATTACTAACATCCTACAAGTCTCCTATTGGTCTCATTATAGGATATTATAATTTATAAGAAAAGACGAAATAAGAAAACAGACGCGAGTGGTCGACCGACCGGCTACTCCAGTCGGCCGACCACGGCCTCGGTCGACCGACCGACTATTCCAGTCGGCCGACCGGGGTCCTGCTACAGGTCGGTTTTTTTCGGATTTTATCTACCTATGCATATTATTCCCTACATCCTAACATATGAAAATTAGTTACTCATAATTGTTAAGACGAATATAAAATTGGGAATAAACATGAAAAACATAGTAAATAATCTAAGCATGCAAGATTCAAATAAAGCTTGGGATTCTAACTTAACAATTGTAATAAAAGCAATAAGAACGATAATGAAACTGGATCAAAGAAGAATTACCACAATTGGAATTAAGGTAGAACGGAATCAGCTTTATTGAATACTTGGGAACTATTGAAAGATTGCAAAACTAAAAATATATGATGAGATTTAAGATAGTAAAAAGATGGTGTATTCGATAGCTCCAAGATGCAAAACCCTAATCACAAGATTAGTTTATATAGGGTAAAAAACTAAGAGTTTCCTAAAGATTCTAATTCTACTTTATTTCCGAAAAAGACCCGCATGGGCTTCGTTCTGGTCGGCCGACCCGTTTAGCTGGTCGGTCGACCGCTTCTTGTTGGACTTCTCTTATTTCCGTCCTTTCTTGGAAATTGGGCTTCATGAAAATCAGGCCTGGTCGGCCGACCCGTTTGGGTGGTCGGTCGACCGCTTCCTCTGGGAAGTCTTCGGTTTTCCTCTTGGTTTGACTTTTGGTACTTGATTTTGACTCCAGTTGACTTTCCATTTATTCCTTAATTGAGCAAAAGACTTGAGGATACGAATTTGGTGCTAAATTGCTTCTTTTCCGCATAAATCTGCAAAAAAATGCATAAAAATACGAAAGTACACAATTTGTGGGAAATAAAGGCTAAAACATAGTAAATGAGCGACTAAATACGTGTAAAAATAGATGTAAAACATCATAAAATAGACACGTATCAAATTCCCCAAACCAAACCCTTGCTTGCCCTCAAGCAAGAAATAGACTCGATCTTAACTAATGGAACGATTTCAATCTCAGAGCGAAATTTACATGTTAGCCTATACCAATGCCAAGAACAAAATGAGATAATATTCAAATCATGCAAACGAGTTATGGTGTCGTCAGATTTGCAAATAAAGAAACTATAGAGACTTAATACCATGGACTCTCGCGGTACGCTCGAGACACTCATGAAGCAAAGGGTGAGTATATGTAAAAGATAGAAAGAAGTAATTTTGTAGAGACACTCACCTAACTGCGACCTATGAAAACATGCCTGCAATCTAACATGAACAAGAATTCTACAACTTTGTATAACAATCTCATTAAGTGTCCCAGATACATGCAATTGAGGTAATGAAAGATATGTGAGGTTAAAGGTAAAAGTGGTTAAGATGTTTTTTTGGATATGTGGGGTTAGTAGCCAAGCTAGTAAAACCGATTCCCAATAACATATTTCACGACTTTTTGATATTAAGAAAGTGCCTTTTCTTGTGGCACAACTCTCACATTTAAATAAGAAAGGACTCCCAAATATTTTGAATGAAGTACGGGAGTGATAACAAATAAAAGAAATGAATTTCTTGAAACGAAAATTTTTTCTGATGGTGCCAATTGGTCGGCCGACCCAAGAAACTGGTCGGTCGACTGTCGTCTGTATTTTCCGGATTTTTTTTTTTCGTTTTTCTTTTTTTCTTTCTTTTTCTGAATTTTTCTTGTTCTTTTTCTTTTCTTTTCTTTCTTTCTTTCTTTCTTTTTGCTCATGATAGCATACAAACCAAGATGCCTCAAAAAATAAACCAAAGACCACAGATACTAGCTTGGAAAGGTAGGCTAAGTATGGGATGTAGTTTTGGGGGAATAAAAAGGCAATTTTGGCTATGTAAGGCTTATGGGTAAATAAGAGAAAAGGGATCCCAAATGCACGTATCAAGACTCACAAAACGAGAAAGTAAAACAAGTATATAGCAATTCAAGCTCATGTTTATGCATATTGATGTAACATGTTCCAAGGGGAGAACTACTCACATCCTAGACGACTGGTTTAAGAATGAAACCAGGAATAAGGCTCTAAAACTTAGAATGTATAGTAGGTTGCCAAGGTATAAGTCAAGTCTCAAGATATACAAACTGACAAAAACTCGTAGGTATGCAAAAGACTTTCATACTAAAACAAGTTGACAAGGCAAGATAAAAGCATAAACATGTGAGATAGCTAAATCATCCTTGAAATACTATCGTTCCGACTCGACCTATATGCTAAAATAAACGTGCATTTTTTTGGAATTTTTTTTGAATGTTTTTAATTTTTTTTTTGGATTTTCGTATATATAAAGAAAATAAAGAAAAGAACGATGCAAGACAGGAGTGCAATAAACGTGTGACAAAATGCAATGCATGTAACACGAAACCATTCCCCAAACCAACCCGCACAATGTCCCCATTGTGCATTAGCCTAAGTAAAGGTTTCAGAAAATTAAAGGAAAGATGCAAAGAAATAAAAACTAAGGAAAAACTGGAAAGAACTCACTGGGTTAAAAGATGTAAGAGAAAAACCTCCCCAAACCAGCGTAAGCTGGGAGGTTTTGGTGGCCAGCAGTGCCACTCAAGTATCCAAGATGGTTACATGATTTCCAAGGAAGAAACGAAAGTTTGCAGCGGACAGTAGGTCGACCGACCGGTGTTTCTGGTCGATCGACCTCCTGTGAACAGCGGAAAAATCTTCGATACAGCGCGTCTGGTCGACCGACTGATGATTCTGGTCGGTCGACCAGCTGATTCCTGGAGGTCTTCTTTTCTTCGGAAATCCTGAAAAAGCAAGAAAATATGTGCGCCCAACAATGCGCGAGATGCCAAAACGATTCTAAAAGTCTTAACTACTAGCAAACCGAACTAAAAAGTTTCACACAACATAAAATAAATAGTCTTAAAACTGTAATTTTAAAAACAACTATCCGCTGAAGATGTGGAAAATATCCGACCACGGCTTCTGACGGCACGCCGTAGTCTCCACAGTTTTTGCTTCAGTGGCAAAACACATCTTCTTTCCTCCATCGCAAAGCATATGCGACGGTCTCTCTGCTTGAGCCTGCCTCCTCTTCTTTTTCTCCTCTCGATCCACGACGTCTGGATCCTCATCTTCTCCATAGCTTAGGCATCCCATTCCTCCTCTCTGGATGATGACTTCCTTCTCCTTGGGTTTCCCCAAACCAATTCCTGCAATAGTCACAATAGAAGTGTCCTCCCTATTGCTCCCAATCTGGGGCGGAGGTGTAAAAGCAGATACAGGAACAGGTAATAAAGGTGGAGAAGTAGTGATGACCTCATACTTCTTTTCAGAAGTGATAGCATTACATGTGATGGGGGTCATAGCATCCTTCTTCCTATAGGATAGGCCATAGATAATAGAATGTTTGCCTACTTTGAAGGTTAGAGTTCCAGTGCCTACATCTATAATGGCACCTGCAGTGTGAAGAAAGGGTCTTCCTAGAATGATGGGTATGTGGGCATCCTCTGGGATGTCCAAAACAACAAAATCTACTGGGAAGAAAAACCTGTCAATACGCACAGGGATGTTTTCTAACACCCCTACAGGTTCCATTGAGGTGCGATCAGCCATCTGGACCGTCATACTGGTCACTGCAAATTCGGTCATTCCTAGTTTTAAGGCAACGCTTAGGGGCATGACACTTATACTAGCACCTAAATCGCATAGAGCCTTTTTAACTGGGAAGGTTCCTATATTACAGGGGACAGAAAAACTTCCAGGGTCCTCTAGTTTATGAGGGGCAATGACATGAGTTAAAAAGCTAGATGACTCTTCAGTGAGAGCCACCGACTCAACCTTTTCTAGAGACCTCTTTCTTGACAAAAGCTGTCTCATGAATTTAAGATAAGAAGGAACTTGTTGAACTAATTCTAAAAATGGAACTTGAACATTTAATGAACGAATTACATCTTTAAATTTGTCAAAAGATACCTGTTCCTTTGAAGGCACGAGTCTCTCTGGAAAAGGAGCAGCTGAGGATTCCGTATTTGCAGCCCTTTTTAAAAATCTGGGGGTCTTGTCACCCCTGAAAAGAAAATCTCGTAAGTTATTCGGCAATTCTGGACGAAAGGGAACTTCAGATTCGGCTTCGGTGGTCGGTCGACCAGTATCCTCGGTCGGTCGACCAGTCTCCTGTTCAGCTGATATTTTCGGATCCTGCTCCGCGGTCGGTCGACCAGATTCCTCGGTCGGTCGACCGACTTTGCTGCTACTCGCTGTTTTTTCTTTCTCAGCCCCTACTTTAGCTCCACTTCGCAGGGTTACGACGTTTAGAGTCTCCTTCTTCTGGTCTGGCTTGGTCGGAAGTTGACCCGGAGCCCTAGTGTCATTCTTGCTCGCGATCTGAGCAATCTGGGACTCCAACATCTTCATCCCTGCCTCTCTAGCCTGCGACTCCTTCTGAACCAACCCAATAAGATTTTGGACAAGAGCATCTGTGTTGGGTGGTGGATTGGAAGGTGGTTGAGGGTTGAAAGGTGGTCTTTGGAAATTCTGTTTATGTGGGGGTACATATGTGGAATTTTGCTGAGGTTGCATATGCTGTGGGTTTTGAACATTCTGGCTTGTCCACCTTAAGTTGGGATGGACATTGTTATTATTTGGATCATAGAAATTGTTCCCACGGTAATGCTGAAAAGCGGCACATGTTTCATTAGATGAAGTACAGAACTTTGACACATGCCCTTCTCCACCGCACCTCTCACAAGCAAAGGGTCCGTCCTGAACGGCGTTCACCTGGTAAATTCCTCCCTTGCTTCCACTCCCTAGATCGAGCTTTCCTGCAGCCTCAAATTTTTCTAACTTGGCTGTCAAGGCCTCAATTGCTGACAGGTTGTACTCAGATTTTCTCTGATTTCCTCTGGAAGTACCATGCTCAGCGCGGTGCACAGCAACATCTTCTATTAACTTGAGACCTTTAGTCTCTCCTGAATTATCTTGGAATCTCCCATTAGCTGCAGCATCTAAGTAGGCCCTGTTGTCATCATAGAGGCCATTGTAGAACTGGTTGCAAAGAAACCATTGTTCGAATCCGTGATGTGGTATGGATCGAACAAGTCTCTTGAACCTGTCCCACGCCTCGCTAAAGTCTTCATTGGGACCTTGCTTGAAATTGGTGATCTGCGCTCTTAAAGCATTTGTCTTTGATGCAGAGTAATATTTCCTGTAGAAAGCTAGGGCTAAGGTGTTCCAATCTGTAACTCCCGCAGCAGTGCGGTCAAGGTCTCTGTACCATTCTCTCGCAGAGTCCCTAAGGGAGAAGATAAACATGGTCTGTTTAATCTGGTCCTGCGTCACTCCTTCTGAGGGTGCTATAGAGCATATGTAATCTGTGAAGATTTCAATATGCTTAGCAGCATCCTCATTGGCCGAGCCTCCAAATTGGTTTCTTTCAACCATAGTAATATAGGCAGGCTTGGCCTCGAATGGCTTCCCAGTACCTGCAGGTAAAGTGAACCCTTTGTATAGGTCCTTTGCCTGAGGCATAGAGTGACTGGCAATAGTAGCTTCCTCTGTCATGTTATCTTCTTCTTTAGGAAAAACTGGAAAGTAGGTTAAAGATGGTGTTTTTGGTGAAGGTGGATTGATGGGTGAATTTGGTTGTGAAGGTGGTGTTTTTGGTGAAGATGGTGGTAACTCGAAAAGGTCTTCTTGAAATAAGGAAGATGGTGAACCTCCTTCCTGATTTGCTAGAAGTTGCTTTCTTCTTTCCCTAAGAGTCCTCTCAATTTCGAGATCAAGTGGTAGGAGTTCTCCTTGAACTGACCTGCGCATAAGAGGGAACTACAAGAAAAAGGTGAGAAGGTTTAAGGAACATAAAGTTCCTTAAACAAAGAGAAACAAAAACAAAAAACAATAAACACTGGCGTCACCTCCCCGGCAACGGCGCCAAAATTTGATGCCCGTCGTTGAGGGTACCAAAGATAAAATTTATAATTCCTAACTTAAACAATTAGATAGTGAAAGTCAGGGTCGAACCACAAGGAGGTGGGGAATGTTTATTGTCTTAATGTTAATGTTTAAAGGTAACAAATTTGGGGGTTGATTGGTTGATTACTATATCTAAAGAAAAGATTAAAATAAAACAAGAATTAAAAGATGAGAATAAAATATAATAAAAGAGGATGCTAGGATGTTCGGGTAATAAATAGCTAAGGCAAAATAAATCCTAAGGTCAACATGTATTGCAGTCGCGTAAGGGAGTGTAACATATCTTTTTAGGTCTATGCTACCTAATAGCTCCTTTCGGCCTATGCTATTAGTTCCTAGGTCTCACAATTATTGGGTGTCAACAATAAGGGTGATTCCTAAATCCCAGGTTACATACCTTTCAGCCTTGAGTAACCTATCCGTCTTAAAGTGTAAACCAATGCCCTTCCCGTATCTTTCAATCTTGGGTAGGTCATTACTAACATCCTACAAGTCTCCTATTGGTCTCATTATAGGATATTATAATTTATAAGAAAAGACGAAATAAGAAAACAGACGCGAGTGGTCGACCGACCGGCTACTCCAGTCGGCCGACCACGGCCTCGGTCGACCGACCGACTATTCCAGTCGGCCGACCGGGGTCCTGCTACAGGTCGGTTTTTTTCGGATTTTATCTACCTATGCATATTATTCCCTACATCCTAACATATGAAAATTAGTTACTCATAATTGTTAAGACGAATATAAAATTGGGAATAAACATGAAAAACATAGTAAATAATCTAAGCATGCAAGATTCAAATAAAGCTTGGGATTCTAACTTAACAATTGTAATAAAAGCAATAAGAACGATAATGAAACTGGATCAAAGAAGAATTACCACAATTGGAATTAAGGTAGAACGGAATCAGCTTTATTGAATACTTGGGAACTATTGAAAGATTGCAAAACTAAAAATATATGATGAGATTTAAGATAGTAAAAAGATGGTGTATTCGATAGCTCCAAGATGCAAAACCCTAATCACAAGATTAGTTTATATAGGGTAAAAAACTAAGAGTTTCCTAAAGATTCTAATTCTACTTTATTTCCGAAAAAGACCCGCATGGGCTTCGTTCTGGTCGGCCGACCCGTTTAGCTGGTCGGTCGACCGCTTCTTGTTGGACTTCTCTTATTTCCGTCCTTTCTTGGAAATTGGGCTTCATGAAAATCAGGCCTGGTCGGCCGACCCGTTTGGGTGGTCGGTCGACCGCTTCCTCTGGGAAGTCTTCGGTTTTCCTCTTGGTTTGACTTTTGGTACTTGATTTTGACTCCAGTTGACTTTCCATTTATTCCTTAATTGAGCAAAAGACTTGAGGATACGAATTTGGTGCTAAATTGCTTCTTTTCCGCATAAATCTGCAAAAAATGCATAAAAATACGAAAGTACACAATTTGTGGGAAATAAAGGCTAAAACATAGTAAATGAGCGACTAAATACGTGTAAAAATAGATGTAAAACATCATAAAATAGACACGTATCAATGGGTTATCTAAACTTTTGGGAAGAGGTAAACGGAAGGATGATACTGCTTTAGACTTTGAGGAATTTTGAGATCGGGTTCGTTTTGAGGAACTAGTCATGAGAACCGGTCATAGACTTGCTTGACTTGGAAGTTGTTACTTTAGTGAGACCTACCTTGGAATTTCCGCTTTATGGTAATAAACAACTACGAGGAAACTTGGGATTTCGAAGTACTCATATAGAGAAAAGTAGATGGAGTTGAACTACGTAGGATTAAAGGATATAGGTGATTTTTGGTTATAGCCTGTCGGATTGGGAAAAGTCATAGTGTGGAAAGATTGATATCCTAAATTTTAGAATACGGATTTAGAGTTAGAAGGTGCGTAAACCTTGTTCTTAGGAATGTGTTTAGGCTTTCACCTTGAGTGAGAGATCCTTAATCGTGGTTGAACGGATTTTAGTGTGAACTGAGTGAGAGTTCGGAAACCCTCTTGTTGAGGAATGCCTTGTTCTGTGGATGAGATGATAGTAAGAGGGACCGTGAAACCATTGTGAGCATCGAGATTACTGAAATCGCCTTTTGGGGTATATTAGGGATCGTTGTAACCATGTTTTGATTTTGGATTGAGCGGTTAGTGTACCCGTATTTGGCAAGTTACCGTCTTCTTTAACTTTCGACTTGATTGTTCCGTTCCTTCAACCCTTCTTTTCGTGTTCTGACTGCCGCGAGGCTTGAAACCCCTAATTCTTCGTGTTGAAAATAAGCTCTGCGACTGTCTCCGCGTTCTCAAACGTCTGTTTTGAAACTCGTTCCCCAATTGTTGACTTTAAATTCACTGTTTTTAGAAAAAGCTTAGTTGTTTTGAGAATTTGAAACTGCTTTCTCTTCCGTTAGAAGCGACTTTTAGTCATTGTTACAATTTTACTTTTCCAAGAATTTGAGAGTAATGGTCGATTTGAAGAAAAACTTGGTTTAAAGAGCGTAACGTTTTACGATTTTGTCAGATATCAGCGTTGACTGCCACTAGAACTTGTTATTGGAGACGTCTGATAACCCGTGCAGTGCTTGTCAACACCGAATCAATCTAATTTTGAACTGTATTTGAACAAAATTTTGGGACTTGTCTCAGATTTGGAATATCGGACTCTTGAATACGTAACGAGAATCCCAATATCCATTGACAAGACTGGTGCCTTGAAACCCTTTCCTTCTTGAAACCTTCTTAAAAGATAATGTTTTGGGTTGTCATGACCCGTATGGTTCATTTTGAAAGTTAGAGTTGTTTTCGTACTTATTCCTGTCTTCGAGTTTCGAGGACGAAACTTTTTGAAGATTGGGTGATTGTAACATCCCATATTTTCGTGATTTATATTTTAAAGGCTTTTAATTATTTTAAATAATAAAAATAATATTTTAATAATTTATTGAGAAAGTATTTTAATAAATTATAAGATCCGTCTTAAGAACCTTAAGTCCTTAAGACGAATACAACTTGGTAACTTAAGTTCACATCTTAAAACCCGTTCAAGATATCCAAACCCGTTTCATTTAAACGGAAAGGACAACCCTTAAACCCTCATAAGACCCTTTAGTCGACATAGTGTCATCCTCAAAAACAAAACATACTGACATTCCATTTCCTCACAAAACCTCCATAATCTTCATCTTCTTTTCCTCTTTTCTTCATCATCCGTTCACCGAATCGAGGTAATAATATCATTTTCGGAATCCTCATCGAATTTGCAAGCCATCCGTCACTTCCGATTTTCATTTCTCCTATTTCGAAATTTGGGCTGTTTTTCCTAAAATCGTCTTTTGATCCCTTAAGCTCGTTTTTCTTGATTGTAGGCGAAGGCTTGGAGGACCCGGACATTGATAGCTTCATTGTGGAAGACGAGCTTTGAGCGGAATTGCATTTAAGGTGACGATTACGAGTAACTCGGCCTTTTTGTTAAAATAGCAAGTTTTGTTGTGTTCTTGTTGTTATTTCTGATTTTTGTTTAAGATTGATGATTAATGGACTTAGTAACATGTTAGGAATAACCTTACTTGAAGATTATATGCTTAGTTGATGTTTCATATGAGTAATGGCTTAATTTCTGAAATTTTTGTTTTGTGACGAATACATCATATAATCATATTGAGGATTGTTATGGGTTTGTTTGCTGTTAGTTAGTGCTATTGAGTGATTTGTGATGTTGGGTAAACTCTATTTGTTGCAATTTTTAAGATTGGGTATCGATTTAATGAGTTTTGAATTGGCTGGAAAATGCGTTTTTCGCGATCAGGCTCTCTGAGCCGGTCGACCGACCGGCCGCCGGTCGACCGGCTCGGCCGACCGGCTCGGCCGACTGGCTGGGAGCGTCTTTAGTGGGTTTTGCGGGTTTTGGGAGAAAATAGATTTTGAGCTGCCAGCCAGTAAACCGGCTGCCTGCCGACCAGCTGGTAGCCTCTTTGTGTTTATTTCGTAAAATATAGGTGTAGGGATTGAGGTGCCCAGCCGGTAGACCGGCCGCCTACCAACCGGCTGGGAGCCTCATTGTAAGTATTGCGTAAGTTGGGATTGGGTTCCCAGCCGGTAGGCCGGCTGCCTGCCGACCGGCTGTGAGTCCTTTGGGGCTGTTTTCATTTTTAAGAAAGGGAAAGCATGGATGGGTTGCCAGCCGGTAGGCCGGCTGCCTGCCGACCGGCTGGGGATCCCTGTAGCTTGTTTTAAATTCGTAATTCGTTCGTAACTTTTAAACGATTGATCGGTTTTGATTGAAACTCGTTCCTTGTATCTTTGATATGTATCCGAGGTCCCCTGAGGATGGGCGACACTATATTGGGTTCGGGAATGGAGAGAGGATAGAGACCCCCCGGTCGGGTAACCGAAAGGGAAACCGGCTCTCCCTCAACTTAGTTCCCGGGGTCAATTAAGTGTTGATTAGATGTTAAGAAAGTAGAACTATAGTTTAGTTCATAGACTTTGATGATATTGTTTTGTTGCGTATTAACTTATGCCTTAAGCTGGCCTCTGAACTTAATACGTGAGTTGTTTGTCATATATGGGGATATGCCTTAAGTTGGCCTCTGAGCCCTATATGTGTTTGTTTGTCGTGTCTGGGACATGCGTTGAGTTTTCGCCTCTGAGTCCAGACATGTTTGAGTGATCGCGTCAGGACATGCCTTAAGCTGACCTCTGAGTCTAACAAGTAGAGCAACTGCACGACGGGGCAGTCAGGTTGTCATACCTTACCTGGAGTGCAGGTGTTTGGTGCTAGAACATGCGTTGAGTTTTCGCCTCTAAGTTTAGTACCTTGTGATGTAGTAGGGGAACATGCGTTGAGTTTTCGCCTCTGAGTTCCTTACTTATGATTGTGAATTGAGTGCTAGTCCATGCGTTGAGTTTTCGCCTCTGAGTCTAGTAACTTATTGATAGCCGGTCCATGCGTTGAGTTTTCGCCTCTGAGTCCTTGCTTGATATTGTGAACTTGGTATCTAGGTTATGCGTTAAGATGTCGTCTCTGAACCTTTTTACTTGCTGAATGATTGGTATTTAGGTTATGTCTTAAGTTGACCGCTGAACCTCTTTACTTAATGTTTAATACCTGATTGCCTAGAGTTTGGTACAGTGTCAGATATGCATGATGAAGTTAATGAATGTATTGCTTGAGTTATAAACTGTTCATCCAAGGCATTGGATGACTCTTTGATCGGTTTCATAAATAGTTGGACTGAAAGACCCCCGACTGGGTAACCAGTAGGGAAACCGGCTCTCCTTCCAAACGGTTTATGAAGTTGGTTGAGAGCCGTGCATTAGAGTTTGCAAGATAGTTGATGATCAGTTGATGAGATATTTTATACTTCACATGTTTATAAATGCTGGAGTATTCTGTTTGTATTTATGTGTTACGTGTCGTTACAAAAGGTGGCTAGGAGAACTCTAGTCACTCCCCACTGATTGTGGCGTACATGTTTTCATGTATGTAGGTACATGCAGGTTGGCAGGGTTCACTTAAGAGCTAGCGAGCGATGATCCTTTCATCATGACTTACACTTCTATCGTTTAGCTGGACTCCTAGTTTTGATACAGTTTTTATTGGTGCCTGTACGGATGTTCCATCCTAGGCTGTTGTATATATTTCGTTTCGTTACTTAGACAGTATACTTATCTATTTCTATTTAGTCAGTTTCAGTTTTCAGGTTTTAATTCACCTCGCATGTTATGTTAAAAAGTTTTAATTCCGCTGCATTTTTAGTACTTTGTATGTTTTAATTTTCCGCTTTCGCGAGGGGTTTTACAAAGATCGTCAAAAAATATTTCCTCAAAATTGATCCTACTTAAATATGAAAATAATATAGATTTTATTTTATTAACAAAATAATTTTTCATTAAAAAAATAACATTTCATCAAACTATATATAATACTTTCATCACCAAACATCAATATTTAACTTTTTAACTAAAATGAAATAAATTGATATAAATAAAACTATAACTAGACATAATCATAACCTGTCAATATTAACTTCGTGACGAAAAAGAATTTATAAAAAAAATGTAAGAAAATTTATATAAATGAAATCACGAATTCTAAGGTAACTAATATATTTTCACAAAAATACCCATTTATGAAGTTACTCAATTATCTTGATTAGTTTTTAGATTAAACTTTTTGCTCAAATCAAAATACAATTCAATGAAAGGAAATATAATGCATACATTTGAATGATTTAAGGTAACTTTTTACTCAATTCAAAACTTTTTACCTGATGGAACCGAGAGAGTTGGAGGAGCTGAAGAAGCAGTTAAATGATTTGTTAGATAATGTATACATTCACCCATAGTGTATCGCCTTGGGGAGCACTAGTGTTGTTCGTTAAGAAAAAGTATGGGAATATGAGGTTGTGTATTGATTATCGTGAGCCGAAACATGTGACAGTGAAGAATCGTTATACCTTTCCTAGGATAGACGATGGGCCGGAGTTTTCTCCAAGATTGATTTGAGATTGGGTTACCATCAATTGAGGATTAAGGATGGGGATATACCTAAGACTGCCTTTAGGTCTACGTATGGGCATTATTATTATGTGGTGATACCTTTTGGGTTGACCAATGCAGCTGTTGTCTTCATGGATCTGATGAACCATGTCTTTAGTCCATATCTGGATAAGTTTGTAGTGGTATTTGATGCCCGTCGTTGTAGGCACCAAAAATAAACCTAATGCACAACTAACATACGCTAGTGGTAAATAGGTTCAGTCTCCACAGGGAAGCGAACTTGTCAACTATCGGTTTCTACCTATTGGTCACGATTGGGGGTTTGAAAATAGTAAAATAAACTACAAGATATGAGATATGCTAAGAGAATAAAATTACGAAAACAAGCACGAGATGATATCAATTAAATCAAGAATAAAGAGAATATGTTGGGAACTCGGGTCGTTGTGTCTTATGCATAATCGGTATAATTAGGGTAGATCAGTTTATTGATAGGAAAGGCTGGGTTATTACGGTCATGTCTCAAACCCGACTATACCTTCTGGTCTTAAGTCGCCCTAAGGTCGTTTTTGCTTAACTTCCGCTCTCACAAAAACTAATTAAAAGTTAAGTAAGTCTTACCCTTCCAACCTTCCGGTCTAGGTCGGGAATTAACTAGATGTAAGGTCTCATGCGCGCACTCACTAAACCGAACATGAATTAAATTACTTAACGATTACTCCTACCATAAACTATCCATCCCCACTACTACCTATCATGCATTTGACACAAGTTCCCTCATCCCAACATATTAAGAAATTTAGCTACTCATAACGGTATTGGCAATGATTACGACTACTATACTTAAACTAGTATGTGACATGGTGAATCGGGAAATAAAATTAGAAGCAAGAGAACAATGACAAAAGAGTGAAAATGATGAGAAAACAGTGAACAAACGGACACGGGTTTCGAGGCCATAAATGAAAACAAGACACATAAACAGCCTACAACAATCGGAACAAGAAAGGGTTCTAAGCAGAGATAATGTATGACCAAACTGAACTAATAACCAGAGATTGTAAGGGAAGGGAAAACAGAAACAGAAAATAACGAGCAGAACAGAATACGAATGAGAAACAAGCTATGTAACGGAGTATACAAAAACAGAGCATAAGCGCATAAGTGACGGTAAACCGAGAACAAAAACAGAAATAGCGGAACAAGAAATAAGATCACGGATGATAATGAAACAGAAGAAAAGAGATAAGGAAGAAGGAATTACGAGAAAATATGGCTTAGAATAAGTAACACAATCCTTGAAAACAAAAATGACGATGAACTAAAATTATTGTAAATATTGTGACGGCTACAAAGTTTCTGGAAAAGAGAGTAAAACTAAAACTAGGAAAAGGAAAGATAATTGTCAGATAAAAGATCTGTCTATGACCTAATGAACTCAATGAGAATTCTTAAATAGAGAAAACGAAAACTGCTGTAATAAGTTTCAGAAAACGAAGAGCCAGCAGGAAGCTCTCAATCGAGAGCAATTGCCTCTCGATCGAGCAAAAATCCATCAGAACTGGTCGATCGAGGAGATATGCGTTCTCGATCGACTCTACCATCTTCAAAACCTCTCGATCGATCATAAGACCTATCGATCGAGCACTTTAGAACTTGGATACCTCTCGATCGAGCACATGACAGCTCGATCGAGGACTTCTCTTCCTCGACAGGCCCAAAGATGGTCGATTGCCTAGACTTCCTCCATGAATGGTTGATTATACTCCTCACGCTTCTCGATGAATGCGCAACCAGCCACGTTTCTTCCATCGTCTACTAAAATGCAAGACTTTGAGGTAGAAAAAGCTCGGTTTCCGCTACACTTTGGTCTATATCTGCAAAACAACAATACAAACACAAAGTAGCATATACGGGGCATAAAGTGATAATAAATCACCAAATTACATGAAAATGTGTGCCAAAATAAGACTAAAAAGTCTATACAAAATGCACACATCAATATTCATTAATGATATCCTTATCTACTCTAAGACAAAGGAGGAGCGTGAAGAGCATCTAAGAGTGGTGTTGCAAACTTTGAGCGACAACTAGCTTTATGCTAAGTTGTCTAAGTGTAAGTTTTGGATACATAAGGTAGCGTTTTTGGGCAAGTGATATCTTAAGGGGAGGGGGGAGGGGGGGCGGGTTAGTTGTGGATCCAAGTAAGATTGAGGCAGTGTCGAACTGGGAGGCCCCTAAGAATGTTGTCGTGGTTCGTAGCCTTTTAGGTTTAGCAGGGTATTATCGGCGGTTCGTGAAAGGATTTTTCTAAGATTGTTGGGCCCATGACTGCTCTTATGATGAAGGATATGATATTCCGCTAGGATGAGGGTTGTGTGTAAAACCCCTCGCGAAAGTGGAAATATAAACACACAAAAGTACTAAAAACATCCTGCATATCTGACACTGTACCATCATCTAGGCAAGCAGATAAACATCCTGAACACTAGCAACGGGTCCAGAGGTGAACTTAACACATATCCCATTACTACACTATGTCGGGTCCAGAGGTGAACTTAACACATATCCCAACATCTAATCAAGTAAAGGGTCCAGAGGTGAACTTAACACATATTCCTAAACTTACAATCATGAAAAGGGTCCAGAGGTGAACTTAACACATATCCCTAATCATCCAAAAGCAAAGGGTCCAGAGGTGAGCTTAACACATATCCCAATGCTACAAACATGTATTGGGTCCAGAGGTGAACTTAACACATATCCCAATACGCAGTCGCCGCACAACGGGTCCAGAGGTGAACTTAACACATATCCCGTGTACGACAACCGATCACGTGTCAGGTCCAGAGGTGAGCTTAACACATATCCTGACACGCCCAAGGAAAACACGTAACGGGTCCAGAGGTGAACTTAACACATATCCCGTCACGCGGCATATAAACACGTAGTGGGTCCAGAGGTGAACTGAACACATATCCCACCACGCGACAACCATTATAACCACTAACATCCAAAGGTAGAAACTAACCTATAGTTCTAACTTCTTAAACCTCTAATCAACACTTAATTGATCCCGGGAACTGAGACGAGGGAGAGCCGGTTTCCCTTTCGGTTACCCGACCGGGGGGTCTCTATCCTCACTCCTTTCCCGAACCCAATATGGTGTTGCCCGTACACCGGGGACCTCAAAGATATATCACAGGTATACAAAACGAATTTCGATCAAAACCGATCAACCGTTCAAAAGTTACGATCGAAAAACAATAAAAGCCTTCAAGGGTCCCCAGCCGGTCGGCAGGCAGCCGGTCGGCCGGCTGGTGACCTCTCAGCCTTCTTCTTCCTTTAAAACCGGGAACACACAAGAAAGGGTTCCCAGCCGGTCGGCAGGCAGCCGGTCGGCCGGCTGGGAAGACCTTCCCAAGCCTTCACGAAACTCGTAACCATTCCCCAAATGCGCTCCCAGCCGGCTGGCAGGCGGCCGGTCTACCGGCTGGGCTCCCTTCTATTCTATGTTCATCGCAAACACACTATAGAAGGAAAATGACCACCAGCCGGTCGGCAGGCAGCCGGTCGGCCGGCTGGCAGTCCCAAGGCCAAATTCTCAAATTCTCGAAAAATACTCAATATGCTCTCCCAGCCGGTCGACCGGCGGCCGGTCGGTCGACCGGCTCAGAGAGCCTGTAACGCATTTTCGCAAAAACGCAACATACAAAAACTTCAATAGTCGACCTACAAACCTCAAAATTACTACACAAGATATTTACCGAACAACAGCAAATACCAATTTCCACTAATCTACCAGCAAGTAAGTCCCATAACAATCCTCAAACGAATTTAACTTGTATCCGTCGCAAAATGAGAAAAACTGAAAATATGCTTAAGAACACATAACAATCGATTCAAGCATGAATTATTCATTATCATAACATCATCCTAAACATATTACTAAGTCCTTTGATCAAGCTTTAACAACAAAAACAGAACCCACACAAGAATCACAACAATTATGCTAATATACACATAAAGGCCGAGTTTCTCATTATCGTCACCTCACAAGCTTATCCGGCTAAAGATCTTCCTCGAGTATGAAGCTATCAACGTCCGGGTTGTCAAATCCTTCGCCTGAAAACAAAGAAAACCGGTTTAAGAGCATAAAAACGGAATTATGAAAACAGGCTGAATTTTCGAAGTGATGGAAACGAGAAACCGAAGTGATGGATGACTTTGAAATTGAACGAGGATTCCGAAAATGTACTTACTTTCTCGATTTGAAGAACGGATGATGAAGAAAAGCTTGAAAAGGAGAGAGTAAAAATGGAGGTTTTGAAGGAATTAAGTTTACAGTGAAAGGAGTTGTGAGGAAGATGAAATATGACAACTTAAGGATTTTTAGGGGTTTAAGTAATTGCCCTTTCCGTATTTAAATAAAATGGGTCGGACTTGAACGGATATTTATCATTCGAGTTTAAGTTCACCAAGTAGTATTCGTCTTAAGGACTTAAGGTTCTAATTAAATTAAAATCCTTCGAGATAAATTATTAAATTATTATTTTATTACTTAAAATAATTAAAAACGCTTAAATCAGGTTTTACGAAAATACGGGATGTTACAATCACCCCAACTTCAAAAAGTTTCGTCCTCGAAACTCGAACGGATATAAATCTATATACTATACCTCAATCGAAAAGAGAAGGATGCGCGATACGCATCGATGCCTCAGTCTCCCAAGTCTGCTCCTCAACATCACCGCAACGCCAAAGGATCTTCACTAGCGGCACCACCTTGCTCATAAGCTTCCTATCCTGACGGTCTAGGATCTTCACAGGACGCTCCTCGAAAGCAAGACTCGGCTCCAAGTTCTCGATCTCTCTAGGCAAAACATGACTCGGGTCACTAATGTATCTGCGGAGCTGGGAAACATGGAAAACACTATGAACCTTGCCCAAACTAGGAGGCAAGTCCAATCGGTAAGCAGCAGCACCAATCCTCTTCACGATCTCAAAAGGTCCAATATACTTAGGGCTCAACTTGCCCTTAACTCCAAACCTTTTGACGCCTTTCATCGGAGAAACTCTCAAGAAAACTCGATCACCCACCTCAAACTCTAAGGGTCTACGGCGAACATCAGCATAGGATTTCTGCCGGTCCTGTGCGGCCTTCATCCTACCTCTGATAAGCTGGACCTGATCAATAGTAACAGCTAACTGGTCCGGTCCTAGGTCACGAACGTCACTAGCCTGGTCCCAACAAATCGGACTACGGCACTTCCTACCATAAAGAGCCTCGTACGGAGCCATACCAATGGAAGCATGATAACTGTTGTTGTAAGAAAACTCTACCAACGGCAAACACTGCTCCCAAGAACTCTAAAAATCAAGGGCACAAGCACGGAGCAAATCCTCTAATGTCTGTATAGTCCTCTCGGACTGACCATCGGTCGCGGCATGAAATGCGGTGCTCATCAACAAACGGCTACCCATAGCCTCCTGCAAAGCCTTCCAGAACCTGGAACAAAACCTCGGATCTCGATCTGAAACTATCTCCCTCGGGACACCATGATAGCGGACTATCTCAGCAACATAAGCCCTGGCTAAACGGTCCATATCCCATGTCTCTCTGATCGGCACAAATCTGGCACACTTAGTTAGACGATCAACAATAACCCAAATCGCATCTTTGCCTCCAACTGTCTTAGGCAATGCTGTAACGAAGTCCATAGATATGCATTCCCACTTCCACTGAGGAACGGGAAGCGGCTGTAGCAAACCACCAGGTCTCCTATGCTCTATCTTGACTTGTTGACAAGTCAAGCACCTACTAACATAATCAAAGATCTCCTTCTTCATACCAGGCCACCAAAACATAAGCCTCAAATCCTTGTGCATCTTCTCTCCTCCTGGGTGAACGGAATACGGTGACAAGTGAGCCTCATCAAGAACCTTCTTCCTCAAATCTGGCACGTCAGGAACATACATCCTACCACGGAACCTAAAGAAGCCATCAACATCAATCACCAACTCAGGTGCAACACCACTCGAAATCTTAGCCTCGAACTTCTTGAAATCGGCATCTGAAGGCAAACTCTGGCGAATCTCCCAATATAAAGACGGCTCGGCAGTCATAGCAGCTAACCAATCAAAACCACTACCCACCATCTCTAATCTCAGCTTTCGGAACTCGGAACACAACTCATCGGGCAATACTCTCATGGCACTCATTGAGTGAGAAGTCTTGCGACTAAGCGCATCTGCAACTACATTGGCTTTTCCCTCGTGATATAACAACTCGATGTCGTAGTCTTTCACCAACTCTAGCCAACGTCTCTGTCTCATGTTAAGGTCTTTCTGAGTAAAGATGTACTTAAGACTCTTGTGATCTGTGAAAATACGGCAATGAGATCCCATCAGGTAATGTCGCCACATCTTCAAGGCATGAACAACTGCGGCCAACTCCAAATCATGTGTCGGATAGTTCACCTCATGAACTCTCAACTGTCTAGATGAGTAGGCTATCACCTTACCACTCTGCATCAGTACGCATCCAAGTCCTAACATCGAAGCATCACAATACACATCAAAATCCACTCCGATCTCTGGCAAAGCTAACACGGGGGCGGAAGTCAAACGGGTCTTCAACTCCTGGAAAGAACTCTCACACTTGTCGATCCACACAAATTTGGCTTCTTTCTTCAGCAACTGAGTCATCGGGCGAGCTAATCTAGAGAAATCCTCGACGAATCTACGATAATAACCAGCCAATCCAAGGAAACTACGGATCTCTCCAACATCTTTGGGACTCTCCCAATCAACCACAGCCTCTATCTTCGCGGGATCTACCATCACACCCTCGCTGGATATCACATGTCCTAAAAAGGCAACTTTCGAGAGCCAAAATTCACACTTCGAAAACTTTGCGAACCACTTTTGTCTGCGCAGAATCCCTAAAATCAATCGAAGATGCTCAGCATGTTCCTCATCGGTCTTCGAATATATCAAGATGTCATCAATGAAAACCACAACACACGTATCAAGATACTCACTAAAGGTACGGTTCATCTGATCCATAAAAATAGCCGGTGCATTAGTCAACCCAAATGGCATAACCACGAACTCAAAATGTCCATATCTGGTACGAAAAGCAGTCTTCGCAATATCCGCCTCTCTCACTGGAATCTGATGATAACCCGATCGAAGATCAATCTTAGAAAACCTAGAAGCACCTCTCAACTGATCAAACAAATCATCTATCCTAGGCAAAGGATATCTGTTCTTCACGGTCACTCGGTTCAGCTCTCTATAGTCAATGCACAATCTCATGGAACCATCTTTCTTCTTAACGAACAAAACAGGAGCACCCCACGGAGAAGCACTAGGTCTAATGAAACCTTTCTCGATCATCTCTTCTAACTGTTGCTTCAACTCTTTCAACTCTGGCGGAGCCATACGGTAAAGAGCTTTAGAAATCGGTCCGGTACCTGGAACAAGCTCAATGGTAAACTCCACATCTCTCTCTGGCGGTATCCCTGGCAAATCATCTGGGAAAACATCTGGATACTCACGAACAATGGCTACATCCTCAAGCTTCGGTAGCGATGGTTTAGCAGCTGTAACAACACACAGGAAGGCTTGGCAACCCTTCCTAAGAAGATGAGAAGATTTCATCGAAGAAATAACACGAACACCCCTTTGAGGGCGAGTTCCCCTATAGGAAACACGAACTCCTGAAGAACTCCTCAAGCAGATTTTCTGGTCGCGACACTCGAAGCGAGCATGGTATCGCGATAACCAATCCATACCGAGGATAATGTCAAACTCCTCGAGAGGAAATCTCAGTAAGTCCGCTGGAAATGTGGCTTGACCATTAACAATAGGAACATCCTTATGGGACGAAGAGCATGAAAACACGTCTCCAGAAGGTAAGGAAATAGATGTCTCCTCAACCAATGAAGACTCAAGAGCTAGACGATCGGCGAACTGAGTCGATATAAATGATAAAGAAGCTCCAGTATCGAATAAAATAAGGCACTCAGCGCCAAGAACAGAAAATATACCGGCAACAATGTCTGGATGAGCCTCTGCCTCAGCCCTAGTCATCACAAAAATCTTCCCTTTCGGCTTCCCTCCCTTAGTCGCTGCAGCAGCAGTGGCGGCCTTGCCAAGTGCGGTGTTCCTCTCGGGACACTCATACGATCGATGCCCAAATCCATTACAAGTGAAACACTTATAGGCATTCTTGAAACAGTCAAAACCCGGATGAGAAGGTTTACCACAACGGTGGCAAACACTAGGAGATGTGTCGGTGTGAACAAAGGTCTTAGCAACCGGAGCAGAGAACCTCTCAAAACGCTTCTTCTGAGAAGAAGGCGAAGAAGTAGAAGGAACAAATGGTCTCTTCCCCTGGTACACGGATCTCTGGTGAGGAGTCACACTAGAAGTAGCGGCACGGGTCTCAGCATCTATGGCACGAATAGAACTCTCGGCCCAAATAGCATCATCATACACCTCTACAAAAGAAGTAGAGTCCCGACGAACCATGCTCTCGATGCGTGGCCCTAGCTTGCCACGGTAAAAGTAGACTCTCTCGGCCTCATCTCTGACAAACCTCGATGCAAAGTGAGCTAGCTGGTTGAAACGGTCTGTGAACTCCTGAACTGACATCTTGCCTTGCTTCAAATCCATGAATTCTTTGAGTCGCTGTGATCTGAGCTCTTTAGGATAGAACCTCGTCTCGAGCTTATCCTTGAAAGCATCCCAATCGAACAAAGGATCCTGAGTGAAAGTAGGTCCTGTCAACGCCCACCACCTGTCGTCCTCAAGAGTAAGAAAGTGAGTGGCTAGCCGCACTCTATCCTCTCTACTCACCGAATACATAGCAAAGCTCCTCTCCATCTCCCTGAACCACTCGGTAAGAGCTACCGGATCTACCTCGCCACCATATGTCTTCACGTGGCTACGGGACATCTGCGAAGCTATCCATGAGAAACTACCAGGACGATTAGCCTCGTTGCCTGGCGGTGGAGGAGGTGGAACATTCCCGACTTGCTGTCTCTGAGTCTCAAGCAAATGCTGAATTGCTTGAAGCACAATGTTATCAGCAGCCCTAGGTCTCACCATCCTTCAAAAGAGAAAACAAGGATTAGCTTAGCAATTAGCAATCACAAATAGACTACAAAATAAGTCCTTAGATCTACCCATCTCTCATTCATTATTTGTTTATTTGGTCAAGTTAAGGTTGGGGGTCACATGAGTGCGTCGGGAGCAATAATGCTCTGATACCAACTGTAAAACCCCTCGCGAAAGCGGAAATATAAACACACAAAAGTACTAAAAATGCAGCGGAATTTAAACTTTTTAAAGTACTAAACAACATGCGAGAAGTCTTAAACTGAAACGTAACTGAAACTGAAACCAAAATAGTTAAGTAGCAGTTCTAAGTACTGAAATGAAATATATACACAGCCTGGGATGAAACATCCCTACAGGCACCAAAACAAAAGTAACAAACTACGAGTCCAGCTAAACGACATAAGGTAAGTCATGATGAACGGATCATCGCCCGCTAGCTCTCGTGAACCCCGATCTCCAATCCTGCATGTACCTACATATATGAAAACATGTACGCCACAATCAGTGGGGAGTGACTAGAGTTCTCCTAGCCACCTTTTGTGACAACACGTAACACATAAAACAATACAGAATACTCCAACATATAACAACATGTGAAGCATAAACAAATCATCAGCTGATCTCTTACTATCATGCGATTATCATGCACGGCTCTCAACCAACTTCATAAACAAATAGGAAGGAGAGCCGGTCTCCCTACTGGTTACCCAGTCGGGGGGTCTTTCAATCCAACTATTTATGAAACCGAACAAGAGTCATCCAACGCCTTGGATGATTTAACCTCAAATGACTAAACATCAATAATTCGACATGCATATCTGACACTGTACCATCATCTAGGCAAGCAGATAAACATCCATAACTCATCATGCATATCTGACACTGTACCATCATCTAGGCAAGCAGATAAACATCCTGAACACTAGCAACGGGTCCAGAGGTGAACTTAACACATATCCCATTACTACACTATGTCGGGTCCAGAGGTGAACTTAACACATATCCCAACATCTAATCAAGTAAAGGGTCCAGAGGTGAACTTAACACATATCCCTAAACTTACAATCATGAAAAGGGTCCAGAGGTGAACTTAACACATATCCCTAATCATCCAAAAGCAAAGGGTCCAGAGGTGAGCTTAACACATATCCCAATGCTACAAACATGTATTGGGTCCAGAGGTGAACTTAACACATATCCCAATACGCAGTCCCCGCACAACGGGTCCAGAGGTGAACTTAACACATATCCCGTGTACGACAACCGATCACGTGTCAGGTCCAGAGGTGAGCTTAACACATATCCTGACACGCCCAAGCAAAACACGTAACGGGTCCAGAGGTGAACTTAACACATATCCCGTCACGCGGCATAAAAACACGTAGTGGGTCCAGAGGTGAACTGAACACATATCCCACCACGCGACAACCATTATAACCACTAACATCCAAAGGTAGAAACTAACCTATAGTTCTAACTTCTTAAACCTCTAATCAACACTTAATTGATCCCGGGAACTGAGACGAGGGAGAGCCGGTTTCCCTTTCGGTTACCCGACCGGGGGGTCTCTATCCTCACTCCTTTCCCGAACCCAATATGGTGTTGCCCGTACACCGGGGACCTCAAAGATATATCACAGGTATACAAAACGAATTTCGATCAAAACCGATCAACCGTTCAAAAGTTACGATCGAAAAACAATAAAAGCCTTCAGGGGTCCCCAGCCGGTCGGCAGGCAGCCGGTCGGCCGGCTGGTGACCTCTCAGCCTTCTTCTTCCTTTAAAACCGGGAACACACAAGAAAGGGTTCCCAGCCGGTCGGCAGGCAGCCGGTCGGCCGGCTGGGAAGACCTTCCCAAGCCTTCACGAAACTCGTAACCATTCCCCAAATGCGCTCCCAGCCGGCTGGCAGGCGGCCGGTCTACCGGCTGGGCTCCCTTCTATTCTATGTTCATCGCAAACACACTGTACAAGGAAAATGACCACCAGCCGGTCGGCAGGCAGCCGGTCGGCCGGCTGGCAGTCCCAAGGCCAAATTCTCAAATTCTCGAAAAATACTCAATATGCTCTCCCAGCCGGTCGACCGGCGGCCGGTCGGTCGACCGGCTCAGAGAGCCTGTAACGCATTTTCGCAAAAACGCAACATACGAAAACTTCAATAGTCGACCTACAAACCTCAAAATTACTACACAAGATATTTACCCAACAACAACAAATACCAATTTCCACTAATCTACCAGCAAGTAAGTCCCATAACAATCCTCAAACGAATTTAACTTGTATCCGTCGCAAAATGAGAAAAACTGAAAATATGCTTAAGAACACATAACAATCGATTCAAGCATGAATTCATCATCATAACATCATCCTAAACATATTACTAAGTCCTTTGATCAAGCTTTAACAACAAAAACAGAACCCACACAAGAATCACAACAATTATGCTAATATACACTTAAAGGCCGAGTTTCTCATTATCGTCACCTCACAAGCTTATCCGGCTAAAGATCTTCCTCGAGTATGAAGCTATCAACGTCCGGGTTGTCAAATCCTTCGCCTGAAAACAAAGAAAACCGGTTTAAGAGCATAAAAACGGAATTATGAAAACAGGCTGAATTTTCGAAGTGATGGAAACGAGAAACCGAAGTGATGGATGACTTGGAAATTGAACGAGGATTCCGAAAATGTACTTACTTTCTCGATTTGAAGAACGGATGATGAAGAAAAGCTTGAAATGGAGAGAGTAAAAATGGAGGTTTTGAAGGAATTAAGTTTACAGTGAAAGGAGTTGTGAGGAAGATGAAATATGACAACTTAAGGATTTTTAGGGGTTTAAGTAATTGCCCTTTCCGTATTTAAATAAAATGGGTCGGACTTGAACGGATATTTATCATTCGAGTTTAAGTTCACCAAGTAGTATTCGTCTTAAGGACTTAAGGTTCTTAAGACGGATCTCACTAATTAAATTAAAATCCTTCGAGATAAATTATTAAATTATTATTTTATTACTTAAAATAATTAAAAACGCTTAAATCAGGTTTTACGAAAATACGGGATGTTACATTGTGAGAAGACGTTCCAAATCCATAATGAACATTTAACTACAACTCATATCTTAGCCTTGCTAGAGGGGAGTGATAACTTTGAGGTGTATAATGATGCCTCAAAGAATGGTTTGGGGTACGTGTTGATGAATAATGGGAAGGAGATTGCTTATGCATCGAGGCAGTTTAAGCCTTATGAGGAGAACTACCCAACTCACGACTTAGAGTTGGTTAGTGTAGTGTTTGGCTTGAAGATCTGGAGGCACTCTCTTTATGGAGCAACTTTCAAGGTATTCTCAAACCATAATACACTGAAGTACATCTTCACCCAGAGGGAGTTGAACATAAGGCAGAGGAGATGGATGAAGTTGATTGGGGATTATGACATGGAGATTGTTTATCATGAGGGGAAGTCAAATGTAGTTGCGGATGCCTTGAGTAAGAAGAGTGTAGATTCCTTGTGCGCTTGACGTCTTTGATATGACTTAGGGATGAGGTCGATCAGATGCGAATTCATATGATTAGGAAGGGTGATTCGACGAGAGATTTGACAATGGAGCCTGAGTTGTATGGTAAGATCTGGGATAACCAGTTGCTTCACCCTAAGTTCATGGAATGGAAGGCGAAGTTAGATCAGGGTGGACCTTCGAGGTTTTCTCTTAGTGTCGATTGGAGTCTTCGTTTTGATGGGAGGTGGTATGTTCCTAGTGATGCTGAATTGAGGAAGAAGATTTTGACTGAGTCTCATAGTGTACCTTATTCAGTTCATCCGAGTGGGAATAAACTATATAAGGACCTGAAATAGACTTTTTAGTGGCCAGGTATGAAGAGAGATGTTGTTGAGTTTGTTGCTAGGTGTTTGACATGTTAGTGGGTGAAGGGGGAACAATAACATCGACAGTAGGATAAGATTAAGTCCTTAAAAGTATGGTTGAGTAAAAGCGGTATACCGCACCGGTTTTGCAATCCGGAGCGGTAACCTTTTTAAAAAAAATCATTCTTGATACGAATTCTTAGCAAATAAATCGTCCGCGGAATCTTTCTTGAAACTTAAAGAACAATCTTGAATGAAACGGTAATTTATGTGTATGTATGGAACGATCTTGGGTGAATCTTGATGATGATGATGATGAACGTGAACGGTGATGATGGTGGCGTTGTGGTGGTTATGGCCATCGGTGGTGGTGAATGTTTTTGTAGTTGTGACGGTCTTGAGGTGAATCATCAAGGTAAAGGATATTTGTTTGCCCTAGACCTATAAGGTAAACAATGGTGACTTACTCCCTAGACCTATAGTTTGTAATTCTTGCTAATACTTGAAACGCGACAAATATCAACAGCTTGGATCAACACGCGATGAGTCTGGATTCTTATAAGCAACACTTATAAAAGAACAGTTTGTATTTTTATTAATTGTAAATTCGATGCAAATAAAGAAGACGATAAGGTCTATTTATATAAGAGGCACACGTCCAAACCACACGTCCCAAACGAGTTGAATAACTCGAAATCCGACTTGGAATGGGAATCCTAAAATCTATCTAATTGGATCAAAAATAATCCTTATTAAATCCTAAATCTAATTTAGGTTGTTAAATAATTAAATAAATTAATCCTAACAACCTTAGAATAACTAACTAGATAGTAACTAACTTTATAACAAACTTTGTAACTAACTACCTAGTTTGTAACAACCTTAGTAACTACTTTAACAAACTCTAAAAAACTTAACAAACTAAAATTAACAAACTAATAAAAATAACACAGAAGTTAAATATACTCCAAAACCTATTTGGAGTTCTTGACCCTTGGAGACACCGAGCCACCATACGAACCTCGAGAGTCGCGTCAGCCCTCACGGGCCACACGCCGTGACCACCTAGCCTTCCCGTGTTCGTGGTTCGTCCACCCCCTTTAACCCAACCTTTCCTTGTGATGATCCTCATAGCTACCTCGTTGGGCCAAGGTTGTAAAATCCACTGAACTGTTATTAGACATTATACTAGCCATATGACAAATAAAGATAATATGGCTAACATAAGTCGCCTCTTCGATTCCCAATCATAGCAACGAGTTCGTACCCTATACATATTTGGATCATCCCCTCCTCCTTTAAAGAGAATTGACCTCAATTCTTGACGTTTAGTGCTCAAGAACCTTTGATCCCGGGACATATTTCCTACAAAGATGAACAAATATCGACTCATTAAGTAAGTCCTCTTGTGGCCGCGCCTGCTAGCACCATCACGCGACACCACCATGGCACCCTCCTCTTTAGACTCGTGCCCATCCTCTTCCAACAAGCGATCTAGACCTAGACCTAGCCGCATTGGACTACCATCCTCGCCTAGTACGCCCCTTGCCTCACGGTTCTTGGTTCGTGCCAAGCTCGCACCGTGCAACCTCACGCGCAACTCCTCTAAGTTTAAGGCCATCGCCCTTGGCTCACACACCTCTAGGTCATCCGCGGTCACCACCGTACTTACCACTATCTCCTTTCCTTCCTCCCTAGTTGAATCAGCCCCTATCACCTCCTCTACCTCCTCGTCCTCCCTAGCTATAGCAAAGACTGAAGTGGCAAGTTGAGTATTCTTCCCCGAATTGGCTCTCATGAACCCTACATCTTTTGGTCTCATGGGTTTAAGTATGATTTGCTTACCCTTGTCCATGAGTTAATACTCATTCACTCTCCCCCTATGCAAGACATCCCTATCAAATTGCCAAGGACGCCCAAGAAGAATATGACAAGCATCCATGGGTACTACATCGCATAGCACCTCATCCTTGTATGAACCCATGGCTAGCCCCACGCGCACCTGTTTTGTAACCCTAACCTTGTTCCCGTCCCCTAACCAATGTAATGCATAAGGTTTAGGATGTTTTATTGTGGTGAAGGCTAACTAAGCTACCATCTCTTCGGATGCCACATTCGTGCAACTACCTATATCAATAATCATGCTACACCACTTATCTTTTACAAGACACTTGGTGTAAAATATGTGATCTCGCTGTTCAGTAATTATTGGTGTGGATTGGGCTTGTAACGATCTAAGCACTAAGGTAGTCGTTTTTGGTGCTTCGAATGGCTCATCTCTTCCTCCTTTCTCACGATCACCGCGCCCCTCCAACTCTTCGTCCTCCTCCTCGGATTCCTCTCATTCCCCTACTAAGTTTAGACATGTTAGGGCTTCCCTCATCGTCACAACCCTTTTGTTAGGGCAAGAATTCTTGAAGTGTCCAAACCCTTGGCACTTGAAGCATCTCACCTTAGATAGGCTAATCCCATTTTGAGTTGGAGTTGGATTGGATTTGGTTTTTAGAGATCCACTCGTTCCCGACTTTCCTGCGCCACTTGTACTAGGTACCACTTGGACGGTTCCCCTTCGCCCCCTTCTCCTACACGACACCATATGCGGCCCCCTCCGAACCTTGCCTTGCCTTGTGCCTCCACTTTTAAGCACAAATTTGTTAAAGTATCGAAATCAGAATAGACTTGTAGTTCTACGGGATTAGATATATTTTTATTTAACTCCCTCAAGAACCTTGCCATCTTTTGTTCTTGATTTTCTTCAACCTCCCCCATTAAGGTAAGATTTTCGAACTCATCTAAGTACTCGTTCACTGACATCTTGCCTTGCACAAGATTAGAAATCTTACTATATAAAGCAAGCTTGTAAGTTGTTGGTACATAAAGTTTCCTTAATCTTTTCTTTAGGCCGTCCCAAGAACAAATCTTTTCCTTCCCGGCTCTAGCCCTCTGAGCCTTAAGACTGTCGAACCACAATGATGCGCCCTTACTTAATCTTAAAATTGCATACTTGCACATCTTGCGATCAGATCATCCACTTCTTTGAATTCAAACATACGGTCCATCTTCCTTTACCGCTAAAGGTAGTCCTCCGGATCTGTCCCTCCTTTGAACTCAGGTAGTTCCGTCACTTTGAATTCGTCGCTGGACGAACTGGCTCTCTTCTAGGTTGCCATCGATTGTCGTTGATAGACACACGTTCCAATGCCTTCTTTAAACTGTCCAAAAATCTTGGATCTTCAAAATTCATAGTTGCTCTGAACGGATCGTCTTCGACAAATAGAAATCAAGAGCCGAAGCTCTGATACCACTAATGATACGAATTCTTAGCAAATAAATCGTCCGCGGAAGATTTCTTGAAACTTAAAGAACGATCTTGAATGAAACAGTAATTTAGGTGAATGTATGGAACGATCTTGGGTGAATCTTGATGATGATGATGAACGTGAACGGTGATGATGGTGGCGTCGTGGTGGTTATGGCCGTCGGTGGTGGTGAATGTTTTTGTATTTGTGATGGTCTTGAGGTGAATCCTCAAGGTAGAAGGATATTTGTTTGCCCTAAACCTATAAGGTAAACAATGGTGAATTACTCCCTAGACCTATAGTTTGTAATTCTTGTTAATACTTGAAACGCGACAAATATCAACGGCTTGGACAACCACGCGATGAGTCCGGATTCTTATAAGCAACACTTATAAAAGAAAAGTTTGTATTTTTATTAATTGTAAATTCGATGCAAATAAAGAAGACGATGTGCTATATTTATATAAGAGGCACACGTCCAAACCACACGTCCCACACGAGTTAAATAGCTCGAAATCCGACTTGAAATGGGAATCCTAAAATCTATCTAATTGGATGAAAATTAATCCTTATTAAATCCTAAATCTAATCTAGGTTGTTAAATAATTAAATAAACTAATCCTAACAACCCTAGAATAACTAACTAGATAGTAACTAACTTGGTAACAAAATTTGTAACTAACTACCTAGTTTGTAACAATCTTAGTAACCACTTTAACAAACTCTAAAAAACTTAACAAACTAAAATTAACAAACTAATAAAAACAACATTGAAGTTAAATATACTCCAAAACCTATTTGGGGTTCTTGACCCTTGGAGACACCGAGCCACCACACGAACCTCGAGAGTCGCGCCAGCCCTCACGGGCCACACACCGTGACCACCTAGCCTTCCCATGTTGGTGGTTCGGCCACCCCCTTTATGTAACACCCCGGCCCAAACCTAAGACCGTAAATGTTAGCCACGGTAGCTCGCCAGGCTATGTATTGGCCCCATAGACCAACACGAGTCCTTTCCAGCGCATTTTGTCCTCACTCACGTGCATCCCGGGAACCTTCCGAGAAGGTCACCCATCCTAAGACTACTCCCAGCCAAGTACGCTTAACTTTGGAGGTCTTTCGCATGGATAACCAGAAAAGAAAGTTCACTTTGTTGATATGAGTAGTATTTTCAATACCTTTAAGCACTAGTCATATAAGCGTATCAATGGACCTCTTCAAGGGATTACCCCACCCGAATATCCTATTCGGTTCAACGGAGTATTACACACCCTCACTTGAATAACGCAACGTCCTCGTTGCGCCTAGCAGCATCTGACCGCAGCCGAGCCAAACCGGGAATCCTCCCCCGCTTGGTTGGTGCCCCGGGTACTCCAGACCACGGGCGCTCACCAGACGGTCGCAGGGTTGCTCTGATACCACTTGTAACACCCCGTCCCAAACCTAGGACCGGAAATGTTAGCCACGGTAGCTCGCCAGGCTATGTACTGGCCCCACAGACTAACACGAGTCCTTTCCAGCGCATTTTGTCCTCACTCATGCGCATCCCGGGAATCTTCCCAGAAGGTCACCCATCCTAAGACTACTCCCAGCCAAGCACGCTTAACTTTGGAGTTCTTTCGCATGGATAACCAGAAAACATAGTGCACTTTGTTGATATGAGTAGTATTTTCAATACCTTTAAGCACTAGTCATATAAGCCTATCAATGGACCTCTTCAAGGGATTACCCCACCCGAATATCCTATTCGGTTCAACGGAGTATTACACACCCTCACTTGAATAACGCAACGTCCTCGTTGCGCCTAGCAGCATCTGACCGCAGCCGAGCCAAACCGGGAATCCTCCCCCGCTTGGTTGGTGCCCCGGGTACTCCAGACCACGGGCGCTCACCAGACGGTCGCAGGGTTGCTCTGATACCACTTGTAACACCCCGTCCCAAACCTAGGACCGGAAATGTTAGCCACGGTAGCTCGCCAGGCTATGTACTGGCCCCACAGACCAACACGAGTCCTTTCCAGCGCATTTTGTCCTCACTCATGCGCATCCCGGGAATCTTCCCAGGAGGTCACCCATCCTAAGACTACTCCCAGCCAAGCACGCTTAACTTTGGAGTTCTTTCGCATGGATAACTAGAAAAGAAAGTGCACTTTGTTAATATGAGTAGTATTTTCAATGCCTTTAAGCACTAGTCATATAAGCCTATCAATGGACCTCTTCAAGGGGTTACCCAACCCGAATATCCTATTCGGTTCAATGGAGTATTACACTTTAACCCAACCTTTTCTTGTGACGATCCTCATAGCTAGCTCGTTGGGCCAAGGTTGTAAAATCCACTGAATCGTTGTGAGACAATATACTAGTCATACGACAAATAAAGATAATATGGTTAACACAAGTCGCATCTTCGATTCCCAATCATAGCAACGAGTTCGTACCCTATCCATATTTGGATCAATCCCTGACACCAGTACCGCACCGGTTTAATTCGGTATACCGCTTTTGTTTTAAATTTGAAACCTCATCCGAAAAACCGGATAAACCGCACCGGTTTGCGACCGGTTTCACTAAGTCAGTTGTTCGCCTATTTTCGTCCTAAAAGCTCGTGTGTTAGTTTTTAAAACTAATATTCCTTAATAAATGTCCAAAATTTCATATATAACAACTTTAAAACGAGTTCTTAATACATAAAAATACAAATAAAGTGAAACAAATACAATGTAACTCAAAAGTTTAACAAATTTTTAGGGTTTTAGTCTTTTAGATGGTAAAGGATTTTAGCAACTTTTATTAAATCAGTTTAAAAATCGGGTTCCGATTTTGGGTTTTTGAGAACTGTATCCGCTCCGTTCAGCCCAAAAAAATTATGTTCAGATATCGTATCCGAAAAAACCGAATTTCCGGTTTCGTTTTACGGTATTCGGTTCGGATTCAGTTTTTAAATTTAGATCGACTTTTTTTGCTCAGCCATACTTAAAGGTGCCAATGTGGAAGTGGGAGTCTATATCCATGGATTTCATTGTGGGGTTACCACGATCTCAGTGATGTAACAATATGATTTCGGTGATAGTGGATCGTTTGACCAAGTCGGCTCATTTTGTCCCCATAAAGGATACTTGGAGCAAGGTAGAGTTGGCCTTAGCTTATAGGAATAATGTGGTGAGATTACATGGCATACCTAAGGATATTGTGTCAGATCGAGATTCGCGCTTCATTTCTAGATTCTAGCAGGAGTTGCAAGAGATGATGGGTATGACATTGAACTTGAGTATAGTTTTTCACCCAGCTAATGATGGTCAGACTGAGCGAGCCAGCAAGACCCTTGAGGATATGTTGAGGGCTTGTGTCATGGAGTTGGAGGTTTGATGCTTGTCTTTTATATAGACTTTTATGGTATATTTGATATGCATTTCTATGCTTTTATTATAGCTTTTACCTATATTTTACCCCGAATTTGCTACTTTGTGTTTGTCTTGCCATTTGTACAGGAAAGGCTTGAAAATGGTGTAAATCAAGCCTAAAGTCCTTTGAGCATGCATTTAGGATATAGTAGAGTTTGGAGCAGAAATATCGTCACCTCGGAATGCATGAAGTGTGTCGAAAGCATTTATTCATGTGTCAAGTAGTTGTGCAGCGGCTTGATGCTCGGTCGAAGCCTTTTGATGATCGATCGAGTAAAATCAAGGTCGTAGGTGAACAATCGAGTAATTTATGTGATCGATCGAGTGGAATAGAGACAGGAGTTACTCGATCGAGTAGCGATATAACTCGAGAGGGGTTTTGGCGAGGAAAGATACTCGATTGAGAACATTTTTTTGGTCGATCGAGTGACTTGCATTGAAGATTACTCGATTGAGGAGAAGGAAAGGGCTCGATCGAGCTATTTCCGTGGGCTGCAATTTCGACATCTTAGAATTTGTGTTTAATTAGGATTGTTCTTTTAGTTTACTTATTTAACGTCAAATAAAGATTATCTGGCCTCTACTATAAATAGAGAGGGAATTAGCTAGTTTTAATTATTCAGTTTTGATTCGGTTTCCGAATCAATTCGGACATCTAGTTCCGTTCGTAGTTTCAAGTTTCAAGACAGTTTTTATTCAAGATTTAATAAAGTTCTTAGTTTCCGAATAACAAAGTTTCGTAAGATTTCTTGTTTATTTATTTATTGTCTTTTAATTTCTTGTCTTTTAATTCTTGCCTTCAATTCTGAATTAGTTATTTTCACCTTAGTTTTACCTTCCTCTTAAATTATGTCTACCTTCAATTATATTAGTTTTATTACCCTTTATATGACTAACTAGATTTTATATGCTAGGATTTAGGGCGTCATGGTTTTGATATGTTCTTAGTTAATTATTAGATCTGTCTTATTCTCACGTCTGAATTGTTAATCACAACATATAATAGTAATTAAACACTTAGATGCATATCATTGGTTAATTAATCTACGTAAACCATGGCATGTATTGGGCTGATTGGAAGGGGCGAAACCTTTTGTGAACATTGAAGTACGCTAATGAAGTGGCCTCTTAGTTAATATTACTTTGGACTGAATATTAGACTGGGCCGGATATTTATTCAATACCCTTCAGGCCGTTTATTTGATCTTGATTTTACCCTTGACCTTAGATTTACCATGATGAACCGACAATCCTAACTACTTTCCCTTATTATTTACATCTCTCATATTTTATTAATGGCTTTAGTTATTTTAGTCTTTTTAGTTATTTTAATTATTTGTCTTAGTTTAGATAAATCATTATTTTTCTCCTATAAAATTGTTACCTTAAGACAAACTTTTAATAAACAAATAAATATTTCTTACCTTCATGTGGATTCAATCCTGACTTTCCTAGCTATATTAGTTAGTCTAATTAGTTTATTTTTGATTAGTTATACGACTAACCCCAACAGGGGTAGTTGCGAGGAGAGGTTGGAGTTAATTGAGTTCTCCTACAACAACAGTCACCAGCTAGTATTGGGATGACACCTTTCGAGGCTTTGTATGGGAGGAGATGCAAGAGTCCAGTGTGTTGGGAAGATAGCTCTGAGGCAGTGGTTTTGGGTCCCCAGTTGGTACAGGATATGATAGATCAAATTTCGAGTGATTTGGCAAAAGATTAAGGCAGCTCAGGATAAACAAAAGAGTTATGCGGACTTGCACGACATAGATATAGAGTTTCAGGTTAGGGATAAGGTATTGCTTTAGGTTTCACCTATTAGGGGCTTGATGAGATTCAACAAGAGGGGCAAGCTAAACCAGACGTTCATAGGGCCATATGAGATTCTTGATCGTGTGGGAGAGGTTGCTTATCGCTTGGCTTTACCACCAACCTTAGACCGAGTCCATAATGTATTTCATGTGTCTCAGTTATAGAAGTATGTTGGTGACCCATCTCATATTCTTGAGGTGGAGCATGTGGAGCTCGATGAAGCTCTATCTTATGTGGAAACCCCTAAGGCCATCCTTGATAGCAAAGTTCGTAAGACCAGCACGAGGTAGACAAAACTACTTAAGATATTGTGGTCTAACCACAAAGTTGAGGAGGCTACTTGGGAGTCCAAGTCTGCTATGAGGGAGCCTTACCCGCATCTTTTTGATCAGGTGTGTGAGGTTACGGGGATGTAACCTTTTTCTTTTAGGGGGATAGAAGATGATCGCGCGTTAGGTTTTGAATCTTTTGGAGTTAATTGCATAATTGTTGTTATAAAATTTGTTGGGTTGTGTCTTGGTATTTTGCACATCTTCGAGATGTGGTAAGTAGTGTGTCTTATGATTGAAGTAGAGGTACGGTATATCGTGGTGTGGTGAGTCTTGATTTTCAGGTTAGTCAGTTGTGAACTTCAAGGACGAAGTTCGTTCTAAGGAGGGAAGATTGTAACACCCCTCTCTTAGACGGACGGGTGTAGTAGGTCGAGTAGGCAATACTCGGTCGAGTGCACACATGCCATGGTTAGTCTACTGATGTCCCTCTTAACTCGGTCGAGTACAGCGTACGCGGTCGAGTTAGGCAAACTCGATCGAGTACTCGGTGCTCGTCGACCTGGTCCAACTCGGCCGAGTACATTTGGTACTCGCCAGAGTGCGTCTTTCCGTGTCACCGTCGCGATAGGTTAATTAAGAGATTTCGGAAGTTAAAAATCATTTACCCTAAAGTTAACCTCGCCGCAACAATAATTCTCTCAAACATTTTCTGCCCTAAATCCCTAATTACCTACCGAAGTTTACTCGTGCGTCGATCGTCCTAGCTTTGTGTCCTCATCATTCAAGTAAGTTCTTAATTGTTTGGTTAATTTACTGAGTTTAAGGTCATATGTCACGACAAGTTAGTAATAAGATTAATGTTGCCTTAATTAGGAGGAGAATTCGTAGAAGAAATGTGGTAGAAATTGCTTGGATTTATTGTTATTGTGAAACTGCCTGGAGGTAGCTAGGGTTCTCCCTACTTAGTTATTGTTATGTGTGGTTGTAACGGTTTTATGCTATATTGTGAGACTAATATCACTGTGGTTTTGAGATTGAGATATGAAACATATGTTTGAGGCGATTAACGGGAAATAGCTCCCAATCCTATGATCGCCCTTCATTGTTCCCGCCACGGAGGGGATGTGGACATTAATGGTCTGGGTACCGCTTGCCGTGAGAAAGAAGGGTTGGTTGTGGGACTAGAGGTCGCCAGTTGTGAAATTGACTTGATGAAGAGATCAATATGGTTATTGTGTATTTGTTATTGCATTTGGTAGTGACCGTCTTATTTGACAGTAACTGACGCATGTTGTTTATTTACTGTGACGATCCATGGTTATGGTGAGTAGATTCTCAGGTAATATGTTGAGATTGATGCTTGTGACCGGGATGGATGGGACATCACACTTGTATTCGTCATAGTTGTCATTTATTTATTCTTTTAGCTTCCACAGGTTTTACATTTGTTATTTCTTTTTCAAACGTACAGTTGTATGTCACTTTAATAATATTTATAAAAAGTTACCCGTGCCTTTCTTTGATATTGTACCTCGGGAAATCGAGATGGTGACACTTTCATAGTCTAAGGGTCCTTCCTAAAAGCCTTGAGTTATGAGGGTGACTGATCAAAAATCCTAAAAACAAAAGAAACTCCCCAAAATTACCTAGATGGACCACCGGTCCACCACCCTTTCCCACCCAAAAATGTTTGAACCTCCGGCCGCCCCGCCAACTTATCGGTGACTGAAAAGGACGAAGGTAGAAGACAACGAAGTAAGGGGATGGTTTGTAATACTCCATTGAACCGAATAAGATATTCGGGTGGGGTAACCCCTTGAATAGGTCCCTTGATAGGCTTATATGACTAGTGCTTAAAGGGATTGAAAGTACTACTCATATCAACAAAGTGCCCTTTCTTTTCTGGTTATCCATGCGAAAGAACTCCAAAATTAAGCGTGCTTGGCTGGGAGTAATCTTAGGATGGGTGACCTCCTGTGAAGGTTCCCGGGATGCGCATGAGTGAAGACAAAATGCGCTGGAAAGGACTCGTGTTGGTCTGTGGGGCCAGTACATAGCCTGGCGAGCTACCGTGGCCAACATTTCCGGTCCCAGGTTTGGGCCGAGGTGTTACATGGTTGCCAGTGACTTATTAGGGAGAAGGTGTTTAGAGCAACAATACTCTTGTGTCGACGACATTCATGTGTCATTATATGGTTAAGGTCGACGACATAGAGAATGATGTGATGAGGGGTTAGGGTTGGGAAACAGTGCTCGGAACAAGGGCAAGATGAAGGTGGGCATGAGAATGTCGGGGCTGGCCCATCTTGTCATTTTTCTTTTCTTCTTTTATTGTTTCTAAAATAAAGGGTGGTAGTGAAAAAAAGGAAAAATGTGTTGGATATAGCAAAATCATGTGTAGGATTTAGCAATTACATTCCGAAATATAAAACAAAAAATAAAAACCTTGTAACCATGTATTTGAAACGAGTCATTTTGATTGAATGAGTTTGAGTCAAATATATTTAATCTGCATTTTGGTACTAATGAGTAGATTTAGCGATCATCTGTTTTTGGACATAGAAGAAAATATATCTAAGTAGGCAATTAAGGTAAATAACAAATAATCCGATCTAATTAGATAGATCAAATCCCTATTTACTAAAATAATTGGTGAATTAAATTATTTTTCTGCTGAAAACATTTAACGTATAAATTGTGCCTAATATTTGTGGATATTTTATATAAATGTGAGCCTTACATATATATGTTTTGTAACTCTTATTCATCAATCTTTGCGGAGAAATGTATTCTACCAATTATTTTGGAGCATTATACATATTACGTGTACCTAGTTTTATGACTCGTGCAATGCACGAGATAATTCTATGTTATTTTACGTATATTTTAATTCATAAAATTGAACGCCAATGTTTAAAGATAAATTTATAACAGATTTTTACATTAATTAAAATCTATAATACAAGCCAATTACAATCTATAGTATTAGACAATTACGTATTTTTTAAAAACAATAAATAGTTGGAATTACGAAGACAATCTTTTTTTGTTAATTACAAAAACAAATATATATGAACAAAATAATTATCTAAAATTTGCACTGTAAACTTTCTAACTCATTAACTTAAAATATGCGCTCTCTTATTCAAGTATATATCTTTTAATACATCCATAACTTATAATTTTTTAAATTGCTTTTGTAAACTTTAATTTTACCTCAGCTTCGTGCCTTTTGCATATTTTTTCCCTTTTCCAATTAGCCACGCGATATCGGACAGTACTCCGTGTTTTTTTTTTTTTGCAGTGGATGCTTTGCTTTATTTATCTGCATTCACATATATTTCATGATACTTTAAAACTTAATAAAAAATATTTTGACCAAAAGATAAAACATTCACATGACAAAAACCTGACAAACGAATCAAAACATTGTCACATGTAAATCATTTAAATTACACCAACTGGAAAACATGAATTCAAATATGCAACAAACGATTATAAAACCAACCATATAACAAACTAAGATATATTTTATTGCACACCATCACCATACCGTAGCAACAACACTCAACAATAATAATCAATATACTCACTATCATCAAATAATTAATTTAAATCATGGAATATAATCCACTACATACCAAAACTCATGCACCATACATATTAAATAAATAAAGTGAATAGAAACTATTATAGGTATTATAGTTTCTATAGAGATTACATAACCATAAATTCTCATGCTTATTTTTAATTTTAATTTATTTTGTGGTATTATTAAATTAGATAATTGACTGCGGAGAAACTCTAGAGGTGAATTAAATAGAAAAAAATGTTAATGAAAAATTATTGGTGTTAAGTAATATAAAGACTTTTAATTAATTTATTAACATATTATATTACAAAAATTATTTAAATAGGAAGAACCTTTTAATTAACTTGGTGGGTGTTAAGTATTATGAAGAGTTTTAATTATTTTATTACCATGTTTAATTAAGAAAAAATGAATTAAATAGGAACAAATGTTTTATTACAAAAAAAATCAATTAAGACCTTGATTTTAATTATAAATTATGAAAATTTTATTACAAAAATTTCATTTAAAATGTCAATATTAATTATAAATATTAAAATTTTAAAGGGTTACATAAATTTTGGAAAACAATATATTTAATATAAAAAATATTTTAAGAATAATGATAATATAATTTAATATTAAGAATAAGTGAATTAAAATGAATATATAGATAAATGAATTAAATTAATGTCATATAATAATAAATTGATATCCTATTTCATATTAATTTGCCATGTCACAATAAAAATATAGCACGTCACATGTAAATATGTCACGTCACATTAAAATTTGACATGTCACATTATTTTAGGTAACCTTTTAATAAGATTATATAGATGAAATACTTTTGACTTGTTTTTATTACTATTTTATTTTATATATTTATAGATAAATAAATTAAATGAATTTCATATAATAAATCGGTAGTCCATATCAGATTAATTCGCCATGTGACATTAAAAATTTTCATTTCACATTATTTTAGTTAGCCTTTTAATTAAATTTTATAGATTTAATTTATACATAAATATGGATTAAGGTAAAATGAAATATGAAAGGTTTGCTTTAATATACTTAAATATATAGTATAGTTTTATTAGTTTTGAGCATTATTTTTCATTCTTAGCAAGTAATAAAATTAGAGACTGTAATTTTTTATTTGAAGTTTAAAATATTATAGTTTTAAATGTAACATCCCTTATTTTCGTAAAACATATATTTTTATTTGAAGTTTAAGATATTACAGTTTTATAAATTAAAGTACTTTTCCGGAATTTAATAATAGTTCATTTAAATAGTAAACTTATATTTTATAAATATCGTGTAGATCCCGTCTTGTGATTTATTTAATCTCGAGATGTAATATAAATTCCTTGGCAATTGCCGTTTACAAATGTTCCCGAGCAACTTAATAAAACATGTCTCATAAGTAACATAAAAGAAGCTTCCTTCTTATTTCCCCTCGCAATCCTCATTCAACCTTCCTTCTCAAGTAAACAAAAGAAAAAGAATCAGTGAACTCATTTCCACCATTTTTCTCATTCTCAAATTCACTAAAATCATCACCCTGAACTCATTTCAACTCGGATCGAAGTAAGACTTCTTCCTACGCTTTCCTCTCGTCGTCCCCGTCGAATCTATCACTTTTAATTCTTAAATCGTTATACTTGATGTCCGGGCTGTTTTAGCTCAATCTCGAATTTACCATTTTAATCCGTGTTTTATGGTCTTAGGTGTTGACTTGGAGAACCCGGACGTGGATTCTTACATAGTGGAAGAGGACATAGAAGCTTAAGAAAGGAAAACATGTGACAATAAAGAGAAACTCAGCCTATGGCATAAATTAGCATACTATGTGATTTGTGTTGTGTTTATAGTGAAACTAGTAATGCTTATGATTCATGGGAACTTTGTTGTTGTTCACAAACTGATTCTTCTGTTATTTACATGATGGAATTGATATGGGTGAGGTTTATTTGCTATATACATAAGATGGGTAGAAATTGGGAAATTGATATGTAATCACATGAGGGATTTTTGATAACATGTTCATATGCCTAATTGATATGATATTCATGTTGGGATTGATGAAATTCTGATTAGAATCATGTATAGGAAGGATTATAGAAGGATGTGAATGTTTAAGAATGGTTAAATAGACTATCACGGGTTAAAGTGCATCCCAGCCGGCCGCCTGACCGGCGGCCGACTGACCGGCTGAGAAGCCCTCTTAGTATGTTGAGTTTTTTGTGCAGGAAAATTATGATGGGGCTCCCAGCCGGGTGGCCGGCCGTCGGTCCACCGGCTGAGAGACCCTTATGGGTATTATAAGCTTTTAAGCAAAAGTTGTGGAGTGGGACTCTCAGCCGGGTGGCCGGCAGCCGGTCAACCGGCTGAGAGCCCCTTTTATGCTGATTGATTGTAAAAGTGTTAGAGGGGTTGGGACTCCCAGTAGGCCACCGTCTGCCGGTGGCAGGACCGGCTGAGAGCCCCTGCTCATTGTAAATTGTTGTAACTTATGATTCACAAGACGGATTGCATTGATTCTTCTTCCGTATGATTCGTATGCTTATTTGGAGTCCTAGAAATTGTGCGGCACTTATGTTGGGTTCGAAAATGGATTTGAGGAGAAAGACCCCCCGGCCGAGAAACCGTAAGGGAAACCGGCTCTCGCCTCAAATTAGTTTCCGAAGTCGGCTTAGTGTTGAATGTATGGTTAGTAATGGAATATATATATGTACTGTTTGTTAATCAAGTTTGAGTTATTGCACATCTTTGAGATGACATTGTGTGATGTGTGTGAGTCTGTTGTGCACTGCTATATTACTCGAGTTCTCACCTAACTGCATTGTGTAGCTGGTTGACCGTAGTGGCTTGGTCCTCAGGTCAGGTCTTAGATTGTCTGCCCGCCTTAGGGCATACCTCGTTCCATTGTGGTTCGGGTCTTGGGAGTGTCTTGGGCACTTGTCGAATCGGGGACGTGCATTCACCTCGTATATTAGTTAAGCATGTTTAAAGTTTTAATTCCGCGCAAAAATTGCATGCTTTTGTATGATTTACTTTCCGCTGCCGCGAGGGGTTTTACAGTTGGTATCAAGCGTTATCGTTCCCGACGCACTCATGTAATCTCCAAACTTAACTTGACCAAAAATTCAAATATGAATGAGAGATGGGGTAGTATAAGGACTTCTGTATTGTAGTCTGTTTGTGTATGTTATATACTAGGTTAACTAAAGTTTCTCTTTTGAAGGATGGTGAAATCTTCTACTGTGGATAATGCGAGCATGCAAGCGCTTCTACAGGTTCTGGAGAACCAGAGGACTCAGGCTGATGCCTCTCCTTCTCCGCCTCCAGGCCCAGATGCTAACCGTCCTGGTGGATTTTCGTGGATTGTCAGTGTGACACCCCGCGATATAGCATAAAAATAAAAAAGTAATTTGCAGCGGAAATACGATACTTTTAAAACCTTCTTGGCATATTTATTAAAAAAATTTCGCGGAATATCAAAACAACAAGCGGAAGACTAAAACTAATAAGAAAGTATAAATTGTACACGAATACTTAAATAAACGAGGGATAAGTTATCTCACGATAACAACATGAATTAAATCTAAACAAAGCGTAAGGGTAATTGTCGAATGATCAACAATGCTCGCTAGCCACACGTCTTTCCCAAACAGCACCAACCTACATACATGAAACATGTACGCCACAGTCAGTGGGGAGTAACTCAGGGTTCTCCCAGCCACTTTACGCCAAAAGACAAGAAAACGGTAATACAAAACATTTTATACATATGAACATGTATATAACTTGAGAAACATTAACATATATATTACCAAGCATGAACAACATGATCAATGCGTGGGTGATAAGTCAAAACATGTGAAAACAGCATGAATCATCATGTGTAACAGAATTAAAGCCATCATATGAGATAGTATCAAAATCAAGTAAACATCCAAGCAAAGAATGCACATCGTCAGAGCGTATAATCACTGCCTCTGACATACCAGAGCGTATAACCACTGCCTCTGGCTACTGGAGCGTATAATCATTGCCTCCAGCTACGGAACGTATAACCACTGCCTATGATTACTAAACATACAACTATCAATCAACGAATGAATAGAATGAACGCCGTCAGAGCGTATAACCACTGCCTCTGACATACCAGAGCGTATAACCACTGCCTCTGGCTACTGGAGCGTATAACCACTGCCTCCAACTATGGAGTGTATAACCACTGCCTCCGAATACTATGTATAGCGTATAACCACTGCCTATATGCCTAAGACCTGGCCAGACCTCTCGATGTAATGCCTTACACCGAACGACACACGGGGACAAGAGCGTATAACCACTGCCTCCGACCAATCCCGAACATAGATAAATTCCCATAACATGGGTGGCGTTAGCTCATTACAGTGATACACAAATCGTACCACCGCTATCTATTCACAAGCAAGGCAACATAACCGTCGCCAATACAACTTTAGGATGACATAACCGTCACCTACACAATCTTAGGATAACATAGCCATTAACCCACTCATTGAAACATACATGAGCGAAAAAACGACGAAGAAGACAACACTTAAGTCCATTCCATCCGGGAGAAGAATAAACGAAATTGATTAATAAAACATAACTTCTAAATGCATTTAACATTAAAGCTGACCTCTAACATAAAATTCATAAATAATTCAAATAAAATCGAAATGATACTAGGCCAACTGAGTCAGATTAATAACTTTTAGCTACAATCTTCATCAAATAACTATTTCCAAAAGACGAACTCAACATGGGTTTATAATCTGATCTTTACAGTATGTCAAAAACCGTCGCATTAAAAGTATTTCTTCATAAAACGGGTTTAACAAATAATTTTTGAGCAAAGTAAAATCCTAACATCATCTAAACTTTTCAAAGTTTAATTATGGAAAATACCCAGAATAGTTTCAAAGTATAAAAATGGTTTTCGAAATAATCTTTGAGTTCTTGTCCGTTCTGCGAGTATTTTAGCGCGATATTCGTAAATATATTTTTTCTGAACAAACTACATGTACGCAAATTACGAAATTTTAGAGGTAGACTCTAAACTTAAAATTAACATGGGTCTATTGTCAACATTTTCAAAGACGGATACTCTAAGATGTCGAAATAAATTGTACAAGACGACGAACAGATTTGTTAATGTGCTGAAACTTTATGAAATAACCAATGTAAATAAAACACTGTGAAATTGAAAGAATATCAAACTAACCATCCTCAATGATCATAAACTCACCTAACAAAACAATCCTTAATGAATTCCACAACTAAAATCTCATCTAACACAACCATGCAAGATGAAATTCATCCAAACATATGATTTATAAACCTAATCATGCAACTATTTTATCAAAAACATTTCTAGTATACTAAATATCACTAGCATATAGAACACAAGCAAACATAGACAATTAAAGTCGAGTAAACCATCACCGTTACCTTATAGCTATTCAATAAGCATGATTTCGACTCAAAACCACTCCGGTTGTCCCAAACCGCGACTAGTTACACAAATAAACGAGTAAGCATTGAAATCCGTGTCTTAAAGGCCACGACCAGAGGGTAGGAAGGAAGATATGTTAGACTTTTATTACCTAGAAATATGGAGGGCGAGGAGAGGAAGAGATAGGCGCGAAAATCGTCGAAAACCTATAAGAAACGAAGATTTTACGATCGTCTTAAGGTTGAAGGTAAAGAGGTGTAACAATGGTGGTTTGTGTTTGGGTGTTTTAGCTGAAAAATATGAAGGAAGGAAGAAGAAGGAAGGAGTCCTTGGGCAGCGAAGAAATGGCATGCTTTGCCAAGTGTCCTAAAGTCTAGGACATATGGAATGAGTAGGCAACGAGCGAGAGTTTTGTTAGCGGATAGTCCGCGACAGCCTTTCGTATTTTCGGCATAATTTCCTCTACAGAACTCGAATTGAGGTGTTTTCGGTTGCGTTGTAAAGCTAAGAAAGAGAGCTAAAACTTTTATATTTATAAGAAAAATCTAGATATGCCTTTAAAATATCTTAAAATTAGTAACAAGGACAGGGTAGCGTTTCAGAAGTTTAAGGAGTATAAGTTTAAGACGGACATATATATTAATATCATTGTCAAAAACGATAGATTTTAAATGGAATTTTATTTATTGTGGATCATTATTATTACTAAAATAATATTTTAATAATATATAAGAACTTGGAAATTACTGGGTGTTACAATCACCATAGCTTTTAAAAAGTTTTTACCTTTGATTCAAAACGTCTAAATCAAATTAAACAACAAGGGTTCACATATTGCCAAGAATATCGATTAATTAACAATATGTAAACAAGAATCGAAAACAAGATCGATTACTCACAAAAGAAAAACTGTTGAAACAGAAAATACTCGCAGGAGCCGGTCGACCGACCGCAACAGGAGGTCGATCGACCGACCGCAACAGGAGGTCGATCGACCCACACGGCGACAGAAAACGATTTTCAAAAATTTTTAATTAAAACCTATGAAAAACACAAAAGTAAAATTTTGTGGCCTTGGCTCTGATACCACTTGTGGGGAATAAAACGTGTATTCGCCCTAAACTTGAAGGATTATAACGAAATATACAATTGTGATTTATGGTCATAAGATAATTAAAAGCATGAAAAAGAATACAATCTTTGGTCCTTGTGCTAAAGGCCTAAGAACAGGAATTAAAGCAAATTCCCTCCTATAACTTGCACCCAAGACTTGATTGAGACGATGCCGCGTGTGCTAGAAATACTCTCCAATTGCCTTGCAATATTGGGAGAGCTTTTGTGAGTTTTGATGTGAGATCTGAGTTTTGGGAAAAGAATGTTCTCAAAACCCTAATTTTTCTTTGAGATTTGTTTTACTAGTTAAACAGTCAAAGAAGCAGTAGTCTGACAAAAGGAGAATACTTTTCCTTTTGTATAACACGGCCGGCCGACTCCCATTAGGGTAAGAGTGGGCTTTCCACTCTTACCTTATTCTAATGTGTAATTCGACCCAATTTGCTAAAATATAATTCGCGGGTTTTATTTATAAATCGCACACATGTTATCAGATATTAATGCAGTCGTATATTAATAATGGTCTGATAAATTTACGATATTGTATAATTACCTAAATTAATATAACTGTTTATATTAATACGCGAATACAATATTTAATTAAATATAACCGTTTATATTTAATTTTCGAATAAATCATGTAATCCGTATTAGCTAAAATTATTTAATCCGTATTAAATAATAATCTCAACATCTTATTGACTAATTTAATAGTCCATACCTCTGACTAACTGTTTAGTCGTATCCGGCATAAATGTGACTGTATTTTCATACCTCCACATCTCTCAAACGTGTCCTATAGGTGTGACGTATAGGGACCAGTTGATCACCGCCATCCGTATGACAATAACGTCAAACTTATCTAGCAAGCCAACCGTTATTGATAAACGTGGATCAACTGATAATAATACTGAAGTATGCCCTTGTGATCCTTTAAGAGATTTAGTAACTCATTGTACTAACTGTCAAGGACACCTGCCCCAACAATCTCCCACTTGTCCGTACAAGGGTATGTGCATTGACGTTATCACACTACATGTGGAGGACACAAGCTCCAACAAACTCCCACTTGTCCGTACAAGTGTAGGTGCGATAACCGATTCTCATATCCTTTTAAAATTTCTCCCACTCAGTGTAAGACAATTTGCAAATCCGCATTCGCAAAGGCCGTATCTCACAAGCGATCTGTATCAAGAGTGGTTTCCCCGACTAGAGAGTAACTTAACTGATAAAACGAATCTGTATTCGAGCATGGCCATGCATTTCAGTTACTACTCCTCGAGTGGCCCTGAGAAATGATAAAATCCTGATAAGGGTTTGGATATTTCCCTCAACTCGAATCCTGCCGATGTAAGCGCAGCATGAAATAACCCAGAAAAAATCCTCTTGGCCCCTGTTACGGAAGACCGTGGGAAAGAAACTAAAGTTACCCAAAATCTGCCTTAATCTCAAGAGATAATTGAAAGTCAAGAGACTCGACTCTAAGGAACACTATGGAGGTCCTATCCACGACCTGGCACCCAATGTTATAAAACATTTAGGACTCCATAACGTTGTCACGGGGTGTCCTGCGAGATATCCGTATAACTCGCCTTTGTGATTGGTCAATCAACTGTTTGACTTATGGCTCGTTGAACCCACCATCAACCAACGTCACAAAATCATTACCGGAGTTATCAGCTCAAGTGGGTAATCAAGAACTTAAACGATGTAATGTTAATCAGTTCACTTTGTGGTTTTCAAAATTGGCGTACAATTCCACATGAAAAACAAAACATTATATATCATAACAATGAGGTTGAATAGAGTACACGAGAAAATGAATTATTACATGAATTCATAAAAGAGTACTACAACTTAGGAACACATCTGATTCCCATGGAATTAATTTGCCCTTCATGCTTATCACGTGGTAATGCTTTTGTGAGAGGATCAGTTATGTTGTCATCCGTAGCGATCTTATCAATAAATATCTCCTTTTGCTCCACGTAATCTCTGATTAGATGAGCTTTCCGTTGTACATGTCTAGCCTTGTCGCTAGACTTATGCTCCTTAGCTTGGAAGATGGCACCTTTATTGTCATAATAAACGGTGACTGGGTCATTCGAACTAGGCACTACTGAGAGTCCTTGTAAGAATTGACGCATCCATATTGCTTCCTTAGCTGCTTCCGAGGCGGCATAGTACTCGGACTCAGTTGTAGAATCTGTTGTAACACTCTGTTTAGAACTTTTCCAGCTGACAGCAGCGCCATTAAGAGTAAAAACGAATCCAGGCTGAGATTTCGAGTCGTCTCGATCCGTTTGGAAGCTAGCATCTACGTAACCCGTGGCGCAGAGCGTCGAGTCGCCTCCATAAGTCAATCCCCAATCTTTAGTCCTCCGTAGGTACTTAAGAATGTTGTTCACGGCCATCCAGTGTTGTTCACCTAGATGAGCTTGGAATCGACTTGTCATACTCAATGCATATGCAACGTCTGGACGTGTGCATATCATGGCATACATGATCGATCCTATAGCCGAAGCATAAGGAATCCGACTCATGCGCTCTTTCTCTTCCAATGTATTAGCTTCTTGAGTCTTGCTCAAGTGAAGCCCAGTAGTCATAGGAAGGAACCCTTTCTTGGAGTTTGTCATGCTGAATATCTCTAGAATCTTATCTATGTAAGACTACTGACTGAGAGACAACATCCGTCGTGATCTATCCCTGTAGATACGGATGCCCAAAATTCTTTGTGCCTCTCCCAGATCTTTCATCTGGAAATGGTTTTTCAACCATGCTTTTACCGAAGAACGGAGAGGTATGTCATTCCCAATCAAGAGTATGTCATCGACATACAGTACTAGGAAGACAATCTTCCTCCCACTCGACTTGATATAGAGACATGGTTCCTCGACTAATCGAATGAACCCATTCTCTTTTATCACCTGGTCGAAACGATGATTCCAACTCCGTGATGCTTGCTTAAGTCCATAAATGGAACGCTTAAGCTTGCAAACCCTCTTACGATGTTCTGGATCAATAAAACCCTCGGGTTGTACCATGTACAACTCTTCCTCCAAATAACCGTTTAAGAAGGCGGTTTTAACGTCCATTTGCCAGATTTCATAATCGTGAAATGCGGCAATCGCTAAGATAATCCGAATGGAACGTAGCATGACTACGGGTGCAAAGATCTCATCGTAGTGCAAGCCTGACACTTGGGTGAAACCTTTAGCAACTAGTCTTGCCTTATGGATATCTTGTTGTCCTTCCACGGCATGCTTTATCTTGTAAAGCCATTTGCATTGAAGGGGACGTACCTTTGCAGGTAGGTCCACAAGATCCCACACGTTGTTCTCATACATGGAGTCCATCTCGGATTGCATGGCTTCTAGCCATAGCTTTGAGTCAGAACTAGTCATGGCACCTTTATAGGTTGAGGGTTCATTACCCTCTAGGAGTAAGACGTCATCTATGTCATGTTCCTCGACCATACCAATGTATCTGTCCAGAGGAATAGAGACTCTTCCCGACCTCCTAGGTTCCTCAGGAATATCTACCGCAGCCTCGGTTGAAGCAACTGTTTCCTCCAATGGTTGCTCGGTTGTTGGTTCTTGAATCTCTGATAAATCGAAGGTTCTATTACTCCACTTGTTCTCGAGAAATTCTTTCTCTAAGAAAGTCGCACTAGCCGCAACAAAAACACGTTGTTCGGTTGGCGAGTAGAAGTAATGACCAAAAGTTCCCTTTGGATAGCCTATAAAGTATGTCTTGACCGATCGCGGGCCGAGCTTATCCTCGTGTCTCCACTTGAAATTAGCCTCGCAGCCCCAAACCCGAATAAAGGAGTTCCCTTCCATAATTCGTATGGAGTCTTGTCAACAGCTTTAGACGGACTTCGGTTAAGTATTAGAGCGGCTGACAAAAGAGCATAGCCCCACAATGAATCAGGCACAACGGTGTGACTCATCATGGATCGAACCATATCAAGTAGAGTTCGATTTCTCCGTTCGGATACACCATTTAAATGTGGTGTTCCAGGTGGAGTCAATTGTAGCATGATGCCACAGTCTTTAAGGTGTTGATCAAACTCGTGTGAAAGATACTCACCACCACGATCAGAACGTAGTGCTTTAATCTTTCTTCCCAGTTGGTTCTGTACCCGATTCTGGTATTCTTTGTACTTGTCAAAGGATTCATTTTTATGTTTCATTAAGTAGACATAGCCATATCTACTCAGATCATCCGTGAAAGTGATGAAATACCTATAGCCTTCTCGTGCGTTGATCGACATAGGGCCACATACATCTGTATGTATGAGTCCTGATAGGTCGGCAGCGCGCATTCCAACACCTTTGAAGGAAATACGAGTCATCTTTCCGATGAGACATGATTCACACGTGCCATTTGATTCGAAATCAAAGGCCGAGATAGCTCCATTCTGTATGAGCTGTTTTACGCGTTTCTCATTTATATGTCCCATACGGCAATGCCATAGGTAAGTTTGATCTTTGTCACCTACCTTTAATCTCTTATTATTCACATGTAATATTTCGGTGGTTTGATCTAAAACATAAATTCCATTCATAGAAACTGCCTTGCCATAAATCATATTGAGTAACGAGAAAATACAGCTATTATTCTCTATTACAAATGAAAAACCGAGTTTCTCAAGTGCAGAAACTGAAATAATGTTTTTGGACAAACTAGGAACATAATAACAGTTATATAAAGATAACTCGAATCCACTTGGAAGCTGGATCACGTATGTTCCCCTCGAGACTGCAGCAACACGTGCTCCATTCCCGACACGCAGCTCAACCTCACCCTTGATGAGGGGTTCTTGGTTTCGGAGGCCCTGCACATGATTACATAGATGAGAACCACAACCAGTATCTAGTACCCAAGTTCCGTAACTTGCATGGTTAATCTCAGTCATGTGAATAAAAGAAGAAGAAGACATACCAACAGGAATAACGCGGCCTGCCTTAATGTCCTCACAATACACGGGGCATGTGCGCCTCCAATGCCCAGTCTTGTGGCAATGGTTGCATTCCATGCTAGTATCCTTACTCTTTGTCTTGCCCTGTAAGTTGCTCGACTCACCTGGCCCACTCTTAGTGAATCCTGACTTCTTAATCTTGGGCTTACCTACCGCTAGGTCGCCCTGAGCTTTAGCTTTTCCCTTACCCTTACCCTTACTAGAGGTCATGAGAACATCCTGCTTCACGCTCCCACTTAATTTTAGATCCTTCTCGGTCTGTACGAGAAGGGAGTGGAGCTCATGAGGAGTCTTCTTCATGTCGTTCATGTAATAGTTGGCCCTGAAGAGGGCGAACCCATCATGAAGCGAATGAAGCATTCGATCAACGATTATGTTCTCACTGATCTTGCAGTTTAGGGCCTCCAGTTTCTCGATATTCTCAATCATGTTGAGAATATGTTGGCTAACAGCTTGGCCCTTCTGGAGTTTCGCCTCAAAGAAGCGACATGTATGCTCATAAGAAACGATTCTCGGAGCTTTCGAGAATTCGTTAGTGAGCGTGGTGAAAATCTTGTTTGCACCATGGGTTATGAAGCGTCTTTGCAAATTGGATTCCATTGCATAGATGAGTACGTTCTTTATCGCACCCGCTTCCATGACGAAGTCGCTATGATCGCGAACTTCGTTAGCTCTAGCTCCAGTTCCTGGGTGTGCCGGAATGGGCTCAGTTAAGTACTTGAGCTTTTCGTCAGCAATGGCAGCATTCCGTAACGCTGCCTCCCAGTTAGAGAAGTTTGACCCATCATTCCTCAGTCTAGTAGACTGATTCATGGAGTCCATGAAGGCTTCTAGCCAGGATTCACGTACTAGCTTGGCACTTGGCATTGGGTCTTCACCAGCCATTAGATATACATCAGTTTAAATGAACGTGTTCGACACTGAAAAGAAGATAAAAACAAAACCATATAAGCAACTCATTGTTGTGATTTAAGTCTATTTTAAATTGTATTTAAACTCGTAGACTCATGCATTTATATAATTGATCTCCCTCAAGAATTATATAAACGATCCCAAGACTCAATTTCCGTATATTGATAAGCCCACAGCTTGGCTAATTCCACCGTAGGAACTCTTGGTCGATAGATTTCCGTAAATCCTATCTATTAGTCCATCACAGTCGCTAGATAGTATCGAGTGACCACAATGTTGAGATAAAATAAATCATCTGTTCCCACTTACCCGACGTAGAAGGGGCCATATTATGCCTACCGACGAAGAAGGGATTCATGGGAGTCTGATTTATAAAGACTAGTCTCAATTTTTGGTTATACGAGGAAGACCCCATCAACTTATACTTATCCATTTTAAGTGAACTAATATCTAGCATATACGAGAATCAATGAAATAAAGTGATGGCTTTGCATTTGACATGTGACATCTGTATTGTCACAGAAAACTAACGCGTAACCTCTACATGAGTCAGTTTTCAGGCATGTTATAGGTGGTTTGGTTTTTAGGCGGAATATGATGCAAGCTATTATCGATGAAAGCATAAAATAAATGCAATAAACGTAAATAAAAGTCATAGTGTGGCCTATCCTACCAAAATAAACATAAAAACAACTTTGGAATCCACCGTTGGACCCTAGAAGCTTGTCTTAATGTTCCATCTTGGTCTTTGCAGCGGGAGTGAGCATCCGGTCTCCGTCTTTGGTCTTCACAAAATTACTAATTTAAATTGCAAATATAACCCTATTTACATTCTAATTTAAATACAAAAATAATTACATGGCAAAAACCCAAAACGGAGATTCAAGATCTCAAAATTACAAACAAGACTTTGTTCCATCATTACGGTAACACAATCTTCTAAGGCCACACTAAGTTACAACCGTTTGCAAAAATTAAATAGGTTATAGAAAACATTCAAAAGCATTCAACAAGACGATAAATAATATGCATCAACTAAAATTTAAATTCATTCATGACATAATACTGTTATTATGATTAACAAATTTTACCAAACCACCTTTACGGGATTAAAATTATGTGATTATACCGTTTTAACCACTTTAATTTTAATAAGTTTATAATGCATTATCTTAAACCGTTTTAAAATAATATGTATCATGCGAGAGTGAACCGTTTCACAAAAATAATATACTATTTCCGTATACAGTATATTACTAAAGGCCAAAGAAAATAAAACAAGTTATTTTCGGGGAAAAATAAAACGTCTGTTACAGGGACGAGGTCGACCGACCTCAACACGGGGTCGACCGACCTTCTGACAGTAAAAAAAAAAACTTCCTGTAACACCAGTATGGTCTACCGACCTATCAACCAGGTCGACCGACCACAAAACAAGAAACCGAGTTTCTGAAAACGCAAAATTGCTGCACTTGAAATCAAAACAAGTTTTTAGCTTTGATTCAAAACGTGTAAATCAAATTAAACAACAACAAGGGTTCACATATTGCCAAGAATATCGATTAATTAACAATATGTAAACAAGAATCGAAAAAAAGATCGATTACTCACAAAAGAAAAACTGTCGAAACAGAAAATACTCGCAGGAGCCGGTCGAACGACCGCAACAGGAGGTCGATCGACCCAAACGGCGACAGAAAACGATTTTCAAAAATTTTTAATTAAAACTTATGAAAAACACAAAAGTAAAATTTCGTGGCCTTAGCTCTGATACCACTTGTGGGGAATAAAACGTGTATTTGCCCTAAACTTGAAGGATTATAACGAAATATACAATTGTGATTTATGGTCATAAGATAATTAAAAGCATGAAAAAGAATACAATCTTTGGTCCTTGTGCTAAAGGCCTAAGAACAGGAATTAAAGCAAATTCCCTCCTATAACTTGCACCCAAGACTTGATTGAGACGATGCCGCGTGTGCTAGAAATACTCTCCAATTGCCTTGCAATATGGGGAGAGCTTTTGTGAGTTTTGATGTGAGATCTGAGTTTTGGGAAAAGAATGTTCTCAAAACCCTAATTTTTCTTTGAGATTTGTTTTATCAGTTAAACAGTCAAAGAAGCAGTAGTCTTACAAAAGGAGAATACTTCTCCTTTTGTATAACACAGCCGGCCGACTCCCATTAGGGTAAGAGTGGGCTTTCCACTCTTACCTTATTCTAATGTGTAATTCGACCTAATTTGCTAAAATATAATTCGCGGGTTTTATTTATAAATCGCACACATGTTATCAGATATTAATGCAGTCGATGTATTAATAATGGTCTGATAAAATTACGATATTGTATAATTAGCTAAATTAATATAACTGTTTTTATTAATACGCGAATACAATATTTAATTAAATATAACCGTTTATATTTAATTTACGAATTAATCATGTAATCCGTATTAAATAATAATCTCAACATCTTATTGACTAATTTAATAGTCAATATCTCTGACTAACTGTTTAGTCGTATCCGGCATAAATGTGACTGTATTTTCATACCTCCGCATCTCTCAAACGTGTCCTATAGGTGTGACGTATAGGGACCAGTTGATCACCGTCATCTGTATGACAATAACGTCAAACTTATCTAGCAAGCCAACCGTTATTGATAAACGTGGATCAAATGATAATAATACTGAAGTATGCCCTTGTGATCCTTTAAGAGATTTAGTAAGTCATTGTACTAACTGTCAAGGACACCAGCCCCAACAAAGGTAAATAACTAAAGCGTTTACCGAAATTTGATATTACAAAACTTAGATTTATTTCAAAGACTTCGAAAAGATTTTCTAAAGGCACAAGTTCTCATTAATGAAACAAGAGGATTCTCGTTGCGCATTCAAGAGCCCGACATTCCAAATCAAGGACTAGTCCAAAACCAAATCATATCATGCGTCGACAAGCGTAAAACGAGTTATTAGACGTCTCCAATAACAAGTCTTACATCAAATCAACGCTAAAACCAATCAAAATTATAAACCATTTCATGTTTTTCAAAACATGTCATTTCGAAAGTAAACTTCCATTTTCGAATCCGTAAAAATAGGTAAGGTTGTAACAGAAATTAAGATTTTCAACAACAAAAGTTTGGTAACTCAAATCGGTTATAAAACATATAAATGTAAAAATATTTTGAATATCCCTCATACAAAACACAAGCATGAAAACTACATATCATCAACCAAAGAGGGTCGGGTCGGTTCATCAAAGAACTCAAAACACGAAAGGTCACAAGGAAGCCAGCTAAAACAAGGCATCATAAAATACCATCTTCAAGACCAGAGACGGTACCCAACAACAGCGCAAAGGATGCACAAACAACAAAGGAACAAAAGCATGAACAAAAGATTTAGGGTTAAGAAAGGAAAGACAAATCTTCGGATTACGGAAATCACTAACCACTCAATCCATAAATATGTCATTATCATCATGATTTCTTACACACCACCAAAAGGCAACTCTTTCAATCGCACAACTCTCAAGGCTTCCTCAACTCAATTTGGGTCATTCACTTCTAGGTCATCCATGATACAAGGTATCCCATTACCAAAGGGACTTCACAACTCCCGATTATCACTCAACAATCAACATCCTTCATAGAGCTAGATTCACAATTACTAACAAGGTCGAACTCATACCCAACTAGCAGATGTTATAGATCTCCAAACATGGTAAAACACCCAAACAAGGATCCTAAACCAGAATCTATCGTAGTAACACCCCTATTTATTAAGGAGCCTTAGGCAAGACATCCTCAGTAAATTGAGCTGTTACCATCTCGGAATATCCGAGGTAGTGAATAACAAAGTAAATCAAACCAAAGTACTTTATATAAAAACTGATACAATTTAAACTTCGATGTTACAAAAGCTACACAGCGGAAACTAAAGTACAACTGATAACTACTAAGTATACGATCTACATCTAAGTCGGTCCATCCGAGTGCTCACGCCATCCCATGCTCCCACAGCACCATCCTTCCTGTCAAAACTGCTCCCCATCAGGGATCATCACAGGTGTCACGCGAATACACAGGGTCAACCACGAGGTTGAGTAGAGGGAAAGTAAACAACCAAACATTACTATAAATAGACAGTCGAACTTCTCCACTCCGAATCACACGACCCATAATTCTCCACACCAATCACAGACCCTTCATCTCCGCACCAATCACAGACCCTTTATCTCCGCACCAATCACAGACCCTTTATCTCCGCACCAATCACAGACCCTTTATATCAATTTCCGCATCATAAGAATATATAGTCAATATATAATATCACAACATTATTCATTCAACAAGATATGTATATAATTCACAACAGGCAATGATCATGTTTCACATCATAAACGAGTGCACAGTTAATCCCCTACCTCGAGTAGCAAGAATGCAGATAAGTCCAAGCTCGCTAAAAATGTTCCACGCGAAACTCGCTACCTAAACACGGATACGTAACGAATCAATAAACTTCCCGAACCCCATTACAAACCACTCCTGCTAAAAATAGAAACCTTCCATAAGTGGAAAGTTTCCAAAAATAGAAACTTTCCAAATATAGAACTTCCAAATATAGAAACCCTTTGACTTAAATCATTTCCGACTCATAAACTTCAACCACACAATAACGAATAACATGGCACAACGAAAGACGACCATTATAAAAATGGTAGTAATAATAACACTACTTATTACAATAGTAATAACAATAATTTTCATAAAATAATAATATTAATAATAAGTAGTAATAATATTTTAATCAAGGTAAAAGAATAATAAAATGGAATCGAAAAGACAACGAACCAAACAACCCTAACAACCCCTTTCACCCCCGACTTAAACCTCCTGCCCTACCGTGCACCACCCCTTCGACCTCCAACGCGCACCAGACCCCAGCACCGTCTACCCCTAACTACCACCACGACACCACCCAACCTGTCGACACCCACCGACGGGTCAGGCCAACACCCCTAAACCCAGGTCTGACCCCTGCCTGAGTTGCTGACCATACGAAACAGACCCAACTCGACACCAATTAATGCCCCTTACACCACCCAAATCTCCCAGCGACAACCCCTCTGACAACCCACCTGTACGACCATGGTGGTGCCACTGCTTAGACCTCCCCCGAGTCGACAATAGCACCACCCCTATACCACCTTCCTGACTCGACAACACCAAACCTCCCCTGACTCCCACTACAGATGTGATGAACAGGCCCAGAACCACCACCCTTCGACAAGCCCACAACCACCCTAGCCTAGAGACACCACCCCTCTCAACACCACAATACAACACTAAAACGACACAGCTAACCAGATATAAGAACAACCACGCCTTAACTCTTCGAAATACGACACAAATACGCAAAACACAACATAAACCAGAACCAGTGGTGTGACTCACCTGTTCATGGCTAGAACGAACTACCTTAGACCGGTCTGACCTTCTGAAATGAACCTCCGTTCCCTTCTCTGACACGGCGGCTATGGTACAGTGGTTATGGTTGTATAAGAATGATAGGGTAAGATGGGTAGTAGTTGTCTCTTATGTGACGGTTGAAGAGGGGTGGAGGAGGGGTTTAGTCAAAGTGTAAAATATCTTAGGGTTTGGGTGGGCTCTAAATACCGTGCACGCACAACGAGGCCCAAGTCCTCTCAACCCTTGGTTATACGGTGGTCATGGGATCAAACCCCACCATCGACAAGTAATAAAATAGTTAGCCAAGGCACTTATCGAAGGCTAAAACATGCTAACGCGCCATCGACAACTCAATTATAAAAGCAAATTACGGAATAACTAGTTAAAGTTTCGGGGTACTACAGTCTCCCCGCCTTAAAATGAACTTCGTCCCGAAGTTCACTCGCAACTAGGTGACTACCAAACTTACCACGCGAACTTGGAACACAGACATTAACAAAACATTAACCAAAACATTAACTTGGAACATGAATGCCTCGAGCATTTAAATGCTCAGAAAATATCAAGACGCTAAAATAGTAAATAATATTAAGGCAAAATACGGAGTATTACAGTCTTCCCTCCTTAGAATGAACTTCGTCCCGAAGTTCACCACCCCGTAACGGTAAGGACACACTTAGTAAGCATGAACACTCACAAGTGACGCTTAAGAAACCCGAGATGTTACATTCTATCCCCCTTAAGAAAACTTTGTCCCCAAAGTTTAACACACAACTGCAACACATGATACTTCAACTATCACGATATAGTGCATAACATACGCAGCAGGGTTATCAAATATATTCAAATAGTCACGACATATCAGTTATCCATGTCATAAATCATTAAGATTTTACAATCATATCCTCCTTAAAACATGGTTACGTCCCCGTAACCCCATAAACATTCTAACACAGTACTCCATCTCACTCATTACTTTATCGCATGAAATCTAACTCCAAGTAACCAAGTATCGCACTCATCGTCGCATCTATGACCAAAGACAAGGGGTGAGTGAACTGGCGGAATAAAACCGCAACTCAATACTTCCATCTCAATATCGTTTTCAAATTCAGAATATAACTCGATAACCAAGGCCACACCAGACCGAAAACACGATATGGCACAACGACCCATCAACTCATAACTCAACACCAGCAACCAATTGTCATCTCAATTTCGATGTCAATATTGTCAAACCTTCTATTAAAGGAATTGGTCCACATTTAGAGTGTAAACCCTCAGCTACTCACCCACAAGTTAAGGTTAAAGAATACGGCGACTTGATAAATACTGAAATGCAATCTCAATCTCAATACAAAACTAACAACGGTCTTCGTTCTAGAATCACGAGCATCTCAATCTCCTCAACTCACTTTCCAAGGTCATTGACATACTTGTATGTATACTTACAATTCCACAGTTCATCAAATAGGGATCGGGACGCTATACCAAACCAACCTCATACAACACTATTATGCATAAACAACTAATCAATTACCAAGAGTTTACCGACCTCACAACAAAAGAGTTATCTTATCAATACCAAATTTTAACTAGCAAAATAAAAGGACAAATACTAATATTTAATTCAAATAAGTACTTCAAAGAAGACCCATAGCTATTATCATGTACTCATACAACCTCAAGAATAACAAGGGTATTAGGATCTGTAGAACTCGGGTTACGCAATAAGACAAAAATCTGAGTAGATAACACTTACACACCCATAAAATTCAACGCAAGCTAGTATTTACAACTACATAAATACTCAAGAAAATTCATAGTTCATAATTGACAATTTAAACGTTTCATGTTCATAAACATATTTTTGAAGCGAAACCGTATTTAGGAAAAGACATAGCACAACATTAATTAGCGTAATTAAACATGGAACATGGACATACTTCACAAGACATACATAACTCAGAGACTCACAAGATCGTTTAACATTCCCGGATATCGATTAGTTATAATTTCACTCAGGTACCTTTCCCGTCCATTTATATTACATCATTTATCATGAAACTATTACTATATGCGATTTGCAAATTAAGGATTTTATACAATGCGCAACAACTAACATTCAAGCAAGATTTCATCGACACCTACCTACAGAATAGTCATATTGTAAACAATCACCATAACTATCAAACATCAAGCTTTCTCATGGTTTATCACTTTTGAAAGTAGTTTGAAACGTTTGAACATTGTGACAAATTAAAAACACGAATCCAAAACAATTTTACAAGTTATAGATCGAAACAATACTACACGGAGACATTCTGACTCTCCCTTACTAAAACATTGTTCTTGTAGTTCATGAATTATGAAAACAAATTTAACGATAAAAGTAAACGAATTCACCAGACTAGTACTTCCATAAATCATATGTCAACAATTGATAATTCAACACATCGTGATCAGATTCTAAGTATAACATTATGCAATTTACTGTATGGTATAACAAGATACTCAAAAAAGTTATAAGGACTATAATCACAGAGGACTAGACAGAGGTAAACCATCATTATACGGAAGAACATCAAACAGATTCACATTGTTCAACTAACCACAGTTACGTATAACCATTAGATTGCTATATTATGCTAATAAGCTTACCACTCGGCACAGATGAACATGCTTTTAACATCACATACAAGCAGCACATATTCATTTTGAGATCATAATATTAAACATATAATTGGAACGATTCTATATTAAACTTGACGAAGTAAACAAGGTTACGCTATCACGTAATGAGGTTCATACTCATACCATATGCCTCCTATTCACGTTAGGAACGCCATATCAGGATATCACGTAGTCACATCACCTAATTCACATTCGATTAAACTTTTATATGTACTTACATATCTCATAAGTTCACCAATTGAATATTATGCAGCAACTTACCAAACCATAATTAAATAACAGTTTATCTAACGTGTGAGCAATTATGGTTTTGAGAAAATATAAAGGACTAGATAATCATAGGAAAAGAATCGAGTGCATATTTCAAGGGAATTATCTAATACAATATTTACAACTCGAACAATTTGAACAATAACTTTACAGCATTTCAACAGAGTTTTAGGCATCTTGCAAAAAATCACAATTGAGTAACAGCTCGTTAAGATTTTACATGGCGTAAAATTTTGAAAACGCGAACGAACATTCTGAACAGTAGAGTTGGAACTATGCGCAAGCAATAACCAAGTTTTAAATGATTTCTGTTACAAAAGGTAGGTCAAAAGGGGACTATGCAGTAACAGTCTGACTACTGTCGAATAAAGAATTATTTCTCCCAAAGACATAACTCATATCAAGATAAAACACTAGCATTGTAAAGCCAACTCAGAAGGTTATCATACATAAAATTTGCATCCTCAATTATGAAACACGTATAAAGTGACAGCCCGGACAAACCATGTAACATTGTGAAAATTTATTACAATTTTGGTCCCTTAGCAACTACACATTACTACATCCACACTCAACCTTTCTCATCCAAACACATTGACAATCATTTGAAACATAGACATCACTCTGTACCATATTAACATTCATTCCTCATTTCAATTGTAGTTGGCATCAAAATACGGTAAAGGTTTCGAAACTGAAAATAAAATCAATTATATAACTTGACAGTTATGCAGATGTATCCAAGTACGGAAATATAACCTAGGGACTACTACGTATCCCTTATTGATGACAAACTTCATAACAAATTTAAATGTATATAACAAGCATAAAATGTTAAATACGATATACGCAACACATGACTATATACATTCATAGCTTAGAACACACATTCTGCATATTACTAAACATGGATTGCTAAAGCAATTAGTAAAATAATAAAATCATAAATCTCAAATTCCGATCACATTTGTCTAGTATGCCTATCAATAAACTCTTGCAAAGTATAAGGCATGCAAATAAGAAGCGTATACACATAGAATAGTACAGGCAATTATCAACGCGCACGGCCTCCGGTTCGGTCTACTAGCTTTACCCATACGACTTAACTTGGTCCCACATCCTATAACGACATAGCATAGCTGGCTCTACTAACCATTCCAGTCAATTATAATCATATCTCTCCTTCATCTACCCTTTTAGGTGACTATAGCTCATCAATTTATTACACATATAATTATACTATATTTCTACCTAACGGTTCAGGGATCATATAGCCGCATGCATATCACCATATATATACAAGTAAAGCTCATATTCAAAATCTCTTGTTCTCAATACCAGCAGTAGTAGATCTCAACCAACATTCAACATCAATCTCATGATTCGCAGTACATATTACCAATCATATCTCACATCATAACTTACCTCATTCCTTCTCCTGCAAGAACGTTAGTACAAGATAACTACGTCACTATATAATCTACCCCACTCTTCAATTACTCTCTTTGGGTTCCCGAGACAGAACAGAAAGGGCCCAGGTTTGGTGTGAGGGGGCCCCTAACTCATCCCGTTCCTTTTTGGGGCTCCTAACAGTCTCATCTCGGGGTTCATTTTATTAGACTTTTCCTACGTTCATTATTATTCATTTGGTTTAGGCCTGAGGATCGTTCGCTCTGATACCACTTTTTAACACCCCTATTTATTAAGGAGCCTTAGGCAAGACATCCTCAGTAAATTGAGCTGTTACCATCTCGGAATATCCGAGGTAGTGAATAACAAAGTAAATCAAACCAAAGTACTTTATATAAAAACTGATACAATTTAAACTTCAATGTTACAAAAGCTACACAGCGGAAACTAAAGTACAACTGATAACTACTAAGTATGCGATCTACATCTAAGTCGGTCCATCCGAGTGCTCACGCCATCCCATGCTCCCACAGCACCATCCTTCCTGTCAAAACTGCTCCCCATCACGGATCATCACAGGTGTCACACGAATACACAGGGTCAACCACGAGGTTGAGTAGAGGGAAAGTAAACAACCAAACATTACTATAAATAGACAGACGAACTTCTCCACTCCGTATCACAAGACCCATAATTCTCCACACCAATCACAGACCCTTCATCTCCGCATCAATCACAGACCCTTTATCTCCGCACCAATCACAGACCCTTTATCTCCGCACCAATCACAGACCCTTTATATCAATTTCCGCATCATAAGAATATATAGTCAATATATAATATCACAACATTATTCATTCAACAATATATGTATATAATTCACAACAGGCAATGATCATGTTTCACATCATAAACGAGTGCACAGTTAATCCCCTACCTCGAGTAGCAAGAATGCAGATAAGTCCAAGCTCGCTAAAAATGTTCCACGGGAAACTCGCTACCTAAACACGGATACGTAACGAATCAATAAACTTCCCGAACCCCATTACAAACCACTCCTGCTAAAAATAGAAACCTTCCATAAGTGGAAAGTTTCCAAAAATAGAAACTTTCCAAATATAGAACTTCCAAATATAGAAACCCTTTGACTTAAATCATTTCCGACTCAAAAACTTCGACCACACAATAACGAATAACATGGCACAACGAAAGACGACCATTATAAAAATGGTAGTAATAATAACACTACTTATTACAATAGTAATAACAATAATTTTCATGAAATAATAATATTAATAATAAGTAGTAATAATATTTTAATCAAGGTAAAAGAATAATAAAATGGAATCGAAAAGACAACGAACCAAACAACCCTATCAACCCCTTTCACCCCCGACTTCAACCTCCTGCCCTACCGTGCACCACCCCTTCGACCTCCAACGCGCACCAGACCCCAGCACCGTCTACCCCTAACTACCACCACGACTCCACCCAACCTGTCGACACCCACCGACGGGTCAGGCCAACACCCCTAAACCCAGGTCTGACCCATGCCTGAGTTGCTGACCATACGAAACAGACCCAACTCGACACCAATTAATGCCCCTTACACCACCCAATTCTCCCACCGACAACCCCACCGACAACCCACATGTACGACCATGGTGGTGCCACTACTTAGACCTCCCCCGAGTCGACAGTAGCACCACCCCCATACCACCTTCCTGACTCGACAACACCAAACCTCCCCTGACTCCCATTACAGATGTGATGAACAGGCCCAGAACCACCACCCTTCGACAAGCCCACAACCACCCTAGCCTAGAGACACCACCCTTCTCAACACCACCATACAACACTAAAACGACACAGCCAACCAGATATAAGAACAACCACGCCTTAACTCTTCGAAATACGACACAAAATACGCAAAACACAACATAAACCAGAACCAGTGGCGTGACTCACCTGTTCATGGCTAGAACGAACTACCTTAGACCGGTCTGACCTTCTGAAATGAACCTTTGTTCCCTTCTCTGACACGGCGGCTATGGTACAGTGGTTATGGTTGTGTAAGAATGATAGGGTAAGATGGGTAGTAGTTGTCTCTTATGTGACGGCTGAAGAGGGGTGGAGGAAGGGTTTAGTCAAAGTGTAAAATATCTTAGGGTTTGGGTGGGCTCTAAATACCGTGCACGCACAACGAGGCCCAAGTCCTCTCAACCCTTGGTTACACGGTGGTCATGGGATCAAACCCCATCATCGACAAGTAATAAAATAGTTAGCCAAGGCACTTATCGAAGGCTAAAACATGCTAACGCTGTTGGGGCTGGTGTCCTTGACAATTAAGTACAATGACTTATTAAATCTCTTTAAGGATCACAAGGGCATACTTTTGTATTATTACCAGTTGATCCACGTTTATCAATAACGGTTGGCTTGCTAGATAAGTTTGACGTTATTGTCATACGGATGGCGGTGATCAACTGGTCCCTATACGTCACACCTATAGGACACGTTTGAGAGATGTGAAGGTATGAAAATACAGTCACATTTTGCCGGATATGACTAAACAGTTAGTCAGAGGTATTGACTATTAAATTAGTCAATAAGACGTTGAGATTATTATTTAATACGGATTAAATAATTTTAGCTAATACGGATTACATGTTTAATTCGTAAATTAAATATAAACAGTTATATATTTAATTAAATATTGTATTCGCGAATTAATATAAACAGTTATATTAATTTGGGTAATTATACAATATCGTATTTTATCAGACCATTATTAATATATCGACTATATTAATATCTGATAACATGCTACGATTTATAAATAAAACCCGCGATTATATTTTAGCAAAAACGGATCGAATCACGCATTAGAATAAGGTAAGAGTGGGAAGCCCACTCTCACCCTAACCCTAATTTTGGTCGACCAAAGCAGTACAAGAGGAGAGGACTTCTCCTTTTGTCAGACTACTGATTTTACTGATAATCACATCTCAAGAAAAATTAGGGTTTTGAGAGCATTCTTCTCCCAAAACCTCAGATCTCACATCTAAAACCTAAATAGCTCTCCCAATATTGCAAGGCAGTTGGAGAGGATTTCTAGCACACGCGGCCACGTCTCATTCTAAGTCTTGGGTGCAAGTTATAGGAGGGAATTTGTGTTAATTCCTGTTCTTAGGCCTTTCGCACAAGGACTAAAGGTTGATTTCTTTTTCATGTTTTTTATTAACTTATGACTATAATCACAATTGTATGTTTCATTATAATCCTGCAAGTTTGGGGCGAATACATGCTTTATTCCCCACAAGTGGTATCAGAGCCAGGCCATGAAAATTTTACCTTTGTGTTTTTCGTAAGTTTTAAAACCTGAAAAATCGTCTTCTGCCGCTAAGTCGGTCGATCGACCACCCGTTGCGGACGGTCGACCGCCTCCTGCGTGTTTTTCTGTTTCGACAGTTTATCTTTTGTGAGAAATCGTGTTCAGAAACTCGGTTTCGTGTTTTGTGGTCGGTCGACCTGTTTTTCGGGTCGGTCGACCATTCTGCTTTAAAAAAAAAAAAAAAAAGATTTTTTTTTTCGTCAGGTGGTCGGTAGACCTGTTTTTTGGGTCGGTGGACCACCCCTGTAACAGACTCGTTTTTTTTATTTTCCGAAAATAACATGTTTTATTTTCACATGGCCTTTAGTAATATACTATATACGGAAATAGTATATTATTAATTTTGTGAAACGGTTCACCCTCGTTTTGATACATATTGTTTTAAACCAGTTTAAAATAATGGATTATATGTTTATTAAAATTGGTGATTAAAGCGGTATAGTCACATAATTTTAATCTTAAAAGGTGGTTTGGTATAAATTTATTAAACATAATAACAGTATTATGTCATGTATAAATTTTAATTTAGTTGATGCATTTTATTTATCGTCTTGTTGAATGTCTAATGAATGCTTTCAATAACGTATTTAATTTTGCAAACGGTTGTAACTTAGTGTGGCCTTAGAAGATTGTGTCACCGTAATGATGGGACACGGTCTTGCTTGTAATCTTGAGATCTTGAATCTCCGGTTTTGTGTTTTTGCCATGTAATTACTTTTGTATTTAAATTAGAATGTATCTAGGACTACTTTTGTAATTTAAATTAGTAATTTTGTGAAGACCAAAGATGGAGACCGGATGCTCACTCCCGCTGCAAGGACCAAGATGGAACATCAAGACAAGCTTCTAGGGTCCAACGGTGGATTCCAAGTTGTTTTATGTTTATTTTGGTAGGATAGGCCACACTAGGACTTTTATTTACGTTTATTGCATTTATCTTTATGCTTTCATCGATAATAGCTTGCATCATATTCCGCCTAAAACCAAACCACCTATATCATGCCTGAAAACTGACTCATGTAGAGGTTACGCGTTAGTTTTCTGTGACAATACAGATGTCACATGTCATTTGCAAAGCCATCACTTTATTTAATTCATTCACGCATATGCTAGATATTAGTTCACTTAATATGGATAAATAAAAGTTGATGGGGTCTTCCTCGTATAACCAAAAATTGAGACTAGTCTTTATAAATCAGCCTCCCATGAATCCCTTCTTCGTCGGTAGGCATAATATGACCCCTTCTACGTCGGGTAAGTGGGAACAGATGATTTATTTTATCTCAACATCATGGTCACTCGATACTATCTAGTGACTGAGATGGACTAATAGATAGGATATACGGAAATCTATCGACCAAGAGTTCCAACGATTGGAATTAGCCAAACTGTGGGCTTATCAATATACGGAAATTGAGTCTTGGGATCGTTTATATAATTCTTGAGGGAGATCAATTATATAAATGCATGAGTCTACGAGTTTAAATTCAATTTAATATAGACTTAAATCACAACAATGAGTTGCTTATATGGTTTTTGTTTTATCTTCTTTTTCAGTGTAGAACACGTTCATTTAAAACTGCTGTATAACTAAATGGCTGGTGAAGACCCAATGCCAAGTGCCAAGCTAGCACGTGAATCCTGGCTAAAGGCCTTCATGGACTCCATGAATCAGTCAACTAGACTGAGGAATGATGGGTCAAACTTCTCTGACTGGGAGGCAGCACTACGGAATGCTGCCATTGCTGACGGAAAGCTTAAGTATTTAACTGAGCCCATTCCGGCATACCCATGAACTGGAGCTAGAGCCAACGAAGTTCGCGCTCATAGCGACTTCGTCATGGAAGCAGGTGCGATAAAGAACGTACTCATCTATGCAATGGAATCAAATTTGCAAAGACGCTTCATATCCCATGGTGCAAACAAGATTTTCACCACGCTCTCTAACGAATTCTCGAAAGCTCCGAGAATCGTTTCTTATGAGCGTACCTGTCGCTTCTTTGAGGCGAAACTCCAGAAGGGCCAAGCTGTTAGCCCTCATATTCTCAACATGATTGAGAATATCGAGAAACTAGAGACCATGAACTGCAAGATCAGTGAGAACATAATCGTTGATCGAATGCTTCATTCGCTTCATGATGGGTTCGCCCTCTTTAGGGCCAACTACTACATGAACGATATGAAGAAGACTCCTCATGAGCTCCACTCCCTTCTCGTACAGACTGAGAAGGATCTGAAATTAAGTGGGAGCATGAAGCAGGATGTTCTCATGATCTCCAGTAAGGGAAAGGGTAAAGGGAAGGCTAAAGCTCAGGGCGACCTAGCAGTAGGTAAGCCCAGGTTCAAGAAACCAGGATTTACTAAGAGTGGGCCAGGTGAGTCAAGCAACTCACAGGGCAAAACAAAGAGCAAGGATACTAGCATGGAATGTCACCATTGCCACAAGACTGGGCATTGGAGGCGCTCATGCCCCGTGTATCGTGAGGACATTAAGGCAGGTCGCGTTACTCCTGTTGGTATGTCTTCTTCTTCTTTTATTCACATGATTGAGATTAACCATGCAAGTTACGGAACTTGGGTACTAGATACTGGTTGTAGTTCTCATCTATGTAATCATGTGCAGGGCCTCCGAAACCAAGAACCCCTAACCAAGGGTGAGGTTGACCTGCGTGTCGGGAATGGAGCACGTGTTGCTGCAATCTCGAAGGGAACATACGTGATCCAGCTTCCAAGTGGATTCGAGTTATTTTTATATAACTGTTATTATGTTCCTAGTTTGTCCAAAAACAATATTTCAGTTTCTGCGCTTGACAAACTCGGCTTTTCATTTGTAATAGAGAATAATAGCTGTATTTTCTCCTTACACAATATGATTTATGGCAAGGCAGTTTCCATGAATGGAATTTATGTTTTAGATCAAACCACCGATGAATAATAAAAGATTAAAGGTAGGTGACAAAGATCAAACTTACTTATGGCATTGTCGTATGGGACACATAAATGAGAAACGCGTAAAACAGCTCATACAGAACGGAGCTATCTCGCCCTTTGATTTCGAATCATATGGCACGTGTGAATCATGTCTCATCGGCAAAATGACTCGTATTTCCTTCAAAGGTGTTGGAATGCGCGCTGCCGACCTATTAGGACTCATACATACGGACGTATGTGGCCCTATGTCGATCAACGCACGAGAAGGCTATAGGTATTTCATCACTTTCACAGATGATTTGAGTAGATATGGCTATGTCTACTTGATGAAACATAAAAGTGAATCCTTTGACAAGTTCAAAGAATACCAGAATCGGGTACAGAACCAGCTGGGTAGAAAGATTAAAGCACTACGTTCTGATCGTGGTGGTGAGTATCTTTCACACGAGTTTGATCAACACCTTAAAGACTGTGGCATCGTGCTACAGTTAACTCCACCTGGAACACCACAATTAAATGGTGTGTCCGAACGGAGAAATCGAACTCTACTCGATATGGTTCGATCCATGATGAGTCACACCATCGTGCCTGATTCATTGTGGGGCTATGCTCTTTTGTCGGCCGCTCTAATACTTAACCGAAGTCCGTCTAAAGCTGTTGACAAGACTCCATACGAATTATGGAAGGGAACGGTCCCTAACTTGTCCTTTATACGGGTTTGGGGCTGCGAGGCTTATGTCAAGTGGAGACACGAGGATAAGCTCAGCCCGCGATCGGTCAAGACATACTTTATAGGTTATCCAAAGGGAACTTTTGGTCATTACTTCTACTCGCCAACCGAACAACGTGTTTTTGTTGCGGCTAGTGCGACGTTCTTAGAGAAAGAATTTCTCGAGAACAAGTCGAGTAATAGAACCTTCGAGTTATCGGAGGTTCAAGAACCAACTGCCGAGCAACCATTGGAGGAAACAGTTCCTTCAACCGAGGCTGCGGTAGATATTCCTGAGGAACCTAGGAGGTCGGGAAGAGTCTCTATTCCTCCGGACAGATATATTGGTATGGTCGAGGAACATGATACAGATGACGTCTTACTCCTAGAGGGTAATGAACCCACAACCTATAAAGGTGCCATGACTAGTTCTGACTCAAAGCTATGGCTAGAAGCCATGCAATCCGAGATGGACTCCATGTATGAGAACAACGTGTGGGATCTTGTGGACCTACCTGCAAAGGTACGTCCCCTTCAATGCAAATGGCTTTACAAGATAAAGCATGCCGTGGAAGGACAACAAGATATCCACAAGGCTAGACTAGTTGCTAAAGGTTTCACTCAAGTGCCAGGCTTGCACTATGATGAGATCTTTGCACCCGTAGTCATGCTACGTTCCATTCGGATTATCTTAGCGATCGCCGCATTTCATGATTATGAAATATGGCAAATGGACGTTAAAACCGCCTTCTTAAACGGTTATTTGGAGGAAGAGTTGTACATGGTACAACCCGAGGGTTTTATCGATCCAGCACATCCTAAGAAAGTTTGCAAGCTTAAGCGTTCCATCTATGGACTTAAGCAAGCATCGCGGAGTTGGAATCATCGCTTCGACCAAGTGATAAAAGAGAATGGGTTCATTCGATCAGTCGAGGAACCATGTCTCTATATCAAGTCGAGTGGGAGCAAGATTGTATTCCTAGTACTGTATGTCGATGACATACTCTTGATTGGGAATGACATACCTCTCCTATCTTCGGTTAAAGCATGGTTGAAAAACCATTTCCAGATGAAAGATCTGGGAGAGGCACAAAGAATTTTGGGCATCCGTATCTACAGGGATAGATCACGACGGATGTTGTCTCTCAGTCAGGAGTCTTATATAGATAAGATTCTAGAGAGATTCAGTATGACGAACTCCAAGAAAGGGTTCCTTCCTATGACTCCTGGGCTTCACTTGAGCAAGACTCAAGAAGCTAAGTCACTGGAAGAGAAAGAGCGCATGAGTCGGATTCCTTATGCTTCGGCAATAGGATCGATCATGTATGCCATGATATGCACACGTCCTGACGTTGCATATGCATTGAGTATGACAAGTCGATTCCAAGCTCATCCAGGTGAACCACACTGGATGGCCGTGAAAAACATTCTTAAGTACCTACGGAGGACTAAAGATTGGGGATTGACTTACGGAGGCGACTCGACGCTCTGCGCCACGGGTTACGCAGATGCTAGCTTCCAAACGGATCGAGATGACTCGAAATCTCAGTCTGGATTCGTTTTTACTCTTAATGGCGCTGCTGTCAGCTGGAAAAGTTCTAAACAGAGTGTTACAGCAGATTCTACGACCGAGTCCGAGTACTATGCCGCCTCAGAAGCAGCTAAGGAAGCAATATGGATGCGTCAATTCTTACAAGGACTATCAGTAGTGCCTAGTTCGAATGACCCAATCACCGTTTATTGTGATAATAATGGTGCCATCTTCCAAGCTAAGGAGCATAAGTCTAGCAACAAGGCTAGGCATGTACAACGGAAAGCTCATCTAATCAGAGATTACGTGGATCAAAAGGAGATTTTCATTGATAAGATCGCTACGGATGACAACATAGCTGATCCTCTCACAAAAGCATTACCACGTGATAAGCATGAAGGGCACATTCATTCCATGGGAATTGGATGTGTTCCTAAGTTGTAGTACTCTTTTATGAATTCATGTAATAATTCATTTTCTCGTGTATTCTATTCAACCTTATTGTTATGATATAAAATGTTTTGTTTCTCATGTGGAATTGTACGCCAATTTTGAACACCACAAAGTGAACTGATTAACATTACATCGTTTTGGTCCTTGATTACCCACTTGAGCTGATAACTCAGGTAATCATTTTGTGACGTTGGTTGATGGTGGGTTCAACGAGCCATAAGTCACGCGGCTGACTGACCAATCACAAAGGCGAGTTATACGGATATCTCGTAGGACACCCCGTGACAACGTTATGGAGTCCTAAATGTTTTATAACATTGGGTGCCTGGTCGTGGATAGGACCTCCATAGTGTTCCTTAAAGTCGAGTCTTTTGACCTTCAACTGTCTCTTGAGATTAAGACAGATTTTGGGTAACTTTGGTTTCTTTCCCACGGTCACCGTAACAGGGGCCAAGAGGATTTTTTCTGGGTTATTTCATGCTGGGCGATATCGGCAGGATTCGAGTTGAGAGAAATATCCAAACCCTTATCAGGATTTTATCATTTCTCAGGGCCACTCGAGGAGTAGTAACTGAAATGCATGGCCATGCTCGAATACAGATTCGTTTTATCAGTTAAGTTACTCTCTAGTCGGGGAAACCACTCTTGATACAGATCGCTTGTGAGATACGACCTTTGCGAATGCGGATTTGCAAATTGTCTTACATTGAGTGGGAGAAATTTTAAAAGGATATGAGATTCGGTTATCGCACCTACACTTGTACGGACAAGTGGGATTTTGTTGGAGCTTGTGTCCTCCACATGTAGTGTGATAACGTCATTGCACATACCCTTGTACGGACAAGTGGGAGATTGTTGGGGCTGGTGTCCTTGACAATTAAGTACAATGACTTATTAAATCTCTTTAAGGATCACAAGGGCATACTTTTGTATTATTACCAGTTGATCCACGTTTATCAATAACGGTTGGCTTGCTAGATAAGTTTGACGTTATTGTCATACGGATGGCGGTGATCAACTGGTCCCTATACGTCACACCTATAGGACACGTTTGAGAGATGTGAAGGTATGAAAATACAGTCACATTTTGCCGGATATGACTAAACAGTTAGTCAGAGGTATTGACTATTAAATTAGTCAATAAGATGTTGAGATTATTATTTAATACGGATTAAATAATTTTAGCTAATACGGATTACATGTTTAATTCGTAAATTAAATATAAACAGTTATATATTTAATTAAATATTGTATTCGCGAATTAATATAAACAGTTATATTAATTTGGGTAATTATACAATATCGTATTTTATCAGACCATTATTAATATATCGACTATATTAATATCTGATAACATGCTACGATTTATAAATAAAACCCGCGATTATATTTTAGCAAAAACGGATCGAATCACGCATTAGAATAAGGTAAGAGTGGGAAGCCCACTCTCACCCTAACCCTAATTTCGGTCGACCAAAGCAGTACAAGAGGAGAGGACTTCTCCTTTTGTCAGACTACTGATTTTACTGATAATCACATCTCAAGAAAAATTAGGGTTTTGAGAGCATTCTTCTCCCAAAACCTCAGATCTCACATCTAAAACCTAAATAGCTCTCCCAATAGTGCAAGGCAGTTGGAGAGGATTTCTAGCACACGCGGCCACGTCTCATTCTAAGTCTTGGGTGCAAGTTATAGGAGGGAATTTGTGTTAATTCCTGTTCTTAGGCCTTTCGCACAAGGACTAAAGGTTGATTTCTTTTTCATGCTTTTTATTAACTTATGACTATAATCACAATTGTATGTTTCATTATAATCCTGCAAGTTTGGGGCGAATACATGCTTTATTCCCACAAACGCGCCATCGACAACTCAATTATAAAAGCAAATTACGGAATAACTAGTTAAAGTTTCGGGGTACTACAGTCTCCCCCCCCCCCCCCTTAAAATGAACTTCGTCCCGAAGTTCACTCGCAACTAGGTGACTACCAAACTTACCACGCGAACTTGGAACACAGACATTAACAAAACATTAACCAAAACATTAACTTGGAACATGAATGCCTGGAGCATTTAAATGCTCAGAAAATATCAAGACGCTAAAATAGTAAATAATATTAAGGCAAAATACGGAGTATTACAATCGTACTTCCAGACCTCTAAACAAAATCTGTTACGCTCATACAACAACAAAAGAAATGAAAGCGGCACTCTCGGAACTGTACTTACTCTCTTCCGTAGGACTATGAGATAAACATCCAAAACATCTAATCCCAAAAACATAAACACGGTAGGCCCAATTATGATTCCCGAGGTTAAATTCTTCCAAAAGCTACATATACCACTCAAAATTTAATCTATGAATTTCACCAATCAATTCCACCCACCAATTAGGTAAACAACTAAGCATTAGGATCACCAAGACATGCCTTACTACACTCCCTAAACGTTTTCAGTAACATTACTTTTCAAAATAGGGGCTAGGGGTTATCCTCGAACAAAATCCTCAATATCCAGCTAAGCTAGGCTACCCACAAAGCGTCATGGGAAAAGGCAAGTAACAAGGATAAGGTTAAGTCGGGAAGTCACAGAAGTAGCTTCCGAGTTAAGATAGAAGAGAGTTCGGGAAGGGAGGATATGCATCAAGAAATAAGGAAGAAGGTGATGCATGATGAGTAAAGAGTATCTCCGGGGACATAGAAGCATCCTTCAAAGATAACACAAATCTTCCATCTTCGGTAGTAGACAATAATCTTGATCGCCGTCCAGGTAAGCTCATGGCTCACCAATCTTTGAGCACAAAAATAAAAATTTTGACAATTAACAAACATGTTAGACCTAACAAGGAGCAATCACATTATAGACTACCACTTGTTGCTTAAGTCTAGCCATCTCTCATTTATTATTTCAGGTCATGTTCATATTTAAGTTGGGGTAAACGTGTGTGCGTCGGGAGCATTACTGTTCTGATACCAACTGTGACACCCCGCGATATAGCATAAAAATAAACAAGTAATTTGCAGCGGAAATACGATACTTTTAAAACCTTTTCGGCATATTTCTTAAAACTTTTTCGTGGAATATCAAAACAACAAGCGGAAGACTAACACTAATAAGAAAGTATAAATTATACACGAATACTTAAATAAACGAGGGATAAGGTATCCCACGATAACAACATGAATTAAATCTAAACTAAGCGTAACGATAATTGTCGAATGATCAACAATGCTCGCTAGGCACACGTCTTTCCCAAACAGCACCAACCTACATACATGAAACATGTACGCCATAGTCAGTGGGGAGTAACTCAGGGTTCTCCCAGCCACTTTACGCCAAAGACAAGAAAACGGTAATACAAAACATCTTATACATATGAACATGTATATAACTTGGGAAACATTAACATATATATATATATATATATATATATATTATCAAGCATGAATAATATAATCAATACGTGGGTGATAAGTCAAAACATGTGAAAACAGCATGAATCATCATGTGTAATAGAATTGAAGCCATCATATGTGATAGTATAAAAATCAAGTAAACATCCAAGCAAAGAATTCACATCGTCAGAGCGTATAATCACTGCCTCTGACATACCAGAGCGTATAACCATTGCCTCCAGCTACGGAACGTATAACCACTGCCTCCGATTACTAAACATACAACTATCAATCAACGCATGAATCACTACAAAAAAAACACGGTGTACTGACCGAAATACTGACGGATTATACAGTCCGTCAGATGACTCGGTGTACTGACAAATTTCTGACGGAATATCCGTCAGAAATTTGTTTTGACGGATATAACGTCACAAATCCGTTAAAATAGCATACCGCGAAAACAAAATGGGTAGGCGCGAAATTTTGGTTGCATTTTCTGACGGATAGTGCGTCAGTAATTGTTAATGACGGATTCCCCGTCAGGAAAATTACTGACAAAAGGCTGACACAACTGAAAAAGTAGAACGAATTTCTGACGGATTATCCGTCAGAAATGCCACCTAATCTTTTAGTGACGCTTTATCCGTCAGTACCTTTTTATTTTTACTTTTCCTATTTTCAACAGTTCCAACCACGCCTGCATTCAATACTTTTCCCTTTTTTACCCAAAATAAATAACTGTCCTGACGCCTTATCCGTCACAAATTGTATTTTTTGTATTCCTGACGGATTATCCGTCAGGATTTTTTTTAACAAAAAAGATACAGGAGCCCCTCACGCGTTCATCTTCTTTCTTTTTTTTTTAACCCCAAAACCCTTCGACAACCACCAACCCTCCCAAAATCCGATTTCTACCCCCACCAATCCTACCACCGTGACAACCACCAACACACTACTAACTCCATCTTGCTAATAGGTAATGTTTTTATGTTTTTTTCATTAATTTACAGTTTTCTTTTCTATTTATTTCAATTCATAATTGATTTGTTTGTACATTGTAGTGTGACAACCACCACCACCGTGACAACCTCCACCACCGTGACAACCCCGCGCCAACACTGCTTTGCAAAATTAATTAGGTAATTGTTTATGTTTATTACTTAATTATTTATTTAAGAATGAGTTAGTTTAGAAAGTAATTAGTGTAACTTATTTAGGTTAATAGATAATTAGTTAGAAATTTTGATTTAGGATAATGCCAATTAGATAGAAAAAGTGACCTAGGATAGTAGCCTGTTAGATAGAAAAATTGACTTAGGATAGTTGCTAATAATTTGTTGTTGTTAGTGTTGTTACTTCTTAATTGTTGTTGTTGTTGGTGATAGTTATTAGTTGTTAATTTTGAATTATTATTTGTTAATTGTTGTTGTTGTTGATCAACGATAACTTTTAGTTGTTAATTGTAGATAATTGTTAATTGTTGTTAATTGTTAGTTATTGATAATTCTGAATTGTTAAATATTGACCTAGTACCCGTTCAAAAATTACTTGTTAGGAGTAATTTTTGAATAGTCCCCATTTTGGGACTGTCTTTGTACATTTCAAGTCATTTAGGTAGCAAACAGATACTTGTTATTTTTTTAATGAGGGTACAAATTCGGTGACGATTCCTTTAATATTCTCTGAATACATATATGGACTAATAATATAATCCATATTTTGTATTTGGAGAATAAAGGGGAATTGCTGCCGAATTTTTTCCCCATTAATAAATAACAAGTGCGTGTTTGCTAATGACTTGAAATGTACATTGATGGGTTTAGGTTGGAGTGATAAGGACCTAATTTAAAGACTATTTGATTTTTTGACAATAATTATATATTCATTGATGATATTGTTTTTTTGTGCATTATATGTGATAGTTAATTAATAATTGTCAATTGATTGATTATTTGAATGTAGATACATAATAAGATGAAAAGATTAGAACGACAGTGGATGTATGAAAGATTAGATGAGAAAAAGAAACCTAAGCTTGAATTTGCAAATGGGGTAAAAGAGTTTCTTGAATTCGCTGCACAAAGTAGTGTGTATAAGAATTTAGGTGAAATGAGGTGTCCCTGTAAGAAATGTAATAACAGAGCTTTTAAAAGGATTAAGGATGTTCAACTGCATCTTTGGTCGAATTGTTTTGCCCCATGTTATTATGTTTGGACGTATCATGGTGAGGAAATGCCAACCGGAGAAAGTAGCAGTAGTACTGTAGTTAGTGATAATCCTTATCGGGAGCTCGTGGAAAATGCATTACGTGATAATATTGAACAAATAATGGAGGATCGACTCAATCCTGATGACCTTAGTGATGAGGAAGTGCGTCATGAAACCCCAAATCCTCAAGTTTCTTCCTTCTATAAATTGTTAGAAAAAGCCGAACAACCAGTGTATGAGGGAAGCAAAATAAGTTTATTGCAAGCCGCTGCTAGGTTGATAGCACTCAAATGTGAGAACAACTTATCCCTTCGATGCACGAATGGGTTTATGTCGTTTGTTGGTGACATGATTCCAACAAAAAATGTCATGTTACGCAATTTCAATGAGGTTAAGAGTGTTCTTAAGGGACTACAACTACCACATGAGAAGATCGATGCATGTCCTACTGGATGTATGCTTTTTTGGGAGGAAAATGTCAATCTCGAGCAATGTACAAAGTGTAATGCATTTCGGTACAAAGGTAACAATAATTCAAGTAATGGGAGGCGAATTCCGAATAACCCCTTAATTTATTTCCCGCTTGCACCAAGGTTACAACGATTATATGCAACCAAGAGCATAGCAGGTGAGATGAGTTGGCACCATAGAAATTCACGATTAAGAGAAAGAGGGACAATGGCACATCCAAGTGATGGAGAAGCGTGGAAACATTTTTATCGAGAGCATCCAGAATTTGCAAGTGAGCCTCGTAACGTTCGGTTGGGTTTGTGTACGGATGGATTTTCCCCACATGGCGGCCAATTTGGGAAAAAATATTCATGTTGGCCTGTGATTGTCACTCCGTATAATTTACCTCCCTGGTTATGCATGAAGAGACAATTTATGTTTCTATCATTGATCGTTCCAGGTCCTAAGAACCCCAAGACAAATCTAGATGTGTACCTTCAACCGTTGATCAAAGAGTTGAAAGAACTTTGGGAAATGGGTGTGCACACTTACGATGTTTATAAGAAACAAAATTTTCAACTGAAAGCTGCATTAATTTGGACTATCAATGATTTTCCGGCATATGGCATGCTTTCCGGTTGGTCCACGTTTGGATACCATGCTTGTCCTTATTGTCAAGACAAAGATCATAACTCCTTTTGGCTTAAACATAGCAAGAAATTTAGTTGTTTCGATTGTCACCGTGTGTTTTTGAGACCTGATCATCCTTTTCGCAACAACTGCAAGCATTTTCTGAAGATTAGAAAAACGGAAGATCGCATTGCCGCATCGAGATTAACTGGTGAAGAAGTGTGGGATGCGGTAAAGGATATGCCAAGAATTGTTGATGCTTCTGATCAAGAATTGAAAAAATTAAAAGACAAGAATGAAGGATGGTGGAAACAAAGCATATTTTGGCAACTTCCTTATTGGAAAACTTTGTTGATTCGACACAACTTAGATGTTATGCACATTGTGAAAAACATTTTTGAACATCTTATCAGTACGGTGATGAATGAACCAAATAAAACTAAGTTCGGAGTTAATGGTAAAGCTGACTTTAAAGAGCATTGCTTTGTACGGCCCCCATCATCTAGGTTTGTTTTAAACACCGCGGAGAAAAAAGCTGTATGTGAGTGGGTTGCCAAATTGAAATTCCCGGATGGTTATGCTTCGGATTTGAGTCGGTGTGTTGATCATAAAAGTATGGTGTTGCATTCCATGAAAAGTCATGATTGCCATGTCTTTATGCAACGGTTACTTCCTGTTGCCTTAAAACATTTGCTCCCGACGGGTCCTTGGAATGCAATAACTGAGTTAAGTCAATTTTTTAGAGACTTGTGTACCTCTACGATTAAGGTTGATTCTATGGAACGTCTAGAATCAAACATTGCAGAGATAATATGCAAGTTAGTGAAGATATTTCCTCCGTCTTTCTTCAATTCCATGGAGCATCTACCTGTGCATTTGCCTTATGAGGCGAAGGTTGGAGGACCAGTTCAATATCGATGGATGTATCCATTTGAGAGATTTCTTAATCATATAAAAAAAAAGATTGGCAATAAAGCTCGGGTGGAGGGTTCCATATGCAACGCTTATTTATTAGAGGAAATTTCGAATTTTTGTTCGATGTATTTCGAAAATCACATTGATACAAAAGCGAAAGACTTAGACATTGGTGTGAATTTCGATGACCAGCTCACTTCAAAATTACCTGAGTTATTCAATGATGACATGGGAACTACAACCGCGAAATGTGAAGAGAGGTACTTGAACGAGAAAGAGTATGAAGACGCTCATTTTTATGTGCTAAGGAACTGTGGAAACTTTTTGGAGTCCTATGAAAAGTAAGTTAATCATTATTTTGTCACTTCTACATACATTATTTTAATAATTACATTAAGGTATAATTTTAGTTAATAGTTAATTATTATATATGTTTTACATATAGGGAGTTTGAGGAATATATCAAATTATCATTTCCTGATGTTACTTCTTCTGAAGATGTTTGGACGAAACATGAGAAACGTTTTCCGAAATGGTTACGAAATGAAGTAAGTAATACATTTTCTTTTAAAATAAGCAACCAATTCGAAAGAATCTATAATTAAACATCTTAATTAACATATATATTGTTTTATTGGTAGGCTAATAGATGGAAGGATCCTTTAGTATTAGGTCTATCATTAGGTCCTTGTACCATGGTGAAGACATGGAGACGATATTCTATCAACGGTTATAAATTTCGAGCTTTTAAGGAGGGAGTTGATGTTTCCAAAGCTACCATAAGCAATGGGGTTTGTGTGAATTCTACAGATGGGTTGGATTATTATGGAACTCTAAATGAAGTAGTTGAACTTGCCTATTATACCGAGCACAAGGTTTATAAAGTGATATTGTTTAAATGTGATTGGTTTGATAACTCCCCACAAGGACTTAGTATCCATAAGATATATGGACTTGTAGATGTGAATGAGAAAAGAAAACTCAAAGGACATAACCCATTTGTGGCAGCTTTTCAAGTCGATCAAGTTTGTTATGCTAGCTATCCAACCACTAAGAAAGGTGATCAATGGTCTGCGGTTTTTAAAATCAAGGCACGATCACATGTTGATGCTCCTATTGACGAAATTGAATTCCAAGAAGATGTGGTTCTCAATGATCATTCAATTTCATCAATTTTGGTAGAAGAGACAGATACTGAAGATGAGTATCAAGTGGTTGCAGATGAAATAGTTGAAATAGGTGAAGATGAATATGACGGGAATGTCGCGGAAGAAGAGGATAGAGATTTAGTTCAAAACAACACAATTGAGATAAATGAGGAGGAAGAAGAAGAAGTCGGAATTCTATTTTCGGATGATGAAACTTTTTTAATTTCTAGTGATAGTGATAGTTAGGGGTGATAGGGAGTACTTGTAATTGTTTATTTATCTTTTGAGCATACATTTGTAAGACATGTTTTATTTATCCTTTGGTTATACATTCATAAGAAATGTATGAAAACTTTGTTTTATTTTTCATGGGTTAACATTTATTATTGCTAGTGTTTATTTGTATTGTTAGCTTTATTTGAAGCAGGTAAATGTCGAGATTTATACGAAAGATATTGGGGGGTGGATCAGGTAGGCGTTCTCAAAATGAGAACGAAGAATTGGAGGAGAATGATGATGACCTTCATTTGACCGGTGACAATGTGCCCCACCGAAATCCACCGATTATACTCACTTCTGATCCTTCGGTAGTTAACGGTTGTTGGTAAGTATTTTTTTTTATCCTCCATTAATGAAAAATATATCCTTCAAATTTATAATATTCATATTTATATATATGTGTTTGTTTTTAATCAGGTGGAATGACAAGATTGTAAAGAGATACGTGGTTGCCTCGTTCACTCAAAATCTTACCGATGAGTACTTCACCAACTGGACTGAAGCGAGTTATGCGCAACGAGAAAAGATGTGGATCTACTTTAAGGTAATGTAAAAATAAACAAGCCACATTAGTTTTTAAAATTAAACTAATATTTTCTATTTCTAATAACATTTTATTTTATGGCAGACTCATGTGAGGTCCATTGATTCTCAGTATGACCCTTTTCCTGAGTGGAAGAGGAGGGTCACGAGATTGATTACTCACATGGTGAATGGTGTCAAATACGGAAAGAAGAAGTCGGATTGGGTGTCCGATAGTTGGAAGGAGAAGTTGGACGCAAGGTACGAGAACAATCCTGAATTTAAAAAAAAATCAGACATAAACAAGGCAAATAGAAGGTCTGGTGCTAAGGACGGGAAAGCGTTGGGCACCCACACTCTAGGCCGCAAGAGTTGCTCTGATATTTTCAAAGAAATGGCAAGTATTTCATAAATTTTTAAAATATTAAATTTGGTTAATTAATATTTTATTGTCGGATATAATTAACATATAAGTTTTCTTTGCTTTTTAAAGGGCGAGTCGGCTACACCGTACAAGGTGTTTGAGAAGACGAAGAAAAACAAGAAGGGGGAGTGGATTAACCCTAGAGCTGCTCGGACAGACGTAAGTATTTCTAATCGAGCAACTTATTGTATATTTTTCATATTAAAATGATAATTTTACAATATATTTTATTTATTTTTTATTTAATAATTTCTCTTTTTTTCAGGCTGCTTACAATGAACTTTTGGGTCAACCAACGCCAACCGGAGAGCCTCGGGATGAGATTCAGACCTACCACGAAGCTGTTGGAGGATTTGACAAAAAAGGAGGTTTTTTTGGGATCGGTCCATTGGGTGAAGAGGTATGGTATGAGAATCCTAGGGACAAAAGAGGAGATCGTCGATCTTGTTCTTATCGACCAAGCATGTTTAGTCAAATGCAAACTGAGAATATGCGTCTCAAAGAAAAAATTGAAAGCACTGAAGCAACTCAAAAACAAATTCAAGAGGAAATGGCGGAAATGAAAAAAGCTTGGAGTGATATGCATGCTTTCTTTTCCACTCAGTCATGCTCAAGTATGCCAAATCATCACCGACGTGATGACTTCTCGGACGACCCTCATGGCTTTGGATGCAATAACATGTCAATTGATCCTCCAACCACTTAGCATAGTTTAGTCAAATGCAAACTGAGATTATGACTTATTAACTTTAGAACATATTTTATGTTAGTGTATGAATTATGAAGACTATTTTATGTAATTCAATTTCTTACCCATGTTTTTTCTTTGTTGTTGGTTAATTGTGTTGGTTCCCGCTTAGCGGTCGACTTGGAAATATAAATCTCCGTTTGGCGGATGATGAATGTTTTGCAGGATTTAGTGATTTTGAGGTTGTAAATATGAACAATGCTATCGCATTGGGCTGGACAGCAAGCAGCTGTTTCCTGCCTATACTGCTTTAAATTCTGACGGATAACCCGTAAAAAAAAGTCAAAATTTGACTAAATTCCTGACGGATAATCCGTCACAAAAGTCAACAGTTGACCAAATTTCCGACGGATAATCCGTCAGAAATTGAGTCAAATATTGACTTTTTTGACAAAATTCCTGACGGATTATCCGTCACAAATGGCCACGTACTGACGCATTATCCGTCACTATAAGTCAAAAAAAATTTGACCGTGGAATTTTTTCTTCTACGGGTAGACCGTCAGAAGTCCGTCACAATTATTTTTCTGACGGAAAATCCGTCACAAACTTGATTTTCGTAACGAATTTTTGGGACGGAATTTTCTGACGGATTATCCGTCAGAAACGCGATTTTCCTGACGGATTTCCTCTTTTCTGACGGATTTTTTCGATCAGAACACATCGTTTTTTTTGTAGTGAATAGAATGAACGTCGTCAGAGCGTATAACCACTGCCTCTAACATACCAGAGCGTATAATCACTGCCTCTGGCTACTGGAGCGTATAACCACTGCCTCCAGCTACGGAGCGTATAACCACTGCCTCTGAATACTATGTATAGCTATAACCACTACCTATATGCCTAAGACCTGGCCAGACCTCTCGATGTAATGCCTTACACCGAACGACACACGGGGACCTGAGCGTATAACCACTACCTCCGACCAATCCCGAAAATAGATAAATTCCCATAACATGGGTGGCGTTAGCTCATTACTGTGATACACAAATCGTATCACCGCTATCTATTCACAAGGAAAGCAACATAACCGTCGCCAACACAATTTCAGGATGACATAACCGTTATCCACACAATCTTAGGATAACATAGCCATTAACCCACTCATTTAAATATAGATGAGCCAACAAACGACGAATAAGACAACACTTAAGTCCATTCCGTCCGGGAGAAGAATAAACGGAACTGATTAATAAAACATAACTTCTAAATGCATTTAACATTAAAGCTGACCTATGCCGTAAAATTCATAAATAATTCAAAGAATTCAAAAAAATCGAAATGATACTAGGCCAATTGGTTCAGATTAATAAGATTTTTTGCTACAATCTTCATGAAATAACCATTTCCAAAAGACGAACTCAACAGGGGCTTATAATCTGATCTTTAGAGTATGTCAGAAATCGTCGCATTAAAAGTATTTCTTCATAAAACGGGTTTAACAAATAATTTTGGAGAAAATTAAAATCCTAACATCATCTAAACTAGATTTCATGCCCGGGCGTTGCCCGGGTAATATCTTGATTTCAAAGTAATTATCGTAACAGTTAATCTCCTAAAAATACTTAGTATAATAGACATATATAGAGAATAATTTAAGTATGATTGTTTTTTTATGGCTAATGAAATATTGGATGTATCATCATCGGAACATGGAACATTGAAAGTGCATGAAACTCCAATAGAAACGGAAACACGTACCTCCAAGTCAATGGTCTTGGAAAGACACTTACATATTACACATCAATGTCAAAATAATATTTTAAGCACATATATTTTTATAATAACTTCTATACTTTTCATTTGAGCATCATCTTGAAGAAATTTTTTATCCAATATTTCCAATACATGAAGATAGTTGAAGCTCGTATTCTTTTAATATTAACTCGTATTTTTTTACATTAGTTCATATTCTTTTTACTTTAACTCATATTCTTATCTTAATAGCTCGTATTCTTATCTTATTACCTCGTATACTTTTTACATTAGCTTGTATTCTTATCTTAATAACTCGTATTCTTATCTTATTAGTCCGTATTCTTCTTACATTGGCTCATATTCTTTTTATATTAACTCATATTCTTATATGCTCCTATTTGTAAGTTCTTGATCCTCTAGTATGCTCGTATGTTTTTTTTACATTAGCTCGTATTCTTATCTTAATAGCTCGTTTTTTTGTTACATTAACTCGTATTCTTAGCTTAATATCTCTATTAGCTCGCATTCTTACATTAATAGCTCGCCTTCTTATGTGCCCATATTTTTTAGTTCCCGATTCTCTTGAGTTCTTATTCCTTTTACATTAGCTCGTATTTCTTATATATTCGTATTTTGTAGCTCGTATTCTTTTAATTATATCTCGTAATCTTAAGTGCCATATCATGAAATTTGACGTATTGCAAATTTGGTTCTATTTTTTAGCTCGAGTGTTTCAATTAGCTCGTGTTTTCGTATTTTGTTTATATTAGCTCGTATTATCATCTATTAATAGGTTGTGCTTGTATATATTTAAGTCCGTGATCCTTTTAATCTCATAATCGTATTCATTTGTGCTCATATTTTAAAACTCGTCTTATGTTTATAGCTCGTATTGTTTTTTCACTAGCTCGTATTCAGTTGTGCTCGTATTTTATAGTCCGTCTTATCTTAATACATCGTATTGTTTTAACATTATCCAATTGATATTTTACTACTATTTAATTATCTTTTTATATAAATACTTAATTTATTTAACAAAAGTAATAGCCAATGAAATTGCTCTAAAACAATAGCCAATAAAATCGCTCGAAAAGTTCCTCTTTTAGTATATATATTGACTCTTCAAAGTTTAATTATGGAAAAGACCCAGAATAGTTTCAAAGAATAAAAATGGTTTTCGAAATAATCTTTGAGTTACAGTCCGTTCTGCGAGTATTTTAGCGCGATGTTCGTAAATATATTTTTCTGAACAAACTACATATAGGAAAATTACGAAATTTTATAGGTAAACTCTAAACTTAAAATAAACATGGGTCTATTTTCAAAATTTTCAACGACGGATACTCTAAGATGTCGAAATAAATTATACAAGACGACGGACAGATTTGTCAATGTGCTGAAACTTTATGAAATAACCAATGTAAACAAAACACTATGAAATTGAAAGAATATCAAACTAACCATCCTCAATGATCATAACCTCACTTAACAATACAATCCTTAATGAATTCCACAACTAAAATCTCATCCAACACAACCGTGCAAGATGAAATTCATCCAAACATATGATTTATAAACCTAATCATGCAACTATTTAATCAAACACATTTCTAGTATACTAAATATCACTAGCATATAGAACACATGCAAACATAGACGATTAAAGTCGAGTAAGCCATCACCATTACCTTATAGCTCTTCAATAAGCATGATTTTGACTCAAAACCACTCCGGTTTTCCCAAACCGCGACTAGTTACACAAATAAACGAGTTAGCATTGAAATCCGTGCCTTAAAGGCCACGACCAAAGGGTAGGAAGGAAGATATATTAGACTTTTCTTACCTAGAAGTATTGAGGGCGAGGAGAGGAAGAGATAGGCGCAAAAATTGTCAAAAACCTATAAGAAACGAAGATTTTACGATCGTCTTAAGATTGAAGGTAAAGAGGTGTAACAATGGTGTTTGTATTTGGGTGTTCTAGCTGAAAATATATGAAGGAAGGAAGAAGAAGGAAGGAGTCCTTGGGCAGCAAAGAAATGGCATGCTTTGCCAAGTGTCCTAAAGTCTAGGACATGTGGAATGAGTAGGCAATGAGCGAGAGTTTTGTTAGCGGATAGTCCGCGACAGCCTTTCGTATTTTCGGCATAATTTCCTTTGCATAACTCGGATTGAGGTGTTTTCGGTGGCGTTGTAAAGCTAAGAAAGAGAGCTAAAACTTTTATCTTATAAGAAAAATCTTGATATGCCTTTAAAATATCTTAAAAATTAGTAACTAGGACAGGGTAGTGTTTCACAAGTTTAAGGAGTATAAGTTTAAGACGGACATATTAATATCATTGTCAAAAACGATAGATTTTAAATGGAATTTTATTTATTGTGGATCATTATTATTACGAAAATAATATTTTAATAACATATAAGAACTTGGAAATTACGGGGTGTTACAGCCAGTCAGATGGCGAGGAGTCACGCTAAGACATATGGTGGAGAGATCGACCCAGTGGCCTTAGCTGAGTGGTTTCGCGACATGGAGAGAAGTTTCTCGATAGCCACAGAGGATCTTGTGCGTTTGGCTTCACACTTTCTGACACACGAGGCTGACCGTTGGTGGACGCTGACTGGACCTTCTGCTTTACTAGACCCGTTGTTTAACTGGGATGCGTTCAAGACCATGGTCGAGACTCGATTTTACCCCAAGGAGCTCCGTTCCCATAGGTTGAAGGAGTTCATGGACCTGAAACAGGGCGTGGTGACAGTTCAGGACTTCACCGACAAGTTCAACCTACTAGCTCATTTTGCTGCTATCTTCGTCAGGGACGAGTCCGAGAGAGTCTACTTCTACCAAGGCAAGTTGATCCCTCGTATTGAGAGTATGGTTAGGAGGGATTCGACTTCATTTGTGGAGGTTTATGACGATGCGATTTGGGCTGAGAGTTCGATCAAGGCCATAGATGATGAGGCTAGAGCTTCTTCTACTACTGCTCCTTTTTCCTTACAGACTTCCTCCCATGGGAATAGACCCTTTGTTCCTTCACCTGATCCTCCGATGCCTCAACTCAAGAAGTTTAAGAGATTTGACCCCTCCAAGGTCAAGGACCCTGCACCTACACCGGATGCTCCCCTGAAATGTTTCAGATGTCGCAAGGATCTTCACCCTGGAGTTGACTGTCACGACAACACCTACTCTTGCTATGCTTGCCAGAAGCCCGGGCATCGCTCATTCGAGTTTCCCGAGGGGAAGACTGTTGTTGGCAGAGCTGCTACTGCTGCGTTCGCCGTTCAAAAACCAAAGGGCAAGGGTACTGTGTATGTGATGAGTCGTGCTGCAGCCGAGGCTTACCCTCACCTGATCACCGGTATGTCTCCATCGATGTTTTTCCTTTTATCCTTAGAATGTCAAGAGCTCATCATTATTCTTCTTGCTCGCTTCGCACTGAAATTCCCTCTTTTAAGCTGCTTCCTTCTCCCCGTTTCCCCTGACTTTTCTGGAATTTCTTCCCTTTCTGGTCGATCGTAAACTTTAGTGATTTTTGCAAACCTTGCTCATACGAAAATTTGAAAGAAAAAGGGTGATTTTTCATAGTTTGGTTTTAAGAGGTTGAATATTTTACATCTTTGATTGATTTCAACGTTGATCTGCAGTTAGAACTCCTTATCGGAGACGTTTGATAACCTGTACTACGCTTATCGACCCTGAATCGGTCTGATTTTGAATTTTATTGATTTGACAATGCACCTGTATGTCTAGGATTTGGAGTGTTGGGTTCTTGAATACCTAACGAGATCCCCAACGCCCCTAACGAAGACTGGTGCCTTGGGAACTATTTTGAAATCTTTGAAGACATCTGAGTTTCGAGTTATCAAAATCTTATAACTTTTTAGTAGCTAATGTCGTCTTTACTTCTCGTTTTCAAGTTTCGAGGACGAAACTTTTTGAAAGGTGGGGTGATTGTAACATCCCTTATTTTCGTAAAACTTATTTTTACAAATTAAAGTACTTTTCCGGAATTTAATAATAGTTCATTTAAATTCTAAACTTATATTATAGAAATATCGTGTAAATCCCGTCTTGAGATTTATTTAATCTCGAAATGTAATATAAATTCCTTGGCATTTCCCGTTTACAAATGTTCCCGAGCAACTTAATAAAACCCGTCTTATAAGTAACATAAAAGAAGCTTCCTTGTTATTTCCCCTCACAATCCTCCTTCAACAATCAGTGAACTTATTTCCACCATTTTTCTCATTCTCAAATTCACTAAAATTATCATCCCGAACTCATTTCAACTCGGATCGAAGTAAGACTTTTTCCTACGCGTTCTTCTCGTCGTCCCCGTCGAATCTATCGTTTTCCATTCTTAAAACGTTATACTTGATTTCCGGGCTGTTTTAGCTCAATCTCGAATTTACCATTTTAATCCGTGTTTTATGGTCTTAGGCGTTGACTTGGAGAACCCGGACGTGGATTCTTACGTAGTGGAACAGGAGACGGAAGCTTAAGCTAGGAAAACAGGTGACAATAATGAGAAACTCGGCCTATGTCATAAATTAGCATTCTATGTGAGTTGTGTTGTGTTTATAGTGAAACTAGTAATGCTTATTGAAGAATCAAGAACGAGTTTAGCACCTAAGAGGGGGATGAGGGGGTGAATTAGGTGACCTTTTAAAAATTTCTGAAATAGCTTAAGTGTTTCACGATTTAAGGCAACAAGATCAGAAACTAAGCAACAGTATGAGGAACTGTTGCATAGAGCAGATCTATTACGAGTATAACAAGAAACGAGTAACAAGTACGAGAAAGAGCAATAAACAAACGATGTAAAAAATTGGTTCAGCTCCTACTCCGGAGCCTACGTCCAACCGTTATTTTATTGAAAGTTTAGAAGCTACTCCGCTTGACTAAAACTATTACAACAAAACAACTCCCCAACCTACTCCGGTTGCATTTGCTTAGAGCTACTCCGCTCGTAAGACTTGACTCAAACTTAAAGCTACTCCGCTCTAAGAGTTTGTTGTTCTACCTTTGGTTTACACGATCAATGTCTCAAGGGTTCTCTTAAAGAACATGGAGACTACTTTTAAGATCTAAACACAAGGTTCATCGAACAAACATTTATACTCATTAGAAGTGCGAACTAGTACAAGGAGATCATAGCTTTTCGAAAAACAAATGAAGACTTCTTTCAAAAACAGAAACTTTTGCAAAATAAACTTGAAGAGTAAATGCTTAAAAGGTTTTGCAAAGTTTTACAATAAATGCTTAGAAAGTCTTGGCAATTAATGAGCTAAGATGTTGGTATTTATAGAGGGATTAGGTGTGTGAAAGCATGCTCTCAAATACATATTATATTTGTTTCTCTCTATTACCCAAAGGTTCAAGTGGTGGAGTGTCTTTTACAATCTGAAAAATGCACATGGTTGCAAGGCTCAAGGCATGCCTCTTATGGTAAGGAGTGTAAGAGAGAACCTTCCTTTTGAAAGGACTTATGGCCAAAAAAGGAAAAAGTAAACTTTCTTCTTTTTCTAGCCCTTAGACCTCATGTGCTTTGTGAGTTTTGAATTTCAAATTAATTTCTTTTAGTTTGTAAAATATTTGAAATATGTAAATGAGATAAAACACCAACATCTTTTGATAGAAATATTTTTCGAAATATAATCTCCATGACCGAACTAGAAACCCCAGTTGCAACAGTCTGTTGGACTGTTGCAAGGATTTTGCACCTCTAACAAATACGAATGAATGTTAAACTACCTTGCTTACAACATATTCCTAGACTTGGCCTTCTCTTGTCTTTGCTTGCATCTTGACATATGATCTTGTGATCTTCAATGAGCTTTATGTCACTTTGCTAATCTCTTGTACTAATCAAACAAACATTAGATTAATCAAGGTAACTTGCCATCATCAACATATTGTGTTCTAACAAATTCCCCCTTTGATGATGACAAGTTACAATCAAAACTATGAGACAAGTTCCCCCTCAACCCATGGTGAGTCGGTCTGGTTTGACCAAAATAAATAACACATAACTTATGCATGAGCAAGGTGGTCAAGGGGTCAATCATACTTAATCCTAAGCAATACGTCTAATAAAAAGCTAAGCTATTTCTACGGTGAACGTTAGCCTAAGAGTTATTAAGTAAACACATAACATAATTTGGATTCACTTCCCCCTCTTGACATCATCAATAGGGGACAGCAATGTTCAAAAGATACGGGTTCATCACACACATAGCAAAATAAGATAGTCTGAAAACGAGAAAATAAAGACAAGCATGCAACTAGTGTTTATCAAAGAGCCATTAAAAGGATAGGGAAGGGAAAGGTTGATTTTGCGGTCAGTGTGGAGGTGATGGATGAGGAGCATTTCCAGATAGAAGCACCTGCCCCAAGTGTTGTTGCTTGGAACAATGACCCTTTGGAGAAAGTTAAAGATGAACCGGTGGTTTGATTTTAGCTCGGTTGCATAGACATTTGAGTGGTTATGTGAAGCATGTGGACGCAAAAGTTTGGCTACCTTATCAACAATGGATGGTTCAACGGCTCCCCATGTTTCCCTTGGAAATGTATCTAGCCCAACAGGTTCAATGTCGAGGTATTTGGCTAGTTGTGGAATGGTTAAAGTGAAGGGTTTGTTGTTGATATAAGCCGAGAGGGTTCCAGATGCAACATCCACTTTGACCGTTGCATAAAATTATACCACTTCGGATACACTCTTTTCTTTTTCACTCACATCCTTTTCTCCACTCTTTTCTTTTTCCACTGATTTCTCACTTTCTTTTACAACCTCTTTGTTCACATTCTCCTTCTTTTTACTCGATTTTCTTTTCCCTTTTTATTTTTACTAGCTTCCTTTTCCGCCTCTTTTTCCACAACATCCTCCTTTTCGGTTTCTTTTTCCGGTGAATTTACTTCACCTTCGACATTCCCTTCTTCTTCCTTTGACTCTCCCTTTTCTTTTTCTTTTCCAGTAACTTCTCCAGACAACTCTGGTTTAACAATTAAATCGACCATTTCTTTGGATTCGGTGTCGACGCTTGATTCCAAAGCCAATGACAAGACCGGTCTTTTCTTTAGTCCACCATGTCCTCGTCCCTTGGGTTTAATAGGGCCTGTTCTAGCCGGGGATTTTGTATGAATGAGTCGTGATTTGGCAGGGCTTTTGGTGAGGTTGAGGGTGGTTTGGTTGGTGAGGAAGTCATATTTTTCATGGCTACAAGGAATGGATTGTATGTATTTGCAAGCCTTTTGAGTTCTCGGTTGATACTTTTGGGAGACATTTTGAGGGAGGTTATAAGGTGAGAATGGGACGATTATGTTGAGGATTTTGAATTTTGAGTGAGTTGGAAAGTTTGAGAGTTTTTACACAAAGGATAGTAATGGATTGATGTGATGGGTGAGGAATTTTGAGTGGCTCAATGTAACAACTAGCATGCATGTGCTCTTATTTTTACGTAAAACATATTTTCAAATTTATGCACGTAAATGATAAACCGTAAACATAAACACTACCATCACCCGTTCTAATCAATCATTGGGAGACGTAATCTTTTTAATGTCATGCATCACTTAACAAACCAATTTCCAACCGAAGTTTTACGAATTGTTCTCTTTCTAACGGTTTTGTAAAAATATCCGCAATTTGATTTTCGGTTTTACAAAAGTTAAGATTAATTATCCCTTTTTCCACTTGATCACGTAAAAAGTGATGCCTTATTTCAATATGTTTGGTCCGGGAATGTTGTATTGGATTTTTCGAGATATTAATTGCACTAGTATTATCACAAAAAATAGGAGAGGATTCGAATGTAATACCGAAGTCATGCAATTGTTGACGTACCCATAGTAGTTGTGTGCAACATAGTACGGCACTTATGTATTCACTTTCCGCCGTTGATAGAGACACGGTATTTTGCTTCTTTGAAGCCCACGTGAGCAAGCATGGCCCCATGAAGGTGGCGATTTCGGACGTGCTCTTTCTATCCAACATGCATCCCGCATAGTCGGCATTGGAAAATCCTACAAGATCAAGCTCATAGTAAGAAGGATACCAAAGATATAAATGTTGAGTTCCAATCAAGTATTTGAATATCCTTTTTACAGCTTTGAAGTGAGATTCCTTAGGATTTGCTTGAAACCTAGCACACACACAAACACTATATTGAATATCGGGTCGACTTGCGGTCAAGTAGAGTAAAGAACCAATCATACCTCGATACACCTTTTCACTAACACTCTTACCATTTGGATCAAGGTCAAGTTTGAGGTTATAAACCATAGGTGTAGCAACGGGTTTCGCATTGGTCAACCCGAACTTACTTAGCATCTCCTTCACATACTTTTGTTGATGGATCATTGTGCCCTCCTCTTTTTGCTTGATTTGGAGGCCAAGAAAGAACCCTAGTTCTCCCATCATACTCATTTCAAACTCAGATTTCATTAGATGTGCAAAGTATTCATAGAGAGTTTCACTAGTTGCACCAAAGATTATGTCATCGACATATATTTGAACAAGCAACATTACATCTGACTGTGACTTGATAAATAACGTTTTATCAACTGAACCACGTATGAAGCCATTTTCTAAAAGAAATTTTGAAAGCCTATCATACCATGCTCTAGGAGCCTGTTTTAAACCATATAGTGCTTTATCAAGTTTAAAGACATGGTTCGGTGATTCATTATCCACAAAGCCCGGTGGTTGTTCCACAAAAACTTCTTCATTAAGATAGCCATTTAAGAATGCCGATTTTACATCCATTTGAAAACGTTTTACACCATGATGAGCTGCAAAGGCAATGAGTATTCGTATGGCTTCAAGCCTAGCTACCGATGCAAAGGTTTCATCATAATCAATCCCCTCTTGTTGATTATACCCTTGCACCACTAGCCTTGCCTTATTCCTTACGATTTCTCCATTATCATCAAGTTTATTTCGAAAACCCCCCTAGTGCCAATGACTGTACGATTTGAAGGTATAGGAACCAGATACCATACCTCACTTCTTTTGAGCTGATCCAACTCTTCTTGCATGGCCATGATCCAACAAGGATCCTCGAGAGCTTTTGAGATGTGGTCGGGTTCAATTTGTGAGAGGTAAACATTGAAGGCACAGAAGTTTCTGAGGGAGGATCTGGTTTTTACCCCTTAGTCAAGGTCACTGGTTAAGTTTTCGAGAGGATGAGAGCTTTGGTGTTTCCATCTTTTTGGTATGGTGGTGTTGGTGGTGTTGGGAGCAAATGTTTGTTCATTCTGTTCAGATGCAACAGTTTCAGTGTCTGTTGCATGGGGTTGATTTTGTGTGGGGGATTGATCATTGGAATTTTGTGGATCAATGGTTGTGCCTTGGCTTTCTTTTTCCACTCTTGACGTGCTGGCTTCATTTGAAGATGAAGCCTCGTCGGTTCCCCCTGAGTTGTGGCCTGCTTCCCCATGCAAAGGTGTTTCTGACTGTTGCTCAAGATTTTCAGCTTCCAACACTTGGTCCATGTTATGACGCACCATCCCAAGCTCGAACTCTTCATCATCCTCTTCATTTCTTTCCTGTTCCTGAGACACAAAAAGACTAGATTCATCAAATACAACATGAATGCTCTCTTCCATTTTCATAGTCCTCTTGTTAAAGACTTTGTAAGCCTTACTATGGTTTGAATATCCCACAAAAATTGCTTCATCACTACGGGCATCAAATTTGCCTAAGTTGTTCTTCCCGTTGTTATGAACAAAGCATTTACAACCAAAGCATTTTAAGTGTGAGATATTGGGTTTTCTTCCACGTAGAATTTCATAAGGTGTTTTGTTGGTGATTTTTCTAATCATGACTCGATTATAGACATAACACGAGGTGTTTACGGCTTCGGCCCAAAAGTTTCTTGGTACTTGAGAACTAATGATCATAGTCCTAGCCATATTTTCTAAAGTTCGATTCATTCGTTCCACCACTCCATTTTGTTGTGGAGTTCGTGTGGCCGAATAGTTATGGCTAACACCATTCTCATTACAATAGGCTTCAAAGGCAAGGTTTTCAAATTCGGTTCCATGGTCGGATCTTAAAGCACCAAGTTTTAGAGAAAATTTGTTTTCGACCATTTTGAGCCAAATTAAAAACTCACCAAAAGCCTTGTCCTTAGTTCCAAGAAACAATAACCACACATATCTAGAACAATCATCAACAATAACACAAATGTAATTACTACCACCTTTGCTTGTGATACGCATGGGTCCGCAAAGGTCAATGTGAACAAGTTCTAAGACACGAGATGTACTAATACATTTTTTCGACTTGAATGAGCTCTTAACTTGTTTTCCTTTAACACAATCATCACACAAAGAGTTGAATTTGAAATTTATGATTGGTAAACCTTCCACTAGGTCAAGTCTTCTAAGGTTGTTTAATGTTCTAGCATTGACATGGCCCAAACGTTTGTGCCAAAGCCATGATTCATTTTTATGGACACTCATGCACAAAAGTTTCTGACCGGATAAAGAACATAAATCAATCATATACACATCCTTGACTCGTTTACCTTCTAGTACCAACTCCTTTGTCTTTCCATCTAGGATTTTACACACATGAGCATGAAATTCAACAATATTACCTCGATCACACAACTGTGATATGCTAAGTAGATTGTGTTTTAATCCTTTGACAAACAGCACTTTGTCCACACACATAGTGATTTTGACTTACCAACCTTTCCGATACCAACAATTTCACCTTGTTTGTTATCGCCAAAAGTCACCATGCCTCCATTGTAGGCCTCTAGTGAGAGGAATTGGTCTTCTTCCCCCGTCATGTGACGAGAGCATCCGCTGTCTAAGTACCAATTGCTGCTGCCCCCCACTAATGCCTACGCAAATCAAACAGTTAGTTTAGGAACCCAAACAAGCTTGGGTCCCTTCTTTACACTAGACACCGAGTCCTTCTTGACCCACGTTTCTTGTGCAACTTTTGTGTTCCTTTTTAGGTCAAGTTCTCTTTTAGGACATCCATTGAACTCATGACCAGTCTTTCCACAGTAATTGCAAATAACATATTCAGGTAATCCAGCATACTTACGTCGTCTGAAATCTCTTTGGCTTGGTCTTGGTTTCGGTTGCAACAGTGTGCACTACTGTTGCATCTGAAACCAAGTCCAACATTTTTCAAAGCTTTTTCATTCTTTTTAGATTGCTTTAACAAAAATTCCAAGACGTTCTGACTTCCTTCCCATTTGAGATAAAACTGTTTTGCATCAAGCAACTCTTTGGTTAAAGTCTCTATTCTCTCAAGTTGAGCTAGATTCGTTTTCTCAATTTTGTCAACTTTACTTTTTACATGACTAGCTTCATCACTTAACAAGATTGCAACTTCCTCTAGTTGTTTGTTATCTAATTTGCAAGAAGTAAGTTCAACTAAGAGGGAGTCACGTTCCTTCGTGAGAGATGATACTTTTCCTTTTAGAGACTCAACCTCCTTTCTTAATTCAGATTCAACGTTACATGAATCTGTTACATGAGCTTTTTCAGTTTTATTTACAAGACACTGATTTTGTTTTCGGAGCATTTTAACCTCATTTTCTAGTTTAGTTATTGTACATGTTTGATCTACCTCTGTTAGACTCTCCTTTAGATTGACATTTTCCTCGGCAATACTTTCGATTTCATCTTGCATAGCAACGAGTTTATTTCCTTGGACACGACACTTGTCAATAAAATCATCTAAAAGAAGAAAAATTTTGTCTTTAGAAAAGGCGCGGGCCTTTTTCTTTAGACATTTTACCTCACTTTCAGAGTCGGAACTTGAATCGACCGAGTGAGCCATGAGACATATGGCAGCTTCTTTCTTTGAAGTTTTTGAGGTTTTGGTTTTTGATTTTGAAGAAATACTTAACTTTGCATCCAATTCTTCCTCAAGGTACTCGTCCTCATCGGAATCGGATAAACCCCAAATGGCAGTCATAACTTTGTTTTTGTAATCTCTTTTAGCAAAATCACGCTTTTCCTTGGACTTAATATCGTCCCACTTTGGGCATTGCTTTATTTGGTGACCCTTGTCACCACATTTGAAGCAACCAAAAGTGGAATTAGATCTCCTCTTTGGAAAACGTTTTTTGCTAGCATTGTTATTAAACCTTTGAGACCCACGACCATTAATTATGTCGGCCATGTTCTTAGTGAACATGGCGAACTCAACATCCTCATCCTCCTCATCACTTGAGAGAACATTTAGAGCGAGTCCCTTTCCCTTAGAACTCTATTGAGAGCGTTTTGTGAGAGAAAGCTCATGAGCCATGACAGATCCCACTACTAAAAATATAGGTTTAGGAGACGGGGCTAATGGAACGAAATTTTGCGGAACCGTCCTAATGTGTCACTAAAGATGTGCGAGATTTTTTAATTCAGAAATACAAGACGGTTCCCATTATAACCCGTCTTTATTTGTTCTAAATAAACTAAAGAGAACAGTTAAAATACTTAACCGTGCTCTTTTGTTATCATTTGGAAAGCTAAGAGAACGGTTGCCTAGAGAACCGTGCTCTTTGCTTTTCGTAAAAACTAAAAGAAGACGGTTGCCTAGAGAACCGTTCTCTTTGCTTTTCATTATAACTAAAAGAGAACGGTTGCCTTTAGAACCGTTCTCTTTGCTTTTCATAATAACTAAAAGAGAACGGTTGCCTTTAGAACCGTTCTCTTTGCTTCTAAAAGAAGACGGTTGCTTTGTGAACCGTTCTCTTTGCTCTTCATAAAAATTAAACAAACATAACGTGTAACACACAGTAACTGCAGCCTTCGAAAACCTTTGAAATTCTGCGAAAGTCTGCGAATTCAAAGTCTGCGTATTTTCCACATTCAGTCTTGCTGATATCTGCGAATTCAATCTTGCTATCAATCGTCCGCCATAGTTTCTTCTTCACCAAGCAACTGAACCATAATCGTACGCCCTCTTTCTCCTTTACTCTTGTTTGAATTACCAATTTTCTCGATTTTATTTGGGTTATTAGGTTTTATGAATGTTTATGTGGTTTTGATGTTGAATATATGATTGTTGTTACTTGGTTATTACTTGAGCTACTCTGATATTGAACATAGTTCACCCTGGGCATTAGTTTCCATTTTTGTTTCATTACTTTTACTGTTTTTCCGGCTATTCTCATACACATCGAATTCCCAATGTCTGTAGATGTACAAATGTTTTGCTAGCCTGTGTGGTTTTTGTTTGTAACAAACACCAATTTTGTTCAAAATTACTGTCGATGGTTTGATACAAAACGTGCTGAACAGGAGGGTTTGATGGTGGTTTGTCGATGGTTGTAGGTGAGACGAGAGGGTGTTGGTACCACCTCTGGGACCACCGTGGGTCAGTGGTGACAACGGTGGTGGCCAGAGGTGGTGTGGGGCAAGGGGGTGAGAGAAATCCTAACGGGAAAAGGAGGGGGAGTGTAGGTGAGTTGCTGGAAAACGAATAACAGTGTGTGTGTGACGGGTTTTGGGCAACTTTTAGATAACAATGAAAAAGAATGATCAAGGAAAAAATAAAGCAGCAGCAGCAAAGAAGTCCAAGCCTCAGAAGTGTTCGCCCTCGATTTCGCCATCTTCTTTCCTTGGAATTGAAGTTAGTCACAATTTTAAGCAAAAGCAGAGGACCATGGATTTGAAGTTATTAGAAACTGAGGCTCGGGTTTTAAAGGCAAGTGGGACAATGATCAGTGTTCCCATTGATGAACATGTGTTACACAATGAACAAACTTGCTACATTAGTTATGAGGAGGTTGTTCATTTGTTAGATGAACAAATGATTGGTGCCTCTCACATTACACTCTTTATGAGGTTCGGGCTCTTTGTTTAAGCTTCCCCTTTGCAATCCCATTAGTATATATCTGATAATATGCAAACTAGTACTAGATAGTTACTATGGATTCTTATTGTTGTAGGTATTTGAGTGATGTTGCCGATAGTATGCAAATTACTAGTTACTATGGATTCTTGTGCCCAGAGATAATGTCCTCAGAATCCGTTGCTCCGGATGAAAATTATCGATCCGATTATGTTGCTAGGGCAATGACATGTACCGATTGTGGAAAAGGTCGGAAACTTATATTTGCTCCATATGCCCAGGGGTACGTAATTATAAATTTCTTTTCATAGTATTATTATTGATGACTTGATTAAGTTGATATCTTCGTTGTATTTTTCTATAACTTGTAGTAAGCATTGGATGTTGGGCGTGATCCATCCGGCTCAAAGTACAGTGTATTGGTGTGATCCTGCCGGACATACAGAGCCTCGTCAATTTTTCATGGATACAATTACCCAGTATGTCTAACTTATTTCTGATCTTTTTATTTTGCCTTCATATATTATACCTCCCGTTACTCCCCTGCATTTGCCTTAAAATGTCTCTGTAGGTTAGGAACAAAAGTTAAGCCACCCAAAACCATCAATCATAGACCTTAGCTTGTTTTTCTATTATACTTGAAATTAACGCTTAATTACAAATTAGCTATAACTGAATAAATATATAAACCTTGCTATCTATATATACATGGCCTTTGAGAAAAGGAACTCTATCGATGCACTTGCAAAATATGAGGCCAACGACGTTGTTTGGAAAAAGATTAAGGTACTTCTTGTATATATATATATATATATATATATATATATATATATACATATATATATATATATATACACTATATATATATATATATATACATATATATATATATATACATATATATATATATATATGCTGAAAAGAGATAGAAACAGCACTTTGAGAGAGATAACTTGAATATGCCATGGAGCGGAAGAGCTAAGTGAAGTGTCAATGTAACGTTGGTGTATGTATGACACATCTTGCACCAATTTTGGAGGAGCTGTGCTGTAATTTGCAGTACCCTGAAAGTTATTCTGAACTGTTGGGTGATGCATAGATGATTCAGCTTATTTGATTACCTTTCATCTTAGCTCTGGATTCAATTAGCAATTGGTTGTTGGATTATTAACCTTCTTTATGTGGTACACCTTTTTACAGAGCATGGTGAAGGTCTTCAAGTTCTTCATTATGAAGTTGGACAAAAGTATGAACCACACTTTGATTACTTCTTAGATGAATTCAATACTGTCAATGGGGGCCAACGTATAGCCACAGTTCTCATGTACCTGTAAGTTATCTCTCTCAAAGTGCTGTTTCTATCTCTTTTCAGCATATCCCTTCTTTATTTTTACGCGCTCTTCCGCTCCATGGCATATTCAAGTTACCATGAAGTCTTTATTTGTATTAAACTATTGTACTGAAGTTTCTTTTTCAGTGTATATATAATATATATATAGTGTATATATATATATATATATATGTATATATATATATATGTATATATATATATATATGTATATATATATATATATGTATATATATATATATATGTATATATATATATATACACTATATATATATATATATATATATATATATATATATATCTTAACATATTGTTTCTCTTATTAAGTATAGTACATGTGCGTGAAGTATTTATTTATAATATGAGCTCCCCTTTCATGCCCCTTTGCAGCCCTGTGGTTCCGTTTTATGTGGATATTATATTTGTCGATACATGTTGGACGTCGTCAAAGGAAGATATGTTACTATTACTCCAAATGTACGTATGTTTTTGGTTTTTTAGTTCATCTACTTACTTACCTCTATCATTTTACTTATATAGGAGTCTTGGATAGAATTTTTCTAACAAATTTTTGAAAATTTGTTTGTAGTTCATGCTTAGAGCCCCATTGACATATTCGCTTGAGCAAATTGACGAGGTGAGGGATATATGGGCTAACTTTGCGCTCCAGTTTAAGTCAGCCATGAACGATGATGAAGTTTAGCTTAAGTCGTAGCTAGATAGAAGTTTAGCTTAAGTACATACGTATTGTATCTAGAATTTGTGGATCGGAAAGTATGTTGATATATATGAATGATGTAGTATGTTGATATATATGAATGATGTAGTTGTTGGAGCAATGTTGTTGTACGCTTATTTGCAGGAAGAATTATATATAATAGGCCGGAAGAATTATAAATTAATTTATTAAAAAAAATAGCAGGTGCAAAGAGAACGGTTATGTTCTCAAGCGTGCTCTATTAATTCAAAAATATGGCGCGAAGTTTGAACAAAAGAGAACGGTTCATCAGGCAACCGTGCTGGAAAGTGTGGTCAAAGAGACTGTTGAACAGGTGCAAAGAGAACGGTTCGAGATAGAACCGTTCTGGTAAGTGACCTAAGAGAACGGTTTACCATGGCAAAGAGAACGGTTGAACATGACATAAGAGAGCGGTTCGAGATAGAACCGTTCTGGTAGGTCACCTAAGAGAACGGTTTAAGAGGGAAAAGAGAACGGTTTAACAGGGCAAAGAGAACGGTTGTACAGGACATAAGAGAACGGTTCATGAGAGAACCGTTCTGGTAAGCGAACACCTAAGAGCACGGTTGAACCGTTCTCTTAGGTAAAGAGCACGGCCAGGGGGAGCACGGTTCCGCCACTCATAGGAGAACGGTTTTTAACCGTCTTCGTATCTATATTTTGTAGTAGTGTCCCATTAGTTCATTTAGGGAGAGGGTGGCAAGGTCTTTGGCTTCCTCAATAGCCGTCACCTTCGGTTGCCACTTTTCAGTTAAGCTTCGAAGGATCGTTCGGACTAAATCCTCGGATTCAAAATTTCGACCTAGGCTCTTAAGTTCATTAACAATGCAAGAGAAACGAGATGAAAGACTATTGATTGACTCGTCCTTTCCCATGTTGAACATCTCATATTGTTGCATGAGAAGGTCAACACGGTACTTCTTGACTTGAGACGTACCCTCATGAGCTAAGCTTAGTGATGCGTGTCTATTTTATGATGTTTTTCATTTATTTTTACACGCATTTGGTCGCTCATTTACTATGTTTTAGCCTTTATTTCCCAACAATCGTGTACTTTCGTATTTTTATGCACTTTTGCAGATTTATGCGGAAAAGGGACGATTTAGCACCAAATTCATGTCCTCGAGTCTTTTGCATAATTAAGGAACAATGGAAAGTCAACTGGAGTCTTTATTTAAGTACCAAAAGTCAAAGCGAGAAGAAAACCGAAGAATTCCTTGCGGAAGCGGTCGACCGACCAACTAAACGGGTCGGCCGACCAGGCCTAAATTTCTATAAAGTCCGAATTTTGAAGAAAGGCCCAGAATTCAACTAAGCCCGTGAAAGAGGTCGACCGACCCACCAAAGTGGTCGACCGACCTCAACAAAGCCCGGGAACAGTTTCGGAAATAAATTAGAAGTACGAGTCTTTTAGGAAACTCTAATCTTATGCCCTATATAAACTAATCTCTTGATTAGGGTTTGGCATCTAGCTTTTACTATCTAGCTTTTACTATCTAGTTTTTATCAATTGACATTCATATTCAATAATCAAGTTTTATTTAGAAGAATTTTAGTTTTGTAATCTTTCAATAATTCCCAAGCATTCAATAAAGTTTGTTCCTTTCTGCCCTAATTCCGACTTTGGTAATTACTCTTTTAATCTAGCTTTATTATTGTTCTTATTACTATTGCATTCAATTAAGATAGAATTCTCAAGCTTTATTGATTCTCGCATGTTTAGATTATTTACTATGTTTACCATGTTTATTCCCGTTTTCATAATCGTCTTAATAACCATGAGTAGCTAAATTTCATATGTTAGGATGTAGGGGATGAATATGCGTAGGTAGTAGAAATTCCGAGACCGACTTGTAGCAGAGCCGCGGTCGGCCGACTCAAATAGTGGGTCGGTCGACCGAGGCTGTGGTCGGCCGACTGGAATAGCTGGTCAGTCGACCACCCGCGCATGTATCTTGTTCCGTCTTTCCTTGTTGACTATAATATCCTACAATGAGACTGAAAGGAGACTTGTAGGACGTTAGTAATGACATACCCAAGATTGAGAGATACGAGAAGGGCATTGGTTTACACCTTAAGACGGCTAGGTTACTTAAGACTGAAAGGTATGTGACCTAAGATTTAGGAATCACCCTTATTGTTGACACCCAATAATTGTGAGACCTAGGAACTAATAGCATAGGCCGAAAGGAGCTATTAGGTAGCATAGACCTAAAAAGTTATGTTACACCCCCTTACGCGACTGCAATACATGTTGACCTTAGAATTTATATTACCTTAGCTATTTATTACCCAAACATCCTAGCATCCCTTTTATTATATTTTAATTCTCATCTTTATTTCTTGTTTTATTTTAATCTTTGCCTTAGATATAGTAATCAACCAATCAAACCCCCAAATTTGTTAACTTTAAACATTAACACCAAACAATAAACATTCCCCACCTCTCTGTGGTTCGACCCTCACTTTTACTATCTATTGTTAAAGTTAGGAATTATAAATTTTATCTTTGGTACCCTCAACGACGGGCATCAAATTTTGGCGCCGTTGCCGGGGAGGTGACGCCAGTGTTTATTGTTTTTGTTTTTGTTTCTCTTTGTTTAAGGAACTTTTTGTTCCTTAAACCTTCTCACCATTTTCTTGTAGTTTCAATCTTATGCGCATGTCAGTTCAAGGAGAACTCCTACCACTTGACCACGAGCTTGAGAGGACTCTTAGAGAAAGGAGAAAGCAACTTCTAGCAAATCAGGAAGGAGGTTCACCGTCTTCCTTATTTCAAGAAGACTTTTTCGAACAACCATCTTTACCATCTTCACCAAAAACACCACCTTCACAACCAAATTCACCCAACAATCCACTTTCACCAAGAACACCACCTTTTACCTACTTTCCAGTTTTTCCTAAAGAAGAAGAAAACATGACAGAGGAAGCTACTATTGCCAGTCACTCCATGCCTCAGGCAAAGGACCTATACAAAGGGTTCACTTTACCTGCAGGTACTGGGAAGCCATTCGAGGCCAAGCCTGCCTACATTACTATGGTTGAAAGAAACCAATTTGGAGGCTCGGCCAATGAGGATGCTGCAAAGCATATTGAAATCTTCACAGATTACATATGCTCTATTGCACCCCTAGAAGGAGTGACGCAGGACCAGATTAAGCAGACCATGTTTATCTTCTCTCTTAGGGACGCTGCGAGAGAGTGGTACAGAGATTTAGACCGCACTGCTGCGGGAGTCACGGATTGGAATACCCTAGCCTTAGCATTCTACAGGAAATACTATTCTGCATCAAAGACTAATGCTTTAAGAGCGCAGATCACAAATTTCAAGCAAGGCCCCAATGAGGATTTTAGTGAGGCGTGGGACAGGTTCAAGAGACTTGTTCGATCCATACCACATCACGGATTCGAGCAATGGTTTCTTTGTAACCAGTTCTACAATGGCCTCTACGATGACAACAGGGCCTATCTAGATGCTGCACCTAATGGGAGATTCCAAGATAATTCAGGAGAGACTAAGGGTCTCAAATTAATAGAGGATGTTGCTGTACACCGTGCTGAGCATGGCACTTCCCGAGGAAATCAAAGGAAATCTGAATACAACCTATCAGCGATTGAGGCCTTGACGGCCAAATTGGAGAAATTAGAAGCTGGAGGAAAATTCGATTTAGGAAGTGGAAGCAAGGGCGGTATTTACCAAGTGAACGCCGTTCAAGACGGACCCTTTGCTTGTGAGAGGTGCGGTGGAGAAGGGCACGTATCAAAATTCTGTACTTCATCCAATGAAACATGTGCCGCTTTTCAACATTATCGTGGGAACAATTTCTATGACCCGAAAAATAATAATGTCCATCCCAACCTGAGGTGGACAAGCCAGAATGTTCTTAACCCACAACATATGCAACCTCAGCAAAATTCCACATATATCCCCCCACATAAGCAAGGTTTCCAAAAACCACCCTTCAACCCTCAACCACCTTCGAATCCACCACCCAACACAGACACTCTTATCCAGAATCTTATTGGGTTGGTTCAGAAGGAGTCGCAGGCTAGAGAGGCAGGGATGAAGATGTTAGAATCTCAGATTGCTCAAATCGCGGGCAAGAATGATACTAGGGCTCCGGGTCAACTTCCGACCAAGACGGACCAGAAAAAAGAGACTCTAAACGTCATATCCCTACGAAGTGGAGCTAAAGTGGGGAGCGAGAAAGAAAAACAGTCGAGTAGCAGTGAGGACGGTCGACCGACCGAAGATCCAGGTCGACCGACCTCAGAGGAGAATCCGAGAATTTCCGCTAAACAGGAGAGCGGTCGACCGACCGAAGAAGATGGTCGACCGACCGCCGTGGCAGAACCAGAGGCTCCTTTTCGTCCCGAATTACCGAATAACTTGAGGGATTTCCTTTTCAGGGGTGATAAGACCCCTAGGTTTCTGAAGAGGGCTACAAATACTGAGTCTTCAGCCGCTCCTTTCCCAGAAAGACTCGTGCCTTCGAAGGATCAGGTATCTTTTGACAAATTTAAGGATGTGATTCGTTCATTAAATGTTCAGGTCCCGTTTCTAGAATTAGTTCAACAAGTACCTTCTTATCTTAAATTTATGAGACAGCTTTTGTCCAGAAAGAGGTCTCTAGATAAGGTTGAGTCGGTGGCCCTCACTGAAGAGTCATCTAGTTTTCTATCACATGTTATTGCCCCTCACAAATTAGAGGACCCTGGTAGTTTTTCTGTCCCCTGCAATATAGGAACCTTCCTAGTTAAGAAGGCTTTATGCGACTTAGGTGCCAGTATAAGTATCATGCCCCTAAGTGTTGCCTTAAAATTAGGAATGACTGAATTTAAAATGACCAGCATGACTGTCCAGATGGCAGATCGTACAGCTTTGGAACCTATAGGGGTGTTGGAAAACATCCCTGTGCGTATTGACAGGTTTTTCTTCCCAGTTGACTTCGTAGTTTTGGACATCCCAGAGGATGCCCATATACCTATTATACTAGGAAGACCTTTCCTCCACACCGCAGGTGCCATTATAGATGTAGGCACTGGGACTTTGACCTTCAAAGTAGGGAAGCATTCTATTATATATGGCCTATCTTATAGGAAGAAGGATGCTATGACCCCCATCACATGTAATGCTATCACTTCTGAAAAGAAGTATGAGGTCGTCACTACTTCTCCTACTTTATTACCTGTTCCTGTATCCGTTTTTACACCTCCGCCCCAGATTGGGAGCAATATGGAGGACACTTCTATTGTGACTAGTGAAGGAATTTGTTTGGGGAAACCCAATTTGAAGGAGGTCATAGTCCAAAGAGGAGGAATGGGATGTCTAAGCTATAGAGAAGATGAAGACCCGGATGTCGCGGATCGGGAAGAAAAGAAAAAAAGGAGGCAAGCTCAAGAGGAGAGACCGTCGCATATGCTTTGCGACGGCGGGAAGAAGATGTGTTTTACTACACAAGCAAACACTGTGGAGACTACGGCGTATCGTCAAAAGCCTTGGTCGGATATTTTCCGCATCTTTAGCGGATAGTTGTTTTAAGTTTTAGTTTTAAAGACAATTTACTTTTTGTTGTGTGAGACTTTTTAATTTGGTTTGCTCGTAGTTTTAGAACTTTTTCTTTATGCTTGCGTAGTTAAGACTTTAAGACTTGTTTCTGGAATCTCGCGCATTTGCGGGCGCATATATTTTTCTTACTTTTTCAGGCTTTTACGAAGAAACGAAGACCGCTGGGACGCAGAGGGTCGACCGACCAGATACATCAGTCGGTCAACCTAGTCGCCGTATCGCTCAATTCCTATATTCTGCAGGAAGGTCGGTCGACCTGTTCTCTTGGTCGGTCGACCTACCTATCTGTCGCAGTCAGTTCGTTTCTTCCTCGGGAACCGTGCAACCGTTCTTTGGTACTTGAGTGGCATTGCTAGCCACCAAAACCTCCCAGCTTACACTGGTTTGGGGAGGTTTTTCTCATACGTCTATTTACCCAGTGAGTTCTTTCCAGTTTTTCCTTAATTTTTATTTATTCGCATCTTTCCTTTAAATTTCTGAAACCTTTACTTAGGCTAATGCACAATGGGGACATTGTGCGGGTTGGTTTGGGGAATGGTTTCGTATCACATGCATTGCATTTTGTCACACGTTTATTGCATTTCTGTCTTGCATTGTTCTTTTCTTTATTTTTCTTATATATACAAAAATCCAAAAAAAAAAAAAAAATAGAAAAATTCAAAAAAATTCCAAAAAATGCACGTTTATTTTAGCATATAGGTCGAGTCGGAACGAAAGTATTTCAAGGATGATTTTGCTTTCTTACATGTTTATGCCTTTACCTTGCCTTGTCAACTTGTTTTAGGATGAGAGTCTTTCGCATATCTACGAGTTTTTGTCAACTTGCATATCTTGAGACTTGACTTATATCTTGGCAGCCTACTATACATTCTGAGTTTTAGAGCCTTATTCATGGTTTCATTCTTAAACCAGTTGTTTAGGATGTGAGTAGTTCTCCCCTTGGAACATGTTACATCAATATGCATAAACATGAACTTGAATTGCTATATACTTGTTTTACTATCTCGTTTTGTGAGTCTTGGTACATGCATTTGGGATCCCTTTTCTCTTATTTACCAATAAGCCCTACATAGCCAAATTTGCCTTTTTATTCCCCCAAAACTACATCCCATACTTAGCCTACCCTTCCAAGCTAGTATTTGCGGTCTTTGGTTTGACTTTTGAGGCATCTTGGTTTATATGCTATCTTGAGCAAAAAGAGAAAGAAGAAAGAAAAGAAAGAAAGAAAAGAAAAAAGAACAGAAAAAGAAAGAAAAAGAAAGAAAGAAAAGAAAAACGAAAAACGAAAAAAAAAAAAAGAGATCAAACGTACACAGGAAATAGGTCGACCGACCACCTTCATGGGTCGGCCGACCACCTGACAGCATCAGAATGGAAAAAAAAAAAAATCGTTCCAAATTCCCTTTCTTTTATGTGTTATCACTCCCGTACCTCATTCGAAAAAATATTTGGGGAGTCCTTTCTTATATTTAATGTGAGAATTGTGCTACAAAAGAGCACTTTCTTAATTTCAAAAGTTGTGAAATATGTTGTTGGGAAACGGTTTTACTAGCTTGGCTACTAACCCCACATATCCAAAAACATCTTAACCACCTTTTACCTTTTACCTCACATATCTTTCATTACCTCGATTGCATGTATCCAAGTCACTTAATGGGATTGTTGTACAAAGTTGTAGAATTCTTGTTCATGTTAGATTGCAGGCATGTTTTCATGGGTCGCAGTTAGGTGAGTGTCATTACAAATTTACTTCTTTCTATCTTTTACATATACTCACCCTTTGCTTCATGAGTGTCTCGAGCTTACCGCGAGAGTCCATGGTATAAGTCTCTATAGCTTTTATGTTTGCAAGTTTGACGACACTATAACTCGTTTGCATGATTTGACCACTTTCTCATTTTGTACTTGGTATTGGTTTAGGCTAACATGTAAATTTCGCTCTGAGATTGAAATCGTTCCATTAATTAGGATCGACTCTATTTCTTGCTTGAGGGCAAGCAAGGGTTTGGTTTGGGGAATTTGATGCGTGTCTATTTTATGATGTTTTTCATCTATTTTTACACGCATTTGGTCGCTCATTTACTATGTTTTAGCCTTTATTTCCCAACAATCGTGTACTTTCGTATTTTTATGCACTTTTGCAGATTTATGCGGAAAAGGGACGATTTAGCACCAAATTCATGCCCTCGAGTCTTTTGCATAATTAAGGAACAATGGAAAGTCAACTGGAGTCTTTATTTAAGTACCAAAAGTCAAAGCGAGAAGAAAACCGAAGAATTCCTTGCGGAAGCGGTCGACCGACCAACTAAACGGGTCGGCCGACCAGGCCAAAATTTCTATAAAGTCCGAATTTTGAAGAAAGGCCCAGAATTCAACTAAGCCCGTGAAAGAGGTCGACCGACCCACCAAAGTGGTCGACCGACCTCAGCAAAGCCCAGGAACAGTTTCGGAAATAAATTAGAAGTAGGAGTCTTTTAGGAAACTTTAATCTTATGCCCTATATAAACTAATCTCTTGATTAGGGTTTGGCATCTAGCTTTTACTATCTAGCTTTTACTATCTAGTTTTTATCAGTTGACATTCATATTCAATAATCAAGTTTTATTTAGAAGAATTTTAGTTTTGTAATCTTTCAATAATTCCCAAGCATTCAATAAAGTTTGTTCCTTTCTGCCCTAATTCCGACTTTGGTAATTACTCTTTTAATCTAGCTTTATTATTGTTTTTATTACTATTGCATTCAATTAAGATAGAATTCTCAAGCTTTATTGATTCTCGCATGTTTAGATTATTTACTATGTTTACCATGTTTATTCCCGTTTTCATAATCGTCTTAATAACCATGAGTAGCTAAATTTCATATGTTAGGATGTAGGGGATGAATATGCGTAGGTAGTAGAAATTCCGAGACCGACTTGTAGCAGAGCCGCGGTCGGCCGACTCAAATAGTGGGTCGGTCGACCGAGGCTGTGGTCGGCCGACTGGAATAGCTTGTCGGTCGACCACCCGCGCATGTATCTTGTTCCGTCTTTCCTTGTTGACTATAATATCCTACAATGAGACTGAAAGGAGACTTGTAGGACGTTAGTAATGACCTACCCAAGATTGAGAGATACGGGAAGGGCATTGGTTTACACCTTAAGACGGCTAGGTTACTTAAGACTGAAAGGTATGTGACCTAAGATTTAGGAATCACCCTTATTGTTGACACCCAATAATTGTGAGACCTAGGAACTAATAGCATAGACCGAATGGAGCTATTAGGTAGCATAGACCTAAAAAGTTATGTTACACCCCCTTACGCGACTGCAATACATGTTGACCTTAGAATTTATATTACCTTAGCTATTTATTACCCAAACATCCTAGCATCCCTTTTATTATATTTTAATTCTCATCTTTATTTCTTGTTTTATTTTAATCTTTGCCTTAAATATAGTAATCAACCAATCAAACCCCCAAATTTGTTACCTTTAAACATTAACACCAAACAATAAACATTCCCCACCTCTCTGTGGTTCGACCCTGACTTTCACTATCTATTGTTAAAGTTAGGAATTATAAATTTTATCTTTGGTACCCTCAACGACGGGCATCACTTAGGGTGTCCCAAATGTCTTTGGCCGAAGTGCAACCCGATATACGATTAATCTCTTGGTCGCCGATGCCATATTGAAGAATGGACATGGCTCTAGAGTTTTTCTCGATCTTTTTTTAATCGTTTTCATTATATTTTTCCCCATCTTTTGCTGTCGTGTTTCCTTCCTTATCAGTCACCTCTATCATAAGTGGGCCTTTTTTTATTATCATCCAACATTCATAATCTACCCCTTTGACGTAGTGTTCCATGCGGTGTTTCCACCAAGCATAGTTTTCACCTTTAAAAATTGGGTACTTAGTGTGTTTAGACTCGTCCATGATTACGGATCTTTCTCTTTGGTGGTTAAGCCTAATCAAGAGCAGAAGGCTCTGATACCAATTGAAGAATTAAGAACGAGTTTAGCACCTAAAAGGGGGATGAGGGGGTGAATTAGGTGACCTTTTAAAAATTTCTGAAATAGCTTAAGTGTTTCACGATTTAAGGCAACAAGATCAGAAACTAAGCAACAGTATGAGGAACTGTTGCATAGAGCAGATCTATTACGAGTATAACAAGAAACGAGTAACAAGTACGAGAAAGAGCAATAAACAAACGATGTAAAAAATTGGTTCAGCTCCTACTCCGGAGCCTACGTCCAACCGTTATTTTATTGAAAGTTTAGAAGCTACTCCGCCTGACTAAAACTATTACAACAAAACAACTCCCCAACCTACTCCGGTTGCATTTGCTTAGAGCTACTCCGCTCGTAAGACTTGACTCAAACTTAAAGCTACTCCGCTCTAAGAGTTTGTTGTTCTACCTTTGGTTTACACGATCAATGTCTCAAGGGTTCTCTTAAAGAACATGGAGACTACTTTTAAGATCTAAACACAAGGTTCATCGAACAAACATTTATACTCATTAGAAGTGCGAACTAGTACAAGGAGATCATAGCTTTTCGAAAATCAAATGAAGACTTCTTTCAAAAACAGAAACTTTTGCAAAATAAACTTGAAGAGTAAATGCTTAAAAGGTTTTGCAAAGTTTTACAATAAATGCTTAGAAAGTCTTGGCAATTAATGAGCTAAGATGTTGGTATTTATAGAGGGATTAGGTGTGTGAAAGCATGCTCTCAAATACATATTATATTTGTTTCTCTCTATTACCCAAAGGTTCAAGTGGTGGAGTGTCTTTTACAATCTGAAAAATGCACATGCATGGTTGCAAGGCTCAAGGCATGCCTCTTATGGTAAGGAGTGTAAGAGAGAACCTTCCTTTTGAAAGATCTTATGGCCAAAAAAGGAAAAAGTAAACTTTCTTCTTTTTCTAGCCCTTAGACCTCATGTGCTTTGTGAGTTTTGAATTTCAAATTAATTTCTTTTAGTTTGTAAAATATTTGAAATATGTAAATGAGATAAAACACCAACATCTTTTGATAGAAATATTTTTCGAAATATAATCTCCATGACCGAACTAGAAACCCCAGTTGCAACAGTCTGTTGGACTGTTGCAAGGATTTTGCACCTCTAACAAATACGAATGAATGTTAAACTACCTTGCTTACAACATATTCCTAGACTTGGCCTTCTCTTGTCTTTGCTTGCATCTTGACATATGATCTTGTGATCTTCAATGAGCTTTATGTCACTTTGCTAATCTCTTGTACTAATCAAACAAACATTAGATTAATCAAGGTAACTTGCCATCATCAACATATTGTGTTCTAACACTTATGATTCATGGGAACTTTGTTGTTGTTCACAAACTGATTCTTATGTTATTTACATGATGGAATTGATATGGGTGAGGTTTATTTGATATCTACATAAGATGGGTAGAAATTAAGAATTTGATATGTAATCACATGAGGGATTTTTGATAACATGTTCATATGCCTAATTGATATGATATTCATGTTGGGATTGATGAAAGTCTGATTAGAATCATGTATAGGAAGGATTATAGAAGGATGTGAATGTTTAAGAATGTTGAAATAGACTATCGCGGGTTATAGTGTCTCCCAGCCGATCGGCCGACCGGCGGCCGACTGACCCGAACCTCAATGAAACCGAATCTCGCCTCAAATTAGTTTCCGAAGTCGGCTAAGTGTTGAATGGATGGTTAATAATGAAATATATATGTATTGTTTGTCAATCGAGTTTGAGTTATTGTACATCTTTGATGAGAGACAGTGTGTGATGTGTGTGCGCCTGTTGTGCGCTGCTATATTACTCGAGTTCTCACCTGACTGCATTGTGTAGTTGGTTGACCGTAGTGGCTTCGTCCTCACGGTCAGGTCTTAGATTGTCTGCCCGCCTTAGGGCATACCTCGTTCCATTGTGGTTCGGGTCTTGGGAGTGTCTTGGACACTTGTCGAATCGGGGACGCTGATTGTCTACGCCCTGAGAGTCTGGCCAGGTTTAGACTAGGACAGTCGATTGTCGTCGTCCTACTAGGGGGTTGTATAGTCTGAGATTGTGGACTTCTGTAGTTATATAGACGAGCCGATTGTCGGCCTGCTCATAGTGATCTAGTCGAGTCGATTGTCGACCAGTCTAGTTGAGTCGATTGTCGACCTGTATTGTGAGTCGATTGTCGACCTATATTGTTGGAGTAGAGTCACTTGGTTTACCTAACTCGTTTGTTGTAGAGTCAAGGGTTGACCTATCTTGTTAGAGTCGAGTCACTTTGTGACCTATCTCCTGTGTTGACGAATCGGTTGTTGAGCATGTTTTAGTTTGTGATTATTGATGTATGGTACTTGGTTATCGATAGTAATCACATGATGATATATGTTAATGTTTCTCCTAATCTTTGTTTATGTTGGAGCATGTTGATGTGTTCACCTGTGTATGTGTTAATGACAATAGATGGCTAGGAGAACCTCTAGTCACTCCCCACTGACTATGGCGTACATGTTTTCATGTATGTAGGTTGATGATTGCTGTTTGCAGGGGGTTACGATGAAGCTAGCGAGCGATGATCCTTCATCGATGACATTACCTTTATCGTGTAGCTAGACCTTCTTTTGACATTTCGTCTTGTGCCTGTAGGGATATCCTATCCCGGGCTTGGTTTTGTATTTATTACTTATTACTTATCTAAGTTTATTTCTTCCGCATTTTGGTTATTGTTATTCACCTCTTATATTAGTTAAGCATGTTTAAAATTTTAATTCCACGCAAAACTTGCATGCTTTTGTATGATTTACTTTCCGCTGTCGCGAGGGGTTTTACTATAAAAATTAAAAGGCTAATATTTAAAGTTAAGTATGTTATTAATTGCCATTAATATTTACAAATTTTTATTTTTTTAAAACGGCGTAAAAATTAGAATTATATGATGTCTATTTGTTGTTTAAATTATTCTAACAATAAATATCAATATTTTATATTTATTAGGAATTTTGATTTTTATTTGTTTTTTATTTTATCTAGAAATTAAAATGGCCGAATCTTAATGTTTGTTATGCTCTTTACATTTAATATTTTATAATTTTTTTTCTTTTTCTTTTAAATAAGAAATAATGATATGGCTCAATGTCGTGTGTAATAAGTGACGTGACTTTTTGTTAATGTAAGGTGGCATTGTCTACGTTGCATTCTAAGTTAGCCTTTTAATAATATTGAATAGATAGATGTATTGTATCATATATTGTTAGACTATTTTGTTAATAATTATTATCAATTTTTTTACCATAAATGTATTTAATATTATAGAATTGTAAACTTTAACTTTAAATTTGAATATGTTACAGTAATTTTTACTCTTAACAGTAATCGTTATCTCTTACTTCTTTTTTCATGAATTTTTTTACTTATTAATACAACACAAAACTAGAAATTAATGTAATTTTTATATCTTAATATTAATCATTAACTTTTTTAAACAATTAAATTAAATTTAATGTTAAATTGTTAAATATAAATTTCTCTACATATTCACAATCTAAAAACCATGCATTTGAACGAGATCTGAACTAGTTGAAAAATATATATAAATAAACTATTGTAACAAGTGATTAACGAATTAATGTTTTAAATTATTAATGCAATTGTTACTATGGCCTCGTCTTTCGAATAAACTATTTTTCCATTTCAATTGGAAAATCATGTTGGAGTTGGTGGACAATATTTTTCTTTTATAACCCTTCTGAATACATAATTAAAAGATAATTAAAAATTTCTAAAAAAAATGACGGAGATAGGATCAAAATATATGATTATTTTCTTAAATAATGCCATATTAATAAAGATAGTTGGAAATCTCCTTGATTATTTTCCTTTTCATATTCAAAAGAAATAAAACATTTATGAAAACAAATATGACACATAATAATCAATCGGTCAATTTAAAATGTCTTAATACATCTTAGCCAGTATTAACTTGTATGCTCTTAATGTTGCAGCAAATCAACTCATTGGCTTCTAAAATTACATATGATAAATTATAACAAATTGTACAATTGTAGAACATTTTCAACAAGATACGCTTCCTTTATAAGCATAATATCGAGATATACGAAATTTTAGATAAATTGCTTGGTTTAATTTTATGTTGTAATCGAGATCACATATTTGTGTATGAGTCGAACCGATTCAAGCTGAATTGTTTTGTTTGTTTTACCAAAAGACAAAAAAAGGAAACAATCATCTCAAAAAACAAATAAATAGATTTTTTAATACCAAAAAAATAAGTATAAATAGAGCTATGGTATATGTTATTTCTCATATTATCATAGTTTATTAATTATAATTAATAAAAGCATTATGGATTATACACTAGTGAGGGTACTAATCGTCCTAAGTTCAATACTGGCATTGTCAAATGCAAAATCAATTGAATATTCTAGGATTATTAACAAAGGTCGTTTAGCATCTTCACCACCAAATGGTGAACATGAAGATCTTGTAGTAAATCTCCCCGGCCAACCAAAAGTCGATTTTCGACACTACGCCGGCTATGTAACCGTGGATGAACAAAAAGGAAGAGCACTGTTTTATTGGTTCTTTGAGGCTTCAGCTCAACCTGAACAGAAACCATTGGTCTTATGGCTTAATGGAGGTAACTATTGTCCTTTACTCCTTTTCAGTCAATAAACATCTTTTATTCCTAATATCCTTCTTACATTAACCTTTACATTTATAAAAAATATACTTGCATAGTTGCATGGTTAAAACGATAATATTACAGAGTACTAGGTTATTATATATTGCCCGTAGTATAGTAATCTTAAGAACTTATGAGTATATTACAGAGTCGTGAAAAGGTAAAAATGATAACCTGGATGGATGAAAGTGATGTATAAAAAGATGATGGTTCGGGAATTTGTAATGGAATATATATATGGACTTTCGTCGTCTTGTTTATTGATTAATATACACATAAAAAGTTTGTTTATTTGTCGTAACAATTTTGGGTTATTGCTAATTTTGTTGCCAACGGCATTATTAGGTCCAGGGTGCTCATCTGTTGGTTATGGAGCAACACAAGAAATTGGACCTTTCCTTGTCAACTCTAATGGAACTGGCCTTAACTTTAATCCATATGCCTGGAATAGAGGTCAGTATTTCGGACCCAGCTCGAGTTTCACATAAAGCATTTTGGCGATAATTATTATTGTAAACAATCGGATTTTGAGATCACTTTTAAATATTTAGTCAAGCTGACCGATATTATTATGATCAAATATGATGGTTATTGGTTAGTTACTATATTTTGATAAGCTACTTAACGTTGAGTTAACAAAACTTACCAGATTGTATAAAACATACATATCATGCATATACTTTGCACTTTGCAGAAGCCAACGTTCTGTTCTTAGAATCCCCTGTTGGAGTTGGCTTTTCGTACACGAATACTAGTACAGATTTCAACAGTGTTGGAGACAATTTCACCGGTATGTCTTTCTTTTTGTTTAATCAATGCTGCAATAATAGAATTAGTAAAAGATTAAATGAAACAAACAAGAAATTTTGAACTCTAATGCGGGTTAATTTCTTGTTTTCAGCGAATGATAGTTACGAGTTCCTCAACAACTGGTTCCTCAAGTTTCCTGCATATCGAAACCATGCCTTCTATATTGCAGGGGAGAGCTACGCAGGTGCTGTAATCTCCACATTGCTTGCTCTTTTGTTATCTACTTATGAGTTTTGATTTGCCAAAACTAATGTCTCGAGTTTTACGGGTATTAATCAATGTAGGAAAATACATTCCTGAACTGGCTGAGCTTATCCATGACAAAAACAATGCTAATTCTCCATACATCGACCTAAAGGGCATTTTGGTAAGTATATTACCTACTTGTAACAACAATGAGATGCACTGGAAAAAGCGTAAAGTTGTAACAATTAAAACTTGGTTGCTGCGTAGATGGGTAATCCTGAAACGAATGACTCTGAAGATTGGAGAGGATTAGTAGACTACGCATGGAGCCACGCTGTTATCTCAGACGAAACACAGGGTTTCATTAGAGAAAACTGCAATTTCAGTAGTAACAACACTTGGGACAACCCTAACTGTAGCATAGGTGTAAATGAGGTGTTTAAACAATACAAGGAGATTGACATGTACAGCTTGTATACTTCCTCTTGTCTCGCAAATCCAACTAATGATGCAGGATCTTCAGCCGAGCTCATGTTTAAAACTACCTCCAATATGGTGAGATCTCATGCTTAACTAAAACATTTAATCTAGCAACTAACACCAAATTGAAGTACGCTTATTAATAATTCCAATTCCAATTCCATCTTTCTATAGATGCCAAGGATCTTGGGTGGCTATGACCCATGCCTCGATAACTATGCCAAAATTTACTACAACAGACCAGACGTTCAAATTGCCCTTCATGCCGGTGATGGAGTTAATCTCAGGAATTGGAGCATATGCAAGTAATAAAAATGAAAAAAAATCCACCTTTATAATATTATATTTTTTCTATTTCAGTAGACGATTTGGAGACACTCTTAACCGTGTCATTTTCCGTTAACATTGATTTGCAGCTCAACATTGTTCAGTAACTGGACCGATTCACACCCATCAGTACTTCCTATCTACAAGAAGCTAATTACCGCTGGACTTAGAATATGGGTGTATAGGTAGGTAAATTGTATATGTATTTTGTTTGTTATTCTTCCGCTAGCTACTCACCTATGCCATGATATTAAATATGGGGACGACTTGTATATTTGATTATAACAGTGGAGATACAGACGGGAGAGTACCGGTGCTGTCAACAAGATACAGTTTGAGTGGTCTACAATTACCAATCACTAAAGCATGGACACCATGGTACCATGAGCAGCAGGTATGCGTCGAGGATTTCAATTTGTCAAAGGCTAAAATAGCTCATTATAGTATATTGTTGGTATATCTAACATGAAAAATGGGTGATCCCAGGTAAGTGGGTGGTACCAAGAATACAAGGGGCTTACGTTTGCAACATTCAGAGGAGCAGGGCATGCTGTACCCATCTTCCAACCTAGCAGCTCTCTTGCCTTTTTCTCTTATTTTCTACAATCCCTACCCCTACCATCAACACGGTAGGGCATTGTCGGATATATGTACTAGCTTCTAAGTTTGTAACTTGATGAGTCACAATAAAACAAACTTATATGAAATTACAGGAATTGGAAAGATATGAAATTAATAGGGGATACCCTTCCTTATTTTGAAGGAAATTAGTTGGTTTACAGAAACTCTATACGTTTGTCCAATCTTCTTCTTATTAATATGTTAAAAACAGTTTAGTCCAAATACAATTACCCCATTACATAATCTACTCCGGTTGGGCAACTCTAAGAAAGTAAGAAACTAATCGTCTAATCTCTTTCTCTAACTCGCGGACCCGCATCAGCGTACAAATACCTTTGCTACAGTGGTAACTAGTAATCTCTTTCTCTGACTCGCGGACCCGCATCAGCGTACAAATACCTTTTCTACAGTGGTAACTAGTAATCTCTTTCTCCGACTCGCGGACCCGCATCGGCGTACAAATACCTTTGCTACAGTGGTAACTAGTAAGTGATAGCTTTGCGGTCTTATATTCCCCCTTAAAAAAACAATCTGGATCATCCTGTCATTAACCACATAAGTAATAATAACATGCACAGTGTTTTTTTTGTCAAATATGATAACTTTTTTTATAAATAGCGACTATTATTAGGTAAATACTAAATAGTGACCACCTTGAAAAAAATAAATTATTTTTTAGTCATAAAAAATGGTTACTATTTATCTAAAAATGATCACTATTTATCAAAAAAAAATATTGATATATTTGTTGGTAGTGTCCTCCACAATAGTGCGTATACATAATACATTTCCTACAAGGAATATTAGGGATTTATGATTAATATATTTGTGAGCGGATAACGTTAAACGATCGATAATGATTGACTTACTAAAGTTTGACATTACTGCCGTATGACGACGGTGATCAGCTGATCCATTAAGGTCCACCGGTAGGATGATACCCAAATGGAAAATATTAATTATTTGTATAACATACAAATTAATTAATTCCTTGTTTAAGTTTTGACTTTTATTAGTCAAGTGAATTTAACGTTTGATGAAGACTTTACTTGGGTCATAAGATTTTATTATTTAGTTATATGATAATTGAATAATAAATGTAATACGATATTTAGTAATTAATAGTTAATTTACTAAATATATAAGTATTTTGTATTATTTATGAGGCGGAGGTAATTAACGAATTAATGTTATAAGAAGTTGTAAAATTAGCTAAGCGGGTTTTATAAGACAAATTTTATGTTGAAAATGATAAAATGACACTTAAATGTTAAGTGTATTTTATTTACTACTTTGTATTATTTAAGTGTTAAATAATCAAATAAATATTTTATTATATAAGATAATAAAATATACGACTTATAAGCATTTGAAGAACAAATGTTGAAAGACGAAATAAGACCCGGAATACCATATGTAAACCGAGAATATGAGATAATGTGACCATAATAGGTCTTTGTCTCCCACTCATGTTTATGAGTATTAAAAGTTCATTACATGTCATGGCCTATAAACAGGCTATTATTCCACATGTTCTTAGTGGAAAAATCTAGAGGAATATAAGTCCTCTAAATTCATACTCCTTGTTAGGTCATTTAAGAGAAAAAGAAGACTTAAAATCTTCATCTTCAACCTCTAAAATTGATCAATCTTGATCAAAATAAATTTACAAAAATTAATATACTTCTTATATTATCAAAGTAATAATATTTATAGTATAAAAAAACAAGTTTTACACTAAACTATATCTAGTTAATATACTTAGTGTTTTTGGGATAGTCTTGGGTGCAACCAAAGGAGGTCACCTATTTTGGTGACTTGGGTTATGGAGGATCATCCTACACTATTATAGCTCAAGAACAAATGTAGGAGACATTTGCATTGTCCGTATGCGGGAAAATCACTTACATTGAAGCTGTTAGTTGGAAGTTTTGCTTCTTGGACACATCAAATGTTTTGACACTAACTTCTCACAGATACTTCAGTTCTTCCACCAACGGTTGTAAATAAACATCCAAGTTATTTTTTTGGGTTATGAGGACCGGGAATAAGTAATGAGAGGAATATAAATTGTCTTTTCGAACATAGCCAAGGAGGTAAGTTGTACGGTGTGATCATTACGGGCCAACACGAGTAAGATCTACCAAACTGACCAAACAGTCAAACCCATCCGTACACAAACCAAGTCTCACATTGCGAGGTTCCTCGGGAAAATCAGGATACAACCTATCAAAACGCTTCCACTCTTCTCCTTCACTCAGATGACACATCTCCTGGTGTACATGGGTTTTCTTTGTGCCATCTTATTTGGTTGGCAATATTTTCCGTGGCATATAACCTTTGAAGTCTTGGAGTTAGGGGAAGATAAATTAATGGGTTTAGTGATACTGGTTTCTTTGTTTTTCCACCCTTCTTACCCTTCTTTCCCTTCAAGACAATATTTCCCTCACTTGTCTCATATCTATCCCTTTGATATTTCTTACATTTGGTTAGCAACGCATCATCTTTCCAGAAATACATACATCCTCTCCAAGACACGCATCAATCTTTTCATGTGGAAGCTGAAGACTTTTAAACACTTTTTTGGTATTGTAAAAATTACGGGTCATAATGTTATTACCGGGTATAACATGTTCAATTAAAGTAGCAACACTGTCAACCGCTTTAAACGGCATATTATACTCACATTTTAAAGTTATTATCCTCGATGCAACTTGCAACAATGACATTGTACTCCCCTCATATAAAATTTTCTCGGAGTCCCTTAGCATATCAAAAAAGGCTTTTGCCTTTGGGTTTGGATCTTCTTCCTCAATTATTGGTACACGGTCGATATTAATGAAATCATTTGACTCAAAGGCATCAAGTATCATATCTCTATACCGGTTCTTTGATTGGGGGTGTTCGGAATCAGAAAAGTATTTTTCCTCATGTGATATCCAGTTGTAGTAATTTGGAAAAAACTCATTCGTAATAAGATGTTCTTTTACTTCAATCTCAAGGTAAATATTTTAATTTTTTGCATTTAGTACAAAGACACCTAAGTTTGCGTTGTTCGAAATCATATGATTTTGAACATCTAGCAAATTCTATAAAGCCACGAACTCCCTTTACAAATCTAGCAATGAGACGTTTCTTCTTATCTACTCTTTCTTCGTACATCCAGCTACGTTCAAATCTCGTCATTTTAATGTAGATAGTATATAATAAACCAACAACCAAACTAAGTATTTTCAATAATATTACAACAAATAATTAGGTCCAATCACTAGTATAAAGTTAATAAATACACAACATTTTCAATAATATTTCACAAATAATTTCAAGAATTCAAGTCAATATATATACTTCAAGATTTCAATTGGGTCCTTATCACTCAATCCTAAACCCATCAATGTATATTTCAAGTCACTAGTAAACACACATTTGTGATTTATTAGTGAGGAAACAAATTTGGCAGCAATTCTCCTTAGTTCTTCAAATACACAATGTGAAATAAATTTGTATTTCACATATGTATTCGAAGAACATTAAAGGCATTGTCACCAAACTCTTTCCCCATTAATGAAATTACAAATATGTATTTACTACCTAAGTGGCTTGAAATGTACAAAGACAGTCCCAAAATGGGGACTATTCAGGAATTACTCCTAGCGAGTAACTCTTGAACGGGTAATAGGTCAATAGTCATTATTCCACGAAAAATATTCACAATCACTTACAATAATGTACTAATTTCAATAATAACATTAACAATTTTTTCCCAATTTCTAATAATACTAAGTGTTGGAACATTTTAATTGATGATGACAAGTCTTTATGATATATTAATTGTTTGTTCTTAAGTGGCATGTTTAAGTGTTCAAAGCAAAACAAGTGGATTGAAGAACAAAGCAACAAGATAGCATCCATTAGGGCAGAGTATGGATCGGATATCCGATCCGAAAATCCAAATTTTTAGTATCCGTGATCTGATCCGAAATGATCGGATATCCGAAATTTAGTATCCGAAAATTTCGGATCAGTTATCCGATATCCGATATCCGCTCTGTGTATTTTATATATTGTCAAACAGTACTAAAAAAGAAAACTAGCGTAATACTAATTTCATTCGGTATATATTACAAACATAAACCCGCTACCTATCAAGGATAACTAGCGTAATAGTTCGCCAAATACAAAGACATTCCATATACATAAGTCACCGAGCAAAATAGTCCGCCAAATACAAAGATTAACATTGAAAAATACAAGTCCTCGTACACGATAAGAAAATGAAGCAAGCCACCGGCATCTCTTATTGATCTATCACCGAATTTGAATGAAGTCTCTTGCAAATATCTAGTCCAGCTCTGCCAAAAAACCCAGTCCAGTTCCGTCAAAAATACCTGAAAAGTAATTAGCAACAGAACAGTGATTAATGAAAGTCTCAACTAATGATTCACTTCTTTCCTTTTCTAACTAGAGCAAAGAATGAAAGGTTGAAAAAGAGAAGAGAGGACAAGTACAGGTCGTGCGAGGTTGGTTGTGCACAAGTACTGGCTATAATGCTCTGACAGTCGTCAGTTTATGGGACCCGGTATTTAGTTCATGACTTATGTTGAAGTTGATATGTTTTGTTTTGGCAGTCGCTCGTAGTGGCTTCAAAATACTATCACAGCCCCTAGCTTATGTCTACCAACCTTGCTCAACCATCATTAACACCCTTACACCCTGGCCTTCACCCAACTAACTGCCCCTCGCACTACCTCTACTTGTGCACAACCAGCCTCTCACTTCTTATGAGAGTCTAAGCTCCTACCTGTGGCTCCTACCCTCTTTGTTATAATTTTAAGACATTAAGCTACAAATTTTGGGTAAGGTGCACATAGTTTAAAAGTCGGTACACACAGTGTACAAATGTGTAGGACTTCAGATACCATTCTAAAACCATCTGCTGTAAATAATAGATAAGAAACTGATTTGGTAACGGGGCCAAAAAGTCGAGGAATTGACAAGAAGCATGCATGTCTTATAACTGAGCCGGCTATTACAAATTAATTACATTTTTCCCAGTTCAGAATCTCATTCTCAATAAAGAAGAGGGCTCGGTCAGAACCTGTAGACTCAAAAGAAACAAGGACAACTAAAGCATAAGACTGGTGAAATGGGATCAATCACCCAGGAAACTAATCCTGGTATGCAGACTGGTTATATAGTCAGGCCACACGTTAATGAGTTAACAACTGGAGAGTGGAGACCATCTTTAATTTCAGATATTATTGAACAGACCATCTTCAATTTCAGATATTCAAAACCATTTCAGATTTAGACGGGTTAACAGAATGAAATCAAACCAGTGAATAAACAAAATTGACTGGCAGTGAATAAACAGAATGAAATCAAACCAGTGAATAAACAGAATGAAATCAAACCATTGAAATCAAACTAAATTATAACTAAATTAAGAGCTTGGCAGTGAATAAACAAACCAGTGCACAGACAATCCCTTTAATTGAAGAGTTTAGCAAACAAAGCAACGGAAATCAGAAGAAAAAGTAACAAAACAGTAGCTTACAGCCCCTGGTAAACAGAAGACACCTTAAGTAGCAGCAGGCTTACAGTAACAAAACAGTAGCTTACAAAACAGAAGCTTACAAAACAGTAGCAAAACTGACCTGGTAAACAGAAGCTTACTTAAGTTAATAGTACTCTTCGCAAGTCGATTCCTCGTCTTGACCCTCTGCCAGCTCTACAAATTAAGAAGAATAAAAGCCTTACTGAATCAATAAATTAAATATAGAATCCATGACAGTATAAGTGAAAATAGTAGAAGTGCATACCTTTATCAAACTTCTCAACCTCTTGAACATACTCTTCAGCTATGAGTGGACCACGTGTAGCACGTAACCAATCTTGTGCGCACACTAATCCTTCCACCATCTTGGGAGAGAGAGAGCTCCGAAACGGGTCAAGAATCCTACCACCAGTACTAAATGCGGATTCTGAAGCAACCGTCGAAACGGGAATTGCTAGAATATCCCTAGCCATCAAAGCAACAATAGGATATACCTCCTCATGACCCTTCCACCAATCCAAGGCTTTAAATGTTTTAAAATTCACTTCTCTAATATCGTCTAAATACTTGTCTAGATCACTTTTCCTATCATTGGTGACTTCACCACTTACGGCTCTCTCAAATTGTGACTCCACCACATCTTGCCAATCATCCATGTTCTCACACTAATCGAGACACACCTCTACTTCAGCGGGTGGAGTACGCACTCGTGTGGGTTGAGAGCCCTTATAGTGATCATACAAAGAAGCCAAAGTTTCCATAACTTTAGAAAGCATCTTCGCAGAATTGACAGTGTCATATTGCTGACTAATTGCCCATTTAACGTAATCAAGTTTCCGCCTAGGATCAAGAACCACAGCAATATACAACAATACATTCACCTTGTCAACATTATGCCAATACTTCGCATGTTTTTTTTTCATTCCGGAAGCCATTAACCTCACACCAACATCACTACTATCACATTTCTTATCAATCATCATACCAATACCAATAATCTCTTGAAAGTACATATTAGTGGTAATGTATAGCGAGCCCGAAAGTCTCAAGGTAGCATCGTAAAAGATCTTAAGAAAAGGTAAGAGAGAAGAAACAGATTCCCAATCATATTCATTTGGAACACCTAGATTCTTATTCATCTCACTTTCAAATTTACTACCGTCAGAAGTTTGAAGTTTCAAAAAAGCTTTACGATAGATTAAAGCACTATCCAACATTAAATAGGTGGAGTTCCACCTAGTTTCAACATCCAAACAAAGATGACGACTTGAATCAATTTGTTCTCTTTTCACACAAGAATTAAACTTCAACAATCTGGCAGGGGAAGACCTCACAAACCTTACAGCACTACGTATTCTCAACCTTGAATCAGTACTCTCTTTCAAACCTTCCTTTACAGTGAGACTTAGTATATTAGAAACACACCTCATTTGTAGAAACTCTCCATCTAAAACAGCATTATTCCATGACTTAAGTTTGCCTCTTAAGTACTCAACTCCCACATCATTTGCACTAGCATTATCCACCGTCACCGTGAGCACTTTAGTAGTAATCCCCCACTCAATCAAACAGTTTTCAATTGATTTGCCAATAATCTCACCGGTGTGACCAACAATAGGACAAAAGTTAATGATTGTTTTATGCAATTTGAAGTTTTCATCAATAAAATGAGCCGTTAAACACATATAACCCAAATTTTGACAAGACGTCCAAGTGTCCGTGGTTAGGCATATACGAGAAGACAACTTGTTAAAGTAATTTTTCAGCTTGTTTTTTTCCTTTGTGTACATACTAAAAATATCTTTAGCAATCGTCCAACGAGAGGGTATCATAAAATAAGGACAAGCAACAGGATAGAACAATCGAAAACCTTCATGTTCAACGGTTCTAAATGGTTTCTCATCCATTATTATCATTTTAGCCAAAGCAGCCCTAGTATCAGCTTGACTAAATTTCCAAAACTCAAGTTTACCTCTCTTCTCAACCAAACTTTTAATACTATTGTTACCAACACTAGTATCCCGACTACCCCCGGTCATGTCACTTTCACTTTGCAAAGTAATAAGTTTTTGTGCTTGATCAATATTAGGAGGGTACATAGCACATCTAGCTAGATGATTTTTCATGGCACTAGTACTACACTTAGAACCACCACTTATAGTAGTGGTACAGTAATTACATTGAGCTTGTTCTGACTCGCCTATTTTAAAACCTTTGTAATGATTCCAAAGCTCGGAACGTTTTTTACCTTTCTGTCGTGGTTCACCATCCCTAACCCTTTTTATACCTCTTCCCACTGGTTCAACAGCTTCACCAGGCTCAACCATCTCATTATCCTCATTAATGGAGGGCAACAATTCGTCATCTGGAGCGTTTACACTAGCGTTACTAGACGACGATGCCATAGAACCTTCATCAAAACATAAAGATACATTCAGACTTTTATTTATAAAAATAACACACCAGATTCAAAAGAAGATAAATTAAATTATCAATTATAAAGGCTACTCTTGCGCTCTATAACGCCTTTCAAAGTTTTGGCTCATGAACCGCCTCTAGGAACTTCTCTAGTTTAGACAATTTTCAATCATCACAGTTCACCCCTGAATTAAGAGACATTAGTGTGCTACGCTAAGCTAGCTTCGTCGGTCTTATTCTTAGTCTCGGGCCTTAACACAGCTCGGAAAAAGTTTAGCGCATGCCATATCAAAAGGAAAGAAACTACAAAAAAAAAAGCATATTTCCAACTACTGGTGAAAGTACCTGATTTCGAGTTCGAGATGGATTGAGTAGACGGTTCAATAGCTTCGAATTACAACTGCTTCAAGATGGAGGTGATGGTAGATGACGATTTTAAGAAATTAGGTTTAGGGCAAAGGTTAGATGAAGTAGATCTGAGAATCAGAATGGAGATGGGTAGATGACGGTGAACGAGTGGAGTGAAAATAGATTTAGGGTTTTGTGGGTTACTTACTGGGTTAAGGACTTAAGGTATTAAAAACTTGAAATGAAATTAAAAACTTAAAGTATTAAGTGAAATGAAATTATCCTTTAAAAAAAAAAAAGTAAAATGAAATTAAAATTGTGGATGACGTTTATTTACGGGTTTGTGAAATTAGCTAATACTCCCTCCTATTCTGGGTTTTCTTCCCATTTGGAGGAGGCACGATACTCAAGGAAAATTGTTTCTTTAATGAAGAAATAGATGGGTGGGGTTTGGAATAGGAGAGAGTGATGAATTATTAGAGTTAAATAATGAATTGTGGGCCCCAAACATTGATGAGATGAATAAAATAGGGGTAAAAAAGTTGGGTGGGGTTGGTTGATAGGAGAGAGAAATGAATAAAATATAATTAAAAGTTACCAAAATAGGAAAGGGGAAGAAAACCTGAATAATCCATTTAAGGAAATAGGGAAGAAAACAGAGAATAGGAGGGAGTATTATTTATGGATCAAATCTTGGATACGGATCGGATATTAATGGATATCGGGTATCCGATCCGATATTTGATATCTGATCCAATAACTTTCGGATATCGGATATCCAAATTTTTAAACCTGATATCCGTATTTGATCCGATATCCAAATATTTTGGATACGGGTATCCGATCCGAACCAGTTTTCGGATCACATATCCATTATTTCGGATCAAATACGGATCAAATATCGGATAATTCGGATAATCGGATTTTTTGTTCAGCCCTAGCATCCATAGTGTTTCAAACATGATCAAGAAGAACAACACAAGTCAAGAACAATCCCCTTGTAACCATAGTCACAAATGTAAGAGTAAGTGTAACATTCTTGTTAAAGTCAAGTGACCGCTTAGTCATGCAACAGTCCAACAGAGTGTTGCGTCAGATACCGCATGGAGATTTTTAAGACGTAAAAAATCGTTCGAGAAAATTGCAAAATGGTCGTCTTAGTTTTCTGGAAAAATAATTGTCAAAATCTATTTTCCGGAAAAACTGTCTTCTCTTTTGGCTCGCACGAATTAAGACGTAAAACTCGTTTTATTCGTAATGTACCGTACTTGCAAAATAATAAAAGTTTTTAAATTGTTTACATTTTAAATGTAAGTAGTACTTAAGTATCTTGTTAGGAGACAATTGAAAAAGAAAATCTGATTTGTTTTATGAGGAGCCAATGAAAACTAAACAACACCTTTTGCTTGTCAAGTGGTTTTGCTATTATCCAATGGATAGAAGTACATGTTGGGTAATAGAAGTACACATTGTGACATTGGGTAATATCCAAGTTTTGAGTACTATAAAAGAAATCACTTAGTCTCATTAAATGCTAAGGCTTTACAAAATATTTATTGAGAGTTTCTGCAAACAAAACTTGTGCTTTTAAAGTTTATCTTTTAAGTTTGTTTTGCAAAACGATTTCAGTTTTAAAAAGTCTTCAACGTTTTCAAAGGGTCTGAATATCTCCATATATCAGTAAGTTGCACTGTGACATAATGAGTTTGTTCCATTATTCTCGTGTTTAGATCTTAAATGTAAATCTCCATGTTCTTAAGTGAACCCTTGAGATTCTGATCGTGTAAACCAAAGAGATAGAACTTCATAAACTCTTAAAGCGGAGTAGCTTTAAGTTTGAGTCAAAGTCTTGAAGCGGGGTAGCTTTGATCAAATGCAACCGGAGTAGGTTGGCGAGTTATTTTCATTGTAAGGGGTTTAGTTAAGTTGAGTAACTTCTAAACAAGCAATAAAATAACGGTTGGACGTAGGCTCCGGAGTAGGAGCTGAACCAATTTTTAAAACATCGTTTGTTTATTCGTTTACTCTTATTTTTATCCTTCGCATATCTTTTTCTAATCTCGATGTCAGTGTTGTGCAACAGTCATTCATACTGTTGCTTAGACCTGCTGTACCTCTTGTGAACTTATTATTCATTAAGTTTCTAAAGTTAGTACTTAATAGCCGTTACTTGTATTTCACTTTATACAAGTAAGCGAGAAATTTTTTAAAAGGTCACCTAATTGGTATGAATGAGTTGATCCTCGTGCTCTTGATATTGGTTAAGCACCAAAAGAGTTGATCCTATAGTTATGGACGAGAATAAACGCACTAAGTATCCCATCTTCAAGGGAGATAACTATGCCTGGTGGAAACATCGCATGGAACACTACGTTAAGGGTACAAATTATGAATGTTGGTTAATAATCAAAAATGGCCCCCTTGCTATCACTGTTACTGATGCCCATGGCAAAAGTTCACCAAAAAGCGAGGACAAGTACGTTGAGTCGGATTACAAAAAGGTCGAAAAGAACTCTAAAGCCATGTCCATTCTTCAATATGACATCGGTGAACAAGAGATTAATCGAATATCTGGTTGCACGTCGGCCAAGGAAATTTGGGACACCTTATGCCTTGCATATGAGGGAACGTCACAAGTAAAGAAGTATCGAATAGATCTTCTCATGCAACAGTACGAGATGTTTGACATGACTAAGGAAGAATCCATAAATAGTCTATCTTCTCGTTTTTCTAACATTGTCAATGAGCTTAAAAATCTAGGGAGGGTTCTTAAACCCGAGGATCTAGTTCGTAAAATTCTTCGTAACCTAACCGAAAAATGGCAACCAAAGGTTACCGCTATTGAGGAAGCAAAGGATCTATCTAATCTACCCCTTAATAAACTAATGGGCTCACTCATGGCTCACGAACTAACCCTCGTGAAGCGATCTGAGGAAAGTTCCAAAGGGAAAGGACTCGCTCTCAATGCTCTCTCAAGTGATGAGGAGGATGGAGATGATGAGTTTGCTTTGTTTACCAAAAACATTGCAAGTATGATAAATGGTAGGGGTTCTCAAAAGTTTAAGACTAATGCTAATAAACGACAGTTTCCTAAGAGAAAATCGACTTCCAATATTGGATGTTTTAAATGTGGTGATACGGGCCACCAAATCAAAGAATGTCCAAAATGGAATCTATTTAAATCAAAGGAAAAACGTGACTTTGCAAAACAAGATTATAAAACAAAAGTCATAACGGCTATTTGGGGTTTATCTAATTCCGAAGAGGATGAAATCCTTGAGGAAGAATTAGATGCCAAGTTATGTATCTCGTCAAATTCCTCAAAAAATGTCTCAAAATCTTCCAAAGAAAAGGTCGTATGTCTTATGGCCCATTCAAATGATTCCTACTCAGATTCAGATAATGAGGTAAACTCACTCAAGAAAAAGGTTCGATCATTTTCAAAAGATAAAGTATGCACTTTGTTAGATCAATTCATAGATAAATGTCGTGTTCAAAATGATAAACTTGAGGCAATGCAAGAAGAAATTGAGAACATTGCTGAAGAAAACATTTGTTTAAAAGAAAGTCTAAATGAGAATCATATGACCAGTTCTTCAACTACTGTTGAAAATGAAATCAAGATTTTACAAAAACAGAACCGTATTCTCATCAAAAAACTGGAACAGTTTCAAGTCACAGACTCTTGCACTGTTGCATCAGATCTTGATAAGAAACTGGACAGCCTTAACAAACGTGTCTCCATAATTACCAAGGAACGTGACTCTCTGTTGTTAGAACTCACCTCTTGTAATCGTGATAACAAACAACTAGAACAAGTTGGAACAATGTTGAGTGATGAAGTGAGTCACACAAAACAATCTCTCGACAAATCACAAAAGCTAAATCATGAACATCTAACTGAAATTGAGACTTTGAACAAAAAGTAGATGAGGCCAAAACCTTCTATCTTAAATGGGAAGGTAGTCAGAGAGTCTTAGAATTTCTTCTAAAGCAATCACAAGACTACGAAAATCGAGAAAAGAATGTTGGACTTGGTTTCAAGTGCAACAGTAGCACATATTGTTGCATTCGAAATCACGACCCAAGCAAAACTGATTTTCGAAGAAGAAAGTATGTTGGTCTTCCTAAATACATTGTTTGTAACTATTGTGGAAATACTGGTCATGAGTTTTATGGTTACAAAAAGAGAGTCTTTGACCTAAGACAAAACACTAAAGTAGTCAAACAAGTATGGGTCAAAAGGGAAGCTTCTACAAATGAAAAGGTCAACAAGGTTGTTGTTAAGGAGGAACCCAAGCTTGTTTGGATTCCTAAACTAACTGTTTGATTTCTTATAGGCAATAGTGGGAGGCAGCAACAATTGGTAATTAGATAGTGGATGCTCTTGTCACATGACGGGAGAAGAAAACTAATTTCTCTCGCTAGAAGCCTACAATGGTGGCACGGTGACTTTTGGTAACAACAAACGAGGTGAAATCATTGGTATTGAAAAGTTGGTAAGTCAAAATCACTATGTGTCGACAAAGTGTTGCTTGTCAAAGGTTTGAAACACAATATTCTTAGCATCTATCAATTATGTGATCGAGGTAATATCGTTGAATTTCATGCTAGCGTTTGTAGAATTCTTGATGGTAAAACCAAAAGGTTAAGTCTTTAGGGGAAGCGGGTCAAAAATGTGTACATAACTAATCTTTGTTCATTGTCGGGTCAAACTTCATCATGCATGGGTGCTCACAAAAATTACCCATGGCTTTGGCACAAATGATTAGGTCATGTTAATGCTAGAACCCTTAACAACCTCAAGAAACTTGACTTAGTTGATGACATACCTAACAAGAAATTTAAGTTTAAATCACTTTGTGATGATTGTGTCAAAGGAAAACAAGTTAAAAACTCCTTTAAATCCAAAAATTGTGTTAGCACTTCACGTGTCCTTGAGCTTGTTCACATTGACTTATGTGGACCCATGTTTATTATTAGCAATGGTGTTAGTCGCTATATTTGTGTGATTGTAGATAATTATTCAAGATATGTGTGGTTGTTATTTTTATGTTCCAAGGATCAAGCTTTTAATGAATTCTTAATTTGGGTTAAAATGGTTCAAAAAAAATTTGGTTTAGAACTTGGTGCTTTAAGATCCGACCATGAAACCGAATTTGAAAATTCATTATTTGAAACTTATTGTAATGATCATGGTGTTAGCCACAATTTTTCGGTCACAAGAATCCCTCAACAAAATGGGGTTGTGGAACGAATGAATCAAACTCTTGAAAACATTGCTAGGACTATGATCAAAGCTCTAAGGTTCCTAGGTATTTTTTGGCTAAGGCCGTAAACACTTCTTGTTCTATCTACAATCGAGTCATGATTAGGAAGATAAATAACAAAACACCTTATGAATTACTACGAGGAAGAAAACCTAACATCTCTCACTTAAAATGCTTTGGTGGTAAATGCCTTGTTCACAATAATGGCAAAGACAACCTTGGTAAATTTGATGCCCATAGTAAGGAAGGAGTTTTTGTTGGTTATTCTAGTCATAGTAAGGCCTACAAAGTCTACAACAAAACGAAACATGAAAATGGAGGGAAGTGTACATGTAATATTTGATGAATCAAGTCTGTTTGTTTCTGATGATCAGGATGAAGAAGATGAATATGATGATGACTTTGAGATTGGCATGATCCGTCGTGATATGGATCAAGTGCTAGAAGAGGACTAGCAACAGTCTGATCAACCGTTGCATGAGGAAACCGGCCAAAATTCAGGGGGAACTAACACTCCCTCACCAACAGAAGAAGCCAGTTCCTCAGGGGGAAATCTGGAAAGGGAACAACAACTAAACATGCAAACAGATGAAGAACCAAATCCTCTCTCAATAGATTCCCAAAATTCAACAGTAGCATCTACTGTTGCACCAAAAACAAAAAACTCCCCCGAACCACTTGTCCTCAAAAATTGGAAACACCAAAGTTCACATCCTCTATCAAACCTAACCAGTGATCTATATTCAGGAATAAAAACCAGATCATCCCTCAAAAATTACTGTGCGTTTCATGCATTCATTTCCAAAATTTGAGCCAAACAATGTCACAGTAGCCTTGACTGATGAATACTGGACCATAGCAATGCAAGAAGAACTAAAGCTATTTGAGCGTAACAAGGTATGGCATCTGGTTCCAAGGCATGCTCAACGTACTGTCATTGGTACAAGGTGGGTCTTTCGCAATAAGCTTGATGATGTTGGAGAAATCGTACGCAACAAGGCTAGACTAGTGGTTCAAGGGTATAATCAACAAGAAGGGATTGATTATGCTGAAACCTTTGCACCGGTAGTTAGACTTGAAGCCATACATATGCTCATAGCTTTTGCATCCTTTCAAGGTATCAAACTCTTCCAAATGGACGTAAAAACCGCGTTTTTAAATGGATATCTTGAAGAGTAAGTATTTGTTGAACAACCTCCCGGATTTATAAACAATGAATTTTCTATCCATGTTTTCAAACTTGACAAAGAAATTTATGGTTTAAATCAAGCTCCTCAAGCTTGGTATGATAGATTGTCTAAGTTCTTGCTAGAAAACGGCTCTCACGAGGCTCGGTTGATAAAACATTGTTTATTAAGTCACAAGGAACTGAACTGTTGCTTGCACAAGTATATGTCGATGATATTATTTTTGGTGCAACAAATAACGTTCTCTATAAGTATTTTTCTGATTTGATGACATCCGAATTGAAATGAGTATGATAGGAGAACTAGGATTTTTCCTTGGTCTTCAAATCAAACAAAATGAACATGGAACAATGATTCATCAACAAAAATACCTAAAGAAAATGTTAAACAAGTTTGGGTTATCCAACTCTAAACCAATGCCTACACCTATGATGTCCAAAGTCAAACTCGACAAAGATGAAGAAGGTAAGAGTGTAAGTGAGAAGATTTATCGAGGTAAGATTGGCCCACTTCTCTACTTAACCGCAAGTCGTCCGGATATACAATATAGTGTTTGTGTATGTGCTCGTTTCCAAGCAAATCCTAAATAATCACACTTCAAAGCCGTAAAACGGATTTTTAGGTATTTGGTTGGAACACAAGAAGTACATCTTTGGTATCCAACTCAATTTGAACTTGATCTTGTAGGTTTTTCGGATGCGGACTATGCCGGTGATCTCGTGGATAGAAAGAGCACGTCGGGAATTGCAACTTTCCTTGGACCGTGCATAATCTCATGGGCTTCCAAGAAACAAAACACCGTTGCATTGTCCACGGCCGAAAGTAAGTATGTAAGTGCCGCTCTTTGTTGTTGCGCAAATTTTATGGGTAAGACAACAATTACATGACTACGGTCTAATATTCGAAACTAGCCCTATTTTTTTGTGATAACACTAGTGCCATCAACATTTCAAAAATCCAATACAACACTCACGTACCAAACACATAGACATCCGACATCATTTTTTTACGTGATCAAGTGGAAAAAGACCATATATGCTTAAGTTTTTGTAGAACCGAAGATCAACTTGCGGATATTCTCACAAAACCGTTGGAAAGAGAACAATTCGAAAGGCTTCGGTCAGAAATTGGTTTACGAGACAACATGTAACGAAATGAAAAACCACTTGCTTCTCCTACATGATTGACTAAAGGAGATAACTTAATGCATGTTAAAGCTATTACTCATTACTATGTGAATATTATGTGTAGTACAAGTAATACAAAATAAAATTACAACTAAAAGTAGTGTACTTTAAATCTTGTTGAGCCACTCAAAATTAATGCCTTGTCAAATCAAAACTAACTCATCACCTCAAAAGTACAACCTCCCTCATTTATCCCTTGTCCCCCATGCACCAAAATTTCCAAAGAGCTTCTAAATCTCAGAAATGCCTTTGACCCAAAACTCGTAACAAAAAGGACGATGACTCCTAAAAACCGCTGCAAACACTGATGATGTCGTCCTTGTCACGGCCAAACCAAAAAGAAAAGAAAAGTGGAAATTTGAAAGAAAAGGAAGGTGCTTCTAGCGTAATGAAAGATGAAACCGAAAGGGGATCAAATGTGAAAGACACGGAGAAAGAGGGGAACTTAGAGAGAAAAATCATGAAAAGAGGGATAATCAAAAGAACTTGAAAGTGAGGAAAACAAAAAAAAAAAAAAAAAAAAAAAAAAACGGGGGTGTTGTCGGAAATATTGGAAAGGAAAGTGATGATGTTGGTCTTGAAGTGTTGAAAAAATCAATCTCTAAAAGAGAGGAAGAAAGCAAAGAAAATATGGAGAAAGAATGATGTTTTTAATCATCTCAATTCAATCGATATTCTCAAACATTGAAGATATGCCACAGTTTGCTGAACTGTTGCATATACAGTCGAAGAAGATACAAAAGATCATGGATGTGTGTAATTTCGGGCTTACCACCTACTGAAAGAAAAATTGGGGTGAAGTGGAGGAAGTCACATTAGCTCAAGTTATGAAAGTCCTTCGACCCCACAACAATGACCATGGCCCCACAAATATCTATGCCCTTTAACTCCTTGCCCAAATCCGTTTCATATTTAATCTTATCTTCCGCAACCTCGTCCCTAGCAACAATAGCCATGAGCAATGTTCTCTTCTTGACATGCTCCTTATTTAACACATTTTCAAATACAATCCCATCAACCTTCCGCGCCTTATGTTTTATCGAATCCATGAAGTGGCCACCGGTTTTAAAAATGGTATTTTCGACACCACGATTGTGGTGCCATATGGAATGTGGCTTTCATTGATCTTTTCAGCTGAGAGGGTGGTGAAGAAGGGTAGTCCAGCTGTGGAGAAGCTGAGTGAGGAGATGACATCGGGGTTGTTGTCACGGATGAGCATGGTTGTGGTTAATGGGGTTTTGGTGAAGAAAACTCATGCAACAGTGGGGCAGAATGTTGATCAGCGAGAAGTTTTGGGGAAACTGAATCAATTAACAAAAACTATGGGGCAGCTGGTCAGGGATGTGGCATATCTGAAAGATACAATGGCCGAGTTCAACACAATGAATGAAGATCTCCTTGAACGCTTTGCCTCCTAAATCCCAACCATCCCCACTAATTAATAACCCCCCTTCCCGTGGCTTTTAAAAAACTTGGTTCTAAGTACATTGTCTCTTTTGTTGTTGTGCTTGTTATTTTGTGCACTCTACTATGCGTTTGTGAACTATGTTTTATGAACTTTTGCAACAGTTGCATTAGTCTCCCTTGATGATGTCAAGAGGGGGAAGTATTGTGGTTAACATGTGTTGTTTTGTTTCGTAACTCTTAGGCTAACGTTCACCGTGAATATGTCTTAGCTCGTTGCTTGGAATGAACTACTTAGACTAAGGCATATTAATCTTTAACCTCTTGATCATATGTGAACAAATAATGCTAGATGACTATACCGACCTTGGGTTTAGGGGGAAAAAATCTCACATGTTTTAGGCTTGTCATCATCAAAGGGGGAATTTGTTGGAACATTTTAATTGATGATGACAAGTCTTTATGATATATTAATTGTTTGTTCTTAAGTGGCATGTTTAAGTGTTCAAAGAAAAACAAGTGGATTGAAGAACAAAGCAACAAGATAGCATCCATAGTGTTTCAAACATGATCAAGAAGAACAACACAAGTCAAGAACAATCCCCTTGTAACCATAGTCACAAATGTAAGAGTAAGTGTAACATTCTTGTTAAAGTCAAGTGATCGCTTAGTCATGCAACAGTCCAACAGAGTGTTGCGTTAAATACCGCATGGAGATTTTTAAGACGTAAAAAATCGTTTCGAGAAAATTGCAAAATGGTCGTCTTAGTTTTCTGGAAAAATAATTGTCAAAATCTATTTTCTGTAAAAATTGTCTTCTCTTTTGGCTCGCACGAATTAAGACGTAAAACTCGTTTTATTCGTAGTGTACCGTACTTGCAAAATATTAAAAGTTTTTAAATTGTTTACATTTTAAATGTAAGTAGTACTTAAGTATCTTGTTAGGAGACAATTGAAAAAGAAAATCTGATTTGCTTTATGAGGAGCCAATGAAAACTAAACAACACCTTTTGCTTGTCAAGTGGTTTTGCTATTATCCAATGGATAAAAGTACATGTTGGGTAATAGAAGTACACATTGGGTAATATCCAAGTTTTGAGTACTGAAGAGTCTATTGATATGATATACTCAAGAAGAGGGGGGGGGTTGAATTGGGTATGCCTTCTTTTTAAAATCTTCTTCGATGTGTATGTAGTTGTATGATGATCGTTGAGTAGAGCAATAATAAAGTAGAGACACGATATTTTTGAAGTGGTTCAGTCTCACACTCTGAGACCTACGTCCACTATTCTCTATTAATAAAATTAGTACCAACTCTGGATTACAATTTTATCAACCCTACTCGTGCGACTTTGATGTTAGTCACAACTCAATCTAGATACCGTTAAATATCTAGCTACGACAAATACCGTTAAATATTTGTCTTACAACGAGTACCGCTAAATACTCGTTCTATCTTACGTTAATAAGATAAAGTCTTCAATGTTTTCTTGGTGTCACAATCTTGAATGAATAAGATCAATGCTTGAGCACTTGAATCTTGAATCGGATATGACAATGAAAAGCTCGATCTTGAAGAATATAGGAACGGCGGCTCTCTCGATTTGCGTGTATATATGTGTATGTATTTCGTGTATTTTAATGTATCATGGTAGTCTATTTATATAGAATATGTATCTAGGTAATTTAAACCCTAGATGATTTAGGAATATTACTTAAACTAGAATACTAGTCTTTTAGTAATACTACCTTAAATCTAATCTTAATATATTTAGGAAAGATTTAATAATATACTATATGTATTATATAAGGAATTAATTTCCTAATTCATATTTAGGAAAGATCTTTATATAATAAACAATTAGTATCCTTATTAAATCAACTTCCTAAATCATGTCAAAGATAATAAAATATATTACCATAATATAATATTAGTTAGTTTAGGACATTTAAATAAATACATAATATTTATTTAAATAAATCCTTACACGATTTATAGAAACGTGACATGTTACACGTTTTCCAAAAATCGAAACAAACCAAATCTTAGATTATATTTTGACAATTAAAATCATATAAAAAATCTTTAGTTTATTTTAGTAATAAATAATTATCTCATAAGACAATTATTTATTTCTTATTTAACTAAAAGATATTTTATATAATCCTATTAAGATTAACAATTCCATATTTAAAATAGAATACCATTGAACCACTAATACTACACGACACAAATTAGGAAACAAACGTTTCACTTTAAACACATATATATTCCCGATCATTTCTTCATGAAATAGAGTTATAGCTACGGGCTATAACTAGAATCAATCTTGTACTAAAGCTATAGTTGATGAATATAACTTTAGTTCATTATACGCGTTTGTGATCTTCTATCAATCTTTGACTTAGTCAATTCATTGACTAATATACTTGAATCTTTTACACTTGATAGATTAGATCTTGTCACTAATATTCTGTACACTTAGCACACGATTATACATACGAGTATATAATATATAAATAGCTAGACTTGTCATTATCAAAACATAAACATATATACTATATATATATTTGAATATATGGTTCAACAAATTCCCCCTTTTTGATGATGGCAAGTCTTTCTTAGATTTCTAGATTTCGTGTCTAAGTGTATGTTCCCCCTCAATATAATAATGGTCATTCATAGCAAAGGTCAACTTAGGGTTTTTATCTTCTATCTATCCCATATCCTTTAAGGACCCTAAGAGACAATGAATTACGACAAGGAGCAAGCTTAGGCAAATTCTAATCTAAGTCGCATATTTCCCCCTCTTGACATCATCGAAAAGATGAGAACAAAGACATGAAACGACTAGAATAATATACGACGACACATAAGCAAGCATATAAACGAGTCGAAATACTATGACCATAGAAAATATCACACAATCACACACGGAATGTTAAAAATATACACAATCAATCCGAAATACTAAGCCAATGGGCCGAATGAAAAAGTAATAGTGTTTAAAGAAAATTGGGCCGGCTAGGATTCGGATAACAAAAGGCCTGCAAAAGATAGCAATATAAGATGGGCCAAAAGAAGGGAAAGTCGTGTGGGCCACATCAAAACAATAACAAGGCCGGTTAGGAGAATGTTTGGGCCAGGTAAGATTAGGAAATCCGAAGAAGCAAAAGAGAATAAGCTTCGGATTCCTTAATGGGCTAGGTAATCAAATTGGGCCATAGTAAGATTGTTTATAAGTCCACCCCGGACTTCTAACAAAACAACAACAACATAACAACTTCAATCCAACAGAAAGGCGAAAACAGATACGGAGATGAATCATCAAGAACGGGAACTCGAGGCCGGAGTCTTTGCATACGGGCTCACATATTCGGGGCGAGTACGATACTCGAGTGTCTCCAACCGATCCAAACAACTAGACACGTTCCTCCCTTGGGCATTGAGAGCCAACTCGAAGTTAAGAATTTTCAAAGATAGCGCCTTAACCGCTTCGAGTGCTTGAGATGCATCCGTCCTTAATAATCCATGATCACGGACCATAGCTCCCCCTTGAGTAGCCAGAAACGAAAGACGGTCACTCATGCTTAGCAACTCCGAGCAAACAACCGAGACCTCCGAGCCAATTTGCACTAACTGCTTGTCTACTTTCTCCATCCATTCCTTTACCTCAACCTCAAACTCACGACTACTACCTGCACGATTTCCCGAGGTACCCGAATGTTCTTTTTCCTTTTTAATTTGACACAACCCGAGAAGCTGATCCATTTTAGCTTCCAAGTCGACAAAGGACGGAGATGGATTAGGATGGGGTCCCTCCTCAACCGTCTTCCCGAAAGCCAAATCGACTCCATCAAACATAATTCCCATCAATTTAAGCAACTTGTCGCACATCCGATCACGGGGTTTAACACCAAAACTACAATCATCCACAGCACCCTTTTTCAACAAGAATTCGGATACCCACATTCCGTATGGGATATCGAGTGTCGAACTTGGTTTTTCTTTGATTAAAACAGAGGATACTTGACAAATTTTCGAACAGAGCAAGAATGCGAGATTGATTTTGTTTTCTTCTAACCAATGAAATAATATGATAGCTTCAACACTTGACAATTTATCACGACCACCTCTCCTAGGCAGAATCGTGTTCCAAAGATAGTTAACAAACAACTTTAATTTTGGGGAGAATGAATTTGTGAGTAGTGGAGAGACTTCAGTGGCATTGGGATCAAAGTATTGTTTGATCATCATTTTATGTTCTTGTGTAACTACCCCCCATTCCTTTCGGGTATCAATATCAAGTCCCCTTGGATCAAGATGAAAAATCTCACATATATCTTCTAAAGAAACTTCGACATCCTTCCCATTAACTACAGCTTTCATCCCGGTTTCAGTAGGTTTCACAGAGGCAAAGAATTGAAGTAATTCAATTGGAAATATTAACCCTGAGAAATTACTAATATATTCCCACCCTTGAAACTCTAAAAATTTCTTAAAAAAGAGCAGAGATTTAGAACCATTTACCCAGGATGTCGGATAAAATCGACCTGCGTGAATTGCATAAGGAAGGAGACGGTTGATGAGTATACCTTCGTTTTTGGTCATGCGAACACGTTCGAGACCCTCCTGAGTAGCTTCGATGGAATAGTCTTTGAACAGAGGACGAGGTTTCTTGGAATCCCTTTCTTGCATGTCGTCCGATACCGAAGATGCGACTCGGTTCAGTTTTCGACGCTTGCCTGTTTCTGGGTTTGGACTTGCGGTGGCAATGGGAGTCGGAGATGGTGGTGGTGACGGAGTAGGTGAGGGTGGAGAGGGTTTCTTTTGTTGTGAGCGAGTGGCTCTTGAGGGTGGCATGGTGGTTTTGAGAGTGAAGGACGATGGTTTGTTAGTCGAGATGGTGGAGGTTTTGATGGATGTTAATGGAGTTCTTGGTTTTGTGGAGGTTTGAGATTATTAAAGGGGGTGATACAAATTTTAGGACGGTAATAATGAAGGAGGTTTGAGGTAAGTTTGAGGGAGTTTGAGGTAATAATGGAAGGTAGGTAAAAGTCAAAAGGCTAGGGAGTAGGATAGGTACGTGGCGGTTTTTGGTGAGGCTAGGTGGTTTGTGGGACGTGGCATATGGGGACCAACACACGCTTTGTGTGTTTAACTTTGGGTAAGTATTTTTTGTTTTTATAATATTTCCATATTATTATTTTGTATATATTGTAATGTGTATTTGTCGGATAATTATAATATGTGACGTAATATTATTGTGAGATTGATTGTGCACACATTCTTATGTAAATCGTATAATATAACTATAATCACAGAATTTATCATCGAATATATACATACACATGCAGCGGAGTATACGGACACAGTCATATAATCTCATCTAAACCGTAGTCAATCATTGGGTTATGTTTGCTATTAAGATTTGATTAGGTGCCACCGATTAAACCAATTTCCAATCGCAAAGTCTCAAAGCGTTCTCTAGCCAATGGTTTAGTGAAGATATCTGCCCACTGTTTTTCCGTACTACAAAATTCCAATTTTATATTTTTCTTTTCGACATGGTCTCTAAGAAAGTGATGCCTAATCTCAATATGTTTAGTTCTCGAGTGCTGGGCTGTGTTTTTAGATATGATAATAACACTCGTATTGTCACATAAAATAGGCACACATCCAACATCAACACCATAATCATGTAACTGTTGCTTTAACCATAAAAGTTGAGAACATACCAGTGCGGCTGCAATATATTCTGCTTCAGCAGTTGAGAGAGCGACAAAATTTTGTTTCTTGGATCCCCAAGATATAATACAAGGACCTACAAAGGTAGCAAGTCCGGAGGTACTTTTTCTGTCTAAAGAACATCCTGCATAATCCGCATCTGAATATCCTACTAAGTTAAAGTTACAGTCCATAGGATACCATAGATATAATTTAGAGGTTCCGATTAGGTATCTTAATATTCTTTTAACTGCAATCATGTGTGATTCTTTTGGTGCAGATTGGAATCTCGCACAAACACAGACACTAAACATTATATCTGGACGACTTGCTGTAAGATAAAGAAGTGAGCCAATCATACCTCTGTAAGTCGTTTCATCTACAGACTTACCATCTTCGTCTTTGGTTAACTTCTTATCTGTAACCATTGGAGTAGGCATTGCATGAGAGGTTTCCATTCCAAATTTCTTTAGTAACTCTTTGACATATTTTTGTTGATGAACCTTGATTCCTTCTTCAGTTTGTTGTATTTGAAGTCCAAGGAAGAACTTTAGTTCTCCCATCATACTCATCTCGAACTCAGAGGTCATCAACTCAGAGAAGTACTTGCACAATCTTTTATTAGTTGATCCAAAAATAATATCGTCAACATAGATCTGAACAACTAGTAGATCTGAGTTTTCAATTTTAAGAAATAAGGTTTTATCTACAGATCCTCTCTTGAATCCACTTTCCAATAGGAATTTTGATAATCTGTCGTACCATGCCCTAGGTGCTTGTTTCAGGCCATAGAGAGCTTTGTCCAATTTGAATACATGATCCTTGAGTTTGCTGTCAGGAAATCCAGGAGGTTGTTCAACAAATACTTCCTCTTGGAGATAGCCATTAAGAAATGCAGTCTTAACGTCCATCTGAAAAAGCTTCATTCCCTTGTGTGCTGCAAATGCAATGAGTAGTCTTATTGCCTCAAGACGAGCAACAGGAGCAAAGGTTTCGTCATAATCGATCCCTTCCTGTTGGTTGTATCCTTGAACCACTAATCTGGCCTTGTTTCGCACAATGACTCCAGTATCATCCAATTTGTTTCTGAATACCCATCTAGTTCCAATGACAGTTCTGTCCTTAGGTCGAGGAACAAGATGCCAAACTTTGTTTCTTTCAAATTGCTGGAGTTCTTCTTGCATGGCAACTATCCAGTCTGGTTCTGCGAGAGCTTCCTTGATATTTGAAGGTTCAATGGTGGAGAGAAAGGAGTAGAATGAGCAAAAGTTATTTAAGCTCCTTCGAGTCTGAACTCCATCTGTCAGGCTTCCTATGACATTGTCCAAAGGGTGAGAGCCTTTGTATCTCCAATTCCTTGATTGATCATTTGCATTCCCTGAACTTGACTCGGGATCTTGACTTGTTCCCCCTGAATCCAAACCTGGGTTTATAGTAGGGTCAGGTATAACTCTGGCCTCTTCCCTTTGGTTTTGATTCAAAGTTACAGCTTCATTAGCTGTAACTCTGGGTTCCAAGTCATTGGTTTGAGAGTTATCTACAGTATCATCAACTGTAGTTTCATCTCTCGCACCATTTTCTCCCAAGTTGAGTTCATCATGAATTCCTTGAGGTTCTCCTTCTTCAATTTCCATTTCAGGAGGATCTTCCCTTGATAACCTGAAATCAGGTTCGTCTAGGTTTTCCTCTATATCCTGTAATGGCTTATCGAAGACATTATTCTCATCAAAGATAACATGAATACTTTCCTCTATGCATAAAGTACGTTTGTTAAAAACTTTGTAGGCTTTACTATGATCTGAATATCCTATAAAGATTGCTTCATCACTTCTAGGGTCGAATTTGCTTAATTTGTTTTTACCATTGTTGTGAACAAAGCATTTACTACCAAAGCATCTTAAATGTGATATGTTTGGTTTGCGACCACGAAGAAGTTCATAAGGAGTCTTTTTAAGGATAGGTCTAATCATAGCACGGTTATGAATATAGCAAGCTGTACTAATAGCCTCAGCCCAAAAGTTTCTAGGTAGGCCACTACAAAGAAGCATTGTTCTAGCCATGTCTTCTAGCGTTCTGTTCATTCGTTCTACGACTCCATTTTGTTGTGGGGTTCTAGGGGCCGAGAAGTTATGACCAACACCATTGGTTTTACAGAACTCAATAAAAGCATGATTGTCGAACTCAGTTCCATGATCAGTACGGATTGTTACTAGGTTTGATTTATATTTGTTTTGGACAAGTTTCATGAGACTAACAAATTCATCGAAAGTTTCGTCTTTAGAGTGAAGAAAGATTGGCCAAACAAATCTAGAGTAATCATCAACTAGAACGAAAACATACCTGGAACCACCTCTGCTTCTTACCTTCATAGGGCCACATAGATCCATGTGTACTAGTTCAAGAGCTTGTTCTGTGCTTACCACTCTTTTTGGCTTAAAGGATGATCTGACGTGTTTACATCGTGCACATGTGTCACACATCTTTTCTTGATCAAATTTGATCTTTGGAAGACCTTCGACCAAGTCCCATCTTTTCAGCTTACTTAGAATAGGTGAGCTAATATGACCAAATCTCTTGTGCCATAGACATGGATCATCTAACGTAACTTTCATGCATGATAGAGAATCAGTAGGTACAACATTTAAATCAATCATCTAAACATTTTTCATCCTGTGACCTTCAAGTATCACTTTACTGGTGCCTTCTAAGATTATACGACATATATCTGAATGAAAAACCACTTTATTTCCTTTGTCACATAATTGAGATATACTGATAAGATTGTGTTTGAGACCATTTACAAGGTATACATCATTTATAGCATGAGAGGATGAAATACCTATCTTACCAATTCCGATGATCTTTCCCTTTTTGTTATCACCGAATGTGACTTTACCTCCGTCAAAAGGTTTTAGGGTTTGGAATAGGTTTACGTCGCCTGTCATATGTCTTGAGCATCCACTGTCGAGATACCATAGGTTATTTTCCTTGGCGACAAACTGCACAAATAATTTTAAAGACAGGATTTAGGTACCCAAGCATACTTGGGTCCTTTGTTGTTAGTAATCACAAATACATCTTCCTTTTTAACCCAGACTTGTCTTACATAGGTCTTTCTATATCGGTAGTGGTTGGGTTTTGATGTTCTTGTGTAGGTTTTAGTTTGGACTCTTGGTGACCATTTTTTGTGTGATGTTTGAGGAGTCTGTTTGGTTCTGTTTTTCTTTTCTTCGTAGTCAAATGTCATGTCATAGAACCATCTGTGGTCAATGTTTCTTTCCTCAGTTTTGTCACCATCACTATCAGAGACAGAATTAGTGTCGCTTGGAATTCCTAAGGATTTAACAAACTTAACTCCGGTTTTAAAATCTTGTGCGTGTTTCACACAGTTTTCTCGGAGGTGTCCAGTATGGCCACAATAAGTGCATATTAAATACTCAGGAAGGTCGGCATATTTTCTTCTTCTAAAGTCTCTATCTGTTGGACTTTGTTTACACTTTGAGTGATCCCTTCTTCCATAACATTCGTGACCTAAACCCATCTTCATGTTGTTGTCGGATTGTTCAGTTAGGAAGTTTAGAACGTTAGTGCTTCCTTCCCACTTATCGTGAACTTTCCGAGCATGAAGAAGGAGGTCTTTCAAGGAGTCTATTTCTTTCTTACATTCACTATGGTCAGTGTTGCTAGACTCTTTTAGGTTTTGAATGTCTTTATGGAAGTCAGACACAATTTTGGCATGTTCTTTCTTGATTTTAGATATACTGAATTCTAGATCCATGATTTTGCTTTCGAGAATCTCAACTTCTTCTTGATGAGTCTCATCTTCGACCATAGTCGAAGATTCTGACTTAAGCCGTTCATTAACCTTTCTTAATTCTGAAGTTATAGCTTCATTAGCTATAACTTTAGATTGAAGCTCTTTAATGTTGAGTTTTAGTTTTGAGGTTATAGCTTCATTAGCTATAACTTTAGACTCAAGAACCTTTTTCTCAGACATAACTGTTTCCAACTTAGCATTTGCTTCAATGCTTATTTTGGATTTCAGTTTCTTAGCTTTGGCTTTCAGAAGTTGATTTTCCTCAGCAATATCGAGGATCTGTTCTTTCAAGTCATCTAACTCAAGACTTTGTTCATGACATTGGTCTAGGGTTTTCTCAAAATATTTAATTAACATAGCCTTGGATAAGTTTTTAACTTGACTTTTGAGTTGAAGAAAATTTACCTCTTCATCGTCGTCGTCGTCTGAGTCGGATTCTCCAAGGAGACACATAAGAGATGCTTCACCTTCATCATTGTTGTCTGAGATTAGATCTAAGCTGACGTTGCTTAGGCACAGGTTTGCTACCTCTTCTTCTTCAGAGTCCTCGTCATCTTCAGATTCTAATTCTCCCCAGCATGACGCAAGCATTACTTTCTTGAATTCTGTTTTGGTCTTTTCTCTTTTTGACTTGTCTTTGATTTTGTCCCAACTTGGACAATCTTTGATCATGTGATCTTGTTGTCCACACTTGAAACATCCTCTTTTGAAGAATGTTTGTTTAGAGTCAGTTTTCTTTTTGTCGAATGTTTTGTTGTTAGGGTTTTTGTATCTACCCTTGAAAACTGCTTTCTTAAATCGTCTAGCGAATAGAACTGTTTCATCTTCAAGTTCTTCTTCGCTTACTTCACCTGTGGAGGCTTGTAAAGCGACGCCCTTTCCTTTGGGATCATCATCGTTTTTATTTAGTATGATCTCATGTGCCATTAAGGATCCAATCAACTCTTGGTAAGTAATCTTAGATAGATCACGTGCTTCCTCTATGGCCGTGACTTTAGGTTGCCATTTTTTAGTGACACTCCTAAGAATCTTACGAATGATATCCTCAGAATCGATCTTTCTGCCAAGGTTCCGCAGTTCATTAATAATACAAGAAAATCGTGCAGACATGCTATCAATAGATTCATTCTTTTCCATATTGAAAAGTTCATATCTTTGAACGAGCAAGTCTATACGATGTTTCCTGACTGCGGATGTTCCTTCATAAGCAAGTTCGAGACTATCCCATATTTCCTTAGCGGAACTACAAGATGAGAATCTATCAAATTCTGAGGTTATCATACCGTTCTGTAGGAGGCTCATGGCCTTAGAGTTTTTCTCTGCAATTTTGTAGTCACTTTCCACATAATCGCTTTCCATCTTTTCATAGGTTGTTCCATTGGCTGCGGCGACCAAGATCTTCTTTGGTCCAGTTTGGATGATCTTCCAACATTCCCAATCACAACCCTTGATGTAATGAGTCATCATATTTTTCCATAAACTGTAGTTTTTGCCATCGAAGATAGGGCACTTGAGATGCTTGGAATCCATTGATGAAAGAGTATATAATATAGAATCAATAGAAGGATCAAAACTCACGCGGCTAGGCGATCAAGAGCACGAGGCTCTGATACCAATTGAAGAGTCTATTGATATGATATACTCAAGAAGGGGGGGTTGAATTGAGTATGCCTTCTTTTTAAAATCTTCTTCGATGTGTATGTAGTTGTATGATGATCGTTGAGTAGAGCAATAATAAAGTAGAGACACGATATTTTTGAAGTGGTTCAGTCTCACACTCTGAGACCTACGTCCACTATTCTCTATTAATAAAATTAGTACCAACTCTGGATTACAATTTTATCAACCCTACTCGTGCGACTTTGATGTTAGTCACAACTCAATCTAGATACCGTTAAATATCTAGCTACGACAAATACCGTTAAATATTTGTCTTACAACGAGTACCGCTAAATACTCGTTCTATCTTACGTTAATAAGATAAAGTCTTCAATGTTTTCTTGGTGTCACAATCTTGAATGAATAAGATCAATGCTTGAGCACTTGAATCTTGAATCGGATATGACAATGAAAAGCTCGATCTTGAAGAATATAGGAACGGCGGCTCTCTCGATTTGCGTGTATATATGTGTATGTATTTCGTGTATTTTAATGTATCATGGTAGTCTATTTATATAGAATATGTATCTAGGTAATTTAAACCCTAGATGATTTAGGAATATTACTTAAACTAGAATACTAGTCTTTTAGTAATACTACCTTAAATCTAATCTTAATATATTTAGGAAAGATTTAATAATATACTATATGTATTATATAAGGAATTAATTTCCTAATTCATATTTAGGAAAGATCTTTATATAATAAACAATTAGTATCCTTATTAAATCAACTTCCTAAATCATGTCAAAGATAATAAAATATATTACCATAATATAATCTTAGTTAGTTTAGGACATTTAAATAAATACATAATATTTATTTAAATAAATCCTTACACGATTTATAGAAACGTGACATGTTACACGTTTTCCAAAAATCGAAACAAACCAAATCTTAGATTATATTTTGACAATTAAAATCATATAAAAAATCGTTAGTTTATTTTAGTAATAAATAATTATCTCATAAGACAATTATTTATTTCTTATTTAACTAAAAGATATTTTATATAATCCTATTAAGATTAACAATTCCATATTTAAAATAGAATACCATTGAACCACTAATACTACACGACACAAATTAGGAAACAAACGTTTCACTTTAAACACATATATATTCCCGATCATTTCTTCATGAAATAGAGTTATAGCTACGGGCTATAACTAGAATCAATCTTGTACTAAAGCTATAGTTGATGAATATAACTTTAGTTCATTATACGCGTTTGTGATCTTCTATCAATCTTCGACTTAGTCAATTCATTGACTAATATACTTGAATCTTTTACACTTGATAGATTAGATCTTGTCACTAATATTCTGTACACTTAGCACACGATTATACATACGAGTATATAATATATAAATAGCTAGACTTGTCATTATCAAAACATAAACATATATACTATATATATATTTGAATATATGGTTCAACAAGTACTATAAAAGAAACCACTTAGTCTCATTAAATGCTAAGGTTTTACAAAATATTTATTGAGAGTTTCTGCAAACAAAACTTGTGCTTTCAAAGTTTATCTTTTAAGTTTGTTTTGCAAAACGATTTCAGTTTTAAAAAGTCTTCAACGTTTTCAAAGGGTCTGAATATCTCCATGTATCAGTAAGTTGCACTGTGACATAATGAGTTTGTTCCATGATTCTCGTGTTTAGATCTTAAATGTAAATCTCCATGTTCTTAATTAAGTGAACCCTTGAGATTCTGATCGTGTAAACCAAAGAGATAGAACTTCATAAACTCTTGAAGCGAAGTAGTTTTAAGTTTGAGTCAAAGTCTTGAAGTGGGGTAGCTTTGAGCAAATGCAACCGGAGTAGGTTGGCGAGTTATTTTCATTGTAAGCGGTTTAGTTAAGTTGAGTAACTTCTAAACAAGCAATAAAATAACGGTTGGACGTAGGCTCCGGAGTAGGAGCTGAACCAATTTTTAAAACATCGTTTGTTTATTCGTTTACTCTTATTTTTATCCTTCGCATATCTTTTTCTAATCTCGTTGTCAGTGCTGTGCAACAGTCATTCATACTGTTGCTTAGACCTGCTGTACCTCTTGTGAACTTATTATACATTAAGTTTCTCAAGTTAGTACTTAATAGCCGTTACTTGTATTTCACTTTATACAAGTAATCGAGAAATTTTTTAAAAGGTCACCTAATTCACCCCCTCCCCCTCTTAGGTGTTCAATCGTTCTTAACTCTTCACTAAGACCCTGTTCTTTTGGACTGAACTAAACTGAACTGAACTTGTAGGATCTGAACTGAACTGAACTGAACTTATAGGATCTGAACTGAACTTATAGGAACTGAACTGAACTGAACTGAACTTATATGAACTGAACTGAACTTATAGGAACTGAACTGAACTGAACTGAACTTATATGATCTGAACTGAACTGAACTGAATTGAATTTATAAGATTCGAACTTAATTAACTTAATTTAAGTTAAGTTAACTATTATTATTATTGTTTTTATTTTTTTATTTTTTTATTTTATTATAAAACGGGACCTTTTATTAAAAAATAAAGGAAAAATTACATGAAATTTGTGGGCACCCGCGAAACTAGCTGGGCGCCCACTCCCTTAGCAATAGCAAAACTAAGGCGAGAGAAAATAAAAGCAGCGTTCCGCGATCCGGCATCCTGGGACACAGAAAACTTCTGAATCCTCTTGAGCAAGGAAACAACGTCGTCCCCTAATTCCCCCAAAGAAGAGAAGGAGAAAGGCAAGAAGCCATATCCATGCCCTGCACACAAGTCCCTGTACTTGGCGCACTTCCTCCGAGCAGCATCAACCACCACCCCTCCTGGCACAAAATCATCCATGCCCGACTGAGTCAAAGGAGAGGACCCAACCAAATCCACACAAACATCGCGCCCCCTATCCCAAGAATAGAGTAGCAAATCAGCAGGCCGCAAAGGCCCACCCGCAGCATCGAGCAACCCAATATCCACATCCCGACCAGTAGAGATCCCCGACCGGTAGCAGATATCCAAAAGAGTATCACGAACAAGGTTATGTCGATGTTTGACACCAACAGCACCAACGCAAGAGACAGCATGATCTCCGAAGATATCTCCATCAAAAACCCGGGAGCAAGCCGAACAAGGCAACGACACCGGAAACAGCGGAACACCCAAACGATAGCTGAGCACGCACCGGTAAGTCCTACTGTTCATAGTCTTCCCCAGCCCATAAATAGGGACAACCCGCAACCAATCAGACGAGCAACCTCCCAGCTGGGACTTCCAAAGCACAACCTGACGAGGGGTCAAAGAGAAAACCGACTCCGTCGAAGCAATAACCCTCGTGAAATAAACATCTGCCAATTTCTTCATTAGTTTGGTGGCAGCGATCTCACTAGGGTTGCGCAGAAAGTCAGACCCCAAAACCGTAGCAAAAGCATCCATAGCTGACTGAAACGATGGTCCGGGGTCATGGACACCCGAAACCTGAAGAAGCCGATCCTGCAAAGCCACAGACTGCAACCGAGAAGCTAGAAAAGCATAGTGAATGACGTCGCCCGCAGCGTACACGCCAAGCCCACCAAAGGAAAAGGGGAGAGTGGTTAGCCTCCATTGCCAGTCACCGAAACCCGGTCCAGAAGTAGTGACGATACGCTCTAGATGAGAGCGTAGAGCCGCGTCAAAAAGAGGCGCAGCGGCCCCAAAAGCAACAGGGGAACAAGTACGCAAAGCAAAGTAAAGCTTCGAAATACCTGTGCAAGCCCGGAGCAAGAGAAGCTCACACTGCGGATCATCAATCAGAGAGACGGAGTCCATGAGCCCAATGGTCCGAGTCACTCTACCCATCACAACCTCACTACAAAAATCCGGGCACACACTAACCGGACCACCAAGAACAGTAACACCACGCTGCGGCCGAGCAATATCAGAGGGAAAAACACCCAAATCCCGGCTCCTGGGGTCGTCAGAAGGCCAAAAAACCTCGGTCTTGCCAATATTAAGATGGAGGCCCAAACGTGGCCCGTCCTCCATAATCATCTCCAAAACCTTCCCCACAACAACGGTATCCCCGACAATAGTACCATCATCCAGATACCAAGCCTGAAAACTCAAGTCGAAAGAATCACGGATCTTACAAACCAATTGGTGTAACAGAAAAGAGCAAAGGGCCCAAAGGATCACCCTGCTGAACACCTTGACATGACCATAAGCTATGCTCACCATAATATAAACGAGCTGGGCGAGAATAGCAAAACTCCGCCCACCCAGAAAGTGCGGGGCAATGACTACGCACCTCTCGCAACATGACTTCTTTGTCGACCATGTTGAAAGCGTTCTGTAAATCAATCAACAGAAAGCACCAACCTTGGATACAAGGCGTCTCCAAATCGTACCCACGGCAATAGGGCGGATACCACCACCCGGCTTAACAAGCAGGGTCAGTGGCGCACTCGCGATATACTCACTAAGAACCAGCGGACACCGTCCCTCAAGGAAGAGGTTAACCACCCCAGTGATAGAAGCCAGCAACTCTTCGGAAACGGCAACCGCAGCACCACTCAAACAATCCAGAAGATGCTGAGCACGAAAACCATCCCGTCCACAAGAAGTACCACGCGGAAACCCCTGAATCATAGCCAGGACAGCGGAGACAGAGGCAACAAGAGGAGGATGGCCCGCAGAACGAGGAGGCAATACAGGTGAAGGGACGATGGGGTGATTATCTGCCAAAGCCGCGAGAGTAGTCGTATTGTAAGGGGCTACTCCAGAAGATGAAAGCACACGAACAGCGGCAGTATAGTGACCATCACAAATTTTCCTCCGACACTACTTAACATTAGCCTCACCTAGATCAAGCTCCTCATCAAACCGAAAAGAGGGGAAGACGTAGCCAAGGTATCCCGAAGGACCTGCAACATGCCACCAGGCACACCCCAAGAACAAATAGCACTAGAAATGTTCTCCTTCTGCCGTTGACGCCTGACAGCGGCACGACACTCACGACTACTCCGCGGAGAAAAAGTCTTGAGAATACAAAGGGGTAAAACAAGCAAGGCAACTCAAGATGAGAGATCAGAAGGAGAACGGACCACAGCATCAAGGGCCCCTTTAAGAACCCAAGAGAAACCAAGACGACACCGCGGGGGAATGGACTTCACAGTTCGCAAACCCTTAGACAACAACCGATTAAAAGAAGTAACAGTGAAACCACCGACAACCTCATGATCAACACTATCAGAATGCAAGGGTGGATCAGGCCCAGACGGTCTAGGAAATTCGTAAAGAACGAAAGAGACAACCCCGTTCCCCGAATCTGGTGCCTCAATAAAGGTCCCATCCCCATGCAGACAATGCTTACTATGAGCATGCGTTTTAAAACAAACCCCACATAACCAGATACCCATGCGACGAAAGGTAGTCTCAGCCTCGTCAAAAATAGACAAAGAAGTAAGAGATTGTCGAGTAATAACCTGGGCATCACCGGAACAGTGCCGATCACGTAGATGAGTTAACATGGGAGATTTTTTGAGACCATTACCACGGCCATCTTGACACCCAGATAGCCCCACAAAAGGACAATTGTACCGAGTGACGTTCGTCACGACATCCACGTACCAAACCTTCCACGAATTAAAGCAAAACCGACTTGCACAAAACCGAGCAGCCCCTGCAACCTGATCAGCAAACCCAATACACAAGGCAAGCTACCACACAAGCAGCAGAATCTTCAAAAATTCGAAAAAAAAAAAAAAAAAAGTAACCCTCACGACCAGGCGCATGAACAACCACGCCAGAACCCAGAACCCAAAACCTCACAGCGACAAAACCGAACCCGCAACCGAAGCCGCAACACACACGCTCCTCTCACTCACGGGGACGCACCACAACCACAAATATATCGCCGGCAACGAGAGGTCGTCGACGAGTAGCGGGGCGGACGACGGTTACGTGAGGTAACCGCCGGTGGTTGGACGCACGCACTCACTCCTCTCGCAAACGACAGAAACAAGGCCAACGGCCACCGGCGCTGACGCTGGATATGGGCCTGGATGACGTCTTGAGTTGCCCTCTGACGGCAACAGGCCGGCGGCAGCAGCAGAGAACGATAATTATGTAAAACGCCACTCGCCAGTTATCGCCCTCACGCTCTCTCTCTCTCTCACGCTCTCTCTCTCTCCAACGACCACCGGCGATGGACCCTGACGTCGGTGATGGGTCGGGACGGCGTCGAAATTCGTCCCCTGATGGCAGCAGACCGGCGGCAGTAGCAGCGATCCACGAAAACCCCTATAAAACGCGATTCGTCATTAATAAAAAATAGTCTAAAACACAAGGTAATATAAAATAGGATTAATTGATAAGAGTACTCTGAACTATGAGTGTCCTGCTCAAAATACTCCAAACTTTATTTTAACTACCAATATAACCAACTAATGCCCTTATTTGCTTTGAATAGAATTTGTTGTTTTAATAACTTGTCGTAGTATGTTTTAATGGTGTGTTTAGATGTATAAATTAACATAGAAGTAAAAAGAGAAACACGGGTTAGAAATTTCTTCACTTACTTAGCATGTAGTAGGTCTGATATTGTAATAAAAGCGAATGAGAGCATTAGTTGGTTATATTGGTAGTTAAAATAGAGTTTATTGGAATATTTTGAGCAGGACACTCATAGTTCAGAGTATTCTTATCAATTAATCATATAAAATATTTTCTACTTTATATACAATGGTCTGTTCATAATTCATACATTATACTACGATTACATTACGATAAAAAATAATCTACATATTACAATTTTTTCTAACTATTTATTTCCATATTATCATAATCCTCATCTACTTCATCTTCATTATCAATATCACTGTCGACAAAGAGTCCATAGCCTCGCCAAATATTTTTGACTATGTTGCTTCGTACCTTATACACGGCCGCATTCCCCTTTTATCAAACATGCCAGAATCTAATATTCCTTAAATGTTCACATCATGTTGTATAATTACAAGAGCGTGCATTCTTATAAAATTATGAAGGGTGAATGTAGAAACAATGATCGATATTTGATACTTATACGATATTTGGGGCATGACTTTTAACACCTTCCACCTTTTCTTTAATTGACCAAACGTAATTTCAACTTTCATTCTCGATGATGAATGTCGATAGTTGAAGTATTTTACCATTCCTTCAGGCGGTCTATGCTTGTATTCGGGCATATGGCATTAGGGTGAGTGTGTGTAAGATCGTTTGGGTATTAATTAGATAGTAAAAACGGGTACACTTATTAATAATTTGTTGTTGTTTTTTTTAAAAAAATAATGTGTATCGAATAATTAAAGCGAAATGATTTTTTATCGGTTGTTAAAATAATACGTCGTACATAGCTTTTTGAATTGAGTTTATATGAACTGAACTGAACTAAACTGAACTGAACTGAACTTATAGGAACTGAACTGAGCTTATAGGAATTGAACTTAACTGACTGAACTTATTGGAACTGAACTAAACTTATAGGAACTGAATTGAACTGAACTTATAGGATCTGAACTGAACTGAGCTTATAGGAACTGAACTGAACTGAACTTATAGGATCAGAAGTGAAATTAAATTAAGTGACTTGAAGTCCAAAAGAGCAGGGCCTAACACTCATTAACAATAACACCCAATTTTTTTCCAATTTTTGTCAATTTCTAACCCTAACACCAACTAATTTCTGAAAATACTAATTAAATTACACATACGAATATAATAAACATAAAAAATGTTATTAAAATCATCCTAGTAATCTAATTACTAACTAAAACTACTAATCTTAACAAACATCCAATTTTCCCCAATTTTTAACCCTAATCACAAATAGTTTCCGGAAAGGCTAATTAACTTACACATAGAAACTTAATAAACATCCAAATGTTATTAAAATCATCCTAATAATCTTATTACAATCTAAAATTACAAATTAAAATAAAACTATTAAGGTATTCAATACATAAATTAAGTTTTTCAATCGTCACAAACCTGAAAATGGAATATTAGGTAGGTGAACGACGGTGGTGAGTGGTTCGGTGTCGCTGCGGTGGTCTGGTAGGTGCACGATGGTTTAGAGGGTGATGAAGGTTGTGCATTTTCTTTCTTTTAAGTTTTATGTTGAAGGAGGAAATGACGGGTTGAAAGCGAGGGAAAAAACATATCAGGGACTTAGCGACCGAAATCGATCGTCAAATTGGCGACTGAAATTAGTCGCTAATTTGGCGGTATGGTCGCCCCTCGATTCCCGCAGATTGTTTGACGATAATTTGTGGACAAAATTTTTGTCGCCAATTTGGCGATCGAAATCGGTCGTCCGCTTTTTTTTCCCTCGCCAAATCAGCGACTACACAGGTAGTTGCCTGTATAGTCGCCCTATACAGTATTTCTTGTAGTGCAATACATCAATATTTAATATCGATAGTGGTTATAATAATTGTTATTGGTTCATGGGATGATAATCGTGTGACGATTAACTTTTAATTAATGTCAACTATCTCGTCGGAAATGAAATTAGAGTAGTTGTCATTTCATTATAAGGCTTATAAGTGTTAAAATATTACCTAACGAGACGGGAAATAAGAAAACAAGTGCCGGGAAAGATATAGGGTGGTGATCGAGAGTTTTAATGAAAGTTTGGGGTTATTTGTAAAATTACAAATACATGGTGGTTATTTATAAAAATACGCAAATACGTGGTGATTATTTGTAATTTTTCCTAAATATAAACCACGAAATACTCTACCGTGGTGGCTATTATGCTTATAGTTGCAAGTGTGATGTTAGGTGAAGAAAGTGATTGAAAGGTAATAAGGGTAATGAAATCTCATATCCTAGAGAGGTAAGAAATGAAGTTTCATTCCCATTGTTTATGTCAAACAAACACGAAAATAAATAACTTTATTTCCCTTTTATTATAGACCCAACTAGGGATGGCAACGGGCCGGATCTGGATAGGGTCCAATAGGATCCAGATCCAGATCCGTTTTTTGACAGTAGGATCCAGATCCGACCCGGATCCGACGGGTCCAAAATGGTCAGATCTAGATCCGGACCCTGCGGATCCAAGTCATCCGCGGGTCCCCTGTATAAAATTTTAAAAAAAAACAAAAAAAAACCTTGAATTGGCAGATTGCCAGCCACAAATATTTCACATATTGACCCTAGATTTCGACAATTACATCAATGGTGACCCGTGGTTCCAAATATTTCAGTCTCATACAATATATTTTATTTATCCAAAACACAGATTTTTAATGTCATTAAGACGTTTCAAACCAGAAAATTTATTATTTGTATTGATATTCGTTTTCTCACTTTATTTTGTCCAAACAAAAAATAATTTAGCTAAAATATATTTTCAAAATAACCCCAACATTTTTCCGAGTTCCGAGTTTCCGACCCAGACCCAAAACAAGTACAGACAGATGAGCATATAGTATGGAAGAAAACAACAATACCCAATGCAAAACAACAAAGAACGAAGATGCTACTCTACTCGATGCGGGTGAGGTAACTCTGAATGGTATTATTATATAGGGAGTACTCAGAAATGTATCTTTGATTTTAAAGATCTTATGTGAATAGGAGAGACAAAGAGTAGGATCGAAGCCATCTTCGGTAAACCCCTGGTTCTAAGAACACGCTATCCTTCATTTACTATATGAGGTATATATAAGAAAAAGGGATTGTTCTTATACGCACACTCTCTTTTCTCTTTAATAGAAGTCTCGAGTCCGATCACACCCTATTCCATTGCGCTTTCTTAAAAGTTTCTTCATCACACCACCAACTGGAACCACCAACGCCGTCCCATCTTCTTAGACGGAGGGCTCGATTGGAGCCGATAGAATTTTTGCTTCCTCACCCTTGGGAAATACCTTTCTTTTCCAGTGTTTGAAGGGACTAGATGACTGGTCACTAGCGGCATCCACTGGCGGTAGGCGGCATAAGACAGGGAGTGAAGAGGGGATTTTGTTTTTAAGGTTTTGTGAAGGTTTGAGTCTTTGAGAGATCAATTAGATTTGGAAGGGTAAATTAGAAATGAGGAATTGAGGCCCAGTCCAGCGGGATTCAGAGAATTTTTTTTATATATTAAAAACGGGTCTTAGGGTCGGATCCGGGTTTTGTCAACAAAATCCAGATCCAGATCTGTTTTTAAACTCATGGATCCAGATCCGATTCAAATCCGACGGGTTCAAATTATAAGGATCCAGATCTGGTCCAGCAGGGTCGGGTCTTACGGATCTGGACCGGATCCAGGATCCGTTGTCATCCCTAGACCCAACCAAACACCCATTCTTCCTTCCGCGCAATAGAAGAACTTTACCTGAAGTTCTTCAAATGTCAAGTCATTTTTCACCATCAATATATATACTTAAAAGAGGAACTTTTAAAGCGATTTCATTGGTTATTGTTTTGGAGCGATTTAATTGGCTATTAATTTTGTTGAATAATTTAATAAAGGTATAACTAAAAAGATAACAATAAAAGTAAGAGTTTGCATATACGAGTATTTATTAATTAAGTCATTGAGATAAAATTTGTGTGTAATTAGAATTTGAATACAACTAACCATTACTAGAATTTGTGGGACTTATAAAAATGTAGAACCTTAATATAAATACAATGTGTATAGGTTAATTTTAGGAAAGAATTCTAACTTCTAAGTGAACTCTCAAGTTGATTATATGTACCAAACAAAATGTGTTGTAACTTCAAAACCTATTAAATATTTTAACCGTGTATAGTTTAAGATTGATGGGTTATTAGATTACAACTTTTTTTTAAAAAATTCATGATACCCGTCTCTCACGACACTTTCATAAAAGTTTAACTACGATAGCAATGTACCAATATGATATATTGTTACACGGGAGTACAATACAAGAATCTATATCTAAATAGCAATAAATTGATTGTAAATTAAGGGAGTGTTTGGTTGGCTTTAGATACCCAATGAATTCTAACTCCACCCCAACCCCTTGAAATCTCATACTCACCTCTCCCCATTGGATTCCAACAATTTCATTCCTTCATGTTTATTATTAAAATGAATCAAACAAGGTTTTAATGAAATGGAATTAGAAGTTTAGAACCCCATACCATTATGGTTTCCCATTTCATTCCATTCCTACGCACCGAACCAAACGACCCCTAAGAGTTTTGCGTAGAGACGTAGAGTTATGGTATAATTTGTTGTTTCCCTTCTCTTATTTAATTAAAAGCATATAAATAGATGTATTGATGAATATATTAAGCTTCTCTTATTTAATTAAAAGCATAAATAGATGTATTGATGAATACATTAAGCACTTAAGTTTACGAGGTATAATTAAAAAATACGAGCTATAGAATACGAACACATAAAAACGCGAGCTATTAACGTAAGAATGCGAGTTAATAGCGCTATTAAACTAAAAATACGAGCTAATGTAAAAATATACGAGCTATTAAGATAATAATACGAGCTAATGTGAAAAAAAACATACGAGCATATAAGAGGATCACGAATTTACAAATATGAGCATATAAGAATACAGGCTAATATAAAAAGACTACGAGCTAATCTAAAAGAATGCGGGCTAATAAGATAAAAATACGAGCTATTAAGATAAAAATACGAGCTAATGTAAACGAGCTAATAAGATAAGAATACGAGCTATTAAGATAAGAATATGTGCTAAAGTAAAAAAGAATACGATCTAATATAAAAAAAATACGAGCTAATGTTAAAAGAATACGAGTTTCAACTATCTTCATATATATTAGAAATATTTGATAAAAAATTTCTTTGAGATGATGCTCAAATGAAAAGTATACAAGTTATTATAACAATATATCTGCTTAAAAAATTATTTTGACAGTGATGCGTAATATATAAGTGTCTTTCCAAGACCATTGAATCGAAAGTACATGTTTCCGTTTCTATTGGAATTTCAGGTACTTTCAACATTCCATATTGTTCCATTGATGATGATACATCTGATGTTTCATTAGCCATAATAAACAATCATACTTGAATTATTCTCTATATATGTCTATTCACAAAAACTTAGGAGAGACCGCCTCTCAATAAATTAGTGAGAGACGACCCAAATTAATGTTATACTGGATCTAAATTATACCATATTATAATATGATATAATTCTCATTAATTTAATTTATTAATTATTATGGTAAATCTCACTATTTTCGGCAGTTTCCAACTAATTGAATAACTCCCTAATATTGCTCTACAATCATATCAATATTGCCTAAAAAATTTGTAAAATATTTTTACAGTATCTTGAACCTTCTTCTTCATTGTCGATTAATTTGTATTTTCATTTGATTAATTATCTCCATCTTATTTACACACATTACCCGGATTTATATTTCTTTTGTAATGGAACGATCAAGGTTTGTTTGTTATTTTGTCTACAATGTATTATATGTAATTGATGTCAATCATTGCATGCATACTTTATTTTTAAAATTTTACAAATCATTTAAGTGTCGATGCAGTGAATGAGATTCCCAAAGAAACGACGATTAATACGGAAGAACATGACGATTTGATAGAAATATACGGTATTTTTAACTACGACTAATTTATTTGTTATATTTAATACTTTTGTTTACAAACTAATTTGTTTCCCCCTTGTAATTTGTAGCACTGGCGATGATGAAAAATACTAAATATGATCATTCAATACCGTTTGAGGAATATGATCTCACAATAACAGAGGATGATTGTAAATAATTATTGAAGGAGATAATTGCATAAATTTTGTACCTCTTTTTTCTTGTTATGTACCCTCAGAGTTGACAAATAATCAGCTGCATGAGTTTCGTACCTTATTTTCCTTTTACGTACCTATCTACAAACTAGATAAATAATAAGTTGCATCAATTCCGTACCTATTTTCCCTTGTGACGTACTATCAATCACTTGTGTATTGTTTTTCCCTTGTTACGTACCATTGTTTCCTTGTACTTTTTATCATGATATAGGAGTGATTAGAGATGGAATAGACATGCTTTTTACGGACCTTTCATTCTGCTAGTATTCTCATCTCTTGTTCATGCTGAAAGTTTGATAAAGTTGGAATGTTGTGCTATCACTCCCTTCGTGTATTTTATTTGAGTTCAGTATCTAATATTCCGAACCGATTTTTAATTACACGTTTAATTTTGTATCCAACACACCGTTAGTCCTATAATCGCAGAAGAAAATTCAATAGTATACCTTCCATTATTTTATAAAACATGCAAAAAGCGGTACGTATTTTCAAAAATACAGTACGAGTTCTATAACACAGTAACATATTAGTGTTTATTTTTTTTATAGGTTTAATACATACCATTCTTTGTCTGGTACGTAAATTTCATTCCAGCAAGAACACAATAATTCGTAGAAGAACATAGTCGTCAAACTAAACTTACATAACACTTTCAAAATCATGTCTAACAAAATGCAACAAACAACGACCAAATAATCTAACTACATACTCAAACTTAAATTGTCTAAAAACCAACATCAACATTGCTTAAATATGAGAAAAACAATCCGTCCTTTTTGCTCCATTTTTCTTGCTCCTTTCATTCGAACTAATCTTTTACTTTTCCTTCGTATTTGAGCATTTCCCCTTTTCTGTCATTATAAAAATTATTGGTTAGAAATGCTAAAAATACAAGTACAAAAAAGAAACATAATGGTATTGTATACAGAAATACAAAACAACAAATTAAAGGTACCATATCTAGAGAACAGATACAAAAGCACAAATTAAAGGTACTATATAACAGAAATACAATTCGGCTATATTAAGATATAAGTACGAAATTTATCAAACCAAGTACCAGAAGTCAAGATATACCAAAGAACAAATTTAAGGTACCATATAACAATTATACAATTAGGCTCTATTAAGGTACTAATACAAAATGTATAAAAAACAGGTACAAAACAATGAAAACATCAAAAGTTACAAAAGTAAAAGTGAAGGTTACATAACAAAAATACATTTAGGCTATAATTTGGTACTAAGTACAAATTTAACAAAAAAAAAGTACATACTAGAAGTAAAACAATATACAAAACAACAGATTTAAGGTATCATATAACAACTATACAATTAAGCTTCATTAGTGTACAAATACAAAATGTATGAAAACTGATACAAAACGTCAAAAATTACACAAAATAACAAATATTGATACAATGTGCAAGAAATTGAAAGAAAACATAAGATCCAAGTACAAAATTACTACACAAGTACAAATCAGAAAAACAAAGATACAAAAACTATACTTCGTAAACTGGTACGAAATCAAAACCCAATAAAAGGATATATGTACAAACAATAAGTAGAAACTAACACAAATTCACTTAACACACAAAACCCTCAACAACAGGTACAAACACAAATAATTAAAAAGACACGAACTTTATTGTTGCACTAACAACAAAAACGAATCCACAAAAACAAACGGATCCGTTGCTACAATTATACATGCAAAATGATGAAAATGTTGAGTACAAAAATAAACATGCAATCAATAAAATTAATAGCAAAATAGAGATGAAGAATAACATACAAAAGCACGATTTTCACTATCTCTTCGGTGTCTGCTTTAAAGGGTTTTTCTACCCGACCTCTTCTTCATTATGAAATATTGGATTTCAAATTTGATGAAGGAACAAACATTTGAATTGGAATCAGAATGAGAAAGGCTTTTGAATTTTTGGTGTTTTTGAAAACTATAATAATTGACAGAACGGTTGGGATTGTGTAGAGAAAGATTTTTTCTTTTAATTTCTTTCCTTTTTTCTCTCTAAATAATTAATATAAATTTGGTGAGTTTTATTCTCTCTCCAAGATATTCATATGGTATATTGATATGCTCCAAATAATATATGGGTCGTCTCTCACTATTTTATCGAAAGACGGTCTCTCAGGAGACCTACTGATGTCTATTATACTAAGGCTATGTTCTTTTGGACTTATTTTTGCTTAATTTAAGTTAAGCAGCAAAAATAAGTTAAGTTCAGAAAAGTTCAGCAACAGAAAAAATAAGTTAAGTTAAGTTCAACAAAAATAAGTTTAGAAAAGTTCAGCAAAAATAAGTTAAGTTCAGCAAAAATAAGTTAAGTTAAGTTCAGCAAAAATAAGTTCAGAAAAGTTAAGCAAAAATAATTTCAGAAAAGTTATTATTGACAGATTTTCACATATTCTCTCGTACAAATGTCTCATGTGCGACCATTTTTTTTAATTACCCAAAATTGTCACTATTAACAAAAGAATAGTCAAATTTTCCAAAAAATACACGGGTTAAAAATTACACACAATAATTCCCGTATGATAATAAACATACCATATTTAAATAGAAATAAATTATTAAAAAAATTGTGATAATATAGAAATAGATTATTAAAAAAAAATATGATATGTGATTTACTTTTTAATTATGTATTGAAGTAAGATAATGAACATACTATATTTTTATATAAAAAGAAATTATTATTATTATTACTACTATTTTATTATTATTATTATTATTATTATTATTATTATTTAAGTTACTATTTACTTAGTTCGAAAAATTTAGACTCATATCAGTTAAGTTTAGAAAAGTTAAGTTCATAAATGTTAAGCAGATATAAGTTAACTTTAACAAATATAAGTTAAGTTAAGTTCAGCAAAAATAAGTTCAGAAAAGTTCAGCAAAAATAAGTTAAGTTTAGAAAAAATAAGTTAAGTTAAGTTCAGCAAAAATAAGTTAAGTTCAGCAAATATAAGTTAAGTTCAGAAAAATTCAGAAAAAATAAGTTAAGTTAAGTTAAGCAAAAATAAGTCCAAAAGAACGGGGCATAAGTATTTTAAGAAAATTAATTGTTACGATAATTACTTTGAAAACATATCAAGATATTACCCGGACAACGTCCGGACATGAAATCTAGTTTTCTATAAAGAAAGAACTTATTTTAACAAATCCAATGTAATCCACAGTATAAAAAACTTTGATTAGAAGTTCTTATTAACCAGAAAAACCGAAAAAAAAAATATTACTATTGCAACTTGCAGTCGCTCTTACCCACCCAACCAAACTCTTGTGATATTCATTCACCCAACCTAGAGGTGGCAATCGGGTCACTCGGGTCGGTTACGGGTCGGGTCAAAGCAGGTCGGGTCATATCGGGTCCAGGTTGTGTCGGTTCAATTTGCTCTTCAGTTCGGGTTCGAGTCGGGTCGGGTCGCTATCGAGTCGGGTCAGCAACATGCTCGTTTCAGGTCGGGTCGGGTTCAGTTACGTCGGGTCATTATATGGGTCGGGCCATATCGGGTCAAAATATATAATTGGGTCGAGATCGGTTCGGTTCGGGCTTTTGTGGGTCGGGTCGTGACGGGTCAAAATATTTAATCGGGTTGAGTTCGGTTCATAATTCACATGTCCACTTCACAAACCCTAAACCCTAAACCCTAAACCCTAAACCCTAAACCCTAAACCCTAAACTTTATTAGTTATTCTTTAGTCGATCTTAGTAAGGTGGCTTTACACTATTATAGTATAAAACAGATCCAAATATAAGTTCATTACTTTGTTAATTATAATATTGAGATTGGAGATTATCGAGCCTACTCGCGTTTAACATTTAAGTGATGAATCATGAAATATTTATCTAATTCATTTGATAGTAACATTTAATAGTATGACTTAAGGTGACAATATGACTAAGGGTCTTCAGTATAATGACAGCATAACGTTACAAACTTTTACGAAAGCTCTAACTAAAATGAAAATAATAGCAATCTTGAGATTACAGATTATCGAGCCTACTGGCGTTTAAGTGATGAATCATGAAATATTTATTTAATTCATTTGATAGTAACATTTAATAGTATGACTTAAGGTGACAATATGACTAATTGTCTTCAGTATAATGACAGTATAACGTTACAAACTTTTACGAAAGCTCTAACTAAAATGAAAATAATAGCAATCTTAAGATTAGAGATTATCGAGCCTACTCACGTTTAAGTGATGAATCATGAAATATTTATCTAATTCATTTGATAGTAACATTTAATAGTATGACTTAAGGTGACAATATGACTAAGGGTCTTCAGTATAATGACAGTATAACGTTACAAACTTTTACGAAAGCTCTAACTAAAATGAAAATAATAGCAATCTTGAGATTATAGATTATCGAGCCTACTCGCGTTTAAGTGATGAATCATGAAATATTTATCTAATTCATTTGATAGTAACATTTAATGGTATGACTTAAGGTGACAATATGACTAAGGGTCTTCAGTATAATGATAGTATAACGTTAAAAACTTTTACGAAAGCTCTAACTAAAATGAAAATAATAGCAAATCTTGAGATTGGAGATTATCGAGCCTACTCGGCACTCACGTTTAAGTGATGAATCATGAAATATTTATATATCTAATTCATTTGATAGTAACATTTAAGAGTATGATTTAAGGTGCCAATATGACTAAGGGTCTTCAGTATAATGACAATATAACGTTACAAACTTTTACGAAAGCTCTAAAATGAAAATAATAGCAATCGAGGTTATTATCGAGACTAGTCGTGTTTGAGTGAATCATGTAATATTTAGCTTGGCACAACATTAACTGTCAACGTCGTAATCTGATTATACGAGTACAAATTTTATTACTTATCGGATTGAAATAAATTATCTGTAAAACAATTTTATTTTATGTCATAATTGAAAACTAAGTAGAATAGTTTTGAAAATGAGATGAATATATGACATATATTTCAAATTTTCATTTAGGCACAAATTGAAAATTAAAAACAAAAATTGAAAAATTGAAAAATTTGAATATTGAAAACTGAAAAGGGAAAGTGACTAAGTTACACTGCCGCCTATCTAATTACTACTCCACTTTCAACTTTCATTTTAAAAAAAACCCTAAATCCCTAAATGGCTCCTATCTTATGAACTCAAGTCTCAAAACCATAAATACACTGCCGCCTACTGCCGCCTACTGTCGCCTACTGCCGCCTACTGCCGCCTTATTCTTCGTCTATCATAACTAAACCTAAGGTACTTATTTTCCATCTTTTCTCTTAATTTTTGTTGTTGTCTTGATCAATCTCATTGTTGTCTTAATTATCATCTTATTTTTCTGGGATTTATGTATGGTTTGTCTTAATTATCATCTCACTGTTTTTGGAGCTGAAGCGCTATGTTTGATCAAGTGATGCCTTTCATTAAGGATTATTAGTCAAATATGTATCCCTGTAACTTAGGATTGTTAGCTTAATATTAGCTCTGAAGTTGGACTTAGTTGCTTATTTTGTATAAATACTGAACTCATGTAATCCGTTTAACTTATCAATATCAGAAGGATTATTAGTCTTGTGTGTGAGCGCAGAATGCAACCCACTGATTTTGGGTCTGTGCTTAGCTGTAACTGGCAGAGCAGAAATAAGAAGAGTGGAAATGGCAGTTGTGTACTGCTATGGTAATGTGTAGTGCTGTTTTACTCATTTATGGGTAAATGCAGGAATAAGGATAGGAGTTTAGTTGCTTTGATCTGTAGCAGCAGAGCAGCATTGTTGGGTCTGGCAATTATTTGGGAGATTCAGGCTGATTTGTGTTGGCAGATATGTTGATCTGTTTGGCAGAATCTCTCTTTATGTAAAGTTTTTGCACTCAGGTGCTCTTCATTTGCTGCATTTAACAAACATGTTCAATTTATATCAGTAAATTGGTATGATGGCATGGCATTGTTGTACTAATTTATGACGTATTGCGAACAAGAATTGGTTAAACTAGGCAATGCTAGTTCTGATGGCTGTTTGTGTTGACATCTTATTGCCTGCAACCACACATTCATTAGTATTGTAGCTAAGGCATAAAACCAAGTAAGCTAAAGGAGAAGGTCTGCAGGAAAAGTGAGAGTAATCAGTAAACGAGTAGGTCTTTAACTTGTGTTTACGAACTGCGGCTAGCACTCAAAGTGTAAGTTGCAAAATAAGGTGTAATTTAAACAATTGAAGTTGCAAAATAAGATCAAAATATTAATTAAATCAAATTGGGTCGGGTTAGATTCGAGTCAATTCGGGTTGAGTCGGTTCGGGTCATATCGGGTTATAAATCATTCCCAGGTCGGGTCGGGTTGGGTCATGTCGGGTCAAAACGGGTTGTACACTCATTCGGGTTACAGGTCGGGTCAGTTGGGTCACAAGTCGGTTCGGTTCATTCAATGTCGGGTTATATCGGTTGACAGTTCACCCACGGGTCGGGCCAGGTCGGTTCGGTTCATTGTTTTAGCGGGTGTTATCGGGTCGGTTATCGGGCAGTTCGGGTCGGGTTACTCGGGTCGGGTCAGCTTTTGCCAGCTCTAACCCAACCAAAACCTAACCATTCATTCACCTCACTACCGCCGGCAGCCACCTCACTACCGCCGGCAGCCATCTCGTGACCCACCATCACTTCATCTAAGTTGATCAAATTCCAGTTCGTAATAAGGTATATAATTTTTCTTTCACTTTTCTTTTAGTCATCTATTTTTCAAGGATTTGATTTCGTTTGTCATGAATATTGTTTTTTTATTCAGTTTGGGTTAACAGATTCAATTTTTATCATCGTGTTAGGGTAGAATTAAGTTTTAGGGTTAATACTTTCAATTTAATTTTAGACAGTTGAAAATAGTGAGAGTTATATTATACTTCCTCTTTTCCTGCTTAGGTTGAATCCAGCATTGCTTTTCCCCCATCTTGTTTGGAGTGATCATTACGAAGGACCATTGCTCGCTTATTACTGAACAAAATAGCGAAATTACTAAGAGCATAGTTGAAGTCAAGTAAAATTACCCAAATACTAATTGACTTCCAACTATTCTCTACTTTTGTTTTCCTGCCTAGAATTTGGCCTTCGTTCTCTCCTACTTCTCCTGCTTGCTTCCTCTTTTACTTTTCTAAATGGCGTCTTATACGAGTTCTAAACGAATGAGACGATAAAATTACTAAACAACCCTCACTTGGGTAATCCTTGGTCCACAAAATCGTCATTTACCTCTTCTATTCTTTTCTTCAAATTAAAGCAGCTATATCAATTGAATTAATCACACAAACAGATTTCGCTGGTGGGAGATGCGTCGGAGCTCAGAATAGGAGTAGATTATCAATTTTTAGGGTTAGTTTGTTTTTCAATAAAATTAAAAATCCCTCTTTTCTCTACATTTCTTAGTTCAAGTCAATTAGTATTTGGCTTTACAACAATTGTAAGAGGATTCACCATCTTACTTCCATTTAATTCAAGTTGTTATTTTTATTGATTTATGCAATTGCTTAGTTAAAGGTTCAATATTTATTATTCTTTTCATGTTTAATGTTATTATTATTGTTACTTGTTTATTTGATTTAGTTTATTTTAAAGTTTTAATCTTTATTGTTTTCACTATGTTTCATATTGTTATTATAGTAGTTAGTTTGTTCAACGAGAGTAGTGAGTAAATTCACTATGTTTCATATTGTTATTATAGTAGTTATTAGTATGTTCAATGATAATTCTTGTATGAGTAAATGAGTAATTTTCTCATTAGGGTTCGGTTAATCCCTAACATGCCGAGTTTACTTGATTGAATTCCATAATTAACTAGTTGTTCGGTGAGGAGTTGGGGTTAATTAAGGAATTTGACTTGTTTATGTTTTATTTGGGACCTTTGTTGACTTTTGACCCTTGACTGTCGATGGGAGTTGGCTCACCTCTTTTTGGTTTGAAATCGACCCTTGGTGAGGGAGTGGGATGACCGAGAAGATAATGTGGACTTATTGACCTTAGCTTAGGATAAGGGATTCCGACTTACGAACCCGGGTTTCCTAGTGTCCAAAAAAATTAATTAGTTTGTTAATTGTTTTATATTTGATTGACATTTGTTTTTGTAAGTTTGTTGTACATTGTTTATGATTTCCGTTTGAGATTGTAAAACAAACTAAGTTTGTGAAAATATGTGAGTGACTAACAGACTAAGACTAAGTATACCTGATGATTTTCGCTTGAAATTGGAAAGCAAACAAGAAGTATATATGTGTGACGTGTGAGTGAACATCGTCATCTTTATTTTTCTATTTGTTAATCAAAATGATAAAAAACACGTTTACAAAAACCAAATGCCAAAAGAGAACCAAATGCTAGTTATTATTTTAATAGCTACCTATGATTTGTCTTCACTTTTCTATTTGTTTTCATTTTTCTATTTACAAAAACCAAGAAGTTTATTAATAGCTAATTATGATTTTAAGTTAAAAAGTTTAATGTTTTAGTGATTTAAAGTTGTGAAAATTGTTTGTTTGTAGATTAATAATGAAAACTAAAAGCTTAGCATACTTTTGGAGTCGGAAGTCACAAAAAACCACATCGTCATCTTCTCCATTGTCATTAGAACCTCAAGATGATATGCCTTCACTAATTTCAACTTAATATCAACCTCGCCGGATGGCTTTAGATTTTTCCCTTTAATTTGTAATTATATTACTATGTATTGACGATATTAGAATATAATGTACAAATGTTGTCTACAATTTTTTTCCTTACTATGCCAACCCTTTTCTGAAATCCTGAATCCGCCCCTGTCACGCATCATAACTTCCTAATCATTTTTGTAAATGCAGGTTGTTTAAACTACTAGAGATGGTAGATGAGACTAAGTTTGATGTCAATTTTAATTTATGGGCGTTTAGAGTACCTCGTCAATTTTGTAAAGCGGCCACTCAAATACTTCATGGGTATTATTCTACTATATTTCTGTTTTCACTTCCATTGCTCTCTTTCTTTATTAATCAATCATCTTTGGATATTCTAGGGTGTATCTCGAGTTTTTCGTTTATACCATAACCTTATTTATTGTCTTTGCTAACTTAGTTTCTTAATTGACTTATTAAATCATCTATTTACCATTCCAATTATTCGGTAACCTATTCATTTACTTATTTGTTCTTCGAATTGCTCATTAACCCACCAAAAACTATACGAATCTAACTAAAAATTCATTAAATCTTCATCATCATGTCATGAATCGTAACAAATATTTTTAATAGTAATCCGTGCTTATCAAAAGTGATTTGTGATGCTTCTCTTGTAGGATGATACAACATTAAAGAGTTAGAATAAATGTCAAAGTATGGTTTGATAGTGAAAAGTTAATGGAAAGTTAAACAAAGAAATGATGGAGAAATAAGTAAAAAGTTTAGGGATGCAATGTAAAATATAAAGAAAAGGAGGGGTACACATAGACAACCAAAAAACTCAAGGGTACATAGTAGTATCCTTTTGACAGGGTGTTCTTTTTACTTAAGAATTTTTATTGATCAAGTAGAAACCACACTATATCAATGTTTACTAGCTCGACAATGGACTCCGGACCCCATTTCAGCCAATATTAGTCGAGTAGTATATCGAGATAGATGAGCCAAAGCATGCACCGCCCCCTTCCCTCCCTCTTCACAAATTTAACTTGATAATCCTATGAAAGCAAGCTAGTAAATTCATGATAGTTCTACTGAAATTGCCAAAGTAGTTGGCTGGAAAGGAATTCGGCTTCAACATAGATATGAAAGTGAACAACTCCAACTCCGACATCACATTTTATAGCCTTATTTGTCTAGCCGTCTCAAGTCCAAAGCCGCCTTTGCTTCCACTATATCCGGATCCCACTTCAGTTTTACTTGCTTAACTCCTGCTCTTTCAAAGCACCCCTCATGATCCCGTATTTTTAATCTCAAATCACTCCCAAAATCCCCCAATATAGCAGCATCCACATTGATTTTTAGGTAGCCAAAACTAGAGAGCTTCCACTTGCTGCACACCACAAATACCACGTACATTGCCCTGGCGCTTTCCCTGCACCTACTTCCACGCACGCCAGTATCCCCATGCATTATCGACCACCTTCACAGCTTCACTCTAAGCCCCTTCATGGAACATGCTATATCGCACATTCTAGGAGGCCCATAGCATCATATAAAACCTGTTTTGATCTTCCCCTTTTGTTATTGGAATTACTCGATCCACCCGGTCAACAACAGTCAAAAATACAATGACACCCTGATTTAAGTATGAATATCACTCCTACTAGCTACTGACGTCGGAAACAAGTTGGGTTTATGTCTTGAACTCACTTTTGCAAATTAGAACCACATGAAAGCGATTTAACACACATGTTGCCATTTGAAAACTTTTCACTTCCGGGGGCAGATCAAGTCTCTGTGCTTGCACTACCATTCCCCTAATCCTGCTCTTTCTGCCATCGTATAAATTGATATCCTGATTTAAGTTATCTACCATCTTTTGAAAAATTCCATACCAACCTATCCTCCTATCCTCCTCTGAATCAACTCTAAGTGGTGTTTTATGATTTTCTTTATAGGGTATTTTGGAGCATGCGTTAAATCTGAGTTATAAATTAGTAGCTTTATGATCTCATATTCTTTTATAAAAAAGACCTGTATCCTATACGATGCTAGAACCCTTGACATGAGACATTTGAGGATTTATGAAATACTTTGAAACCCGGAGCGATAAGTAAATATAGAATATATCTATATTAAATCTCTTTAAGACAAACTCATGTTGATGTTACTTGAATCAACTCATGGGATTATCAACCTTGTCCTTAACTAGTTGCCTATTAATCTACTTACTAAAAAAAAATAATTACCCCAATTAATTCTCAGAAAGGGCGGTTTTGTAAGTGATATATATAATCATGTGACCATGTGATATGATAATATGTTATATATATCTACCCGTTCTAACCCTTGCTCCTCTAGTCTGGCTCTGTGGTTGTGCCTTTAACATCTGGTCTTTCACCACTCTCTTAGGGATGTTGTGTTGTGCTTGAGGCATTACATTTTAGTTGGTCCGATTAAGTATCGATTCCCTATCTTACAACATTTCCCTGCTCTTTTTCCTACAAGTGTTACTACGTTTTTAAGATGTTGTCGTACAAGTGCAGATACTTGCTGGATAAGCCTCGTGTGAAGCCTATAACGGAGGATCCAGCTTCAGAGAAGAATCGCTACATGATATTATCGGAGAGAATTCACACTCAAGGTGATGTGTAGGTTGAACTCCTGTTACAGTGCCTAAACATTTTAAATGATCGTATACTTATCATCCCTTTCCAGTCTTATAAAACGATAAGGGCATGTACAATAGCAACAAAAGGAGAGCACTCGTTTTGCATTCCATTTACCCTCTCTTCTTTGAGCGCAATAAACAGTTTTATGCCCACTATAGCAAAACTCTCCCAACATAATTTCATATTGCTTGTTGGCATCACCTCTTCTTTTTAATTTTCTCTAATGCATATTAAAAAACAAATCCAGCCTCATAATTTTTTTGGTATGGCCCACGTTACTTTACGAGCATATGGAGAGCAACTATCCTTTTGTTCCCATGGAGAGCACATGAGTTCCCCTACGGTGAGTAAAAAACAATACTTTTAGCTCACCAACAATGGAAACGTCTTATAGTGCACTTAAAATGCACTGAAAGAGACTCTTTCTGGATGACATAATGAACACTGCCAAAAGTTGCATCAAATGACTACTATTTCACAATAAAACTGCAATGATTTTTGTAAAGCCAATTTTCTATTCCGGGTAATATCTCATGCAAGTGTAAATTGATTAAATAGCAGATTTGTCGGATGTGCCTGAGCAGAAGCTTGAAGAACTCCGAAAGCTCTGTAAAATTGAAGTAATTCCTTACTCGTTGACCCTTGGATATTCCTACTGGGGGGCAGGTGAGTGAATGGTTTTTAAATGTATTAAATGATATCTATATCTCCTCCTACATTATTTGTAGTAAGTTATCTGGCCTTGACCCTTGAACAAAGAAACAAGTGTGTACTCCTTGTGGATCAATTCATAATACTTCTATCTATGATTTTATGCTACTGGTTCTGTCCTTGTTAATAAAACAGTTGTACTTGCACCCGTGATATTAAATCTCAATTTGAGATCTGTTTCAAAGCTAGAGAAACTTGAGTGTAATCTCTAAAAACATTAATTCATGAAATACCTCAAAATTTGTGGGTTTTTATGAATGGGTAATTTTCTCAAAACTCGCATTTTGTAATGTAAAGCTTCAAGACCTATGGGGTCATGAGATCCCACACTCTTGTACATTCCTACACCATTGTTTAAGATTTAATTTCGGGATAGGTTGTCACAACATGATCTTGGTATTAATACTAACTCAAATTGCGATGACGGTAACCTTTAAAATCTTCAATAACTTGGTCGCAATGGATCATGTTGGTGGCCTAGATTTAGTACATGGTTGTACCAATTTTCACGGTGCATTTCAGCATTTGCAAGTCCTGAAGATAAGTGCTCATTTCTGCAATTGATTTGTTGTCTTTAAAGTGTTCCCTGTTGTTTCCTTATTGGAAAATTGAGAACTGTAAATTGGTATGTTGTCGAAAGCTAACATGATGCACCTAATTCATTGTAGAACGTATGTAGAGAATGAACTTACATTTGTTGTTTACTTCAGGCCATTATTTATGTCCGTGAAATTAATTATGATGAGATAGGCTAAGTAGATATTTGAACTCTCGAGTTTTATTCTGTGGGAGTCCAATAGTGTTGAAACTCGATGGTTCAAAACAGAAGTGATGGTGTACATATAACCCTGTCAGGCTCTTGCTTCATACACGAAACAAAAACAAAACAAAATAGGTGATTGTCGTACATGAAACAGACAAAGAAAATAAAGAGCAGATATTTTCTTCTTGATTTATTCGTTTGATAAAACTCTGTAATCTAAATGAGATGACACATTTGCTTGATTTCGTAGCATATTGTGATTCATAGAGCTCATGGTTTTCTTTCTGTCTTCTATTTTGCCTTAACTACAAAATAGTAGATTCTTCATCAGAATTAATGCTGTTATTTTTTTCTGTTTCTTGATCAACTTGTAGACCACATTCTGAGGCAGATTTTGCCTGATGAAGTCGAGGTGCCTTCGTCTTTTGAGACAATAGTTAAGTATTTACAATGTATTTTGTTTCCAATTACTCGTACTGCTTTTCGTGTCTTGTTTTCGATGGCTTTCTTAGTTACTGATATGGTGACCAGCCTAGATGTGCAGCCTAATGAAGCAAAGAATAAGGACGGCCATAAAGAGAGAAAATTTTACTCATATGGAGAAACTAGAAAGTTAGATCAAACCATTTATCTGAGAAATAAGGATATTTGACAAGAAACTCTGCTACAAACAATCATTTTGGGAGATACTAATGACAAGGAGACTACCACAAATGAATTTTTTTTCTTGTAGTGCAACATTTCATGTGCTTATAGTTTTGCTACTTGATAGCATTTCAAAAAGTGGAGTTGTTAAAGTCTCTTCAAGGGTTCTGATTCATTAATTGATGTTTATAGAATATGTGCAGGTCATGTTGCACATCTCAATATCACTGAAGAATTACTCCCTTACAAGGACATTATTGCAAAAGTTATCTATGATGTAAGTAGGCATTTGTTTTGTAGTATAATTGTTTTTAGTTGTGGTTTCCAAGCTTTAAAATGTCTCATTTGAAGGATTTTGATTAGTATTCGAAATTTTCATTTTGGAATTTTGTCACGTAGTCTACTGCTTCATCTGAGAGAAATTCTCTGTTGTTGACAGAAAAATTATCCAAGAATTAGAACTGTAGTGAACAAAGTTGGCAGCATCACGAACGAGTTTCGGGTTCCAAAATTTGAAGTCCTCGCTGGTGAAAGTGATATGGCTACAGAGGTCAGGCAGTATGGAGCAAAATTCAAGCTTGATTACGGTCTGGTCTACTGGAACTCCAGATTAGAACATGAGCATATGAGAATGGTGTCTCGATTCCAAGCTGGAGAGACCATCTGCGATATGTTTGCTGGCATTGGCCCATTTGCTGTTCCAGCAGCACTAAAGGGTTGCACTGTGTATGGAAATGATCTCAACCCGGATAGCATCAGATACTTGAAAATCAATGCAGAAATTAATAAAGTTGAGAATCGTGTATTTGCATATAACATGGACGCAAGAGAATTCATCAGTCAATTGATGACTGTTCCTGCTGTGAAGAAAAACGATTCCTGCAGAACTCCTCCAAATGCTTCTGATGGAAGCAACAGGACATCCAATGGCGGTGTCAATGATGAAAAATTTGAAGGTAATCTAAAAGATGTACTTGCTCTTTTGTGTTCTGTGCTCGTGAATTTCGCATGGCAGGCAACAAGGTCTATGAAAGTGTTATAATTTGGACTTGCAGCTGCAACAGTGAAGGTGACCTCATCTATTTCAGCAGCTAAAAGGCCCGCAGAATATTGTCAAGAAGGTATCACAGATAAGCGTCGGAAGCCTACTATGTCTCATGTCCACTAAACATAACAAATCTGACTCTATCAGAATGACACAACTCAAACCCGAATTGACTTAACTTGAAAGAAGCCTACCCAACCTAACTAGTACTTTGAATCATTAATCTTTTGTTAGCCACAGCCTAGAAATGATCCAAGTGACCCTATTGCAATCACTGTTCGAAAACAATCTGAACTTATGATGACAAGTAAGAGCCCACCCCTAGAGACTGGGCCCTAATGACATGCGTTCTAGACCTAAGAGTCACTTATGATTTTGTGAATGACCATAACCATTCTTCCTTGTGGAGCCATATATTGATTGATATATCTATTGATCCTTTTCATGCTACAACTACTTTAGATGATGGAGCGGTGGGAACCAATAGTTCTGGTAGCAGGAAACGTGAAACTGCTAAGAGGCTGAGGACCTTTGATCCTCCTGCTGTTAAACCGTGGGAGCATGTTGATCATGTGATAATGAACTTACCTGCTTCTGCACTCCAGTTTCTCGGTAAATATGCACCGACCTAAAAAAATATGTTATTGCGTCTCTAGATGATTTGTCATTCGTAAATCTCCCGATTGACCAGTGATTTGTCTCTGTATACGACATGGTTACCAATTTCTTATTCCAACCCACAGATGCATTTAAATGTCGAATACAGAAGAAATATTGGAAAGGGCTTCTGCCCTGGATTCACTGTTACTGCTTCATCCGGGCGAGTGAAACTGAAGAATTTATTATTTCAGTGAGTATCTATGCCTTCTTATTCTGTATACTTTTTTCCTCGCTGCATTTTTTTCCGTGTCCTTTTAGCTTGGAATATGACAGTACTTTTGTTTAAAGTATTGCAAGTGAACACAATTCCCATTAGATGATCTCAGGATAATACTATGGTGAGCTTTGGGGTGTTATTCTTTCTATTAGTGGATGGATGGCTAAGGTTAATTAATAAGTAAGTTGGTCTTGTATTATTATGAACAATAGGTCTCTCACTTCTACGGTTATATAAGATAGAAAGTAGAATGCATAGGAAATCGCAAATGACTTGTCTTTATCCTCCCATGTATTATGAATATAGTGAAGTTAGCTTGCAGGGAATATCAGCAGTCCGTACAATTTACATATGAACAAAGTAAAAGTAGAAAATTGTTAATCCAATAATTCCCTTGACAAGTTTATTATCTGCTTTATTGATTCCCATGTTTGCTACCCTAGAATTTAACAAAATACTTGTTTATGTATGAACTTTGTAGCACAAAGTTAGCTGCTAGCCTTTTTTATTCTTCTTCAAGAATTCTGTGTGTCAATATTGATTTACTTAGCTCGGTATTCCCACAATTTTGCAGGAGGCTGAGTCTAGGTTGGGTGCTAAGATACTCGACCCCGTGTTCCATAGAGTTAGGGACGTTGCACCTAACAAGGTAAAATAAACCTTTTGTTTTTACTTCATTTGCATGCCTAATCTTTCGATGATAGTGGTGCCAAAGACGCGTGCTTTGGTTTAGATTACTCCTTATGATGAGGTAATGTAGAAATACTTGTAAATTAGCCACACTTCAGTCAAATGTGAAGCGAGAAGTAGCAATTTTTCGCACAATATTCATTATGGATCATTCGTTAGCAACCTCTAATTCCAGTTCACAATGTTTTGCGATAATCATTGAGGCACTAGAGTCTAGACTCTAAAGTAATTTATTAAGGTACCTCGTTTCTTACTTTCCTACATGATTAATTAAACTGTACTAATGCCATTTCTCAGGCTATGTTTTGCTTAAGCTTCAGACTTCCCGAGGAAGCTTGTGTCGGTGAAGAGGTTGCTCAAGCCGTTGTCTGCTGATGATTAATCCAAGACTCGGTTTCATGTCTGTAAAACAACCCTTTACCCGTGACATTTGTCCCCTTCAGGCCTTCGTTAAGAATATAACAAGGCAGTTGTGTGCCATTATAATTTCAATAGTTGGTAGAGTTAGGAGTCGATTAGATTAGTTCCGTACTCCTAGTTATGTACCTAGTAGCTACTAGCTAGGGACTATAAATTTCGATTGTTGTATTTTACTTTTAATCATCCAAGTTTAAAGAAATTTATAAAAATGGATCAGTCACGGGGTTGAACGATTCTTTTCAAATCTTGTTTAAAATATCGATTGGATTCGAGTTGGACTCTTACCCGGTGCTTCTGTACTCAAACCATTTTGACCTTAAAAATTCAAGCAGGGAGATTATATGAAATCGGGGGAGTACAACAGTTCCGCTTGTACCGTGTTAAAATGTGAAGAAGAATAAATTATGATGCTGAAATGAAAAGTTGTTTGAATAATTCTTGTCAATTAAAAAAAAACCAAATTTCCTCTAAGAGAACACTCTGATAACTCTTTTAAGCAAAAACCTCATAAGTATAATTACTACGGAGTATGTGTCAAAAGAAGTATTAGTTTTACTCCTCGCAACCTCAATTCTATCGCACATGGGCTAGCGAAAGTGGCCATGCGGATGTAAAACCTTTATTTACAACTGACAAAAAGAAAAATAATGTATTCAACGATGTCGGTATAATCCTATTTGTATTTGCTTTACTACACATTCAGATATCCCCATATATTATATTGCAGGAATAAATTAGAATACATTTGCAGTATAACATGCCTCGATCAATAAAAGAAGCTATGAATTCCATGCAGCATCAACATTATTTTGAAATTGTTGCGGAAGAACACCATTATGATCAGTAACGGACCCAACAATTAAAGGACTTCCCATGCTATAAGCAATAGTGTTATTCCCTTGAGGAAGTTGGCTCAACATCGAAACAAACGAGTCATTTCCCTCCGTTCCGGAGCTTCCGTTGGGTTGCAGTGATCGTTGGTGGTGGTGAAACCGTTTACTCAACAATGAACCACCATCGCCTGATCCATCTGTCTCCTCCCAGTAGAGGTGATCGCGCTTGTGGTCATTGTGAAGACTCATAGGCAGAGGAGATCCAGGGTATAAATGATCTGTCGCCCTTGAAGTTGGAGTTGATAAGTGTGACATCTCATAGTAATTTTGATCATTATTGTTTATGTTTTGATCCATAATCAGGCTGCTAGAAGTGGTATGCTTTGATGAAAGTGATCTCATCAACTTTTGTTGCTTGATCATCTCCTCTAGCATCTCGCCCCGATCATGGTCCGATGGTCTTTGAGTGTTGTTCTTCTTGTAGATTCGACATAATACCCAATCATCAAGCTTAATCACCAAACACAATGACCCAATTTAGTAGTAGTAACTACAAGACGCAACATCAAAATCATAAGTAGTGAATCGAATATTAAAAAAAAATACCCTTAAAGAGGCTTTCTTAGAGAGAGCAGCAAAAGAATGAGGCAATTTGGAGTTATGGTTGGCGTCAATAATCCGAAATTCATGCATAATCCAATCAGTTTTGATGCCTCTTGGAGGCTTACCACCATAGAATACCAAGGCTTTCTTAACACCAACTTTCTGATTACCAATAGATGTTACAATTGGTTTATCTGTACCTGTAGCCTTCCAATACCCTGAAGTAGCCGCTCGATTCGGTCTCGCTCCGTTCGGGTACTTACGATCCCTTGGGCTAAAGAAGTACCATTCGTTCTCTCCAAATATCGCCTTACCTATACCATAATAATAATAATAATAATAATAATAAATAAAATAACATCACAATATGGACGACTAATTAATTAATATTAACAAGTGATGATAGGGTCTAAAACACGAAATTGTTGTTACTTGGTAATTCCCATGGATCAAATTTGTACAAGTCGACCTCGGCGATAATGGCAACGGGAAGAGGGGAAGAAGAGGCTTTCCTTTTGAGGTAATGAACGATGAGTTCTTCATCAGTAGGATGAAATCGAAAACCAGGAGGTAGCTGAGGGTATGGTGGGGTAGAAGATGAATCTGTGCTCTCCATGCCTACTTGCCTACTACTACTTTTTTCTCTTTTCTTCTTTCTACCAATTAAGGTTTGTTCATAGTACAACAACTTAGGCTAAACTTTTAATGTTATTCATCAAATGCCAATTTATATGCCTTGTTTGGCAAATATTGTCATATACTACTAGTATGTGGGTGGGTGAGATAGGCTGGTAGTACCCACTCATGTACCTCACTACCCCAATACTAGATCGACACCTAGCCTACTGCTCGACCCGTGAGTTTTCAGAGTTTAATATTTTTGAACTTCGTATAGGCAAAAATTAATTGACTAAACAACATATTAGGTGAAATTAGTAGATCGTGGCTTAAATAGTAGTTTGATCAATCAATCTACTAATTTTATGTGTTTGTTTAATAGCATATTCAGATAATATATTGGCTAAAATCTATTGTTTTTTAATCGGTTGCTCTTGTAATATCATATTGAGTTTATACATGAGAATTGTAGATTTTCTATATAATCTGCTAGTTACCAAATACAAATTTTTACTAATGCTAATTTAATAACCAAATGTGTTTGGTGTGGTGGTTGCTCACCTCATTCCTTAACCATGAGAGGGGATTATACACCAATGACGGTCATGATTTCATTAGATATTTAAAATTATTATGTTATTTAGCTATATTACGGATACGTTGATTTTGGGAAATAATCTATTTAAACCGAGAATGATCATCTTTATTTTCTAAATACGGATTTACGGAATTTTTGGTTTTGAAGGGGACTGTACAACCGGTTGTATATATCTAGTAGTATAAATTTGGAGCTTTATCGCAAAAGATCTGAGCTTATATGTACATTTTACGAGATTTATTGAGAAAAATTTGAGTGTCTTTATTAAAAAACGTTGAACTCAAAATATTATATTAAAACTCAAAAACAATACGTATAAACTAAATAAGCTTTTACTTTTAACAATTAAAAAATTAAAAAGTAAATCCAAAATTTTTAAAGTTAAAAAAATGTATATGAGCTTAATTAGATTATATTGGAGGTATGATACTTATATACATATAGATATACTCCTTCATATTCGATATATTCTTTCATATTTCCTAAAAGCATTATTCAGGATTTCTCCCCCTTTCCTACTTTGGAACTTTTTATTCTTATTTTATTCATTTCTCTCTCATATTATCAAATCTCACCCAACTCTTTTATTCCAATTTTATTCCTTTTTTAATGTTCATGTCCTACAATTTCTTATTTAATTTCTAATTATTCATCACCCTCATATCACTAAACTCCACCCAATTCTTTACACTTATTTTATTCTCTACCTTATTCATGGTGCCTACTCAAAGGGGAACACGATATGGAATAGAAATTTTCTTATTTAATTCCTAATTATTCATGCATCTCTCCTATCACCAAATCCCACCCAATTTTTTGCACTTATTTTATTCTCTAACTTATTCTCGGTGCCTAACTCAAAGAGAAACAATATATAGAATAAGAGAGAGTACAATCTTATTTGGGAGGTTAGGGTGACCGGGGAAAATTCAACTTATTCATTATTTGAGTTGAACTTAAGGGAAGAGGAATGGACATGAATCACATGATGCATGGACGGGAGAGAAATCTTATTTATATTAATAATAAGAACATTTCGTGCAATTTCGTGCGTTCATGTTATTATATCCATTTTATTTTATTTTTTATTTTTAAATAAATGTAGAACCCACCACAAAAAAATATATGGAATTAATTTATGAAAACCAACTATGTTAATAGAATTTCATCGAAAAATAAATACAAAATTTCAATGAACCATCATCCTCAATTTCATTTATGTTCCATAAATAATACTTCCTCCATTCCAATCAATTCTATACATTTCACTTTATGGGCACTATTCATAAGTCGAGTTAATCTTCGATACAACTTCTAATATATAACGTAAAAGATAGTCATGTGAGATCTTGTTTAAATTGTCTTATCGAATACATTGTGAATATCAAATTTTTATAATTTTTATCGATATGTGACTAAAGATATTAACAAAATAATACGAGTATTGGCAAACGTGAATAAAGTAAATGTATAGAATTGATTGGAATGAAGGAAGTACAATATAAAAATGCATAATTTTCCCAATAGAATACTAAAAAAATAAAATAAAAAGGTGAACAAAAAACATTATTATACAGTGAAAATATAAATGATAAAAAATGGTAAAACAAATAACGTTGTTATATTATTTTACAAGCTTTTAACTCTAACATTTGACCATCATAATAGCAAATTTTTGAAATATTACTAAATTTGACTAATTTTTTTGAATAAGAAATAGTTTCCAACAAAAAAAATGTTATCAAATAGTATTGTTTTAATTTTCAATTTTAAAAATAAGATCTACAAAAAGTTAACAAAGTAAATGAACTATAAAATTCTATTAAATTGATTTTAGAGTATTCCGTTAAAATAATACTCTAAAGAAATTCGTTGTAGATATTGAGCTTATCCACTAAAATGAGTAGATTTTAAAAAATTGTTATCATGTTTTAACACTGCATTCGTGCATTTTTTCACGGATTTAAAACATGTGCAAACTTCAAACCATTGCAATTTTTGCACGTGTTTTAAATTATGATCATTATAAAAGAAATAGAGTATAAGATATATATGTATTTTGGTTTACCATTTTTAAATATTAATTTATATCGATGTTTTTAAAACTATGTCCGTACAGTTTTACACAAGTTAAAAACTAGTAAATCTTTTAATTAAGGAGGGTATTTGATTGCTTGACCCTAAGTTCATGGGAGACATAATTCTTCCGTTTCGGTGATTTGTTTGCTTATTTTATTTGGATGTCTTAGTTACTTGTTTGCATATTTATGTTAGGATTGCATTTGATGGGAAGTTGAATCATCTTACACCAAATTTGATGTATTTGTCATTTAATAATTGACTCATTTATCTTTCCATAATTTTTGTAGCAAAACCAAAGACAAATAAATGATCGGAACGAAAAAAAGTACTCCCTCCAATTCACCCTAAACTTCCCCCTACCCCAAATCACAATTTTTAAGAAAACGTATTAAAGAATTAATAAAAGATACATTTTGACTTGTATGTAGGAAAGAGAATGTATTAAAGAAGTAATAAGTGTATTGGAAGTGAGTAAGAGTGGGCCAAGGGAGTGACATTATTTGTAAATAATAAAACATAACTAGGATCCTATAGTCATTTACTAGCCCAAAAAGTAATCAAATAAAAAAAGAGGGAAGAAAACGTGATTATCGTTAATAAGGAAAGAGGGAAGAATAGGCTGAATAAGAGGGAGTATGATTTAGTCTCAATGTGTCAATGTGTCATCAAGTCATCAAAGTTAAACAATAAATTGATGTAGAAAACATAAATGAATGAGAGCAAACATGGTGCATTATAAAGAAACACAAATTCTTATTTGTGACGGGTAGTATATATACGTCGCAAATTTGTGACGGGTCAAATAAAATCTATTTGGGAAGATAAGGACAAACCTTTGTGATTATCTATGTACCTTTACTTTTGTTTTATCTACCCATGTGGGTGTTATTCGACGGATAACCCGTCACGAGGGAGACTTATTGAGAAAGAAATAGGGCTACGGAGTATTCTATTAGACAAAAACTCAAATAAAATTGTTATCTGGTATTTGACAAACTAATAAATTATAAAAACTTTAGCATATCAGGTGCTCTTGCTATACATTTACAATTAATAATAATTATTTTAGTGAAATATGAGATTTCGAATGATATTACAAAGTCAAATAACGGAAAGTTGAATAAATTTTAATAATTAATAAAAATTAATTATAATGTTTAGAAATATATGGAGTGTACTTTATTGTAATAACATACCCTATATTATTTTGGCATAAGAGTAGAAATTAATAACATCGAATATTCAAAAACTGTCTCAAAAATTGTTTATTAAAAAAACCGTCTCAAAAATTGTTTATTATTCGTAAAAACCGATTACAATTGTTTATTATAAAAACCGTCTCAAAAATTGTTTATTCTTCCTACAAACCGATTACAATTGTTTATTATAAAAACCGTCTCAAAAATTAACCGTAAAAACCGTCACCAAAACACATGTTTACTAATTTGGATGTAAGGGCAAAATAGGAATAAATTGAAAAATAGGAGGCGTAACAAGTAAAACGGGGGGCGTGATATAACAATTCCCTTCATGTTTGTAGGGGGCATATACCCCATGCATGTTTTTGCAGAAGATTGGAGTACTCCCTTCATTCCATTCATTTGTTTGTAGTTGACTAAACAGTTTTCACAAAGAATAAATAAATGATTATTGAGACGGATGAAGTAATAAACACTAGTATGACGACCACACTTTTCTTGTTACTTATACCAATATAGTCCAATTGGTGAGTTGAGTAAATATATAGGATCAAAATATGAAAAGTAATATGAAAAGATCATCGGTGGAGTAAACATTGTTTTAGCGATAATAAAAAGTCCTTGCGGCAGTTTTTTTTTTTTTTTTTTTTTTTTTTTAAGGTAAGGAAACTAGGTTGATCCTCTTGGGTAGGACCAACCTATCTCATCCTTTCGAATGAGTAAGGTAAGTTGAAGCCACCGGCTTTCAACCCACCTCGAAAGAGTTGGACATAAATGTCCAACGGAAGCCATGAAGTCAGCAACCTTGTTGGCTTCACGGAAGCAATGTTTAATTATCACTTCATCGAAAAGATGAAGATCAAGTTTCACATCCTTGATAATACTAGAGATTTCCCACGGAATCTGCCAAGTGCTACGTAGGGCGTTGATAACACATAAATTATCACCCTCCACAATTAACTTAGAGATTCCTAAGTGTTTAGCGGCTAAAATACCTTCTTTTAAGGCGAGTGCTTCTGCGACAATAATACTATTAGATCCGCACTTTTTTGCTCCTAACAACACGACTTCACCATTATGATCTCTTATACAATATCCTAAAACAGCTTTATCGCCATCTATTCTCGATCCATCAAAATTTAGCTTTAGAAAACCATTTCTAGGTTTCTCCCACCAGATTTCCTTCTTACTAGAACCGTTTCTAACAGACTTTACTTTCTCAGGATTGTTGAGATCTTTATGTCTAGTTTCGTTCCAGGCCTTAATGCTATTATTACATAACGTAATAAGCTTGTTTATATTGAAATTTACATTATTAAAGATAATATCATTTCTATAAAGCCATGCATTCCACCAAATAAAAATGATCTTAACGAAATCATTTTGTGGAATTAAGTCTTTTAGATAATTAAGCTTCATTAGAAAACTTCGACTCGCAATATTATCATAATTTGACAAAAAGTTATTGTAGCTAGTAATATTCATTTCTTGGATAATATTATCCACTTTTATACGCATTCGAGACGGTACGATCATTAGGGTAAATAGGTAGCAAAGTTCTCCGTCATGAGTTTTGATCATTAGGGTAAACGGGTAGTAAAGTTCTCCATCATGAGTTTTAATCACTACTGCATTCCCTCATGAATTTTGATCATTATGGTAAACGGATAGTAAAGTTCTCCCTCATGAGTTTTAACCACTACAACATTCCTAGAGCTTGAACCCAGGTAATGGAGTATTAGGAGAAAATAACCATGATTCCTAAAAGGAAAACCAAACCCTCTCTCACTATTGGGTTGTTCATAAGCATACAATTTATATTAGAGACTTTCTATTATATCTATCGAGTTTTTAAGTCTTCGTATAACTTGACAAAAAAACTGTAGAATTAAAAATAATATATACAAGGAATATTTGTAAGTTGTCAAATGATTCTAAATAAATTTTAAAACGTGCAATATCGAGGCATAAAAATTAAGCACAATGAAGATTTATCAATTTTTAGTAGCTCGAACATTATGAAAAATGCTTTGCATATCGGGTTAACTTTGAATATCATTATATCAGTATATCGCTATAAAGCAAATGGTTACTTATATTTTAGTTATATGAAAAAAGACATTAACGCCGAATTCTACTTAAACATTAGCATTATTAATCATACATAGTGATTAGAACAGAATTACGCAAATACATTTTTTTTAAAGTTATTCTCATGATAAATATTCCAAAATCATTACTCGCTCCATTCTTTTTATATCACCTCATTCCCCTTTTGGACACTATTCACAATCGAGTATTCAACGTCAGTTTTCTCTCAATCCGTTCACGGAAATATATTCATGTGAGATCTTTTTTAATTTGTCTTGATAAGAGGATTAATAATATCAAAATTTTATAATTTTTAGTAGTATGTAGCTAAAGATATAATCGAAACAAAATGAGTATCGACAAACGTGTATAAAGAAATGAGGTGATATAAAAAGAATGGAGGGCGTATATGTTATGACGCAGACAAGCTCAGGCTTGAAATTTAGTATAGTTAAAAGTTGGAATGAGTTTGCTTGTTGTAGACTACTTCGTATAATAATGTTACATACATTAAGGGGCCGTTTGGTTACCCTTTTAATTCACGGGAAGTTCAACATCCCATGAATTGGATTTTTGGAGAGTTGTTTGGTTACCCCATTTGTGGAAAAATGGAGGAACTCAAACTCCCCCCATGGGTTCTACCTCCCATATGATGTGGGAAGTTAATGACCGACTCCCCCCTCGGTGTGTTGTACTTCCCACGTTTTATCATAACTAAAATGACTTTTTTGCCCTTATTATTTACTCAAAAAAATCTATCATTTTCCCTCATATTTTTTAACCTAAACCCAAACGAATTAGTCGACTTTTTTAAAATAATTTTACATATGCATACGTGCAAGACTTGTTAATTCCCAATTAGTCGAATTAGTAATATCTTATAACTTTTATTAAAGTTTCAAACTTTCATTTTGAGTGTTTTCTTTTCTTGAACAATAGTGGTGATGCTACTCGAAACACTTTTTTTTATAAATTATGTTCAATTTCTTTTATGTTGATGATGTAATTTGGTTGAGTTATGACTACACATGGACGTTATGACTATTACAACTACTTTATAAGTAAAGTTATATAGAATAGTTTTGTTTTTAATAAAGGGCATAATGGTACTTATAAACAAAATCATGGGAATTAGATTGGTACAACCAAACAAGATATGGGAATCCAATTCATGGGAAGTGTGAATTCCCTCATGTCAACCAAACATCTTTTTGTAAAATCATGGGAACGTGATGTGGGAAGTAAGTTCCCTGGATTTACAACTTCCTACAGGAAATAACTTCCTGGATGAACCAAACAAGCCCTAAAGTATAATGTATAATAAACCTTTTATAAGACACATTTGTACATATTCTTTTTAATATTAAAACGATTTTAACAACATTTCACAAGACAAAATAAAACAAATACTCCCTCCTACTTATTATAAGTGTCACATTGCCCATTTCGATTTATTCGTCAAAGTGTACATTGTCTATATTTAGTAAATTTTTATACTTATTTTAATCACTTCAACCCTCAACAAGACAACAATACCCCACCTCACGTTATAACACTACTTATTTTAATCTCTCTACCCACAATTGTAATCAATAATATCTTGTCGCTCTTCCATCTTCTTACACCCCACAATACTTTTCATTATTTAACTAGTTTTCTTAATTTTTGTATCCTTCCAACCATGTGACACTTATAATAAGTAATATGGAGTAATTTAATTGTACTTATTATTTTAATTTTGTTTTTTATACCTTATTTAACACATTTTGAAACCCGTTTTAAATACGGAGTAATAATTTACTCCGTATGATCTAAGGATGGGAACTGGGAAGTACTTCCTCCATTCCAATCAATTCTATACATTTCACTTTTTGGGCACTATTCATAAGTCAAGTCAATCTTCGACACAACTTTTAATATATTAGATAAAAGATAGTCATGTGAGATCTTGTTTAAATTGTCTTACCGGGTACATTGTGAATATCCAAATGTTATAATTTTTAACGATATGTAACTAAAGATATTAACAAAAGAAAACGAGTATTAACAAACGTGAATAAAGCAAATGTATAGAATTGATTGGAATGAAGGAAGTAAGTTTTTGTGTTAATGGAATTATGAAATCTCATAATTTGGGTGGGTTATGCCAATTGAATATTGACGCATGTGGGTTATGAAGTGGGGCCCGGAAAGACAAAGTAGCATGTAACAAACAAAAGACAATAGTATGAGAAAAGCAGTTATCTCAGGTATGAAAGCAGCTTTTAAGAAGGGTTGATGTCACACTTTCCTTATGCTGAGAACATGGCCCACCATCTCCGCCGCCTCTTCTTGTCAGCCAACTAACTGATTTCGGCAAAACTAATTGACATTTTATATCGTGTGATATGCTACCCCCATCACTTTATATGCTTTCTTCTTCAACATTTGTGTCCACTTGTGACTCAAACATGTGTCTGCGCCTATCTAAGATAAATGTTAGTAACAATTACGGATTACTTCAATAAACATCTCTTTTAACACAAATATATCCGTATTAAGATAAGCCGAATTAAGTAGTTATCACCTGTATAAATAAGATAAAAATGAAAAAGTTGGAAAATCTAAAATATTTGTCTTATTTCTACAAATGGGTTATTATTTGACTAGTCTTAAACTTAACACGAATACTTCCGTTTTCAATGAGATTTTTTCTTACTTAAAACGTATATCCTGTATAAATGGTAATATACCTTATTTAGCCTAAAAATAACTAAATTATTCTTATACCTACCATCTATTTACTAATTTACTATCTAATGACCCATTTACCTACTCGTAGAGTTGGCAAATAAAGACACGACACGAAAACACGACACGAACCCGACACAAAATTAATAGGTTTGGGTTGAGGCTTAATGACCCATTTATGTAAGTGGGTCGACACGAACACGACACGATATTTAATTGGGTCGGGTTTGGGTTGAGCTCTTTAAACACGAACCCGACACGAATGACCCGTTTACTAAATTAATCCTAATTTTTTTATACTCCATCACATAAATATACTTAAACTTTCTAAATATGGACATGACACGAAAACACGACACGAACCCGACACGAAATTAACAGGTTAGGGTTAAGGCTTGATGACCCATTTATCTAAGTGGGTCAACACGAACACGACACGAAATTTAATTGGGTCGGGTTTGGGTTGGAGGTTTTGTGACCCGTTTACATGTGACACGAACACGAACATGATACGACCCGATCTGTTTGCCAGGTCTACCTACTCGCTTAATTTTTAATCACACATTGAAAACGAACAATATCCGTTACAAGTTGAAGACAAATAATGTCATTCTCACAAAATGCAAACGACACATGAAATGTTTCATTCCCTCCACTTGTCTCTTCACACTTACCTTGTTGTGAGAAAGATATTATCCGTCTTCAGCCTATGATGGATATTATCCGTCTTCAGCAAGACTTTTTGATTTTTAGTTCAGCGTTATATTATTCACTAGTTTTATACCAGTACAAAAAATGTACGAGTCTGTTTTTAAAAACATCTTTTTATATTCGTAAATATGTTGGATTAATTAATACAAATATAATTAAACATGAAAGTAAACGTGAAATATATAAATTATAAATTTGGTCAAAACGATTTTGACTCCAAATTGTTTTACTGACATTAAATTATTAATTTTTTATAAAGATTATTATAAATCGAAACAAAAAAATTTTAGCGAAACGGTTTCTAAATAGGATCACTGAGAGACATTTAACATGATACGGTGAGATACTTATTTAAATTTTATTTTTCATGTTATGTCTCTTACGAGACTTACCGCAACTGAAATTAATGGTAATGTTATTTAACAGAAATTGTCAAACTTTATAAAATGAATTTTATTATCAAACTATCATTATATATATTAAAGAATTACGTAAAATCGCTGACGTGGCGCAATATGGTTTCAGAAAACCATTTTTCAAGCCCTCTCATTCACTCTCACAATTTCAATTTTTCTCGGCCAATTAAAATTAGCCATGTCAGCAACCGTGATATTCCTAGGATGACATTACATAATCACGTAATATTTAATATTTAATATTAAGCAAATATATGTCACATAATATTTCTTTACTTTTTTAAGTCAATATGTCAACCGTAATATTAACCAAAGATATGTCAACCGTAATATTTAATATTAAGCAAAGATTCGTAATATTAAGATTTCTTTTTTTAGTCAATATGTCACGTAATATTAATATTTCTTTTTTTAATCAATATGCCAATTTCCCATAAGATATTTTATAATTAATATGGAAAATTTATAATTTATAACTACTCTAATTTTATAATTTATAATTTCACAAGTTATGTAAGCATATTATTAATTTAATGATTGAAATATTTCATGATAATCACGTAAACTATAAATTTGTCTTAGATTTTCCTTATTTGATACAATATTCAATTTTAATTTGTATTAGAACCTTTTATAAGTTAATTTATCTTATATTTTAATTTATTTGTTCTTTCATTCTCCTAACTATTCGTCTTATAAATCTAACAATTTGATGCAACTAATATAACCACAATCTTTGACTATAATTTTCATTTTCTGTAGGATATAGAATTTAATTATCTTAATTTTGTTTTTTTTTTATAATTTATATCTTAAATTACTTAAATTTGTACTCCCTCCGTCCCGATCAATTGTTATCTATTGCTTTTGACACAAAGATTAAGAAAAGAAGTATAAATGAATCTGGACCACACAAATTATATGGCCCCACATGTAATCAAATGTCATCCACAAAAAGTTGCCAAAAATGGAAATAGATAACAATTCAATGATACACCCCAAAATGGAAATAGATAACAAATGACCGGGACGGAGGGAGTATATTATAATTTCTTTTTTTAACTATGTTTTAATTGTTTCATTTTAATCCTATCTTACGTTTGTGACTCTTATTAACATTATCATGTGTTAGCTTATTAACTTACCTAACTTGAAGTTCTCGAATGTGAATGTTATAATTTTCGTATATATATATATTTCAATATATATAATAATATTATATTATTTATTTTTTATTTTTAAAAAGTACACATGTTCGAATAAATAGAATTGGTTATATAATAAGTAAAATATATAGTCATCTTTAGAAATAAGTGTACACAAACCCGTGATTTTTCACGGGTGTTACACTAGTATAAAGTGATAAAAAAATTTGTACGCAAAACTTACCTTAAATGAAAATAAATGATAGGGAAATCTTTTTAGTGGTGGAGTAGGGGATAAGAAAAGTCTTTTAACTTACTAAAGTTAAGGAACCAATCACAGTCTCTTAAAATCTTTAGCTTTTATAGTAGGAGGATGGGACCCCAATCATAGTTTCTAGGGATGTCATTGGGGCGGGGCGGTTCGATTCAGTTTCGGATCAGTTTCATTCGGATCGGGTTATTTCGGTTTACCTTTATTTTCGATTTCAGTTCGGTTCAATTCAGGTTGGAATCAGTTTTCGCTTTTAATCGGTTGTAAATATTTTGGGTCAGTTCAGGTTCGAGTCAGGTTAATACGGAACAGATATGATTCGGGTCGGGTCAATATCAGAGCAGATGAGATTCGATTCGGGCCATATTCGGATCGAATGTCAAGGGATTAATATTGGATTATATTTATATATCAAATATTTCGATTTTGTTTTTGATATAATTTTTAGATTTTTGTCCGATAATATTTCAAATTCTTTTAATAGTAATATATAATTTGATTCCACATTTTTTTTCTTATCTATTTTTCTTTATAATTATTGATATATTATATATACAAATAATTTAAATATGAACGGTCAAACATGCAATTGCGAAATAGTAGACATTCTTATATAAATACTCCGCGGTATATACATGATAAATTGATCATAAGTATTTCATATCTTACAACATCGACTTATCTTTTAAATAATTAATTTGGACAACTTGGACCATAATTTCCGTAACAATATAAAAATATGTATATAAATAATTAATTATTGACGTTTAGGATAACTTGGACCATATGTAACATCCCGTATTTTTATAAATATGTTTTTAAGCGTTTTTAATTATTTTAAGTAATAAAATAATATTTTAATTATTTATCGAAAAGTATTTTAAATAAAAGGGTAAGATCCATCTTAAGAACCTTAAGTCCTTAAGACGAATACAAACTCGGTAAATTTAAGTTCACATCTTAAAAACCCGTTCAAGTATCCTAACCCGTTTTATTTAACACGGAAAGGACAATCCTCAAGTCCCTTAAAATCAAATATGTCGACATATTCATTCTCTTCAAAAACAATATCACTGTAAAAACAATTCCTCATAAACCTCCATTAAAACTCATCTTCTTTTGCTTAATCCTTCATCATCCGTTCATCAAATCGAGGTAATAATAACATTTTCGGAATCCTCATCGAATTTGCAAGGCATCTATCACTTTCCTTTTTCAATCCCTTTACTTCGAAAAATCTGACCGTTTCTTAGAATTCGATTTTCGGTCCATAATTTCGGTTTTCGTGCTTATAGGTGTGGGCTTGGACGACCCGGAAGTGGATAGCTTCATCCTTGAGGAGGATCTTTGAGCCGGATTGCATTAGAGGTGACGATAATGAGAAAACTCGGCCTTATTGTGAATATTAGCATTCTGATTAGTAACATTCTGATTTTTGTTTAAGAATGATGTTTAATGGACTTAGTAACATGTTTAGGAATGTTTTTATGTGATGACTTCATGCCTTGTTGATGTTCATATGCTCTTATATCATTTTCAGAAATTTCATGTTTAGCGACGGATACTTCATATAATCGTATTGAGGATTGTTATGGGTTTGTTTGCTGTTAGATAGTGATATTAGGTGATTAATGATGTTGGGTAAATCTTACATGTAGCAATTTTTAAGGTTTGTGTATCGAATTGTCGAATTTTGTATGGCTGGAAGTCGTATTTTCGCGTACAGGCTCTCTGAGCCGGTCGACCGGCTGGGAGCGTCTTTAGCGTGTTTTGCGAGTTTTTGAAGAAAATTGGTTTTGGACTGCCAGCCGGCCGACCGGCTGCCTGCCGACCGGCTGGTGGTCTCTTTGTGTTGTCTTTGTGTATTTTCGAGAACATAAGAATAGGGAGCCCAGCCGGCAGACCGGCCGCCTGCCAGCCGGCTGGGAGTGCATTTGGGGTGTGGGTTGCGAATTTTGAGAACCTAGGATTCGGGTTCCCAGCCGGCCGACCGGCTGCCTGCCGACCGGCTGGGAGTCCTTTTTGGGCTGTTTTGGGTTTTAAAGGAAGGAAGGCTGAAGGGAACACCAGCTGGCCGACCGGCTGGGGACCCCTGTAGGCTGTTTTCGTTTTGTAATTCGCTTATAACTTTTAAACGGTTGATCGGTTTTGATTGAAACTCGTTTTGTGTACCTTTGATATGTGTTTGAGGTCCCCGGAGAATGGGCAACACTATATTGGGTTCGGGAATGGAGAGAGGATAGAGACCCCCCGGTCGGGTAACCGAAAGGGAAACCGGCTCTCCCTCAACTTAGTTCCCGGGGTCAATTAAGTGTTGGTTAGAAGTTAAGAAAGTAGAACTATAGTTTAGTTCATAGACTTTGTTGATATTGTATTGATGCGTATTAAGTTATGCCTTAAGCTGGCATCTGAACTTAATACGTGAGTTGTTTGTCATATATGGGGATATGCCTTAAGCTGGCCTCTGAGCTCCATATGTGTATGTTTGTCGTGTCTGGGACATGCCTTAAGTTGGCCTCTGAGTCCAGACATGTTTGATTGTGATCGCGTTGGAACATGCCTTAAGTTGGCCTCTGAGTCTGACGAGTAGAGCAGCTGCACAACGGGGTAGCTAAGGAACTGACACCTTGCCCGGAGTGCAGATGTTTGATGCTAGAACATGCCTTAAGCTGGCCTCTGAGTTTAGTATCTTGTGATGTGGTGAAGGGACATGCCTTAAGCTGGCCTCTGAGTCCTTTACTTTTGGATGCTAGTCTATGCCTTAAGTTGACCGCTGAGTCTAGTGTCTTGCTGATTGGCAGGTCCATGCCTTAAGTTGGCCTCTGAGTCCTTGCTTGCTGAATGTTTTGGTGTTTAGGTTATGTCTTAAGTTGACCGCTGAACCTTTACACTTGCTGATCGATTAGTATATAGGTTATGTCTTAAGTTGACCGCTGAACCTTATACTTGCTAAGTTTATCTGCTTGCCTAGAGTTGGTATAGTGTCAGATATAGATGTTGATGTTAATACTTGATTTTGTGGTTGATCATCCAAGGCATTGGATGACTCTATGATCGGTTTCATAAATAGTTGGATTGAAAGACCCCCCGACTGGGTAACCAGTAGGGAAACCGGCTCTCCTTCCTAACGGTTTATGAAGTTGGTTGAGAGCCGTGCATTAGAGTTTGCATGATAGTATGAGATTAGTTGATGAGATATTGTTATGCTTCACATGTTTATATATGTTGGAGTATTCTGTATTGCTTTTTGTGTTACGTGTTGTTACAAAAAGTGGCTAGGAGAACTCTAGTCACGCCCTACTGATTGTGGCGTACATGTTTTCATGTATGTAGGTACATGCAGGTTGGCAGGGTTCACGAGAGAGCTAGCGAGTGATGATCCCGTTGTCATCATCTGACTTACACTTATATCGTTTAGCTGGACTCTTAGTTTTGATTAGGGCTGAGTAAAAAATCCGATGATCCGAATTGATCCGACATCCGATCCGTATCTGATCCGAATTAATGGATATCTGATCCGAAAAGTGGTTTGGTTCGGATACCCGTATCCGAAATATTTGGATATCGGATCAAATATGGATATCTGGCTTAAAATTTTGGATATCCGATATCCGAAAGTTATCGGAACGGATATCAAATATTGGATCGGATATCCGATATCCGGGTAATATCTGATCCGTATCCGAGATTTGATCAATAAATATTAAATAACACTAGCTAATTTCATTTCACTCAATAACCGTCATTCAAAAATTGTAAATAACCCTCGTCTACAAAACCGTAAATTTTAATTTCTTTTCATTAACAAAACAAATAATCCACAATTCCACATTCACAAACCCACATTTTCATTTTTATTACGCTATTTTTCTTTTTTATTACAGTTTTGACAATATATATTTACATTGATCAGATATCGGATATCGGATAACTGATCCGAAATCTTCGGATAGTTTCGGATACTAAATTTTGGATATCCGAACATTTCGGATCAGATCATGGATACTAAAATTTTGAATTTTCAGATCGGATATCCGATCCGAAGTAGGGTTTCAGATCAAATACCCGATCCATACTCTGCCCTAGTTTTGATACAGTTTTTGTTGGTGCCTGTAGGGATGTTCCATCCCAGGCTGTTGTATATATTTGGTTTTGATACTTAGACAGTATACTTATCTATTTCAGCTTTCAGTTTTCAGTTTCAGTTTTAATTCACCTCGCATTTTTATGTTAAAAAGTTTTAATTCCGCTGCATTTTTAGTACTTTGTATGTTTTAATTTTCCGCTTTCGCGAGGGGTTTTACACCATAATTTCCGTAACAATATAAAAATATGTATGTAAATAATTAATTTTTTTTCTTTTGTTTGACAAACGACAATTACTACATTCGGGTAATTTCGAGTTTCGGTTGAATTTCGGTCATCATTAAGCAGGTTGAAAACGGTTCGGGTGTGTTTCGATTCAGGTCAAACGACCAGTTCAGGTTGAAACAGTTTAGGTTTATTCGATCTCAGGTCTATTTCGGATATTACAAATTCAGTGCAATTTCGAATCAGTTCAGGTCGATTCAGGTTTCGGGGTGAAGTTCAGTTATACATTTCAGATGTACGGTCAGGTGTTGATTCAGTTATTTTCGATCGGTTTTTCGAGTTCGGTATACTTTTGCCAGGTCTACCGTACCCATCAAGAAAACCTCGTACCCATCCCCGCCCCACCACCCATGGCGGGTACAAGTTTCAAAAACCATCCCCGCCCCACCACCCATGGCGGGTACAAGTTTTCAAAACCATCCCCGCCCCACCTACCCATTAACCCGCTATACCATAAATTTTTTCGATCGTTTTTCGTAAAAGTTGGTTTAATCACTATTAATTTCAATTTTCAAGAGTTTGTTTAAATAATTTTAGTTATTTACCAAAATTGGTAAAATATTATAAAATAGTTATTTTTAACACTACGTCTTAATTATAACCAAATAATAGTTGTAAAATTATCGTAATAATGACATTAATTTTTATAATAATTGGCGGGTAGGCGGGTATGAAGTGGGTAACACGCAAAAAGCATCCCCACCCCACCACCCATGGCGGGTAAAATTTTCATAACTGATAGGCTTATCGCGTACCTAACAAAGATACCCTAGGCTTAACTAACAAATGAATGTAGATAAGGAAGTAGGGGTCGATCTCAGGGAGACGGTAGATGCAATATGACAAGCTATGGTTAGAATTTTATCAAGGTCGATTCGATTGATTGTTTGGTTTGATGATTAAAACGATAACAAATTGAGATGTAAAATAATGATAATAAAAGATCTAGGGAAATAGGTTCACACATGTAAATTAGCAATAATAGATGTCGAATTGGGGAAACATATGATCAAAAGTTGTCTAGACTTATTAGCAATTATCTCTCGATTTTATTACTAGTCTTAGAACGATTACTAGCGGGCTCTCGCACTTACTAGGTCGCGCTACAAAACATGCTTAGCCAAATTCTATCCCCGACTTTCGATCTTAGGAAAAGAATTAACAAGATAACCAATAATTGTGATCAAGAATCAAAGGTTAACAATACATAACAAGCATGTTATAGAAACAACAAATTAATAATAATAAATCCCAATTCAACAATTATCAATTACTAATCTAACATGGCTTCCCTAAACCCTAGATTATAAAACTACTCACTCATGATAATATATAAACTAACAAAGATTGATTTAATTAACATAAACATGATAACAATATATAAATTGGAATTAAAAAGATAATATAAAAGTAAGGAAAAGAAATTACCAACTTAAGGAAATAAGAACAAGAACTTGATTAATAAGAGTAAAGTAATCTTCAAATAAAACCCGGAATTAAAACATAAAAGTTGATGATTGATAAACTAAGAACATAAAAGAAACTAGGTTTTTGTAGAATTAGGGAAATGTATGAAAAAGCATGAGTAAAATGCTCTCTAGTGATGAGTTTAAATACAAAAACTAGCTAGGAAAGTGAAGAGTTGCTCAGTTGCACAATCCCCGAAAATCCGGGGACCAAACAGTCTTAGGGGGCGCAGCAATTGAGGCCAAGAATTGCTCAGGTATCAAACCCCAAGATTCTGGGGTTTGAACAAGTCTCGGGGGCGCAGCAATTGAGGCCAATGGCTATCTCGCATCAACCCCGAGATTCTGGGGTTCGAACAGCAATCCGGGGACCTTGCAATCTCTTCTTTTCTTTACTAGTTCTCACTTTCTTTGCTCAAGTACCAACCAAATTTCATTTCTTCTTCCTCGGGAATGAGTGAATCTTCCCAAAACGCCCTTTCATGGCCAAAACTCGCTCCAAATAGCCTCGTAGTGTTCGGTGAATGCCAAAATGATAGAAAAATGTCGTAACTTGCTCCGTTTCCTACAAAATGCAACAAAACATGCAAAACACCTACAACACGGAATTAGCTCATAAAATCACCTCATAAAGTGCAAATTATCATGTAAAGATGAGCTAAAAGAGGGGTGAAAATCATATAAAAATAAGACACATCAAATTCCCCCAAGCTAAACCCTTGCTTGTCCCAAGCAAGCACACAATATCAAGACAAGGGTAAGGAGCACCAAATCTCATCAATTGCAAATCCCAACATAAGCCAACAAGCGCAATGAATCATAATCCCAAAAACAACGTGGGCATAAGGATAATGCAAAAACATGGATGAGATTTACATGACGGCGTAGCATGAAAGATTTTATTCAAACTTTTCGGCTCTTGCATGATCTTATTGACAATGGACTCTCGCGGTACACTCAAGCACACATTTATATGTAAAAGGAAATTTGTATGAGTGACACTCTCCTAAACTCTACTCATGAGAGTGCGCCCGCAATCTAATATGGTGATCATTCCAAGTCCACGAGTCAAAACAATCAAATGCAAGCATAAAAAGAAGAAGCCAAGGATTAGAGGAAGGCTATGGTGATGGGTAAGAAAGGGGAACATATGAATTATGGTAAGTGGAGCTAAGTCAAGCTAGCAACTAACCAAAGAATGCATGGATGCTCAATCCAAATCCCAAACCCATCCCAAGTAGGAGGCTTGAAGTCAAAAGTAGCATATTGACTTCTTTTCATAACAATTCAAGTGTAAACTTCCCAAATACTTGTGATATAAAACATGGAAGTTAAATCACAAAACCTCTTCTTCTCTTTTCTTTTCAACAACTCAATTTCGTGCTTCTTTTTTTCATATTTCTCAACTCTTTCAATTTTTTTCCTTCTTGTATTTCAATTCTTTTTTCTTCACATCATTTTTTCATTCTTTTTTTCACATTATTTTTTCAACTTCTCATTTTTTCAATCTTCTTTCTTCAACTCGAGAATAAAACGAGACACGGAAATCAGTAATTCCGTCTTACCAAGCTCACAATGACACAAAAACGGACCATATATCCCAAATGAGCACCCAAACACCAATGATAAAGCTACTAACTCGACAAGGTAGGCAAGTTTAAATGTAGCTAGATATGAGAAAATGTATATGAGGGTGAAAATGGGCAACAAAGTCATGTGAATGGCTTCAAATGCTTACAAATTATGAATGCAATGCTAATGAGAAATGGAATAAAGACCGTACTTGTGCGTTTTGATGTAACGCACACCACAAGGAGACCTACACACACCTAAGTGAGACCGGGTATAGATGCACCGGTCTAAGGAGGCTCTACCTTTCAAATTTTTGTAGGTTGCCAATGTCAAGATCAAGCCTAATAGGTCCAAATTCCATCCCTCACCCACTATGTCAAGACATCCCCATGTTTGCAAAAATCCCGTCAATAAATGTGATTCAAATAGCTATGAAGCTATAATTGGGATAAGCAAAGAGAGAAATTAAAGAGCAAAAGTGAGGGCAAGCATCACGAAAATTCATGGAAAGCACACAATTTTTTAAATTTTTTGATTTTTGATTTTCTTTATGAAGAAACTACATGCAAGCTAAACTAACATGCTCTAACAAGATGCAAATCCCTCCCCCAAGCTAAACATCACATTGTCCCTAATGTGCTGAACAAGGAACAACCATCAAACCGTAGAAACGGTTCTCACACATAATCCAGCAAGAGAAAATGTTTAATGGGGAAAGGGGAGAACAACGAAAATGCAAGGGAAATAAAGATGCTTACTAGACTATCTAGCCTCCCCCAAGCTAGTATGTACAAGGGGATGAGTGATAGCAAATCACTCGGAAGCGGCATGGTAATCGGTAGCACGACCATCAACATCGCGGGTCTCCTCGTCATCAGCTCCACCGCCGTCTTGGACACCAGAAGTACCTGCAGAAACATCAGCTTGAGCTTCTGGAAAGTATCCCATTGTTGGGACGAGATGAATTTCACGTCGGGATAGTCAACATCGGGACCGTACGCCACTTGTACAGGGGTAGGACTCTCCGTATTTTCCGGCCTAGCTCTCTTCTTCGTCCCTTTTGAAGGCATTATGAGGTGGAAATCTGAAAAAGTGGCGAATTAGAACACAAAGAGAGCGAAAAAACAATCAAAATTTCGCTAAAGAGCGGAAATGTTCAGCAAAAAGCACAAAAACCACATGAAATCAATACAAAACAGATTGTATACGGAAAACCCGTCACAAAATAAACCCAAATCGAAATTAGGGTTAGGATTAGAGTAATTGGGAAGGGGAAGTGAATGGAGAGGGAAAAGCAGGCAGCAGCGCGCGGCAGCAGGCGGTCGGCGGCGGTGGCCGGAGAGCAGCAGCAGCCGGCGGCAGCAGCGCACGGCTGGAGCAGTAGCAACGCGCGGCAGCGCACGGCGGACAGCACGCGGCAGCAGCAGTACGTGGGGAAGGGTGGTGGTTGCGGGAGGGTGTTAGGGTAGCGGCCGGCTGGTGAAGGTGGCGGGAACTAGCGGTGGTGACGGGATGGTGGCGGCAGTGTTGAGGGTTTGGTGTGGGATTGTGTTTCTTTTCCTTTCTTTTTAATTTCACGTGAAAGCTCTTTTGTGGTTTATTTGTTGTTTTTTTTTTTTTTTTTTTTTTTTTTTTTTTAATTTTGCTGCGCCCCCGAGATATGTTTGATCCCCGACATCTCGGGGTTCCAACGCGCTGGCTTTCAAGCGTGAAATTGCTGCGCCCCCAACTCTTGTTTAAACCCCGATTTCTCGGGGTTCCAACACTGCTAGTTATCACTTCCGCAAGACGAAGAAAGCAACAACTTGAGACACCTACAAAATTAACAAGAAGCACAATTAAGCATCCTTTCTTGAAAATAAAATAAAAGAAGTAAACAAAAATTAAAAACTAGCTAAACCCGGGTTGCCTCCCGAGAAGCGCAATTTAAAGTCTTGCTAGACGTAGAAAGCTTGAACGGATTAATTTTTCAAAGACGGAGGTTCCAAGAAAACCTCCTCCACGACTCCAATTATTGCACTCTCGTGATAAACCTTTAATCGATGACCATTGACTTTGAATTTTTCACCATTGGTAGTCATCACCTCGACGGAACCAAGCTTGTTGACATTAGTAACGGTATATGGACCGGACCACCTTGATCTTAGTTTTCCCGGAAAAATCTTCAAACGGGAATTGAATAAGAGCACCTTATCACCAATCATAAAATTTTTCTTGAGAATTTTCTTATCATGCCACCGCTTTGTCTTTTCCTTGTAAAGACGAGAACTTTCATAAGCTTGCAACCGGAATTCATCAAGTTCATTAAGTTGCAACAATCGCTTCTCTCCACAAAGAGTAGCATCAAAATTGAGCTCTTTGATAGCCCAAAAAGCTTTTTGTTCCATCTCCACCGGTAAATGACAAGCTTTTCCATAGACCAACCTATACGGTGAAGTACCAATAGGTGTCTTGAAAGCGGTCCGATATGCCCACAAGGTGTCATCTAGCTTTGTACTCCAATCCTTCCTTGACTTAGCAACAACTTTTTCAAGAATGGATTTGATTTCACGATTGGAGACCTCGACTTGGCCACTTGTTTGCGGATGGTAGGCCAAGCCCCTTCTATGAGAAACCCCGTATTTAGCAAGCAATGCATCTAGTTGTTTCTCACCAAAATGAGTTCCACGATCACTAATCACCGCTCTAGGTACACCAAAGCGCGGAAAGATGATCTTTTTGAACAAACTTATGACATGACGGGCATCATTAGTTGGAGTAGCAATGGCTTCTACCCATTTAGAAACGTAATCAACGACGACCAAGATATAACAATTACCCTTTGATGAAGGAAAAAGGGCCTTGGTAATCGATACCCCACACATCAAAAATTCCAACCTTAAGAATCCCATTTTGAGGCATCTCGTGCCTCCTTGAAATAGAGCCGGTTCTTTGGCAAGCATCACATGCCATCACAAAATTCTTAGCATCTTGGAACATACTAGGCCAATAGAAGCCGGATTGGAGAATCTTAGCAACGGTCTTAGATGGTCCATGGTGACCACCATAAGGAGAAGAATGACAACCTTCTAATACACCCTTCACATCCCATTGCGGGATACATCTCCGGTATAGCCCATCGGAGCAATGTTTGAACAAATGAGGATCATCCCAAAGATAAAATTTGGCATCATGCATGAACTTCTTTCTTTGTTGATAGGAGAGGTTAGGCGGCAACTCATGACCAACAAGATAGTTGGCAATATCGGCATACCATGGTGTATTCTCATCTACCATCATCAAGGAGTCATCGGCAAAAGAATCATCAATAGGTATATGAATACCTCCATCATCAAACCTCAAACGGGAGAGGTGATCGGCAACAACATTTTCGGCTCCTTTCTTGTCACGAATCTCAAGATCAAATTCTTGCAAGAGCAAGATCCATCTAATGAGCCTTGGCTTTGCCTCCTTCTTTGAAAGTAGATGTTTCAAGGCGGCGTGATCGGTATGGACAATGACTTTGGAGCCAATCAAGTAAGAACGAAATTTGTCTAAAGCATAGACAATAGCAAGAAGCTCCTTCTCGGTAGTGGCATAGTTGATTTGAGCTTCATCCAACGTTTTGCTCGCATAGTAAAGTGCATGGAGCGCCTTGTCTTTCCTTTGTCCAAGTACGGCACCCACCGCATAGTCACTTGCATCACACATCAATTCAAAGGGCAAGCTCCAATCCGGTGATTGGATGATAGGGGCGGAGATCAAAGCCTTCTTAATCCTGTGGAATGACTCAAGGCAAGCATTAGTAAACACAAATGGAGCATCCTTTAAAAGGAGCTCGGTAAGGGGCTTAGCAATTTTGGAAAAATCCTTGATAAACCTACGGTAAAACCCCGCATGACCTAAAAAGCTCCGCACCCCTTTGACATTCACGGGAGGGGGAAGTTGTTCAATTACTTGAACCTTAGCACGATCCACTTCAATACCTCTTTCCGAAACAAGATGGCCTAGTACCACTCCTTCATTCACCATGAAGTGACACTTTTCCCAATTCAAAACTAAGTCCACTTCTTCACATCTTTTCAAGACCTTAGTCAAGTTGGCCAAACAAGCATCAAAAGTAGTGCCATAGACACTAAAATCATCCATAAAAACTTCCATGATCGACTCAATGAAATCTGAGAAAATACTAGTCATGCAACGTTGGAAGGTTGCGGGGGCATTACATAGACCAAAGGGCATCCTACGGTAAGCAAAGGTACCATAAGGGCAAGTGAAAGTGGTCTTCTCTTGATCATCGGGATGTATGGGTATTTGGAAGAAACCCGAATAACCATCTAAGTAGCAAAAGTACTTATGACATGCCAACCTCTCCAACATTTGGTCAATAAAGGGTAATGGGTAATGGTCCTTCTTGGTGGCGAAATTCAACCTCCTATAGTCAATGCACATGCGCCATCCCGTCACAATTCGAGTAGGGATGAGTTCGTTCTTATCATTTTTGACTACCGTAGTCCCTCCTTTCTTAGGGACCACTTGGACCGGACTTACCCACTTTGAATCGGAAATTGCATAGATAATTCCCGCATCTAAAAGTTTCATGACTTCCTTTTTGACAACTTCTTGCATGTTAGGATTTAATCGACGTTGACCTTGGACACATGGTTTATGATCCTCTTCAAGATGAATTCTATGCATGCAAAATTCGGGGCTTATACCCCTCAAATCATCAAGAGTATAACCAATGGCTTTTCTACGTGTTCTCAACACATCCAATAGAGAAGACAATTGACTCTCACTCAAATGGGCACTAACTATGACCGGGCACATTTCCGATTCATCAAGAAAAGCATACTTCAAGTTCAAGGGGAGGGGTTTGAGTTCGGGTTTTTGTACCTCAATTTCTTTAGGGGTAGCAACCAAACCTATGAATTGAGAGCTTTCCTCCAAAGGTAGCTCCTCTCCATCCAAGTCCACCTCCAAAGCTTCAATTTCATCATTGCCGATATCATCATCTCCTGCAAAAGATTCCAACAACAAAAGTGCCTCCAAAGGATCTTTAATTAAAGATCGAGGCAATGAGTCATCCATTATAACATCAATAGCATCTATGACTTCTATGGAATAACATGGCTCTTCTAGCATTGGACTTTTCATGGCACTGTTCAAACTATAGGTGACCGTCTCATCACCTATTTCCAAAGTTATCTTACCATTCTTGACATCAATGACCGCACCTGCGGTATGCAAAAACGGTCTTCCCAAAATGATTGGGATTTGTGAATCTTCGGCAATGTCAAGAACAATAAAATCAACTGGAATAAAAAATTTTCCAACTTTAACGGGCACATCCTCCAAAATACCCAAAGGGCGTTTTATAGAACGGTCCGCCATTTGCAAGGTGACACTAGTACATTTCAAAACACCCATGTTCAACTTTTCACAAATAGTGTAAGGCATCACACTCACACTAGCACCTAAGTCACATAAAGCTTTATCAATGGTGTAGGTGCCAATGGTGCATGGAATGGAAAAGCTACCTGGGTCCTTTAACTTAGGAGGGGACTTGTTTTGCAAAAGAGCACTACACTCGGCGGTGAATGCTATAGTTTCAACATCATCAATAGTCCTCTTCTTAGTTAAAATGTCTTTCATGAACTTTGTATAAGAGGGGATTTGGGTAATTAATTCGGTAAAAGGAACGGTTACCTGTAGGTTTTTCACCACTTCCATGAACTTACCAAACTGAGTTTCCTTGTGAGCCTTTCTTAATCTATGTGGGAAAGGCACTTGAACCTTTTCTGGAACTTTGACCGGAGCATCAACCTTTGGAGGAGTATCCTCCACATCTTCTACCACAATCGGCTCCTCAACTTTATTTGAAACATCTCCCTCCTTTCTTGATTCATCAACTTTGTTGCTATGATCAACATCATCTCTTTTCTCGCCAACTACCCCATCATCAACATTTGGCATTTGGGGTGCATCATAAGTGGTACCACTCCTCAATGTGATGACATTTATGGTGTCATGAGGTTGTGCACCTTGAGGTGGCAATTGACCTTGTTGTCTTTGAGCATTGGAAGTGGCAAGTTGAGCAATTTGGGTTTCAAGCATTTTGATGGTTGCATCCCTAGCTTGGTCACTCTTTTGAATGTGGGTGGCCATGTTCTTTTGTGTCTCAACCACTTGTGTCATCAAAGCCTCTAGCTTGCTTATTTGTTGTTTATTTTGTTGGGAATTCGATGATTGACCTTGAACTTGTTGATTTTGAAAAGGTTGTTGAAACCCTTGTTGAAAGTTTTGTTGGGGATTTTGTTGGAAATTTTGTTGGAAATTTTGTTGGGGTCTGTGAATTTGGTGTTGAAAACCGGGTGGTGGGACTTGAGCTTGCCTTTGTTGTTGTGGGACATGTTGATTTTGATGTTGTGGATTTAGCACGTTAGTGCTTTTGTAGGACAAGTTTGGGTGAAACTTTGTAGCTTCATTGTAGGTGGTGGAGTAAGGATTAAAGTTTTGTTTGAAACTTTGATAAGCATTCACTTGCTCAACCGTATTCCTACATTCTTGTGCAAAATGCCCCGCTCCACCACATGCGTCACACACCACAATTTGGCTAGTAGCATTGACTTGTTCATAAGTTTGCGATGAACTTGATCCCCGATTATCAACTTGTTGTTGGAGGAGGGCTATTTGAGCTTTCAAAAGAGACACGTTTGGGTCCTCCTCCTTTGCCTTGAATGGGATGTTGCGAGTGTTGGCGTATTGTGAGTCATGCACCGCCATGGATTCAATGGTAGCATGAGCAAGTTCCGTATCAATTTGGTCGAATCTTCCATTGTTAGCGGAGTCCAAAACTCGGCGTGATTCGGCACAACAACCATTGTAGAATGTGATTGCAAGAAACCAAGGATCCAACCCATGATGAGGACATTGCCTTTGTAACTCTTTATACCTCTCCCATGCTTCAAACAAGCTTTCAGTACCATTTTGACGGAACCCCGTGATTTGGCTTCTCAATTGTTGGGTCTTTTCCGGTGGAAAATATTTTTGATAAAATGCGAGAGCCAATGTTTCCCAATTGGTGATCCCCAAAGCGGTCCTATCAAGGCTATTAATCCACAACTTGGCGTTGTCTCTCAATGAAAAAGGGAAGAGTATCTCCCTTATCTGCTCTTGTGTCACACCCGTCTGCCTAATCATCGAGCAATAATCACAAAAATTTGTGATGTGCAAATTAGGATCTTCCAATGGACCTCCACCGAATTGTTTTCTCTCAACAAGGCTAATAAAAGCCGGCTTGATCTCAAAATTTGCCGCGTCAATTTGGGCAGTGGCAATACCCCTAGGAAGCATAGCCGCGGTGGGCTTAGAATGATCGGATAAACGAACCATCTTCCTTATTGGTTGTGAATTGGAAACCTCTCCTTCCTCAAGTATTTGAAGGTCTTCTAAATAAGTTTGTCTCGCACTTTCAAGTTGTGCAAGAGTTGCAGCTTCAGAAATTTCCTTCAAGAAACGTTGTCATCTACGCAAGGTTTTCTCGGGGTCGGGATCAACCGGAAGTAGTTCACCAATCCGTGAGGACCTGGGCATAAGACAACAATCTAGAGAGGATTGTAAGTAACGGTCTCAAGGAACAAGTGTTCCTTAAGACAAGGAAAAACAAGATAAAATTCAACTAATCACAAAGCAAGAAAACCATGCTCCCCGGCAACGGCGCCAAAATTTGATAGGCTTATCGCGTACCTAACAAAGATACCCTAGGCTTAACTAACAAATGAATGTAGATAAGGAAGTAGGGGTCGATCTCAGGGAGACGGTAGATGCAATATGACAAGCTATGGTTAGAATTTTATCAAGGTCGATTCGATTGATTGTTTGGTTTGATGATTAAAACGATAACAAATTGAGATGTAAAATAATGATAATAAAAGATCTAGGGAAATAGGTTCACACATGTAAATTAGCAATAATAGATGTCGAATTGGGGAAACATATGATCAAAAGTTGTCTAGACTTATTAGCAATTATCTCTCGATTTTATTACTAGTCTTAGAACGATTACTAGCGGGCTCTCGCACTTACTAGGTCGCGCTACAAAACATGCTTAGCCAAATTCTATCCCCGACTTTCGATCTTAGGAAAAGAATTAACAAGATAACCAATAATTGTGATCAAGAATCAAAGGTTAACAATACATAACAAGCATGTTATAGAAACAACAAATTAATAATAATAAATCCCAATTCAACAATTATCAATTACTAATCTAACATGGCTTCCCTAAACCCTAGATTATAAAACTACTCACTCATGATAATATATAAACTAACAAAGATTGATTTAATTAACATAAACATGATAACAATATATAAATTGGAATTAAAAAGATAATATAAAAGTAAGGAAAAGAAATTACCAACTTAAGGAAATAAGAACAAGAACTTGATTAATAAGAGTAAAGTAATCTTCAAATAAAACCCGGAATTAAAACATAAAAGTTGATGATTGATAAACTAAGAACATAAAAGAAACTAGGTTTTTGTAGAATTAGGGAAATGTATGAAAAAGCATGAGTAAAATGCTCTCTAGTGATGAGTTTAAATACAAAAACTAGCTAGGAAAGTGAAGAGTTGCTCAGTTGCACAATCCCCGAAAATCCGGGGACCAAACAGTCTTAGGGGGCGCAGCAATTGAGGCCAAGAATTGCTCAGGTATCAAACCCCAAGATTCTGGGGTTTGAACAAGTCTCGGGGGCGCAGCAATTGAGGCCAATGGCTATCTCGCATCAACCCCGAGATTCTGGGGTTCGAACAGCAATCCGGGGACCTTGCAATCTCTTCTTTTCTTTACTAGTTCTCACTTTCTTTGCTCAAGTACCAACCAAATTTCATTTCTTCTTCCTCGGGAATGAGTGAATCTTCCCAAAACGCCCTTTCATGGCCAAAACTCGCTCCAAATAGCCTCGTAGTGTTCGGTGAATGCCAAAATGATAGAAAAATGTCGTAACTTGCTCCGTTTCCTACAAAATGCAACAAAACATGCAAAACACCTACAACACGGAATTAGCTCATAAAATCATCTCATAAAGTGCAAATTATCATGTAAAGATGAGCTAAAAGAGGGGTGAAAATCATATAAAAATAAGACACATCAAATTCCCCCAAGCTAAACCCTTGCTTGTCCCAAGCAAGCACACAATATCAAGACAAGGGTAAGGAGCACCAAATCTCATCAATTGCAAATCCCAACATAAGCCAACAAGCGCAATGAATCATAATCCCAAAAACAACGTGGGCATAAGGATAATGCAAAAACATGGATGAGATTTACATGACGGCGTAGCATGAAAGATTTTATTCAAACTTTTCGGCTCTTGCATGATCTTATTGACAATGGACTCTCGCGGTACACTCAAGCACACATTTATATGTAAAAGGAAATTTGTATGAGTGACACTCTCCTAAACTCTACTCATGAGAGTGCGCCCGCAATCTAATATGGTGATCATTCCAAGTCCACGAGTCAAAACAATCAAATGCAAGCATAAAAAGAAGAAGCCAAGGATTAGAGGAAGGCTATGGTGATGGGTAAGAAAGGGGAACATATGAATTATGGTAAGTGGAGCTAAGTCAAGCTAGCAACTAACCAAAGAATGCATGGATGCTCAATCCAAATCCCAAACCCATCCCAAGTAGGAGGCTTGAAGTCAAAAGTAGCATATTGACTTCTTTTCATAACAATTCAAGTGTAAACTTCCCAAATACTTGTGATATAAAACATGGAAGTTAAATCACAAAACCTCTTCTTCTCTTTTCTTTTCAACAACTCAATTTCGTGCTTCTTTTTTTCATATTTCTCAACTCTTTCAATTTTTTTCCTTCTTGTATTTCAATTCTTTTTTCTTCACATCATTTTTTCATTCTTTTTTTCACATTATTTTTTCAACTTCTCATTTTTTCAATCTTCTTTCTTCAACTCGAGAATAAAACGAGACACGGAAATCAGTAATTCCGTCTTACCAAGCTCACAATGACACAAAAACGGACCATATATCCCAAATGAGCACCCAAACACCAATGATAAAGCTACTAACTCGACAAGGTAGGCAAGTTTAAATGTAGCTAGATATGAGAAAATGTATATGAGGGTGAAAATGGGCAACAAAGTCATGTGAATGGCTTCAAATGCTTACAAATTATGAATGCAATGCTAATGAGAAATGGAATAAAGACCGTACTTGTGCGTTTTGATGTAACGCACACCACAAGGAGACCTACACACACCTAAGTGAGACCGGGTATAGATGCACCGGTCTAAGGAGGCTCTACCTTTCAAATTTTTGTAGGTTGCCAATGTCAAGATCAAGCCTAATAGGTCCAAATTCCATCCCTCACCCACTATGTCAAGACATCCCCATGTTTGCAAAAATCCCGTCAATAAATGTGATTCAAATAGCTATGAAGCTATAATTGGGATAAGCAAAGAGAGAAATTAAAGAGCAAAAGTGAGGGCAAGCATCACGAAAATTCATGGAAAGCACACAATTTTTTAAATTTTTTGATTTTTGATTTTCTTTATGAAGAAACTACATGCAAGCTAAACTAACATGCTCTAACAAGATGCAAATCCCTCCCCCAAGCTAAACATCACATTGTCCCTAATGTGCTGAACAAGGAACAACCATCAAACCGTAGAAACGGTTCTCACACATAATCCAGCAAGAGAAAATGTTTAATGGGGAAAGGGGAGAACAACGAAAATGCAAGGGAAATAAAGATGCTTACTAGACTATCTAGCCTCCCCCAAGCTAGTATGTACAAGGGGATGAGTGATAGCAAATCACTCGGAAGCGGCATGGTAATCGGTAGCACGACCATCAACATCGCGGGTCTCCTCGTCATCAGCTCCACCGCCGTCTTGGACACCAGAAGTACCTGCAGAAACATCAGCTTGAGCTTCTGGAAAGTATCCCATTGTTGGGACGAGATGAATTTCACGTCGGGATAGTCAACATCGGGACCGTACGCCACTTGTACAGGGGTAGGACTCTCCGTATTTTCCGGCCTAGCTCTCTTCTTCGTCCCTTTTGAAGGCATTATGAGGTGGAAATCTGAAAAAGTGGCGAATTAGAACACAAAGAGAGCGAAAAACAATCAAAATTTCGCTAAAGAGCGGAAATGTTCAGCAAAAAGCACAAAAACCACATGAAATCAATACAAAACAGATTGTATACGGAAAACCCGTCACAAAATAAACCCAAATCGAAATTAGGGTTAGGATTAGAGTAATTGGGAAGGGGAAGTGAATGGAGAGGGAAAAGCAGGCAGCAGCGCGCGGCAGCAGGCGGTCGGCGGCGGTGGCCGGAGAGCAGCAGCAGCCGGCGGCAGCAGCGCACGGCTGGAGCAGTAGCAACGCGCGGCAGCGCACGGCGGACAGCACGCGGCAGCAGCAGTACGTGGGGAAGGGTGGTGGTTGCGGGAGGGTGTCAGGGTAGCGGCCGGCTGGTGAAGGTGACGGGAACTAGCGGTGGTGACGGGATGGTGGCGGCAGTGTTGAGGGTTTGGTGTGGGATTGTGTTTCTTTTCCTTTCTTTTTAATTTCACGTGAAAGCTCTTTTGTGGTTTATTTGTTGTTGTTTTTTTTTTTTTTTTTTTTTTTTTTTTTTTTTTTTTTTAATTTTGCTGCGCCCCCGAGATATGTTTGATCCCCGACATCTCGGGGTTCCAACGCGCTGGCTTTCAAGCGTGAAATTGCTGCGCCCCCAACTCTTGTTTAAACCCCGATTTCTCGGGGTTCCAACACTGCTAGTTATCACTTCCGCAAGACGAAGAAAACAACAACTTGAGACACCTACAAAATTAACAAGAAGCACAATTAAGCATCCTTTCTTGAAAATAAAATAAAAGAAGTAAACAAAAATTAAAAACTAGCTAAACCCGGGTTGCCTCCCGAGAAGCGCAATTTAAAGTCTTGCTAGACGTAGAAAGCTTGAACGGATTAATTTTTCAAAGACGGAGGTTCCAAGAAAACCTCCTCCACGACTCCAATTATTGCACTCTCGTGATAAACCTTTAATCGATGACCATTGACTTTGAATTTTTCACCATTGGTAGTCATCACCTCGACGGAACCAAGCTTGTTGACATTAGTAACGGTATATGGACCGGACCACCTTGATCTTAGTTTTCCCGGAAAAATCTTCAAACGGGAATTGAATAAGAGCACCTTATCACCAATCATAAAATTTTTCTTGAGAATTTTCTTATCATGCCACCGCTTTGTCTTTTCCTTGTAAAGACGAGAACTTTCATAAGCTTGCAACCGGAATTCATCAAGTTCATTAAGTTGCAACAATCGCTTCTCTCCACAAAGAGTAGCATCAAAATTGAGCTCTTTGATAGCCCAAAAAGCTTTTTGTTCCATCTCCACCGGTAAATGACAAGCTTTTCCATAGACCAACCTATACGGTGAAGTACCAATAGGTGTCTTGAAAGCGGTCCGATATGCCCACAAGGTGTCATCTAGCTTTGTACTCCAATCCTTCCTTGACTTAGCAACAACTTTTTCAAGAATGGATTTGATTTCACGATTGGAGACCTCGACTTGGCCACTTGTTTGCGGATGGTAGGCCAAGCCCCTTCTATGAGAAACCCCGTATTTAGCAAGCAATGCATCTAGTTGTTTCTCACCAAAATGAGTTCCACGATCACTAATCACCGCTCTAGGTACACCAAAGCGCGGAAAGATGATCTTTTTGAACAAACTTATGACATGACGGGCATCATTAGTTGGAGTAGCAATGGCTTCTACCCATTTAGAAACGTAAACAACGGCGACCAAGATATAACAATTACCCTTTGATGAAGGAAAAGGGCCTTGGTAATCGATACCCCACACATCAAAAATTCCAACCTCAAGAATCCCATTTTGAGGCATCTCGTGCCTCCTTGAAATAGAGCCGGTTCTTTGGCAAGCATCACATGCCATCACAAAATTCTTAGCATCTTGGAACATACTAGGCCAATAGAAGCCGGATTGGAGAATCTTAGCAACGGTCTTAGATGGTCCATGGTGACCACCATAAGGAGAAGAATGACAACCTTCTAATACACCCTTCACATCCCATTGCGGGATACATCTCCGGTATAGCCCATCGGAGCAATGTTTGAACAAATGAGGATCATCCCAAAGATAAAATTTGGCATCATGCATGAACTTCTTTCTTTGTTGATAGGAGAGGTTAGGCGGCAACTCATGACCAACAAGATAGTTGGCAATATCGGCATACCATGGTGTATTCTCATCTACCATCATCAAGGAGTCATCGGCAAAAGAATCATCAATAGGTATATGAATACCTCCATCATCAAACCTCAAACGGGAGAGGTGATCGGCAACAACATTTTCGGCTCCTTTCTTGTCACGAATCTCAAGATCAAATTCTTGCAAGAGCAAGATCCATCTAATGAGCCTTGGCTTTGCCTCCTTCTTTGAAAGTAGATGTTTCAAGGCGGCGTGATCGGTATGGACAATGACTTTGGAGCCAATCAAGTAAGAACGAAATTTGTCTAAAGCATAGACAATAGCAAGAAGCTCCTTCTCGGTAGTGGCATAGTTGATTTGAGCTTCATCCAACGTTTTGCTCGCATAGTAAAGTGCATGGAGCGCCTTGTCTTTCCTTTGTCCAAGTACGGCACCCACCGCATAGTCACTTGCATCACACATCAATTCAAAGGGCAAGCTCCAATCCGGTGATTGGATGATAGGGGCGGAGATCAAAGCCTTCTTAATCCTGTGGAATGACTCAAGGCAAGCATTAGTAAACACAAATGGAGCATCCTTTAAAAGGAGCTCGGTAAGGGGCTTAGCAATTTTGGAAAAATCCTTGATAAACCTACGGTAAAACCCCGCATGACCTAAAAAGCTCCGCACCCCTTTGACATTCACGGGAGGGGGAAGTTGTTCAATTACTTGAACCTTAGCACGATCCACTTCAATACCTCTTTCCGAAACAAGATGGCCTAGTACCACTCCTTCATTCACCATGAAGTGACACTTTTCCCAATTCAAAACTAAGTCCACTTCTTCACATCTTTTCAAGACCTTAGTCAAGTTGGCCAAACAAGCATCAAAAGTAGTGCCATAGACACTAAAATCATCCATAAAAACTTCCATGATCGACTCAATGAAATCTGAGAAAATACTAGTCATGCAACGTTGGAAGGTTGCGGGGGCATTACATAGACCAAAGGGCATCCTACGGTAAGCAAAGGTACCATAAGGGCAAGTGAAAGTGGTCTTCTCTTGATCATCGGGATGTATGGGTATTTGGAAGAAACCCGAATAACCATCTAAGTAGCAAAAGTACTTATGACATGCCAACCTCTCCAACATTTGGTCAATAAAGGGTAATGGGTAATGGTCCTTCTTGGTGGCGAAATTCAACCTCCTATAGTCAATGCACATGCGCCATCCCGTCACAATTCGAGTAGGGATGAGTTCGTTCTTATCATTTTTGACTACCGTAGTCCCTCCTTTCTTAGGGACCACTTGGACCGGACTTACCCACTTTGAATCGGAAATTGCATAGATAATTCCCGCATCTAAAAGTTTCATGACTTCCTTTTTGACAACTTCTTGCATGTTAGGATTTAATCGACGTTGACCTTGGACACATGGTTTATGATCCTCTTCAAGATGAATTCTATGCATGCAAAATTCGGGGCTTATACCCCTCAAATCATCAAGAGTATAACCAATGGCTTTTCTACGTGTTCTCAACACATCCAATAGAGAAGACAATTGACTCTCACTCAAATGGGCACTAACTATGACCGGGCACATTTCCGATTCATCAAGAAAAGCATACTTCAAGTTCAAGGGGAGGGGTTTGAGTTCGGGTTTTTGTACCTCAATTTCTTTAGGGGTAGCAACCAAACCTATGAATTGAGAGCTTTCCTCCAAAGGTAGCTCCTCTCCATCCAAGTCCACCTCCAAAGCTTCAATTTCATCATTGCCGATATCATCATCTCCTGCAAAAGATTCCAACAACAAAAGTGCCTCCAAAGGATCTTTAATTAAAGATCGAGGCAATGAGTCATCCATTATAACATCAATAGCATCTATGACTTCTATGGAATAACATGGCTCTTCTAGCATTGGACTTTTCATGGCACTGTTCAAACTATAGGTGACCGTCTCATCACCTATTTCCAAAGTTATCTTACCATTCTTGACATCAATGACCGCACCTGCGGTATGCAAAAACGGTCTTCCCAAAATGATTGGGATTTGTGAATCTTCGGCAATGTCAAGAACAATAAAATCAACTGGAATAAAAAATTTTCCAACTTTAACGGGCACATCCTCCAAAATACCCAAAGGGCGTTTTATAGAACGGTCCGCCATTTGCAAGGTGACACTAGTACATTTCAAAACACCCATGTTCAACTTTTCACAAATAGTGTAAGGCATCACACTCACACTAGCACCTAAGTCACATAAAGCTTTATCAATGGTGTAGGTGCCAATGGTGCATGGAATGGAAAAGCTACCTGGGTCCTTTAACTTAGGAGGGGACTTGTTTTGCAAAAGAGCACTACACTCGGCGGTGAATGCTATAGTTTCAACATCATCAATAGTCCTCTTCTTAGTTAAAATGTCTTTCATGAACTTTGTATAAGAGGGGATTTGGGTAATTAATTCGGTAAAAGGAACGGTTACCTGTAGGTTTTTCACCACTTCCATGAACTTACCAAACTGAGTTTCCTTGTGAGCCTTTCTTAATCTATGTGGGAAAGGCACTTGAACCTTTTCTGGAACTTTGACCGGAGCATCAACCTTTGGAGGAGTATCCTCCACATCTTCTACCACAATCGGCTCCTCAACTTTATTTGAAACATCTCCCTCCTTTCTTGATTCATCAACTTTGTTGCTATGATCAACATCATCTCTTTTCTCGCCAACTACCCCATCATCAACATTTGGCATTTGGGGTGCATCATAAGTGGTACCACTCCTCAATGTGATGACATTTATGGTGTCATGAGGTTGTGCACCTTGAGGTGGCAATTGACCTTGTTGTCTTTGAGCATTGGAAGTGGCAAGTTGAGCAATTTGGGTTTCAAGCATTTTGATGGTTGCATCCCTAGCTTGGTCACTCTTTTGAATGTGGGTGGCCATGTTCTTTTGTGTCTCAACCACTTGTGTCATCAAAGCCTCTAGCTTGCTTATTTGTTGATTATTTTGTTGGGAATTCGATGATTGACCTTGAACTTGTTGATTTTGAAAAGGTTGTTGAAACCCTTGTTGAAAGTTTTGTTGGGGATTTTGTTGGAAATTTTGTTGGAAATTTTGTTGGGGTCTGTGAATTTGGTGTTGAAAACCGGGTGGTGGGACTTGAGCTTGCCTTTGTTGTTGTGGGACATGTTGATTTTGATGTTGTGGATTTAGCACGTTAGTGCTTTTGTAGGACAAGTTTGGGTGAAACTTTGTAGCTTCATTGTAGGTGTTGGAGTAAGGATTAAAGTTTTGTTTGAAACTTTGATAAGCATTCACTTGCTCAACCGTATTCCTACATTCTTGTGCAAAATGCCCCGCTCCACCACATGCGTCACACACCACAATTTGGCTAGTAGCATTGACTTGTTCATAAGTTTGCGATGAACTTGATCCCCGATTATCAACTTGTTGTTGGAGGAGGGCTATTTGAGCTTTCAAAAGAGACACGTTTGGGTCCTCCTCCTTTGCCTTGAATGGGATGTTGCGAGTGTTGGCGTATTGTGAGTCATGCACCGCCATGGATTCAATGGTAGCATGAGCAAGTTCCGTATCAATTTGGTCGAATCTTCCATTGTTAGCGGAGTCCAAAACTCGGCGTGATTCGGCACAACAACCATTGTAGAATGTGATTGCAAGAAACCAAGGATCCAACCCATGATGAGGACATTGCCTTTGTAACTCTTTATACCTCTCCCATGCTTCAAACAAGCTTTCAGTACCATTTTGACGGAACCCCGTGATTTGGCTTCTCAATTGTTGGGTCTTTTCCGGTGGAAAATATTTTTGATAAAATGCGAGAGCCAATGTTTCCCAATTGGTGATCCCCAAAGCGGTCCTATCAAGGCTATTAATCCACAACTTGGCGTTGTCTCTCAATGAAAAAGGGAAGAGTATCTCCCTTATCTGCTCTTGTGTCACACCCGTCTGCCTAATCATCGAGCAATAATCACAAAAATTTGTGATGTGCAAATTAGGATCTTCCAATGGACCTCCACCGAATTGTTTTCTCTCAACAAGGCTAATAAAAGCCGGCTTGATCTCAAAATTTGCCGCGTCAATTTGGGCAGTGGCAATACCCCTAGGAAGCATAGCCGCGGTGGGCTTAGAATGATCGGATAAACGAACCATCTTCCTTATTGGTTGTGAATTGGAAACCTCTCCTTCCTCAAGTATTTGAAGGTCTTCTAAATAAGTTTGTCTCGCACTTTCAAGTTGTGCAAGAGTTGCAGCTTCAGAAATTTCCTTCAAGAAACGTTGTCATCTACGCAAGGTTTTCTCGGGGTCGGGATCAACCGGAAGTAGTTCACCAATCCGTGAGGACCTGGGCATAAGACAACAATCTAGAGAGGATTGTAAGTAACGGTCTCAAGGAACAAGTGTTCCTTAAGACAAGGAAAAACAAGATAAAATTCAACTAATCACAAAGCAAGAAAACCATGCTCCCCGGCAACGGCGCCAAAATTTGATAGGCTTATCGCGTACCTAACAAAGATACCCTAGGCTTAACTAACAAATGAATGTAGATAAGGAAGTAGGGGTCGATCTCAGGGAGACGGTAGATGCAATATGACAAGCTATGGTTAGAATTTTATCAAGGTCGATTCGATTGATTGTTTGGTTTGATGATTAAAACGATAACAAATTGAGATGTAAAATAATGATAATAAAAGATCTAGGGAAATAGGTTCACACATGTAAATTAGCAATAATAGATGTCGAATTGGGGAAACATATGATCAAAAGTTGTCTAGACTTATTAGCAATTATCTCTCGATTTTATTACTAGTCTTAGAACGATTACTAGCGGGCTCTCGCACTTACTAGGTCGCGCTACAAAACATGCTTAGCCAAATTCTATCCCCGACTTTCGATCTTAGGAAAAGAATTAACAAGATAACCAATAATTGTGATCAAGAATCAAAGGTTAACAATACATAACAAGCATGTTATAGAAACAACAAATTAATAATAATAAATCCCAATTCAACAATTATCAATTACTAATCTAACATGGCTTCCCTAAACCCTAGATTATAAAACTACTCACTCATGATAATATATAAACTAACAAAGATTGATTTAATTAACATAAACATGATAACAATATATAAATTGGAATTAAAAAGATAATATAAAAGTAAGGAAAAGAAATTACCAACTTAAGGAAATAAGAACAAGAACTTGATTAATAAGAGTAAAGTAATCTTCAAATAAAACCCGGAATTAAAACATAAAAGTTGATGATTGATAAACTAAGAACATAAAAGAAACTAGGTTTTTGTAGAATTAGGGAAATGTATGAAAAAGCATGAGTAAAATGCTCTCTAGTGATGAGTTTAAATACAAAAACTAGCTAGGAAAGTGAAGAGTTGCTCAGTTGCACAATCCCCGAAAATCCGGGGACCAAACAGTCTTAGGGGGCGCAGCAATTGAGGCCAAGAATTGCTCAGGTATCAAACCCCAAGATTCTGGGGTTTGAACAAGTCTCGGGGGCGCAGCAATTGAGGCCAATGGCTATCTCGCATCAACCCCGAGATTCTGGGGTTCGAACAGCAATCCGGGGACCTTGCAATCTCTTCTTTTCTTTACTAGTTCTCACTTTCTTTGCTCAAGTACCAACCAAATTTCATTTCTTCTTCCTCGGGAATGAGTGAATCTTCCCAAAACGCCCTTTCATGGCCAAAACTCGCTCCAAATAGCCTCGTAGTGTTCGGTGAATGCCAAAATGATAGAAAAATGTCGTAACTTGCTCCGTTTCCTACAAAATGCAACAAAACATGCAAAACACCTACAACACGGAATTAGCTCATAAAATCACCTCATAAAGTGCAAATTATCATGTAAAGATGAGCTAAAAGAGGGGTGAAAATCATATAAAAATAAGACACATCAATAACCGTCCCCGCCCCACCACCTGCCAAAGCTCTACCCATCCCGCCCCAACTGAGGCGGGTGCGGGGCGGTATCCACTTGTACCCGCCCCAATGACATCCCTAATAGTTTCCAACTTTGTCCCTCACTTTTCCCTTTTTTTTCAATAGCTCATATTGATGCCCGTCGTTAAGGGTACCAAAGATAAATTTATAATTCCTAACTTTAACAATAGATAGTGAAAGTCAGGGTCGAACCACAAGGAGGTGGGGAATGTTTATTGTTTGATGTTTAATGTTTAAAGTAACAATTTTTGAAGGTTTGAATGGTGGTTTACTAAGTCTAAGGCAAAGATTAAAAATAAAATAAGTAAATAAAAATGATAATAAAACAATAGTAAAAGAGATGCTAGGATGATCGGGTAATAAATAGCTAAGGTAATATAAATCCTAAGTCAACATGTATTGCAGTCGCGTAAGGGGTGTAACATATCCTTTCGGTCTATGGTACCTAATAGCTCCTTTCGGCCTATGCTATTAGTTCCTAGGTCTCACAATTATTGGGTGTCAACAATAAGGGTGATTCCTAAATCCTAGGTCACATACCTTTTCAGTCTTAAGTAACCTGGCCGTCTTAAGGTGTAAACCAATGTCCTTCCCGTATCTCTCAATCTTGGGTAGGTCATTACTAACATCCTACAAGTCTCCTTTCAGTCTCATTGTATGGTATTATAGTCAACAAAGAAAGACGAAACAGAATTCATACGCGAGTGGGTCGACCGACCGGCTATTCCAGTCGGCCGACCACCGCCTTGGTCGACCGACCCATTAATTGAGTCGGCCGACCACGGCTCTGCTACAGGTCGGTCTCGGAATTTACGTTACCTATGCATATTCATCCCCTACATCCTAACATATGAAATTTAGCTACTCATGAAGATTGAAACGATAATGAAAATAGTAATAAACATGGAAATTATAAAGAACATCAATCTAAACATGCAATAGAAATAAAGGCTTGGGATTCTAACTTAACCGTATGCAATAATTATAAACTAATAATAATAAAACATAAATTAAGAGAGGAATTACCGGAAATAATGATTAAGGCGGAAAAGAACAAGCTTTATTGACTAATGTTGAAAGATTGATGAAGAACAAAATATAAAACTAAAGAAAAGTGTTTGATGATTATGGAAAGATTAAAACTAAAACTAGATGTGAGATTTGATAGGTAAAGCTGAATGAATAACCCTAATCCCGAAATTCGGCTTAAATAGATGGAAATAAAGAGTTTCCCAATGACCTAAACACTTTAATGGGCTTCGTGGAAACTTCTGGGTCTGTGCTGTGGTCGGTCGACCCAAATAGTAGGTCGGTCGACCTAATTGTCGGGACTGCAGCGCGCGTCGATCTTAAAACAGCTGCCATTTCTTCGTTACTTATTGTAATCAAGCGATTCTTGCGGCGTTGGAAAGCTAAGAGGATAAGCTTTCACCTCCAACTAGAATCACTCCATTATCAGCTCTAGAACTCGAGATATAGCGATTTGAAACAGGCTGCAACATCGTGGATCGATTCTTTGTTATATGCACCTTTGCTTATGCTATCTTCAGGCCTTGAAATGTGCGCTAGGATTCGTTCCTTCTTGTCCTTAGTCATAAAAAATCCCGAGGGCATAATTTGGTGCAAAATCGTCCCTTTTCCGCATAAATCTGCAAAAGTGCATAAAAATACGAAAGTACACGATTGTTGGGAAATAAGGGCTAAAACATAGTAAATGAGCGACCAAATGCGTGTAAAAATAGATGAAAAACATCATAAAATAGACACGCATCACATATTTCTCGATGTTATAATTTGTCTTGATCGGAGGGAGTACATTGATTCTCGTTTCAAACGAGCTATTTCGTTTGAGGTTTTAGACCGCCTTATGTAATCATTCTTAAGGTAAACTGCAATCATTTAAATTTTGGTCACATTCTTAAGGTAAAATGCAAACATACTAAATATAGAAATAAATAACCATTGATGAATATAAGCATAACCCAAAAAAATAATATAATAATTGATCGAAATGAAGGGAATACTATTTAAATTGGGTTACATTTAGCTGTAATGTGATACATATGGCTCATCTAAAACTTTCAGACAAGAATGATCATGTTTTGAGTGCGGGTGATGCGGGAGCATTGTCACAAATTAGAGGTCTTAACCCACGACCCATAAAAAGATTAAAAATGTTCGATTTGGGTTCAATACATATTTTTAAGTTAGCTTGGGAAGAGGTATTGAAGGAGCAAGAGAAGATGCGGGGAAAGTCCCTATGGACGTGTGCCCAAGTATCACGTGTGGGGCCACACGTCTAGGGTTTCCTAGATGGATTAGGGTTGGTGTTTTATCTTTTGTTATTTTAATTTTAATTAGTTAGTTAAGTTTGTTACTAGTTTGTTACCCCAAGTTTGTTAAGTTAGTTACAAGTTAGTTACAAAAGTTTGTTATGGTTGTTATTAGTTAGTTATTAAGTTGTTAGGGCGTTTGTTACAACTTAATCCTTTCTTTTATTATTTTATCTTTTAGGTTTTAATAAGGATTATCTTTAATCCATAAGATAGAATTAGGAAACTAAGATGAGTAGTTGTACACGGTTTGGCCGAGTACTTGGGAACCGTGTAGGTTTCTTATTACTTTCCTATTTCGAGTCTAGCTTGTACGGATGTCCTTATTATAAATAGGCATGCTTAGTTGTTTGTTTGATTCATATTATTATCAAATTATAACCCAATTTTCTTATTAAGTTTAACTTACGAAAAAAACCTAAAATATCTGTGTGAGCTTTAACCCGAAGTATCTGTGTGAGCTTCAAAATAATTGAGAGGGTATCTGTGTGAGCTTGATCAATTATCCTATCCATCGACAATCATAAATCATTCATCAAATCGTTTCGCAAATCTTTCAAGTATTAAGTGTTGTGACTTATTACGTCATCAACGATCATCACCATTCAAGAACGCCAGGAAAACCACCGTGACAGCCGCCGTTGACCACCGTGCCACGTCACCACCGTCCGTCCATCATCACCATTCATTATTCGTTCATTCTTTCATCGTTCTTGGTTATTTTTCGTTCTTTATTCATTCAAGATTATATTATTTTACAAGTATTGTTATTCCGCTGCAACATTCGTATTTTTGTTGATCGTCTTAAAGATTATCACCCCAAATACGCATCAAATTGGTATCAGAGCTTCGACTCTTGGTCTAATTTTTATTATACCTGTCCTTGGGAAAGTTTATCATCATGGTAGGATCCAAAGACGGAGACGGAGAAGAAAAGTCATGGGAGGAGAGCAACATGGAATTGAAATCCGAAATCCAAGAGCTCAAATATCTCATAAAAACAATGATGACCAAAGAGGTCATAAAAAGACGGGAGAGTCCTCATCTAGGGCGAGTGACTCGGAAGAAGAGGCAGAATTTAAGGGCAAGATTTGGGACAAGAACGAAGATGATAGAGGTCTCAAACTTGACATCCCTGAATTCAAAGGAGACATGGATCCGGAAGATTTCTTGGAATGGCTTAGACAAACTGAGGGAGTCTTTGAATACAAGGAGTATGACGACCAAAAACAATTCAAAGTTGCTATCTTAAAACTTACTAAATACGCTTCGCTATGGTACGAGAATCTTGTGAATCAAAGAAAGAAGCAACGCAAGGAAAAGATTAAGTCTTGGGCAAAATTGAAGAAGCACATGGTGAAGAAATTCTTGCCAAAAGATTATAATCAAGAAAACTATTTAAACTACATTCTTTAACTCAAGGTAATATGACCGTCTCAGAATACATTAGGGAGTTTGAAAAGATGACCATTGTATGTGATTTAGATGAGAGGGAGGAGTTGAAGGTTGCTAGATTTATTCGTGGTTTGGTACCAACCCTAGCTTCAAGGGTTGAGATTCAAAACTATGAAGATTATTATGATGTGTGCAGGATTGCTTTGAAGTTTGAAAGACATGACAAAGCAAGGAAGATAAATTCTTATAGGAGCACAAGAGTCGGAGAGGGCTCATCATCATACACTTCAAGTGCCACGCCTAGGGCAAAAGATGCGGCTAAGGAGGAAGTGGCCGAAAAGGCCAAGGGAACATTCAAGCCAAGTATTCCTGATCCTCGCGGGAGTACAATTAGAAGATGCTATAAGTGTCAAGGCTATGGACACATCGCTACAGATTGCCCTCAAAAGAGAACCTTGTCAATTCAAGAACTTCAAGGTATGGTTCCAAACTTTGTTGTACCTGAATTAGTTGAGGAGGAGAAGGTTGAGGAGGAAAAGGGAGAGAGAGAGACCATCGTGGCCGAAAGTGAGGACGAGGGGGATTGCCTCGTAGTACGTGCCTTACATGTGGAAACCACGACTGAAGGAGAAGAACAACGGGATAACGTTTTCCATACTCGTTGTAAGGTTGAGGGGAAAAAGTGCGACTTGATTATTGATAGCGGGTCTTGCACTAATGTTGTCTCAAAAACCTTAGTCTCAGAATTAGAACTAAGTATTAGGGCTAGGGAGAAACCGTACAAATTACAATGGTTAGATGGGAACCAAGGAGTGCGGGTTGAGAAGTAAGCCTTAATTTCTTTTAATATTGGGCCTTACGAGGATAAGTTGTGGTGTGACATCGTGCCTATGAACGCATGTCATATATTACTTGGGAGACCATGGCAATATGATAGGAACGTTCTACATGATGGTAGGGTAAATGTGTATAGCGTTACTAAAGGAGGTACCATCTATGATCTCCAACCATTAACAAGAATCAAACCTAGAGCACCTAATTCAAAGAAAAGCTTATTTATGGAATTAGGGGAAGGGACACCGAGCGACGGGGATAAGGAGTCGAGAGCGTGTGGTGTTGGGTTGGTTGAAATTCATGGAGGACATGGAGGTTGTGAGGGGTTGCCGAGTAGGGAGGAACGTGAGAGGCGTGAGGAGTGGAGGACCATGAGCATCACGGCGGAGGTCGCAAGGCTGGACAGGCCGTGGGTGTTGGAGGTTGGGAAGAATGGTTGGTTGCTAACACCAACAAGTACAAGGAGAACCCTAGGAGCATGGGGTTGATGGCTAGAAGGAATCATGGTCTAGTCAAGGCAAGAGCAAGCATAGCTAAATCTACTCAAGACATACTCGATCTTAATTTGAGGTCAAATTCTCAAAAACTGAGAGAGTATGATGCGGGAGCATTGTCACAAATTAGAGGTCGTAACCCACGACCCATACAAAAATTAAAAATGTTCGATTTGGGTTCAATACGGATTTTTAAGTTAGCTTGGGAAGACGTATTGAAGGAGCAAGAGAAGATGCGGGGAAAGTCCCTTGGGACGTGTGCCCAAGTATCACGTGTGGGGCCACACGTCTAGGGTTTCCTAGATGGATTAGGGTTGGTGTTTTATCTTTTGTTATTTTAATTTTAATTAGTTAGTTAAGTTTGTTACTAGTTTGTTACCCCAAGTTTGTTAAGGTAGTTACAAGTTAGTTACAAAAGTTTGTTATGGTTGTTATTAGTTAGTTATTAAGTTGTTAGGGCGTTTGTTACAACTTAATCCTTTCTTTTATTATTTATCTTTTAGGTTTTAATAAGGATTATCTTTAATCCATAAGATAGAATTGGGAAACTAAGATGAGTAGTAGTACACGGTTTGGCCGAGTACTTGGGAACCGTGTAGGTTTCTTATTACTTTCCTATTTCGAGTCTAGTTTGTACGGATGTCCTTACTATAAATAGGCATCCTTACACTACTACAAAAGTCCCTTACTACATCGGTCAATGCACATAGGATTTTTCAAACAACCGATGTAGTAATAATGGACATAGGTTTTTTTCAAAAATCCGATGTCCTTCTTGAGTTATTTACCTCGGTTGTTTTTACAACCCATGTCCATGAATGATGATTTTTAATGGACATCTGATGTTTTGCAAATCCCATGTCCATTAGCTACTTATTTACATCAGATTTCTGATACAACCCATGTCCATTACATTTCATTTTTTTACTAGTAATACTCATTCACCCATTTACGCTCAAACCATCATCGTCTATTCATATTTCCGCAGTAGTACTCTCAAACCACGCACTCCTTCATTCCAATCCCTTCGTTCTTTCTATTCATACCGCCCTCTTACCCCAAAATTGATATCTTCTTCTCCATTTGTAAAGTTCTAGACTTCTGGCACCGTTCGTGAACACCGCCATCTCCATACGTCATCCTCTACCTCCAATTCGCAGCAACCCAGGTAAACACATTTTAACCAACTCGCCTCTCCGTCATCTGCACCACCAACTATTGGTTAAAACTACAATCTTCAGTTTTACTCGTAATTTTGCAGTTAAATTCAATAACCCCTCAAATTAGGGTTTTACCTTCATCCCCAAATATTAGTATTTCTATTATCAGCACTACTTGATCCAATTGTTTCTGGGTAAGAAGGGTTTGTCGTTTATGTTCATCTTTGTTGATTTTATTTGGAAAATTACTTGTACTATCGGAGGTAATATGATATATGCGAGGTTGTCTGAGGTCACACTGGTAATGTTGTAGGTCATAACATTCGTAGATTTGATTGCCATCTTTGATGTAGAAATGTTCCCTTTGTGGGTTTTTACCGTTTTAACTTCATTTACAGACAGAAAAGTTTCAGAACATGCTGTTATAGCCAACTGACCACGCAGGAAATTAAGACCATAACCTACTCTCAAATTGGTACAATGGCTCCATTGATGATGATGCTCTCAAATTGGTACAATGGTTCACAGTGGACTTTAATTTATATATTTTTGTTGTTGATATTTTTGTTGCTGATACAATGGTTCACGGATCTATTTATTGTAGATGCTGCTCCATTTTCATGAAGGACTTGATATCTGGATATTCTCTCGCTCTCGGGTTAGTCTTTTGAGTAAAATAAACTCGAGTTAAAATAAATCACAGTATAATTTTGGTGGAAACAATGGCTTCTGCTATTAGTATTGTGGGTAACATTAATGGTAATGGGGTAACAAGCCGTCATTCGGGTCAATTTAGAATAATAGAGGATGGTTGTGGTGAAGGCAGATACTATTAATCCTGAAATCTGGAAAACTGAAGAGAAAGTTGTTGATTCTGTTGTTGTTACTGAACTTTCTATGAACATCAGGTTCTTTTCCTCTTTTTCGTCTGACACTCTCATCCCCAATTATTATGTTGGTGCAGGCCTGGCTAATCCTTCTGATATTATGGCAATGCAGAAGAACGACTGATGTTTTCTGATATTATCTGCATTTGATTGGTTTTAATTCTTATGTTATAGCAGCAGGTTAGTTAACAAATTTCTTCTGCAGGATTTGACCAAGGAGGTAGCAGCCAGCAGCAACAGCAGCAACCGCTAACTGTAGCAGCCAGCAGCCTGCTACAGCAACAACCAGTGGCAGCCAAAAGCATCAGCAGCTAGCAGCATCAGCAACAACCAGTGGCAGTCAAAAGAGGCTGAAGAAGTATCAAATCAGGTTATTTCCTTGTCTTTTGGATTTTTAGTAAACTTATTTAGTCAAACACCAATGTTTTATCTGATATTTGTCTTGAAATCATTGGTTCAGTTCCTCTTTAATCGTATTTTTCGAATGTAAAAGGTTTGGTAGTCCTATTATTTCGTGTCTTTGTGTTGGATGAAGGAACGCCTTACTCTCTTTGAGGTTCCGAGTCTCTGACATCCTGTTTAGAAGGGAAGAATAGTTGTTTAAATATAAAAGAATAATTGTTTAAATATAAAAAAAAGATCACTGGTTGGCTTGATATGAGACTGCCTAGAAGTGATATATTGGATTGGCGGATTAATAGAAGGTTGCAGTCTTATGTTTCAGAAGAAAATTGTTGTTGTTGTCATTGTGGCTCTTTAATATCCTGTATGCTCTTTAATAACTTTTTGTTATGGTGTATTCTCAGTTGAGCATGTAAATGCACCTTTCCCGATGCAGGTGTATAACTCGCCCAAGTCTGATATAAACAAGGTAATCTTCTATACTTGCTCTTTTTACTAATTCCCCAAGAAACTAGCAGCATAAAGCATATATATATATACTGTCTGCACACGATTTTCCTTCTTCTGAAACTGATTCACAGAGAGCTGTTATTCTAGCCATTGCTTAATTTGCTGCAATTGTTACTACTGTACTGACCTGGAACTGTCAGTAGCAGTTCCATTTTGGCATCAATTCCTGATTTGCACTGGTAAGTTTTTGTGGGAGAACAGAAACAGCCTGATGCGTGAGTTTGCTTCTCCTCTGATCCTTCGAGCAATAGTTTCAGGCCTAATCACGGTAGCATTCACTCTAACATTTTGTTATGGTGTATTCTCAATTGGACTGTTGTTATTCTTTGTTCATTTATTGCCTTAGTGCAGCTAGAATAGAATAGAATAGAATAGGATGTCCACGTATATGATGTATAGCTAAATAAAACTTGTAGTATGAAATGTAAGTATATAATAGAATCAAAAGTATGAAATGTACATCGGCTCATCAACATTAGTGTTGTAGTGCAGGTAGCATCCAGCAGCAACCGGTAGCAGCAGCCAGCAGCCTGCAACAGCAACATCAACAACCAGCCAAAAACAGCATCAGCAACAACAGCCACCAAGAGCCTACAAAAAGCAGCAGTAGCAGCAGCCAACAGTCAAGCATCAAGCAGCAGTAGCAAGCAACGAGCATCAAGCAGCAGTAGCAGCAACATCAACCAACAACACTAGTAGCAAACATGGTATGGAGAACGACATTTGTTGTCATAGTAATAATGTATAGTTTGATTTTGAAAATTTTGTGCGCTACGTATGACGAACGACCTTTGTTGGGTTCGTTCTTGAACTCAAACAATGTATGACGAACGACCTTTGTTGTCGTAATTTGTAATGAATGGCCTCCGTTTTGGTACAATCTCACTTTTGTATTAGAAGTAGCATTAGCAATTCCAATTTTTTTTTAAAAAAAACCGCAATAAAGGACATGGGAATTTGTAAAAAACTGATGTATATAACAACATTAGACATGGGATTTAAACGAAAGTCTGATGTAAAAATCAACAATAGACATAGGATTATTTTTAAGGAAAAACTGATGTAAATAACATTAATGGACATAGGATTTTTACATATTAGACATGGGATTTTACGAAAGTCCGTTGTCCATTATAAGCAATAGACATAGGATGTTTGAAACATCCGATGTCCATTAGAGTAATGCACATCGGTTGTACAACCTATGTCTATTACAAACTAAAGGACATAACTGAACTCTACATCGGTTCAAAAACCTATGTCTATTAGTCAAAACATCCTATGTAGTAAGCAACTTTTGTAGTAGTGTTAGTTGTTTGTTTGATTCATATTATTATCAAATTATAACCCAATTTTCTTGTTAAGTTTAACTTACAAAAAAAACCTAAAGTATCTGTGTGAGCTTTAACCCGAAGTATCTGTGTGAGCTTCAAAATAATTGAGAGGGTATCTGTGTGAGCTTGATCAATTATCCTATCCATCGACAATCATAAATCATTCATCAAATCGTTTCGCAAATCTTTCAAGTATTAAGTCCTGTGCCTTATTACGTCATCAACGATCATCACCATTCAAGAACGCCAAGAAAACCACCGTGACAGCCGCCGTTGACCACCGTGCCACGTCACCACCGTCCGTCCATCATCACCATTCATTATTCGTTCATTATTTCATCGTTCTTGGTTATTTTTCGTTCTTTATTCATTGAAGATTATATTATTTTACAAGTATTGTTATTCCGCTGCAACATTCGTATTTTTGTTGATCGTCTTAAAGATTATCACCCCAAATACGCATCAGCGGGTTTGATAATAATATATCTATATGTATTTACAATGTGATAATTTTTGAGATTGTATAATAGATAAATGGTCAGTAACACATTTCTCAAAAGTTTCTTAGCCTCGGTAGTGCGGGAGGGTCTAGAGGTGCGCACAACATTAGTGGGATATATTGTAATATTAATTTACAGTCTAATATTATCTACTACTCTAAGATTAATAATCAAATTTACAGTCTAATATTATCTACTACTCTAAGATTTTTTTATACTTTTTTTTTATATATATATTTTTTTTCCTTTATTTTCTAATATTTAGATGTGGGATATATTGTAATATTAATTAAAATCTAAAAAACTTTATTTGTTCTTCCAAATTTCTATATCTGTGATATATTGTTAATCCTAATTAAACTATTAATAGCAAATTTTCGTGATATTACTAAATTTCAGTAAATTTTTTGAATAAAAAATAATTTTCAACAACAAAATGTTAATAAATATTATTGTTTTAATTTTCAATTTTCAAAATGAGATCTACAAAAAGTCAACAAAGTAAATGAACTATAAAACTTTGTTAAAATAAGATTGAGCTTATCCACTAAAATGAGTATCATTTAAATGAGATTTTAGAGCATTACGTTAAAATAATACTCTAAAAGAATTCGTTATATATATATTGAGCTTATCCACTAAAATGAGTATATCTAAAACTTTTGTTATCATGTTTTAACACTGAATTCGTGTATTTAACGTAAAGTCCTATTGAGTTATTGTACTCTCCTTAGAGGTTTTATAAATATATACCAAATAACTTATATCATCTTAACCCAGACTTATATAATAACCTTTCATTAAACTCCTCATAGTTTTTCGAAGAAATTAAGATCCTTATCATGTATAAAAGATGGATATGGATCCAATAGTTTTATTACATAAAAATTTCACTCTCCACAAACTTCTAAGATTCAGTAGTTTGTTGCCCATATTGCTATCTTTTGATAATATCAAGTATATTTTTCAAAGATAAAGTGGGAGATAAATCCGTAATAAACCATAATCTAGCTACGCGTTAGTAAATTCTTAATAAAGTTAGGAGGTGATAATAGCAGAAAATTTTCTTGATGTAATAATAAAATAAATGTTCTTTACAATTAGAGTCTAGTACGCTGTATACTGATATAAATTGCTTTGTATAAAAAAGTTCAAACCGACTATGATACGATTATATAATTGTTACCATTATGATTATGAATCAGATGACCCAAGTTTTTCAAATCAAGTACATAAAATCATAATGACCAAAAGTTGGATAAAATGTAAATATAGGTTGCATAGAGGATTGTCCCAACATATTGATGACAAGATATTGTCTATAAAATCAAAGTTACATCAAATTATTCATTGATACATCATAGTGTATGATAAAGTTAAAATCTAAGTTCTAAATGGGAATTTAGGAAGGCTTGTGATCATTAGATCACATGGTTTGAAAATCACAATGAAAGTCCCATGACATGTTGAGTAAAAGGGGTTCTACCGAAATCATGAAATCAAAGATGTACACATGAATTTGAGTGGGAGCGATAACTACCAAGGAAGGCATGAGACATAAAGTTAAGCGGGAAAATTGTCTTCCATATTGATGTCTTAACATTCATCTAGGACCTTTGATTCTTCAAGTGAGATAACATGTTCGATTCCGAATCCAAATTTGTAACACCAACGACGAACCTGAGACTATGCTCACCATTACATGGATCATCACAGTAAAATACAACAAGCGTCAGAATCTGATAAATAAGACGGTCACATCACAAGCAACAGTAATCACCACAATCTGATATATCACAATCACTGATATCATAACAGACTCATCAACACTAGTAGAGGCCCCAAACCCCACTTCAAATCCCCCAGTTGCTCACGACAAGGGGTATCCAGATCCATAATGTGCACATGGCGAGCAGGTCATCGTGATCCCCTCAAGCAAAAGAAATTTATAAAAGTTCGATACCAAACTAATGAATGTAGCAGTGGCAAAGAGGTCGATCCACAAAGATAGCGTGTTAGAATTGGATTATAAGTCTCGGTCTTCGTTTTGGTCTATTCGATCAAGAAGGTTGATATGATTTCTATTGCTAAAGTTTAAGCTTAAAACATGAAATAAATGAACAAGTAAGTAAACGAGAAAGATATAAGACTAAGACACTAAGACAAAGGGTTCACCAAATTAGGGATAATAGACAGTAAATAGCATGCAAACGGGATCATAAGAGCGAAAACGACAATCAAGACTTGGCCCCTAGACGCAAATCCGAGGTCAAGAAAAGTTGACTTATTCAATCGAATCAACCTACAAGTTATTACCACGCCCCACTCACTAGCAAAGGTACTCCCTCGACTAATGGGCAAATCGCAAGATAAAATGACTCAACTTACTCATTCAAACATTTCATCAAACACCTTTTGTACATAATAACAAGACACCGAATGTCGTTAATTAAGAACCATATATGTTGGAGTAGGAGGTTGCTCCAAACTTAATGTAGGATTTTGTCCCACATTGGTAGAATAATGGGGGTACCTTATATATAGATATAGGAAATGTGGGAAATATCTGTATACTTCACCTTTTAATTTTTAGGATTATAATGAAATTAAACTTATATGAATTATGGTCATAAACTAAGAACATGATACAAAGGTTAAAAGATTAGAATTAACCTTCAGTCCTAGTAATATGGCCTAAGAACAAATATCGAAGTCGATATTCTCCTAATCGTTGCACCCAAGATGCTTCAAGATATGCCTTTCTTGTGCTAGAATCGGGAAAAATTACTAAGTAATTTTTGATGAATGATGAACAATATCTGAGAGAGGGAGCCGTGTGAGAGAGAGTGCTAGTGAGGTCTCTTAGGCGTGTTAATTCCGTAGTTAGGTAGAATGAGAGTAGTCTTCTTATAAGGAAGAGTTTCCCTCTCTCTATACTACTAACAACCCGAGTAAACCTCGTAGAGATAGGATTGTCAAAATCAGTATTTGACACCTCCTATAATACTCACAATCAAACCGTGTAACCACCTTCTCAACAGTGGGAGTTGGTTGTTATCCCCTCTGTATATAATGTTTATCTTATTATAAATATGGTATATTTATAATTCACTAATTAAATATAACAATTTATATTTAATTACATTATTTAATCATTATTAAATAATTACATTATCTGCATCAATTAAATACACTACAAGAAATACTGTAAAGGACGACTACACAGGCGACTACCTGTGGAGTCGCTAATTTAGCGACCGAAAAAAAGTGGGCGACCGATTTCGGTCGCCAAATTGGCAACCAAAATCTTATCCACAGATTATCCTAAAAAAATCCGCAGGAATCTTGGGGCGACCATACCGCCAAATTAGCGACCGAAATTGGTAGCTAAATTAGAGACCAAATTCAGTAACTAAATTAGCGACCAAATTCAGTCGCCAATTTAGCGACCAATTTTGGTCGCTAAGTCCCTGTTATATTTTTTTTCTCATCTTCAACCCGTCATTCCCCCCTTCAACACAAAGCTTGAACGAAAAAAAACGCCCCAACCCTCGTCAATCTCTAAACCAACGTGCATCTACCGGACCACCGCAGCGACACCGGACCACCCACCACCGCCGTTCGCCTACCTAATACTCCATTTTCAGGTTTGTGACGATTGAATAACTTAATTTATGTATTGAATACCTTAATAGTTTTATTATAATTCATAATTTTAGTTAGTAATTAGATTATTAGGATGATTTTAATAACATTTGGATGTTTATTAAGTTTCTATGTGTAAGTTAATTAGCCTTTTCGGAAACTATTTGTGATTAGGGTTAGAAATTGGGGAAAATTGGATGTTTGTTAAGACTAGTAGTTTTAGTTAGTAATTAGATTTCTAGGATGATTTTAATAACATTGTTTATGTTTATTATGTTTGTATTTGTAATTTAATTAGTATTTTCGGAAATTAGTTGGTGTTAGGGTTAGAAATTGACAAAAATTGGGAAAAACACTACTACAAAAAAGCCCAAAGAAACCTTTTGAAAAAAGCCTTAGACACCTGTTTATAACAGGTGTCTAGGTCATAGGTGTCTTTGGTTAAGAAACCTGTTGGAGGAACTGGTATCTTATCTAACAATTAAAGAGACTTGTTTTTATTAATAACTGGTGTCTTTGACTTATACCTGTTATTAATTATGTTCGGTGTCTTTGACATATATCTATGACACCACTGGCATGGTTCATTTTTTTAAAAAAAAACAATACATGCAATTGGGATTCGAACCCAAGACCACAAGGAGGATATTTAATGACTGTACCATTGAGCCACAAGATATTTATTGTAGATTTATTGGGATAACATTTAATTATCTACTATTTATCAATATTTGGGGTCGCAAAAAACCGACTTTTAAACCAATTTTTTTTAACTTTGGGGTAGCGGCTGCTACCCCTTACTCTAAGGTGGGTTCTCCCCTGTCTATGACACCACTCTCATTTACACCCGGTGTCTTTGATATATTTAAGTAGATATTGATAATTATTATTTAAAGAATGTGTTAGGCGGTGGATTATGGTAAGTTAAGAGATAGAGGTATGCATGTATTACTCGGCGAATCTAGTAGAATTAATTAAACAATATATTATTTAAGATTAATTTATTATTATTAGTTATTAAATAAATTGTAAATTAATACATAGGAAACCAGATTCTGGAGGACAGGTTTCTTAGTTATTAAATAAATTGAAAATTAATATATAGGAAACCGGATTTTGGAGGACAGGTTTCTTAGTTATTAAATAAATTGAAAATTAATATATAGGAAACCGGATTTTGGAGGACATGTTTCTTAGTTATAAATAGATTGAAAATTAAAATATAGGAAACCGGGTTCTGAAGGACAGGTTTCTTATTTAAACATTGTAAACTTGTTATATTAAATCACTGGTGTCTTACGTGAAGAAATCTGTTAGAGAAAAAACAGGTGTCTTATAATTGATGTCTTAGGCCTTTTTTGTAGTAGTGAAACTTGGGTGTTATTGTTAATGAGTGTTAGTATTGTTAGAAATTGGGAAAAAAATTGTTGAATGTTATTATTGAAATTAGTACATTATTGTAAGTTATTGTGAATATTTTTCGTAGAATAATGACTATTTACCTAGTATCCGTTCAAGAATTACTCGTTAGGAGGAATTCCCGAATAGTCCCCATTCGGAAAATACTAATTAAATTACACATAAAACAATTCCTAACGAGGAATTCTTGAACGGGTATTAGGTCAATAGTCATTATTCCACGGAAAATATTCACAATAACTTACAATAATGTACTAATTTCAATAATAACATTCAACAATTTTTTGCTGGAATTTAGCTACCAATTTCGGTCGCTAATTTGGCGGTATGGTCGCCCCTGGATTCCTGCGGATTTTTTGTAGGATAATCTGTGGACAAGTTTTGGTCGCCCGCTTTTTTTTTTGGTCGCTAAATTAGCGACTACACAGGCAGTCGCCTGTGTAGTCGCCCTTTACAGTATTTCTTGTATTGTATTTAATTGATGCATATAATGTAATTATTTAATAATAATTAAATAATATAATTAAATATAAATTGTTATATTTAATTAGTGAATTATAAGTATACCATTTTTATAATAAGATAAACATTATATACATAGGGGATAACAACCAACTCACACTGTTAAGAAGGTGGTTACACGGTTTGATTGTGAGTATTATAGGAGGTGTCAAATACTAATTTTGACAATCCTATCTCTACGAGGTTTACTCAGGTTGTTAGTAGTATAGAAAGAGGGAAACTCTTCGTTATAAGAAGACTACTCTCATTCTACCTGACTACGGAATTAACACGCCTAAGAGACCTCACTAGCACTCTCTCTCTCACACGACTCCCTCTCTCAGATATTGTTCATCATTCATCAAATACTTAGTAATTTTTCCCGATTCTAGCACAAGAAAGACATATCTTGGAGCATCTTGGGTGCAACAATTAGGAGAATATCGACTTCGATATTTGTTCTTAGGCCATATTGCTAGGACTGAAGGTTAATTCTAATTTCTTAACCTTTGTATCATGTTCTTAGTTTATGACCATAATTCATATAAGTTTAATTTCGTTATAACCCTAAAAATTAAAAGGTGAAGTATACAGATATTTCCCACATTTCCTATATCTATATATAAGGTACCCCCCACTATTCTACCAATGTGGGACAAAATCCTACAATAAGTTTGGAGCAACCTCCTACTCCAACATATATGGTACGGTTCTTAATTAACGGCATTCGTTGTCTTGTTATTATGCATAAAAGGTGTTTGATGAAATGTTTGAATGAGCAAGTTGAGTCATTTTGTCTTGCGATTTGACCATTAGTCGAGGGAGTACCTTTGCTAGTGATTGGGGCGTGGTAATAACTCATGGGTTAATTCGAATGAATGAGTATGTCAACTTTTCTCGACCTATGTTCGGATTTGCGTCTAGGGGCCAAGTCTTGATTGTCATTTTCGCTCTTATGATCCCGTTTGCATGCTATTTACAGTCCCTTATCCCTAATTTGGTGAACCCTTAGTCTTAGTCTCTTAGTCTTATATATTTCTCGTTTACTTACGTGTTCATTTATTTCATGTTTTAAGCTTAAACTTTAGCAATAGAAATCATATCAACCTTCTTGATCGAATAGACCAAAACGAAGACCGAGACTTATAATCCAATTCTAACACGCTATATTTGTGGATCGACCTCTTTACCACTACTACAATTATTAGTTTGGTATCGAGCTTTTATAAATTTCTTTTGATTGAGGGGATCGCGACGACCTGCTCGTCATGTGCACATTAAGGATCTGGATACCCATTGCCACGAGCAAGTGGGGGATTTGATGTGGGGCTTGGGGCCGCCACTAGTGTTGATGAGATTTTTATGATATCAGTGATTGTGATATATCAAATTGTGGTGATTACTGTTGCTTGTTAATGTGATCGTCTTATTTATCAGATTCTGACGCTTGTTGTATTTTACTGTGATGATCCATGTAATGGTGAGCATAGTCTCAGGTTCGCCGTTGCTGATGATTGCTTGCTTGCTTGGGGAGGATGAGTCTTCACATCTCTATTTTGTAGTGTCTTAGTAGTTGATACATAGCTTCCGCGACATTGTTACTTTTATTATTCTTTGAGACAATTGTATTCACTTATTCTTATTAATAAAGATTGCTTGCGATTTTACTTTGATATTATGCCTCGGGATAGTGAGATGGTAGCATTTTGATAGTTTGATGATCCTTCCTAAAGGCCTTGCATTATGAGGGTGTTACAAATTTGGATTCGGAATCGAACATGTTATCTCACTTGGTGAATCAAAGGTCCTAGATGAATGTTAAGACATCAATATGTAAGACAATTCTCCGCTTAACTTTTTTTCTCATGCCTTCCTTGGTAGTTATCGCTCCCACTCAAAGTCATGTGTACATCTTTGATTTCATGATTTGGGTAGAACCCCTTTTACTCAACATGTCATGAGACTTTCATTGTGATTTTCAAACCATGTGATCTAATGATCACAAGCCTTCCTAAATTCCCATTTAGAACTTAGATTTTAACTTTATCATACACTATGATATATCAATGAATAATTTGATGTAACTTTGATTTTATAGACAATATCTTGTCATCAATATGTTGGTACAATCCTCTATACAACCTATATTTGCATTTTATCCAACTTTTGGTCATTATGATTTTATGTACTTGATTTGAAAAACTTGGGAAATCTGATTCATAATCATAAATTCATAATGGTAACAATTATATAATCGTATTATAGTCGGTTTGAATTTTTTTTATACAAAGCAATTTGTATCAGTATACAACGTACTAGACTCTAATTGTAAAGAACATTTCTTTTAATATTACTTCAAGAAAATTTTCTGCTATTATCACCTCCTAACTTCATTAAGAATTTACCAACTCATAGCTAGATTATTGTTTGTTACGATTTCTCTCCCACTCTATCTTTGAAAAATATGCTTGATATTATCAAAAGATAACAATATGGGAAACAAACTACTTAATCTTAGAAGTTTGTGGAGAGTGAAATTTTTATGTAATAAAACTATTGGATCCATATCCATCTTTTATACATGATAAGGATCTTAATTTCTTCCAAAACTATGAGGAGTTTAATGAAAGGTTATTATAAGTCTGGGTAAATGCGATGAAAGTTATTTGGTGTATATATTTATAAAATCTCCAAGGAGAGTTCTGACACGGGTCGTCGTATACACAGTCAAAGATAAACCTAAGTCTACTAACTAGAAGCTAGGGGAAGTAAGATCGAATCCACAGGGAGGCACGGTCATAAGAAAAGGGTCAGTTTATAAGTCACAAATGGGGCGTTTTGTTGTTGATATTGATAAACTAAAAACCGACGGATATAAAATAAAACAAGGTAAAATAACGATAAATTCAATTAATAAAAGAAGAATATGTCAGGAATCGGGTTGTCGCGGCAATATATGTCACATGGTAAAACTAGGTCAGTTGAATTATAAACGAAGTCGGAACGATGAATATCCTTTCGGTCTGAAATCACCCTAGACTCCCCTATCAATCTTTCGATCCAGATAGGTTATATAGATCATCCTGAGCAAGCCTACCTTACCAATCTTTCGATCTAAGTTTGGTTTTACTAAATAAACCGGTCTCCTGCGTGCACTCATTTGACTAGTCTCATAATTAAATTGCTTATAGACGAACTTCGTCGCAAAGACGACTAACATGTGATTCCTACGACATTACTACCGCGAGTTCCCTCATCCTAACATATTATGAAAGTTACCTAATCATAACTATGGGATCTAAACTAATAACGATGACAACAATATAACATAACATGATTAACAATGATAGTACTGAGAAATGTGATTATATATTGATATAATTACGTAATTGCCAAACCTAGCTAAATGTAGTTACGTAATTGCCAAACTTAGCTAAATGTAGTTACGTAATTATCAAACTTAGCTAAATGTAGTTAATTAGATGATAAACATTTAATATGATTAAATAATAATTGGGAGAAATGAATTAAATGTTAATTCTAACAAATATATATAAATGTTATATTTATTAATTATATATATTTTAATATATGATATTTTAGAATAATATAATTAGGTTAATTAATTATAAGATAATTAATTAATACTTTCCTAAAATAAAAAGACTACTAACACAGTCGGTAGTAGCCTTGGGCCGTGTACAAACACGGTGGATAGGCCATTTTGGGCCGTGTGAATCACACATATAAGAGAACAATTTTCTCTTATTTTCCACAAGAGTTTTATCATCTAAAAACCCTAAAAACAAAAGCCTCCAAAATTAATAGTAATTAAGGTGGTAACTTGAAGGGCAATTTTCTTAGTCATCTTGGGTGCAATCTAAGGAGAGTTTCTACATTGAAACTTGAGTTTACTAGGTTTTTCTTAGACCGTTATCTCATAGATCTAAAGGTTATTTCTATATCCATGTCCTTTTAATTCAATTTATAATTTTGTATCAATTCGTTTTTGGATATAATCCTTGGCAGTATTAATTTGATTAATACTTTAAATGGAAATTTGAGAAATTTTTCCTACAAGTGGTATCAGAGACTTGTTCAAAAATCGTTTTGATAATAATTGAGAATTAAATTGACAAATTTTTTTCTTCCTTCTTCTTCACGGCAAACTTTTTTTCGGTAACTTTTTTTTATTTTTTTTGGTTTTTTTATTTTAATTGTTAAAATAATTTTCATATGATGATATGTATAATATTGATATAGATCAATGATTTTCAGAACAAAACCAATTTTTTTATCAGTTCACGGTTCTATTTTTCCCGTTTTTCTCGTTTTTTTTTTTTCCGGTAATTTTTTTGTTCTTTTAATTTATGGTTTGTTATTTTAATTGTTAAAATAATTGTCATGTGATAATATACATAATATTGATGTACATCATTGATTATTGAAAATCCAATCGACATAATGAGTTTTAGATTGGTTTTGTTTATTTTAAATTGTTAAGATGAATGAATATTGATCATGTGATGCTAAAGATTAATCTTAATGACAATGCTTGATAATTTTTTCATATCTAATTTGATTAGAACTATAATAAATAAATTATGAGATAATTTTTGTGATACTATGAGTGATTTTAAGAAAATTCACGAATTAGGAAATTTGTCAAAATCTATTTTTACCTTGATTATACCTTTTAAGGAAATATTATAATATCTTATGAAGATGTCGATTTACATGTTATTATTTGATAATATGTGTAATTGCCCAAATTAAAAAAAAACGAAGCTTTTAGAGAACCGTGAGTGATTTTTTTCGGCCCTTTCCTTATTCTTTTTGTGAATTGATGTTTTGTTTGTATTAATATTATATGATAATATTTATATTAACTAAATTATAAATAGATATTTATAATTAGAACAAATGTATAAAGATAATAAAAAGGGTGTTTAAACAATGAAATATGATTTTAGGGTTTATTGATTTGTTTCGTTTTTATTTATATTATAGGATAATATTTGTATTAACTAATTTAATAAATGATGATTTATAATGATGACAAATAATTTTTTTTTTAACAAAAAAAAACAGTTTTTTTTTTTCGCCGTGAAGAGTAAAAAAAAAAAAAACGAGAGTTATTTGATAATTTTCGGTTATTTAATCATTTATTTATTTTAAAATGTTTATTATATCTAAGTTGATGATACTCACTAGATTCTAAATATGTTTAGAATTTAATTGGATTATGATTTACATGTATGACATGTAATTTTCACAATTTTAGTTTAATGGTGGTTTGGATAATATTGTATTATGAATGTTTTTATTATGTTGTTAATGATATTGCTTTACAATGAAGGTTTTATTTATTTTGGCAATTGTTCTAATATTTAATGATGTAATCTAGTGTGGCCTTAGTTTTTTGATTACTTTTCGGTAATGGTGGAAAGCAATCAGTTGATATATTTTATGAGATCTCGCATCTCCCCATTGTAATTTATTTATTCTTTATTTTAGATTAAATGTAAATTGGATTTACATTGTAATAGCTTAGAATAAAGAAGAAGAAGAGGAGATTGAAGCTTTCAAGTCCAGCTTTTGGTGAGTCCATTTTACATCACAAGATGAAGAACGGTGATCCCACGAAGCTTCTCGGGTCCATGTGATTAGATTCCCAAGTTGTATTTACTGTTTTTCATAAGATAGGCCACACTAGGATTTTTATGTTTTATTCTCTTCATTGCTTGTTTTTGCATATCATTATTCCGCCTAAACCAAACCACCTATTTGCATATAAAATGACTCATGTAGATTATTTTGCATTTTGACATATGATGTTTTATATTTGCCATCAGTCATTCCTACTCACCTCAAATAGTTCACTTAAATGAGTTTAAAATGATGATGGGATCTCACTCTACGTAAAATTGAGAATTTAGCCTTTCTAAGTCAAAACCACTATGAATCCCTTGTTCGTCGGTGGGCATATAGGACCCGTTGTTATCTCCATATGGACCCCTTCTACCTCGGGTAAGTAGTGTGTTGTGACCTAGTTGAACTCAACACGATGATTCAATCAAGCTATTGAAGTCATTGTGGACTAAAAGACAAGTTTAAGAAATTTGATAACTGAGAGTTCTAGTGTAGAACCAGTTAAAAGGTTAACTCACCAAATTGGGATTTGGGTTTTGGCATACATTATATAATTCTTTGAGTGAGATCGATTATATTATGTTATATATCTTTGATTAAAAGATTTTAAATTCTATGATTACTCGTGTTTATTTAATTTTCTCAATTGTAGATCATTTCAAATCTGCTTTAAAATGACTGATCCAAATGCAACTCCTGGCCCTAGTGCCACCCTCACAAGGGATTCGTGGTTACACTCCTTCATGGACCACGTCTCCTATAATCAAAACTCCCGCCTTAAGAATGATGGGAGTTACTTTACCGATTGGGAGGCAACATTACGGAATGCTGCCATTGCTGATGGCAAGCTGAAGTATTTGGTTGAGCCGATTCCGGCTGAACCAACTGCCAGGACCGGAGCCCAACGAACTGCATATGATGAGTTCGTTCGTGAAGCAGGTGCGATTAAGAACGTACTTATATATGCAATGGAAAACAATTTGCAACGCCGCTTCATTTCCCAAGGTGCAAATAAGATTTTCACCACCCTTACCAATGAGTTCTCGCAATCCCTGAGAATTATGAGGTATGACGCAACAATTCACTTCTTCGAGGCAAAACTGACAAAGGGTCAAGCTGTTAGCCTACACATCCTCAAGATAATTGGGAATGTGGGAGTTCTAGAGTCTCTTGGGTGCAAGATTGAGGAGTCAGTCATTGTAGACCGTATCTTACACTCTCTTCATGATGGGTTCACCCAATTTAGGGTGAACTACAACATGAATGACATGAAGAAGAGTCTTCATGAAATCCACTCTCAGCTCGTGCAAGCTGAGAAGGATCTCAATTTGAGTGGGAGTGCTAAGAAGGACGTCCTCGTCATACAATCTAATTGGAAAGGGAAAGGAAAGGGAAAAGCTTCCTTAAATGTTAAGAAGCCACAGTTCAAAAAGAAGCAGCAGCCTAAGCCCAAGAGTGGACCTGGTGACACCAGTAACTCAAGGGGCAAAGCTAAGGGCAAAGGGAAAGAGGGAGAGTGCCACCATTGCCACGAGTCCGGGCATTGAAAGAGGAACTGCCCTATGTACCTCGATGATATCAAGGCTGGACGTGTGACAGCTACATGTATATCATCATTTATTCATATAATTGAAATAAACCATGCAAGTTCAGCAACATGGTATTTGATACTAGTTGTGGTTCTCACTTGTGTAATCAATTGTAGGGTTTAAGGGACGTCCGCAAACTTGAGAAGAGGGACGTAGACCTTCGCGTTAGAAATGGAGCAAAGGTTGCAGCTGTCTCCATAGGAACTTATGTACTCAAACTACCTAGTGGTTTTGAGTTATTTTTGAATAATTGTTATTTTGTTCCTAGTTTGTCGAAAAACATTATTTCTATTTCTGTTTTGGATACGGAAGGATTTTGTTTTAATATTAAGCACAACTGTTGTATTTTTTCATTAAACGAGATGATTTATGGCATAGCTGTTTCCATAAACGGAATATATGTTTTAGACCAAACCGCCGAGGTTTATCATGTGAATAATAAAAAGGTTAAAATAGGTGATAAAGAACAAACGTATTTATGACACTGTCGAATGGGACACATCAATGAAAAACGCGTAGAGAAACTCATTAAGAATGGGACAATACCACCATTTCATTACGAATCAATTGGTACGTGTGAATCATGTCTCATCGGAAAGATGACTCGTATATCCTTCAAAGGTATTGGGATGCGAGCTAGTGATATTTTAGAACTCATACATACAGATGTGTGTGGTCCTATGACAATCACAGCAAGAGACGGCTATAGATATTTTATCACTTTTACAGATGATTTGAGTAGATACGGGTATGTCTACTTGATGAAACATAAAAGTGAATCCTTCGACAAGTTCAAGGAATTCCAAAACAAGGTTGAGAACCAATTGGATAGGAAGATTAAAGCAATTCGATCTGAGTGTAGTGACGAATATCTTTCGACTGAGTTTGATCAACACCTAAAAGACCGTGGTATTGTATCATAGTTGACTCCACCTGGAACACCACAATTAAATGGTGTATCCGAACGAAGAAACCGAACTTTATTAGATATGGTTCGATCCATGGTGAGTCACACGGTTGTGCCTAATTTATTATGGGGATTTGCTCTTCAATCGCCTACTCTAATACTTAACCGAAGTCCGACTAAAGCAGCGGATAAGACTCCATATGAGATTTGGAAAGGAAAAGTTCCTGACTTGTCTTTTATTCGGGTTTGGGGCTGTGAAGCTTATGTCAAGTGGAGACACGAAGACAAGCTAGGCCCACGATCGGTCAAGACTTACTTTGTAGGTTATCCAAAAGGAATTTTTGGTCACTACTATTATTCACCTAACGAACAAAGAGTTTTTGTTGCGGTTAGTGCAAAGTTTTTAGAGAAAGAGTTTCTCTCGAACAAACAAAGTAGTAGGACTTTTGATCTGTCAAAGGTTCAAGAACCAGAAACCAACAGTGTGATGGAAGAAAGTGTTCCTTCCACATCTGCTATGGTATCCATTCCAGAGGAACCTAGGAGGACGGTTCGAATTTCTCACCCCCCTAGACCGATACATTGGTATGGTTGATGAGGGTTGTGTAGAAAACATTTTACTCCTTGAGCGTAACGAACCATCTACCTACAAAGGAGCCATGACCTGTTCCGACTCTATGTTATGGCTCGAAGCCATGCAGTCCGAAATAGATTCCATGCACGAGAATCAAGTGTGGGATTTGGTTGATTTGCCTGAAAAGGTGAGACCCCTTCAATGCAAATGACTTTATAAGATAAAGTGCGCATTAGATGGACAATCAGATGTTTATAAAGCACGATTGGTAGCAAAAGGTTTCACTCAAGTACACGGGTTGCACTATGATGAAATTTTTGCTCCAGTTGTAATGCTTAGATCTATTCGGATTATCTTAGCGATGACCGCATTTCATGATTATGAGATTTGGCAAATGGATGTGAAAACCGCCTTCCTAAATGGGTTTTTAGAAGAAGAACTTTATATGATACAGCCTGAGGGTTTCATAGATCCTAAACATCCTAAGAAATTGTGCAAGCTTAAGCGTTCCATCTATGGATTTAAACAAGCATCACGGAGTTGGAATCATCGTTTTGATGACGTGATAAAACAGAATGGATTCATTCGAAGTGTCGAGGAATCATGTCTGTATATCAAGTCAAGTGGGAGCAAAATCGTGTTCCTAGTATTGTATGTAGATGACATACTAATGATTGGAAACGACATTCCCATGCTCTCGTTGGTTAAGACATGGTTAAAAAACCATTTCAAAATGAAAGATTTGGGTGAGGCACAAAGGATTCTAGGCATCCATATCTATAGAGGTAGATCGAAAAGGATGTTAGCATTGAGTCAAGAAGATTATATAGATAAAATTCTTGACATATTCAGTATGACAAACTCCAAGAGGGTTTACCTTCCCGTTGTTCATGGGGTGCATCTGAGTGAGACTCAATCACCTACAACACCGGAAGAAACTGAACACATGAGTCAGATTCCTTATGCTTTGGCAGTAGGATCGATCATGTATGTCATAATGTGCATACGTCCAGACGTGGCATATGCATTGAGTATGGTCAGCCGTTACCAAAAGAATCCAGGTGAAAGCCACTGGATGGCCGTCAAGAACATCCTCAAGTACTTACGAAGGACTAAGGATTGGGCTCTGGTATATGGTGGAGATACGGAGCTATGTGCTAAAGGTTACACATATGCTAGTTTCCAAACCGATCGTGATGATTCCAAATCTCAGTTGGGTTTTGTCTTTACTCTTAATGGTTGAGCAGTCAGCTGGAAGAGTTCAAAGCAAAGCGTTACAGCAGATTCTACAACAGAGTCTGAGTACATGGCAGCTTTCGAAGCTGCAAAGAAAGCTATTTGGATGCGTTATTTCTTACAAGGACTAAAAGTAGTACCTAGTGTGAAAAATCCAATCACCCTTTATTGCGATAATTGTGGTGCTATCTTCCAGGCTAAGGAGCCTAAGTCTAGTAAAAAATCTAGACATGTACTCAGAAAAGCTCATCTAGTAAGAGATTACGTGGAGTAAAAGAGGATAGCGTTGTGCAAGATTGGAACGGATAACAACATTGCAGATCCGCTCACCAAGGCACTACCGCATAATAAACATGAAGGGCACATCACATCCATGGGGATAAAACGTGTTTCAGAGTTGTATTAGATATTATTTGATTGATGTATGATCATTTCAATTACTACTTAATAAAATCATTGAATTTCTTTTATATATTGTAATTCATGTGGATTGTATGACAATTTTGAACACCACAAAGTGAACTGTTTTACTTTATATAATGTATGTTTTGTCCGTAAACACCACAATGAGCTGATAACTCAGGTGATTATTTTGTTAGTTGAAGGATGGATGGTTCAATATGCCATAAGTCAAACGTTTGACTGATCAATAACAAATATGGGTATCTAATACCACATAAGACATGGTGACCACTACATAGAGTCGTAAATGTTAAGATACATTTGGTACCTGGTCGTGGATAGGACGTCTATTGTGATTCCTAAAGTCGGTTCTTTTGACCATTGATTACTTCCTGCGATATAGACAGTTTTTGGGTGGTTTAGGTTTCTGTCCTAGGTCGCACCGTAAAAGGAGGCCAATCGGACTTTTACTGGGCCATTTCATGCTGTGCTTCCATCAGCAGGTTATAAGTCAAGGAAAATATCCAGCCTTTATCGGGTTTTATATTTGTATTCTCAGGGCCACTCGAGGAGTAGTAACTTAAATGCATCGCCATGCTCGAATGTGATTCGTATATCAGTTATGTTACTCTCTAGTCGAGGAAACCGCTCTTGATATGATTACTTGGGAGATATGACCTTGTAAGGTGGGACTTTGCAATTTGTCTTCCATTGAGTGAGAGAAATTTATGGATATGAGAATCGTAATCGCACACACACTTGTAGGACAAGTGGGAGATTGTTGGAGTAAATGTCCTCCACAGTGTATGATTATTTAAATAAATCTTTTACAGGATCACACAGGAATACTTAGTATATTAATCGGTTAGTTAACGTTTATCGGTAACGGTTGACTTACTAGAAGTTTGACGTTACTGTCATATGAGGGCGGTAATCAGCTGATCCCTAAAGGTCACACCTATATGATAGTACTGAGAAATGTGATTATATATTGATATAATTAGGTAATTGCCAAACTTAGCTAAATTTAGTTACGTAATTGCCAAACTTAGCTAAATGTAGTTACGTAATTGTCAAACATAGCTAAATGTAGTTAATTAGATGATAAACATTTAATATGATTAAATAATAATTGGGAGAAATGAATTAAATGTTAATTCTAACAAATATATATAAATGTTATATTTATTAATTATATATATTTTAATATATGATATTTTAGAATAATATAATTATGTTAATTAATTATAAGATAATTAATTAACACTTTCCTAAAATAAAAAGACTACTAACACAGTCGGTAGTAGCCTTGGGCCGTGTATCAACACTGTGAATAGGCCGTGTGAATCACACATATAAGAGAACAATTTTTTTTATTTTCCACAAGAGTTTTATCATCTAAAAACCCTAAAAACAAAAGCGTCCAAAATTAATAGTAATTAAGGTGGGAACTTGAAGGGCAATTTTCTTAGTCATCTTGGGTGCAATCTAAGGAGAGTTTCTACATTGAAACTTGGGTTTACTAGGTTGTTCTTAGGCCGTTATCTCATAGATCTAAAGGTTATTTTTATATCCATGTCGCTTTAATTCAGTTTATAATTTTCTATCAATTCGTTTTTTGATATAATCCTTGGCAGTATTAATTTGATTAACACTTTAAATGGAAATTTGAGAAATTATTCCTACATCCACAAGATAGGCTATGTTAAGGACAAAAGGGGTACCACTGTCAATGTTGTGGTACCCCGCGACGATGGCCAACTCAGTGTTACAGATGTTGTTGGGCTCAGGTCGCGCAAAAAAGGTCTCTCCTAACAGGCAGAGGAAAATGCGAACTACAGGACTATGGACGTGGGCGACCCCTCGGCTGGCGAAAGGTACGTGTGAAAGGGCCTCCAACATCTGCTAAACTAGGTTCCTCGGGGTCTCAAGTATCCGTCACTAGTAATGCCCAAAACCTGCCCAAACCTAGCTAGAGTCCAGGTATACGACTCATTTCTGAGTCGAATGTGAATGCAAGGCTCGTTTGGGTGAGCAGGAAAGGTGTCGGCCGAAAAAGAGTAGGAGCTGAAAAACTCCACGGTAGGCACTCGGTAGGTCAACTCTACCATGTCCGCTAACCCAGCCATCCCTGTCCCAGTCAAAAGGTTAACTAGGGGTCTAGTCAAGCCTAGTTGGTCTAAGTTAGGGCGGAGCAAAAACCTACTACTACGAATGTAACTCTCAACTAAAACTTCCATCTGATCTCTCTGATGGACAGAAGTGAAAGTTACCTCAGGGATGTCCTCGAGTAAGGGAATCTTAGGCGTAGCTGGTGGACGAGGTGCGCGGCGTGGTGGGGTGCCGATGACCGATTTCCGACCCTTCTGGCTCTTAACTTGGACCTTCTCCTTCCCCTTATCAGTCGAGGAAGAAGCCACTGGTGCCATTTTTGTAACGGTTGTGGGATAGTATATCGTGGTGTCTGGTGAAGTGGAGCGTGCAGCAGCAGAGACTTGAGGACTGACAACCACAATTGCAGTGGTGGTTGCCGCGACAGAAGTGGAAGGAGTACGGCCAGCCACCGCGGCTGCTGCCGTGGTACTGGTGGTAGCTGCGGTGGTGGATTTTCCGTCCATTTCTGAAAAGCAAGGACACAATCAAACCTAAACACGCCATAATCATCCAATAAATCGTAAAAAAAACGTGCAAACCCCAATTTCAAAACCCTAAATACGAATTTTAGGTAAAAAAATATGCAATGAAATGGAATTTGAACATAAAAATAATTTACTTGATGAATAGGATGATGATTAAAGCACGAAATCACAAATAAACAACCCAAACTCGAAATTATTCGAACGAGCAAACCCTAGGTTTCAAAAACTTCAAATTACTCGAAATTAAGCTTGAAATTGATGGGGCTTCCACTCGAATAATCAAATTAGGTTGATAACAAGCAAGATTGAGTGATTAGATTGTGGAAAAACAAAGAAAACGAGAGGAATCGAAGGAAAAAAGGTGCGAAAAACTAAAATCGAGTAAAATGAAGTGAGCATCGAGGACTTCCCTTTATATAGGCTGAGCTTTACTCGATCGAGTAGTTTAAACTGCTCGATCGAACATTTCTCCACTGGTTTCCACTCGATCGAGCATAATACAGAGCTCGATCAAGGCTTTTGCTACTGTGAAGCTCTTTTTTCCTTATTTTCTTCTTTTATCGTCCTTGTTTCTTCCTTTATGCTTGTCCATACCTGCACAAAAGCACCAAAACAAACCACAAACATACAAAAACCACAAAATTGTCTCGGATACAAGCATTGTCTCTACTTCTACCTACGGATTCCTACTAAAAGGTTAAACATTTCAAGCAAAACGGTTGTCGAAGTCTAACGAAAACAGTAAATTGTTTGTTACAACTTGCACAGGGTTGCAAAGCTGGCCTAAAAGTTCAGAAAAAATATTGTCCATTGCCCACGACAGGGCTCCTAACTCGCGGAACTTCCTTTCGCGGATGTGACTTCATTAGCACCGAAACTCCACACAACCGAACTATCAACGGGATTGTTCGTCATGACATACTGCTTCCTCTTCACCCGTGGCTTGATTCCTTCTGATTATTTTTCTTGTTCTGCAGCGCTAACCAACCCCACCCATCCGGGTTGTAATCCGGCTCAGTACCTGCATCAGAAATGATCATAAAGTCGTCCTCTAATTTGCTCTCAAACTGAGGCAGAGGCGTGAGTTCTAACATTTCTAAATCTGCAGATACGTCGCCAGACATTAAATAACATAGAACAACTGACATAGGTGACATGCTTAACTACCTAAAAACTAGGTCCTTGCCACCAACCTGAAAGGTCAATGTCTTTGTACCTACATCTATTACTGCTTTTGCAGTGTACAGAAAAGGTCTACCTAAGATTAAAGGTGTATAGGAATCCTCGGGTATGTCTAGAACCACAAAGTCCACAAGACTGAAGAACTCTCCTATTTGAACATGAATGTCCTCTAAGATACTACGGCCGGCCATCTGGACTGTCATATTCGTACACTTGAACTTAGAAAAAGCTAACTTACTTGCGAGAGATAGGGGAAGTACACTAACACTCGCCCCTAAATCGCACAAAGCATTATCAATTGTGTGGGGTCCTATCTGACAGGGAATCGAGAAACTACCTGGGTCGGCTAGCTTTAATGGACTCTTGTTTTGGAGGAATGCATAACACTCCTCCGTCAAAGCGACGGTCTCAGCAACGTCCACAGTTCGTTTTTGCATTAGAATCTCACGCATAAACTTTAAATAAGAAGGTACCTTTAGTAGCAATTTAAGGAATGGAACGCGCACCTTCAATTCTCATAGCGTGTCCGCGAACTTTGGGAACTCCTGCTCCACTAGCCTGGATGGGTACGGAATATCCCTTATATCAACCCGACGCTCCGTACTTCGTTTCTCGTACTCTTCCTGCTCCTGCTCTCTTTTTTCCTTTCTTTTTTGTAAAACACTCGATCGAGTCTTCTCTGCCATTAGATCACTCGATCGAGTGATCCTTTCTTCTGCATTGCTTGATCGAGGAAGTGGCACTGCTCGATCGAGGATTTCTCTGTCAACCTCACTTGATCGAGCTCTGACATCTGCTCGATTGAGTGAATCCTCCAAATTTTCAGTCGATCGAGCTTTGTAATCTACTAGATCGACTCCAGCTTCAGTAACAGCTTATTCGATACTGTCTTTTTCGCCTTTCTGACCAGAAAATTCAACTCTTGGCCCCTCATACTCGCGTCCACTCCTCAACCTAACCATGTTTATGGTCTCATTACGTTGTTCGGTTTGTGAGGGAAGTTGCCCTTAGGGTCGCGACGATTGCTTAACCGCCAATTAGGCGATTTTCGACTCCAACAACTTAATTGACGCATTCCCAGCTTGCATTTGGGATGCCAAGGATTGAACCAAAGTCTTTAACTCACTAATTTCATAATTTCCTCCAGATGAGGAAGCATTAGACTGTGACGGCTGGAATTGTGGTGGTTTCTGGAAATTTTGTTGGTTGCGGTGAGAGGGAATGTAGTTTTGTTGAGGTGGTGAGGTTGGGTTGAGCACATTTTGACTAGTCCACCTCAGATTGGAATGAACTTGGTTTTGATTGTAGAAATTACCTCCCTGTCGGAATTGTTGGAAGGAAAATACTTGCTCTTTCTCAGCTAAGTATTCAATAGCAAAACGCCCAGCTCCTCCAGATCTCTCACACATCATAGGCTCACCCTTTTGCAATAGGTGAACCGTTTGATGACTACCCTCATGCTGTTTGTCCCACTGATCAAACCTTGAAGCTATCTTCTAACTTTGCCTCCATGCCATCAGTGTTCATGTTAGCTACCGTTTTTGTCCTAGATCTCGGGTTTCCAGACTTAGCACAATGATTAGCCATCTCCTCTATTATTCCCCAGCCCTTATCATCCTCAGTCTCCTTCTGGAACCTTCCCTTTACAGCAACATCGAGAATAGCCCGGTGATCATCAAATAACCCATTGTAGAATTGGTTACTAATGAACCACGGTTGAAAACCGTGATGAGGACATGCCCTAACTAACTTCTTGAACCTAGTCCAAGCTTCATACAGGTTTTCCGTTCCAAATTGTTCAAAGTTGGTGATTTGGGAACAGAGGGCATTAGTCTTCTGAGGCGGGTATTATTTCTTATAAAAAGCAAAAGCCAAAGTCTCCCAGTCAGTAATCTCAGAAGCCTCCCGATCAAGGTCGCGATATCCCTCTCTAGCTCCCTCGGATAGGGAAAAAGAAAAGAGAACCTCCTTATTCCTATCCTGAGTCACTTTCTGCGACGTCGGGATTGTTGATCAATAATCAGTAAAATTCCATATGTTTACGCGGATCCTCCCCAGCTGTGCCCCGGTACATGTTCCGTTCGACCAAGTTGATATAAGAGGGTCGAATATCGAAAGTGTTACCAGCTGCGTCAGATGCAAGAGTAAACCCTTTTGGAATGGAGTCAGCATTGGGATCGGAATGACTTGCAATGTTCGGCATTTTGATGGGTTGGTTGACTGGTTCAGCAGTAAATAGATCAGGGGTACTCAAGACTTCCTCATGACTCGTTCTCGTTCTTTCTCTCCTGCGGCGTAAGAACGTACTCTCAGGTTTTGGATTAGCAGCTACTAATTTTTACCTGGAAGACCTGGGCATACACAACACTAAGGAAAAGAATAAGAGCGGTCTTAAGGAATTAAAAGAAATTCCTTAAGACAAACAAATAAAAAATTTTTGACACGGGTCGTCGTATACACGGTCAAAGATTAACCTAAGTCTACTAACTAGAAGCTAGCGGAAGTAGGATCGAATCCACAGGGAGGCACGGTTCATAAGAAAAGGGTCAGTATATATATCACAAATGAGGGGTTTTGTTGTTGATATTGATAAACTAAAAACGGACGGATATAAAATAAAACAAGGTAAAATAACGATAAATTCACTTAATAAAAGAAGAATATGTCAGGAATCGGGTTGTCGCGGCAATATATGTCACATGGTAAAACTAGGTCAGTCGAATTATAAACGAAGTGAGAACGATTAATATCCTTTCTGTTTGAAATCACCCTAGACTCCCCTATCAATCTTTCGAACCATATAGGTTACATAGATCATCCTAAGCAAGCCTACCTTACCAATCTTTCGATCTAGGTTTGGTTTTACTAAATAAACTGGTCTCCTGCGTGCACTCATTTGACTAGTCTCATAATTAAATTGCTTATAGACGAACTTCGTCGCAAAGACGACTAACATGTGATTTCTACGACATTACTACCGCACGTTCCCTCATCCTAACATATTATGAAAGTTACCTACGTATAACTAAGGGATCTAAACTAATAACTAAGGGATCTAAACTAAACAGACATTCTGAATGTGTCTGGATGCACAGAAGGTTCACTACCTTTTCACTATCTGGGAGTCCCTGTCACTGCAGGCAGGATGACAAAAGCTGAAGGGCAGATACTGGTTGTTAAGGTAATGGAAAGAATTCGAAAATTTGGGAATGGTCATCTTACTTATGCTGGAAGGTTAATTTTGGTAAATTCAGTCCTAAGTTCTCTTTATTCCTATTGGGCAAACCTTTTTATAATTCCTAAAGGGGTGTTGCAGAGGGTGAACTCTATATGTAGGAATTATCTATGGGATGGGAAGGTTGACAGATTAAGAATGCCCACTGTGAGTTGGGAAAAAATTTGTAGCCCCAAGTCTGAAGGAGGGCTGGGGGTTAAAGAGAGTTTCAGTTGGAATAAGGCTGCGATTGGGAAGTTGGTGTCGTGGATTTATGATAACCCTGAGAGGCTTTGGGTCAAATGGGTTAATCACATATATATGAAGGGACAATCTTGGGAAAATTATCAGATTTCAGGGGATGTCAGTTGGGGATGGAAGGCTGTTTGTAGGACTCGAGATGTTCTTGCTGCAGGGTATGTGAATGGGCAGTGGAATGGTGGAGATTACACTGTCAGAAAGGGGTATGAATGGCTTAGGCCTAAGTACCAGCAGGTTGAGTGGCATAAATACATTTGGTGTGCCTGGAATATTCCTAAGCACAGCTTTGTTGGCTGGTTGTGTGTTAGGAATGCAATGCAAACGAAAGCACGTCTGGCTGCTCTTGGTGTATGTCACGATGATCTATGTTGTATATGTGGGACAGAAGCAGAAACTATGGAGCATTTATTTCACAGATGTCCATATAGTATGAGATTATTGGAAGGCATGGCTTGGTTATTGCAGATTCAGTTGCCTTCATCAAATATCCTTAGGAGTTTGTGGTGTATGCAAATCAACAAGAACAAAAGAAGGGTAATTATATGTGGGTTTATGGCTGTTTACTACCAAATTTGGACTCAAAGGAATGCAGCTCGTGTGGAGAGTAAGGTCTTGAGACCTGAAGTAGCACTGGAATGGATCAGAAAGGAAGTGAAGGCAAGAATTATGTCTAAGGAGCAGCAATGTTCTGACAGACGCTTGCAGAGATGGCTTGAAGAACTAAGGCTGATGAGATGATTAGAACTGATTATTTCTAGCATGATTCAGTGTGGAATTGTATGTATTTGGAAAATTGTTTGTACTTGTGTGATTGATTCTAATGATAAGCTTACATTTCACCAAAAAAAAAAAAAAAAAAAAATAACTAAAAAGCATAAAGATGAGCAATGAAAATAATAATAAAAGTAAGGGAAAGGAGATTACAATAATCGCAGGAAATGTTGAACGGAATCCGAGATGATCCAAAAGCTTAAACTACAAATTACTGTGAAAAGCTAAATAAAAATGTGATTGAAACTAAGTGTATAATCTGATAAGTGATTAGTGTTAACCTAATCCTTATATAGGGATTAGGTTAACTGCTTAATACTTAAACCTAGAAAAGAGAAAATGCGAATCCGGTGCAGTAAGTTAGTTGCTCGATCGAGTGAGAAAACCACTCGATCGAGTAACTATTCTTCAAAATGTACTCGATCGACCAACAATGGTCCAGCATCTACTCGATCGAATAACTTCAAAATCCTCGGGAACTTAGTTCTTCCTGCAGACTCCTCGATCGAGTAACTCATCACTCGATCGAGTATTTCTTCTCTTGCATCCACTCGATCGAGTAAACACCAGAACTCGATCGAGCTCCTGGCAGACCAAGTTGTTTCTTCTGTGGTTCTTTTGCCTTTGTCCTTTGTTTTTTCCTCGATTAGCGTTCTTTTCAGCTCGGGATTTCACATCTGAGGTCATGGGACTCCTTGACTTGTTCCATCTTCAAAAAGCGGTCTACTTTGGACGAAAAAGGCTCGGTTTCTTCAACTTTAGCATAATTCCTGCAAAACAACAAGAGATACACCAAGAGAAGAAAAAGGGAAAAAATGGCACGTAAAGTGCGTGAAAATGCATAGAAATGCGTGCTAGATGATACCAAAAGGTGTATAAAATAGGCACGCATCAAGGTCAATAACTCAATAGGACTTTACGTTAAATACACGAATTCAGTGTTAAAACATGACAACAAAATTTTTAGATATACTCATTTCAGTGGATAAGCTCAATATATATAACGAATTCCTTTAGAGTATTATTTTAACGTAATGCTCTAAACTCTCATTTAAATGATACTAATTTTAGTGGATAAGCTCAATAAACAAAGTTTTATAGTTCATTTACTTTGTTGACTTTTTGTAGATCTCATTTTGAAAATTGAAAATCAAAACAATAATATTTATTAACATTTTGTTGTTGAAAATTATTTCTTATTCAAAAAAATTACTCAAATTTAGTAATATCACGAAAATTTTCTATTATGATGGTAAAAAAGTTAGAGTTAAAAGTTTGTAAAATAATATAATAACGTTTTTGTTTTACGATTTTTTTAACATTTATATTTTAATTGTCTAATACGGAGTAATATTTTTTGTGCATCTTTTTATTTTGATTATTGTTAGACTATGTGGACTATTGGAAAAATTCTGCATTTTTATATTGTATTATTAATTTATGCAACATAAATAGAATTGAGGAAGATGGTTCATTGAAATTTTGTATTGATTATTCGATAAAATTCTATTAACAAAATTGGTTTTTCATAAATTTCATATTTTTTGTGGTGGGTCTCGCATTTATTTAAAAATAAAAAATAAAAAAAATGGATGTGATGACGTGGACGCACGAAATTGCACGAAATATTCTTATATTAATATAAATAATATATAAGATATATTAAAATATAAAAAAAATTGATAGAAAATTACAGTTTTTAACTTTTTATTGATATTATTATTAGAGATTAGATAGTCACTTAAGCCATAATTCGTATGAAACAAAATTAAAAATCGCTATTGTTACTTTCATGGCAATTTTTTTGAGAAACATATTATTATAAATTGAAATCATAAATTTTGTAGTATACAAAGATATTTTCATAAAATTAAACTTCAGCACATTAGTTAATTTTTTTAATTAATATTCAGTTCAATATAATGATGAAATATGTAAATAAATATCAAGGTACAATTTTTATAAATAAACTAATGAGTGATAAATTCATTAAAAAGTAATTTTATTATAAATAACGTGCTTTTTTTTTTGTGTCTATATCTAACAAACTGATTAAAGCGGGATTTGCACAATTTCAGGCCAACCAACTTTAGTTTCATCCAATGTGGATGATAGAAATGTTGCCAATGTTATTTCAATGACAACAACACAAAAAGAATGATCTTGAATGAATTTTCAATTAATTAGCTTAGTAGAGATGGTCGGTACAATTGTGTGCTTCCTAGAGCGGCAATTAGTGACACGACCCGAAAACACGATAAATCCGACACGAAATTAATGGGATCGGGTTATGGTGGTTCAACCCGTTTATATAATTGGGTCGATACGAATAAGACTCAAACTTATATGGGTCGGGTTAGGGTTGAGGCCTTGCGATACGAACCCGACATGGATAACCCATTAATTTAAATGGGATGTGATATATCCATTTAAATGGGTTATAATCGGGTTATGTTATTTTGAGTTTGAAATAAGACATGAAAATGGTTTATTCTTGCTGTAAATTCTTATTTTGAATGCATTATATTTATATGAGTTGGACGGGTTAACTTGGTTAAACAGGTTTAATGGATCGAAATTGATCTGCTAAAAATTAAATGGATTACGCAAGTCGGGTTGGGTTATTGAAAAAATAAATGGGTTAACTTAGGGTTGATGCGTGTAACCCGTTTATCTAATTTGGTCGGGTTAGGGTTGAGAGGGTCATGAACCATTTAAAGGTGACACGAACACGAACCCGACATGACCCGACCTGTTTTGCATGTCTTGTGCTTCCTAACAATATCTCACCATGGTTCTAGTGATCGATGAAATTTCAATTTGCTTTTAAATTAGGCGAGCTGTTTTTGTAAAAATCTACCGGTTTAGTTATTGTACTGTGGGTTAAAGTGACAACCAATACGATAACGCGTACGGGAGATAAAAAGATTAAACGGAAATATATTAACACGAAGGATTTTGGTGACGCGGAAAAACCCTAATGAGGGAAACAACCGCGGAGAGAACGGAATCCCACCAAGTTTTTGTTGGGGCTGCTGTCCTTGACAGTTAGTACAATGACTTACTAAATCTCTTAAAGGATCACAAGGGGATACTTCAGTATTATTATCAGTTGATCCACGTTTATCAATAACGGTTGGCTTGCTAGATAAGTTTGACGTTATTGTCATACGGATGGCGGTGATCAACTGGTCCCTATACGTCACACCTATAGGACACGTTTGAGAGATGTGAAGGTATGAAAATACAGTCACATTTGTGCCGGATACGACTAAACAGTTAGTCAGAGGTATTGACTACTAAATTAGTCAATGAGATGATGAGATTATTATTTAATACGGATTAAATAATTTTAGCTAATACGGATTACATGATTAATTCGTAAAATTAAATATAAACAGTTATATTTAATTAAACATTGAATTCGCGTATTAATATAAAGAGTTATATTAATTTGACTAATTATACAATATCGTAATTTTATCAGACCATTATTAATACATCGACTGTATTAATATCTGATAACATGTGTGCGATTTATAATAAATACCCGCGAATCATATTTTAGCAAATCGGGTCGAATCACGCACTGGAATAAGATGAGAGTGGAAAAGCCCACCATCACCATATACCCATTCGGCCGACCCAAGTGTATACAAAAGGAGAGTTGTTCTCCTTTTGTCAACTACTGTTAAATCACAATTCTCATAATTAGGGTTTTGAGAGCATTCTTCTCCCAAAACTCAGATCTCACATCAAAACTCACAAAAGCTCTCCCCATATTGCAAGGCAATTGGAGAGTATTTCTAGCACACGCGGCATCATCTCAAACCAAGTCTTGGGTGCAAGTTATAGGAGGATATTTACTTTAATTCCTGTTCTTAGGCCTATTCAAGCAAGGACCCAAAGTTGTAATTCTTTTCATGTTTTTATTAACTTATGACTATAATCACAATTGTATATTTCGTTATAATCCTTCATGTTTTAGGGCGAATACATGTCATATTCCCCACAAGTGGTATCAGAGCCAAGACCACGAAATTTTCACTTTTGTGTTTTTCATAAGTTTTAATTAAAAATTTTGAAAATCGCGTTTCTGTCGCCGTGTGGGTCGATCGACCTCTTGTTGCGGTCGGTCGACCGACTCCTGCGAGAGTTTTCTGTGAATCCTTGTTGTTAATTAATATTGTTAATTAATCGATATTGTTAATTAATCGATATTTTTAGCAATATGTGAATCCTTGTTGTTGTTTAATTTGATTTACACGTTTTAAATCAAATGTTATAAACTTGTTTTTGATTTTAAAAGTGCAGCGATTTGCGTTTTCAGAAACTCGTTTTTCCAGTTTTGTGGTCGGTCGACCTGGTTGATAGGTCGGTCGACCTTGTTGCTGTTACAGGAAGTTTTTTTTAGACTGACAGATGGTCGGTCGACCCCGTGGTGAGGTCGGTCGACCTCGTCTCTGTAACAGGCGTTTTAATTTTTCGAAAATAACATGTTTTATTTTCCCTTGGCCAAAAGTAATACTATATTCGGAAATAGTATATTAACTTTTGTGAAACGGTTCACTCTCGAATGATACATATTATTTTAAAGCGGTTTAAGATAATGGATTATAAATTTATTAAGATTAATGTGATTAAAACGGTATAATCACATAATTTTAATTTCGTAAGGTGGTTTGGTAAAATTTGTTAAACATAATAACAGTATTATGTCATGAATGAATTTTATTTTAGTTGATGCATTTTATTTATCGTCTTGTTGAATGCCTTTGAATGCTTTCTATAACGTATTTAATTTTTGCAAACGGTTGTAACTTAGTGTGGCCTTAGAAGATTGTGTTACCGTAATGATGGAACACAGTCTTGTTTGTAATTTTGAGATCTTGTATCTCCGTTTTGGGTTTTTGCCATGTAATTACTTTTGTATTTAAATTAGAATGTAAATAGGGTTATATTTGTAATTTAAATTAGTAATTTTGTGAAGACCAAAGACGGAGACCGGATGCTCACTCCCGCTGCAAAGACCAAGATGGAACATCAAGACAAGCTTCTAGGGTCCAACGGTGGATTCCAAAGTTGTTTTTAGGTTTATTTTGGTAGGATATGCCACACTAGGACTTTTATTTACGTTTATTGCATTTATTTTATCCTTTCATCGATAATAGCTTGCATCATATTCCGCCTAAAACCAAACCACCTATAACGTGCCTGAAAACTGACTCATGTAGAGGTTACACGTTAGTTTTCTGTGACAATACAAATGTCACATGTCACATGCAAAGCCATCACTTTATTTCATTCATTCACGTATATGCTAGATATTAGTTCACTTAAAATGGATAAATATAAGTTGATGTGGTCTTCCTCGTGTAACCAAAAATTGAGACTAGTCTTTATTAATCAGACTCCCATGAATCCCTTCTTCGTCGGTAGGCATAATATGACCCCTTCTACGCCGGGTAAGTAGGAACAAATGATTTATTTTATCTCAACATCGTGGTCACTCGATACTATCTAGCGACTGTGATGGACTAATAGATAGGATTTACGGAAATCTATCGACCAAGAGTTCCAACGGTGGAATTAGCCAAGCTGTAGGCTTATCAATATACGGAAATTGATTCTTGGGATCCTTTATATAATTCTGGAGGGAGATCAATTATATAAATGCATATGAGTCTACGAGTTTAAATTCAATTTAAAATAGACTTAAATCACAACGATGAGTTGCTTATATGGTTTTTGTTTTTTTTATCTTCTTTTCAGTGTAGAACACGATCATTTAAACTGCTGTATAACTAATGACTGGTGAAGACCCAATGCCAAGTGCCAAGCTAGCACGTGAATCCTGGCTAAAAGCCTTCATGGACTCCATGAATCAGTCTACTAGACTGAGGAATGATGGGTCAAACTTCTCTGACTGGGAGGCAGCGTTACAGAATGCTGCCATTGCTGACGGAAAGCTCAAGTACTTAACTGAGCCAATTCCGGCACACCCAGGAACTGGAGCTAGAGCTAACGAAGTTCGCGCTCATAGCGACTGATGGCCGTCGTTGAGGGTACCAAAGATAAATTTATAATTCCTAAACTTTAACTATAGATAGTGAAAGTCAGGGTCGAACCACAAGGAGGTGGGGAATGTTTATTGTTTGGTGTTAATGTTAAGGTAACAGTTTTTAGGGGTTGATTGGTTGTTTACTAAGTCTAAAGCAAAGATAAAAATAAAAACAAGAAAATAAAGATGAGATTAAAACTATATTAAAAGAGATGCTAGGATGTTTGGGTAATAAATAGCTAAGATAATATAAATCCTAAGTCAACATGTATTGCAGTCGCGTAAGGGGTGTAACATATCCTTTCGGTCTATGGTACCTAATAGCTCCTTTCGGCCTATGCTATTAGTTCCTAGGTCTCACCATTATTGGGTGTCAACAATAAGGGTGATTCCTAATCTAGGTCACATACCTTTCAGTCTTAAGTAACCTAGTCGTCTTAAGGTGTAAACCAATGCCCTTCCCGTATCTCTCAATCTTGGGTAGGTCATTACTAACATCCTACAAGTCTCCTTCCAGTCTCATTGTAGGTTATTATAGTCTACGAATTAAAACGAAATAGAATACATACGCGAGTGGGTCGACCGACCGGCTAGTCCAGTCGGCCGACCACAGCCTTGGTCGACCGACCCATTATTTGAGTCGGCCGACCACGGCTCTGCTACAGGTCGGTCTCGGAATTTTATTACCTATGCATATTAATCCCCTACATCCTAACATATGTATTTAGCTACGCATGGTTACTGGAATAATAATGAAAACGGGAATGAACATGGAAAACATAATGAAAATCAATCTAAACATGCAATAATAATAAAGCTTGGGATTCTATCTTAACCGAATGCAATAATAATAAGAACAATAATGAAACTAAATTAAGAGAGTAATTACCAGAGACAGGATTAAGGCAGAAAAGGAACAAACTTTATTGAATGCTTGAGAATTATTGAAAGATTACAATTAAACTAAAAGACGGAATAAAACTAAATTACGAACTTGATTATTATGATGGGAGCTAATTGATAAAAGCTAGATGATTAACCCTAAACAAAAGATTAGTTTATATAGGGCAGAAAATAGGAGTTTCCTAAGGATTCAAACACTGATAACGGACTTTCCGAAAAACCTTCTGGGCTTCGCTGAGGTCGGTCGACCAGATTTGTGGGTCGGTCGACTCCTTTACGGGCTTCAGAAATTCTTTGATTCGTCTCGGGTTTGACTTTTGATACTTGATTAGTGATTCCAGTTGACTTTCTTCGTTCCTTAGTTATGCAAAAATCTCGAGGGCATAAGTTTGGTGTAAAATTGTCCTTTTTCCGCACAAATCTGCAAAAGTGCATAAAAATACGAAAGTGCACAATTGTTGGGAAATAAGGGCTAAAACATAGTAAATGAGCGACCAAATGCATGTAAAAATAGATGTAAAACATCATAAAATAGACACGCATCAAATTTCCCAAACCAAACCTTGCTTGCCCCCAAGCAAGAAATAGACTCGACTTAACTAATGGAACGATTTCAATCTCAGAGCGAAATTTACATGTAAGCCTAAACCAATGCCAATTACAAAATGAGAAAGTATTTAAATCATGCAAACGAGTTATGGTGTCGTCAAACTTTGCAAAACTAGAGACTGTAGAGACTTTATACCATGGACTCTCGCGGTACGCTCGAGACACTCATGAAGCAAAGGGTGAGTATATGTAAAAGATGGAAAGAAGTAAATTGTCATGACACTCACCTAACTGCGACCCATGGAAACATGCCTGCAATCTAACATTAACGCGAATTCTACAATTATGTATAACAAACTCATTAAATGACCCAGATACATGCAATTGAGGTAATGAAAGATATGTGAGGTAAAAGGTAAAAAGTGGTTGAGACGTTTTTGGACTTGTGGGGTTAGTAGCCAAGCTAGTAAAACCGTTTCCCAACAACATAATTCACAACTTTTTGATATTAAGAAAGTGCTCTTTTGTAGCACAACTCTCACATTGAATATAAGAAAGGACTCCCCAATATTTTTGAATGAAGTACGGGAGTGATAACAAATAAAAGAAAGGGAGTTTTTGAACGAAATTTTGAATCTGATGATGCTGTCAGGTGGTCGGCCGACCCATGAATGGGGTCGGTCGACCTCTTTTCTGTACGTTTTGACTTTTTCCGTTTTCCTTTTCTTTCCTTCTTTTTCTGAATTTTTCTTTTTTTTTGTTTCTTTTCTCTCTTTTCTCTTTTTGCCCAAGATAGCATACAAACCAAGATGCCTCAAGAATAAACCAAAGACCGCAAATACTAGCTTGGAAGGGTAGGCTAAATATGGGATGTAGTTTTGGGGGAATTTAAAAAGGCAATTTTGGCTATGTGAAGCTTATGGGTAAATAAGAGAAAAGGGGTCCCAAATGCACGTATCAAGACTCACAAAACGAGAAAGTAAAACAAGTATATAGCAATTCAAGTTCATGTTTATGCATATTGATGTAACATGTTCCAAGGGGAGTACTACTCACATCCTACACAACTGGTTTAAGAATGAAACCAGGAAATAAGCTCTAAACCTTAGAATGTATGGTAGGTTGCCAAGATATAAGTCAAGTCTCAAGATATGCAAGTTGACAAAAACTCGTAGATATGCGAAAGACTCTCATACTAAAACAAGTTGACAAGGCAAGGTAAAGGCATAAACATGTAGGATAGCTAAATCATCCTTGAAATACTTTCGTTCCGACTCAACCTATATGCTAAAATAAACGTGCATTTTTTTGGATTTTTTGAATTTTTTCATCTTTTTGTATTTTTTCTTTTGTATAGGTAAGGAAAATAAAGAAAAGAACAATGCAAGACAGAAATGCAGTAAACGTGTGACAGAATGCAATGCATGTGACACGAAACCATTCCCCAAACCAACCCGCACAATGTCCCCATTGTGCATTAGCCTAAGTAAAGGTTTCAGAAAATTAAAAGAAAGATGCAGGTAAATAATAATAAAAAACTAAGGAAAAACTGGAAAGAACTCACTGGGTTATAAAGCGCGTGAAAAACCTCCCAAACCAGCGTAAGCTGGGGGGTTTTGGTGGCCAGCAGTGCCACTCAAGTAACCAAGATTAATGCACGATTCCCGAGGAAGAAACGAACAGGCTGTGACAGACGGGCAGGTCGACCGACCTTCCTGTGGACTGCAGGAAATCCAGGAATGCAGGGGCCAGGTCGACCGACCCATATTTCAGGTCGGTCGACCTCTCTGCCGCATAGCGGTCTCGTTTCTTCGTAAAACCTGAAAAGGTATTTATATATACGCCCAAAAAATGCGCGAGGCGCCAGAAACAAGTCCAAAGTCTTAACTACGCAAGCACAACGGAAAAAGTTCTAAAAAGCAAGCAAACTTAAAAAGTCTCAACAATAAAAGTAAATTATCTTAAAAACTGAAAATTGAAACAACTATCCGCCAAAGATGCGGAATATCTCCGACCACGGCTTTTGACGACATGCCGTAGTCTCCACAGTGTTTGCTTGAATAGCAAAACACATCTCCTCTCCGCCGCAAAGCATATGCGACGGACTCTTCTCTTGAGCTTTTCTTCTTCTTTTCTTATCTTCTTCATCCACAGCATCTGGATCCTCATCTTCCCTGTAGCTCAGGAATCCCAATCCTCCCCTTTGCACCGCGGCCTCCTTAGTAATGGGTTTCCCCAAACCAGTTCCTGCATTAGTCAAGATAGAAGAGCCCTCCATATCGCTCCCAATCTGGGGCGGAGGTGTAAAAACAGGTATAGAGGTGGGTAATAAAGCAGAAGAAGTAGTGATAACCTTATACTTCTTTTCAGAAGTAATTGCATTACAAGTAATAGGGGTCATAGCATCCTTTTTCCTATAAGATAATCCATAAATAATGGAATGCTTCCCTACTTTGAAAGTTAAGGTTCCAGTACCTACATCTATGATGGCTCCCGCAGTGTGAAGGAAAGGTCTCCCTAGTATTATAGGTATATGGGCATCCTCAGGGATGTCCAAAACTACAAAATCTACAGGGAAGAAAAACCTGTCTATACGCACAAGGATGTTTTCCAACACCCCTACGGGTTCCATAGACGTACGGTCCGCCATCTGGACAGTCATAATGGTTACTGCAAAATTGGTCATTCCTAATTTTAAGGCAACACTTAGGGGCATAACACTAATACTAGCTCCTAAGTCGCATAGGGCCTTTTTCACTGGGAAAGTTCCTATATTGCAGGGAACGGAAAAACTGCCAGGATCCTCCAGCTTATGAGGGGCAATGACATGTGATAGGAAGCTGGAGGACTCCTCAGTTAGGGCAACTGACTCAACTTTATCTAAAGACCTCTTTCTTGACAAAAGTTGTCTCATAAATTTAAGATAAGCAGGAACCTGCTGAACTAATTCTAACGGAACTTGAACATTTAATGAACGAATTACGTCTTTAAATTTATCGAATGATACCTGCTCCTTGGTTGGTATGAGTCTCTCCGGAAAGGGAGGAGCGGAGGAGTCAGTGTTTGCAGCCCTTCTCAGAAACCTAGGGGTCTTATCACCCCGAAAAAGGAAGTTGTTCGGCAGTTCGGGACGAAAAGAAGCCTCTTTCTCCGCATTGGTGGTCGGTCGACCCTCTCCCTCGGTCGATTGACCAGTTTCCTGTACAGCGGATTTTTCTGGAATCTGCTCAGAGGTCGGTCGACCTGGCTCCTGGGTCGGTCGACCTTCCTCGCTGTCAGTCAGCTTCGGCTGTTTTTCTTTCTCTTTTTCACCTCCCACTTTAGCTCCACTTCGTAGGGATATGATATTTAGAGTCTCTTTTTTCTGGTCCGTCTTGGTCGGAAGTTGACCCGGAGCCCTAGTATCGTTCTTGCCCGCGATTTGAGCAATCTGAGATTCTAACATCTTCATCCCTGCTTCCCTAGCCTGAGATTCCTTCTGAACCAACCCAATGAGATTTTGGATAAGAGCGTCTGTGTTGGGTGGTGGGTTTGAAGGTGGTTGAGGGTTGAAGGGTGGTTTTTGGAAACCTTGCTTATGTGGGGGAATGTATGCGGAGTTTTGCTGAGGTTGCAAGTGTTGTGGGTTGAGAACATTCTGGCTTGTCCACCTCATGTTGGGATGGACATTATTATTATTTGGGTCATAAAAATTGTTCCCACAATAGCGCTGGAAAGCGGCACATGTCTCATTGGATGAGGTACAAAATTTTGATACGTGCCCTTCTCCACCACACCTCTCACAAGCAAAGGGTCCGTCTTGAACGGCATTCACCTGATAAATACCTCCCTTGCTCCCACTTCCTATATCGAGCTTCCCTCCAGCTTCTAGCTTCTCTAACTTGGCCATCAAGGCCTCAATAACAGCTACGTTAGACTCAGCCTTCCTTTGGTTACCGCGGGAAGTTCCATGTTCAGCGCGGTGCACATCAACATCCTCTATTAACTTGAGACCCTTAGTCTCTCCGGAATTGTCTTGGAACCTTCCATTGGCCGCAACATCTAAGTAGGCCCTGTTGTCATCATAGAGGCCATTGTAGAACTGCTTACAAATAAACCATTGTTCGAATCCATGGTGTGGTATGGATCGAACAAGTCTCTTGAACCTGTCCCAAGCCTCACTAAAATCCTCATTGGGGCCCTGCTTGAAATTTGTAATCTGTGCCCTCAAAGCATTTGTCTTGGATGCAGAGTAGTATTTTCTGTAGAATGCTAAGGCTAGGGTATTCCAATCTGTGACTCCCGCAACAGTGCGGTCCAGGTCTCTGTACCATTCCCTTGTAGAGTCCCTAAGAGAGAAGATAAACATGGTTTGTTTAATCTGGTCCTGCGTCACTCCTTCTGGGGGTGCAATAGAGCATATGTAATCTGTGAAGATTTCAATATGCTTTGCAGCATCCTCATTGGCCGAGCCTCCAAATTGGTTTCTCTCAACCATATTAATATAGGCAGGCTTGGCCTCGAATGACTTCCTAGTACCTGCAGGTAAAGTGAACCCTTTGTATAGGTCCTTTGCCTGAGGCATGGAGTGACTGGCAATAGTAGCTTCCTCTTTCATGTTTTCTTCTTCTTTCGGGAAAACTTGCAAGTAGGTAAAAGGTGGTGTTTTTGGTGAAGGTGGATTGTTGGGTGAATTTGGTTGTGAAGAAGGTGTTTTTGGTGAAGTTGGTGATGGTGGTTGTTCAAAGATGTCCTCTTGGAATAAGGAAGATGGTGAACCTACTTCCTTACTCGCTAGAAGATGCTTCCTCCTTTCTCTTAAGGTCCTCTCAAGCTCGTGGTCAAGTGGTAGGAGTTCTCCTTGGACTGACCTGCGCATAAGATGGAAACTACAAGAAAAAAGTGAGAAGATTTAAGGAACAACAGTTCCTTAAACAAAAAAGAAACAAAAACAATAAACAATAAACACTGGCGTCACCTCCCCGGCAACGGCGCCAAAATTTGATGCCCGTCGTTGAGGGTACCAAAGATAAATTTATAATTCCTAAACTTTAACTATAGATAGTGAAAGTCAGGGTCGAACCACAAGGAGGTGGGGAATGTTTATTGTTTGGTGTTAATGTTAAGGTAACAGTTTTTAGGGGTTGATTGGTTGTTTACTAAGTCTAAAGCAAAGATAAAAATAAAAACAAGAAAATAAAGATGAGATTAAAACTATATTAAAAGAGATGCTAGGATGTTTGGGTAATAAATAGCTAAGATAATATAAATCCTAAGTCAACATGTATTGCAGTCGCGTAAGGGGTGTATCATATCCTTTCGGTCTATGGTACCTAATAGCTCCTTTCGGCCTATGCTATTAGTTCCTAGGTCTCACCATTATTGGGTGTCAACAATAAGGGTGATTCCTAATCTAGGTCACATACCTTTCAGTCTTAAGTAACCTAGTCGTCTTAAGGTGTAAACCAATGCCCTTCCCGTATCTCTCAATCTTGGGTAGGTCATTACTAACATCCTACAAGTCTCCTTCCAGTCTCATTGTAGGTTATTATAGTCTACGAATTAAAACGAAATAGAATACATACGCGAGTGGGTCGACCGACCGGCTAGTCCAGTCGGCCGACCACAGCCTTGGTCGACCGACCCATTATTTGAGTCGGCCGACCACGGCTCTGCTACAGGTCGGTCTCGGAATTTTATTACCTATGCATATTAATCCCCTACATCCTAACATATGTATTTAGCTACGCATGGTTACTGGAATAATAATGAAAACGGGAATGAACATGGAAAACATAATGAAAATCAATCTAAACATGCAATAATAATAAAGCTTGGGATTCTATCTTAACCGAATGCAATAATAATAAGAACAATAATGAAACTAAATTAAGAGAGTAATTACCAGAGACAGGATTAAGGCAGAAAAGGAACAAACTTTATTGAATGCTTGAGAATTATTGAAAGATTACAATTAAACTAAAAGACGGAATAAAACTAAATTACGAACTTGATTATTATGATGGGGGCTAATTGATAAAAGCTAGATGATTAACCCTAAACAAAAGATTAGTTTATATAGGGCAGAAAATAGGAGTTCCTAAGGATTCAAACACTGATAACGGACTTTCCGAAAAACCTTCTGGGCTTCGCTGAGGTCGGTCGACCAGATTTGTGGGTCGGTCGACTCCTTTACGGGCTTCAGAAATTCTGGGCTTCTTAGAACAAAGACTTGTTCGGCCGACCCACATAGTAGGTCGGTCGACCCGTTACTGCATAAGATTGCTTTGATTCGTCTCCGGTTTGACTTTTGATACTTGATTAGTGATTCCAGTTGACTTTCTTCGTTCCTTAGTTATGCAAAAATCTCGAGGGCATAAGTTTGGTGTAAAATTGTCCTTTTTCCGCACAAATCTGCAAAAGTGCATAAAAATACGAAAGTGCACAATTGTTGGGAAATAAGGGCTAAAACATAGTAAATGAGCGACCAAATGCGTGTAAAAATAGATGTAAAACATTATAAAATAGACACGCATCAGCGACTTCGTCATGGAAGCGGGTGCGATAAAGAACGTACTCATCTATGCAATGGATTCCAATTTGCAAAGACGCTTCATCTCCCATGGTGCAAACAAGAGTTTCACCACGCTCACTAACGAATTCTCGAAAGCTCCGAGAATCGTTTCTTATGAGCATACCTGTCGCTTATTTGAGGCGAAACTCCAAAAGGGCCAAGCTGTTAGCCCACATATTCTCAACATGATTGAGAATATCGAGAAACGGGAGGCCCTAAACTGCAAGATCAGTGAGAACATAATCGTTGATCGAATGCTTCATTCGCTTCATGATGGGTTCGCCCTTTTTAGGGCCAACTATTACATGAACGACATGAAGAAGACTCCTCATGAGCTCCACTCCCTTCTCGTACAGACCGAGAAGGATTTGAAATTAAGTGGGAGCGTGAAGCAGGATGTTCTCATGATCTCCAGTAAGGGGAAAGGTAAAGGGAAAGCTAAAGCTCAGGGCGACCTAGCGGTAGGTAAGCCCAAGTTCAAGAAGTCGGGATTCGCTAAGAGTGGGCCAGGTGAGTCGAGCAACTCACAGGGCAATACAAAGAGTAAGGATACAAGCATGAAATGCCACCATTGCCACAAGACTGGGCATTGGAGGCGCACATGCCCCGTGTATCGTGAGGACATTAAGGCAGGCCGTGTTATTCCTGTTGGTATGTCTTCTTCTTCTTCTTTTATACACATGATTGAGATTAACCATGCAAGTTACGGAACTTGGGTACTAGATACTGGTTGTGGTTCTCATCTGTGTAATCATGTGCAGGGCCTCCGAAACCGAGAGCCCCTCATAAAGGGTGAGGTTGACCTGCGTGTCGGGAATGGAGCACGTGTTGCTGCAGTCTCGAGGGGAACATACGTGATCCAGCTTCCAAGTGGATTCGAGTTATCTTTAAATAACTTTTATTATGTTCCTAGTTTATCCAAAAACATTATTTCAGTTTCTGCACTTGACAAACTTGGTTTTTCATTTGTAATAGAGAATAATAGCTGTATATTCTCGTTACACAATATGATTTATGTCAAGGCAGTTTCCATAAATGGAATTTATGTTTTAGATCAAACCACCGAAATATTACATGTGAGTAACAAGATATTAAAGGTTGGTGACAAAGATCAAACTTATCTATGGCATTGCCGTATGGGACATATAAATGAGAAACGCGTAAAACAGCTCATACAGAATGGAGCTATCTCGGCCTTTGATTTCAAATCATATGGGACGTGTGAATCATGTCTCATCGGAAAGATGACTCGTATTTCCTTCAAAGGTGTTGGAATGCGCGCTGCCGTCCTATTAGGACTCATACATACGGATGTATGTGGCCCTATGTCGATCAACGCACGAGAAGGCTATAGGTATTTCATCACTTTCACGGATGATTTGAGTAGATATGGCTATGTCTACTTGATGAAGCATAAAAGTGAATCCTTTGACAAGTTCAAAGAATACCAGAATCGGGTACAGAACCAACTGGGCAGAAAGGTTAAAGCACTTCGATCTGATTGTGGTGGCGAGTATCTTTCACACGAGTTTGATCAACACCTTAAAGACTGTGGCATCGTTCTACAGTTAACTCCACCAAGAACACCACAATTAAATGGTGTGTCCGAACGGAGAAATCGAACTTTACTTGATATGGTTCGATCCATGATGAGTCACACCGTTGTGCCTGATTCATTATGGGGCTATGCTCTTTTGTCAGCCGCTCTAATACTTAACCGAAGTCCGTCTAAAGCTGTTGACAAGACTCTATACGAATTATGGAAGGGAACGGTCCCTAACTTGTCCTTTATTCGGGTTTGGGGCTGCGAGGCTTATGTCAAGTGGAGACACGAGGATAAGCTCGGCTCGGGATCGGTCAAGACATACTTTATAGGTTATCGAAAGGGAACTTTTGGTCATTACTTCTACTCGCCAACCGAACAACGTGTTTTTGTTGCGGCTAGTGCGACATTCTTAGAGAAAGAATTTCTCGAGAATAAGTCGAGTAATAGAAGCTTCGATCTATCGGAGATTCAAGAACCAACTACCGAGCAACCATTGGAGGAAAAAGTTCCTTCAACCTCGGCTGCGGTAGATATTCCTGAGGAACCTAGGAGGTCAGGAAGAGTCTCTCTTCCTCCGGACAGATACATTGGTATGGTCGAGGAACATGACATAGATGACGTCTTACTCCTAGAGGGTAATGAACCCTTAACCTATAAAGGTGCCATGACTAGCTCTGACTCAAAGCTATGGCTAGAAGCCATGCAATCCGAGATGGACTCCATGTATGAGAACAACGTATGGGATCTTGTGGACCTACCTGCAAAGGTACGTCCCCTTCAATGCAAATGGCTTTACAAGATAAAGCATGCCGTGGAAGGACAACAAGATATCCACAAGGCAAGACTAGTTGCTAAAGGTTTCACCAAAGTGCCAGGCTTGCACTACGATGAAATCTTTGCACCCGTAGTCATGTTGCGTTCCATTCGGATTATCTTAGCGAGCGCCGCATTTCACGATTATGAAATATGGCAAATGGACGTTAAAACCGCCTTCTTAAACGATTATTTGGAGGAAGAGTTGTACATGGTACAACCCGAGAGTTTTATTGACCCATAACATCCTAAGAAGGTCTGCAAGCTTAAGCGTTCCATTTATGGACTTAAGCAAGCATCACGGAGTTGGAATCATCGCTTCGACCAAGTGATAAAAGAGAATGGGTTTATTCGATCAGTTGAGGAACCATGTCTCTATATCAAGTCGAGTGGGAGCAAGATTGTCTTCCTAGTACTATATGTCGATGACATACTCTTGATTGGGAATGACATACCTCTCTTTTCTTCGGTTAAAGCATGGTTGAAAAACCATTTCCAGATGAAAGATCTGGGAGAGGCACAAAGAATTTTGGGTATCCGTATCTACAGGGATAGATCACGACGGATGGTGTCTCTCAGTCAGGAGTCTTATATAGATAAGATTCTAGAGAGATTCAGCATGACAAACTCCAAGAGAGGGTTCCTTCCTATGACTACTGGGCTTCACTTGAGCAAGACTCAAGAAGCTAAGACATTGGAAGAGAAAGAGCGCATGAGTCGGATTCCTTATGCTTCGGCTATAGGATCGATCATATATGCCAGATATGCACACGTCCAGACGTTGCATATGCATTGAGTATGACAAGTCGATTCCAAGCTCATCCAGGTGAACAACACTGGATGGCCGTGAAAAACATTCTTAAGTACCTACGGAGGACTAAAGATTGGGGATTGACTTACGGAGGCGACTCGACGCTCTGCGCCACGGGTTACGCAGATGCTAGCTTCCAAACGGATCGAGACGACTCGAAATCTCAGTCTGGATTCGTTTTTACTCTTAATGGCGCTGCTGTCAGCTGGAAAAGTTCTAAACAAAGTGTTACAGCAGATTCTACGACTGAGTCCGAGTACTATGCCGCTTCAGAAGCAGCTAAGGAAGAAATATGGATGTGTCAATTCTTACAAGGACTATCAGTAGTGGCTAGTTCGAATGACCCAATCACCGTTTATTGTGACAATAAAGGTGCCATCTTCCAAGCTAAGGAGCATAAGTCTACCAACAAAGCTAAACATGTACAACGGAAAGCTCATCTAATCAGAGATTACGTGGAGCAAAAGGAGATATTTATTGATAAAATCGCTACGGATGACAACATAGTTGATCCTCTCACAAAAGCATTACCACGTGATAAGCATGAAGGGCACATTAATTCCATGGGAATCAAATGTGTTCCTAAGTTGTAGTACTCTTTTATGAATTCATGTTATAATTCATTGTCTTGTGTACTCTATTACAACCTCACTTTTATGATATTTAATGTTTTGTTTTTCATGTGAAATTGTACGCCAATTTTGAACACCACAAAGTGAACTGATTAACATTACATCGTTTTGGTCCTTGATTACCCACTTGAGCTGATAACTCAGGTAATCATTTTGTGACGTTGGTTGATGGTTAGTTCAACGAGCCATAAGTCAAACAGTTGACTGACCAATCACAAAGGCGAGTTATACGGATATCTCGTAGGACACCCCGTCACAACGTTATGGAGTCCTAAATGTTTTATAACATTGGGTGCCAGGTCGTGGATATGATCTCCATAGTGTTCCTTAGAGTCGAGTCTTTTGACTTTCAACTGTCTCTTGAGATTAAGGCAGATTTTGGGTAACTTTGGTTTCTTTCCCACGGTCTTCCGTAAGGAGCCAAGAGGATTTTTTCTGGGTTATTTTATGCTGCGCTTAGATCTGCAGGATTCGAGTTGAGGGATATATCCAAACCCTTATCAGGATTTTATCATTTCTCAGGGCCACTCGAGGAGTAGTAACTGAAATGCATGGCCATGCTCGAATACAGATTCGTTTTATCAGTTAAGTTACTCTCTAGTCGGGAAACCACTCTTGATACAGATCGCTTGTGAGATACGACCTTTGCGAATACGGATTTGCAAATTGTCTTACATTGAGTGGGAGAAATTTTAAAAGGATATGAGAATCGGTTATCGCACCTACACTTGTACGGACAAGCGAGAGTTTTTGGAGCTTGTGTCCTCCACATGTAGTGTGATAACGTCATTGCACATACCCTTGTACGGACAAGTGGGAGATTGTTGGGGCAGGTGTCCTTGACAGTTAGTACAATGACTTACTAAATCTCTTAAAGGATCACAAGGGCATACTTCAGTATTATTATCAGTTGATCCACGTTTATCAATAACGGTTGGCTTGCTAGATAAGTTTGACGTTATTGTCATACGGACCGCGGTGATCAACTGGTCCCTATACGTCACACCTATAGGACACGTTTGAGAGATGTGAAGGTATGAGAATACAGTCACATTTATGTCGGATACGACTAAACCATTAGTCAGAGGTATTGACTATTAAGTTAGTCAATGAGATGATGAGATTATTATTTAATACGGATTAAATAATTTTAGCTAATACGGATTACATGATTAATTCGTAAAATTAAATATAAACAGTTATATTTAATTAAACATTGAATTCGCGTATTAATATAAATAGTTATATTAATTTGACTAATTATACAATATCGTAATTTTATCAGACCATTATTAATACATCGACTGTATTAATATCTGATAACATGTGTGCGATTTATAATAAATACCCGCGAATCATATTTTAGCAAATCGGGTCGAATCACGCACTGGAATAAGATGAGAGTGGAAAAGCCCACCCTCACAATATACCCATTCGACCGACCCAAGTGTATACAAAAGGAGAGTTGTTCTCCTTTTGTCAACTACTGTTAAATCACAATTCTCATAATTAGGGTTTTTAGAGCATTCTTCTCCCAAAACTCAGATCTCACATCAAAACTCACAAAAGCTCTCCCCATATTGCTAGGCAATTGGAGAGTATTTCTAGCACACGCGACATCATCTCAAACCAAGTCTTGGGTGCAAGTTATAGGAGGGAATTTATTTTAATTCCTGTTCTTAGGCCTATTCAAGCAAGGACCTAAGGTTGTAATTCTTTTCATGTTTTTATTAACTTATGACTATAATCACAATTGTATATTTCGTTATAATCCTTCATGTTTTAGGGCGAATACATGTCATATTCCCCACAGTTTTCACTAATATGGAGTTAATAACTGTTGATCAAAGTACAAGTGATTGTATGCGTGAATAAAAAAAAATAAGAAAAACTGATTGCCTTTCTGAGTTGCTTGAACTTTGCTTTTATAGCTGCAAAGTAGAGCTGATCAAATGGCTCAGGCTCCAAAAGCCCGACCCAGCCCGATCCTCTTTTTCCCGGGATTGGGCTAAACTCTCGGCCCCAAAAAATCACAAAGACTGATCCATGAGGTCCATGGGAAAATTTGGGCTGGATTTGGGCTAAACTCCCGGCCCCAAAAAAGCCCAAAGCCGGACCCCAATTTTAATAATTTGCGTAATATGTAGTTGTGTACATTGTATAAGTAAGCAAAAAGTCGAAAGTCGTTGATTATAGATATACTATTGCCTACGGCCAAGTTTTATATTCATTTTTTCATATAAGTCTGGGTTCATTTTACTTGGAATTGTGGATTAGAATTTGCTAAAACCTTGTTTCAAGCCTTTTTAGTTGTATTGTAATCTTGATTGTTAGAATTACGTTGTATTGTTTTCAATGTGCGCTTTTTGCCTCTTCACATTTTGAACGTGTCACGAGTCGCAATGGGCCAAAAAAACCCGATCTAGCCCGAGGGTTGGATTTGGGCTAAAGAAAAAAGCCCATCGACTTGGCCCGACTCGACCCGACCCTGATGCATAGGTTATTTTTAACATATCTGTTCGGCCCAAGCCTTATTAAGCTCGGCCCATGATCAGCTCTACTGTAGAGTCCTGGTCAACTGTTGTCATAGTCCTGCTCCAGGAATATAAGGGATCTGTTGTGGTCACCTTAAGAGTTGGACTTAATCTCTTTTGACCTAACAGCTCCTGCTGACTTCTTATGGACTGCAGCTTGCTTATTGGGCTACGTCTTCTTCATTGGGCCCAATAATCTAGATGAGGATTTTTTTCGGCTGAACAATTTCCCCCAAATTCCTGCCCAACTAATTTTATTGGGCTGAAATTTCTCTGCTCCTAGTGCTCTATGAGGAATGTACCGTGGCCTTCCCGGGGCTTGTACAGCGCACGTGGGCCAGTTCCCCACGTCCCCCACATTCTCCAACCACTTTTTTAATTACTTGTCTGCTCAACCACCCCTCCTTTTAACTTCTCATTTACTTTATTTACTTTCACCCCTTTTCAAATTTCACTTTCAATTTCCACTTTCAAACTTCACATTCAAACTTACCTTAAAATTTCACTGTTTTTTTTTACCGTCTTTCAAACTTTTCTTCGCTTTTCTCTTTTTCTTTCCAAATCATGTCTGCGTCAACTCCTTCTACTGCTATTCCTACTGCTGCTCCCGCTGGGCTCTTCGTCTTCTTCCCCCACATCTGGGGGTAGCTCTGACCTTTTCCCCTCTCAGGGGCTCTTGTCTGCTAAGAATCTTTGCGATTCCCTTTCACTGAAGCTCACCTCCCTCTTATCAAGGTGAGGTTTGGGTTTCCCGACGGGGTGGTGTTCCACCTCCCCCTTCCAGGAGATAAAGCGGATTTCAAGAGAGAGGGATGTACATGCTTGTACGAATACCCTTTTCGCTTGGGTACTGAGGTTCCCGTTTCCAAAACTGATTGTGGATTTCTTAAAGCTGACCAAGCTTGCTGTTTGCCAGGTTGCTCCTCATGCCTGACACATTTTATTAAGTATCTATGCTATAACCGTGAATACGGTCGCAATATTGAACTGACCGACCTTGGGCAATGGTTCTCTCCTCGTTCCTTGGGCCATAGTCAATGCACCATCCGTGCTCACGATAGTGAGCCTTCTGCAATTGTTTTCTCAACTACTCCAGACGATAGCAAATGGTTTACCCATTTTATTTTTGTCAAGATCGACACCCTCCCGAGTTCTCCTGACTACATCTTCTCTTCCTGGCAATCGGTGGAAGGTATGAGTTTTGAATTAGTTTCAGGTTGGGTTTCTTTCTTACTGTCTTTCTTGTTACTTTGACGGATGGTTGTTTCCTGCAAGGAATGACTTGGCCAAACTTCCGATGTCTACGGATGGCCTTGTCTCTAAGGCTAAGCTTCTTGCTTTGCCTGCTTCTGATATGACATTCTCTAAATTAGTCAGGGATTCGGATGTGGTGGTGAAGAAAGAAGGTACGATTTCATGCTGAGTTTTGCTTGGTGCACACTGCTATTGTTCTTGTTTTAATTATTCCGTGCTTTCTTTTCTTTAGCCTAGCCTAGGGTGAGTGTTGATAGAGTGATGCAGCTGAGGAAGAAGAGGTTTGTTGCTGAAGGTGTTGGGTCCTCGAAGAGGAAGAAGGTGGAATCTGCTGGGGAGCCTATTTCCGGAGCTGGACGCAAGTCCGCGCCCATTGAAATGGACGTGAATGAACCAACTCAGGAGGCCGTGCCTTGGGAGCCTACGGCTTCTGGGTCTATAAACTCGGTCCCTGTTGAGATCCCTACTCCCGGGTTCAAGGTTTTGCCTGAGCAATCTACTCAGCCAGCTTCTGGGGTGCGTTCTACTGCTGGCTTAATACTGGAATTCCCTGATGGATTTGCGGGGTCCAAGTCTTCACTCTGGCCTGGGCCGGATTCTCTGCTATTTCCTGCTTCGACCTCTTTCCTACAACAACGTCCTTTTAAGGATATAGTTAGGTAGGCTTCTAAGGTTTATTTCTAGGCACCCTTTTCTTGTATTTATTTCTCTCCTCCGTGTCTGACTTGATTTGAGTGTCCAGGCTATGGAGCTTTCCTTGTGAGTGAAACGGTAGAGCGAGGCTCTCCTGGTGAAGAACCAGTGTTTACAAGCGGCGAACGAGGAGGTTTTAGGAAAGATGCGGGAGGTGTTTGCTAGGAGGGAACAAGAGGAGGCGCTAAGGGAGAATCTGAGGGCGACATGCGAGCGTATCTGGCGGGATTATACTGAGTGCCAGGAACAGTTAAATGAAGCGGTGAAGCAGGTGAAGGTTTCCCAGGCGCAGCTCAAGGAGGCGTAGTCTAAGCTGGGGCAGGTCCGAACCTTAGTTGCTGAACTGATGCTCAAGGTAGAGGGCCTGGAACAGAAGAAGGCTGCTCTGCAGAGGGCTTTCATGGATGTTGTTGCTAATGGTGTTGCCGACGCTAGGATTAAGTGTTTCAAAGAGTACCGGGAGGTTAAGCACTTGACCTGGGACTTGGCTGCCTTGGAGAGGTCTTTTACTGATGACTTACTTGACATGGACTTGATTTCTGACGAGGGTGAAGAGGAAGTGGTGGGGTCCTTTGGAGCTGGAAAGGAGGTGACCTCTGGCCCCACCAATAATGATGCTGATGCTGTCGCGGATCCTACTCCTGACGAGTAGATACTTCGGATTTTACTTCTGGGCCCGTTTGGGCAATTTTTAATATCGAACTTTGGCGCCCCTGCGTGGGTTGTTTTGCTGTACTTTTGGTACTTGGTCCATGTGGACAATAAACATTTTGGTATCGTAAACTGCCTTTGGCAGTTGTTATCGTATGTGCTCCACCGTTGCGTGGGGCTTTTTGCTTTTCTAAATTTTTCTACCGTTTCTCTGGCGATCTTAGTTGTGCATGCATGTTCATTGTGTTTGGCCATCGCTGTTTTAGTGTGATGGTCTGATGTTTAGATACCCGTATCTAAGCTGAGGTACCAAACTTTACTTAGGTTCTCCTGTAGGCAGTACAAATTTCCTCTTTAGGTCAGTCCATTGGGATAAGCAGTTTCTGGTTCAAGACATGTTTGGTGACAAAATTTTCATGGTTTCGTTTAGGCTTAGCAAAGAAGGGAACAAGAATTAGAATTTTTTTTAAAAGACTCGGGATAATAAAAAATTTAAGCACTGGGTATAAAATATGACATGGATAAAAATATAAAATCTGAGTGTAAAATTTAGACTGAACCAGAGCATGCTTTATACAGAGTAGAACCTGAGGTCTAAGGGATCTAGCTCCTACCGGTGGAGGTACGTCTAGATGATGTACGTCTTGAGATGGATTATGTTCCACGACCTGGTTATCATTTGCCCTTCCATTGTCATAAGTCTATAGGCTCTGTTACCAACTATGCTTTCCACTTTGTATGGGCCTTCCCAGTTGTAGGCAAAATTTCCAGCTTGTCGGTTTTTGGTATTCTAAAACACCTTTCTCAGGACTAGGTCCCCTACTTGCAGGGCTCTGATTCTAACGTTTTTGTTGTAGCTCCTAGCGACCATCTGTTTGTATGAGGCCATCCCGATGTAGGCGCTGGTCCTGAGTTCATCAATAGTGTCGAGGTTGCTTGCCATTTCCACCTGGTTCCGGTGCTCGGTTATACATCCATATATGTGGGTTGGAATTTTAACCTCATGGAATTACTGCTTCTGCTCTGAAGACGAGGCTGAAGGGGGGTCTGACCTGTTGCTATTTTCGGGGTGGTCTTGTCAGCCCATAGGACTAAAGGGAGCTCTTCTGCCCACTTCCCTCCTATTTCTTGTAGTTTCTTTTTCATATTCTCGATAATGATTTTGTTACTGGACTCAGTCTGTCCATTGGACTGGGGGTAGACTTTTGGAGGGATACGTTCCATCCAGCGCAGAAAGCCTCAGTCTTTTTCCAAATGAACTAGGAGTCATTGTCGCATATTATTTCCAAAGGAACACCAAATCTGGTGAATATATTACGCTTAATGAAAGAGATGACTTGTGCCTCCGTGGTCTGGGTAAATGATTTTGCTTCAATACACTTAGAGAAGTAGTCTGTCATAGCTAACATATATAGCTTGTTTTCCGGTGCTCTGGGGAGAGGTCACACAATGTCCATCCCCCACTTCATAAAAGGCCACGGGAATATTACTGGGTGCAGAGGTTCTGCCGGCTGATGGTTGACAGGTGTATGTCGTTGGCAGGCGTCACATTTTTCGCATATTCACTTGCGTCTTTACGCTTCGTGGGCCAGAAGTATCCCATTCTGAGGGCTCTATTGGATAAGCTTCTTCCCCCTGCACGATTTCCGCAGTCCCCACTGTGGAGGTCATGCAAGATAGTCTGGGATTCGCTCTGGTCCAGGCAACACAGGTATGGTCCTGCCAATGATTTCCTGAACAGGATACCATCGATTAACAGGAATCTGGAAGCTTTTATCCTGAAACTGCGTGCCTCTTTCCTGCTTCAAGGTAAGATATCGTGCTGCAACTAGTCCATGTATGGTTTTCGCCAATCCTGTTCTACCGCCTAATCTGGGGTACTGCTGTAGATGGGCAGCTCCTCCTGGTCCAGGTCAGGTCCAGGGATGGTTGGTCTGAGAACGTGCGTGATGGGGTTGCTGGCTACATCTGCTGGCTTGAAGGTTGGCCCTAGGGTTGCCAGTACATCTGCTTCTGCATTCTGCTCCCTTAGTACTTACTGGATGCAGAATTCTGCAAATCTGCTCGTTAGTTCCTTTGTTACACCCAGGTAGGTGATGTGTGCATTTCATATATACCTTTTTGGCCTTTTTAACACACATTTGTACGCCTTTTTCGTAGTATTTTGCTACAATTTTACCCCAAATAGTCTACTTTGGTTTGTTTCGCATTAATTGCAGGAATGAGCCGGAGCGGAGTCAAATTAGCCTTTTTGTGGTCTTTCAAGCTTGCATGGGGAAGTCTGATTGGGAACTTGCTGCCCAAGACGCGTGAATTGGATCTCCAAGGTTGGAAGGTGTTCGAAGTGATCAAAAGCAGTTGATCGAGAGGTTTATGCCTCGATCGACCAGTTCTGACGAGAAAGGATGCTCGATCGAGTTCACTTATGCTCGATCGAGTACTCGTTGAGCCGATATATCTCGTTCGAGGGATTCCCATTCTCGGTCGAAAAAGTTGCCATGATGAAGCTCTCGATCGAGGACATTGGGTTACTCGATCGAGCTGTTGCTTGAAGATTCTCCTCGATCGAGGAATTTTTCTGCTCGATCGAGGAACTCTCTGCCTGTTGAGCTTCCCTGTTCACGTCATCATACGTTAATCAGTTTTGTTATAAAACCTGAAGGAGGCGTGAGTAGAAAGGATATTCTGCTTCTGTCCAGAAAACCTAGCTACTCTTTTATTTCAGAATTTTTCTTAGTCACTAGTTTTTTACTTTTCATTTGTTTACGGAACGATTCTCCTTTTTCCATTCATCCTATGTTAAACTACTTCGGTATTTCGTCTTTTACTTCTATTTCAATTCTTAATAAAGTTTCTGCTATGTTCCTGTTTATGCGAATCGTTGTTACTATTGTTCCTCTTTTAGTCATGTGTAACTAATCTTCACACTAGGATTTAGGGTAGCCATGACATAGGTTGTTTTACTAGTTTTAGACACCCGGAATTCGGTTTGTATGTATCCGTCGCATTTTCATTCCTATTAATTGTTTGAGTCGACGCACTCAATTGACTGTTTAGAAACCCTCTTGGCCTAGATCGAAAGATTGGTTTAGGGGTAGTTCTGCGACGATTATTAGGACTATACTAATTGGGGCGGAAGCTAAGTTAGTATAGTTTTAGGGTGAATAGCGGACCGAAATGACCTTTTCTATACCCACAAACCGCGATTAGGGTGACCTAAATTCGTAAACCAGACCTAGTAGCCATGGTGAACCAAAAATCCTAGTGCTCCCTTCTCTTATTTTCCCTTTGCCTTTTCTCTTGTAGTTTTAGCGACAAATTTTGCTAAACCCCCAATTATGGTTACTTAAGACGGACTTGTTCAAACTATAAAATTTCTATCTCCCTGTGGATTCGATACCCGACTACCTCCACTACATTTAGTTGAGACCGGTTAGGTTTTATTTTTGATAGGGTTGCGACAGCCGTGTCAAATTTTGGCGTCGTTGCCGGGGAGACGGTGTATTTTATAGTTTAATCTTGTTTGTCTTTTTGTCCCAAGGAATTTATTCCTTGGGGCAGTTCTTACGTTTTGTCTTAGTGTTTAGTGCTTGCAGGTATGCCTAATATCGCAAGTCATTCTGAGCCTAGTGCAAACAACTTGCCCAAAGGACTCATTCTTCCTACATCGAATGAGGGGTCATTCGGTATTCATCTGTCTTATCTGCAGCTTGTGGAACCGAATGTGTTTTTGGGCAAGGTAGATGAAGACCCGGCCAAGCATGTTGAGCTTTTTACTTATTATTGCTCAGCTATTCCACTAGTCGCTGGAGTAACCCGTGATAAGGTTAAGGAATTTCTATTTCCTTTTTCCTTAGTAGACGATGCCAAGGACTGGTGGAGAGATATTGACATGGTAGCTGCCGAGGTTGTGGATTGGAATACCTTGGCAATAGCATTCTATAGAAGATATTTTCCTCCTCAACGAACTGTTGCGTTGAGAGGGCAAATTACAAATTTTTCTCAAGCCAAGACCGAAAATTTGAGTGAAGCATGGGCTAGATTCAAAAAGCTAGTTCGCTCAGTTCCTCATCACGGATTCGAGCGCTGGTACTTGTGCACTCAGATTTACAACGGGCTGCAATATGAGTATAGGGCAATCCTTGATGCTGCCGCGCTAGGAAGGTTCCAACTAAATGTGGCCGACGACAAGGGTTGGCAATTAATAGAGAATATGGCTACTTACACAGCCAACTATGGGAACCCTAGGAGTGAGCAACTTGTCATTCCTAATGTCGTTGTTGAAGAAGTCCATGTGGATAAGGTGGAGAGTAAAAATCAATTTGATCAAGTTTGTGCTATGGAAGTGGTACGTGGTAGATGTGGTGAAGAGGGTCATGATCCTATCTCTTGTATGGGCGAACCCGAGCGTGTTTATGCATATAGAAGATATAAGCAAGGGGGTTCGTTTTCCGAGCTATATGCGGATTTAACCTCTACAAAGAACCAACCACCAGTTGATAATAGCCAAGTGCTCATTACCCAAGCCGAGTACATCGATCTTAAAGCAACTATCCATGAGCAAAAAGTTGAGCAGAAATTGAGCGCGGATGCCTTCCGCGCCTTACTTGAAAAATGTGAGACCTTGTTTCCCGAGAAAGACCCGGTTCTTGCGATCAATTTGAGGAGCGGTCTCAGTTATGACGGACCAATTTATAACCCAGCCAGCACAAATGCCGAGGTGGACACAGAAGTCCCTGTAACAGACGAGGAGCAACTGAGAAGGGGTCGATCGAGTGAAAAATCGTCTCGATCGACCAATCTTGAAGAGCAAAGTTCTCGATCGATTAATGATGGTGAAGGAAATCTTCGTTCGACTGAATTCAGTCCTCGATCGACCGACTTAGAAGTAGAAGCTGCAAGATCGACTGAACCGACATCTCGATCGAACAATTTGGAAGACCAGAGCTCTCGATCGAGAGCAGCTGCAGATAAAAGCTCTCGATCGAGAAGTATTGAGCCTCGATCGAGAGCCAGGCAAACTGTTATCGCTAATTCAGAATCCGCGAGTGACGAAATACCCTCCCCTGCTGTGGGGGTACCGAGAAATGATCAAGGAAAGGAGAAAGTTGGGGACCCACTTCCAATGATTAAAGTCCCCTACCCAGGTTGGCTGCGAGATACAAAGACGGAGAGGCAATTCAACAAGTTCGTGGACATGGTACGCGGAATACAGGTAAGTATTCCTCTTGTGGAGTTAATTACCCAAGTTCCGGCTTACACAAAATTTATGAAAGACATCATTACGCGTAAGAAGGACTTTGGAGAATTCCCTACAGTTGCTTTTATGGAAGCGTCTAGTAGCTTGATTCTAGGTAAATTCCCTCCCAAACTAAAAGACCCGGGTAGTTTCTCGATTTTCTGTGTCATAGGGGATGTGACGATAGATAGAGCGTTATGTGACCTTGGAGCTAGTGTTAGTGTCATACCCTATTCTATCTATTCTAAGCTTAATTTGGGGCGTCTAAAAACGACCAATATTACCCTACAGATGGCTGACAGATCTGTTAGACGGCCTTTAGGTATCTTGGAAGATGTGCCCGTTAAGGTGGGACAATTTTTCATTCCAGTGGACTTCATTGTTCTAGATATTGCTGAGGATACCCGTACCCAGAATATTCTAGGTAGACCATTTCTGTGTACAGCCGGGGCCATAATAGATGTTAGACTTGGGCGTTTGACTCTAGCGGTAGGGGATGACATGATCACATTCAATTTGCCTGAGAGTTTGTCTAGACCTATGATAGAGGACACCTGTTATTCATTAGATGTTATTGACGAGTCTTCTTATGAGGTTTGGTCGGTTTCCCTGACTAGGGATCCGTTAGAGTCACTGATGTTATTAGCTGAGTGTGCAGATTATGCAGATCACGAGGAGTGGGGTTCTGTGGAAGAGTTGTTCGGAGTTGCTATTGCAGAGACAGAGGTGTCTGATGCGATCACATTGATTGACGCCGAGTTAGAACAGGTAGAGAACCTAGCACACCCATTGTGCGCAGCAGAGGTAAAGGTTCCGGAGCGTAAGGCCCTTCCCTCTCATCTTAAGTATGCCTTCCTTGATAATACTGAGCAATTTCCTGTTATAGTGAACGCTACACTTGATGATGGTCAGCTAACTGCTTTGTTAAGTGTCCTTAAGAAGAACAGGAAAGCAATGGGCTATTCGCTGGATGACATTAAGGGCATCATCCCCGATGTCTGTATGCATAGGATAGAGCTGGAGGAGGGTCACAAACCGTGCAGACAAGGCCAGCGGAAACTGCATCCCATGATGGAAGAGGTAGTGACAGCTGAGGTCATGAAACTACTCGATGCAGGTATAATTTATTCAGTTGGCCACTCAAAACGGGTAAGTCCTTTTCAGGTAGTGCCTAAGAAAGGAGGCACCACTGTTGTGACCAATGAGAAGAATGAACTAATACCTACCACACTTGTGACCGGGTGGCGGATGTGTATAGATTATAGACAATTGAATGCCGCCACTAAGAAAGATCATTTCCTCCTTCCCTTCATTGACCAGATGATAGAGAGGTTAGCTTCACATGAGTTTTTCTGCTATCTGGATGGGTACTAAGGGTTCTTATAGATCCCTATTCATCCAGTGACCAGGAAAAGACTACTTTTACTTGTCCTAAGGGTGTCTTTGCATATCGTAGGATGCCTTTTGGTTTATGTAATGCCCCTACCACATTTCAAAGGTGTATGATGGGGATATTTTCTGAGTATATAGAGTCTATCATGGAGGTCTTCATGGACGATTTCAGTGTGTATGGGAATGATTTTGAGCATTGTTTAGCTAACCTTGACAAATTTTTGCAGCGCTGCATTGAGGTTAATCTGGTGCTAAACTGGGCGAAGTGCCACTTTATGGTTAAGGAGGGTGTAGTCCTTGGGCACTTGGTCTCCAATAGGGGTATTGAGGTACACAGAGCAAAGGTACAGGTGATCGAGCAATTACCCCCTCCAGTTAATGTCAAAGGGGTGAGAAGTTTTCTTGGTCATGCCGGATTTTATCGCCGGTTTATCAAGGACTTCTCTAAGATTGCTCGACCACTTACACAATTGCTTCTGAAGGATGCTCCTTTTGTTTTTACTGATGATTGTCTTTCTGCTTTTAATACTTCGAAGCAGGCTCTGGTGTCAGCACCTATCATTCAGCCTCCAGATTGGACGCTACCATTCGAGATCATGTGCGATGCCAGTGATTACGCACTAGGAGCAGTGCTAGGACAGCGGAAAGACAAGGCGTTGACTGCAATTTATTATGCGAGCCGAACTCTGGATGAGGCTCAAGTCAGATATGCCACCACGGAGAAGGAGCTTTTAGTTATTGTTTATGCTTTGGATAAGTTTAGATCTTATTTATTAGGTTCTAAAGTTTTCATTTTTACTGATCATGCAGCTTTGAAGCATCTCCTAAACAAGAAGGAAGCTAAACCCCATCTGCTGAGATGGATACTCCTTTTGAAGGAGTTTGATTTGGAAATAAAAGATAAGAAGGGCGCCGAAAACGTTGTAGCAGACCATCTGTCGCGTTTAACGCAACAGGAGGGGGAGGATTCTCTTCCTATTAACGATTCATTTGCTGATGATTCCTTATATTATGTTAATGTTTTTTCTGTGACTTCTTTGTATTCTAAAGATGGTGTTGAACCTTGGTTTGCAGATTAGGCCAACTTTGCAGTTAGTGAGAAGCTGCCACCAGGCTTGTCTTATCAGCAGCGGAAACGATTCCTACATGATGCACGACAATACTTCTGGGATAACCCTTATCTCTTCAAAGAGTGTGCGGATGGAATCTACCGACGATGCATTCCACAGTGGGAAACCCGCGCTATTCTGGAGGGTTGCCATTCAGCTCCGAGTGGAGGGCTCCACGGCCCATCACGGACCGTGGCTAAGATATTGCAATCCGGTTTTTATTGGCCTACTCTTTTTGCTGACATGAAGGTTTTTGTCTCTAGCTGTGATGCATTCCAGAGGACGGGAAATATCTCCAAGAGACACGAGATGCCACAAAATGGCATTTTAGAGGTAGAGATTTTCGATGTATGGGGCATCGATTATCAAGGCCCATTCCCGTCTAGTCAAGGTAACAGGTATATCCTCGTGGCTGTAGATTATGTGTCTAAGTAAGTGGGTGGAAGCCATTGCCACTCCCAATTGTGATGCTAAGACCGTGATTAAGCTGTTCCGTAAGATCATCTTCCCACGTTTCGGGGTTCCTAGAGTCGTCGTTAGTGACCGAGGTATGCATTTTCGTGACCGAAATTTAGAAACCTTATTGTCTAAATATGGGGTCAAACATCGTCGAGGTTTGGGGTATCACCCTCAAACTAGTGGACAGGTCGAGGTCTCTAATAGGGAACTGAAGGAAATTTTGGGTAAGGTCGTGTCTAAATCACGGAAGGATTGGAGTTCTAAATTGGAGGACACATTATGGGCATATACGACCGCTTTTAAGACACCCATTGGTGCTTCACCGTATCGTATGGTTTACAGTAAGTCTTGTCATTTGCCAGTAGAGCTAGAACTTAAAGCTTAGTGGGTTGTCCGTCAGCTTAATTATGATGCTAATTTGTGTGGTGAGAAACGTTTTTTGCAGCTAGATGCGATTGAGGAGCTTCGCTTGAACGCTTATGATAGGTCCCGTATTTACAAGGAGAAAACAAAGCGATGGCATGACAAGCAAATCATACCACGAGAATTTCAGATTGGACAAAAGGTGTTGTTGTTTAACTCCCGGATAAGACTGTTTCCCGGGAAGCTGAGATCGCGATGGAGTGGACCGGTGTCAACCAATTCGGTTCTGTTGAGATAGAAGGATCTGCCGGAAATCGTTTCAAGGTCAACGGTCACCAACTTAAGCATTATTATGGACCGGATAATGTTGTGGGATGCGTCGAAGAGTACTTCTTCGACGAAATTGATAAGCATGACGATTGAAGATTGTAGGTCATGCGGGACCTCGTAAACCTGCGCTTCTCGGGAGGCAACCCGGCTGTTTTAGTTGTTTGTTTTGAACACTTTTCGCTTCTTTTCGAACAGTTTTCCTTTTGTTTTTTTGGATTAGACATTTCAGTATGTGTTAGACGTTTTTGTGCAGCAAACCTCTCGATTGAGCGCCCGTCTTGGTCGATCGAGAGGTTCCTTTTGTGGTATTTCTTCGATCTATTGTTGCAGGGGCTCGATCGAGGTACTTTCGCTTTCGGAACAGTCGATCGAGTGATTTTTATCCTCGATCGACACCATTTTTTCTCGACCAAGCTACTTCGGGTCTAATCGACCTCCTTCTCCACCTTATCTTCTGATTCGGTTTGGGGAGGCCCTTTTGCACGCTCTTTTGTAAGTTTTCCGACTCCCTTATCCCCTTTGCATTTTCTTTTCTTTCCATTTTGTACAATGAGGGCATTGTACGGTTTGGTTTGGGGAGGTTATGCATTCATCTTATGTCTGCATTTTAGTCTTCACGTTTGAATTTCGCAATGCATTCGTTTTTCAATTCCTTGCATTTTCGGTGAAAAAAAAAACAGAAAAAAATAGAAAAAAACACAGAACAAATTTTATTTTTGCATTTTAGTCGAGTCAGATAGGAGTATTTCAATGATGATGTAGCATTCTATAGTCAGCTATATGCCATATCGTGCCATTTCAATCTCTGTCAAGTGAGTCTTGAGCGTTATCTCGAATTTTTGTTGTGGACTCTGTGTTAGACCATTAGTCTTGACTCGTAGTTTTGGCAAACTATTCTACACTTTCTGAGCTTTAGAGCCTTAAAATGGTGACATCCATGACCAGTTATATTAGGATTGTGAGTAGTACTCCCTGCATTTCATGTTTTGCATGTGTATGAGTTCTGATTTCTTATTACCTACGCGTACCGGTTAGAGGATGGAATTAAACGTTCGGAGAACTTTTGCATCACCCCCTTCCTCGTTTGCCCATTTAACTCCACTTTTGTATCACCCCCTTCCTCGTTTGCCCATATAACTCCCTTTTGCATCACCCCCTTCCTCGTTTGCCCATTTAACTCCATAATTGCCTTTTGTCCTTAACTACATCCTATATTTTGCCTACCTTTATGCCGAGCTAGGAAGTAGTCAGGGAATCTGTCATTTTTGTATAAGTTTTGCCTTGTTTCTGATGTTATTGGAGTTCGTGCAAAGGGAAGTTGGAGGAAGTTTGCTGAGTTTTGCTCGATCGAGAGCATTTGGAGCTCGATCGAGAGGTTATGGGAAAATATGTGCTCGATCGAGAGTATTTTGCTCGATCGAGAAGTTTGGGTATGAAAAGTCCTCGTCGACCACCATTTTTGGTCGATCGAGGGGAATGAGAAGCCACTGACAACCGAGAAAAGAAAAAAAAAAAGATCAGGAAGTTGAAAAAAAAGAAAAAAGAAAAGAAAAGAAAAAAAAAAGAAAAGAAAAAAGAAAAGAAAAAAAAAGAAGAGAATTCAAAAACCAAAAAGAGAAAAAAACTGAAGAAAAAAAAAAGAGAATCAAACAAAAATGGAAAATCAAATAAAATAGTTTGGACAAAGAGGCATTGTGCTTATTGTTTAGTCGGAAGATCGGGATGCGTGTTTATTTGGTTTGTAGGTTCTAGCTTGGCTTTAACCCTCACATATCCATACTTGTCTTGCCCCTTCTATCCCACTTGATCTCACACTCCCATTTTTGCAATAGTTCGGCGTGTAATGGACATTGACGGTGGTTGTGCGTGTGTACGGTGCTTGAAATCATTATTCATACTAGTCTAGCATACATGATCTGTTGGTCGTAGTTTAGGCGAGAGTCTATACTTTCTTCTTCTCTTCTACACATATAACATACCATTTGCTTGATTGAGAGAAGAGGGATTCCGGGAGAAACTACAAAAAAAACACGGAGTACTGACCGAATTTCTGACGGATTATACAGTCCGTCAGAAATTTCGGTTTACTGACCAATTTCTGACGGATTTTCGGTCAGAAAATTTTTTTGACGGATTATTCGTCAAAAATCCGTCAACATAAAAGCCCGCGAAAAAAATTAGGAAAGCCGCGAAATTTTGGTTGCATTTTCTGACGGAAATTCGGTCAAAAATCTTTACTAACCGAAAATCGGTCAGAAATGGGACTGACAAAGAGCTGCAAATTCTGAAAAAGTTAAAAGGGGTACTGACGGATTTTCGGTCAGGAAAAAAATTATGACGGATTTTCGGTCAGAAAATGCCACGTACCTCTGTTACTGACGGAAATTCGGTCAGAAACAGATTTTTTACCGATTCCTGACGGATTTTCGGTCAGGACTTTTTTTTTATTCTTTCAGAAAATACTTCCGCCTTCATTCCCCTCGTTCGTTTTTTCCCCAAATTAAATCGCCCCTTCTATTTCTCCTCCCAAAATCCGTTTTTCACTCCAACAATACTACCACCGTGACAACCACCACCACACTACCAACTCCACCTTGCATAATAGGTAACGTATGTATGTTTTTTGCATTAATTTACAGTTTTCTTTTCATTTTATTTCATTTAATAATTGATTTTTTTTGTTTATTGTAGTAACCACCACCACCGTCACAACCATCACCACTACGGCCGTGCGTCACCTCTGATGCCCGTCGTTGAGGGTAACAAAGATAAATTTATAATTCCTAAACTTAAACTATAGATAGTGAAAGTCAGGGTCGAACCACAAAGAGGTGGGGAGTGTTTATTGCTTTATGTTAATGTTTAAAGGTAACAAATTTGGGGGTTGATTGTGTTGATTACTATATCTAAGGCAAAGATTAAAACAAACAAATAATAAAAGATGAGAATAAAATATAATAAAAGGGATGCTAGGATGTTTGGGTAACAAATAGCTAAGGTAATATAAATCCTAAGGTCAACATGTATTGCAGTCGCGTAAGGGGTGTAACATATCCTTTCGGTCTATGGTACCTAATAACTCCTTTTGGCCTATGCTATTAGTTCCTAGGTCTCACAATTATTGGGCGTCAACAATAAGGGTGATTCCTAAACTCTAGGTCACATACCTTTCAGTCTTGAGTAACCTAGCCGTCTTAAGGTGTAAACCAATGCCCTTCCCGTATCTCTCAATCTTGGGTAGGTCATTACTAACATCCTACAAGTCTCCTTTCAGTCTCATTGTAGGGTATTATAGTCAACAAAGAAAGACGAAACAAAATTCATACGCGAGTGGGTCGACCGACCAGCTACTCCAGTCGGCCGACCACCGCCTTGGTCGACCGACCCATTATTTGAGTCGGCCGACCACGGCTCTGTTAGAAGTCGGTCTCGGAATTCTATTACCTATGCATATTTATCCCCTACATCCTAACATATGAAATCTAGCTACGCATGATTACTAAAACAATGATAAAAACGGGAATAAACATGGGAAACATGGTAAATAATAACATAAGCATGCAAGATTGAATAAAGCTTGGAAATTCTATCTTAGTCGAATGCAATAATAATAAGAACAATAATAAAATTAGATTAAAAGAGTAATTACCAGAATCGGAATTAAGGCAGAAAGGAACAAACTTTATTGAATGCTTGAGAATTATTGAAAGATTATAAACTAAAGTTTCAAAAACTAGAATTAAGAACTAGATGATAGAAAGAACTGGACTATGGCTTGATAGTAAACTTGATAATAAACTTCGATCTGTAACCCTAACTACAAGATTAGCTTATATAGGGCATAAAATAAGAGTTTCCTCAAGACTTCATACTCCTAATTGGTTTCCGAAAAACTGCTTCTGGGCTTCGCTGAGGTCGGTCGACCTATTTGGTGGGTCGGTCGACCTCTTTTACGGGCTTAGGCGAATTCTGGGCTTTAGGAAAAATCTGGACTTCATAAAATTCAGGCCCGGTCGGCCGACCCATTTAGTAGGTCGGTCGACCGTTTCTGCGTGGAAATTCTTCGGTTTTTCTTGTTTTGACTTTTGGTACTTAAATAATGACTCCAATTGACTTTCCTTCGTTCCTTAATTATGCAAAAATCCCGAGGGCATGAATTTGGTGTAAAATCGTCCCTTTTCCGCATAAATCTGCAAAAGTGCATAAAAATACGAAAGTACACGATTGTTGGGAAAAAGGGCTAAAACATAGTAAATGAGCGACCAAATGCGTGTAAAAATAGATGAAAAACATCATAAAATAGACACGCATCAACCTCCACCTTGCAAAATTCATTAGGTAATTGTTTATGTTTATTACTTAATTAGTTTATTGAAAAATTGGTTAGTTTGGTAAAGTTAGTGTAATTGATGTAGGTTTAATTAGTTAGCAAATTTGATCTAGGATAGTGCCAATTAGATAGAAAAAATGACCTAGGATAGTAGCCGGTTAGATAGAAAAATTGACCTAGGATAGTCGCTAATAATTTGTTGTTGTTGGTGTTGTTTATTGTAAATAATTGTTAGTATAGTTACTTGAATTGTTAATTATTATTGTTGTTGTTTTTTTATAGTTGTTAGTTGTTAATTTTGAATAGATATTTGATAATTGTTAATTCTTAGTTATTAATTGTTGATAATTGTTAATTGTTGATAATTGTTAATTGTTGTTAATTGTTAGTTATTGATAATTCTTGATTGTTACATGTTGACCTAGTACCCGTTCAAAAATTACTTATCAGGAGTAATTTTTGAATAGTCCCCGTTTTGGGACTGTTTTTGTACGTTTCAAGTCATTTAGGTAGCAAACAAACACTTGTGATTTTTTAATGAGGGTAAAATTCGGTGACAATTCCTTTTATATTCTCTGAATACGTATATGGACTAATAATATAATCCATATTTTGTATTTGGAGAATAAAGGGGAATTGCTGCCGAATTTTTTCCCCATTAATAAATAAAAAGTGCGTGTTTGCTAATGACTTGAAAAGTACATTGATGGGTTTAGGTTGGAGTGATAAGGACCTAATTCAAAGACTATTTGATTTCTTGACAACAATTACATATTCATTGATGATATTGTTTTTTTGTGTATTATATGTGGTAGTTAATTGATAATTGTCACTTGATTGATGATTTGAATGTAGATACATAATAAGATGAAAAGATTAAAACGATAGTGGATGTATGAAATATTAGATGAGAAAAAGAAACCTAAGCTTGAATTTGCAAATGGGGTAAAAGAGTTTCTTAAATTCGCGGCACAAAGTAGTGTGTATAAGAATTTAGGTGAAATGAGGTGTCCATGTAAGAAATGCAATAACAGAGCTTTTAAAAGGATTAAGGATGTTCAATTGCATCTTTGGTCGAATGGTTTTGCCCCATCTTATTATGTTTGGACGTATCATGGTGAGGAAATGCCAACCGGAGAAAGTAGTAGTAGTACTGTAGTTAGTGATAATCCTTATCGGGAGCTCATGGAAAATGCTTTACGTGATAATATTGAACAAATAATGGAGGATCGACTCAATCCTGATGACCTTAGTGATGAGGAAGTGCGTCATGAAACCCCAAATCCTCAAGTTTCTTCCTTCTATAAAATGTTAGAAAAAGGCGAACAACCAGTGTATGAGGGAAGCAAAATGAGTTTATTGCAAGCCGCTGCTAGGTTGATAGCACTAAAATGTGAGAACAACTTATCCCTTCGATGCACGAATGGGTTTATGTCGTTTGTTGGTGACATGATTCCAACAAATAATGACATGTTACGCAATTTTAATGAGGTTAAGAGTGTTCTTAAGGGACTACAACTACCCCATGAGAAGATCGATGCATGTCCTACTGGATGTATGCTTTTTTGGGAGGAAAATGTCAATCTCGAGCAATGTACAAAGTGTAATGTATTTCGGTACAAAAGTAAAAATAATTCAAGTAATGGGAGGCGAATTCCGAATAACTCGTTAATTTATTTCCCGCTTGCACCAAGGTTACAACGACTATATGCAACCAAGAGCATAGCGGGTGAGATGAGTTGGCACCATAGAAACTCCCGATTAAGAGAAAGAGGGGCAATGGCACATCCAATTGATGAAGAAGCGTGGAAACATTTTGATAGAGAGCATCCAGAATTTGCAAGTGAGCCTCGCAACGTTCGGTTGAGTTTGTGTACGGATGGGTTTTCCCCACATGGCGGCCAATTTGGGAGAAAATATTCATGTTGGCCTGTGATTCTCACTCCGTATAATTTACCTCCCTGGTTATGCATGAAGAGACAATTTATGTTTCTATCATTGATCGTTCCGGGTCCTAAGAACCCGAAGACAAATCTAGATGTGTACCTTCAACCGTTGATCAAAGAGTTGAAAGAACTTTGGGAAACGGGTGTGCACACCTACGATGTTTATAAGAAACAAAATTTTCAACGGAAGGCTGCATTAATTTGGACTATCAATGATTTCCCGGCATATGGCATGCTTTCCGGTTGGTCCACGTCTGGCTACCGTGCTTGTCCTTATTGTCAAGACAAAGATCATAACTCCTTTTGGCTTAAACATAGCAAGAAAGTTAGTTGGTTCGATTGTCATCGTGTGTTTCTGAGACCTGATCATCCTTTTCGCAACAACTGCAAGCATTTTCTGAAGAGTAGAGAAACTGAAGATCGCATTGCCGCATCGAGATTAACCGGTGAAGAAGTGTGGGATGCGGTAAAGGATATGCCAAAAATTGTTGATGCTTCTGATCAAGAATTGAAAAAATTGAAAGACAAGAATGAGGGATGGTGGAAACAAAGCATATTTTGGGAACTTCCTTATTGGAAAACATTGTTGATTCGATACAACTTAGATGTTATGCACATTGAGAAAAACTTTTTCGAACATCTTATCAGTACGGTGATGAATGAACCAAATAAAACTAAGTTCGGTGTTAATGGTAAAGCTGACTTTAAAGAGCATTGCTTTGTACCGCCCCCATCATCTAGATTTGTTTTAAACGCTGCGGAGAAAAGAGCTGTATGTGAGTGGGTTGCCAAATTAAAATTCCCGGATGGTTATGCTTCAGATTTGAGTCGGTGTGTTGATCATAAAACTATGCTGTTGCATTCCATGAAAAGTCATGATTGTCATGTCTTTATGGAACGGTTACTTCCTGTTGCCTTAAAACATTTGCTCCTGACGGGTCCTTGGAATGCAATAACTGAGATAAGCCAATTTTTTAGAGATTTGTGTACCTCTACGATTAAAGTTGATTCTATGGAACGTCTAGAATCAAACATTGCAGAGATAATATGCAAGTTAGAGAAGATATTTCCTCCATCTTTCTTCAATTCCATGGAGCATCTACCTGTGTATTTGCCTTATGAGGCGAAGGTTGGAGGACCAGTTCAATATCGATGGATGTATCCTTTTGAGAGATTTCTTAATCATATAAAAAAAGATTAGCAACAAAGCTCGGGTGGAGGGTTTCATATGCAACGCTTATTTGTTAGAGGAAATTTCGAATTTTTGTTCGCTGTATTTCGAAGATCACATTGATACAAAAGCGAAAGACTTAGACGTTGGTGTGAATTTCGATGACCAGCTCATTTCAAAATTACCTGAGTTATTCAATGATGACATGGGAACTACAACCGGGAAATGTAAAGAGAGGTACTTGAACGAAAAAGAGTATGAAGACGCTCATTTTTATGTGCTAAAGAACTGTGGGAACTTTTTGGAGTCCTATGAAAAGTTAGTTAATCATTATTTCATCACTTCTATAATAGTTAATTATTAAATATGTTGTACATATAGGGAATTTGAGGAATATATCAAATTATCATTTCATGATGTCACGTCTTCTGAAGATGTTTGGACGAAACATGACAAACGTTTTCCGAAATGGTTACGAAATGAAGTAAGTAATACATATTCTTTTAAAATAAACAACCAATTTGAAAGAACCTATAATTAAACATCTTAATTAACATATATATTGTTTTATTGGTAGGCTAATAGATGGAAGGATCCTTTAGTATTAGGTCTATCATTAGGTCCTTGTACCATGGTGAAGCCATGGAGACGATTCTATCAACGGTTATAAATTTCGAGCTTTTAAGGAGGGAGTTGATGTTTCCAAAGCTACCATAAGCAATGGGGTTTGTGTGAATTCTACAGATGGGTTGGATTACTATGGAACTCTAAATGAAGTAGTTGAACTTGCCTATTATACCGAACACAAGGTTTATAAGGTGATATTGTTCAAATGTGATTGGTTTGATAACTCTCCACAAGGACTTAGTATCCATAAGATATATGGACTTGTAGATGTGAATGAGAAAAAAAAACTCAAAGGACATAACCCATTTATGGCAGCTTTTCAAGTCGATCAAGTTTGTTATGTTAGTTATCCAACCACTAAGAAAGGTGATCAATGGTCTGCGGTTTTTAAAATCAAAGCACGATCACATGTTGATGCTCCTATTGACGAAATTGAATTCCAAGAAGATGTGGTTCTCAATGATCATTCAATTTCATCAACTTTGGTAGAAGAGACATATACTGAAGATGAGTATCAAGTGGTTGCAGATGAAACTGGTGAAATGGGTGAAGATGAGTATGACGGGAATGTCGCGGAAGATGAGTATGACGGGAATGTCGCGGAAGATGAGGATAAAGATTTAGTTCAAAACACCACAATAGAGATAAATGAGGAGGAAGAAGAAGTCGGAATTCTATTTTCAGATGATGAAACTTTTTTAATTTCTAGTGATAGTGATAGTTAGGGGTGATACGAAGAACTTGTAATGTTTTATGCTTTTTAAATTTCTTGAGCATACATTTGTAAGACATGTTTTATCCTTTGGTTAGACATTCATAAGAAATGTATGAAAACTTTGTACTTTTTTCATGGGCTAACATTTATTATTGTTAGTGTTTATTTGTATTGTTAGCTTTGAAGCAGGTAAATGTCAAGATTTATACGAAAGATTTTGGGGAGTGGATCTGGTTTAGGTAGGCGTTCACAGAATGAGAACGAAGAAATGGAGGAGAATGATGATGACCTTCATTTGACCGGTAACAATGTCCCCCACCGAAATCCACCGATTATACTCACTTCTGATCCTTCGGTAGTTAACGGTCGTTGGTAAGTATTTTATTATTCTCAATTAATCAAAAATATATCATTCAAATTTATAATATTCATATTTATATACGTGTGTGTTTGTTTTTAATCAGGTGGAATGACAAGATTGTAAAGAAATACGTGGCTGCCTCGTTCACTCAAAATCTTACCGATGAGTACTTCACCAGCTGGAAGGAAGCGAGTTATGCACAACGGGAAAAGATGTGGATTTACTTTAGGGTAATGTAAAAGTAAACAAGCTACATTAGTTTTTAAAATTAAACTAATATTTTCTATTTCTAACAACATTTTTTTATGACAGACTCTTGTGAGATCTATTGAACCTGACTATAATCCTTATCCTGAGTGGCGGATGAGGGTCACGAGATTGATTACTCACATGGTAAATGGTGTCAACTACGGAAAGAAGAAGCCTGAGTGGGTGCCCGATAGTTGGAAGGAGAAGTTGGATGGAAGGTACTAGAACGATCCTGAATTTCAAAAAAACTCAAAAATAAACAAGGCAAATAAAAGATCTGGTGGTAAAGACGGGAAAGCGTTGGGCACCCACACTCTAGGCCGCAAGAGTTGCGCTGATGTTTTCAAAGAAATGGTAAGTATTTCATAAATTTTTTAAATATGAAATTTGGTTAATTAATATTTTTTATTGTCGGATATAATTAACATATATGTTTTCTTTGCTTCTTAAAGGGCGAGTCGGCCACACCTTACAAGGTGTTTGAGAAGACGAAGAAAAACAAGAAGGGAGAGTGGATTAACCCTAGAGCTGCTCGGACAGACGTAAGTATTTTATTTATCTTAAAGGGCGAGTCGGCCACACCTTACAATATATTTTATTTATTCTTTATTTAATAATTTGTTGTTTTTTCAGGCTACCTACAATGAACTCTTGGGTCAACCAACGCCAACCGGAGAGCCTCGGGACGAGATTCAGACCTACCATGAAGCCGTTGGAGGATTTGACAAAAAAGGAGGTTTTTTTGGGATCGGTTCATTGGGTGAAGATGTATAGTATGAGCATCCTGGGAACAACGGAGGAAGTCGTCGATCCTGTTCTTATCAACCAAGCATGTCAGACCCACTTTTCCACTCAGTCGTGCTCAGGTATGCCAAATGCTCACCAACGCGACGACTTCTCAGACGACCCTCATGGCTTTGGATGTAACATGCCGATTGATCCTCCTACCACTTAGGATTGTTTATCATATGTAGTAATTTTAGATTATGACTTATTAACTTTCGAACATATTTTATGTTGGTGTATGAATTATGAAGACTCTTTTATGTAATTCAAGTTCTTTCTCATGTTTTTTCTTTGTTGTTGGTTAATTGTTGTTGATTCCCGCTTAGCGGTCGACTTGGGAATAAATCTCCGTTTGGCGGATGATGAATGTTTTGCAGGATTTAGTGATTTTGAGATTGTAAATATGAACAATGTTGTGGCATTGGGCTGGACAGCAGGCTGCTGTTTCCAGCCTACACTGTTTCAAATTCTGACGGATTTTCCGTCAGAAAAAGTCAAATTTTGACTTCATTTCTGATGGAAAATCGGACAGAAATTTTGGAATTTCTAACGGAATTTCCGTCACAAATGGAGTCAAAATTTGACCGTTTCTGACGGATTTTCCGTCACAAAAAGTGAGGTCCTGACGAAAAATCGGTCAGAAAAAGTCAAAAAAAAAATTGAGTTCTATTTTTTGTTTTCCACCGTTAAACCGTCAGAAATCCGTCACAAATAAATTTCTGACGGAAAATCGGTCAGGAACTTGATTTTCGTGACGAAATTTTGGGACGGAAAATCCGTCAGAAATGCGCTTTTTCTGACGGATTTTAGCTTTTCTGACGGATTTTTTCCGTCAGAACACCGTCTTTTTTTGTAGTGAGAGTCCGAAATTATACGAGTCTTGCAAGGTCAAAAGTCTAACATGTTTTCCTTGATCTGTATAAATTCGTACGCTCCTTTCTGAGCTGGGCATTGGTTGTTTGTGTGCACAAAAGCGTTTGGCATTGACCGTAGATAGCTGTGAGATTTACTCCGTCTCTTAGGTCCTTTAGTTTGCATTTAGATTGCATTTTAGTTTGCTTGAGGACAAACAAAGGGTTGGTTTGGAGAAGTTTGATGTGTGCATTTCATATAGACCTTTTTGGCCTTTTTAGCACACATTTGTACGCCTTTTTCGTAGTATTTTGCTACGATTTTCCCCCGAATAGTCTACTTTGGTTTGTTTCGCATTAATTGTAGGAATGAGCCGGCGCGGAGTCAAATTAGCCTTTTTGTGGTCTTTCAAGCTTGCATGGGGAAGTCTGATTGGGAACTTGCTGCCCCAAGACGCGTGAAATGGATCTCCAAGGTTGGAAGGTGTTCGAAGTGATCAAAAGCAGTCGATCGAGAGGTTTATGCCTCGATCGACCAGTTCTGACGAGAAAGGATGCTCGATCGAGTTCACTTATTCTTGATCGAGTACTCGCTGAGCCGATATATCTCGTACGAGGGATTCCCATTCTCGGTCGAAAAAGTTGCCATGATGAAGCTCTCGATCGTGGACATTGGGTTACTCGATCGAGCTGTTGCTTGAAGATTCTCCTCGATCGAGGATTTTTTCTGCTCGATCGAGGAACTCTCTGCCTGTTGAGCTTCCCTGTTCACGTTATCATACGTTAATCAATTTTGTTATAAAACCTGAAGGAGGCGTGAGCAGAAAGGATATTCTGCTTCTGTCCAGAAAACCTAGCTACTCTTTTATTTCAGAATTTTTCTTAGTCACTAGTTTTGTACTTTTCATTTGTTTACGGAACGGATTCTCCTTCTTCCATTCATCCTATGTTAAACTATTTCGGTATTTCGTCTTTTACTTCTATTTCAATTCTTAATAAAGTTTATGGTATGTTCCTGTTTATGCGAATCGTTGTTACTATTGTTCCTCTTTTAGTCATGTGTAACTAATCTTCACACTAGGATTTAGGGTAGCCATGGCGTAGGTTGTTTTACTAGTTTTAGACACCCGGAATTCGGTTTGTATGTATCCGTCGCATTTTGATTCCTGTTAATTGTTTGAGTCGACGCAGTCAATTGACTGTTTAGAAACCCTCTAGGCCTAGATCGGAAGATTGGTTTAGGGGTAGTTCTGCGACGATTATTAGGACTATACTAATTAGGGCGGAAGCTAAGTTAGTATAGTTTTAAGGTGAATAGCGGACCGAAAGGACCTTTTCTGTACCCACAAACCGCGATTAGGGTGACCTAAATTCGTAGGCCAGACCTAGTAGTCATGGTGAACCAAAAATCCTAGTGGTCCCTTCTCTTATTTTCCCTTTTCTCTTGTAGTTTTAGCGACAAATTTTGCTAAACCCCCAATTATGGTTACTTAAGACGGACTTGGTCAAACTATAAAATTCCTATCTCCCTGTGGATTCGATACCCGACTACCTCCACTACATTTAGTTGAGACCGGTTAGGTTTTATTTTTGATAGGGTTGCGACAGCCGTGTCAGTAGGCTGCCATTGTGGGATCCCTTGCTTCGTATGCCCCGGTGGCATGGTTCACGATCAGTTGCGAGTCGCTGTATACACTGATGCAACTGACCCCCATGTCCAAGGATAGTTGCAGCCCCAAGATTAGGGCCTTATACTCAGCTACATTATTGGTGGTTTTGAACTCGCATCGGATTGCTTGGGTGATCAAGTCACCTTTTGGTGATCTGAGGATCAGCCCTACCCCTGACCCTTTAGCATTAGACGCTCCATCTACCCGTAGTTCCCATGTGTCCGGCTTAACACCCTTCTGGAGGTGTAGGATTTCTTGCTCTACTTCGGTCTGGAGTGCTGGGCTGAAATCGGATATAAAGTCGGCGAGGGCTTGTAACTTTATGGATGTGCGCGGTTCGAACTATATGTCATATCCTCTGAGGTGCACAATCCATTTCGCCATTCACCCCGAGAGCTCTGGCTTTTTCATGATAATTTTGAGGGGGTGGTTGGTTACCACCGAAATTGTATGAGACTCAAAGTACGGGCGAAGTTTATAGGAAGTCGTAACAAGGGCCAACACTAATTTCTCGAGTGAGGTATACCTTGTTTCTGCTTGTAGTAGAGATTTGTTGACATAATACACCGGATGTTGAGCTCCTTCTTGCTGTCGGACCAGTATTGCGCTTACTGCTGCTTTAGTCACGGACATGTACAAGAGCAGCACCTCTCCTGGTTCTAGTTTAGATAGCATGGGTGGACTGCTCAGATACTGCTTGAGTTCTTGGAACGCCTTCTCATTCTCTAGCGTCCAATCGAACTTTTGACTTTTCCTTAGGATGTCATAGAATAGCCTGCACCGGTCTAAGGTTCTAGAAATGAATCTACTTAGAGTTGCCACCCTTCCTGTTAAACGCTGCACATCTTTCGGCTATTAGGGTGATTCCAGCTGCAGAACTGCTTTGATCTTCTCTGTGTTGGCCTCGATACCCCTCTGCGTACCATATATCCTCGAAATTTTCCGCTGGAGACCCCGAAGGTGCATTTAGCTGGATTTAGCTTCATTTTGTACCATGTTGAATGTTTCTTGTAGGTGATGGATGTGGTCCGCCGATTACTTGGACTTGACCACCATGTCATCTATGTATACTTCTATGTTTCTCCCAGGTGGTCCTTGAACATCATATTTACTAGTTGCTGATATGTTGAACCAACATTCTTATGACCAAAGGGCATTACGTTATAGAAGTAAATGCCTCTTTCTGATCTAAATGCTGTCTTCGCATGGTCTGCTGGATTCATCTTGATCTGGTTGTATCCACTCCATGCGTCCAGGAAGGTCAGCATTTCATGGCCCGTAGTGGCATCCACCATGGCGTCTATATGTGGTTAGGGGAATGGGTCCTTGGGGCAGGCCTTGTTCAGGTCTGTGAAATCCACGCAGACCCTCCACTTGTCGTTATTCTTTGGTACTTGACTTCCCTGATTTTCCCTGCTTCCAGGAGGTTATCTACCTCATGATTTATAACCTGTTTCCTTTCTGACGCAAACTTTTTGCGCTTCTGTTGCACGGGCCTGAATTCTAGATCTACACTGAGCTTGTGTGTTATGATTTCTGGGCCTATGCCAATCATATCTTTATGTGAGTAGGCGAAACAGTCCACGTTCTCCCTGAGCAGCTGGAGGAGCTGCTGGCGAAGATCCTCGGTGCACTCTGAGCCTACGAACACGGTCCTCTCTAGGTGCTACACATCTAGGTGGATCTCGTCAATTTCTGCCTGCTGGGGCTCGATATACTCCCCCTGGATGTGTATCTGTTGTAATTGTTATGCTTTTGCGGCTGGCGGCTTGGTGGTCCTCTTGAGGGCTACCTTATAGCAATCCTTGGCCTCCTCCTGATCTCCCCGTATCTCCTGGGCCCCCATGGTGTAGGGAATTTCAGGCATTGATGATACGTTGACAGGATTGCTCGCATTTCGTGGATCCAGGGCGCCAAGAACAACATTGTAAGTAGATGGACCATCAATAACCAAATATCGTACCTGTTTGTTTAGCCCCCCGGTGTAGGTGGGGATGGTGATTTCTCCAAGGTATGCGTTGTTTCTTCGCTGAAGCCGACCAGGGGAATAACCTTCTTTGTTAGATCATTTTCGTCGAATCCCATGTTCTTCAGGGCATCCAACATCAGCAGGTTGACGAAGCTTCCTGTATCTATCATGACCTTCCGAACCTCGCACTTGCCAATGTTTAGTGTGATGATCAAGGCGTCATGGTGCTGCTCTGGAATGGCTTGTGCATCGGTCTCGTCCAAGGTCGCTACTAGGAGGTCCTGTCGGCGCGCCTATTCTGCACGATGACTCTGGCTTGTCTCCGTTTTCTACTACCGCACGCCTTTTGGCTGCTGAACAGGTGAGCCCACACAGCTCCGACCCTCCGGTGATGACGTTGACAATCTTGTTGCATGGAGGAGCTGGTGAGGGCTGCACCTGGCTGGCTGCATTGACTCTGGTGGATTTCCCTAGGAGCAGGTGATCCCGGTTGCCTCTGTAATACTGGGATCGGATCTCCTTCCTTAGGGTATAACACTTATCCGTCGTATGGCCTATGTCATCATGGAATTCACATTTTTTGCTGGCATCACGACGGTCATTGGGACGCTCCTCTTTCTTTTTCGGCCACTTGACTCCTTTTAGCTCTTTCAGGGCCTTCAACAGGCCAGACAACCCGGTGGTAAAGCCATACTCGCTGACCATGGGAGGTGGATCTGCGTCGCTTGTCCCACCGGTGCTTTCTGATACTTTGCTCACGGGTTTGCTGTAGGGCTTTGACCTCTCACTCCGTTTCTCCACTGGTGCTTTACTAGACACAGGTTCTGTGTCGTAGGCATTTCTTCTGGAGGCAACATCTTCCTCCAGTCTCATTGCAGCAACCCCTGAGCTTGTACATCAGCAAAGGTCGTGCACGGGTGCATCGTCAATTGCTTGTACAAATCAGAATTGTGATGCAGCCCCCTACGAAAGGCCTCAATGGAAGTGGCCACATCACAATTGGGAATTGCCACCTTTTTTTTGTTGAATCTGGTGAGGTACTCCCGAGTCGTCTCTTCAAATCCTTGAACGATACTGTAGAGATCACTGGTCTGCTTCTCTAGTTTCTTACTGTTGGCAAACTGCTGGTTGAAGGAGTTACCAGATCTGCGAAGGAGGATATGCTTCGGTTGGGCAGCCCTACAAACCAGCGCAGAGCTGCACCAGACAGTGTTGATCCAAACCCCTTGCACATACATGCCTCCTTGAGTGCTCCGGTGGCGGTAACCACCATCGTTTTCGGCTTGTATTGATTGATGTGATCCAAAGGGTCTGCCGTCCCATCATAGAGTGCCATGGTTGGTGGCACGAAACCCTTGAGCACATTAATGAGAGCGATGTTGTCAATGAAGGGTGAATTCGCGTAGCTTTCTTGGGAAGCCTTCTCTAAGGGTCTCGGCATATCATGTATCTTGGTGATCATATCCTTCAGCTCCTGGTAGCGTTGATCCGAGAGACTTCCTGCTTCTGAGAACGGGTTGACAGGAGGAGGGAAGAAGCCAAAATGGGCTCCCATCTAGGGTCCTGAGGGTGGCTGGCTGACAAGGGGTTGGTAACTGTGGGCGGATTGTGGTCTAACCCTGGCTGCCAGCCGACCACAGACTACGCTGGTGCTCCTCCTGCCCATCCTCCTGCGTGGAATTGACTCACAGGTGCAGATCCGGCGGGAGTTCTTGTGTCCACCCAGCCGGTGGTTGGGGTGGGGTACCTACATAAGACAGATGATTAGTCCCTGGAGGAAAGCAAGGTGCGAGGTTACCTGTGGACTGGACAGGATTGGGCTGTGGTGCTCGGAACGCGGATGCATCCAAGTCCAGCACTTCTGGGCTGCTGCTTGGGGCCACAACCCCAGATCTAGCCTGGTGACAATCTCCTGGGGAATCTGTCGATTCAACCCTCCACTTCTAGAGAGGTTAAGGGTCTGGTCGGGTCCTGGCTGGAGCACACGGGGTATGGGAGTGGGGCGTGAGACCGCGGCGATCTGCTCCCGCTGGTCCAGATTATCTTTCTTCGGGCCTTCAATGACTTCCTGCAGGGCACTCATTCCCCGGACCACCATCTGCATCGGATCTGGGCTGAAAACTTTCGGCGGCTGACTCACTCTCGGCATCAGTGGTTCATAACTCCTATTGGGGCTGCTTTCCCTACTCTACTTTGTGGGAGCAGCCGCATGGCCTGGTCTGGGGATTTCAGTGGGTTTGCTAGACGAGGCAGCAACCTTTGGGGCTGAAATTTAACTCCTGGCGGGGGGTGTCCCTGTGGGACCAACTGATACAGTCGGGTTGGACCCAGTGGACAGGACTGGCATACTCTGAGAACTGGAAGGATTTGCCTTTGTTCCGGACATGGTTTTGTGACGAAGTAACGATATTGGAATGCTCACTGTGCCCCATGGTGGGCACCAAATTATTTTGGTAAAATTCTACCGGTTTAGTTATTGTAGTGTGGGTTAAAGTGACAACCAATATGATAAAGCGTACGGGAGATAAAAAGATTAAAAGGAAATTAACACGAAGGATTTTGGTGACGTGGAAAAACCCTAATGAGGGAAACAACCGCGGGGGGAACGGAATCCCACCAAGTTTTCACTAATATCGAGTTAATAATTGTTGATCAGAGCACAAGTGATTGTATGTGTGAGTAAAAAAATAAGAAAAATTGAATGCATTTCTGAGTTGCTTGGACTTTGCTTTTATAGCTGCAGAGTCCTGGTCAGCTGTTGTCCTGGTCCTGCTCCAGGAATATAGGGGATCCGTTCTGGTCACCTTAAGAGTTGGACTTCGGCTGTTTTGACCTAACGACTCCTGCTGACTTCTTATGGACTGCAGCTTGCTTATTGGGCTATGTCTTCTTCATTGGGCCCAATAGTCTAGATGGGGATTTTTTGGGCTGAACACGAGCCATGAACATGGGTCAAATTTGTTCTTTAATTTCAATTGACGGGATATATTTAGATGTAACAAAGTTAACCCAATTTGAATAATCTGATCTGGTAAAATTGACCCAAAACTCATTACCTGATTTAATTGACTTTATTATGCCTTTAAGTTGAAATAAAATGTGTAACATATCCAAAATAACCAGACTCAAATTCGCTCCAATTAATCCATTTGTCAATTCTATTAATGCGGGTAATTTTTTTTCTTCCATTTCTTAGTTTTTTTTTTCTTTTTTTTAGAGAAATCACCGAAAATTCTTAGAATTCCGTAAGAATTTTCGAAAATCCCAAAATATAGCGTGAAATCATTACAATTCTTAAAAGAAAGAAAGTAAAACCCTGGGTAATAACAAAAAATATTATTATATGAGTCGGTCGTAATTAAAGTAAGTAAAATTGCACATTATAATAAGGAGTCGTTTGGTTGATCAAGGAACTTAATTTGCCTAGGAATTTTAATTTCATAGGAACTATGTTCCAGCATCTAATTCGGGTGAATTCGACAAAGGTGTTTGGTTGCCCATGTAGGAATTAAATTCCATGGGAATTTCCAATGACCAAGGGAGGGGTAGGTAAGCCAATTCCTCCATTTTCCAAAAAAAATGTTAACCAAACAAGACATATTTTTGTAAATCATGTGATTTTGCAATTCATGTGTTTTTAAGGGGTCAACCAAACAACCCCTAAGGATAATTATTATATTTTGTAAGTAAATTCTTTATTATGAGATGATTAGTTAGAAGACCTCGAGGAAAATACAAGTTTTTAACAAAATAATTGAGGAGTCCGGGAGGGCAATCTTTCAAAAAATGGAGATGGCAACTGCATCCATAGGAGTAGCCGCGTTGATTGCATATGACATCTTCTCAATAGAATACAAGTTGGAGGCATTTTTGCGTAACACCATGAACGTGGCATCGGAGATTGGGGCACTCGAAGTACAAGTAGTTGTTGAAGGCATAGTGACTCCTCTTGTGGCGGAATTTGTTGAGACAAATGGTGTTCTCATTGTGGCGGCTTCTGGCTTCATAGCCGGTGCGTTGGCCGGCTTAATATTTGTGTCGGCGAGTGGGCCGTTGATTGACTTGATTTTTAATAGAGGAGGTAAGGTTGAACCTCACATGATTGGTATGAAATTTCGCAAATTGGATGTGCCTGACGGTATGGCCATTGTTAATGAGCTCGCTCATCATTAACTATTTCCCTTATGTAGTTATGTATGCCATCATCCCAATAGCAAAACGTTAATAATGCTACTACAACTAGATAATGAAGGAATACAAAAACCTACGTAATCTTGCTTGATCAATTAATAAGTTTGTTTCTCTCATTATTGCGAGATTCAGTAATTCTCCTATATACAACGTCTCATTCCATTTTTTTTTACAAAATGTGATCATTTTGTGGTAAAAAGTGACCAATAAATAGTAACCACTTTTGAAAAATAGGTCATTTTTTAAACAAAAAAAATGGTTACTATTTAATCAAAAGTGGTCACTATTTATCAAAATGTGATCACTTTTTATCAAAATGAAATCACTTTTCTACTAGTCTCATGTACGACCGTCGTATTTCTACTAGTCTCATGTGTGACTGTCGTAAAGTAGAATTTGCGTGCGAGATTTAATGTAAGAAACACTGTGTATTGTTCTACTACAACTGAATAATGGAACGTGGATTGCACATTTCTACTACTCCACTTGGATAATGGACTACTTAGTTTGCTTGATAACTTATGTTATTGAGCCTAATCCACACTCAAGACAGAAGGAAAAACTCTTTCAAAGAGGGTCAATTTCAAAATCGCTAAATTTTTGTTTCAGACCGTCACTTTTGATCTAAAATAATAAGACGGGATTTTGTAACCATTTTAAAGTCAAATGTAACCACGATAGTATGGTCAATGTTACAGCTTATGATAACTTATTTGTTAATAATGGTTACATTTGGCTGTAAAATGGTTACAAAATCTCGTCTTATTATTTCAGACCCAAATTGTGGTCCGAAGCAAGACCCACTGTTCAAAATCAATTCGTAGAGGTGGCAACATGTAGCCGCATTGACCCCACGGCTCGCAGTCTCACCCAACTTGATCTTGAATCGGACCTTGGGGTGGGGCAAGCTGGGCGGCCGGCGCAAGGAGAAATCGGCTTGAGCCGGCTCTTGGCAAGTCATAGTATTGGGCTTATTGGGGCGAGTCGTGGAGGGTGTTATGGGCGGACCTGGCACACGAGGCAGAATAATCTTTTTATAAAATAAATAAATAAAACTAAGGACTTGTACTTACATACTTGAATTATCTTCTCATTTGTTTTTTGATGTACAATATTTAAGAAAGACAATAAACAACACACACAAAAATGAGAAGGCTCCAAGTGAGTCATAAAATCGATTAGATTAAGAGGTTGTTTGGTTGTCCTTGAAAAACATGAATTACGAAAAATAAAGTGGTTTCGTTGCCACTTTTATCAAAGAACCGGAGAAGTTGCACTTTTTACGGAATTGACTTTCTAAGTTGGAAATTTTTGTGGAAGTAACTTCTATCATGGACAACCAAATAATTTTGAGAACTTTCCATGAATTGGATGAGCGGGTTTATTTTCCCTGCTTTGTATTTAAGGTGATCTTGTAACTCCTGCATCAATCAAATGACCATTAACTTGCCTATATACCCTAGATTCCTTAATTTGGCAAAAAAAGAAGAAATAAAAATAAAAAACATAACCAAGTTTCAGTTAAAGAGCAAATACAGATGTTAAACTATGTTTATCCACAAACTCAATATAAGTCTCAACAACAGTAAAATATTATTATTTTATCGTAACAATTATATAAGATATAACGATTTCACAATTAGTGTTATACGTTATAAACAATTGTGCCTCGTACAATCATATCTTAAAAAATTAACACTTCTAGCATGTAAATAAGGTAAGTTTAATATAGTCATTTATCTCTAGGGTTTCTATGAGGGTTCCGTCTTAGCTTGTCTCTGCTTCTTCCTTGCTTCTGAAGGTTTCTCTTACGGCCTGATCGTAAGTTTGTTCTCTTGTTCTCTGTCTGATTTTTTGTTCTTTGTCTGATCTTTTGTTTCTCTTTTACTATCGCAAAGGTTTTAGGTTTAGGGTTTGTGTGTTTTTCCCATAATATGTCGACAACAACAAACCCTAATATTGACCATGGAAAATCCATAAGAGAGGGTGATGAACAGGCGTTCATCTGGGATGTGGGGAAAGAGTCGGAAAATGAAAACCAAGAAACCCATCTTCTGATAGGACGACTATGAACGTTGAAAGCTATCAACGCCAAAGCCGCCATTGAGACAATGTCGAAGCTTTGGAATACGAAAGTTACGGACGTACGATTGTAGGAAATTTGATAGATAGTCGGAATACGATCTTTTTGTTTAAACTAGAAAATGAAAAGGATAAATTAACGATTATTGAGGGGAAGCCTTGGCACTTCGATAAATTTATATGGTGTTTGAATGAACCGGGATTAGAGGGTAAACTGACGGATACGCCGCTCTTTCATGTTCCTCTGTGGGCAAGAGTGTATGATTTGCCAGTAAGGGGAAGACCGAATGTCGAGAATATCCGCCGGATGGGAAATAAAACTTTGGAATTTTGTCTTTATTGACGAGGCTCCGTTCCCCGAGATGGAAAGAGCAATACGAATCCGAACTGTTCATGATGTTAGAGTACCGTTGTAGGCGTGGGTTAATGTTCGGTTACCTAATGGTAATATGGCTATTCCACGTAAAATATGAAAAACTACCAACGTTTTGCTACCGATGTGGAGTGTTAGGGTATGGGGAAAAAGATTGTGATGAAGGACCATATGATGAGGGGGAGTTAAGTTATGGGGAAGAGATGAGGGCTTCTCCGTGGAAGGTGGTTAAAACGGTTGCTGAAGCAAAAAGTACATGCTCAAGGTCTTTGATAGAGGAGTTGGATAAGGAGAATAAGCGAAGAGAAGAGGGGGCAGTGACTGATATTATTGAGAAGCTCCAAAAAATTGCCATTAAATATAAGGGGACAAAAAAACAACCTGGTGAGCAGACAGTTACGAACTCAAATGCTCTAAATCTTACGGACTCGGATACTATGCCCCGATGGAAGAGATACTACTAACCAAATGGACAGTGAAGAAGAAGTGATAAGGGAAGATGATCCTAATTCCACTTAGGGGATGAGAGAGAGGTGTATTAGTGTTGTTGGGGTGCGGAGGGAGGGATGTGTGAATGACCAGGAACTAATGTAGGTGGACCAAGGAAGGAAGGAGGACAAAAAGAACAATCCAAATGGCGAAGACTGGTAAGGGTGAAGGAAGAGGAAGCTAGGGAGGGGAGCACATAGGTATAAAAAGGTGGGAAAAAGCGGCCAGTAGAAAGTTATTGTGAGGAGACCGGAGGACCGATGAAGGAGAGAATTAAAAAAAACAATGTTTAATGGGTGTATTTTCACCTGAGGCGGAGGTTGAGAAAACTCAACCCCGCCGGGCATTATGAATTGTCTAAGCTCCAACTACGGAGGGCTGAGCAACTTCGATGCAGTAGGCGGTCTCTGTAACCTAATACGGAAAGAGGCCCCCACAATTCTTTTTCTTTCTGAGACCAAGCTTAGTGATGTAGAGTTTCAAAGAGTTAGAACTTGGATAGATGAGTATGAAGGGATGGAGGACAGTGTAGGAAGGTCAGGAGGTTTGGCTCTTATGTGGAGGAAAGGAGTGGTATGTGTGCTCCGATCTATGTCGGTTCACCATATGGATGTTGATATAACACTTGATAGGGAAACATGGTGCTTTACTGGTTTTTATGGATGGCCTTCGGTTGCAGATCGTCACTTATCGTGGCAACTTTTCAGATATTTGGCGGACAAAGACCACGAGGCTTGGCTTTGTATGGGGGACTTTAATGAGATCCTTTTTTCAACTGAGATGGCGGGAGGGTCTAGACAGCAGTGGCAGATGAACCAATTCCGGGACGTGATGGATGAATGTGGGTTTCGAGATGTGCCCTTTGAAGGGTATAGTTTCACATGGGATAATGGGCAGGAAGGTGTGGCGAATAGACAATGTAGATTGGACCGCGCTTTTGTTACTAAAGACTAGAGCACGTTGTATATTTATGCGAGAGTGGTCAATCTGAATCGAGAATGGTCCGATCACACCGCTATTAAACTTATTCTGGATAACAGACCAACGTTGGTAGGAGGGAGTAAGAGACCATTTAGATTCGAAAAAATCTGGGTCGATGAGAACGGATGTGAGGAGGCCATAAAAAAGGGATGGGAGATGGGTTATGGTGACTTTACTGCGGCGTTAGATAAAACTGCAGTGGAGCTAAAAACTTGGAAAGACAATTCGATTGGAAAAAATTTAAAACTTCTTCAGAAAAAGCAAAACAGATTGAAATGTCTCAATGAGGGTGAGAGAAGCTCAAGGTTAATCAAAGAACGGAAACAGATTCTTCAAATTATATCAATGTTGCTTGACCAAGAAGAGATTTTTGGAAGCAACGGTCGAGATCGTTATGGCTACGGGAAGGTGACAGAAATTCAAAATTCTTCCACAACAAAGCTACTGCTCGAAAACAAAATAATTTCATAGCCAAGATAGAGGATGAAAATGGGGTCCTAAGAGAAGGAAACGAGGAGATTGCGAAAGTGGTCGTTAATTATTTCGAAAACTTGTTTACGTCATCCAAACCAGTGGAATTCGGTAGCTTACTCAATGGGGTCGCTGACCGAGTTACCTCAGATATGAATACAAGCCTAACGAGAGACTATACCGAGGAAGATGTTCTTGACGCGCTAGGACAAATGCACCCGCTTAAAGCCCCCGGCGCAGATGGTATGAATGAGTTGTTCTATCAAACATATATATTGGCATATTGTTGGCCCACTTGTTTTACGAACATTTCTCTAAGTGCTACGTGGACAACCTTTTCCGGATGGTATGAACAACACGAATATTGTGTTAATTCCCAAGAAGAAAGCACCTGATAAGATGATGGACTTTAGCCCCATAAGTTTGTGTAATGTGGTGTATAAATTGGCGTCGAAAGTGTTAGCCAATAGAATGAAAGAATTTCTCGGTGACATTATCTTGGAAAATCAAAGCACGTTCACAGCAGGCAGACTAATTACTGATAATATCCTAGTCGCGTTTGAACTTCTCCACCACATGAAGAATACAAGGAGAGGCGAAGAGCACATGGCGCTCAAGCTAGATATGTCCAAAGCATACGATCGAGTCGATTGGAATTTTCTAGAAAAAGTCCTTCAAATGGGGTTTGATTCACAGTGGGTGAAGCGGGTTATGCATTGTGTTACGACGGTCCCGTTTGCGGTTCTTATTAATTGGCAGCCTACTCAGAGTTTGAAACCAAGTCGAGGTCTTCGGCAAGGCAACCCGATATTCCCATATTTATTTATTATTTGTGCAGAGGTTATGTACGTCAAGTTTGATTAGGAGAGCGACTGAGGTCAAAACCATACATGGTATCCAAATTGCGCGGAGTGCCCTGGTAGTATCCCACCTGTTGTTTGCAGATGATAGTATTTTGTTTGTGCGCGTGAATATCAGGGAAGCAACTAAAGTGAAAGATATCCTCCACCAATACGAGATGACGTCCGGGCAAAGAGTGAATTATGACAAAACCACGGTCTCTTTTAGTAAGTGTACGAGAGAAGATTGTAAGACGGTTACAGCTGAATGCTTCAATTTTCGTATTGTTGAGCAGTAAGAGAAGTATCTTGGGCTGCCTACGACCATTGGTAGATCGAAAAAAGCTATATCAGATAATGTTCGGAATAAGCTAAGTAAGAAATTGCAAGGGTGGTGAGGTAAATAGCTCTCTAAGGCGGAAAGGGAAGTATTGATAAAGCGGTGGCCCAATCAATCCCTACGTATGCGATGAGTGTATTTTAACTCTCAAGTAATTTCTGTGTCGAGCTTTGATCTTTGGTGTCGAGTTTCTGGTGGGGCTCAAATAACGGGAAACGTAAAATCTCGTGGATAGCGTGGGATAAGCTTGTTGGGGCTGGTGTCCTTGAAAGTTAGTACAATGACTTCTTAAATCTCTTAAAGGATTACAAGGACATACTTCTGTATTATTATCAGTTGATCCACGTTGATCAATAACGGTTGGCTTGCTAGATAAGTTTGACGTTATTGTCATACAGATGGCGGTGATCAACTGGTCCCTATACGTCACACTTATAGGACACGTTTGAGAGATGTGAAGGTATGAAAATACAGTCACATTTATGCCGGATATGACTAAACAGTTAGTCAGAGGCATTGACTATTAAATTAGTCAATGGGATGTCGAGATTATAATTTAATACGGATTAAATAATTTTATTAGCTAATACGGATTACATGATTAATTCGTAAATTAAATATAAACAGTTATATTTAATTAAATATTGAATTCGTGTATTAATATAAGAAGTTATATTAATTAAGCTAATTATACAATATCGTAATTTTTATCAGACCATTATTAATGTATCGGCTACATTAATATCTGATAACGTGTACACAATTTATAATTAAATCCCGCGAATTATATCTTAGCATTAGGGTCGAATCACGCAAGAGAATAAGGTAAGAGTGGAAAGCCCACTCTCACCTTTGACCTATTTCGGCCGAGTGAGCATTACAAAAGTAGAGGGACTCTCCTTTTTTCAGGTTACTCATTCAACTGACTGATAATCTCTCTCACAGAAAATTAGGGTTTTTGAGAACAGCTTTCCCAAAAACCTAGCTCTCACATCTGTAAAACCTCACAAAACTCTCCCCATATTGCAAGGTAATTGGAGAGCATTTCTAGCACACGCGACATCATCTCAGACAAAATCTTGGGTGCAAGTTATAGGAGGGAATTTACTTTAATTCTTGTTCTTAGGCCATTCGCACAAAGGACCTAAGGTTGTATTTCTTATTCATGTTTTTATCTTATGACCATAATTCACATATGTAATTTTCGTTATAATCCTGGAAATTTTAGGGTGAATACATGTTGATTCCCCACAAAGCTTTGTGCACCGAAGTGTAAAGGGGGACTTGGGTTCCGAGACTTCAAACTGTTCAACCGTGCTTTACTTGGGAAACAAGCGTGGAGGTTGGCAACGGAGTGTGGCTGCCTCATGTCAAGAGTTATTGGGGGCAAGTATTTTCCAAATGGTTCCTTTATGTCAGCAAATATGGGTAATAATCCAAGTTTCACTTGAAGAGGAATATGGGAAGAAAGACAAGTGCTCGATATGGGGATGATGAGTCATATTTATATATAATTTAATGCCTCCTCTTAGCATCTTTTGTTACGGTTCTGTGATTAGAATTGGTATTTATGTGTCACTTTTAGTAGATATCGATACTTCTGTATTTCTGTGTTTAAATGCAGAATGGATGCATTTGTGGAACATAAGAGTGATATATAGCACCATGGAATCAACAAGACAAAGCACAAGAAGATATCCAAAAACTAAGGAAGAATAAAGGATAAGAATTGAAGCTAGGCGAGCGAAAGAACAACTCCATATAACTGGTACCTAGTTATAAGGGCCATATCTCAGGATATAAAATTGATAATCAAGCGATTCCAATTGGAGGTGAAAGCTTATCCTTTTAGCTTTCCAACGCCGCAAAAATCGCTTGATTCTGACAAGTAACGAAGAAATGGCGGACGTTTAAATTTCAGTGCGCAAAGCAGGAATTACGCGCTGATAGGTCCCTCGATCGTGGACAACTCATCCTCGATCGAGGAACCTTTTCTCAGGAACGCGTAGCTACGGCAATAGGTCCCTCGATCGAGTACATCTTGTCCTCGATCGAGGAACCCTTCAGCGACAGGATTCTTTCCGAAAACCTTCCAAAGTCGCGCCTTATGTTTTATTATATAAGGAGTCGTGCCCTTTGAGTCTTTTATGCTTTTTTCTACCCTAATTTCAGTCCTCTTTCTTTCTTTTAGTCTAGTTTTACAAACCCTCAAATTAAATTAGTTTTTAGTTTTATGCATCGGATCTTGCCTTCAATTACGGTATTATTGTTAATCTTTCTTTATTTCTTTTTTCAATTAAGTTCTTGTTATTCCTTCATACCTTTAATTATGTTATCAATTGTTTTCCCTCTTTTCTTTATTGTTGTCGTTGTTGTTATCATGCTTAGCTAATTTATTTGTCTAGGGTGAAAAGGGATCTAGGTGATTAGAAAGGGGAATTAAACTTTAATGATCTTTAATTGTTAAATAGCTTATTATTATTGTTCTATTGTTGTTTTAAATCTGATTAGTTAATTACTGGTCAGGATTAGTTAATTAGTCTCACAAATTAGTCTTAAATCCGACCGTAGATTAAGACTAAGATAGGCCACAACAATTGAATAGACTAACCTAATTATAGCGACCGCATGTTAGGTTTAGATCTAAAGATTATATGAATACCGATCGGACATATGATCTTAAATAATAATTTTGCCCAATTGAATTAGTTAAAATCCCATTCCCCTCGATAATTGCCTATGTGAACTTGATCCCTAGATCTTTCCTAATACTTGTTTACATCCTTATTTATTTATCTTGCAATTAGTTGATTAGAATCCAAAAACAATCAAAACAACCAAACTTGTGACCCCTTAAGACGGATATAAATATTAACAAACTGAAATTAATCACTGCCTCCCTGTGGATACGATACCCTACTTACCTCTAACTATTTGTTAGTAGTAATCTAGGATTACTTTGATTTAGGGTGACGACTTTACAATTATCAATTTTGGCGCCGTTGCCGGGGAGGCAACAATTTTCTGTTTGTTTTTTGTTAATTTTGTCTTTTGTCTCAAGGGACTTCACTTCCTTGAGACCGCTCTCATCCTTTTCTTGTTAGTTTCGTGTATGCCCAGGTCGAACAGGTCTGAACTCCTTACACCAAATTCAGAACCTGAGAGGAGATTTCGGAACAGACGAAAGCATAACAGAGAAGTTGGTCAAGTAGAAGACTTGAGTATACTTGACGGAGACGCAGAGCACTCAAATACTTCAGAAAATCTGTCCTTTGACGAGGACACCTTATTTTTTGAAACAGAACAAATTACTTCAATTCTTAAAATGCCTACTTTAGCAAGTCATTCAGAACCCACCTTGGATTCTATTCCAAAGGGGTTTAAGCTCCCTAGTACTGATAAAGGAACATTTGAAATCAAACCGTCCTACATCAATCTAGTGGAGCGTAATCTCTTTGGAGGAAGACCTGGTGAAGATCCTGCTCATCACATGGAAAAATTTGTTACTTACTGTTGTTCTATCCCTTTGATTACAGGAGTAACTCAGGATCAGGTGAAACAAACTTTATTTCCTTTCTCCCTGAAAGATGATGCAGCGGAATGGCTGAGAGAGTTGGATATGACTGATATCGCCGATTGGAACTCCTTGGCTCTTGTATTCTACAAGAAATACTTCCCTCCACAGAAAAGCAATAACTTGAGAAGCCAGATCACAAGTTTCAAGCAGTCTCCTACTGAGGACTTGAACGAGGCATTTGTGCGATTCAAGAAGTTGATTAGATCTGTTCCCCATCATGGCTTTGAGAAGTGGTTCCTTTGCAACCAGTTTTATAACGGGTTGTTTGATGATCATAGAGCCCTCCTAGATTCTTCTGCTAATGGGAGGTTTCAGAATAACACGAATGATGATGCCGCGTGGAAGCTTATAGAGGAGATGGCTACTCACACTGCCGAGTATGGAAACCCGAGGGGAGCTACTAGAGGAAGTGGCTCAGATAGTGCAGTTACAGCTCAGTTAGAAGCCCTTACTGCTAAGATTGCTGAGATGCAAACAACACAATCCTTGGGAAATAAGCAGACGGTTCATGCCATGGTTCACCAAGAGGTGCCTTGTGAGAGATGTGGTATTGATGGCCACATTGCAGCCAGATGTATGAGCTCCATTGAGCAAGTACATGCCTTCCAGTCCTTCCGACAAGGTGCTCCTTATCAACAATCCAGCTATGTTGCTCCTCCCTTTTGTGGTAATCAATCACCACAAGGGAACTTTCAATGGCCGAATCAAGGAGGTTTTCAACCAATGCAACCCCCTTCTCCACCTTCGAGCAATGACTTCGGAGAGATGAAAGCTATGTTGCAGTAGAGTTTGCAGATTCAACAGAAACAGACTACCCAAATTTCTGAACTTATTGCTCACAATAAGATTTTGGATACCCAGGTAGCTCAATTGGCAACTCAGAACCCATCTCGGCAATCTGGACAACTCCCTCCACAAGGTAAGCAATCTCATGAACACGTGAATTTCATTTCCTTACGAAGTGGTACTTCTTATGCAGGTCCGCAAATGCCCCTAAATGATGAAGATGAGGTTGGAAAAGAAAGTGTTGATAAGTCCCAAAATGTGAAGAAGAACGAGAAAACTGCGCCCAGTACTGAGGTCCCTCGATCGAGGTCCCCCGTACTCGATCGAGGAACCCATCCCGAGAATGCACAGCCACGGCATACGAGATCCCTCGATCGAGGACATACCTTACTCGATCGAGGAACCCTGGTACCTGACAACGTCGTTCCTAAAGCTACGGAAAAGGCCAAAGAAACCGAACCCATTCAAATTCAACTACCTTTTCCACATCGATTGAAGCAATCCAAACTTGAACAACAGTTTGGGAAGTTTATGAAGGTAGTCAAGGATCTTCAAGTGAGTGTACCATTTACTGACTTGGTCACTCAAGTACCGGCCTATGCTAAGTTCTTGAAGGATATTCTATCAAAGAAGAGATCTTTCAATGAGATAGAGACCGTCGCATTCACTCAAGAATGCAATTCCAGCTTCCAAGCCAATCTTTTACCTAAGCTGAAGGATCCAGGGAGTTTTTCTATCCCTTGTTATCTTGGTAGTATAGCGATAGATAGAGCATTATGTGATCTAGGGGCTAGCGTTAGCGTCATGCCTTATTCTATTTTTCAGCAGTTAAACATGGGTCAATTAAAGGCTACTACTATGACCCTACAAATGGCTGACAGATCTTTAAAACACCCTTTAGGTGTCTTAGAAGATGTGCCAGTCAGAGTAGGGAAGTATTTTATCCCGAATGACTTCGTAGTAATGGATATTGCTGAAGACACTCGTGTTCCTATCATTCTTGGGAGACCCTTCCTTAACACGGCAGGGACGCTCATTGATGTTAGGGCCGGTAGTCTAACCTTTAGAATAGGAGTTGACTCTATCACTTTTCGCATTCCTAAAACTTCTAATCCATCTAAGCATGCGGCTACTTGTCATATGATTCATGTTATTGATGCTCCTACTGTTTTTTCTTCTGATCCCAAAAGCATATGGTGTAAGGAAGTAGATGAAATCGAGCATCTGTTTTACGGAGATGAGCCTCATCCTCCTCCAATCTACAATTCTGAAATAGATGACGTCATAGAAGCCGAAATGGATGCTTGGGAAGCTGAAATGCTCAAAGATGACCAACCATCTAAGGAGCATGAAGATATAAAGGATCTCACTGATGATCCCATTTTAGACCTACCTACCTCGAAAGACTTTGAACAATTTTGTTTTTGCAAATTTAGCTTTGTACCTTTTGAGACTGAACTTAAGCATTTCGTTTTGCTTATACTATACACTTGTATCATTTTGTGGTGCTACCTAAGCCTGTGGGTAGCACATGCAGTTAGTTTCGACCTTCTTCTACGGGCATTGAATTGCCTTGATACAGCCGCACTAGAACTTTGAAGTCACAAAAAGTTGCCTTGGTTACGTATGAATCGTCAAGACCCCCATTTTGCAGTTGGTTTGGGGGAGCTCTCATGCCTTCCAACTGGTATTATCTTTCCTTTTTTTTACTTAGTGTATGGTTTTTTTTCCTCTTTCCGATTGTTAGTAGTGTCCTTTAGGGTGCTGGTTATATTTTATATTGTGCCTTACATGTTGTTTAGGTCACAATGAGGACACTGTGACATTTAGGTTTGGGGGAGAGTCTTTGCTTTATGCTATGTGGTTAAAAAAAAAACAAAAAAAACAAAACAAAAATATGTTTTTCTTTCTTTTTTTTTTCTTTTAATTTTAGGTCGAGTCTTGGTGAATTTAGTTAACAATGATGATAATTTGCCTTTGTTTTTCGCATTTGAATCCCAAATAGCTATCCATATACATTGTTTTGACCCGTTAGCCTATGAAAACAAAGCTCAATGATCAAGTCTTGACCGTAATTGACATGCCTTATATCGATTAGACTTGACAAATTAAGTTGGTAAACTACTTAAATTCTGAGGTCTATAGAGCTTCCTAGGCCAGGAATATTAATAAACTGGTCTCATTGTCAATTAGGCTTGAGTGTGGTTCTCCTTGTGAAATATGTAATATCAAACTGCATAAGTGTGAAATTGATTTCTTGATACTTTTATTGCTTTCATATGACTAAGTACATGTGGATAGGCGGATCTTTCCGTTCAAATAAGCCTTACAGATTACCCTTTTGTTAGCCCGTTTGAACCTTGTGGCCATTTCATATCTCATTTAATAGCTACAATCCAGAATTTGCCTACCTTTATCGGGACAGTCGCAGTTGCTTGTTTACCATGTTTATTCTTACTACTATGGTTGGGATAGGGACTTATATTGTCACTTGTGGGTGTAGTAGAAATATTTTGAGCAATTGTGTTGTATCTCTTATGATGGAAAAAGAAGAAAAATGTATGAAGCAAAAAAATGAAAAAGAAAAAAAAAGAAGAAAAAAAATGAAAAAATGAAAAAATGAAAAAAAAAGAAAAGAAATAAAATATACGCTTCATTTGATTTTGTTAAGAGATCGAAAGGATGATTACTAGAGTCTAATGTATCTTTGGAGGGTAGTTTGTTGACTCTCATATGTTGTAATATTGAGATAATTTCTCTAGATTGGGATGAATTGTGATACTTATTATAGAATTGGTTTTGGTTTAATGCTGCGACTACCGTCTTAGCCTCACATATCCATAACGTGCTTTAGCACAAACCATTTCTATACCTTTGCCCATTTGCCATCCTTTTTGTCCTTGATACATGTACTTTTGTCTACATTATGATTGCATATTAGTTGGGGAAATCTCTATCACATTAGATTGCTTGCATGTTTCATTAAGTTGAGTGAGTGTTCTTATTTCTTTCTATCTTCACTTATAACTCACCCTTACATATACTTATGAGCATGAGTGAATCCGCGAGAATCCGACTGAAATTTGTCTTGCAAGGTCGAAAGATATTTGGTTTTTGTCTACACCATCATATCAACCTTGTGACTTGAGCTGCGTTTTATATTACCCGTACCTTTGAATCTGTTTCATTGGTACATTTGGTCATTACTTTTTTATATCTATAGTTTGGGATTTATTGCATTAACATTAGCTTTGAGTTATTTTATTCACCATAGTTTTTGTCTTTTGTTTAGAGTCTTGTCTTTGCTTGAGGACAAGCAAAGAGATGGTTCGGGGGAGTTTGATGAGTCATATTTATATATACTTTAATGCCTCCTCTTAGCATCTTTTGTTACGGTTCTGTGATTAGAATTGGTATTTATATGTCACTTTTAGTAGATATCGATACTTCTGTATTACTGTGTTTAAATGCAGAATGGATGCATTTGTGGAACATAAGAGTGATATATAGCACCATGGAATCAACAAGACAAAGCACAAGAAGATATCCAAAAACTAAGGAAGAATAAAGGATAAGAATTGAAGCTAGGCGAGCGAAAGAACAACTCCATATAACTGGTACCTAGTTATAAGGGCCATATCTCAGGATATAAAATTGATAATCAAGCGATTCCAATTGGAGGTGAAAGCTTATCCTTTTAGCTTTCCAACGCCGCAAAAATCGCTTGATTCTGACAAGTAACGAAGAAACGGCGGACGTTTAAATTTCAGTGCGCAAAGCAGGAATTACGCGCTGATAGGTCCCTCGATCGAGGACAACTCATCCTCGATCGAGGAACCTTTTCTCAGGAATGCGTAGCTACGGCAATAGGTCCCTCGATCGAGTACATCTTGTCCTCGATCGAGGAACCCTTCAGCGACAGGATTCTTTCCGAAAACCTTCCAAAGTCGCTCCTTATGTTTTATTATATAAGGAGTCGTGCCCTTTGAGTCTTTTATGTTTTTTTCTACCCTAATTTCAGTCCTCTTTCTTTCTTTTAGTCTAGTTTTACAAACCCTCAAATTAAATTAGTTTTTAGTTTTATGCATCGGATCTTGCCTTCAATTACGGTATTATTGTTAATCTTTCTTTATTTCTTTTTTCAATTAAGTTCTTGTTATTCCTTCATACCTTTAATTATGTTATCAATCGTTTTCCCTCTTTTCTTTATTGTTGTCGTTGTTGTTATCATGCTTAGCTAATTTATTTGTCTAGGGTGAAAAGGGATCTAGGTGATTAGAAAGGGGAATTAAACTTTAATGATCTTTAATTGTTAAATTGCTTATTATTATTGTTCTATTGTTGTTTTAAATCTGATTAGTTAATTACTGGCCAGGATTAGTTAATTAGTCTCACAAATTAGTCTTAAATCCGACCGTAGATTAAGACTAAGATAGGCCACAACAATTGAATAGACTAACCTAATTATAGCGACCGCATGTTAGGTTTAGATCTAAAGATTATATGAATACCGATCGGACATATGATCTTAAATAATAATTTTGCCCAATTGAATTAGTTAAAATCCCATTCCCCTCGATAATTGCCTATGTGAACTTGATCCCTAGATCTTTCCTAATACTTGTTTACATCCTTATTTATTTATCTTGCAATTAGTTGATTAGAATCCAAAAACAATCAAAACGACCAAACTTGTGACCCCTTAAGACGGATATAAATATTAACAAACTGAAATTAATCACAGCCTCCCTGTGGATACGATACCCTACTTACCTCTAACTATTTGTTAGTAGTAATCTAGGATTACTTTGATTTAGGGTGACGACTTTACCCTTATCAGGGGATCAGACGTAGAGTTGGGGATGGCCTTAGCAGTCGTGTGTGGCAGGACCCGTGGATACCAAATACTCAATCCCGAAGGGTTATTTCTGAATGGAAACGAGATTCATACTTGTTTACCTAATAATGTAGTCTTACTAATTATTTATTTATTTTTAATTAATCTCATATTAATTTATACTCAAGATTTTATGCATGCAAAATAAAAGCGGAAATAAGGAGAATCGTATTCTTACACCCGGTCCGAAATTATTGCTAGGACGATCCTCCAAAGCAACCAAGTAAGCTTGCCTCCAATAAGTGAACACCAAGACCTTACCTTAAACGGACCAAATACCGAACCCGAATCTAGAAGACGGTATTAGGTTTCTTAAAACCGAGTACTAATAGTAATATTAGTATTAATACAAATATTATCTAAGTAATATTTAGGAGGTTGTTGTATTTTCTTACTCTAGAAAATTCATAAAGATTAGTTTTCTAGTATGTGATATGATCACATATATATAGAGTAAGATAATGGTTTGGTTGGGGTTGTGATATTAGGCGTGTGAAGGGTGCATGGGAAGGGTTAGGGGTTGCTTGTTTTCTTACCCATGCACATAGGCATACATACCTACATATTATGTATCATCCATATGCAATGATTGTGTTTTATTTGCTCCACTAATTTAAACAAATTAGTCGTGCTTACACCTACAATCACACGCCACATTCAAGTGTAGAATGGACTTCCATTTTACAATTTGTAATTTGTACAATTGTATAACATGTGATATCCCATGTAACATAAAATAATTGTATTAATTTTAAAATATATATTTATCACATAAATAATATTTCTAAATTAATTAAATCACATTTAACAAATTATTAAGTAATTCGAAATTACTGTCCCAACGTATGGTTATCGTAATAATCGTCAATACGATATATTAACAACGTTTGTTATAACCATGAACCATTCATAATACTAAATTCGATATTTCTAAAATATCGTTTAATATTTGACAATTGACACATTTCAATTTCAAATATAAATCTTACTTTAAGATTCAACCTCTGAATTCTTAATATACGGTTTTAAGAATATCGATCAATCTGTATCCTATACAATTAATCAATATATACGTTTAAGGGGTTAGTCCTAAAGGTGTGACCTAAAGGGATCAACTGACCACCACCGTCATACGACAGTAATGTCAAACTCTAGTCAGCCAATCATTACCGATTAATGTTGGTCAGTTGACTATATCAAATATCGGATCGTCCCTTGCATATTCTTATAAGATTTATGACAATGATTTTATCATTGTCGTGATCGGACTATTGTTGAGGACACATTTCCCAACAATCTCCCACTTGGCCTCGACAAGTGTGCGTCACCGATTCTCTTGTCCTATTACGTCATCTCCCACTCAATGCAAGGTGTCTTCCAGGTCGTACTTGCATTTGATCATATCTTGAGCGGTTTTTCTCGATCTGGAGATTTAACTGCTTTGACCGGAATTATCTACCATAGATACCTTCCGAGCGTGGCCACGCATTTTTCAGCTAAACCTCTCCTCGAGTGGCCTTGAGATTTAAGACAACCCTGACAAGGGTTGGACAATTCTTATCCTACTGTTCCCTTCGACTAACACAGTCCATCATGACCCAAAAGAAGCCCATTTGACCCCCTTTAACGGTTGATCGTAGAGCTAAAATCAAAGCCAATCTGAGGCTGTGTCACCTTGGGCGAACAGTCTCAAGTCAAAGAATCGACTTATGTGAATAATATAGTAGCTCTCGCCACGACCAGGCTAATTATAAAATTTCCAGAACTCTATAAGCGGTCACTAAATGCCCGACAAAGTGCTTCTTGCAGTCTGCCTATGTGATCGACTAGTCATCCCATATGACTCTATGACATTTGAACTTGCCATCAATCGCCTCACATTCTAGTCGCTTCGAGACGTCACCTCATACAAGCGACTATGGGCTATACTAAGTTAATCCAGTTCACTTTACGGGGTTCAAATTGTCTCTTACAACCCATTTGGATTTCACAAAGTATAAATTGTGAGTTAATAATAATAATAATAATAATAATAACTCAAACGATAAGAGTGATTGTCATGTGCAAACAATCAATATGCTATTGCTGCTTCACATAGACAATCTTTGATGATCATACATAAATTTGTATTAATGGTTTGCTATGTGAATATACCCTATCTTCACATCTTTTAAACCTACAAATTCCGGTTTCCTTATGACTCATATCATCTCGCATAATATGATCTTATTCAAGTACACATCAAGTCTTTCATACTCGACTCGAGTCTCCTTACTTTAAGGAAGCTCCCACTGTTTTCTTAAAACTCATGACATGTCATCCATATGAACATAGTCATATTGTACTAGAATTCATATTGTAGTTAACCTAGATTCGATCCATTAGTTCTCCTCTAGAAACTTATATCGAAATAAGGTTTTGTTTCAACCTATGGCATTTTGATCAAGGTTATATGATTTAACATTTTCATATCTTGGATTCAAATCCAAACCTCATTAACTGATCGGTGACGTTTCATTATCATATATTAAACTCACTTATGATTTATGTTCTTAACATACATTCATTTAGAATTGAAAACCTCATATTCTTTCTCCCACTGAATTCCATGTCACTATCTTATAGTTAATAACTCCCACTATCTTCATAGTGATTTGGTAACATCTTCAAACATCTTCTCAACTCATAATGAACATTTCATTTTGATTTACTTCAAACATTTTCTCAACTCGCTATGAACATTTCATTTTTCATTTTCCTTCCCACGAGAACGGGAGATGATTTCTCCTCTATTATCTTTATAAAACGGAAACATTAACATTATGGAAACGATTTCCTTCCATTAATACTCTAGGTTCCTTTTGTCCTCTCTGGGAACTAATGACAACATATGGAACATTTCCTTTTTGTGTCCTCACGTAGTTTCTTCTGTGTCCTCTCGTAGTTTCTTCTATCCAATCTTGTAGAGTTCTTCTTAAGGACTCCATATAGGACTCTTCTCTAAGAGACTATGTTTATTTCATTGGTTTGCGGGCGTAGAATTTCTCCCACTCTATCCTTTAAAATAACCGTTATTTAAGAAGGATAGCATTTTCGCCCGTCAACACTGTATTGGATAAAGAATTATGTGAGTTGTGAGACATTATTACTCCTTATAAGGTGATCATCTTATAATGAATAATGTTCTTATGTTTGAATTTGAAGTATTTCACGTGATGCAATTCTCGTTTTTAAGTAAGTCGAATTACTTTTATAATGATCCTATCATGTCTAGCGTACGGTGAATCATTCAAGGTACTTAATTACGATCTATGAAAATCGTATCAACTCATGTTATGTTTCATAAGAGCATTTTAAAACAACCAAACATGTTTGATTAAGAACAAAAGGATGACTTGGGTTGAAAACCAAGTCACCACTATTACAACCATTGTTTCAACAAGATTCTTGTCGTACAAGAAATACAAAGTTCTTAAATTAAAATGCAAAAGGAAAGAAGACATCAAAATGAAAAATTAGAGCCATGCTCTTTTATGTCTTCAATCTTGGATGCTACCATAGCCATCCATGGAAGGAGCTTCAAGCGTCCTTCGCTTTCTCCTTGTCTTTGTCTTTGGTAGGAGCCCCTTTAAAACAATTAATAAACGGGTAAGAATCAATAACTTGTATCACTATACAAAAATTGATTAAATAACATGAATTAGACGAGAATTAATACCTACTGCAAGAACCTTTCCGGCTTTGAGGTCATTGAGATACTTCGGGCAATTGCGCTTCCAATGCCCCATCCTAGTGCAATAATGGCACTTGTCTTCAACCTTTGATGACGACGAAGAAGCACCTTTCGTAAAAGTCTTCTCTTTAGGAGATGCGGGTTTGAAGGCTTTGACATTTTTACCCTTGTTAGCCTTGCGCTTAAATTTCCCTTTGCTTTTCGTCTCGATATTTAGAACATCCTTTGTGGAACTCTCATTAAGTCCCATATCCCTCTCCGCTTGGACCAACATCTTATGTAACTCGTCCAAGGTGATTTCTTGATTTCGCATAAACAATCAAAGAATGCATAAAACATGAGGACTAACCCTTTGACCCTCCTTTAAGGTCAAATCAAAGAATGCGGAGGCCGCCTCATATTGGATTACCCTAGGAGCTTGCGAAAACATGGTCGCAATCTTAGTGTAAATCTCATTAGCCGTGGCTAGCTTAATCATTCTTCTTTGGAGATCCGGCTCCATCGAAAATATAAGCACGTTCTTCAAAGCATGTGACTCTTTCATGTAGGTCTCATAGGCCTCACGAGTCGCTTCCGATGAACGAGCACCGGGAGTGGGAGGAGCGGCAATGGTAAGATAACGAGTCTTATCGTCGGCTTCCGCGGCCAACACCAATTGGGCGTCCCAATCCTTAAAATTGGCGGCATGCTTCTCAAGCTTGCAACGATCCATACAAGACCGTAGCCATGAAACGTGTTGTGGGAGTGGTGGAGCGTTATTTGCCATTGATGATTGAAAGTTGAAAAATGAACTACAATAAAATAAAGGAATTAAAACACAATTATCGTTTTAATAAATAAACTTGTAAATTTTAAACAAGTTAAGCATCTACTTAATGATCCCTTACCCAATTAAGTAAATGATCCCGAGACCCAAATACATACTAACTCGGGCACGGTTTAGCCGATACATCCGTCATTAATATGACTCGGTAGATTAACCCCTTAATCGATTATACTTTTAGAACACTCGGTCGATAAAATTACACTAATTCTTATCTTAGCCCGAACTTATTACCACTATGGTGGCTCGAATACCTTCGTCGAGATCAACCAAATTTCGAGAACATAATCATATTACCCCACTTCACCAACGTAATAAGGTTTGCACCCCGGTTTAGCCGAGCCTACTCCCTTATGAAGAAGATCCTTCGCGGGTTCTTTACTTTTTGGTAAGGCTATGTCTCGATTTTTAAATAACGTAAGAGATCTTGTCAATTTATTATCTATCTCCTTTAAGTGAACTAAGTCGGTGAATTATCGATAAATTGATTGACTCGGTCGATAAAATCGATGAAATGCATGAGTTTGGATGACGATTTGGCTATGCATGCAAACATGATAAGCATAAATAAAAGCATAAAAACTTAAAAGCATAAATAAAACCCTAGTATGGCCTTTCCTAAAATAGAAAATTAAATGTAAAATACAAATTCGGAAACCAACTCCTTTGGTCCCTTGAACTTCACACGCGGCACGCATCCCAAGGCAAACTCCGTCTTGGTCGGAACTCCTTTCCGAAATGGCACCGTCTTTAAGGATCTCCGGAATTACAAATAATTACAAATTTTCTATCTATTTTATACATTATAAAATAAAATAAAACAATAAAATAAAGTAATACGAGATCACATTAAATTACAACCGAATCGATAAACCCTTACATTACGGGAAATATCGATTAAAATCTAAGGCCATACTAAGAATATTACATAATTCCAAAATTACGTAAATAAAATATGACATTCATAAATAATAATTAAATATGCATTCCATATGTAAAATGCAAAACCTAAGCCAAATCGTCCTATTTAAACACATTTTAAATATCGTTATTCGTAATAACACGGTTTTATGGAATAACGTGATTTAAACAATTTTAAAATCACTAATCAATCTATGAATCACTATTCATGATTTAGTTAAGTTTCCTAACACATTTTAGGATTCAAAATTTAGTCTTAATCAAATTTCGAATATTACTTAACTTTTATTTTGATATTGCTCGGTTTTAATCGGTTTTACGGGAAATAGCATTAAAATAATCAAACGAGTCATGAAAATTTCGAAAATTCAAAATTCAAAATTTTAAACATACTGAAAATTTTCTAAAATTTCAGATCCTTAAAATTTAAATATTTTCGAAATATACCCTTTTATTTCGTAAAAAATAGCCGTGTACATGCATAATTAATCGAAAAATTCAAAACTACTTCAAAAATTATGAAATAAAATACCAATATAATTTTCACATCTTCCTAGACACTCAAAGTATCTGAAAATGCAAGGAAAAATCAGATGCACACTGTTTTAGGATTGAAAAATGATTATGACTCTTCCAACACTCAATCTCCAATTTTAACCTTTTAAAATTAAAATTAAAATTTCAGAAACTTATGGCACTAAATAAAAATATGTTGATGACCATACATAACATGACTAATATGGGTGAATTTTTCGAACCATTTAAGCAACTTTTACTATTTTTAATAATTCGTGTCATATATTACGCGATTTTACCGATTAAAATCATTTCTCATGCAAGATTCGAGATTAATAGCTCAAAATTCACATGCATGCTAGAAATAATATATGTGACACTATATTAAATTTTTATGGTCAAATTCGAACTTAAACTATTTAAGCTAAAATATGTCACTAATATTACGATTTTTACGATAAAAATCAATATTCATGCAATATTAAAGAAAAATTTCTGGAAAATTTATCATATATTTTAAATATTGCATGCGACATCTACAAAAAAATTTATAGTTAAATTCATAATATAACTATTTAACCCATATTTAACTCATTTTATGACTATTTAACCATTAAAGATTCATAAACCATGCATAAAACTTAAATAATTTCGAAAATTATATATTCATAATATGTTAAATGCATGTGAGAACATATTTAAAATTCATGGCCAGAAACATTATTTAGCTATTTTTCCCATAATAAAACATTTTTAACCGATTTTAAGTATAAATTAAACAATTTAATTGCTATATTGAACAATATTATTCCATAAATCATCAAAATGACTTAAAACTACTTTAAGACCAGAAAGTATACATGCATTAACATTTTCGTGCATATCCTATATGTACTACTCATTTTCGTTTTTAATTAAAATCGCATTTTCTCGCAAAAACGTAAAAATGGAGTAGCATGCAAGCAACCTGATGCTCTGATACAACTTGAAGGGAAACGAGATTCATACTTGTTTACCTAATAATGTAGTCTTACTAATTATTTATTTTTTTTAATTAATCTCATATTAATTTATACTCAAGATTTTATGCATGCAAAATAAAAGCGGAAATAAGGAGAATCGTATTCTTACACCCGGTCCGAAATTATTGCTAGGACGATCCTCCAAAGCAACCAAGTAAGCTTGCCTCCAATAAGTGAACACCAAGACCTTACCTTAAACGGACCAAATACCGAACCCGAATCTAGAAGACGGTATTAGGTTTCTTAAAACCGAGTACTAATAGTAATATTAGTATTAATACAAATATTATCTAAGTAATATTTAGGAGGTTGTTGTATTTTCTTACTCTAGAAAATGCATAAGGATTAGTTTTCTAGTATGTGATATGATCACATATATATAGAGTAAGATAATGGTTTGGTTGGGGTTGTGATATTTGGCGTGTGAAGGGTGCATGGGAAGGGTTAGGGGTTGCTTGTTTTCTTACCCATGCACATAGGCATGCATACCTACATATTAGGTATCATACATATGCAATGATTGTGTTTTATTTGCTCCACTAATTTAAACAAATTAGTCTTGCTTACACCTACAATCACACGCCACATTCAAGTGTAGAATGGACTTCCATTTTACAATTTGTAATTTGTACAATTGTATAACATGTGACATCCCATGTAACATAAAATAATTGTATTAATTTTAAAATATATATTTATCACATAAATAATATTTCTAAATTAATTAAATCACATTTAACAAATTATTAAGTAATTCGAAATTACTGTCCCATCGTATGGTTATCGTAATAATCGTCAATACGATATATTAACAACGTTTGTTATAACCATGAACCATTCATAATACTAATTTCGATATTTCTAAAATATCGTTTAATATTTGACAATTGACACATTTCAATTTCAAATATAAATCTTACTTTAAGATTCAACCTCTGAATTCTTAATATACGGTTTTAAGAATATCGATCAATCTGTATCCTATACAATTAATCAATATATACGTTTAAGAGGTTAGTCCTAAAGGTGTGACCTAAAGGGATCAACTGACCACCACCGCCATACGACAGTAATGTCAAACTCTTGTCAGCCAATCATTACCGATTAATGTTGGTCAGTTGACTATATCAAATATCGGATCGTCCCTTGCATATTCTTATAAGATTTATGACAATGATTTTATCATTGTCGTGATCGCACTATTGTTGAGGACACATTTCCCAACAATTTCACCACGAGGAAGCAACGACTTGGACACTATATTTGTTGATCTGTTTCAATTCGAGCTGATAGATACGGGTGGGACACGCATAAGGTTCGTACTCTGTTTTTGCCTTTTGAACAGGAGATAATCCTCGATAGTCGCATCTGTGAAACGAAACCGAGTGACTCTTGGTGTTGGGATGGCGATAAAGATGGTAACTATTCAACACAGTCTGCTTATAAATTGCTCGCGAGGAATAACGATAATGATATGGTTGAACAGTCGAATCTCGAAAGCGAAAAAAGGATGTGGAACAGTATTTGGAAGCTCCTAGTTTGGCAGCGCATTAAGGTCTTTTTCTGGCATTTGTGTAACGATGTATTACCAACAAAAGGGAATATTGCGAGACGATTGAGAACCATAGATGACGGCTGCCCAATATGTTGTGCTAGAACAGAGAAGGTAACCCATTTGTTTCGGGATTGTGGAGGCATTGATGGCTTATGGGAATATCTAGGCTTGGATGTGGTGGCCAAAACATGGGGCGAGAAGGTGAAGGAATGAGTGGAAGGGGTTTGGGAACAGTTGCATAAGCGTGAAAGAGAGAGCTTTGTGGTTGGATGTTGGGCAGTTTGGGAAGCTCGAAATAAGTCTGTATTTGAGGGTGTCAAGGGGAGTGTTGATAACATGATAAGCGGCCGCAGTGACTTCCATCTACTCATAAGTGATATTCGGTCATTTTGTAGTAACTTTGCGTCGGTAGATTGGTCGTTTGTTAGTAGAAAGTTTAATCGAGTCGCCCATGGTTTGGCTTATGTACGCTCATGGAGACTAGGTCTTAGGGAATGGATGTCGTGTGTCCCCGCGAATATTTTGTACTTTGTTTCGACAGATTTCAATAATGAATCGTAAACCCGATTCTTGGGTTTTCTCAAAAAACAAATATATGTGGAAATCTAGTTTGCTTATAAACGTAACTAACAAACATATTACGAGATATAGTAATTTATAATAAAAAAATTTGCAAGATATATTATCTTTTTTTAAGAAATATGTACCAAAAAATAGGTATTAAGTATTCCCTTTGTTCCGACCAGTCAATAATTTACATTTGTATTATTTTTTCGCTCACAAATAAAACAAATGTAACTATTTACTAGGATAGATGGAGTAGTAAGTACTATGGTTCTTTACTAATGTAAATGTACCATGGTTCATTACTAATTTTAATTAAGTAGTAGAAATAAGAGAATAAAATAATTATTTGAAAAAAATAATCAAATGCAAATAGGTTCTCGATAAATAAAAATAAGGTGCAAAAATCCATTTAGCTGGAGTCAAACTCGAGCAGATGGAGAGTTGGTCAATAGCTTGACCACTGGTACATTAATAATCTACTGATGACTAGTGCGGTTAGTTTTACTTATTCTTTTCCTAATGTTAGTTTTATTTGGGGTAGCAAATAGTCGTCTTCTTTATTAATTTTTTTGAAGAAGAACCCCTTACTACCAATTGGTTTCACCACTGCTATGGACTCAACTCAAACTCTTTTATTTCTTCCACTTTATCCTTCAACTCATCAAAAATCTCAACAATAATAAATAGGATCCGCTTTTACCCACACAAAATACTATTTACAGGTCTTAAGGTGAGTCTTGGAGACCCACCCTCAGATTTTTCTAAAGTATAGTTGTCTTTACCCTTATTTTGGCTGAGAATTTGCCTTTTACTGTTGCTGGTAACCATTTTGGTATCCGATGAAACTTAGGGTAAGATTATCCCTAAAACTCTCCAAACTTAAGACTATGCAACATCAACTTTTCACTAACTTTTGTTATTTCTTTATTGTTCAGACTCGCCCAAGACCCACCTCACTTTATACATTATCCGTCAAACTCAACTAAAAGTTTACTTTTTTTTACATTACTTTTATTTTTTTACAAAAAGAAATGATACATGGCAACCACTCATTGGATAATTTCAATGAAAAGTGGGTCAAGAGTCAAGACTCACCCACAGTCTTAAGTTGAGTCTTGGATTTTCAAAGCTCAACTTAAGACTTTGTTAAGACTTTGGTAGATTATTGATAGTTTTGAGTGAGTCTTGTCTTAAGACTTTTTAAAGTCTTGTCTCAAGACTAACAATAATCTTACCCTTAGTCTTAGGATGGGTTTGGATTGAGGGTTTTGGAGGGAAAATAAAGGGAGGAAGAGTAAGAGATTTAGAATCCTTTGTTTGGATAACAAATAAGTGTGGAAGAGAAATGGAGGGAGAAAGATTTAGAGAGATCTATTTTCTCTCCTTCAAGATAAATCAAAATATCTCAATAATAGTCAAGATTTTGAAGGAAATTATATCCGAACACCCCTATTTCATTTGCCCTCCCCTTCCCTCACCTCCCTTTCTTTTCCCTCCTTCTCCCTCCTCCTTCTTCCTCCATTTTTTTTATCCACACTCTTAGAGAGCTACTCCCTCCATTCTTTTTATATCACCTCATTCCCCTTTTGGACACTATTCACAATCGAGTATTCAACGTCAATTTTCTCTCAATCCGTTCACGGAAATATATTCATGTGAGATCTTTTTTAATTTGTTTTGATAAGAGGATTAAGAATATCAAAATTTTATAATTTTTAGTAGTATGTAGCTAAAGATATAATCGAAACAAAATGAGTATTGGCAAATGTGTATAAAGAAATGGGGTGATATAAAAAGAATGGAGAGAGTACTATTTAACATTTTAGTCTAAGTTAAAAGAGGTTACTTCCCAGATTCTTTAGTCCCTTTCAGTCTCTTTTTTTTTACTGAAATTAATGTCAGCTTGTCTATAGATCATCAAAGAGCCCTTTGTCTCGAATTGAATATGTCTCCTTAGCATTACACTAAGTCAAATCTAATTAATGAAACGAATTTGAATCACTGTCAATGTTAATCACTTTCATAATCATTATTCAGGACAATAATGATTGATTATTGGAGCATATTTGACCCCCTACAACAACACCAGCCAACATTTTAAATGATCTTTTGGTTGATGGTCGGGTTAGTGATTTAGGTCCTCCGTTTTAACTCGGAACAAAAATATAGCGAAATATTATTTTCCAATAACTCAAATAAACGAAGACAATTATGTGATTAATTTTGCTCTATTAAATCAGCCCAACCCCAAAGAACCAGTCAGTCACTAGCTAGTAGTTTAAAATCTGAACATTCTGAAGAGGTTGTTATTTGCTAGCATAGGAAATGTGTATGCATGACTAATTCTTGAAGTTTCTTCCTAAAGGGATAAAATCAAACAAATTACATACAGTATCATATAAATGAGGTATGCAAGTATATATGCAACAATGAAAACATCAATCAAGTAGTGTTATGTTAGTCCAATAATAACTGAATTAAACCTTAAAATTTGCAGAAATACAGGAGTTGATGTCCACTTAGCCACTACATCCCCGAAAGGGGTGGTTTACATGGTCTATGTGATGGTGCGGGAATGTATGAGCCCGGGGTTTAAACCCTTCGTCACCAAAAAGAAAATGAAAACATCTATCTGTTCCCATGGGTCGATTCTTATGTTGATGACTTGTAATTAAAAGTTGAACTGAAAATGCAAAAAATAGAGGATAATTAGTACTCGTGTTTATACCGTATCTAAAATACAATAAATTTTTTATTTCTATCTTCTACGAAAAATAAAAATACATGATATTAATACTCATGATTACATTGATTATTGTCTACAAATAAAAATTACTTTAAGAGTACATGAGATATACTAATAGTAAGATTACTAATACTAATTATGTGAGTTGGCTGGCCAACCCTATAATAAAGGGTGGTTAAAATGATTTAAAAAACCGTTAATTTGCAAATATTAATTAGTTAGATAACTTAAAACAAAGGAATGAGCTTGTTCTAAAGCTCATCTAATACAAAATTAACTAAGAAATTACCAAATTAACAAATTTCCAGATAAATTTAAACTGTCTCAATCTCCTCCATATAAAATACCCTTTTCAATTGGCTCTTCACGGAGAGCCTTCCCCCCTTTCTTTTCTTTTTTCTTTTTTTTTTTTTTAATTTTTTTTTTTACAAATTCATCATTATTCTTTATCTGAAAAACAAAAATCCATGCAAAGGATTGCTCTGCACGTAAAATTCATATTAAAATATAATAAAAGTGTTTGAATTTGTAAATATACATTTGTTTAACATAGCTGTATACATTTTGCTTTTCATTATTGTATTGTTTGATTATCAACACGGCGGCGTGATTTGATTTTGTCATCAATATTTCAGAGAAAATATTCAAATTTATGAGAAGAATAAGTCATCATAATTATCTTATATGGCTGGCACTACTTCATGCCTTCCTAATATATTCCGTAGGAAAACAGTCAAAATGCAGGTACATATCTATCTATCTACATATATATATATATTTGTATTTATATTTATTTGGTTGCTTATTCTCCTTTTGAAACTTGTTTCCTTTAGCAAAAATACCAACAAATGTTTGAGATAGTTTTGTCATTCATCCATTAGATAATACCTTCTTCATGAATTGTGCGCCATGGTAAGCTTTTTAAACCATTTTTTGGTGACGAGGACGCGCACCCGCTACCTTCGGTGCGCACTAGGTAAACTCGGGTGGTGACAGGCTCGAAGTCTATTTAGACATGGGCTCGAGCCAAGAATGCTCCACAAGATTTTGTGGGCTAAACCATTTATTTGTCTGCCTAGAAGTTTATCAAAATTTGCTTATTTCGTATTCAATAAGTTGATCATAAACCCTTTATAATATAAAAAAAAAAAAAAAAAACTCAACACGATATGATTACCAGGCTTTCAAATGTTTATAACACTTAGGGGTCGTTTGATTCACGTTCAAAATTATCTCCAACCCATTTTCTTGCTATGTTGATCTATCACCATTTTGATCAGAGATCCCTTCAGCCTTTAGGGCTTCAATATTTTCATGAATATTGAAAAATATGTTTTAGGTTAACTATTAAAAAGTTTTACAGAAATCTAATCTAATTGCATGAACTTCTGCCATTGCAGACTACTAAGCCTACGGAAGCACCTGTGAAACAACAACAACAACAACAACAACAACCCAAGTTAACGGAGAGCTTGTCGAAAAGGTCAGGTGGAGGAAGCCCCGGAAACAACTTCCTCTTGTTCATGGAGCTTAGGAAGAAGATCATGATTTTTAGGGACATCTTTGACATCCCTCCTCTCAATGGTTCTGTTCCAATTCATGAGGTATGTATGTACTACCTTAATTCTGAAGGCTTTCTATAAGTTGACATTATATTTCTGATGACGAGGAGGATCCTCCCGGGCACGAAACAATACCATGCTAACCCCCACGTACTAGGTAAGCTCAATCCACGGGCTACCCCTCACTGGAATAAGGACTAGAATTTTTGTGTAAAGGAACCACAAGGGCGGTTTTGCAGCTGATAGGTTTGAATTCGCGCCATGAATACCACTCCTAATAGTTATACCAGCGAAATTATCTGAAATTTGTAGGCACTTATATGTATTCCTTCTTGAAGTTTTTTTTTATTGCATTCATCCTGATTTGTAGTATGAAATTATTGCAGTTGGTAATATCAACCGGAGAGGACCTTCATAGAATGTACCCTGAATTTGTACCTTGTGTTCCGACTGAAAGACTTAAGGAACGGAACACTCACCAGGTTGGAAAACTTGCCTGTAATGATCTTAGTGTATCATTTTTCTATATAGTATTGGTATAACATCATTCTGATAAGAGCATGAACTACATGGTAGGCATTAGTTTGCTTTTACGAGGTCCTGAAATGTATAGCAGACTCGTCATGGATCGAGGATTCCAGGGTCAGGGATATGTTCAAATATGGGAATGTTGAAACCGTCCCCCTAGATGAACTCGGTATGTAAAGTTTTCTATAGCTATTTCAGGATGAATTTAGAAATTGTTGGCTCATTGTAATCCAATAACATGAGATTGTATGTTTGTTGCAGCAAAGACAGTGGTGACATTAGTGGATTCCATGAATAAGGCAGGGAAAGAAAGGTTTGACACAATGGAGGAAGATGATTTTGAACCAGTGAAGAGGGATTATGTGACGAGGTCCATGTCTTTTGGGAGAGTCCCAATGGAATATAGCCCAAGATTTGGAGAGTTTGGTAGTCACTCGCTTTGCGGCTCACCCCAAACGCCAACTTCAGTCCTACCCGAGTCTCCAAGGTTTGAGTGTGGTAGCTATTCCCCTCCTCGTTTGTGGGGCCTGCGCGCTCAGGCTGTTGAAAAACTAAGCCCAGTGGATTGGAAGCGGATTTCGTTCCATATGGTGCTTCAAAATAATCTACAAAATCAGAAGAGGAGTGAAGTGGAGGAGCTTAAGGAGGAAGATATGGAAACAATAATTAGTCCAGAAACTCCAACACAAACGTCAAGTCCAATGATCATTGAGAAGGATGGTCTGGAGCCTAATGAACCAAAACTTCCTCTACAACCTCAACTTCAATCACAAGCTTTGTCACCACCACCTCCTCCACTTCCACAGCCACTTATCGTGTCATCACTACCTACATTACCACCTATCAAACTAATGCTTCCACAACCACCACCCCCACCCCCACTGCCAACATTTAACGCAACTCCACCACCGTCATATTCAACACCCCCACCACCGCCTCCGCCTCCGCCACCTGCTCCATCTAATGCAAGGCCACTACCACCTCCACCTCCACCTCCTCCATTTGGGGCAATGCCACCTCCTCCGCCGCCCCCTCCGGGTAGGGGTTCTCTTGCCCCACCTCCACCTCCACCTCCAGGTGCAAGAGCTCCCCCACCACCTCCACCACCAGGTGGAGCTGCACCCCCTCCGCCTCCACCCCCTGGTGCAGTTGCACCCCCACCTCCACCTCCTTTTGGCTTAAAGGGTGGGCCTCCCTTGCCACCTGGAAAAGGAGGACCACCACCTCCCCCACCAAGTGGCGCGAGGTCTCTACGTGCAAAAATGACCACAAAGTTGAAAAGGTCATCTCACATGGGAAGCATGTATCGCGCTCTTAAAGGGAAGGTGGAAGGATCATCTTTACCCGGAAAATCATCTCAAGGTAAGAAGAATGGAGGTGGTGGTGGTGGTGGTGGTGGCGGAGGACAAAGTATGGCTGAAGCACTAGCAGAAATGACCAAGAGGTAATCATGAATATCCAATATCATTATGATTATAAAATCCATTGAACATGTTTTGAAACCTGACAAATTTCTGTTGCAGATCAGCATACTTCCAGCAAATTGAAGCAGATGTAGAAACGCATGGAAAATCGATCAAGGAGCTGCAAACCACGCTGAACTCTTTCCAGACGAAGGACATGGCAGAACTGTTTAAGTTCCACAAAGAAGTTGAATCTAAGCTTGAAGTCCTTACGGATGAAAGCCAGGTTTGACACTCATCTCTCTACCTTATTCTCACCTACTAATTCTATCATTGAATTGACTCAAAACTTGCAATAATGACAGGTTTTCGCAAGATTTGAAGGGTTCCCTGTGAAGAAACTAGAAGCCTTAAGGATGGCAGCAGCACTCTACATTAAACTCAATGGAATATTAACCGAGTTACATAACTGGAAAGTTGAGTCTCCATTATGCAAGCTTCTTGACAGAGTTGAAAAATACTTCACCAAGGTAAGTAAATAACAAGTGTGAGATATTATCATCACCAATTAATTCACCATACATGCTATCTGTATTATCGTTTCCGGATTAAATTGAAGATAAGCAATTGAATATGATACAGATTAAAGGAGATTTGGAAGGATTAGAACGAACCAAAGATGAAGAAACCAAGAAATTTCAGAGCCATAACATACACTTTGATTTCCACATTCTTGTTAAGATTAAGGAAGCCCTAGTGGATGTTTCATCTAGCTGCATGGAATTGGCACTAAAGGTACGTCTTAACTCTTAAGGCAGCCGAATCGTTTACACAGTGTCCGTCATTTATCACAACTATTATGGTTTGCATCTTTACCTTACTAAAATCATTGGCATTAACTCGAGTACAAAAATGGTTTGCATCTTGGCGTTGTCTCTGTTTTAGGAAAGAAGAGAAGCAAAGGCGGCATCAAATGATCAAACATGGTCCAAGGCAGGAGGCCAAAAGAAAGTATGTGCCAAGTTGCTTTGGAGATCTTTCCAATTTGCCTTCAAAATATACTCTTTCGCAGGTGGACAAGACGAGAGGGCCGATAACTTGACGAGGCAACTCGCTCAAGAGATCGAGACTGACCCAATGCATGAGGATTGAGCTAATTCCCTTTAATTGATGGATCCCTTTTCAGTGAACCTTAACTACTTACTTGTAAAAGGTTGAATCATAATTTTTGTTATTCTTGACAATGCATATCAATTGGAAAAGAGAAAAGAGAAAAGGAAAAGGAAAAGGAAAATGTAGAAAGGTATTAGGTTCGGGTCCAAGATGGTATATACAGAAAACGGCGAAAGAAAAGAAAGAGTTGTTGATGGAGCATAGATCCGGCTAGTTATATTATATGGCTTCCATTTGTAAGCTATAGTATAGTATATATGTTTGCAAAGTACCATACATGTATTGGTTTCTGCATTACTTACCAATTATACTACTAATACGTACTAAGTATATCACTATATATACAAACATTTTTGGTTTTTGCTATGTAAATTCATCATGAATTTCTGGGTGCAAATTTTGTAATCATTCTTCTCATAATACATAGCCTATTTAGCCTATCCTTTGTTTCTCAGGACAATATGGACTGTGTGATGCTATTTATAGGAAGTTTTTGCCAAAATGGTGCTCCCGAAACTATTTAACAAATTAGTGCTGTTTTGAAACCATTTACCAAAAATGGTTCCACGTCACCATTTTTTGTTTTTCCTTTTTTTTTTAATTCTTTAAACATGTCGCTGTCCCAGACAACAGGTCGCTGTCACCATTTAACAAACTAGCTCGTTGTTTTGCATAATTGCATGGCATGTTTTCATATAAGAAGGTGTGAAATTGAATTGGATGGTCATCGAAGCTCTAAGTAGAGAAATTTTGGCTCCCCAATCCCCTTAACAAGTGTTTGTATGTGTTTTGCAATAAAAGATGTGTTCAAGTTAGGATGGTCAATGGGAGGAGCATCAACTACACATGAAATATGGTGAGTATCTTTGTGTGTGACTATAGTAAAAGCATCCTTAGTCACATCTATTTGAGAGGCTCTTAATTTCCAATGGCAAGGATGTGGTTTCCTAGAACATTTGAATGATATGTCACGGTGTAAGGTTTTGATTCCGTTGTTCTAAACATTTGATTTCTTTCAATATGATATTGGCGAACAAGTTGTGTTAAGACAAGTTCAGAATTAAATATTTGTCCAACACCAAATTCCCCACCACTAACATAATTAACTTCATTCTCATCACACCAACTATTAACAAATTGTTCATTAATAGCATGAACAATAGTAAACTCCCCACTTGGAGCGGAAGGTGTAACAAGATCTTCACCATCATCTTCCTCATCCACCTCATTTCTCAAGATATCATCCTCATTCTCTTCAAACTCATCCCCATCCACATTTTCATCAAATTCATATTGATCAACATTGTTCTCAACGGAGGAAGGTATTGGAGTTAACATGGGATCCTCTCCTCTCATCAATTGACCCAATATGTTCGAAAAACTAAGGTTACTTTCCATGGAGGAAGGTATTGGACTAGGTTGTTGAATGGGTATCAACTCAATATATAAATCCATAGAAGCCGCATTTGAATGATAAACACTAGACCACAACGCCCTCAAAGCACGATCTTTAGCTAAAGATAACAACTTATACCCTTTCACACTAGGATACTTCATCTTAATTTTCAAAGAAAATTGACTACAATCAACCTCTAATTCATCACAAATTAAAGAAGTCAACTCATCAAATGTGTCATTGGTACCAACAAACACAAAAAATTGATCCCCATCCTTATAGCTAATGTTTTCTCCCTCAACCAATATTTCACCATTAGAGTAACAACACAAAGGGTAATTAGTTTTCTCCATTATGACTTTTGATAACAAATTAACCAAATTAACAAAGTAAATAACAAAATACAACCTACAAATTCAACAACTAAAACCAAATTTAATTCTAAAATGCAAAATGAGATAAATAAAAATTTCACTAATTAATGAATTTCTAATTGAAATACTAACAATTTATATAAATGAAAGTGTAGATTGTTGACTTAGAGTGTGAATTAAAAGAATATGGAATGATTTGGGCTGAAATAAAGTAGAAATTGAAGAGGCGATTTTTTAGGGTTTATGTGTAACAGGTCGCTGTCCCAGACAGCGACCAGATGCATACCAAGTTTCTGAAAGTTTCTGCCCAATTTGAATGATTTTTCCAAACAACTGGTAAAAATACAAACGATAGGCGACCTGTTGTCACCATCATTTCGCTTTGTTTTAATTTAAGATTTCTAATTTACTTATGTTCTTCTTTGGCATTATCTCGTATTTGTTGTAGAATTTCTTTCTTTCGCAGTTCAAATGGATCTTGGACCACATGATAACAGCACTTTACATCTTCAAGGCTCACATAGAAACACTTACTATTGAAGGAATACGGCACATTTACTTGTCGGAGTCACTTGAAGGCTCTTCTTCACTTTAGGGTTCCCGAGCCCGTTCTCAACTACATAAGCAACACTCAATTTAGCGGAATTGCAAACTGTGTTTTGTTCCCATAGACAGCGACTTGATCACCGCATTAGTTGATAGGTGGAGGGAAGAAACTCATACCTTTCACTTGCCGTTCGGGGAAACAACCATTACCCTTCAAGATGTCCAAGTACTATTTGGACTAAAGGTGACCGGGAGACCTGTGACAGGTAGTAGTGAACACCCCTGGGCTTACATGTGTGAACAACTACTTGGTGCTAGGCCATCAAATGTAACATTGAAGGGTTCCAAGCTTAACTTAGTGTGGTTACTTGACAACTTCCAAAACTTACCACAAAATGCGAGTGAGGCCACTTTGCATCAATATGTCAGAGCATATTTACTATATTTGATTGGTGCAGTATTGTTTCTGGACAAAACCGGAAACCGAGTGAGCACATTTTACCTTCCCTTGTTGGAGGATTTAGGAAGATTAGATGAGATTAGTTGGGGAAGCGGTGTTCTTGTATGCCTATACCGCAACATGTGTAGGGCAAGTAAGAAATCAGTTTGGCAAATGGTCGGTCCTGTACTTTTATTGCAACTTTGGAGTTGGGAGAGGATTTCGATAGCCCGTCCGGTTATTTGGAGGTCAACCATCCTGATGGAAGAGGGTGTGGAATACCCACTAGGAACACAAATGCGTGTTGGTGTTGATCCTTTAGACTGTAAATGGCTTAGGGTAGCCCGATACTATAAAGATCATAGACTTGGTCTAAATGTGTTAAGGGATTTGTTCGATAATATGGTTCAGTTGCAGTTTGTTTGGGTACCCTACACTCCAACAATACTCCAACATTTACCACAAAGATGCACGGAGAATCAAGAGGAGTGGTATGTTATCGCTCCTCTTATTTGTTTCGAGATGGTGGAGTGGCACTTTCCTAACAGTTATGCGCCAATTTGGGTGGGACCAACCTATTCCCGAATTGTGCAACACCGGTCCCGAGTTGCATGCATCTAATCGCCAAGAGATACTACGGCGAACTATTCAATCGAGTATGCTCAATATATTAACCAATGGCGAAATCGAATGCGCAAAACCGTTCAGTCGGGTACTCCATACTCGGGGATTATGAGCCGTGATGCCGAATATTACGAGTGGTACAATGATATCACACGTCTCCGTCTTAGCCCACCATGTGCAAATGCCAACGAAGACTATGCGGATCATCACTACTACTACCCTACCGCCACCGATTATCAAACTCTCGTAAGTTTCTTCAAATTTATTAGATTATTACTTATTTATAATACAACTTTTACTTTTCTAACAATTTTTATTTCCATAATGTAGACGGAAATGGGAGTAAACAACTACAACGCCACGAATGAGCTCACAAACAACTACCCTGACAACGCTCCTTTGGGTATGTTTCAAGTTCTCGAGAGGGTTCGCAGCATGTCACTTAATGCTTTGCGAAATACAAACCAAGGCCATCTCGTTCACTATCAAGAACCGGCACCTCCATCACCACCAAGATATGACTTTCGACATCTCGATCAACGTCGACCAAGTCAAGAAAGTGAAGCCGGTGCATCCACTTCACGAGCGCGAAAGAAGGGAAAGAGTCGACGACAAGATTAGTGGGTTGTAGCTTTGTTGTTTTAAAACATTGGTTAATGTTGATTTCAAACATTTGGTTAATGTTGTTTATGTATTAAGACTCGAGTTGTTGTTTTTATGCATCTTCAATGAAATGACCATGGTTTCCAATCTCGCATTGTTGTTTCTATGCTGGGGATGTGAATTTAAAATGCAGGGATGGAAAAATTGAAGGAATGAATGGAAAAAAGAGGAAGAGCAATAAAAGGTTGTGGTTGTGTATCTGGTCGTTGTCCCAGACAGCGACTAGATGAAGCATGCATAAACCAAAGTCTCTGATTTTAGCAACAAAAAACACTCCTTCAACAGGTCGTGTAGGAAAATATCTATATATATTCCCAATTCCGTATATGCAGGATTATAACAAAAAAATTATAATGTATGATTTATAGTCATAAACGAAGAACAAGATACAAAGATTGGATCAAGAATTAACCTTCTGTCCTTGCAAAGGCCTAAGATCAGATATCAAAACAGATATCCTCCTAATCGTTGCACCCAAGATGTCCTGAGAAATACCCTTTCCTGAGCTAGAAATTGCAAAAATTACCTTTAATTTTGTGTAAGATGAAAGCTAGAGAGAGAGAGAGAGGAGGGAAGTAGTCCTGTAACTCGTGTTCTTTAAGTGCAGAGTGAATGTCCTATTTATAGCAGCAAACAACCTTGCTATTAGACATCAACTAGGATTCCCCAAATCAGTATTTGGTTCTACCTACAGCACTTCATAACAACTGAACAACTTAATAATTGCTCAGACCGAAATTCTATCTTTATAGAATCAGTTATATCGCTCTCTCTTGTGTAATGTTTTATCTTATAAATATAAAGATATTTATAATCCACTAATTAAATATAACCTTTTATATTTAATTAAATCATTTAATCTTTATTAAATAATTTCATTACACATAATTAAATATAACATTTTATATTTAATTACGAATTAACATTTTAATTCATCTTAGCTAATATTATTTAATCAGTATTAAATAATTATGTCATCATTACATTGACTAACCGTATAGTCATATAGGGTATTAATATGATTACATTTTCATCTAATCATATCTCTCAGATTCCATCCTTTAGCTGTGCCTCTTAGGGACCAGTTGATTACCGTCATCTGTATGACAATAACGTCAAACTTTCTAGCAAGCCAACCATTATTGATAAACGTGAATCAACTGGCTAAAATACAAAGTATACCCTGTGTTCCTTTAAGAGATTTATACGTGTTGTCGCACTAACTGTTGAGGACACTAGCTCCAATAATCTCTCACTTGTCCGTACAAGTGTATGTGCGATAACCGATTCTCATATCCAATTAAATTTCTCCCACTCAATGTAAAACAATTTGCAAATCTGCATTCACAAAGGTCGTATTTTACAAGCGATCTGTATCAAGAGTGGTTTCCCCGACTAGAGAGTAACTCAACTGATAACGAATCATTATTCGACCTTGGCCAAGTATTTCAGTTACTACTACTCGAGTGGCCGTGAGAAATATTAAAACCTGATAAGGGGTGGATATTTCCTTCAACTCGAATCTTGCAGATGTAAGCATAGTATGTATGAAATGACCCAAAAAAAATCTGCTTAGCCCCAGTTACGGTCAGCTAGTGAGAAAGAAATCAAAGTTACCCAAAACTGCCCTTTATCTCAAGAAACAGTCGACAGTCAAAAGAATCGACTCAAGGAACACGATGGACGTCTTATCCACGACCCGGCACCGAATGTTTAGTAACATATAGGACTCCATTGCGTCATCATGAAAATGTCCTACGAGTTATCGTTATAATCTCGTATCTGTGATCGATCAGTCAACAGTTTGACTTATGGTTTATTGAACCCACCATCAATCGACGTCACAAAATTATTGCCAGAGTTATCAGCTCGTGTAGGCGATTACGGACAAAAACAAATATAATGTAATTCAGTTCACTTTGTGGTGTTCAATATTGTCAGTACAATCCACATGAAGAACAATATATAAAACAAAATCGATGGTGTTATAAATAGTATATGAAATAGATACAATATCCAATTCACAAAAGTACTAATACAACTTAGGAACACGTTTAATTCCCATTGAAATAACGTGCCCTTCATGTTTATCATGTCTTAATGGTTTAGTCAGAGGATCTGCGATGTTGTCATTTGTCGCAATCTTGTCTATCACTATCTCCTTTTACTCAGTAGTAGAATCTGCAATAACACTCTGCTTGGAGCTTTTCCAACTGACAGCAGCGCCATTAAGAGTAAAACGAATCCAGACTGAGATTTCGAGTCATCGCAATCCGTTTGGAAGCTAGCATCTGCGTAACCGTTTGCGCAAAGCTCAGTGCCTCCACCATACGTCAATACCCAATCTTTAGTCCTCCGTAGGTACTTAAGAATGTTTTTTAACAGACATCCAGCGTGGTTCATCTGGATTGCCTTGGTACCGACTCGTCATACTCAAAGCATATGCCACGTCTGGACGTGTGCATATCATGGCATACATGATCGACCCTATAGCTGACACATAAGGAATGCGACTCATGCGCTCGACCTCTTCTGGTGTCTTAGGTGCCTGAGTCTTACTCAAATGCACCCCTGAGATCTTCGGAAGTAACCCCTTTTTGGAGTTGGTCATGCTGAATCTGTCAAGAATCTTATTTATATAAGACTCCTGACTCAGTGATAACATCTGTCGTGATCTATCTCTATAGATACGGATCCCTAATATACATTGTGCCTCACCCAGATCTTTCATCTGGAAATGGTTCTTTAACCATACTTTAACCGAAGATAAGAGAGGGATGTCATTTCCGATCAAGAGTATATCGTCGACATACAACACTAGAAACACGATCTTACTCCCACTCGACTTGATATATAAGCATGGTTCTTCGACTGATCGAATAAAACCATTCCTTTTTATCACTTGGTCGAAACGATGATTCCAACTCCTAGATGCTTGCTTAAGTCCATAAATGGAACGCTTAAGCTTGCACACTTTCTTAGGATTTTTAGGATCTGTGAAACCTTCGGGTTGTATCATGTACAAGTCCTCCTCCAAATAACCGTTTAAGAAGGCGATTTTCACATCCATTTGCCATATTTCATAGTCATGAAATGCAGCAATCGCTAAGATAATCTGAATGGAACGCAGCATGACTACGGGTGCAAAAAATCTCATCATAGTGCAACCCTTGCACTTGAGTGAAAATGTTTGCCACTAGTCGTGCCTTATAGGTGTCCGGTTGTCCCTCGATGGAGCGCTTTATCTTATAAAGCCATTTGCACTGAAGAGGTCGTACCTTATTAGGCAAATCAACCAGCTCCCATACGTCATTCTCGTAAATGGAGTCTATTTCGGATTGCATGGCAGTAAGCCATAACTTTGAGTCGGAACAGGTCATGGCACATGTATAGGTCACGGGTTCGTTACTCTCTAAGAGAAAAACGTCAACTCCGTCAAGTTCCTCGATCATACCAATGTATCTATCTGGAGGAATGGAGTGTCTACCCGACCTTCTGGGTTCCTCAGGAATACTGACTGCAACATAAGATGAAGGAACTGTTTCCTCCACTGGTTGCTCAGTAGTTGGTTCTTGAACCTCCGACAGATCGAAGGTTCTATTACTTGTCTTATTCTCGAGAAACTGTTTCTCTAAAAACTTCGCACTAGCCGCAACAAAAACGCGGTGTTCGGTAGGCGAATAGAAGTAATGACCAAACATTCCTTTTGGATAACCAATAAAGTATGTCTTGACCGATCGCGGGCCGAGCTTATCCTCGTGTCTCCACTTGACATAAGTCTAGAAGCCCCAAACCCGAATAAAGGACAAGTTAGGGACGGTTCCTTTCCATATCTCATATGAAGTCTTGTCAACAACTTTAGACGGACTTCGGTTAAGTATAAGAGCAGCTGACAATAGAGCAAAGGCCCATAATGAAGCCGACACAACTGTGTGACTCATCATGCACTACTACAAAATGGCTCTGTTGCAACATTTTGCGTGTAACACATAATTTTTTTGTTGAAATATATAGTAAAGATATTAACTAAGCAACACTTAGAAAAGAAATGTTGCATTTTACTTTAATTTGCAGCACTTGTATATAATTGTTGCATTTTATCACTAGATATAGCAACATTATTCTTTAAGTGTTGCATTTAATGGACGTATTAGCAACACTTTTTAATATATGTTGCGTTGGTTATGTTGGTGATCTGATTTAAGTATAATTACTGGTTCATTTGGTGTAACTAAAATTGTTTCTAGATGAATTGAAGAGTCTATCGATATAATATACTCAAGAAGGGGGGGTTGAATTGAGTATGCCTTCTTTTTAAATCTTCTTCGATGTATGTATGGTTGTATGATGATCTTCGAGTAAAACAAATAATAAAGAGGGACACAATATTTTTGAAGTGGTTCAGTCTCACACTTTGAGACCTACGTCCACTATTCTCGATTAATAAAATTAGTACCAACTCTGGATTACAATTTTATTAACCCTACTCGTGCAACTTTGATGTTAGTCGCAACTCTATCTAGATACCGTTAAATATCTAGCTACGACAAATACCGTTAAATATTTGCCTTACAATGAGTACCGCTAAATACTCGTTCTATCTTACGTTAATAAGATAAAGTCTTCGTTGTTTCTTGATGTCACAATCTTGAATGAATAAGATCAATGCTTGAGCACTTGAATCTTGAATCGGATATGACAACGAAAAGCTCGAATATTGAAGTAAACGAACGGCGGTTTTTCTCTCTTGGTTTTCGTGAATATGTATGTGTATGTCGTGTGTCTTAATGTGTCATGGTAGTCTATTTATATAGAATATATATCTAGGTAATTCAAACCCTAGATGATTTAGGAATATAACTTAAACTAGAATACTAGTCTTTTAGTAATACTACCTTAAATCTAATCTTAATATATTTAGGAAAGATTTAATAATATACTACAAGTATTATATAAGGAATCAATTTCCTAATTCATATTTAGGAAAGATCTTTATATGATAAACAATTAGTATCTTTATTAAAACAACTTCCTAAACCATGTCAAAGATAATAAAATATATTATCACAATATAATCTTAGTATGTTTAGGATATTAAATAAATACATAATATTTACTTAATTTAAATCCTACACGACTTATGGTAATCGTGACATGATACACGCTTCCCAAGGTCATATTAAACCACACTTAAATTATATTATTTGACAATTAAGATCATATAAAAATCCTTAGTTTATTTAGTAATAAATAATTATCTCATAGGAAAATTACTTATTCCTATTTAGACAAAAGATATTTTATATAATCCTATTTAGATTAATAATTTCATATTAAGAATAGAATACCATTTAAACATTAATTGTACATGACTATATTTGGAAACTAAAATCGTTTCAACCAAACACATATATTCCGACCATTTCTTCATAATATAGAGTTATAGCTATGAGCTATAACTTGAATCAATCTTGTACTGAAGCTATAGTTGATAAGTATAACTTTAGTTCATTAGGCGCGCTTGTGATCTTCTATCAATCTTCGACTTAGTCAATTCATTGACTAATATACTTGAATCTTTTATACTTGATTGATTTGATCTTGTTACTAATATTCTGTACACTTAGCACACGATTATACGCACGAGTATATAATATATACATAGCTAGACTTGTCATTATCAAAACATAGACATATCTACTTAATATATATATTTGAATATATGGTTCAACAAATTCCCCCTTTTTGATGATGGCAAGTCTCTTTTAGATTTTGTGTCTAAGTGTATGTTCCCCGTCAATATAATAATGGTCAATCATAGCAAAGATTCACTTAGGGTTTCTATCTTCTATCTATCCCATATCCTTTAAGAACCCTAAGAGACAATGAATTACGACAAGGAGCAAGCTTAGGCAAATTCTAATCTAAGTCGCATTTTTCCCCCTCTTGACATCATCGAAAAGATGAGAACAAAGACATAAAACGACTAGAATAATATACTACAAACCATAAGCACGCATGGAAAACGAGTCGAGCGATATGAACACACATAATATCATACAAGCACATACGAATGTTAAAATATACACAACAAATCCGAAAGTACTAAGCCAATGGGCCGAATATGTAACAATGTTTAAGAAAATGGGCCGGCTAGGGAGAGGATTATAATGGGCCAGGCAAAAGATAACAAGGAAAGTTTGGGCCAGAGTAAAAGAAATAGAGTTTGGGCCGCGGTAGGTTGAGGAAATCCGAGGAGGGCAAAATGGAGTAAGGCCTCGGATTCCAATGGGCCATGCTAGGAACTAGGCCACAAATAGAGTAATAGTTTTATAAGTCCACCACCGGACTTAAGCAAAACAACAACAAACCAACTTCACACTTCGAAAACAGAGACGGATAATCAAGAGCGACAACTAGAGGCGGGTGTCTTGGCATATGGGCTCACGTAATCGGGTCGGGTACGAAACTCGAGAGTATCCAACCTATCCAAGCAACTACTCATGTTGCGTCCTTGAGCATTAAAAGCGAGCTCGAAATTTAGAACCTTGAGCGAGAGTGCCTTGACGGCCTCAAGTGCTTTGGAAGCATCCTCTCGCAGTAGACCATGATCACGCACCATTTCACCTCCTTGAGATGTGAGAAAAGAAAGACGATCACTCATAGCAAGCAACTCCGAGCATACCACCGATACCTCCGAGCCAATCTTAACAAGATGCTTATCCACTTTTTCCATCCACACCCTTACATCATCTTCGAAACCACGACCTCTTTTGGCACGATTACCCCCTGCCTCATCCTGTTCTTTCTTAACTTCACAAAAACCAAGAAGTTAGTCCATATTGGCTTCAAGACCCGCGAAAGAAGGTGACGGATTCGAAGCGGGTTCCGTACCTACATTCTTGCCAAAAGTAAGATCAATCCCCTCGAAACAAATACCCATCAATTTTAACAACCGATCACACATCCTATCACGAGGTTTAATCCTGAAACTTGAGTCATCGACAACCCCTTTCTTTAGCAATAGCTCGGACACCCACATTCCATAGGGAATGTCGAGTGTGGAGCACGGTTTCTCCTTCACAAGAACACTCGATACGTGCACGATTTTGTTACAAACTAGTGATGCTAAATCGATTTTTGTACCCTCCAACCAATTTCCAATCGCAAAGTCTCAAAGCGTTCTCTAGCCAATGGTTTAGTGAAGATATCTGCCCATTGTTTTTCCGTACTACAAAATTCCAATTTTATATTTTTCTTTTCAACATGGTCTCTTAGAAAGTGATGTCTAATTTCAATATGTTTAGTTCTCGAGTGTTGGGCTGGGTTTTTAGATATAATAATAGCACTCGTATTATCACATAAAATAGGTACACATCCAACATCAACACCATAATCATGTAACTGTTGCTTTAACCATAAAAGTTGAGAACATACCAGTGCGGCTGCAATGTATTCTGCTTCAGCAGTTGAGAGGGCAACAGAATTTTGTTTCTTGGATCCCCAAGATATAATACAAGGACCTACAAAGGTAGCAAGTCCGGAGGTACTTTTTCTGTCTAAAGAACATCATGCATAATCCGCATCCGAATATCCTACTAGGTTAAAGTTACAGTCCATAGGATACCATAGATATAATTTTGAGGTTCCGATTAGGTATCTTAATATTCTTTTAACTGCAATCATGTGTGATTCTTTTGGTGCAGATTGGAATCTCGCACAAACACAGACACTAAACATTATATCTGGTCGACTTGCTGTAAGATAAAGAAGTGAGCCAATCATACCTCGGTAAGTTGTTTCATCTACAGACTTACCATCTTCGTCTTTGGTTAACTTTTTATCTGTGACCATTGGAGTAGGCATTGCGTGAGAGGTTTCCATTCCGAATTTCTTTAGCAACTCCTTGACGTATTTTTGTTGATGAACTTTGATTCCTTCTTCAGTTTGTTGTATTTGAAGTCCAAGGAAGAACTTTAGTTCTCCCATCATACTCATCTCGAACTCAGAGGTCATCAACTCAGAGAAGTACTTGCACAACCTTTTATTGGTTGAGCCAAAAATAATATCGTCAACATAGATTTGAACGACTAGTAGATCTGAGTTTTCGCTTTTAAGAAATAGGGTTTTATCCACAGACCCTCTCTTCAATCCACTTTCCAATAGGAACTTTGATAATCTGTCGTACCATGCCCTAGGTGCTTGTTTCAGGCCATAGAGAGCTTTGTCCAATTTGAATACATGATCTTTGAATTTGCTGTCAGGAAATCCAGGAGGTTGTTCAACAAATAATTCCTCTTGGAGATAGCCATTAAGAAAGGCAGTCTTAACGTCCATCTGTAAAAGCTTCATTCCCTTGTGTGCTGCAAATGCAATGAGTAGTCTTATTGCCTCAAGACGAGCAACAGGAGCAAAGGTTTCGTCATAATCGATCCCTTCCTGTTGGTTGTATCCTTGAACCACTAGTCTGGCCTTATTTCGCACAATGACTCCAGTGTCATCCAATTTGTTTCTGAATACCCATCTAGTTCCAATGACAGTTCTGTCCTTAGGTCGAGGAACAAGATGCCAAACTTTGTTTCTTTCAAATTGCTGGAGTTCTTCTTGCATGGCAACTATCCAGTCTGGTTCTGCGAGAGCTTCCTTGATATTTGAAGGTTCAATGGTGGAGAGAAAGGAGTAGAATGAGCAAAAGTTATTTAAGCTTCTTCTAGTTTGAACTCCATCTGTCAGGCTTCCTATGACATTGTCCAAAGGGTGAGAGCCTTTGTATCTCCAGTTCCTTGATTGATTATTAGCATTTCCTGAACTTGATTCGGGATCTTGACTTGTTCCCCCTGAATCCAAACCTGGGTTTATAGTAGGGTCAGGTATAACTCTGGCCTCTTCCCTTTGGTTTTGATTCAAAGTTACAGCTTCATTAGCTGTAACTCTGGGTTCCAAGTCATTGGTTTGAGAGTTATTTACAGTATCATCAACTGTAGTTTCATCTCTCGCACCATTTACTCCCAAGTTGAGTTCATCATGAGTTCCTTGAGGTTCTCCTTCTTCAATTTCCATTTCAGGAGGATCTTCCCTTGATAACCTGAAATCAGGTTCGTCTAGGTTTTCCTCTATATCCTGTAATGGCTTATCGAAGACATTATTCTTATCAAAGATAACATGAATACTTTCCTCTATGCATAAAGTGCGTTTGTTAAAAACTTTGTAGGCTTTACTATGATCTGAATATCCTATAAAGATTGTTTCATCACTTCTAGGGTCGAATTTGCTTAATCTGTTTTTACTATTGTTATGAACAAAGCATTTACTACCAAAGCATCTTAAATGAGATATGTTTGGTTTACGACCTCGAAGAAGTTCATAAGGTGTCTTTTTAAGAATAGGTCTAATCATAGCACGGTTATGAATATAGCACGCTGTACTAATAGCCTCAGCCCAAAAGTTTCGAGGTAGGCCACTACAAAGAAGCATTGTTCTAGCCATGTCTTCTAGGGTTCTGTTCATTCGTTCTACGACTCCATTTTGTTGTGGGGTTCTAGGGGCCGAGAAGTTATGTCCAACACCATTGGTTTTACAGAACTCAATAAAAGCATGATTGTCAAACTCAGTTCCGTGGTCAGTGCGAATTGTTACTAGGTTTGATTTATATTTGTTTTGGACAAGTTTCATGAGACTAACAAATTCATCGAATGTTTCGTCTTTAGAATGGAGAAAGATTGGCCAAACAAATCTAGAGTAATCATCAACTAGAACGAAAACGTACCTGGAACCACCTCTGCTTCTTACCTTCATAGGGCCCCATAGATCCATGTGTACTAGTTCAAGAGCTTGTTCAGTGCTTACCACTCTTTTTGGCTTAAAGGATGATCTGACGTGTTTACATCGTGCACATGTGTCACACATCGTTTCTTGATCAAATTTGATCTTTGGAAGACCTTCGACCAAGTCCCATCTTTTCAGCTTACTTAGAATAAGTGAGCTAATATGACCAAATCTCTTGTGCCATAGACATGGATCATCTAACGTAACTTTCATGCATGACAGAGAATCATTAGGTACAACATTTAAATCAATCATATAAACATTTTTCATCCTGTGACCTTCAAGTATCACTTTACTGGTGCCTTCTAAGATTATACGACATATATCTGAATGAAAAACCACTTTGTTTCCTTTGTCACATAATTGAGATATACTGATAAGATTGTGTTTGAGACCACTTACAAGGTATACATCATTTATAGTATGAGAGGATGAAATACCTATCTTACCAATTCCGATGATCTTTCCCTTTTTGTTATCACCAAATGTGACTTTACCTCCATCAAAGGGTTTTAGGGTTTGGAAAAGATTTACGTCGCATGTCATATGTCTTGAGCATCCACTGTCGAGATACCATAGGTTATTTTCCTTAGCGACAAACTGCACGAATAATTTCAAAGACAGGATTTAGGTACCCAAGCATACTTGGGTCCTTTGTTGTTAGTAATCACAAATACATCTTCCTTTTTAACCCAAACTTGTCTTACATAGGTCTTTCTATATTGGTAGTAGTTGGGTTTTGATGTTTTTGTGTAAGTCTTAGTTTGGCCTCTTGGTGACCAATTTTTGTGTGTTGTTTGTTGAGGAGTTTGTTTGGTTCTATTTTTCTTTTCTTCGTAATCAAATGTCATGTCATAGAACCATCTGCGGTCGATATTTCTTTCCTCAATTTTGTCATCATCACTATCAGAGACAGAAATAGTGTCGTTTGGAATTCCTAAGGATTTAACAAACTTAACTCCGGTTTTAAAATCTTGTGCATGTTTTACACAGTTTTCTCGGAGGTGTCCAGTATGGCCATAATAAGTGCATATTAAATACTCAGGAAGGTCGACATATTTTCTTCTTCTAAAGTCTCTGTCTGTTGGGCTTTGCTTACACTTTGAGTGATCCCTTCTTCCATAACACTCGTGACCTAACCCCATCTTCATGTTGTTGTCGGATTGTTCAGTTAGGAAGTTTAGAACGTTAGTGCTTCCTTCCCATTTGTCGTGAACTTTCCGAGCATGAAGAAGGAGGTCCTTTAATGAGTCTATTTCTTTCTTACATTCACTATGGTCAGTGTTGCTAGACTCTTTTAGGTTTTGAATGTCTCTATGAAAATCGGACACAATTTTGGCATGTTCTTTCTTGATTTTACATAGATTGAATTCTAGATCCATAATTTTGCTTTCGAGGATCTCAACTTCTTCTAGATGAGTCTCATCTTTGACCATAATCGAAGATTTTGACTTTAGAAGCTCATTAGCCTTTCTTAAATCTGAAGTTATAGCTTCATTAGCTATAACTTTGGATTGAAGCTCTTTGATTTTGAGTTTCAGTTTTGAGGTTATAGCTTCATTAGCTATAACTTTAGACTCAAGAACCTTTTTCTCAGACATAACTGCTTCCAACTTAGCATTGGCTTCAATGCTTATTTTAGATTTCAGTTTCTTAGCTTTGGCTTTCAGAAGTTGATTTTCCTCTGCAATATCGAGGATCTGTTCCTTCAAGTCATCTAACTTAAGACTTTGTTCATGACATTGGTCTAGGGTTTCCTCAAAATATTTGATTAACATAGCCTTAGATAAATTTTTAACTTGACTTTTGAGTTGAAGAAAATTTACCTCTTCATCGTCGTCGTCGTCTGAGTCGGATTCTCCAAGGAGACACATATGAGATACGTCATCTTTGTTGTTTGAGATTAGATCTAGGCTGACGTTGCTTAGGCACGGGTTTGCTACCTCATCTTCTTCAGAGTCCTCGTCATCCTCAGATTCTAATTCTCCCCAACATGACGCAAGCATCACTTTCTTGAACCCTGTTTTGGTCTTTTCTCTTTTTGACTTATCTTTGATTTTGTCCCAACTTGGACAGTCTTTGATCATGTGATCTTGTTGACCACACTTGAAACATCCTCTTTTGAAGAATGTTTGTTTGGCGTCAGTTTTCTTTTTGTCGACTATTTTGTTGTTAGGGTTTTTGTATCTACCCTTGAAGACAGCCTTTTTGAAACGTCTTGCGAATAGAACTGTCTCGTCTTCTAGTTCTTCTTCGCATACTTCACTTGTGGAGGCTTGTAAAGCAACTCCTTTCCCTTTAGAGTCATCGTCATCTTTATTTAGCATGATCTCGTGTGCCATTAGAGATCCAATTAGTTCTTGGTAAGTAATCTGAGATAGATCACGTGCTTCCTCTATGGCCGTGACCTTTGGTTGCCACTTTTTGGTGAGACTCTTGAGAATCTTTCGAATGATATCCTCAGAATCGATCTTTCTACCAAGGTTCCGCAGTTCATTAATAATACAAGAAAATCGTGCAGACATGCTGTAACATCCCGTATTTTCGTAAAATCTAATTTAAGCGTTTTAAATTATTTTACGTATAAAATAATATTTTAATAATTTGTTTCGAAAGATTTTAAATTAAAAGTAAGATCCGTCTTAAGAACCTTAAGTCCTTAAGACGAATACAAACTTGGTAAGGTTAAGTTCCCAACTTAAATATCCGCTCAAGTATCCTAACCCGTTTCATTTATTACGGAAAGGACAATTACTTAAACCCCTAAAATCACATATGTCGACATATTGCTTCCCCTTCAACTCATTTCCACTGTTAATCAATTTCTCCTAAAACCTCCATAAAACCTCTCTTTCTTTTGTGAAATTCTTCATCAACCGTTCTTCAAATCGCAAAAGTAAGTACGTTTTCGGAATCCTCGTTCGATTTCCTAGTCATCCATTACTTTCGTTTTTCATTTCGTCGACTTTGAAAAACGGGCTGTTTTCTCTTAATTCCGTTTTAAGGGCTTAAAATCCGTTTCTATGCTTGTAGGTGTTGGCTTAGAGGATTCAGAGACCGATAGCTACGTTGTTGAAGACGATCTTTAGCCGGATTAGCTCGAAAGGTGACGATAATGAGAAACTCGGCCTTTATGTGTATAATAGCATATTTGTTGTGATTCTTGTGTGGTTTCTGTTTTGGTTGTTAAAGGTTGATCAAAGGATTTAGTAACATGTTTAGGATGATGTTATGATGATGAATTCATGCTTGAATCGATTGTTATGTGTTCTTAAGCATATTTTCAGTTTTTCTCATTTTGCGACAGATACAAGTTAAATTCGTTTGAGGATTGTTATGGGACTTACTTGCTGGTAGATTAGTGGTAATTGGTATTTGATATTGTTTGGTAAATATCTTGTGTAGCAATTTGAAGTTTGTAAGTCGATTATCGAAGTTTTCACATGTTGCGTTTTTGCGAAAATGCGTTACAGGCTCTCTGAGCCGGTCGACCGACTGGCCGCCGGTCGACCGGCTGGGAGAGCATATTGGGTATTTTTCGGGATTTTGAGAATTAGGCCTTGGGACTGCCAGCCGGCCGACCGGCTGCCTGCCGACCGGCTGGTGGTCATTTTTATTGTTTATTGTGTTTTGCGAAGAACCTAGAATAGGGAGGGAGCCCAGCCGGTAGACCGACCGCCTGCCAGCCGGCTGGGAGTGCATTTGGGGTTTGGTTACGAAACTTGCAAAAGCTTGGGAAGGTCTTCCCAGCCGGCCGACCGGCTGCCTGCCGACCGGCTGGGAACCCTTTCTTGTGTGTTCTCGGGTTTTTAAGGAAGAAGATGGCTGAGAGGTCACCAGCCGGCCGACCGGCTGCCTGCCGACCGGCTGGGGACCCCTGTAAGCTAATTTCGAATTTGAATTCATAAATCGTTCGTAACTTTCAAACGGTTGATCGGTTTTGATTGAAACTCGTTTTGTATACCTGTGACATGTATTTGAGGTCCCCGGTGTACGGGCAACATCATATTGGGTTCGGGAATGGAGTAAGGATAGAGACCCCCCGGTCGGGTAACCGAAAGGGAAACCGGCTCTCCCTCAACTTAGTTCCCGGGGTCAGTTAAGTGTTGATTAGAAGTTAAGAAAAGTAGAACTATAGATTAGTTCATAGACTTTGGTTAATATTGTATTGATGCGTATTAAGTTATGCCTTAAGCTGGCCTCTGAACTTAATACGTGAGTTGTTTGTCATATATGGAGATATGCCTTAAGTTGGCCTCTGAGCCCTATATGTGTATGTTTGTCGTGTCTGGGACATGCCTTAAGCTGGCCTCTGAGTTCAGACATGTATGATAGTGATCGCGTCAGAACATGCCTTAAGTTGGCCTCTGAGTCTGACGAGTAGAGCAGCTGCACAACGGGGTAGCTAAGGAACTGACACCTTGCCCGGAGTGCAGATGTTTGGTGCTAGAACATGCCTTAAGCTGGCCTCTGAGTTTAGTACCTTGTGATGTGGTGAAGGGACATGCCTTAAGCTGGCCTCTGAGTCCTTTACTTTTGGATGCTAGTCTATGCCTTAAGTTGGCCGCTGAGTCTAGTGTCTTGCTGATTGGCAGGTCCATGCCTTAAGTTGGCCTCTGAGTCCTTGCTTGCTGAAAGTTTGGTGTCTAGGTTATGTCTTAAGTTGACCGCTGAACCTTTTCACTTGATGAACGTTTTGGTATTAGGTTATGTCTTAAGTTGACCGCTGAACCTTTTACTTGCTGAATTTATCTGCTTGCCTTGAGTGGGTACGTGTCAGATATAGATATTGTTTATGATGAGTAAATGTATATTTGTTGAGCTATGGTTTGATCATCCAAGGCATTGGGTGACTCTTAATTCGGTTTCATAAATAGTTGGATTGAAAGACCCCCCGACTGGGTAACCAGTAGGGAAACCGGCTCTCCTTCCTATTTGTTTATGAAGTTGGTTGAGAGCCGTGCATTGTAATCGCGTGATAGCAAGAGATCAGATGATGAGATGTTTATGCTTCACATGTTGATATATGTTGGAGTGTTCTGTATTGTTTTATGTGTTACGTGTTGTCACAAAAGGTGGCTAGAAGAACTCTAGTCACTCCCCACTGATTGTGGCGTACATGTTTTCATGTATGTAGGTACATGCTGGTTGGAGATGGGTTCACGAGAGCTAGCGAGCGATGATCCGTTCATCATGACTTACCTTATGTCGTTTAGCTGGACTCGTAGTTTGCTACATTCGTTTTGGTGCCTGTAGGGATGTTCCATCCCAGGCTGTGTATATATTTCATTTCAGTACTTAGAACTGTTACTTATCTATTTGGTTTCAGTTCCAGTTTACGTTTCAGTCTAAGACTTCTCGCATGTTTTATCTTTAAAAAGTTTAAATTCCGCTGCAATTTTGGTACTTTTATGTGTTTATATTTCCGCTTTCGCGAGGGGTTTTACACATGCTATCAATAGATTCATTCTTTTCCATATTGAAAAGTTCATATCTTTGAATAAGCAAATCTATACGATGTTTCCTGACTGCGAATGTTCCTTCGTAGGCAAGTTCGAGACTATCCCATATTTCCTTAGCGGAACTACAAGATGAGAATCTATCAAATTATGAGGTTATCATACCATTCTGCAGGAGGCTCATAGCCTTAGAATTTTTCTCTGCAATTTTGTAGTCACTTTCCACATAATCGCTTTCCTTCTTTTCATAGGTTGTTCCATTGGCGGCGGCAACCAAGATCTTCTTTGGTCCGGTTTGGATGATCTTCCAACATTCCCAATCACATCCCTTGATGTAATGAGTCATCATATTCTTCCATAGACTGTAGTTTTTGCCATCGAAGATAGGGCACTTGAGATGCTTGGAATCCATTGTTGAAGGAGTATATAATATAGAATCAATAGAAGGATCAAAACTCACGCGGCTAGGCGATCAAGAGCACGAGGCTCTGATACCAATTGAAGAGTCTATTGATATACTATACTCAAGAAGGGGGGGGTTGAATTGAGTATGCCTTCTTTTTAAATCTTCTTCGATGTATGTATGGTTGTATGATGATCTTCGAGTAAAACAAATAATAAAGAGGGACACAATATTTTTGAAGTGGTTCAGTCTCACACTTTGAGACCTACGTCCACTATTCTCGATTAATAAAATTAGTACCAACTCTGGATTACAATTTTATTAACCCTACTCGTGCAACTTTGATGTTAGTCGCAACTCTATCTAGATACCGTTAAATATCTAGCTACGACAAATACCGTTAAATATTTGCCTTACAATGAGTACCGCTAAATACTCGTTCTATCTTACGTTAATAAGATAAAGTCTTCGTTGTTTCTTGATGTCACAATCTTGAATGAATAAGATCAATGCTTGAGCACTTGAATCTTGAATCGGATATGACAACGAAAAGCTCGAATATTGAAGTAAACGAACGGCGGTTTTTCTCTCTTGGTTTTCGTGAATATGTATGTGTATGTCGTGTGTCTTAATGTGTCATGGTAGTCTATTTATATAGAATATATATCTAGGTAATTCAAACCCTAGATGATTTAGGAATATAACTTAAACTAGAATACTAGTCTTTTAGTAATACTACCTTAAATCTAATCTTAATATATTTAGGAAAGATTTAATAATATACTACAAGTATTATATAAGGAATCAATTTCCTAATTCATATTTAGGAAAGATCTTTATATGATAAACAATTAGTATCTTTATTAAAACAACTTCCTAAACCATGTCAAAGATAATAAAATATATTATCACAATATAATCTTAGTATGTTTAGGATATTAAATAAATACATAATATTTACTTAATTTAAATCCTACACGACTTATGGTAATCGTGACATGATACACGCTTCCCAAGGTCATATTAAACCACACTTAAATTATATTATTTGACAATTAAGATCATATAAAAATCCTTAGTTTATTTAGTAATAAATAATTATCTCATAGGAAAATTACTTATTCCTATTTAGACAAAAGATATTTTATATAATCCTATTTAGATTAATAATTTCATATTAAGAATAGAATACCAATTAAACATTAATTGTACATGACTATATTTGGAAACTAAAATCGTTTCAACCAAACACATATATTCCGACCATTTCTTCATAATATAGAGTTATAGCTATGAGCTATAACTTGAATCAATCTTGTACTGAAGCTATAGTTGATAAGTAAAACTTTAGTTCATTAGGCGCGCTTGTGATCTTCTATCAATCTTCGACTTAGTCAATTCATTGACTAATATACTTGAATCTTTTATACTTGATTGATTTGATCTTGTTACTAATATTCTGTACACTTAGCACACGATTATACGCACGAGTATATAATATATATACATAGCTAGACTTGTCATTATCAAAACATAGACATATATACTTAATATATATATTTGAATATATGGTTCAACATGAATAATTTCTAAATAATTTAAAACAAGTACGAGAAGTACGGAATGTACACTTGGTTAATTTTTTACATTAATGGTATAGTTTTTGGATGAATAACTATGACGAGGGTCTCGCTGATGAATCTGACGCATTCTACAATATTTGGTTTATTTAAAATATTTAGAAACAAAATTTTTGGAGGGTTAGTGAAAAATCAAAAACCAAAATTTTAGAAACCAAATGTTTAAGTGAAATATCAGGCGCATAATTTGAGAATTAGAAAAAAAGAAAAATAAACATAATATTTATGTTTTAGCAATTCTAAACCTACTGCCTCCATTAACCAAAATTTTAGAAAACGTAGAAAACCTTGCTCTTTTTCAATACCTACTGCCTCCATTAATCATCTTCATCTTCAACAATTCTCTCTGCCATATTAATTCTTATTGCTTTCAATTCTCGCTCTGAATTGACGTCCGCCTGATTGTGCTTCTTTGTTCGATTTCGTAAAGTTCCTAATTGTCTCAGGTATGATAATTCAATTCCGATCAATTCGTTTTTTTTCATCGAATCGTTCTTGTTATATCCCAATTCAATTATCTGTTGTTAAATTCAATTGTTTGTTGTTATTAATTATTATTCCCAATTCAATTGTCTGTTGCTATTAATTATTATTCTCAATTCGTTTTTTTCGTCGAATTGTTTTCTTGCTAGTAATTTATGAAAATCCATGCCCCATTAAATTTTTTACTGAAACTTTACCTGTTTCGTCTCTTGCTAAATCCCATTCCAATTCGTATTGAAGCATCGATAGTTACGTCAACCCGTTAATGTATGAATGAAAGAAATGAGCCAACTTTAGGACTTCACGCCTTTACCCGTAAGCTAACCTCGTAACTGGAGCTAGCCATGAAATCTTGTTTGCATTTGACGAGAAGGGACCAAGGTAAGGAAGAGTTAGGTTCACGCCACCTTTGGAAGCTTGTCTTACTTCATTAGAAGGCAAGGCCTAAGCATCAATTGGAAGCTTCTCACTCTCGCTTCTTTTTATTTTTCTGTCCCGATCACCTGAACCGGGAACTTAAGAGAAGAAGGCCTTTCAAAGAAAAAGAGGAAAGCTTTCACCCGCATTCTTCAGAGCCTTTCGCTAATGCGCTTTTTCATTCGGGTCCTACCCCTTTTTTTGTAATCGGCGAGTCTGTCTATCCTTCTTGTCTATCAATGATGTATGCCTTTACTTTAACTTTCTTACTTTTGGTTTTAGACTTCTTTTTGAAGAGGGGATTGAAATGCGAGTCTTTTTCGATCAAGATGATAGGCGGTAGGCAAGGCTTAGGATAGAAATAGAGGGGACTTAAAAGGCCTATGGTTGAGGAATTAATGCAATGAGATTATGCGCGTGAGAAAGTTTAAGCTTTTTCTCTTACTTAGTTTAGCGCTACTGTTTGTGCTTTACTTGTACTGATGGGGAATGCACATAGACGACAGAATAAACTAGCAACCTCCCCACTTTATCTTAGAAATCTCTTTCTAGATACTAACTCGAGAGATATCGCATCAGTAGTAGTACTCTCTTCTTAGTATATCTAGTTAGTTAGTCTAGAATTTGGGGGCTCGACAAGGGGTTGTGTAAGGAAGGCAGTCTTATGGCCTAACCTGATCAAATCCGTAGCAGTGGGTTGGTAACTCTCAGATGCTTGAGATGGAGTAGGAAAAAAATCACCGAGTAACTGAGTAAGAGACAAGCTCAGCTGAGAAGATGAAGAAAGACAGAGAGGTAAAGGTACTGATGGAATCGGTAGTGTAGGGTGGTTTTATGGGAGGAAGGGAGAAATTGTCAAGTGGGTATTTTTTTGATGAAAGGTAAGTGTGCTAAATTCCAAGCTCACAAAACCCATTTCAGTAGCATTCTCAGAACAGCTTACCTTGCTGCCAAACGACATTCTTCATCCAGTACTATCACCAAATCTGATTAACATCAAATACTTATTAGACTGCAGGCGCCTCAATCTGCTCATTCCCTTCCCTTTGCTTCTACAATACCACACTCATGGGATCAGCTACTGCTGGAGTTGAGCACACAACTGCCAGCAACTCAGAACCGCATTCTGTAAATTGAGCAAACGATGCCCCTGCAGCACACTAAACTGTGCATCCAGACCAGCATGAACTACTCAACTGCTACACCAGTACAACCTACTTCATTATTTGTTTTATTTTCTGCAGCTAATTTCTGCTGCGCACAATTCCTTCCCTGCTGCACAGTTTCAAGCGGGTATTAAATATACACAAATTCTCGTTTAGTACGGACACGTCGGGTCTTATAATTAAATATAAAACGAGTCAAATTAGGCTAGATTGGACAAATGGGTTGCTATTTAACAGGAGTAATTCTGCCCGCCAGAGCAATGTTCATATATTCTATGTTTTTGAAATAGCTAATTTACTTCTATAGTAGTTTACATAATTTATGATTTTTAATTAGTTTAACAATATACTAACTTACTTCTATTTTTTTCATGTGTTAATGACTTGAAGGCACTGATTAGAAAAGGGACGTGGATTAAAAGATGGTGGCAATGATTTTGATACCGGTGTTAATGGTGAAACATCATCTCACTTTGATTATGAGGATTCAGATGAGTGTGATGCTGAAATAGATACTGAAAATGAGGATGAACAAGTGAACTTAAATAACCAAGATCTCGAACTAGAAGGTAACTCCTTTAGTTAAAGAAGTATTATTTTCTAATATGATTAAAATCTTATTTATTTTCATTGAATTTAGCTACTATGAAAGAGAAAACAAGGGGACCAACAATGTTGCACCATATACACACAAGGCCTATGGAGAAACGCAAATCAATAATTCTGAATGAGTTCCCAACAAAGATAAAATGTGGGAATATGTTTTGGTAAGTGTCTATTAATTAAAAGTAGTTAACACTATTGTGTCTTTATTATATAAAAGATGAAGAGATTTCTTTCGCATGTTCGTGTCTTAGTACACTTCATTTGAATTATGGCAGCAGCGTTCATGGTTGTATGGGGTTGGTTCTATTTGGCACTATCTTATTGTGTTTATGTTGTTGATCTTTTTTCTGATGCATCCTGATGTGGGGGATGGCTTTCCTTTGCTCTATGTCTTCAAGACACCTTAACAAATAGCAAATTCGGCCTATTTTATTCTAGCCTACCTCTTACCAAATTAACTCAATTTTGGTGCAAGCTAGAGCTTTTCTTAGGCTATTTTCCATCGAGATTAACTATTTATTGATATCATTGGCATCTTTTTTTTTCAGGGCATAAGTTATGCAAATTATTAATGACTTCTATTGTCCAATGTAAGCCACCATGTCCGTATCAAAAATTTAAGTGTTTTTTCATTGTTTTAATGCTTATTTATTTCAAATAAGAAATATTTTGCCGTGTATGGTAATTATGTCCTATTCGGTGGGTGATTTATAGACGACGTTGTTTCTTTTCTCACAGGTCTCGTTTTGGATTAACTATTAATGCAACATATGCAATTTGGATGCAACGTCAGATGAAGTTGGGATTCGTTGGAGAATTAAGCTCACACAATGTTTAGTTTTTTATATATGCCAATAATTCTTCAAATATTTTTTTAATTATGTTGGATATTTGGGTATTTAGCTTGTTTTCTTTATGACATTTTTTCATGATGTATTACGGAACATGGATGGATCTTTCATGTTGTAATGAACATATGGTTTTGGAGTATCAATTAATAATTTTTGGTTTCAATAATGTATGTGTGGATAATATTTATAGAGCTCAAAACGTGGTACAAATATAATTGTAATTTGATTTTGAAATAAAAAGTTGCATTAAGTCTAGAATAGTGTTACCTTTGATACAATTAAAAGTGTTGCATTACAACCAAAATAATGTTGCTCTCATATGTTATTTGAAAAAAAAAGTGTTGCTACGGAAATAATAAGTGTTGCGAAATTTTGGAGGGAATAAGAAAAGTGTTGCTTTTATAAATTTAAAGTGTTACCATAGCTTCTCAAAATAAGTGTTGCATAAAGAAAGTTAGTGCAACATTTTAAAAAGAATGTTGCATTTGAGTAGAAAATGTTGCAAAAAATGTTGCAATGAGTTATTGCAACGAGACTTTAAGCAACACAGTTAAAACTGTTGCTTAAACCATATAGCAACATTTTAGAAGTCTTATGCAACATTTTCGACGTGTTGCAATAGAGCTGTTTTGTAGTAGTGATGGATCGATATAGTGTTCGATTTCTCCGTTCGGACACACCATTTAATTGTGGTGTTTCAGGTGGAGTTAACTGTAGTACTATACCACAGTCTTTAAGGTGTTGATCAAACTCATGCGAAAGATACTCACTACCACAATCTGATCGTAGTGCTTTAATCTTTCTATCCAGTTGGTTTTCAACCTTCGCCTGGAATTCCTTGAACTTTTCAAAGGATTCACTTTAATGCTTCATTAAGTAGACATATCCGTATCTACTTAAATCATCCGTGAAAGTGATGAAATATCTATAGCCGTCTCGTGCGGTGATTGACATAGGTCCACATACATCTGTATGTACGAGGCCTAATAGGTCAACAACGCGCATTCGAACACCTCTGAAGGAAATACGAGTCATTTTGCCTATGAGACATGATTCACATGTGCCAAATGATTCATAATCAAATGGAGATATAGCGCCATTCTGTATTAGCTGCTTTACACGTTTCTCATTTGTGTGTCCCATACGGCAGTGCCATAGATATGTTTGATCTTTGTCACCAACCTTTAGTTTCTTATTATTCATGTGTAATATTTCATTTGATTGATCTAAGACATATATATCATTCATGGAAACCGCTTTACCATAAACCATTCCATTTAAAGAGAAAATACAGCTATTATCCTTTATTAAGAATGAAAATCCGTCTTTATCGAGTACGAAAACTGAAATAATGTTCTTAGATAAACTGGGTACATAATAACCGTTATACAGATATAACTCGAATCCGCTCGGTAGCTGGATCACATATGTTCTCATGGAAGCAGCAATAACTCTTGCTCCATTCCCGACTCGCAGGTCCACATCACCCTTTGCGAGAGGTGTGATGTTTTTTAGGCCCTGCAAATGATTACACAGATGAGAACCACAACCGGTATCAAGTACCCAAGTTCCGAAACTTGCATGATTAATCTCAATCATATGAATATAAGATGACATACCAACAAGAGTGACGCGGCCTGCTTTTATGTCCTCACGGTACACTCGACAGTTCCGCCTCCAATGCCCGGTCTTGTGGCAATGGTGGCACTCAATGTCACCGTCTTTGCTCTTTGTCTTGCCTTGTGAGCTACTTGTCTCACCAGGCCCACTCTTAAATCCGACCCTTTTGAATTTAGGAGGCTCAGCTACTGTTAGCTCTGCTTGAGCTTTTCCCTTACCCTTTCCCTTCTTTGCAATCATGAGAACGTCTTGCTTCATGCTCCCACTCAAATTAAGATCCTTCTCAGTCTGTACGAGAAGGGATTGTAGCTCATGAGGGCTTTTCTTCATGTCATTCATGTAATAGTTTGCCCTGAATAAGGAAAAACCATCATGAAGTGAATGAAGCATTCGATCAATGATTACGTTCTCACTGATCTTGTAGTTCAGGGACTCCAATTTCTCGACATTCTCAATCATATTGAGAATGTGTGAACTGGTTGGCCCTTTTGGAGTTTCGCATCGGAGAAGCGACAGGTGTGCTCATATGAAACGATTCTCGGTGCTTTTGAGAATTCGTTTGTGAGCGTGGTGAAAATCTTATTTGCACCATGTGAAATGAAGCGTCTTTGCAAATTGGGTTCCATTGCAAAAATGAGTACGTTCTTTATCGCACCCGCTTCCATAACGAAATCACTATAAGCTTGTGATACGTTAGCTCTAGCAGTGGGGCCTGGGTTAGGTGGTAACGGCTCAGTTAAATACTTGAGCTTACCATCAGCTACAGCTGCATTCCGTAATGCAGCCTCCCAGTCCGCAAAGTTGGACCCATCATTTTCAGTCGCGTGGACTCATTCATGTGGTCCATGAAAGCCTTAAGCCATGATTCTTTTCTTAGTGTGGCACTAGGCATAGGGACATCATTATGACCAGCCATAGTATTTGCAGTATTATTGTTTTGTTTAGGTGAATTCTACAATGTAAAGAAGAAATTAAAACATAATAAGCATATCATCGTTTTGTAAATAGTCTAGCAAAAACATTTTAATGCGATAACTTTAGCATTTATATAATTGATCTTCCTCAAGAACTATATAAACGATCCCAAGACTCAGTTTCAGTAAATTGATAAGACAACCTTTTGGCTAATTCTACATTTAGAATTCTTGGTCGATAAATTTCTGTAAATTCTATCTTTAGTCCACCATAACCACGGGATCGTACGAGGGTCATGATGTTGAGGTAAAATAAGTCAACAGCTACTACTTACCCAACGTAGAAGGGGTCATATGGAGAGTAAGGTCCTATATGCCTGGCGACGAAGAAGGGATTCATAGTAATTTGACTTATAAAAGACTAATCTCAATTTTAGGTTATAGCGGAAGATCCCATCATCTTTAATTTTAATTCATTTAAGTGAACAAATATCTAGCATGCGAGAATGAATAAACTAAGGTGATGACTTTAAAGGAAAAATGTGTGACATCTTTATGTCGACACAGACTAGCATACATACTATATGAATCAATTTTCATGCAATTCAGGTGGTTTGGTTTAGGCGGAAAAAATTATGCAAAACAAATATGTGAATGAAAAGCAAACTGAAATAAAGCAAGTCCTAGTGTGGCCTATCCTACCAAAAAGAACAAAAGTATAACTTGGAATCCATTCAGCAATGGACCCTAGAAGCTTGTCTTGTCTTGATGTTCTTTCTTGGTGATGTAGTGGGAGTGAGCAATCCGATCTCCGTCTTGGTCTTCTTGATTACATTAGAAGAATTACATAATAAAATCCTATTATTACATTCTAATTTCCAAAAACGTAAAAACAATATTACACAAGGGAGATTCGAGATCTCATAAATACATCACAAATTATGTTTCCTTCATTACGAAAACATAATTTACAAAGGCCACACTAAGTATTACAAATTACAACTGATTGCAAAAACGTAAATAAATCCATTCATTCATTCAACAATAATATATAATATATATAAATACATAATGCATCATACTAATTAAATTAATCTTTCAAGACATAATTCCGTAATTATGTAGAGTAATTTACCAAACCACCATTTAATGATTTAAACTATGTGATAATTCTGTAATTAATCTCATAATTTTAATCAAAACAAACATATTCATATTATCATGTAATATGATTAATCCAACATTATTTTAAACCTTTTTAAAATAATTGGGTATCAAAACTTGTGAACTTTTTCACAACAACATGTATACATTATCCTTATAATGCATAACATGAAAAAAAATAAAAGACGAAAACAACCCGTAAAAATAAGCCGAAAAGGAAAAAAAATAAAAAAAAAATGAATAAATAAAACAGGTTGCTAAAAAAAAAAAATTTGCTCGAGGAAAAAAAAATTTCGCGTGAACAGTACGGCGGATTTATTGTTTTTTTTTCTTTTTTAAAAAAAAAATGAACTTGAAAAATAATGTCGGTTGCTAAAATACAAGATCGATAACATTCAAAATCTAATCACATTGATATAATCTTAATAATTCAAATTAACCTTTTAAGACGAATATCAAGATTATTTAGCAAATTATTTCGTTCAAGAACATTCAAGACGATTCCCTTTTACGTTTTAACTCAATCCTTATTAAATTAAAACATCTACAAATTTATTATTTTGTCATCTTGATTAATACAACAACAATAATAAATCAAAAAGGAAAACGACAAACACAAAAATATGTCTCGGCTAAGAAAATTGCGACGGCTGTTTTTTTTCTCAAAACGTTTATGAAATTATACAAAAATAAATTTCGTAAGCCTTATGCACTGATACCACTTGTGGGAAAATATCTGTATATATTCTCAATTCTTTATATGCAGGTTTATAACAAATTTATAATGTATGATTTATAGTCATAAACGAAGAACAAGATACAAAGATTGGGATCAAGAATTAACCTTATGTCCTTGCAAAGGCCTAAGATCAGATATCAAAACGTATATCCTCCTAATCGTTGCACCCAAGATGTCCTGAGAAATACCCTTTCCTGAGCTAGAAATTGCAAAAAAAATTACCTTTAATTTTGTGTAAGATGAAAGCTAGAGAGAGAGGAGGGAAGACGGCGCCATTTTGATGCGCGAGATTAAGTCGTCGGTTCTCACGATCAAACAAATTTATAAACCCGATATAAAGTAGTATAATAGGGTTATCGTTCGCAAGGATGGTGGGGAAATTGTATAGTTACGTTCTAATTATAACTTGAGTCGGGGGTAATAGGTTTATGATTGATTAACAACTAAAGAACAATTAAAGTGAATAAGTTAAGATTAAATCGATGAAAGGGAAAACTAGGGTGTCGGGGGTCACTAAGATGGGTAGACGAATATACTAGAAAGCGAACTAGTAGGTCTCAAGTAAGTAGTCTTGGTAAATCTCTTCTCTCGAGTCGACTAAACCTAGGTCGGAATACCCTAGCTTTCGCTACAAATACCCACAACCAACCATTAAACATGGTAAGACAAACCCTCAACCGTCGCTAAAGGCAAGTCACGCTAAAATCAAAGCCCAACTTTCGTTGAAGCGAATCATAAAACACCTAGCATGCAACAAATGGAAAACTACTTTATCAAGAACGACTAATCAACAAACTAGCATGAATTTATCATCTAATCACCACCCAAGTTCCCCCCTAACCCTAGGTATAAAACTACTCACTCATGGTAAGGAAAAGCATGTGAATAAGAGATAAACAAGTGCTAAACATCATTAACAAGCAAAGGTAAACAATTGATTTAAGCCAAACTCAAAGTAATGTAAAAACAAAGTAAAGATGAAGAAGATTATACCATTAACTAAGAAAAAGGAATGAACTTGGATAACAAAATGAAGAATTCTTTCAAATCCCTTCAAATTACAACCCAAAATATCTTCTAACAATGGCTAAGAACAATACTAAGAGAGTGACTAAGTAAGGATTAAAAGAACTAAAAGATTAAGATCAAAACTAAGGAAAGATTAAAATGTTTAAGAGAGTTTTTGATGGCTAAGTATGGATGAATGTAACAAAAGAAACCCTAAAAATCTGTCTAGAAATGCGTGAAAGTTGCGTAGTAATAAATGATACAAGTGCGGGTTTATATAGAGTGCGGAAATCTGAAATAGGACTCTCAGCCGGTCAACCGGCTGCCGGTGGTGGACCGGCTGAGAGTCCAAATATGAACTTCTGACTTTTTCTTCAATGTACAGGTGCCCTCAGCCGGTGGACCGGCTGCCGGTCGGCCACCAGTTGGGAGTCCTTTCTCTTGAATCTGCCCAAATACGCATTTTCTTCAATCTTCGAAAATTGACTAAGTATAGAACTGCATCCCCAGCCGGCTGACCGGCTGCCGGTTGGCCACCGGCTGGGAGCCCTGTAGCTTGAATCTGTAACTTTTACTCATTTTCGCCAAAAAGTCAAGTCAAGGTCCCCAGCCGGCCTACCGGCCGCCGGCCGGGAACCGGCTGGGAGGGACTGGGAGGATTTCTTGCTAATTCCTTCACATTTCTTCATAATTCGTTCCAAAATCGTCTTGTTTGCTCCCGTTTCATCGCCCCCCGCCGCAATACCTACAAAATGTGAATCAAATAGGAATAGTCGAGGTAACGGGCATAAAAACAATCAAAGGCACGCAAAACGAGGTCGAATCGGGACCGAAAATGAAGAATATACAATGAAAATAATGATCAAAATGGAGCTCATCACTAACTCGTGTTCTTTAAGTGCAGATTGAATGTCCTATTTATAGCAGCAACCAACCTTGCTACTAGACATCAATTAGGATTCCCCAAATCAGTATTTGGTTCTACCTACAGCACTTCATAACAACTGAACAACTTAATAATTGGTCAGAACGAAATTCTATCTTTATAGAATCGGTTATATCTCTCTTTTTCTTGTGTAATGTTTTATCTTATAAATATAAAGATATTTATAATCCACTAATTAAATATAACCTTTTATATTTAATTAATCATTTAATCTTTATTAAATAATTTAATTACACATAATTAAATATAACATTTTATATTTAATTACGAATTAACATTTTAATTCGTCTTAGCTAATATTATTTAATCAGTACTAAATAATTATGTCATCATTACATTGACTAACCGTTTAGTCATATAGGGTATCAATATGAGTACATTTTCATCTAATCATATCTCTCAGATTTCATCCTTTAGGTGTGACTCTTAGGGACCAGTTGATTGCCGCCATCTGTATTACAATAACATCAAACTTTCTAGCAAGCCAACCGTTATTGATAAACGTGAATCAACTGGCTAAAATACAAAGTATACCCTGTGTTCCTTTAAGAGATTTATACGTGTTGTCGCACTAACTGTTGAGGACACTAGCTCCAACAGGTCGATGTCCCAGACAGCGACCAGATGCATACCAAGTTTCTGAAAGTTTCTGCCCAATTTGAATGATTTTGCCAAACAACTGGTCGCTATCTGGGACAGCGACATGTTTAAAAAAAAGAAAAACCAAAAATGGTGACGTGGAACCATTTTTGGTAAATAGTTTCAAAACAGGACTAGTTTGTTAAATAGTTTAGTTTTGAGCACCAATTAGGCAAAAACTTATTATTTATATGTGTAAAGCCAAATGCAGGGCCGACACAGGCCAAGCTGAAGAAACAGGGATGACAAGTTTTCGGGAAACAGTTGATCTCTTATGTGACGAGTCACAAGTCGTTAAAGATGAAATGTAACTATGATACAAATACGTAATTTATTTTCGTAGTACGTTTTTTACTCAATACAGTATTTTTTACACCAAACTTTCTATTTGTTCTCCTTCCCTAGAAAAACATTAAACCTAATTCTCTCTTCCTTCTCTCTAATATTGAAACCTCTACCGTCTTCCACCCTATTAAAAATTTACAACTATGAACGATTATTCAACTGACGAACAGGTAATTAATTCATTAATCTTATATTACTTATTAATTTGATTGTTTTTTAATAATATAGTTTCTTTTTAATTAGGGTTTGTTCATCAACGTAAAAAAAAGAATCATTGTTAATTATTCAGAAACGAATTGACATGTTTAATACTACGTAGTACTTCAATTGGTTTAGAAACCAAATCAACATATGTTAATTGCTTAATACTACTTGTTTAGAAACCAATTCCAAATGAACTACCTTACTTAATATTACGTTTTACTTCAATTTTAGAAACTAATTACAAATCAACTACCTTGCTTAATATTACTTATTAATTCAATTTATTTAGAAACCAAATCAATGTATGTAAATTGCTTAATACTACGTAGTCCTTCAATTGTTTAGATACGTAGTTCATCAATCTTTGTCAATTTGTATTAAACAAACGTATTTCATTAATTTGGGTTTTTTTTCCATTTTACTCAAAGTGGTACAATTATTTTTTGTTTCTTTTCCTTTTTTTAATATAATGGTGCACGTACTACGTTGTCTGTGTTTAATGTAGTACGTAAAAATAATAATTTCAGTTTCTAAAAAAAATTATCAAGGTAGTACATTACTAAAATATAATTAATTTTTTTCACGCAGGACGACATTAGTTTGGAAAATTTTCCAAACGAACGCATAGATACTGGCAGGGCCGGCCCTAAGGGGTGTTCGGGTTGGCAAATGACAAGGGCCCAAGTCTAGAAGGGGCCCATAAGTGCGAGATTGAAAGTCTGCTATTTGATAAATAGAATGTATTACATATAAAATGCAAACTAAGGTAAGTGGTGGAGTGGTTTTGTATCTTAATAAAAGGTTAAGAGGTCTTGTGTTCTATTCCTAGTGGTGACATTTTTTATTTGTTTATTTTCAATTTTGAATTTATTACAAGGCCCATTTCTATATTTTTTTTTAGTAAGTCTTGCTTGCGACGGGTCACCATTTGTGACGGATATTTTGTGAGATAAAATGGATAATAAAGTAGTTAGTGGAGAAAGGGGACCACAAAAATAGTGTTGGAGAGAGAGAGAAAAAAAGTGGGTATTTTGTGAGAGAAAACGGTATCCGTCGCAAGCTTGCGACGGATAGTGCCGTTGCAAATAAGAATTTGTGATTTTTTTTTAGCTCACTACGTTGATAATTTCATACATTTAATTCTTTACGTATTTAGTGGGACAATTGAATTATAAAATATTTTACATGCTTTTGAGATTTTATGCGAATTGTGTTCGTCGTAGTATAATTAGTCTAAATTATACATTCAATATATAGACACGTCTAATAAAGCTAATATCTAAACTTTGAAAAAATTTCAATCTATTGCGATTTTTTAACGATAAAATGTTTGAATTATAAGGTACCCTTTCTCCAATTCTCCAAATCCAAATTATTTTTTTCTAAATTTTTTAAGATCTTTCACGAATCAACTCCATCTAATTCAAAAGTTTGCATGCGTCCGTTTTATTAAATTGTACGAAACATTAGATAATTACTTGAATAATTTTTTTTTAAAAGTTAGGGCCCCATTTTACAATTTTGCCTAGGGCCTCAATATCTTTTGGACTGGCCCTGGATACTGGCCATCATTTCATTAGGAGAAAAAAATATTGTTTTATAAAATTACTCATCGTGAAAATAGGGCACAAAAACTTAATAAAATAATAAAAATAAATTAAAACTAATAATACTTACACTATTGATTTTCGCAGTACACATTTTACAGTATTGAGTAAAAATGTACTGAGAAAATAAATTATTTTTCGCAGTAACATTTTGATATTGCAGTAGAGAGAGAAAATAAAAAAGAAAATGGGAGGGGTAAAATTTTCAACAGTGTACTGCATTGAGTAAAATGTGTACTGCTAAAGAACCCAAAAAAAAGGTTATGCTCATTCATGGACACAATTTACTTAATCATGGACACATTTTACCTAATTACCTTTCTTATTTTTGTTGCTCATTCTTTCTCATAACTACATCCTCTCTTTAAGACTAACCTTTCCTGTAAAAGAAACCACAACCACAACTTTACAAAAACCAAGAACCACCACTTCATTCGTTGTTATCGACCACCGTTGCATTTCCAACTAATATCACAGCTCTCGTCAGACCCACGACACCCCTACCTCAACGCGCAATCACTCACTGGCGTACCACCAACCCCTTGTATCCACTAAACCACCATCCACCAACCCCGCTTACTTAGCCATACCAATAGACGCCAAATGAAATTGCGCTCTCATGGCCTTACCAACTGGAGACATTAAATGAAATTGCCGATTGGGAACTTATTTTCCGACCACAATCATATCGATCGGAAAATGTCAAGTCGGAAAACCTACGTTTTATTCGCTCCCTACAATCACCACTCTAAAGTATCCCACCTTCACCACGCCGACAAAAATTTGACTCGGAGATATGTCGTTAGCCTACCGCGCCCATTCCCTGCCGCCAGGCCTCTGCTATCCCCCGCCAAACCACCACCATAACTTCCCCTAATTGAAAATTATAATACCTAATTGAAAAATATAATAACTTAATCAAACTTAGTCCCAATAAATATTAATATAATTTATTGATAACATGAATAATTAATTACTTGATATGAGATTTTAGATGTATAATTGAAGAGTTTTTTTGGTAGGATTTGATTAAGTTCTAGAAAAGAAACTGAGGAGATTTTTTTCCTTTTTTAGATGGAAAGGGTAGAGGTAGAAACATTATAAAAAAAAGGGTTTTTTGTCTAACACCACCTTTAAAAAACTTTTTCTTCCAAACACCACCTTTAAAAAAATAATTTGTCAAACACCACCTTAAATATTTTTTTTTTTGTCAAACACCACATTTTGGCCAAAGTTTCAGCGCTTGTGATGGGGTGACTTTCAGTCGATGTTTGAGATAGCAAACGAGGTCGGTTTAGAGTGTTCTTGAACTCGTTTGAAAGGTGGGAGTACACACTTTCCAACGGCGGTCAACACGGTGGTCAAAAGTTTCCTTATGTGGGGTAGATTGATGTGTAAAGTAAGGCTAGTCACATAGAGTTAATGTATAAGTTGAAGTAGGATTTTTCGTGGGTCAATTCACTCCCGTTGAACCACCACTTGCACCAACGACCACCACAGTGAACACAACTGTGACATACCTTGTCCTCCCCTCAACCTACATACCAAATTTCAAACCAAACCAAACATCATAACCCCATTTAAAAACCCTTGAAAACCCCTCTAACAACCCATTTTAAACCCAAATTTCTAGTTATTCCTCTAATCAACCTTACTTTACACATCAATCTACTCCACATAAGGACATCTTTGACCACCGTGTTTACAGCCATTTGAAAGCCTGTACTCCCACCTTTCCAACGAGTTCAAGAACACTCTAAACCGACCTCGTTTGCTATCTCAAACATCGACTGAAAGTCACCCCATCACAAGCGCTGAAACAATGGCCAAAATGTGGTGTTTAACAAAAAAAAATTTATTAAAGGTGGTGTTTGACAAAATTTTTTTTAAAGGTGGTGTTTGGAAGAAAAAGTTTTGTAAAGGTGGTGTTAGACAAAAAACCCTAAAAAAAAAGTTCATAATTGAGTAATTACGTACAAGAAAGAGCAATTACGAAAAAAAAATATAACCTTTTTTTTTTAACGCCAATAAATTACATCTATAACATCATCATCATCTAGACAATCAAGATAAATACCGTATTTTCAATAATTATTTTAGTTTGATTAGTATAGTTAGTAATTAATTAGTTTTGCCTAAAATCAATAGCATCGGACAATTCTAATGCAAATCTGTAAAATTGGTAATTGACCAATAAATTAATTGCATAACTGAAATTGATGTGTTGATTAATGATTAATGGCGAGTTAGTATCCACATTGTTTGTGAAATACTATTGTAACCATCTCCAATTGTAAGCTTGCTAGTTTACCTTTGTCAATTAGGATTTTCAAGTTACACATTTTTAAGCTATAAACTACTATAATGGTAAGCTACTAATATTGTAGCTTAGATGGACCCATATGTCAACTAATTTCCATATTATCTTTTTAATTTAATACATTTACTTATTTTACGTAAAAAAATAAAAAAATTAAAAAAATCACTCAAATTTCCACGTGTGTCTTTTAGTTGGTAGATTTATTTTGTAGGACCAATTGAGCTACTAGCTCCATGGACCTACGGAGCTAGTAGCTCATTTTAACCTACTTCAAAAAAAAGTGCTTCAATGATCAAGCTACTTGTTTGAAAACTTTTTTATTTGCAAATAAGTCCTTTTTATTAACCATTTAAAATGCTCTCAGGATACCTTATTCGAGCGCGCTTCATGAAACTACCAAAGCAAAGTCGTATGCGGAAGATGAAGATGTTAAGGCGAGATCGTGCGAGCTACACGCCTACACCTATGTGTTATACGGAATTGCAGAAGTAACAACGTAAAGAGATCATAAAAGAGATAACCCGATGCATGGGTACTCATATTTAACTTTAGCCAAACCGATAGGGAGGGTAGAGAAGACATAAAGAGAGGGAGTTGTTGTGAGATGTGTATTTCTGATCGGCGGGCTGCTTTATTTATAGCAAAAATAGAATAACAAGAGAGCCAAAACTGCTCCACAAAAGAGGTAGTCAAAAGAGAAAAGAAGCATAAACAAGCTCCTTAATTGTTGCCTTTGACTGACGGTTACAACAACTCAAAACAGATACACGACATGTTAGAATTAAAGAGAAGAGGACGGCGATAGAGATACACATTGTGTATAGAAAAAACTATACACGACCAATCACATTGCGTCATGTGTATAACCATAGTTAATTTGTATGAGTTAGTGTTAAGGTACATTAGTAATTATACAAATGTAGTTAAGTTCTTAACCACGTGTAGTTAGCATAATTTAGGAATATTTGTTATTTTGTTAATATTTTATTATGCTTTACTAAGTTTATATTTTTAAAAAATATTTTATTATTTTTTGCATTTAGTTAAATTTTCGGAAATATTAATTAGTAATATTGTTGGAATTTTTTTGTAAATTAATATTCTAGAAAATAATTTTTTTGTATTTGTTGAAATATGAAACTTTTAGTGTCTTCTAGAAGTTTCCGAAATGTTCTAGAAGTATCCGGAATACCTAGAAATCTAGAATAATGTAGAAACAACTAGAATAGTCTAGAAGAGTCTAGAAGGCTCTAGAAGAGTCACGTATGTTCTAGGGTTATGTTGAACAACCTAGAACTTTCTAGACATGTCTCTTAGTGGTAAAGAATCCTAGAGAGTTCTATGGTTATGATACTCTAGAATGTCCTATTTTAGAGTATTCTGGGAATGTAAGAGGATGAGGAGGAGGAGCTCTATAAATAGAGGACCTCCCCTCCCATTTCATGTATTAAAAAAAGAATCATAACCCAAGTGTAACCCAAGTGTATCAAACAAATTCACAAACAAATCAATAACAAACTAATTCCTCCAACTAAACTTCAACTAATCAAATAAACTAACTAACTAATCTCCAAATCTATTTCATACACTCCCCCATACACCTACAAGTGGTATCAAAGGTCTAAGGATCTTAAGGGCTACTAAATAAAACAATGGCTTCCGCACCAAACATTCTATTGCCCGCTCCTCTTCATTTTCTAGATTTATTTGAAGGTGAAAAATACGACCATTGGTGCAATGAAATGAAGCTCTTCTTAAGAGCAAATGCACTATGGGAGATAGTGGAAAATTGTCCCGAAAAACAAAAAGAAGGTGTTCCAACTACCGAAGCAACCTTACAAAAAATAAAAGAGGATGAAATAATTGACGCCAAAGCCCTCTGTTTCATCTTTGCTGCCGTTTCGGACACCATTTTTCCAAAAATAATGTGGGCATCTACCGCAAAAGAAGCATGGAATTCACTCCAAAATAAATTCTATGGTGGTGAAAGGATAAACGCAATACGCCTCAATGCCTTAAGAAAAAAAAATTTAAAATTTGAAAATGGGGAAAAATGAAGACATAAAAAACTACACTTGGAGAGTAATGGAGACAGCTAACCAAATGAAAATATATGGTGAAGATGTTGCCGATACGAGGATTGTGCAGAAAATTCTCGTAACTTTGACAAAAAAATTCGACATGAATGTCACTATTATTAAAGAATCAAAGGATCTATCGAAGCTCACTCTGACGGAGCTAATTGGTTCCTTAGATCCAAAAATCAAGACTCAAGAATCTTCTTTCGAGGATGCAATCGGGAACAAGAATTGCGAAGAAACAAAGGTAGAAGGAAATGTGACACTAGATCATCTCCAGCATCCACAAGCTGATGTTCCACATGGGGATGTTGACAAAACCAACAGCAATGATCCTCCTACACCTCCATCAACTCCTAATGCACATTCTCCATCGAATGACAATTTCGGAAATGTTACGAGAGAACAAAGTAAGAAAAGTCTCTCGGAAATGTGTGTAGAATGTCATGTTATTTGCGTGGATGAAGGGGAATGTGAGAAATGCTCTTTTGCTATCGAGAAGCTTAGAGACGATGGCGAGGCTTCCATACATAAGGAGTTTCAAGATACTATGGAGGAGACGGAATTAAATATGATCAAGAAGAACAACACTTGGTTGTATGTTAACAAGCCAAGAAATTGGAAAGTAATTAGCGTAAAAGTCTATAAAAGCAAGTTAAAACCCGACGGTTATATCAACAAATACAAAGGAATATTGCCGATCAAACGACACTCCAAAGAAGTTAGAGATATATTTGTTGTAATTGCTTGTCATGCTATCAACTCGAGGAGGAGATATACATCAAGCAACCATCGAGTTTGGCGACACAAGAGAAAGAAGAAAAGCAAGTGGAATGTTCGAGTTCCTCTGATCCATGTCCAGAGTTACACCAAAAGTCTCAAGGAGGAGTGTTGAAGTATGAGACTTTTAGTGTCTTCTAGAAGTTTCCGAAAAGTTCTAGAAGTATCCGGAATATCTAGAATAATGTAGAAACAACTAGAAGAGTCTAGAAGAGTCTAGAAGGCTCTAGAAGAGTCACGTATGTTCTAGGGTTATGTAGAACAACCTAGAACTTTCTAGACATATCTCTTAGTGGTAAAGAATCCTAGAGAGTTCTATGGTTATGATACTCTAGAATGTCATATTCTAGAGTATTCTGGGAGTGTAGGAGGAGGAGGAGGAGGAGGAAGAGGAGCTCTATAAATAGAGGACCTCCCCTCCCATTTCATGTATTAAAAAAAGAATCATAACCCAAGTGTATCCAAGTGTATCAAACAAATTCACAAACAAATCAATAACAAACTAATTCCTCCAACTAAACTTCAACTAATCAAATAAACTAACTAACTAATCTCCAAATCTATTCCATACACTCCTCCATACACTTACAGTATTTAATTAATTTACACGGTTTTTTTGTCTTTTATTAATATACTGTTGGAAATTAATTTTGTAAATTAGTATTCTGCAAATTATTATTTTTTTGTATGTAATTAATTTAGACGTTTTTTATTTTTGTATTTTATTAATATTCTTTTGGAAATTATTTTTGTAAATTAATATTCTGGAAATTAAATTTTTGGGATATTCTACATGGTACCCCTCAATTTTTTGACTTTCTACATGGTACCCCTACACTTTTTAAAACATACATGGTACCCCTAATTGTGGTCATTATCACTACGCGTACCCCTAAACTTTATTTTCCGTTAATTAAACTCAATTTTGGGCGTTAAATGATTACTTATGCGCATAACCAAACTTGACATTTATCCTCCCATGACATAAGGACTCTATTAGAATTAATATCCACTCTTTGGACGTGATAATTTGGCAAAGATCAATAATTTTTCCGTCAACATTTTTTTAGCCCATATATATATCTATAAATATTAGAATCGAGATGGATATTGAGCCTAATAGAGTCCTTATGTCTTGTGATAGTAAATGACAAGCTTGCTTACGCGTTCAAGTTATCACTTAAAGCTTAAAAATTAGTTTAATTGACGGAAAATAAAGTTTAGGGGTACACGTAGTGATAATGACAACAATTAGGGGTACCAAGTATGTTTTAAAAAGTGTAGGGGTACCATGTAGAAAGTCAAAAAATTGAGGGGTACCATGTAGAATATCCCTAAATTTTTTTATATTTTAATTAATGGACTCTTTTTTTGTTTTTTTTTTTGTATTTTATTAATATTTTAGAAATCAATTTTCGATTATTATAATTTCATTAAAAATGACTTGCTAATTTTAAAGATTTTAAATGTTGCTAGTAGGGTTCGAACCTGGGATCAATTACACATAAGCTAATATTTGCAAGTAGAGTTTGTAAAATAGCAAGGAAGTTGGAAAAGTTGTTGCTAAGGAGAAAGGAACAGTTAATGAGCAGACATCAGACAAGGACGAGGTGCCGACTACACATGTTACAAACAGCAGCGATTTCAACTATGTGTCTGATAATGGGGCTCAGCATACAGACATGGTAAAAAGTCCAAGCTTTCAAGCGAAAGGAAAAAAAAGATGAAGATTCAGACGAATATTGTTATAGTAACAAATAATATGATTATTGTGACAAATGGTATGATTACTATGACAGTATTATGCTATTACTGTGACAGTATTATGCTATTATTGTGACACTATTATGGTGTTAGAGTAAGAGCTTGACAAAATAATAAATTGGAAAATGGAAGTGACTGTCACTACAGCAAGAATTCTGAAGTGACTGTTATAATGACTTAATAAGTATGTTATAGTAAATGTATTATGTTGTTATAGTGACTCTAGAATAAGTATTTTCTTTTTTAGTTTATTAAAATTATAGAAATTTAATCAAATATTCTGAGAATATAATCAAATATATTATGGAAATTTAATCAAATATTACAGTAATCTCGATCTCTCGCTGCAAAACGTGACTAGGGTCACTGATGTACTTGCAAAGCTGTGAAATGTGAAAGACGTTATGAACTTTGCCCAAGCTAGGAGGCAAATCCAGTCTGTAGGCAACGGCGCCAATCTTCTTCAGAATCTCATGAGGTCCAATATACTTAGGGCTCAACTTCCCTTTAACCCCAAATCTCTTCGCTCCTTTCATCGGGGACACTTTGAGAAACACACGGTCACCAACCTCGAACTCAAGTGGTCTACGACGAACATCTGCATAGGATTTCTGCCGGTCCTGAGCGGCCGTCATCCTACCACGAATCAACTGAACATGGTCAATGGTCTCAGCTAACTGATCGGGTCCTAGATCATGAACATCACTCGACTAATCCCAGCAAATCGGACTACGACACTTTCTCCCATAAAGAGCCTCATACGGAGCCATCTTGATCGATGAATGATAACTGTTATTATACGAGAACTCAACCAATGGCAAACTCTGCTCCCACGAAGTCTGAAAATCTAAGGTACAAGTTCACAGCAGATCCTCTAAGGTCTGTATGGTCCTCTCAGACTGACCATCCGTAGCAGCATGGAAAGCAGTGCTCATCAATAATCGACTACTCATGGCCTCCTAAAGCGCTTTCCAGAACCTCGAAATAAAACATGGATCCCTGTCTGATACGATCTCCTTAGGGACACCATGATAACGAACAATCTCAGCCACGTAAGCCCTAGCAAGGCGATCTATATCCCAGGTCTCTCTAATCGGTATAAACCTAGCACACTTAGTCAATCGGTCAACTACCACCCAAATAGCATCCTTGCTGCCAACAGTCTTCGGCAACGCGGTCACAAAGTCCATGGAGATACACTCCCACTTCCACTTAGGAACGTGGAGCAACTGAAGTAGACCACTAGGTCTCTTATGCTCAATCTTGACTTGCTGACAAGTCAAATAGTTTACGGAACTTTGAACATAACTCATCAGGTAACACTCGAATCGCGCTCAAAGAGTGAGAAGTCTTTCTACTCAACGCATTTGCAACTACATTAGCTTTGCCCTCATGGTAGAGAAGCTCTATGTCATAGTCCTTGTCAAGCTCAAGTCATTGGCGCTCTCTCATGTTAAGGTCTTTCTGAGTGAAAATATACCTCAAGCTCTTATGGTCGGTAAAAATGCGGCAATGAGAACCAATAAGATAATAACGCCACGTCTTCAAGGCATGAACAACTGCGGCTTACTCCAGGTCATGTGTAGGGTAGTTCACCTCGTGAACACGCAATTGTCTAGAGGAATAGATGATCCCTTCCCACCCTACATCAGAACACATCCCAAACCAAGCAATGAAGCATCACAGTACACATCAAAGTCAACCCCATCGTCAGGAAGAGTCAGCACAGGAGTGGTCGTCGATCTGGTCTTCAACTCCTAGAAAGCACTCTCGCAGCTATCAGTCCAAACAAACTTCGTTTCCTTCTTTAGCAACTGAGTCATCGAGCGAGCAAGTCTAGAGAAATCCTTCACAAACCGTCGATAGTAACCTGCTAAACCAAGGAAACTACGAATCTCACTAATGTCTTTAGGACTCTGCCAATCCGTAACAGCCTCTATCTTGGAGGGGTCAACCATCACACCCTCGCTGGAAATCACATGGCCTAGAAAGGCTAACTCCTATAACCAAAATTCGCATTTTGAAAACTTAGCGAACCCCTTCTGCCGACGCAGAATCTCAAGTATGATGCGAAGATGTTCAGCGTGCTCTTCATCAGTCTTCGAGTAAATCATAATGTCATCTATGAACACCACAACACAAGTGTCCAAATATTCGCTGAAGGTACGGTTCATCTGATCTATAAAAATGGCAGGGGCATTGGTCAACCCAAATGGCATGACCACGAACTTGAAATTTCCATAGCGAGTGCGGAAAGCAGTTTTAGCCACGTCGGCCTTATGAATGGGGATTTGATGATATCCTGACCGTAGATCAATCTTAGAGAACCTAGAAGCTCCACGGAGCTGGTCAAATAGATCATCAATCCTAGGCAGTGGATAACAGTTCTTCACCGTGACACGGTTCAACTCTCTGTAGTCTATGCACAACCTCATCGACCCATCTTTCTTCTTAACAAACAACACTGGAGCACCCCACGGAGAAGCACTCGGTCTTATAAAACCCTTCTTAATCATCTCTTCCAACTATTTCTTCAATTCTTTTAACTCTGGCGGAGCCATTCGATAATGAGCTTTGGAAATCGGTCCGGTACCAGGCACAAGCTCAATCGTGAACTCAACATCGCGCTCTGGAGGTATACCTAGTAACTCCTCAGGAAACACGTCGGGAAACTCTCGAACAAGGGCCACATCTTAAGCTTTGGTAACGAAGGCTTCGTCGCTGAACAACACATAGGACGACTTGGCAACCCTTCCTAAGAAGATAAAAAGCTTTCATTGAAGAAATGAGACAAACACCCTTTTGGGGGCGGGTTCTCTTATAAGAAACATGAACTCCTGTAGGACTCCTCAAGCACATTTTATGATCACGGCACTCGAAGCGAGCATGGTACCGCGATAACCAATCCATACCGAGAAATGTCAAATTCCTCAAGAGGAAACCTCGGAAGGTTCGCAGGAAATGATGAGCTGGCTATTAGCATGGGTACATCCGTATAGGAAGAAGAACAGGAGAAGACGTCTCCTGAAGGCAATGCAATGGAAGTCTCCTTACAAATGGAAGACTCGAGAGAAAGACTATCGGCAAACTTGGTTGATATGAATGACAGGGAAGCACCAGTATCAAATAGGATCAAAAATTCGGCACCAAGGACTGAGAACATACTAGCAATGATATTTGGTTTGGCCTCAACCTCAGCTCTAGTCATGACAAAAATCTTCCCCTTAGGTTTGCTACCACCTCGAATAGCAGCTGCAGCAGTAGCAGCCTTCCCAAGGGTTGTGTTTCTCTCTGGGCACTCGTAGGAACGATGTCCAAGTCCATTACAAGTGTAGCACTTGTAGGCATTCTTGAAGCAGTAAAAACCCGGATGAGGATCCTTGCCACAACGATGGCACTTTTCCTCGGAAGTCTCAGTGTGAACAATGGTACGAGCAACTGGAGTAACAAATCTCTCATATCTCTACTTATGGGAAGTAGGAGGAGCAGTGAATGGAATAAACGGTCTCTTACCCTGGTAACTAGTCCTCTAGTAAGAAGAACCACTAGCAACTCTAGCCCCAACATCAATGGCCCTGATAGAACTCTCGACCCAAATGGCATCATCACACCTCCACAAAAGAAGTAGAATCCCTCCTAACCATGCTCTCAATGCGAGGACTCAACTTGCCTCGGTAGAAGTAAACTCTCTCAACCTCATCTCTGACAAATCGAGTGGCAAAGTGAGCTAGCTGGTTAAACTTGTCAGTAAACTCCTGAACTGTCAACTTGTCTTGCTTCAAATCCATGAACTCCTTAAGCCTCTGGGAACGAATCTCTCTCGGGTAAAAGCGGGTCTCGATCATGTCCTTGAAAGCATCCCACTCAAATAAAGGGTCTAGAAGAGCGGTAGGACCAGTGAGCGTCCACCATCTATCAGCCTCGTGTGTTAGAAAGTGAGCAGCTAAACGTACTCTATCCTCCCTGGCCACGAAGTACATAGAGAACCCTCTCTCCATGTCCCTGAACCACTCAGTCAACGCTACAGGATCAACCTCTCCAGCACAGGTCTTGGTGTGACTCCTAGACATCTGGTTGGCTATCCAAGAGAAGCCACCGGGACGGTTAACATCATTACCATGCGGAGGAGGAGGAACATCATCCTGTGTCCTTTGGTTCTCTAGAACCTTTCGAAGTGCTTCCATGATCGTATTGTCCACGTTAGAAGGCCTCACCATCCTTCAAAAGAGAAACTTGGGTTAGCTTAGCATATAGCATTCACAAACATACTACCATACTTAAGTCCTTAAACTACCCCATCTCTCATTCATTATTTGTTTCTTTGGTCAAGTTAAGTTGGGGGTCACATGAGTGCGTCAGGAGCGATAACGCTCTGACACCAACTGTAAAACCCCACCTCACAATAGCGTAAAATAAACATACAAGATACTAAAAATGCAGCGAATTAAAACTTTTTAAAGAAAGTAAACAACATGCGAGGTGTAATTATTACATAACTGAAATGCGGAAAATAAAAGAAACATAATTAAGTATTAAGTACAAAACAACAGCCCAGGATAGCATATCACTACAGGCACAAAACTGTATCAAAAAGATGGTCTAGCTAACGATATAAGGTAAGTCATCGATGAAGGATTATCGCTTGCTAGACTCATATAAACCCCTGTATAGCAACAGCAATCACCAACCTACACACATGAAACATGTGCGCCATAGTCAGCAGGGAGTGACTAGAGATGCTCCTAGCAACTTGTTGCCACAAACACACAACACATATATACATGCATATCCTCAATCATATAATCCAATATCATCCTCAATATGAAATACCATAACCATAATCATCATCTTACATTCACTTGCTCAATATATCATGCTTACTCATATATACAATCCATGTAAGCATATCATATCATATTCACTATCACTATCACTATCTATGAAGGGTCAGCGGTCAACTCAGTGTTGGAGGAAGTGTCCTCGACAATAGTGTGTTGACGAATTAAAACTCATTTGAATGAAACACAACTGGGAGTGTTACTCTTTTAAAGTCGACTGATCAACATTTATCGATAATGATTGGCTGTCTAGAGTTTGACATTATCGTCATATGATGGTGGTGATCAGTTGATCCCTTAAGGTCATATCTTTAGGGAATTCCGTCTCAATGGAATAATTAATTAATATTGTATTGGATACAAATTAATTAATAACTGGAAATTTTGGAAATAATATTATATGACGAATATTTATTATAATGGGATTATGATAATAATTAAAGTCATAGTAATAAAATTGTTTTTATTACTCGGTTTTTATTTATTCGTTTTGGAAACGATTAAATTGAGAATGAACACGGTTGATCATAAAATTACAAAGAGTTGTAATTAAAATTATGATATTACATTTTATACAATAATAATTTCGAAATATTGGAATGATTATTTAAATGTAATAAATTTGTAAATTGTGGATTTCAATAGTTAAAATTGCACAATTAACAAATTAAGTCATGTGTTATGAAACATATGTGACATGTTACAAATTAACACAATTGACAAAAATAAAATGGGTCTTATAAGACCATTTGAACCGTGAAGATGGAGGATGCACATGAGATTGTGTGTATGCAATATGATTGAGTGTGTAAGTAGATGTGTAAGAGTGTGTAAGAGTGTAAGGCATATTTGATGCTTTATGTAAGTGGAAGAGAGCCATGCATTGGCTTCTCTTGCTTGACTTGGCCGGCCATAATGCTTGCACTAGCAAGCTTATGTGCTTATATAAACACACTCACTTCACACTCATTATATACTAGTTTTTGCTAAGTGATTGTTGATGCTTGCACTAAACATTTCATACTACAACCTCCTCCATACTAGTAATAGTACTTAGAAATAGTTTTTCTAAGTAAGAAATTATTTCCATTACTAATAATATTAAGGGTAATATTATTAATATTTCTAGTATACTAATACTAATTTTCTAGTAACAAAATTAGTACTAGTTTGAGATCGGGTCCTTGATACGCATCTTTTGGAGACGATTTTTCTTAGATCGTTGTAAGGGTATTTCGGTTTGAAGACTCAAATAATAGGTGATTATTGAGTATAAACCTTCTAAAACCAATGTAAGGACTATCTCATCTTATGATATCATCTTGCATGCATAAGATCTATTTAAGTTTTTATGACTAAACTTAAAGAAACAAAACTCACATTAGTTTTGAGTATAAAATATGGAACCTAGTTTCCAACAATTGGTATCAGAGCATTACGGTTGTTGCATGCATGATCGGATTCATGATTTATGTTAAAATCGGTTTAACATACATATTTCGAAATTTTCGAAATAATTGTGTTTATTATGATAAATCACAAAATAATTTTGCATGTTAAAGTTTCTGTTTCTAAAATGGTTTTAGGACATAAAAATAATTTTATGGATTTTTATTGTTCATTTTTATATTTATTTGTATATTTTGTAGTTTAAATCGGTTTTAAATAACAATTAATGGGAAAAATAGCTAAAAATAGTTTCTGGCCGAGATTTTTTGATATGTTCTCACATGCATATTTAATGTATTGTATATGATTTTTCGTAAGAAATGGAGTTAATATGCATGGATTATGAATTTTATGAGATAAATAGTCATAATATGAGTAAAAATGGGTATATATGGTTATATTTCGAATTTGACCTTAATAATTTTATGAGAAGTCACATGCAATATATAAAGTTCCTGTATGAATTTTCGAAATTATTGGACTTAATTTGCATGATTAATGATTTTTGTAGTAAAAATCGTATTAATAGTGACTTAAATTCGACTTTAATAGTTATAGTTGGAATTTTGCCATAAAAACTTTACACAATGTCACATGCAATATGTACAGTATGTATGTAAGTTTTGGGAATTTATTCTCAAGTGATGCATGATTTATGATTTTAATGGTTAAAATCGGAGAAATAGTGACTTATTGTGTTAAAATTAGTTAATCTTAATATTATGGCATGAAATTTTACCCATAGATGTCTTATATGATAGGAACATCAGATCTAAAAGTTAGATATCAAAAAGTTTCTGTTTTTTATGATTATTAATTTTTAATGAGTTAATTAGCTAATAATCGTAATTTATGAGTCGGAAAATAAAATTTCGAGTATGGTCTGTAATTTTTGGTCACTTTCAGATTCTAATATGTATTTTAGGATGACTAAAAATTTATGGCAATTTATTTCAAGTTTTTATGATTTAAATCGGATTTTTAACCATGAAAACGGCTTATTATACGATTTATTTATGAAATAAGCCATAAATAATTGCAAAAGATCATTTTAATAATTTCTGAAATTTTAGAAAAATTTCCAGAAAGTTTAAAATTTTTGAATTTTAAAATTTCGAATTTTATTGACTCATTTGGCCACTTTTTGTTTATTTTTCCCGAAAATACAAGTAATTTATGAACAATAATGCAAAATCAAGTTAGATCATGATCAAATATTAGTAGAGACTAAACATTGATTCCTAAAGTAAGTTAGGATGATTAACTTGGACATAAATGAGATTTATGTAATTTTGATGATTTTAATAGTTAAAATCGCGCATATCCGTAAAAACCGTAAACAAATATGAGATATTTGCTCCCATAAGGCGATTTGGCATTAAAATTGAGCATGTGCATACATATTTTATTATTGCAATTTATTTAATATGAATGTCATATTTTGAATGTTATTTATATAATTTGGAATTATGTAATTTTCTTAGTATGGCCTTAGTTTTAATCAATATTACCCGTAATGTAAGGGAATATTGATTCGGTTGTAATTTATGTGATCTCGTATCACGGGTTTGTAATTTAATTTAAATTTTCAGTTTTACAATAGAATAGTTGTATTATTTTATTGTAATTCCGGAGATCCAAAAGACGGTGCCATACGGAAAGGAGTTCCGACAAGACGGTGTTTTCTTGGATGGCGTGCCAATGAAGTTCAAGGGACCAAGGAGTTGGTTTCCGAATTTGTAATAGTTAATTAGTTTTTACTATTACTAGGAAGGCCATACTAGGATTTTATTGCTTTATTGCTTTTACTTTTGCATTTTAATATGTTTGCATGCATAGCCAAATCGCCATAAACATGCATGTTAGTTTAGATCGTTAAAAACGACCGTGTCAATTATAATTATCGAGTTCACCAATTTAATTCGCTTAAAGGAGATGGATAATAAATTGACAAGACCTCTATATTAAACAAAAACAATTGAGAATTAGCCTTACCAAATAGTAGAACCCATGAGCTTCTATTTCGTGGGGTGGTGCTAGTCCAGTGGGCAGTACGAACCCCATTACGTAGGATAAGTGGGGCGATGGGATGGATTCAGTCCAGTGGGCGGATCGCATCCCGATGCATTTGAAATTTGGTTTGTACTCAACGGAAGTGTAGAGGACCAGTGGTCAATGTGTTCCGGGCTAAGATGAATAAATAATTATTTGTCATCAACCAAGAGTTCTAGGGTAGAACCGGTTTATTTTAACCCACCAAACCATATTGTTGGGTCGGAGTTCCAGTGGTTCACGATTTCGATAGTATGGGTTTGGGTCTTGGAATCATTTATAAAATTGGATAGAGGTCATTTTATAGATGCATCAACTTAGTAAATATGTTTACAAGTTAAAATGAAAATTAAAACGATTAGCATTTAATTTCTTCATATGTTTAAAAATTTTGTAGTCCTCGTATCAATATCAATCATGACTACTTCCACTACTACAAACTCTTCATGGTTACGTTCCTTCATGGATCGTTGTAAGCTAGAAAAGAATGGGGCAAACTTTGCCGATTGGGATGCCCAACTATTGTTGGCGGCAGAGGGAGACGGTAAGACCGAATTCCTCATTGAAGAATCACCTCCCGAACCTGCAGAAAATGCCACCGCCGCGGCAAGACGACCTTATGATACTTATCAGAAGGAGTCTGCGGCAATCAAAAATGTTTTGATCTTCTCGATGGAGCCGGAACTCCAAAAGATTGCCCTAAAGATTGGCACAGCTTATGAGATCTATTGCAGGCTTCTGACAATGTTCTCAAAGGCTTCGAGAATTGTCCAATATGGGGCAGTATCGGCTTTCTTTGATCTCAACCTTAAGGAGGGGCAAAAGGTTAGCCCACATGTACTCAAGATGATTGAGCATGTAGAAACCCTAAGGATGAATCAAGTGGATATTCCTAAGGAACTCGTGATTGACAGAATCCTCCACTCCTTGTCTAAGGTGAAGACTTATGTACAATTCCGGATGAATTTCAACATAAGGAACCAAGACATCTCTCTCGATGAACTGCACAATATGATCGTGCAAGTAGAAAGGGATATGGACCTAAATGTTAGTTCCCCTAAGGATGAGCTCTATATAAATGTTAAGGGCAAAGGAAAGTTCAATAGGAAGGGTAGGGCTAAGGGGAGGCAACCTTCCAAAGGTTTAAAGAATGTGTCTTCGGAGGCAAGTACATCAGATCCCAACATGAGCGCTCCTCAAGGAGCCAGGTGCTTTTATTGTAATAATAAAGGACATAAGAAGAGGAATTGTTCCAGATATCTCAGCGATCTCAAAGCTGGGAAGATTCTTCCAAGTTGGTATGATAACTATCTCTATTTTGTGTTAATCTCAACTAACGTATTATGATACAAGTTGTGATGTAAATGCTCTTCTTACTTGAATTAGGGCATGGAAACAAAAATAAGGGAAAGAAAAATCAAGCATAATGGATCAATGGAACTAAGAGTAGCTCCACTCAGGATGATCAAGGAGCTTTGTTTTTCCTGCTTATTTTATTTCAAGTGTTGAAAGAACAATTTAAAATCCGTATTTTATTTCCTTGTTGGACGAGGAAATGTTAATCCTTTAAACAATTGGTTGTATTTTGGATAATGAGGTGACTTGGTTTTCAACCCAAGTCACTATTGGTTTTATATTTATGTTCTTAATTAGTTTTAACACTTGCAAATCTTAAACATAGAATAAAATTGATTGTCACATTTCAATGTATGACCATTGAAACCGAATAGGTATAGGATACCCAATTCAAATCAAATCAAAATCAAATTAAGTTAAGAACTTAATTAAAGAGGAAAAGTTGTCATAAGGGTACACAAACCAACTTCAAAATTATCAACCATTCTAAAGTATCTAAAGCTTTAAATTGAATATTTTCTGTAATAAACCATAAGGATACACAAACCAACATCAAAGTCATTGCTTGTGGCCTTAGTAGCTATCTTTGGTGATAAAATAGGATTATTATTACAAAGATAGAGTGGGAGAAATTTGAAAAGCCACAAATAGCATATGATTTTGACAAGCACAAAGGATGTGATCTATTAGTGAATAGTAGGATTTATTGTGTTTTGGTTATGTGAAAGATAAGAAGGAAGATTAAGTTGTGGATGGGATCTACGATTTAAGAAAATCTACACCTTATGGTTGTAAAAGGTAGATTAGTCTGTAGATAAGATTCTACGGCTTATCATCCCAAAAGTTGTGGATAAACCCAAAGGTTGTGGATAAGATCTACGGTTTGGTAAATATCTACGCCTTATATACCAACGGCCCCGGCCCTGGAGGATACTTCAAGGATAAATTCTTGAAGTTTGAAAGGAAAAATTCTATACATGGATAAGATCCATGATATAGTCCTCGTACAGTACAAGATAAGATAAAAGTGGGGAACTGAAAGTTCCCACACACAGAAATTGTACACCATAAGAAAAGACTCTTATAGAAACTACGGGAGGACACTCGAAGAAAATTATTCAAGAGATTTTGCAAAGGCTCAAGAAGGGGTTCTTGGATTCAGATGGTGATCTAAATATGCCAATGCAAATTCTAAAATCCATGAAATTTATAAGATATACATGCTAATAAATGAGATTTGTTGAGAAAAGCATAAGCTGACATTTGGATGTCTGCATTTATAAGATATACATGCTAATAAATAAGATTTATTAAGAGAAGCATGGGTTGACATATGGATGCCAGCAGTCTACAAAGTTAAGGGTAACTTTGTTGAAAGTAGTAAGGTGATTCATTGAGAATGAATTCAGTAAACTCAATAACCGCTTTTCAAAAGGGTATTTGAAAAGGGATGTGACTATTAGCACATATGGTTGAAGTCCCAACCATTTCAATTCATTAAATGTTAAGGAACATTGAATTGAGTGGGAGCTTTATGATTTACGGTTAAATGTAAAGTTCAGTGGGAGTTCTCGCTCCAGGATTTGAAGCTATTGAGTCATGGGTATGACTTCGGAATCTTCAGAATCAGGCAAGAACAAGAGTTCAGTGGGAGTAAACGTTATCTAAAACAACTCATTGCTCGTTTGAAATGAAGCATTGATACTCATGAAAGGCACACGAGTTTTTGGTTCTAGATGACATATTGATATGAATTAAATCTAATTGAACATGGGATGTTTAGTTGAGATTATAAAAGACATCTTGTTAGTGTTAAGGTTGTTCATAGAGATGAAGATAGTATAACCATGATGGGATCATGGAAATTTATCGAACCTTAAGTACTATTGTTTGCACGTTTAAATCACTAATGTTTCCGCCATTAGTATAATCGTGTAAAGTGGATGCGCACCGCTTACAGGACAACCCCTTGGAGCAGGTGTTAAACCAATGATTAAACCTTGGTAAATTGTCAAAGTATTCTCCAATGAAGATGAAAGACAAATTCAAGATTTTGGAAAACAACTTAGTCGTATGGTAAAAGGTTTGCAACGACTCAAGTTCCAAGAAACCAAGCAAAGATTTGTGATAATCTTTTGCTTACATTCATTGACTATGCATCTCAATGACTTGTATTTTAACTACATGGTCATCACAAGATTCTACAAAATGTGTACGTTCACAAATTATGTAAAGGCATTGCTGTGGCTGGGAGTTACACAATGCACATAATCTTATTCGCTAGTCATAAGAATGACTTGTCTCTTTCAGAGGAAAGATCAATGTATGGATATGATCTGCAAAGTGAACGATCGCTCGAACCGTGGTAAACCTGGTTTACTTAAAATGAAGATAATTACAATTTTAAGGGATGTAAACGAGAGACCCTAAAGCTGATTGTAAATTAAATGGTGTTCAAAGGTTGACCACTTGGATGGTGTAATCCACTAATTGTTTGAGTTATTTATAACTCACGAAAGGTCAAGTAAAATTCAAATGGGATGGTAAGACCATATTGAACCCCATTAAAGTGAATTGAATTATCATGACCTCGCCCCTAGTTGCTTAAGTGAGGTGACATCTCAATGCAACCGGATGTGTGATGCGATTGATGGCGAGTTCAATTGCCATAGAGTCATACGAGATGACTAATCGATCACCTAGGCATAGACATGTTAAGATACATTTGCCGGGCAAATGACCGCTGATAGAGCTCTGGCGTACTCTTATTGAAAGACTGCCTGGTCGTGGCGGGAGCATCTATCGTGTTTCACATGAGTCAGTTCTTGGACTAATGACTGTTCTCTGAGGTGGCATAGTTTTCAGATTAACTTTGATTTATGTCCTAACACCTTCGTAATTGGGGTTTATAAGGACATATTTTGGGTTATGATGGACTATGGCCAGCCAGAAGGAATAAGTCGATTAGGAATTGTCCACCCCTTGTCAGGGTTGAGAAATATCTCTAGGCCACTCGAGGAGAATAATAACTAGAAATGCGTGGCCACGCTCGGAAGGTATCTATGGTAGATAATTCCGGTCAGTAGTTATAAACTCCAGATCGAGATAAACCACTCTAGATTTTAATCAATTGCCGGCACGACCTGAGAGGACGCCATGCATTGAGTGGGAGATAGTAATAGGGCAAGAGAATTGGTAACACACACTTGTCTCGGACAAGTGGGAGATTGTTGGAGGAAGTGTCCTCGACAATAGTGTGTTGACGAATTAAAACTCATTTGAATGAAACACAACTGGGAGTGTTACTCTTTTAAAGTCGACTGATCAACATTTATCGATAATGATTGGCTGTCTAGAGTTTGACATTATCGTCATATGATGGTGGTGATCAGTTGATCCCTTAAGGTCATATCTTTAGGGAATTCCGTCTCAATGGAATAATTAATTAATATTGTATTGGATACAAATTAATTAATAACTGGAAATTTTGGAAATAATATTATATGACGAATATTTATTATAATGGGATTATGATAATAATTAAAGTCATAGTAATAAAATTGTTTTTATTACTCGGTTTTTATTTATTCGTTTTGGAAACGATTAAATTGAGAATGAACACGGTTGATCATAAAATTACAAAGAGTTGTAATTAAAATTATGATATTACATTTTATACAATAATAATTTCGAAATATTGGAATGATTATTTAAATGTAATAAATTTGTAAATTGTGGATTTCAATAGTTAAAATTGCACAATTAACAAATTAAGTCATGTGTTATGAAACATATGTGACATGTTACAAATTAACACAATTGACAAAAATAAAATGGGTCTTATAAGACCATTTGAACCGTGAAGATGGAGGATGCACATGAGATTGTGTGTATGCAATATGATTGAGTGTGTAAGTAGATGTGTAAGAGTGTGTAAGAGTGTAAGGCATATTTGATGCTTTATGTAAGTGGAAGAGAGCCATGCATTGGCTTCTCTTGCTTGACTTGGCCGGCCATAATGCTTGCACTAGCAAGCTTATGTGCTTATATAAACACACTCACTTCACACTCATTATATACTAGTTTTTGCTAAGTGATTGTTGATGCTTGCACTAAACATTTCATACTACAACCTCCTCCATACTAGTAATAGTACTTAGAAATAGTTTTTCTAAGTAAGAAATTATTTCCATTACTAATAATATTAAGGGTAATATTATTAATATTTCTAGTATACTAATACTAATTTTCTAGTAACAAAATTAGTACTAGTTTGAGATCGGGTCCTTGATACGCATCTTTTGGAGACGATTTTTCTTAGATCGTTGTAAGGGTATTTCGGTTTGAAGACTCAAATAATAGGTGATTATTGAGTATAAACCTTCTAAAACCAATGTAAGGACTATCTCATCTTATGATATCATCTTGCATGCATAAGATCTATTTAAGTTTTTATGACTAAACTTAAAGAAACAAAACTCACATTAGTTTTGAGTATAAAATATGGAACCTAGTTTCCAACACTCAGGACATAACCTAACATAGTATATAAATATTCACAATCACAATTACTAATTATGAAGGTTCAGCGGTCAAATTAAGACATAATTAACATAAACATAGCAATCATTCACTTTCACTAACTATGAAGGTTCAGCGGTCAACTTAAGACATAACCTAACATAGCAATCAACAAGTATAAAGGTTCAACGGTCAACTTAAGACATAACCTAGATACCAATTCACTTTCACAAACAAGGACTCAAAGGCCAACTTAAGGCATACTCCTTTCTAATCAACAAGACACTAGCCTCATAGGCCAACTTAAGGCATAGACTAGCATCCAATTCACTCAATAAGTAAAGGACTCAGAGGCCAACTTAAGGCGTACCCCTTTACTACATCACACGACACTAGATTCAGACGCCAACTTAAGGCATACTCTAGCATCAACAACTGTACTCCAGGCAAGGCATCAAAACCCTAGCTACCCCGTTGTACAACTGCTCTACTTGTCAGACTCAGAGGCCAACTTAAGGCATGTCCTGACACAATCACATAAAACATGTCTGAGCTCAGAGGCCAACTTAAGGCATATCTCAGACACGACAGGAAAACACATATAGGGCTCAGAAGTCAACTTAAGACATATCCCCATATATGACAACTAGTCTACGTATTAAGCTCAGGGGCCAGCTTAAGGCATAGCTCAATACGCATCAAACATTATACCTCCAATTTCACATAAATACCTAAGTTACCTATGACCCATTACAATTTATAAGTTCATAAGACAATCATTTTAATTTACTCATTAGACTCATAAGACTCATTACTAACAAGTCTATGAAGTACCATAAGCTAATTACACAATATCATAAGTTCTACTAATTAATTACTTAAAAATCAATTATTCAAGACAAACTTTAATCATTCTAATAAACTTCACCTAGTCAATTTAGACATCTTAATTAAGTTTATATATCGTAAAAACCTTACTAGAACAAGTCTAGAACAATTGACAAAGAATGGATAAAAAAATCCTACGAATTAAAAAGAAAGTCAGCAGCTACAGCGCTGCATTGCGCAGCCTGCGCAACCCCTGGCGCAGCCTGCGCTCGTATGCGAGCACGGGTTCTACCATATGATTCCTGCACTTTCCTATTTCCCTCAAAACTTCGATATACACTTTCAAACCATGAACTCATGTCTAAAATCAACTGATCTACAGCACATAGATACCAACATGTCACAAGTGTTCCATACTTCATCAATTCTAAGCAACATACATGAATCTAATGCCATAAATCACTCATTAAAGCATAAACCCCAAAATTGCGACGGATATAACATGTTCATCAATCATCCTCATAAACACCACCAAAACACAATATAACATTCTGAAATTCATCACTAAACATCGACCATACTATAACATCCTTAAATTCACCAAAAACTACACATAAACACATACCATGTGAAAACAACAAACAAGTCGAGTCATCTCATTATCGTCATCTGTTTAAGCGTCTTCACCGCTTTCCTCTTCAACCACAAACGAGTCTTTATCTAAATCTTCCAAGTCTTCACCTTAAAAACAACATAAAAATGCATTAACGACAGATTTTCGAATTTGGGTTTAAAACAGCCCGGAAAATAAGTATGATGATTTAGAAATTAGAAGAGATAGATAGAACGGAAATTAGACAAGAATCGCGTAGGCGAAAACGCACCTTAATCGGAGTTGAAATGCAACCAGCGTGAACAAATTTGTGATTTGGGAAAAGAATGAGATGAAGAAGATGAAGAATCAGATTTTGATTATTTAGAGTGCTTGACGAACAAGTAGTATGAGTTTGTGAGGAAATGAATATGAAGCTTCCCTCACATTAGCTTTTATTCTATTTTGTTGAGTCGGGATTTAAGTAAATGTTCGGGATTTATGGACGGAAATGTCAATGGACTTTCTCCTACATCTTAAGACTATGGATTCTCAATACGGAACTTACACTTTATTTTTAAAGTAAAAGTTTACGAGCTTAATAAAATATTATTAAATTCCGGAAAATACTTTAATTAACTTGAAATAAGGTTTACGAACATAAGGGGTGTTACATATGGCTACTCACACTACCGAATATGGAAATCCAAGAGGCTCTGCAAGGGGAAGTGGTACAGATAATGTCGTCGAAGCCCAGTTGGAAGCTTTGAATGCTAAGATTTCACAGGTGCAAACAACACCAGCTTTGGGTGGCCAACAACAAGTGGTTAATATGGTTCACCAAGGGGAAGTAATTCTATGCGGAAGATGTGGTATAGAGGGTCATATTGTTGATGAGTGTATAAGCCCCATGGAACAAGTACTTGCTTTCCAATCCTACAAGCAAGCTAATCCTTTTTCTAACACCTATAATGAGAGGACAAGGGAACATCCCTTTCTTCAGTGGTCGAGCAGAATGTACAAAACCCTACCCCACCTCAGCAACAACCAAATTCAAACTATGTGATTCCTCAGAACCGCGGTCAGCAAGGAAACTATAGATAGAATCAAGGAGGCCCTCAGTTTAACAATCAGTGCCAACAACAGTTCCAACCTTTGGTGCCACCTCCTCCACCATCAGCTGCAAATAATGATATGTCAGAAATCAAATCTATGTTACAGTAGAGCCTTAGAGCTCAGATGGAGCAAAAGGCACAGATTACTCAGATACTGGCTCACAATAAGATATTGGACACTCAAGTTGCCCAACTAGCAGGCCAAAATACAAATAGGCAACCCGGAAACCTTCCTCCCCAAGGACAACAAGCTCATGAGCAACTTCATGTTATTCATTTGAAGAGTGGTACTTCTTATAAAGAGTCGGAGATGCCCAAAGATGATAGTCAAGTGTCTTACGTTTTTCCTAAAGGCTTAGGGCATCTCTCTTTCAATGCTGACGAAGAAGAAAAGAAACTGGAGAAAGCTCGTATACATAAGAAAAACGAAAAATAAAAACGAAAAGAAGCGATGCGATCTAAGTCCGAGACACTCGATCGAGCTCGTAGTGCACTCGATCGAGTGCCAGCCCCACTTGATCGAGTGACTCCTGTTCGTACTTCTGATGATTCTTTTGTTTCGCCTATTGCACAGGTACCTACTCCAGGGACTACTATTCCGAGTCAGAGTCCCCCAAAGGTCTCTAAGGATGCAAAGGAAGCGGAACCAATAAATATTATTCTTCCATTCCCAACCCGACAACAGAAATCAAAACATGATCAACAGTTTGGGAGATTCATGGAAGTTGTGAAGAATCTTCAAGTAAGCGTTCCTTTTACTTAATTGATTACTCAGGTACCACCTTATGCAAAGTTTATGAAGGAGATATTAACGAAGAAGAGAACTTTCAACGAAGTGGAGACAATTGCATTCACTAAGGGGTGCAATGTCGTGCTGCAAACCAATTCTCCACCTAAGCTTAAGGATCCAGGGAGTTTTTCTATTCCCTACACTATTGATTCTCTTGCTTTTTATAATGCGTTATGTGATTCTAGGGCGAGTGTCAGTGTTATTCCGTACACTACTTGTAAACAACTTAACATGACCACACTTAAATGTACCAATGTGACCCTCCAAATGGCTGACAGGTCAATTCAGCGCCCCATGGGTGTCTTAGAGGATGTGCCAGTTAGGATAGAAAAAAATTATGTACCCTGTGATTTTTTAGTGATGGACATGGCAGAGGACGCTGAAATACCTATTATCCTCGGACGACCCTTCCTTTATACTGTTGGGGCTCTTATTGACCTTAGGGAGGGTAGTCTCATTTTTCGCATCGGGGATGACACCCTCACTTTTCGACATAACCAAGCACCCCGTCCTCCTGATTTGCAAGCTACTTGTCATGTAAATACCATTCTCGATCCCTCTTTTGATTCTTGCCATTCTTTGTGTATTGACAGGAATTCATTTGACGCTCTGTTACTGCGTCGCATCCATGAAAGCTAGAGGTGGATGAGTTCGAGAAGTTGACCTACGGAGATGAGCCACCTCCCATTTTGGATTATAGTTGTGACCGAAGTGTTGACTTGGAGGCTGAGTTAGATGCTTTAGAGGCCGAGATCTTCAAGGATGAGGCCATTATAGCGGAACAAGCTCACATGGTGGATGACATTGGATATATTCCACCGTTTGAATATTTTTTCAAGAGCAAAGAACACCCCCGCTTTTCTTTTAAGCTTGAGTTTGATTTTGCAATACCGGGCTATTCTTCTTTATTCATTTTCTTAGCCTGCATTATTTATTGGTGCTACTTGTCCGTTTGTTTAGCACATGCTTTACTTTTTTATTTACTATTACGTGCTTCATCGTGTATTGATTATGCCTTTATTCGGCATTTGTTTTAAATGCAGGTTCTGTTCGCCAGATGCGAACTCGATCGAGTTCACCTCAACTCGATCGAGTTCGGCTCCTGCTGGCCGCTCAGACGTCGTGACTGCTTCTGAGATCGCCTGGATGGTCTTCTTCCCCTCTTTTGATGATGGTTTGGGGGAATTTCAGCTATCACTTGGTACTTTTCTTCCTTGCACATTCTTTTATTGCACTATCTTTTTCTTTCCCTATCTATTGTTAGTAGTTTCCTTTAGGTTTGCTGGATATGTTACTGACTGATGTGTTGATAGAGTCACATTGAGGACACTGTTACATTTAGGTTTGGGGGAGTATTTCATTATGTGGTGTGATTTAATTATGTTGCGTTCTTTAATTATGTTTGTGTGCAATTTATATCAAAAATCCAAAAAAATCAAAATTTTTATAAAATACAAAAATATGTTCTTTAATTATTAGCTTAGTTTTGGTGAATTAAATAGCAATGATGATAATTTGCATTGTTTTTGCATTTGAATCCCAAATAGTTATCCATGTACATCGTTTTGACCCGTTAGCCTACGAAAACAAAGCTCAATGATCAAGTCTTGACTGTAATTGACCTGCCTTATATTGATAAGATTTGACAAATTAAGTTGGTAAATAACTTAAATTCTGAGGTCTATAGAGCTTCCTAAGCCAGGAACATTAATAAACTGATCCCATTGTTATTTAGGCTTGAGTGTTGTTTCTCCTTGTGGAATATGTAAAATCAAACAGCATAAGTGTGAAACTGACTGCTTGATGCTTTTATGTGAATGTATGACAAGTAAATGAGGATAGGCGGTCAGTACCCTTCAAATAAGTTTCACATAGCCAAAAATTTGCCTTTCTACCTTTGAGACCAAATTCCCTATGAAAAACTCTTTTGAAACCTTGTGGCATGTTTTGTATTTGAATATTTATAAGCTACAATCCCTGAATTTGCCTACCTTTTTGGGACAATCGCAGTTGCTTGGTTTATCATGATATTTCATTACTATGGTTTGGAAGGGACTAATTTTGTCCAAGTGGGTGTAGTGAAAAATTTTGAGCAATTGTGTCAATCTCTTATGTTGGAAAAAGAGAAAAATATGAAGCACAAGAAAGAAAGAAAAAAGGAAAAAAAAAAAAAGAGAAAAGAAAAACTTCAAAAAAATATTTGTGATACGAAAAAGAAAAAAAAAAAAGAATGCTTCATTGGATTTTGTTAAGAGATTTAAGGAGACTATCTAGAGTCTAATGCATATTTGGAGAGTAATGTTATAAACTCCCATGTTCTATCAAGTTAAGATAATTTCTTTAGTTTTGGGTTGGTTTATATTTCATTACAAAAGTGGTTTTGGTTTTTTTTGCGTTGCGACTACCGTCTTAGCTCCACATATCCAGAACGTGCTTTGGCACAAACCATTTCTTTACCCTTACCCACTAGCCTCATTGCCGTCTTGATACATGTACTTCGTCCATCTATACATGCATAATTGTTGGGGAAATCTTTATCACATTAGATTGCATGCATGTTTCATTAAGTTGAGTGAGTGTTCTTATTTCTTTCTATCTTCACATATAACTCACCCATACATATACCTATGAACTTGAGTGAATCCGCGAGAATCTGACAAAAATTTGTGTTGCAAGGTCGAAAGGTATTTGGTTTTTGTCTATATTATATCGTTATATCAACCTTGTGACTTGAGCTGCGCTTTCTATCACCCGTACCTTTGAATCTGTTTTATTAGTACAATTGGTCCTTCTGTTGTTATAGATGTGGATAGCTTGGGATTTGTATGTGCACTAACATTAGCTCTAAGTTATTTATTCACCATTTGTATGATTGCCTTTTGTACTGTGTGTGATGCTTTGCTTGAGGACAAGCAAAGGATTGGTTTGGGGGAGTTTGATGAGTCATATTCGTAAACACTTTTATGCCTTCCCTTTAGTTGTTTTGAGATGATTCTTGTGCTAAATTGTGTCATTTATATGTTATTTATATTAGAATGTCGATACTTCCGCCTTTTGGTGTTTAATGCAGGATTGATGCATTTATGGAGCAAAATATGGATTGGAGCACCGCGGACCCGACATGAAGGAACACACGTAGCATAGCACGAGGATCTAGGAAGGAAGAGCTAAGGAGATTATCGAAGGCAAGCACAAAGAAGAGCTCCATATAACTAGTACCTACTTTGGAGAGCCATATCTCGAGTTCTACAAATGACAATCAGGTGATTCCAACTGGAGGTGAAAGCTCATCTTCTTAGCTTTCCAACGCCGCAAAAAATCACTTGATTCGGACAAGTAACGAACAAATGGCGACCGTTTGAAGTTCAGTGCGTGAAGCAGAAATTACGCGCTGAGAGAACTCGATCGAGTGCCACCGACACTCGATCGAGAGCCTTGAATGCTCGATCGAGTGCTTTTATTTACCCGAGTTTCCATAATTTGTTTAGTAGTTTACTATAAATAAAGGCTTCGTAGGCTATTGTTAAGTACGCCTTTTATCACTCTAAAACCCTAATTATTATTAGTATCTCTCTAGAATATTATTTAGCAATTGTCTGCGGATCTTGTTCTTCTAATTACGGTATTTAATCAAAATCTCTACTTATTATTCTTCAATCATTCTCGTTCTTAGTTTATTGCTTTATTAATTATGTCTTCAATCAATATTGTTGTAGTTAGATTCCAAGCCATGCGTAGCTAATTTATTTGTCTAGGGTGAAAAGGGATCTAGGTGATTAGAAAGGGGAATCGAACTTTAATGATCTTTAATTGTTAAACTGCTTATTATTATTGTTCTATTGTTGTCTTAAATCTGATTAGTTAATTAATGGCCAGGATTAGTTAATTAGTCTCGCAAATTAGTCTTGAATCCGACCGTAGATTAAGACTAAGATAGGCCACAACAATTGAATAGACTGACCTAATTATAGCGACCGCATGTTAGGTTTAGATCTAAAAATTATATGAATACCGACCGGACATATGATCTTAAATAATAATTTTGCTCAATTAAATTAGTTAAATCTCATTCTCCTGGATAATTGCCTATGTGAACTTGATCCCTAGATCTTTCTTAATACTTGTTTACATCTCTATTTACTTATCTTGCAATTAGTTAATTAGAAAACAAAAACAATCAAAACAACTCAATTATTACCTTAAGACTTATTTACTCTAGCAAACAATTTATTACCGCCTCCATGTGGAATTGATACTTTTCTTACCGCTAGCTATTAGTTAGTAGTATCCTAAGGATTACTTTGATTTAGGGTGACGACTTTACCTTTATCAAATTTGGCGCCGTTGTCGGGAGGCAACAATTTATTTGTTTGTTACTTGTTTAATTTGTCTTTTGTCTCAAGGAACGAAAGTTCCTTGTGACTACTCTCGCCCTTTTCTTGTTAGTTTCTTATATGCCCAGGTCAATTCGGTAACCTCCCTTAATAAACATACATATACACAACATACTACCATCACACCACATTTACCAGCCACAATACCATCCGATATGCTACACTAACCTCAAACTTCCACGTATACCTCCATATGTAAAAGCCATCAAACTCCATTCACCGCATCTGACCCCTCTTAAGATAAACGTCCATTTCTGCTTAATATCAAATTCTTAATGATTCTCTTTAATCATCATCATCTTCTATCTAACTACACCCATAACCTTCATCACCATACATATACCTAAGGCTCTCGCTCACTAGCAATTATATCATCACTAATTTCGTACTCCCTCCTCCATATACCACCACGCACTAGATATAACCATTATCTTAACTCTTTTACATTACCACACGTCCACACTCCTTTCAACTCCCGCATCTAATCTCCAAAACATCACTCCCAACACAAAATTGTACATCTTTTCCTAGATCCTCAAATTTTCTTCTTCTACCCAGTTCATCCATCAGTTAACATAATACTAATCCCAAGGTTCTTATTCCGCCTGAAACTTCTAGCTTTGTGCACAGATTGTACTAACTATTTTCTAAAACCATGACAACAAGCGCCTCACTCCACATGTGATCGAAAGTACCTCAATTATCTCCCACAACTTTGTTTCCACTTATCAAATGCACCACTATAACTATGACAACCACAACCACATGAGACTCTCGTTTATACCATTACTCTACTCTCACCCACGAGTCCAAGCTATCGATAAACAAAAGGGATCATGACAACGATATATATATGTTTATACCCCAAATGACATATCCTTTCAAAATCCCGTCTCACAAGTATACACCTATGTCACGAAATACCCCACTCACCTCAAGTTCATACTTAAGCCAACAGTTAGATCTCATGAACGCCAAACCTATGAAAATAAGACAATAAAACAACCACATCCGAAATTTTATCGACATGCCACGGTATCCACACGTCACTCTATTAAAACACGATAGTAAGACATATACCATTAGAAAAAGGGCAAACAATCTCGAAACAACCATATCGTTTACACCATAACTCTTGGTAATGGCATCGCAACACCGTCACCGACAACCGCATCGCAGCACGAAGATACGCGTATCACTATCATAGAGTACCAAGCTCGAGTTTCATTCCGAAGTACAACAAACACATCGATTATGTAACGTTAATATAGCCTTCCCAAATATAATCATTATATGCATCATGCTACGAGAAATATATAGATAATGATGAGTGAACACCATTCTATACCACTACTCATGAGATTAACACTTTACATAATCACTTACATACATAACACATGCACCTTACCAAACCCAGATAATCACGAATAATTGATTGATGTGACCACGTATCCACTGCCTAACAACCACTAAACAATTTCTTTTTCTGCATCCTACTCTCTCACAACCATGAATATCAACTTCACTAGCACGCACCCGTAATTTTGTCATCAGAGTTACCTCGATATCCATACCAAACATATTCTGGATCATTCCACCCCTTAACTTACTACTAGACTTACTCATCGTACAAGACTTTATCAATACGCATTCTTTAATTCCTCGAAACTCCCGACTATCATGTCATCTCACTCATCTAACATGTAGTGCTTACTCGCATCCTTATTACAATACTTTACACCAATATGACGGCCGCTTTCCATGTCTCATAACTCCTGTCACTTTCACTCGACTCACCTCCGCTATGTTATTCCCAAGACATCCGATCACATCACCAAACCACTCAAGTCTTTATACATGCATCCTACCTAACTCCTTAGTAAAACAAAAATCTTCTCAATGTTCCAATATCATATCCCCTTTACTCAAATCCCTACTTTTCGTTCCCTTTGCCACAAACTCTCTCAGCATTAGACTCATCTCCATGTCCATTCACTACTAACAACAAAACCACTCACTACATATCTTCCAATGAATTACCTCTTTTTTTTATGCATGATATCACTCTTATCTCGTAAGCCTTCTTTTACCGTTAGCACCTTCACACTTTTATATAACTATAACTACTTCTCTGAAATCCAAGTTTTCCGATTAACACCATTATTTACAAATCCACTTGCACGTCCCCATAACTCATAAACCCACCAAGCACAAAATTTCTTTCTAGTTACCGTAACGAAATCCTTTTACGCGCTTCCTAAGTCATCATAACCATATCCATCTCCCTCATTTATCTCTTGCTAGTTCGAATAGCATCGACACACATATCCTATTAATCCCTTTATTTTGTCATTCTTCCAACTTACACTACTACTTGACCATACGGAAACATAACCACTACACTCAAGCTTACGATAACATCGTCCACCCTACCTCACATGACTCGCTCTATAATTTCATATGGTCATAACTTAACTTTATGTTCACCGCTCTTTCCTCATAGACACCTCCGACCACTAGTCTTTCTCACAAAACCATACCGATTCAAAAACTGGTTAACACATGAAATACAACAAAGATATATACGTAAAACCACAACTAGACTGTAAAAGAGACGTCTTTGTAATCAATATGACATGCAAATATGTCAAGCTAATCATAAGACCATAACGTAGCCTACTAAGTCCGGTACTTGTTCAAACTATTGGTCTACCAGGTAAGTTCACAGCCTGCGGCTCAAAAGAAACAGTGATTAGTACAACCAACTCACTCGAGTAACCCCTACTCGGCCAAGTGGCTTCTACTCAGTCGAGATACACGTACTCGGTCGAATTACACTAGCTCGGTCGAGTCCAACTAACTCGGTCGTATCTCACGCACTCGGTAGAGTAATGCTTACTCGGTCGAGTTAACCTCACTCGGTCGAGCCCACCCTACTCGGCCGAGTCATATGCATCAGTTTGGCTTCGTGAAGGGGAAATCGCCCTTCACCTATCATACGCATCAAGTCACCCTATATGCATACTACAACATTCGCACCACAGATAACAACAACCATCGCCAAACTTTCTTATAACATACAATTCATATCACCATCTCATTCACATCTTTCACATGCTCATTACCCTATAGTATACACGAAATCATTACACTTCAAATCACACATGTACATACACACCCTAATCTACCCTTAGTGGCCCAAGTACAAGGTTGTAAGCAATTTCGCGGTTCCGGGACGTCTCCCAAACTTTTGCAGAGCCTTACAAACTTATACCTGGGGTTCGTTTTATTTAAGACACATCCAAGTTTATTGGGTTCATTGGTTTTAGGTGCCAAGACCGTCGCTCTAATATCATTTGTAACACCCTCATAATCCAAGGCCTTTAAGTAGGACCATCAGACTATGAAAGCATTACCATCTCAGTTTCTTGAGGTACAATATCAAGATAAACAAACTGAAAGCAACCTTTATTAAAGATAAAGATTATTGTATACATTACAACCGTCTGATAAACATTCATAAAACAAAACTAAAACAAAACTGTCCGCGGAAGTTAGATAACTATCAAGACATTATATGACTACGTGATTCTCATCCTCCCCGAGCTAGCAAGAATCAACATCTACGAACCTGAGAATCTGTTCACCATTACATGGATCATCACAGCGCACAAACCACAAGCGTCAGAAACTGTTGTAATAAGACAGTCACAATACAATAATTCAAATCACAATCTGATAACCATAATCTGATAACCACAATTCACTGATATCACTGTCACAATAACCAGGTGGTAGCCTCAAACCCCTCATCAATCCCCCATTTGCTCGCAGCAAGGGGTACCTAGATCTTTAATGTGCACATCCTCTCCATGGCGGGTCCCATGAAGAGCGATCGTAGGAGTGAGAGCCGTTTCCCGCAACGGTCACACACATATGTTCCCAATACAATCTTAACAACAGTATAGTAATATTAGATACAACAACAATCATACCGTCACAATCAAACTACACATAAACTGAGTAGGGAAAACCCTACCTCAAGCAATCAACAAGAAGATGCAGTCCAAATCCGTTCTACCAACGCTCCTCTACGAATCATCCTCCTAGAATATATATACCTACGTAGTACTCACTAACCATAGCCAAAATTGTGATAACTATACAATAAGATGATACTTACTTGATAACCACGGACTAGACTAGGTGATCGGCGCTCCTATACTCTTGTTACGGACTCTAGAAGAAATTAGGGACGAGGGGGATGAAAGGTAATTAGGGTTCTGTGATTTCTGAATTAGGGTGAATGAGGTTATAATTCTCGGTTAATATATATAATTACCTACGGTTTAACTTCTGGAGAGTCGCACTCGTTCGAGTAAGACTCACTCGGCCGAGTAACACCTACCTCGGCCGAGTTGCACCTACTCGGCCGAGTATCACTTACTCGGCCGAGTTTGACTAACTTGGTCGAGTTCGACAGACTCAGCCGAGTTTAGTCACAGCTCAACATCTATAAAGGAGGGGTGTTGTAACATCCCGTATTTTTATAAAAGTAATTTTAATAATTTAAAAGTAGTTTTCGGAATTTAATAATATTTTAATTATAATTCGTAAGTTTTATTTTAAGAAATGTCGTTAAGTTCCGTCTTGAGTTTGTTTAATCTAAAGATTTCATGTTTACTCGGTAATTTCCGTTTTAAGATTTTCCGCCACTTACATTTTAGAAACCCGACTCAAGTCAATATAAAGGACACTCCACCCTCATTTCCATGTTACTTCCTCTTCCCCAAAATAAGAATACAATAACATTGTTTCTCCATTGTTACTCATTTACTCCTTCACAAAATCATCATCCATTTACTCATCTCAACTCCGATTGACGCAAGGTTTTCACCTACGCTTTCCTCTCTTCATTTCCGTTCTTTCTATCTCTTTCAATTTCCGTTTCGTCAAAGTTGATTTTGGGACTGTTTTGAGGCTTACTCGAAATTACCCTCAAATAACCCGTTTTTGTTGTTTGTAGGTGTCGAATTGGACGACCCGGACAAGGACTCGTACATTGTTCAAGACTAGAAGTGAAGAATCGCTTTTAAGGTGACGATCATGAGAAACTCGGCCTTTTGTCTAATATTAGCACTATACATGATTTTTAGTATATTTAGTTACTAGAAACATGTTTAGGTTATGTGGATTGTGGTTGTGATGCTGTAAATTAGTTAGTATCATGCTAGGGTTTGATGATTATATGTTTCTCACATGATTTAATGATTATTGATAATGGGTAATGTGTTTGGGTGAAAAAGATGAATGTTTGTATTATGTTTACGAATGTGTTTGCTAATCCTTGAAAATGATTAAAGGATGAAGTATGAGTACTTGTATATGCTGTTTATGGTGATTTTATAAGTGTATGCAAAGTATAGAAGTAAACCTTGAAGTTTGATTGAAGATTAAGAATGGCGAAATGCGTATTTCTGGGACAGAGGGTTCCCAGCCGGTCTGAGGCCGGCGGCCGGTGGACCGGCTGAGAGCCCCATTTGCTATTTGTTGTTTGTCATTCGTGTCTCGCAAAAATTGGGAAAAAGGGTCCTCAGCCGGTGAACCGGCAGCCGGCCGGCCGGCTGGGAGACCTTCTTATTGTTTTTGTGCTTTCGTAAGAAATTGGGAAAAAGGATTCCCAGCAGGTGGACCGGCAGCCGGCCGACCGGTTGGGAGTACCTCATGGTTGTTTTTGGTTGTTTTGAGCATGAGAGATTGGGTCTCTCAGCCGGCTAACCGGCAGCCTGTGGCTGACCGGCTGAGAGCCCCTGATCGAATTAAATTGTTCGTAACTTGTGTTTCACTTGTCGGATTTGATTGATTCTTTTTCCGTATGTTTCGTATGCTTGTTTGAAGTCCCAAGAAATTGGGCGGCGCCTATGTCGGGTTCGGTAATGGATTTGAGGATGAAAGACCCCCCGGCCGGTAACCGGAAGAGAAACCGGCTCTCGCCTCAAATTAGTTCCCGAAGTCGGCTAAGTGTTACGTGGATGTTAATGATGAGTTATTTACGAAATGATTGTCTTTCGAGTTTGAGTTGTTGTATGATGCATGCCATTTCTATAGTCCTTTTTGACTCCTTTTGCATGCATTTCTATGCTCTCTTGCTAACACATTACTACTTTTAGCCCCGAATTGCCTACTTTGAGCCTTCTTGTATTAATTACAAGAATACACTCGGAAGTATGTACTCGGAGCCGAATATTGTCCTCAAGGTTGCATTTAGAAGGTCAGGAGAAGTGAACCACCCTTTGTATCAAGTCAAGGAAGCGCGTTTTTGAAGTCAACGTCCAAGTCAAGACCGAATCCAGTCGATCGACCATTTCTAGTCGACAAGTAAGTCGATCGACCGCTCATCTAGTCGATCGACCACTTTTGGTCGATAGGAAAGTCGATCGATTGGATTCTTAGTCGATCGACCGGTTTCTTTCTTCCGAAGCCCAAATTTAACCTAAGCCCATTAGGTCGTCGAAGGGGAACCAAATCATTTCGTTTTTAAGCAGCTTTTGGAGTTTTCTTTAGAACTACTTTTATTTTAATCTTTTCTCTTTTACTTTTAGACTTTACTCTCAAAACTTGTAATCAGTTAATCTTCCGTAGCATTTCCTAGCTTTCAAGAATTCTGTTCTGCCTTTATACATTCGGTAATTTAATTTTCTTTATTCCTGTTAATATCATTTCTTTACTCCTTGCTTTATATCATTATATCTTGCAAATTTTATTATCAATCATGTACTCCCTTTCCTTTATTTATTCTATCTCAATCGTTCCCTCTATCATGCGTAGCTAATCCACTCGACTAGGATATAGGTGATCCAATGATAATGTGACGATGCTCGTTTAGGTTAGATCGGTCGTTGGTGATTTATCTCTGTTGTTAATTATGACATTTATTTGTGTTTAATTGGTTAAGTCGACGTAGCTAATTATTCGTATGTTAAACCCCGACCTAAGATCGAAAGCCTGGTGAGGGTTAGACCTGTCATAAACATTAGAGTGCCCTAATAAGTTGCGAGAGCCCGTTAGAAGCATTCTAGGGTGAATAGCGATCCGAGAGGACCTTTTCACTACCCCTTAGATTTCCACCTGCGACCGACTCTTGACCTAGACTTGACCGTTACCTTGTCATTGGTGAACCGACTATCCTGGTTCCTTTTCCTTCATATTTTATTTTTCACTACTTTGCTTTACGCTTTTCTTTTCTCTATTCCTTCACTACTTTTAGTTTAGTTATAACAAACAATCAAAAACCCCCAGAATCTGGTTACCTTGACAGACTTTAGTTTAGCTTTTAGAATTCATATCTGTCTCCCTGTGGATACGAACCCGACTTCCTTACTACATTAGTTAGGCCAGTTGGTTATCTTTGATAGGGTTGCGACAGCCCTGTCAAATTTGGCGCCGTTGCCGGGGAGACGGTGATATTTTATTTGCTTTATTTTAGTTTGTCTTTTGTATCAAGGGATTCAATTTCCTTGAGGCAGTTCTCATCCTTTCCTTTAGTTTCTGTTTATGCCCAGGTCCAACAGGTCCGAACTCATACCGTTTGATCCTGAACCTGAGAAGACTTTTCGCGCTTTACGAAACTTCTGGAAGGAAATACGTCAAGCAGAGGATTTGCAAACTCTCGATTCCATTTACGAAGAATTCTCTAATTCTCACGAAGAAGGATTCTCCGAGTTTCATACCTTTGCAGAAGAGACTTCAGAGTTCATAGCTGATATTCCTATACCAGTTACGATGCTGAAATTGTGTACTCATTCCGAGCCCTCACCCGATTCAATTCCCAAGGGTTTCCAACTCCCTACTGCTACTAATGGAAATTTTGATATTCGCCCCTCTTACATAAATCTGGTGGAGCGAAATCAATTTCGGGGAGTGAGCGGCGAAGACCCCGGAAAGCATATGGAGACATATACCGACTATTTCTCAACCATACCACTCACTGCTGGAGTTACGCAAGAACAAGTTAAGGAGGTTCTTTTTCCCTTCTCCTTGTTAGACGGAGCTCGTGAGTGGTACCGTGACCTAGATAAGGAAGCTGCGGGAGTAACTGACTGGAATTCTCTCGCCTTAGCCTTCTACAAAAGGTATTACCCTCCACAAAGAACAAATGCCCTAAGGGGGCAAATCACTAGTTTCAAGCAGTTACCCACTGAGACCCTTTATGAGGCATTTGTCCGCTTCAAGAAACTTATCCGATCTATTCCTCATCACGGGTTCGAGAAATGGTTTTTGTGCAACGAATTTTACAATGGGTTGTACGATGACCATCGTGCTATTTTGGATGCCTCATCAAATGGGCGATTTCAAAAGAATGTTGATGATGATAAGGGCTGGAATGTGATTGAGGAGATGGCAACTCATACTGCGGAGTATGGGAATCCGAGGGGTGGTGCTAGGCCGAGTGTTGGTGGAAGTGACAACAGTGCCCTTGTAGCCCAGTTACAAGCCATGAATGCTAGGTTTGACCGTTTAGAGATGGGTCAAGGCTCGGGAAACCAACAAACTGTGAATGCTATGGTTCAGCAAGAAGTAACTTTTGATCGGTGTGGAGTAGGGGGACATATCGCAGCTGAGTGTATGTCCGAAAAGGAGAAAGTTCTAGCTTTTCAAAGCTATAGACAGAGTGGTCCCTTCTCTAACACCTACAATGAAAGAACAAGAGAACACCCTAACTTCTCTTGGCGAAATCAGAATGTTTTGAATCCCACACCATTACCACCTCCACAACAATCCACATACATACCACCTCACCGTTCCAACCAACAACAATCTTTCCAACAACCACCTTTCCAAAAACCACCATCTTTTTCACCACCACAACCACAACAACCGGTATCTCAGAATGTTGGTGAGATTGCAGAATTGAAGGGTATGCTACAATCTCCTATGGGTCATGTGATGAAAAGTGACCAAGCTAAGGAAGCATCTATCAAGATGCTTGAAACTCAAGTTGCCCAATTAGCATCTAACCAATCAACAAGGTAACCCGGTTCCTTACCCTCGCAACCCGATAAGCCACGCAATTCGGTTAATGCGATCCACTTGCGAAGTGGATCATCTTATGAGGGCCCTCAAATGCCAACTGATGATGGACCAGAAGTGTTAGTAGAGGATGTTGCTGAGTCTGAGAACGAAGAGGAAAATTACACGCACGACGATGCTGATAAAGACAGAGGACGACAGTCGATCGACCAAAACAGGTCGAAAGCAAAGTCGATCGACCAAAATCAGTCGATCCAGAAAGCGATCGACCAACCTTCTGGTCGATCGACCAGATCCCCTCCTGCAGAAAGTCGATCGACCACTCCCGATGCTGAAAGGGTCGTATCTGATGCCACAAGGCTTGCTGATCCAGTTTCTGACAAGGGAACCACTGTCTCTCGTGTCCCAGTGACCGTTCCATTCCCGAGCAGATTACGGAACACAAAAATGGAGCAACAATTCGGTAAGTTCATGGAGGTCGTCAAGAATTTACAGGTAACTGTTCCTTTCACTGAGTTAATCACCCAGGTACCCTCCTATGCGAAGTTTATGAAAGACATATTGACTCGTAAGAGAAGCTTCAACGAGGTGGAGACTATTGCTTTTACCGAAGAGTGTAGTGCACTCTTACAAAGCAAATCTCCACCAAAGTTGAAGGACCCGGGTAGTTTTTCGATTCCTGTTACTATAGGTACCCTTGTAATAGACAAAGCTTTATGTGATTTGGGGGCAAGTGTTTCTGTTTTGCCCTATTCGGTCTGTGAAAAGTTGAACATTGGTAGTCTCAAAGTCACGAGTGTGACTCTTCAAATGGCTGATAGATCTGTAAAAAGACCTCTAGGTGTTTTAGAGGATGTCCCTGTTAGGATAGGTAAATTTTGTATACCTGTCGATTTCATTGTCCTAGATATGGCTGAGGACACCCAAATCCCAATAATTTTGGGTAGACCCTTCCTACACACTACAGGAGCCATTATTGATGTCAAACAGGGGCGTTTGACTCTTGAGGTAGGGGATGATTGAGTGACCTTTAATCTAGCTAACACACTAGCTAAACCTATGATTGAAGACACTTGCTATGCCATCGACATTATTGATGAATCCATGTTTGATTTTTGGTCGGGTTCCCTAATTGGGGACCCGTTAGAAGTTCTAATGGTTCTTGATAGTTTTGCAGAAGATGTGCAGGTTGACTTTACCATGATGAAGAGGGCATTAAAAGGAAAACAATACACCCTCGAGAAAGGTGAGACGGTTGATGCGATAATGGAAACCTCTTATACTGCAGAGGTAACAAAACCAGAACTCAAACCCCTCCCTTCCCATCTCAGGTATGTTTTCCTTGATGATCTTGAACTATATCCTGTCATAGTTAGTTCTAAACTTGATGCTGGCCAACTCGCTGACTTGTTGGTTGTTTTGAAAAAAAATAAGAAAGCTATGGGATACAGTTTAGATGACTTGACAGGTATTACTCCTGATTTCTGCATGCATCGAATTAACCTGGAAGAAGGTAACAAACCTCGTGCGCAAGGTTTACGCCGGCTAAATCAGAATATGCAGGATGTGGTAAGGAAAGAAGTGATGAAACTTCTAGATGCAGGTATAATCTATTCTATTTCTGACTCTAATTGGGTAAGCCCAGTTCACGTAGTTCCTAAGAAAGGAGGGACTACTGTAATTAGGAATGATAAGAATGAATTAATACCAACTAGGACTGTGACTGGGTGGCGGATGTGTATTGACCATAGGCAGTTGAATACCGCTACTTAAAAAGACCATTTCCCCCTCCCTTTCATTGACCAGATGTTAGAGAGATTGGCATCACACAAGTTTTTCTGTTATTTGGATGGGTATTGGGGATTCTTTCAGATTCCCATTCACCCTGATGACCAAGAAAAGACGACTTTTACTTGTCCCTATAGTGTTTATGCATATCGCAGGATGCCATTTGGTCTCTGTAATGCCCCAGCCACCTTTCAAAGGTGCATGATGGGAATTTTTTCCAAGTATATCGAGTCAATCATGGAAGTATTTATGGATGACTTCAGTGTGTATGGGTCTGATTTTTCTTCTTGTTTATCTAACCTTGATAAAATCTTGCAGAGATGCATTGAGGTTAACTTGGTTTTGAACTGGGAGAAATGTCATTTCATGGTGAACGAGGGTGTCGTTCTTCGTCATTTGGTTTCAGATAAGGGTATACAGGTAGACAAAGCAAAAGTGCAGGTGATAGAGCAATTACCTCCTCCCATTAACGTCAAGGGGGTTAGAAGTTTCCTTGGTCATGCCGGATTTTATCGCCGGTTTATCAAGGACTTTTCTAAAATTGCTTTTTGATTTTATCGCCGGTTTATCAAGGACTTTTCTGACGAGTGCCTTATTGCTTTCAACAGGTTAAAGGAAGCCTTGATCACCGCGCCCATAATCCAAGCACCGGATTGGGAGCTTCCTTTTGAGATAATGTGTGACGCGAGTGATTACGCGGTTGGCGCAGTGCTAGGCCAAAGGAAAGGAAAAGCTCTTAGTGCAATCTACTATGCAAGTAGGACATTGGATGAGACGCAGGTCAAGTATGGTACCACAGAAAAAGAGATGTTAGCCGTGGTATATGCATTAGAGAAGTTCAGGTCATATTTCCTGGGATCAAAAGTGATCATTTTCACTGATCACACAGCCCTGAAACAACTCTTAATGAAGAAGGATGCCAAACCGCGGCTGCTGAGATGGGTACTCCTAATTCAGGAATTTGATTTGGAGATTCGGGACAAGAAAGGTTCTGAAAACCTTGTTGCTGACCATTTGTCTCGCCTGGAGTTACAAAATGAGGGAGACAATCTTCCTATTAATGATTTCTTTCCTGACGAGAGTTTGATTGCTTTTTCTATTTCTGAGATTCCTTGGTATGCTGACTTTGCCAACTTTATTGTAGGTAATCTTCTACCTCCGGATTTGAGTTTTCAACAGAGAAAGCGATTCCTCCACGATGTGAAGCGTTATTTTTGGGATGACCCCTTCCTTTTCAAAGAATGTGCTGACAGACTGTACAGGAGATGCATCCCACAATGGGAAACAAAAGCTATTTTGGAGGCTTGTCATTCCTCCTCTTATGGCGGCCACCACGGTCCATCCAGGACCGTGGCTAAGGTACTTCAATCTGGTTTCTTTTGGCCTACCATGTTTTATGATGCTAAAGTGTTTGTTTCCTCTTGTGATGCTTGTCAACGCACTGGTAACATTTCCAGGAGGCACGAGATGCCTCAGGTTGGCATCTTGGAAGTCGAGGTTTTTGATGTTTGGGGAATCGATGCAAGGTCCTTTCCCGTCATCTAAGGGAAACAGGTATATCCTCGTAGCTGTCGATTACGTGTCAAAATGGGTAGAGGCCGTTGCTTCGGTCTCTTGTGATGCTAAGACTGTTGTGTCATTGTTTAAAAAGATCATATGCCCACGATTTGGTGTGCCACGTAATGTCATAAGTGATCGTGGCATGCACTTTAGGGATAACAAGTTATCAACCCTTTTCACAAAGTATGGTGTTTTACATCGTCGAGGTGTGAGATATCATCCCCAAACTAGCGGGCAGGTTGAGGTCTCCAATAGGGAGATCAAGGAGATCCTAGCCAAGGTAGTGTCTAAGTCAAGAAAGGATTGGAGTATGAAGCTGGATGATACCCTCTGGGCCTACCGTACCGCCTTCAAAACTCCAATAGGCACATCACCTTATCGACTAGTCTATGGTAAGTCTTGTCATCTACCTGTGGAGTTGGAATTCAAGGCTTGGTGGGCGGTGAAAGAGCTCAACTTTGATCCTAAGTTGAGCGGTGAAAAGAGACTTTTGCAGCTTGATGAGCTGGAGGAATTTAGGCTTAATGCCTATGACAGTGCACGAGTCTACAAAGAAACGACGAAGAGGTGGCATGACAAGAAAATCCTCGTTCGCGATTTCAAAGTAGGAGAAAAGGTGCTACTGTACAATTCCAGACTTCGCCTATTTCCAGGTAAGTTAAAGTCTAAGTGGTCTGGTCCTTTCACTATCACTAATGTGTCTAAGTTTGGTGCAGTGGAAGTTGAGAATGTCGTAGGGGAAAAATTTAAGGCGAACGGACATCAAGTTAAGCACTATCGAGATCAAGGTGAAGTGATTGGAGTGGTTGAGGTGTTGTACCTTGAACCACTAGACGTTGCCGAGCTTTGAAGGAAGTTAGAGGTCGTGCGGGACCCTTATAAATCAGCGCTTTCCGGGAGGTAACCCGGCTTGTAATTTGAAGTTTTGTTTAGTTTCGAACTTTTTAGACTCAGACATTTGTTGCTTTTAAGAACTTGTTGTGGTAGTAGTAGAGTTCTAGGTGTTTTTGTTGAAGATTTGCAGGTGTTTTAAGCAACGGAAGTCGTTCTATGCAATTTTTGCCGTTGGCGAAGTGATACGGGGAGTATTGAACGGACAAAAATCAAAGAAAAGGAGTCAAGATGGTCGACCGACCGTTTTTAGTCGATCAAGGAAGTCGATCGACCAAATGTGGTCGATAAAAAAGTCGATCGACCGTCTCTTGATTTGCACGAGTCTCCTTTTAGCCGACTTAGCCGATCGACCATTTTCAGTCGATCAATAAGTCGATCGACTCATTTTGGTCGATCCAAAAGTCGATCGACTGGATTTTCGCGAGAGGTTCCTTTCTTTTGTTTCTTTTTTCAGTTTTCTAATTACCTCCCTCTTCAAACACCCTTTTCCCTTCTAACATAAACCCTAACTCTCTGTCTCACCCCTTTTTCCCTTTTCCCTCCTTCAATCTACTCTATTTAGATTACCTTTGCTAGTTTTTGGGTTTTTAAGCTCAAAAATTTCAGATCTAGTCTTGTAAGGACATATTGTTGAGGTATTTTTCTTCCTTTTCCTTTGTTTCCTCCCTTTCAATTTTTCGATTTTTTTTTCCTTGTTTGTTTATTTTCGTTCCTTTTCATCTAGTATCTCGTTTATCCTTTTCGTCTTTCTGATTTTCGTTTTTTTTCAGATTTTATTTTTTCATCTTTAGGTTTTTTCGTTTTCTCTGTTTTTTTCAGTTCTGTGTTCTTTATTTTCGTTTTTTTTTTTTTCTTTATTTTCGTTTAGTATGTTTGTATGTTGCTGCTAGTTACGAACTTCTTCTGATTATGTTCATGGTTGCTCTTCATTGTAGTATCCCTAAATTTTTACTCACAAAAATTAAGGTTTTCAATTGAAAAATCAAAAACCCTAATTTAGATGACTGATTTGGGGAAATTAATGAACATATTGTTGATTCAACTAACTTTGGGTTTACTTTCTGCTACTCGATCTCCTAGTGCAGATTTGACATGGAAGGCAACAAGCGAAGAAGGGAATCGCGACGGAGCGGAAGCCATGACGAAGGGAGCAGCAGTTCACACTCCCAAGGGAGTTTTCGGAATGCTATGGTGACACGGGGACCAGTGGATAGCCTATCGGGCTATCCCGAGGTACAATTTTACGTTCCTGCACAAAGAACTCATTTTGAGAACCTCTTGGGAACTACTATCACCCCCACTCGTTTTCTCCATCGACCTAGCCTTGAGGCCATAGGATGTTTTGCGACCGTAGCTGAAATCCTCAATGGAACCGAAATGGGTGGGTTGGCTAGGATGTACGAATATACTTACCCCGTGCTTACTCTGGAATTTTTTAGCTCCTTTGTTTTTAGAGCTAGTGTTTTTTAGAGCAACTCGGGCAGCCCTTGTGTGTCATTTCGACTCATGAACCAAACCTTTGTTTGGCCCTTGAGCACTTTTGGGGCGGACCTTGGTCTAGTTAGTGAGGGTTATACCTCACTGCCTAGGGCATTGTACGACCCTTTTTGGGCAGCCATCTCAGAGGGCCCGAGCACCGACTCCAAACGTCGTGGTGCATCCGTGCACCTCCCTCTCCTCAGGTATGTACTCCGTCTCATGGCTAACACGATCTTTGGAAGAAAAGAGTCTAATAATATAAACACTTGTGAACTCTCTCTTCTAGCCGGCTACATAAACTTTGATCGTCGCCTTCCATTTGTACTTAATGTGGCCTATCTCACGGCCAACCATTTTCACCAGCTTGGACTTGGACATTTAGCCACATTGACCTGTGGCGGGCTAGTGACACATATTGCCCGCCAGCTTTTTCCAGACTTCCCTAGAGGCCTGTTACCCTTGGGGCATGAGCTACCTTTAGGCCCTAGTACTAACACTTACATGGACATTCCATACATGGAATCCATCAGATGGCTAATGCATGACCGGGTTTGGAAAATTTCTGGTCGACCTACAGTGTCTTTGCCTTGTACCTATTTACCACAGGTCACCCCCTTGACTACCGTGACAGGCCGTACACGACCTCCACCACCCTCCTATCTCATTGACACCTCTGGCACTGGCCCTAGGCGTCGTCCTTCACCTAGGCACCCTCCTTCACCTCCACCTTCGACTTGGGAGACCAGTGCGAGTTCGGGGGGGCGACGTCCTTCACCTCCGGCCCCTTTTACCTCTCACGTACAGACTGAGGAGCCTCGTTTTGACCATCATGAGCATCGATATGGGTATGCCTCTTTAGATGTCCCTTATTTTTCCTCTACTCCTGTCTACCCGGCTAATTACACTAGCCCACCATCTTTTACGAACCCCACTACTTACGATCAGGGGGTTCGCGATAGTATGATCACTGGTTTGTGCAGGGCAGTAGCGCGGATAGAGTTGCATCAGTCCTTGACGCAATTCCCCATTTATGAGCGGTACGCTAGGGAGGGATGGTTGCCACCAGCTGGGTGGCCACACCCCTACTTTTACCATTACCCGCAGGGAGGTTATGCTGCAGCAGAGGAGGAGGAGGACACAGATGAGGTGGCACGGTACAGAGAGGAGAGGGCGTCCCGCACTCATGCACGCCATAGTGTAGACCCCGATTATGAGAAGGAGGAGGAGGAGGACTAGTTGCTAGTCGGTTTGGGGAGGTCTTGATACAGGTTGTGGTATTCCATTTCTCCTTCACTTTTATTATTTTTGCATATAGTAGTTCGCATTTCCCGTCCCCCTAACTGCTGCTGTTGTGATGTTGTTGAGTACAACGAGGGCGTTGTACGAGTTTGGTTTGGGGAGGGTATGTGTTTCATTGCATTTCTTGTAATACCCCGTATTTTAGCCTTGGTCAACGGCAGTCAAACTGTGTTTTATACAAGTATTTCAAAGAGAACGTTTATTTACATAAACGGTTATTATTTTATATTTACTTCTTGTCTATACTCAAATTCCATTATTTATTTATTTATTTATTTATTTATGTATTTACTTCTTTATTTATTTATTCAAGTCTTAATCATATTAAATCATAATTTTATATATCTTATGCTATTCTATTTTAATATTTATTATTGATATTTGATATGTGATTAGCATTTAATTATTTGAGATATCGGTTAAGTGTTTATACGTTATGAACGAAGCTTTGAGTGCGGGTATTTAGTTGTCGAGTCTCGTTCTAATCGTGCTACAAAGTCTAGGAATGCGTGATAGAGTATCACTTGGGCCTCGAAATGCGTATCAAGGTTGTACTAGCCCAACTCGACACAGCAGCCCACACGTACACAACCTCAACAAATTCTATCTGCCTCTCTACATAAAAGGGTCTCGAAACCCTAACCCTAACCCTACAACGCCTCACACCTCCACATAAACTTACTGCCGCCACATCATAGAACAGGGAGGAGGGGTTACACGGTGGTTTAAGGTTGTCGTTGGTGGTTCGTTTTGCATCTGAAGGATCCGAGTTCGAGGTGGAATATTTCTAGCGGCTGTTCAGTTGTCCTTCTGCAATTGAGGTAGGGGAAATATATTATGATTCATGTTATGACATGAAATGTGTAAGTGATGCTTATTACGAGTTGATATAATTGATTATTACTGTACTATGGATTGTATTATTATTACTGATCACTGTGGAGATCGGGAGGTGTGAAATGGGTCTTGTGATATGGGTCTTGTGATATGGGTCTTGTGATATGGGACTTGTGATATGGCCATGGGAGGTGTGGTGTGATGGAGGTGTGGTGTGATGGAGGTGTGGTGTGATGGAGGTGAAGTGGTTGATTGGATGATATGGAGTTGGAGGAGGATACTGTTCTATTGTTAATTATGTCTTATCTGTTTTTACCTACTCAACCTCGCGGTTGACCCTGTGTATTCGTGTGACACCTACGATGATCCGGAATGGGGAGTAGATTCTACAAGAAAGAGACAGACGAACCAGGAGCTGGGACGGGAATGTGAGATGCGGACTTGAGACCGACTTAGATCTACATCATATATAGAGTAGTCGTCAGTTATGCTTTTATCTTCTATGTAATCTATGTAACAACAAAAGTTTAAATTTTATCGGGTGTTATAAAGTACTTTGGTTTGTTTTACTTTGTTATTCACTGCTTCGGATATTCCGAGATGGTAACAGCCCAATTTACTGAGGATGTCTTGCTAAAGGCTCCTCAATAAATCGGGGTGTTACATTTCTTCACATGGTTCCTTGCATTTAGTTTATTTTTGTTGCATATATATTAAAAAAAAAAAATATCATGTTTGTTTTGCATACTAGATCGAGTCAGTTTGGAGTTTCTCAGTGCTTTTAGACCGTTGGATTGCTCAAACTAGGTTTTGTTTCATTTCTTATAGCACGTCCTTTGGCATTTCTCTCGAATCTCGTTTCAAAGCATGTTGGATTATGGACTAGACTTGATTTACTGGCAACCTACAAAAACTTTCTAAGGATTTAGAGCTTTTAACCGGTGACATTCATGACCGGTTCATCTAGGAAAGTGAGTAGTTACTCCTTATAAGACACGTAACATCAATTTGCATAAACATGAGTTCAGTCTTCTTTATACCTGTATGCATTCGGGTCTGAGGTTTGTTGGTACATGTGGCAGAGGTTCCCTTTTATTCTTTTTTACCCATAAGCTTCACAAAGCCAAATTTGCCTATTTTTGTCCCATATAGCTACAATACATAATTTTACCCACCCTAGCCGAGCTAGTAATGGTAGCATTTTGGGAATGTATCGTTTTGCATTTTGGTTGTTTCTTGTCGAAAGAAGGAATGGTGAAAAAGAAAAAAGAGGATGTTCAAAAAAAAAAAAAAAAGAAAAAAGAAAAGAGAGAGAGAGAGAGAGAGAGAGAGAGAGAGAGAGAGAGAAAATTCAGAAAAAGAAATTCAGAAAATTGGAATGAAAAAAAAAAAAAAAATTGTGAAAAGTTGAAGAAGTCGTTTGACAATTTCCGCTCCCATGTTTAACTTGTATCTTATGGGGAGTTAATAAAATTGTGGTTTTGTGAGTTGGGTGCATCCATTTTGCACAACGTTTGTATTGATAATTTTGAGTACGAAGTTTGGGATGATACACTTTGTTTGGTTCGTATTGTTGCTAGCTTGGCTACTAACTCCTCTCTACCAAACTCATTTTAGCCCCTTCTTACCCATCGCCTCACTTTACCCATATGAAAACCCTCGGCATGTATCATGGTCATCAGTTTGGTTGGAATGCATATGTACGGTTGTAGAGACTCTATTCATGTTAGATTGCATGCGTGTTCTTATAGGTCGCAGTTAGGTGAGTGATCTTAATTCTTTCTATCTTGCACTATATAATGCCTTGTGTTTACAGGAGTGATTGAGTGACCCGTGAGAGTACGGTCTTGATAAGTCTAAATAAGTCTAAAGTCCAACTGTTTGAGAAACATGCATAGATTCGTTTGCCATAGCATTTGTCGATTTGAGATGATCCCTTGCTTAGTTTTTGGTGTCCACGGTTTACTTGTTCACGTTTAACTCCTAGTCTTTGTTTTTACACTTTTTGCTTGGGGACAAGCAGAGGTTCGGTTTGGGGAGGTTTGATGCATGCCATTTCTATAGTCCTTTTTGACTCCTTTTGCATGCATTTCTATGCTCTCTTGTTAACACCTTACTAATTTTAGCCCCGAATTGCCTACTTTGAGCCTTCTTGTATTAATTGCAGGAATACACTCGGAAGTATGTACTCGGAGCCGAATATTGTCCTCAAGGTTGCATTTAGAAGGTCAGGAGAAGTGAACCACCCTTTGTATCAAGTCAAGGAAGCGCGTTTTTGAAGTCAACGTCCAAGTCAAGACCGAATCCAGTCGATCGACCATTTCTAGTCGACAAGTAAGTCGATCGACCGCTCATCTAGTCGATCGACCACTTTTGGTCGATAGGAAAGTCGATCGACCAGATTCTTAGTCGATCGACCGGTTTCTTTCTTCCGAAGCCCAAATTTAACCTAAGCTCATTAGGTCGTCGAAGGGGAATCAGATCATTTCGTTTTTAAGCAGCTTTTGGAGTTTTCTTTAGAACTACTTTTATTTTAATCTTTTCTCTTTTACTTTTAGACTTTACTCTCAAAACTTGTAATCAGTTAATCTTCCGTAGCATTTCTTAGCTTTCAAGAATTCTGTTCTGCCTTTATACATTCGGTAATTTAATTTTCTTTATTCCTGTTAATATCATTTCTTTACTCCTTGATTTATATCATTATATCTTGCAAATTTTATTATCAATCATGTACTCCCTTTCCTTTATTTATTCTATCTCAATCGTTCCCTCTATCATGCGTAGCTAATCCACTCGACTAGGATATAGGTGATCCAATGATAATGTGACGATGCTCGTTTAGGTTAGATCGGTCGTTGGTGATTTATCTCTGTTGTTAATTATGACATTTATTTGTGTTTAATTGGTTAAGTCGACGTAGCTAATTATTCGTATGGTAAACCCCGACCTAAGATCGAAAGCCTGGTGAGGGTTAGACTTGTCATAAACATTAGAGTGCCCTAATAAGTTGCGAGAGCCCGTTAGAAGCATTCTAGGGCGAATAGCGATCCGAGAGGACCTTTTCACTACCCCTTAGATTTCCACCTGCGACCGACTCTTGACCTAGACTTGACCGTTACCTTGTCATTGGTGAACCGACTATCATGGTTCTTTTTCCTTCATATTTTATTTTTCACTACTTTTCTTTACGCTTTTCTTTTCTCTATTCCTTCACTACTTTTAGTTTAGTTATAACAAACAATCAAAAACCCCCAGAATCTGGTTACCTTGACAGACTTTAGTTTAGCTTTTAGAATTCATATCTGTCTCCCTGTGGATACGAACCCGACTTCCTTACTACATTAGTTAGGCCAGTTGGTTATCTTTGACAGGGTTGCGACAGCCGTGTCATTGTACATCTTTGAGATGACATTTGTAATTTGTGTAACCTGCTGTGCGCTGCTATAGTACTCGAGTTCTCACCTGATTGCATTGGGTAGCTGGTTGGCCGTAGTGACTTGGTTCTCACGGTCAGGTCTTAGATTGTCTGCCCGCCTTCGGGCATATCTCGTTCCTAGCTAGTTCGGGTCTTGGGGGTGCCTTGTGCACTTGTCGAATCGGGGATCGTAATCTGTTTGCGCTCCGAGAGTCTGGCCAGGTTTAGACTAGGACAGTCTTTTGATGTCGTCCTACCAGGGGGTTGTATAGTCTGAGATTGGGGATGTCGTAGTATATAGACAAGTCGATTGTCGGCCTGCTCATTGTAGTAATAGTCGAGTCACTTGGATGATCTATCTTTTGTTTGTAGAGTCACTTGGATGACCTATCTCTTGTTTGTAGAGTCACTTGGATGACCTATCCCTTGTTTGTAGAGTCACTTAGATGACCTATCTCTTGTTTGTAGAGTCACTTGATTGGCTTATAGTTGTAAGAGTCGAGTCACTAGGTGACCTATCTCTTGTTGATATAATTGGATGTTGAGCATGCTTTAGTTTGTGTATAAGAATGTATTATACTTGGTTATCTTAGTATTGCTCGTCCAAGGCATTCGACGACTCTTAGTGCAGTTTCGTAAATGGTTTGGATTGAAAGACCCCCCGGCCGGGCAACCGGAAGGGAAACCTATCCCTTACCACCACCACAACCACCACCACGGTCACCCTAGGTACGGTTGCTGCCCTTTACATCCCCTCTAACCCAGACTTAAGGAAAACATCAAAAAACATGTGATAGACGAGCAACGAGGTAGAACTTACCGAGGTTTAAGACCATGAGGATGGGTTATCTACCTTGGTAGCAATCCGGTGATGAAGGAGATTGGTTCGTTGAGAGTATGAGATTATGGGGAAGTCGATGTATGCAAAAATATGGAGGTTGGGGGCGGAGGACGAATGGAAGTTGGGTTTAGGGTTTGAAACTAAAATACATATTCCAAGTTACGTTTAAAACGTAGTAATATAATAATAGTAACATAGAAATATAATAATATAGAAATATAATAGAATAATAATGTAACATAGTATTATAAAAATTATACTAATTAAATTATGTAATTTAGTTTTAGTAGATATTAATTAAACTAATTATAAAAAATATAAAATTATTAGCACTTACGTAACAATATATATATAAAAATTAGGATTTAAATAGGGTTACGACTTAAATAAATAAATAAATAATAGAATTTAAGTATAGACGATAAATAAATATAAAACAAGAAATATATTAAATTATAAAGGTATTATTAAAATTAAAGAAATACTAATGAAATGTCATTTCATGAAATAATCATCAAATATAAAATGATTATGAAATATGAAGTAGAAATACGATTTATAAAATAATAATAGTTTACGTAAAATGCTTTATGAACATTCAGTTTGAAATAGTGTAGAAAACTTGGTTTGACTACCGTTGACCGAGGCTAACATACGGGGTATTACAGTCTTCCCTGCTTAAAAAGAACTTCGTCCCCGAAGTTCACCACACTACCTATCACCTAACCAAAATCAACTGACGCCCTCTACTCTACGTCACTACCAACAGAAATGGTATATGTTGCACGGAACATATAACAAGCATGAAACAATCACAAGTAGCAGTTATATAGGCTTCAAAACGCGAAATTGTTACATTCTATCCCCCTAAAGAAACTTTGTCCCCAAAGTTTAACACACAACAGAAATTCATGACACTTAAAGGACCATAACATTGACCAAAATATAACAAATTAATCAGGAGACTCCATTTATGGTAAATCTCAGTCAAACCAATCATAATATATTAATTAGCCAGATCGCAAATCACCAAGATTTTACAATCCTACCCTTCTTAAGACATAGTTACGTCCCCGTAACCTCATTATAAAATTCCACATTCAAAGCTCAAGAAGATCACCAAACAAAATTCACAAATTATCTGATAAGTTAATTACTCTATACTAGGCAACTAGCATTCGACTTTTAAAGCAACAAAACATATTCGTCAATTTTGTGCCACACAGTAAAATCAGGCAACTAACACTTATATACCTTTGGAAATTCTGACACAGAATTAACACTTTTACATCAATGTAGACAATTAGCTAACGCATAGTTCATTCTTGACGAATTAATACATTTCATGAATATCATAAGGTCACATTAATGGAATTTAATAACATCTGTATAATTGAAACTACTTTATATAAAACTCACTGAAATAAATAAGGTTATATTATCATATAATAAAGTTCATATCCATATCATATGCCTACTGTTCATGCTACAAATGTCATATCAGGATATCACATGGTTACATCACATAATTCATATTTGATTAAACTTTTATATTGAAAACTTACATAACTTACAATTTCAACAATCATACATCACGCTGCAACTTTCAAAAATCATAATTAAATAACCGCTTGGACATTTTGTGAGATATTATATTTTTTTAGAAAATATAATGAATTAGCTAATCATAGGAAAAATAATCACTTGCAAAGCTTAAGGAAATTATTTATAACAAATTTTACAATTCAATTGGTCTGAACAGAAACATTACTACAGTTAGACAGAAAATTGGGCAACTTGCAAAAATCACAATTAAATAACTACTCGTTAAGATTTTCCGTGGCTTATCATTTTGAAAACGTGAATGAAAATTCTAAAAAGTGGAGTTGGAATCATGCAAATAAATAAATAAACACGTTTTAAATGATTTCTTTTCCAAAAACATAGGTCAAAACGGAACTGTGCAGTAACAATCTGACCACTGTCAACTAAAATTTTTATTTCTCTCAAAATATAACTCCTATTAACATTAAACCAAAGGCATTGGGAAGCTAACTCAGGAGGTTATCATACATAAAATTTTCAAATACATATATGGAACACATTTTAAATGGCAACCCGTACAAACAAGATAACATTTTGAAAATTTATACAATTTTGGTTCGTTAAAAATTGTTTCACATTATCACATTTAAACACAATCATTCCTTCTCTAAAACATGTTGGCATATCGTCGAAGCATAGAAATCATGTTGCACAATATTAGCATTTATTCATCGTTTCAAGCTGTAATTGTCATATAAAACACGGTAAGGATTGCGAAACAGAAAAGTAGATCAACTAAATGACTGAATATTTATACATCTATATAGAATGTAACACATAACTATATGACAATCATGGCTTGAGGCAACATGTTCCTCATATCACTAAACATGGATTGCTAAGGCAATTAGCAAAATAATAACAATCATAAATCTCAAAATTCGATCATATTTGCCTAGTAAGCCAAACAGTAACTCTTGTAAAGAATAAAGCATTCAAACAAGAAGTATATACACACTTAAAATAGCAACAAAACAATTATCAACGAACATGACACCCGTTTCGGTCTACTAGCTTTACACATAGGACTTAACTTGATTCCGTATTCTGTAACAACATTAACATTTCCTGGCTGACTCTACTAACCATTCCAGTCAATCATGGTCATATTTATCCTACATCTAACCTCCTAGGTAGCTATAGCTTATGGTTCTTCTATCATCAACTCATTACACATATCATTATACTATATATCTACCTAAGGGTTCAGGGATCATAAAACCGCATGCATATCATCATATAGTTCATAATTCACAACTCATGCCGTCCATACACTAAAATGTCACTCAGCTATTCAAATAATCCAGCATGCCAATGTCAACCATATACTTTCATTGCACCTCATTAACCATGTATCACATCATTACTTACCTCATTCCGCTCCTACAAACTGTTAGTACAATATAGGCAAGGTCTGATCTTTTACTTTGTTACTACCCACTCTCTGCATCTCTCAAGGTTACCAGGTTAGACTGAAAAGGCCAGTGGCTTGGTTTGAGGGGGCCCCTAACTCATCCCAATCCTGGGGCTCCTAACAGTTACTAACCTAGGGTTCGTTTTATTTGACTCTTCCTATGTTCATTATTTTTCATTTGGTTTAGGCCTGAGGATCGTTCGCTCTGATACCACTTTGTAACACCCCCATTTATTTAAGAGCCTTTAGCAAGACATTCTCAAGTAAATAGAGCTGCTACCATCTCGGAATGTCCGAGGTAGTGAATAACAAAGTAAAACAATACAAAGTACTTTATATAAAACAGAAAAAATTTAAACTTTGGTTAGTACAGTTACTACACAACGGAAAAGAAAATATAACTGATGACTTCTCTAGATGTGATATAATTCTAAGTCGGTCCAAAGTCTGCATCTCACATTCCTGCCCCAATTCCTAGCTCATCTGTCTCTGACCTGTAGAATCTACTCCCCATTCCGGATCATCGTAGGTGTACACGAATACACTGTCAACCTCGCGGTTGAGTAGGATAACACAATAATAAATAATGCAACAGTTAAATGATATGCAAATGCCATGATATGCTCGAGCTCAATCACAATCTCGATCTCAAATCTCAATCTCAAACCCGAAACACCAAGCCATACCGAACCTCCCGGCAGACTATAATCGGTCGTCACCGAACACCAGCTCAATAGCTGATAAGACACCAGGCCTGGTCTGCAGAACCACCCTGGGCTTTATATCAGAACAATATCTGACCATAACTTTCTCAGTAACCAATGCATATGCTATGCTCATGAATGCAACGATATAATTATTCAATCATGCTATCAAATAATGAAATGCTCATGACATTACCAATAATCCACAATCAATCCAACCAATATCTATCTCACATCAATCATGCTCAGCATCCATACCACAATACCACATTCATTCATAACACATAATAGAGGGTAAGGTCAGTGTATCCTACCTGGATAACCATGTAGTCCAAAAGCAAGCCAGCAAGTAAACAGAATATTGCCCCTTCAAAATCGTCACCTAACAATATAGTATACGTAATCACTAACTAATACAATTATGCAAACTAATTTAATATCTCTAGTATTCAAATTAATTATTTAAATAATATATTACGCATAACGAGACCGTATCAAACATGACCACTTTAATTAACTTAGACAACTCGTCCTTATTACTTTTATAACTAACTCAATTAAATAAGCGAACATACAGAATATAATTGAACTATCGATAACCGTCACATTCGTGTATAATAAGATTCACTTAACAACTTTAATAATTAAGCGAACAATATTTGTAATAATAATAAACATACCACTAATAATATTAATATTAACAATAATTATCAATATTAACAATAATTAACAATATTAACATATAATAGTAACATCTACTGAAAAATAATAATACGAATGTAATATATACTACTACTAACGTAACATATAATTAATAATAATAATAATAATAATAATAATAATAATAATAATAATAATACACAGCAACAACAACACAAACAACAACAAGGAATAATAATAAAAATAATATAATAATAATAATAATAATAATAATATAATAATGAGAATAATGTATGCAGGCAGCCACTAAAAACAAACCTACGAAAACCATGTAAAAATAATATAGTAATATTAAGAATACGTAAACAAGCCCAGACCGTCGTTCTACACCACCCGCGTACCCGTCTTCGCGACCCCATAGCCGCCAGTCTGGCCACCCACAGCCACCGTGGAGGGTCCCAAACTAAACTACATACTACCACCGATGACTTACACCTTACGAACACCTCTCTCAGCCCTTACAGCCACCACAAACTACTGCCCTAACTGCATATACAACAATGCCGAAACCGCGCCCTTCGTTCTTGCTCCGACAACTACCACGCGAAACACTACTACCCATTACCGCTCCGTTCACCACCACGACAGCACACTAACCGAGGTTTAATATCATCCTGAGCCAGACCCACAACCCAAGGTCTAGTCGATATGACACGGTGCAACAACGAAAGGTAGTTTCAGGTTGTTTCCCCCACGTTACAAAGTCCATTGTCGAAACCTATCCCTTACCACCACCACAACCACCACCACGGTCACCCTAGGTACGGTTGCTGCCCTTTACATCCCCTCTAACCCAGACTTAAGGAAAACATCAAAAAACATGTGATAGACGAGCAACGAGGTAGAACTTACCGAGGTTTAAGACCATGAGGATGGGTTATCTACCTTGGTAGCAATCCGGTGATGAAGGAGATTGGTTCGTTGAGAGTATGAGATTATGGGGAAGTCGATGTATGCAAAAATATGGAGGTTGGGGGCGGAGGACGAATGGAAGTTGGGTTTAGGGTTTGAAACTAAAATACATATTCCAAGTTACGTTTAAAACGTAGTAATATAATAATAGTAACATAGAAATATAATAATATAGAAATATAATAGAATAATAATGTAACATAGTATTATAAAAATTATACTAATTAAATTATGTAATTTAGTTTTAGTAGATATTAATTAAACTAATTATAAAAAATATAAAATTATTAGCACTTACGTAACAATATATATAAAAATTAGGATTTAAATAGGGTTACGACTTAAATAAATAAATAAATAATAGAATTTAAGTATAGACGATAAATAAATATAAAACAAGAAATATATTAAATTATAAAGGTATTATTAAAATTAAAGAAATACTAATGAAATGTCATTTCATGAAATAATCATCAAATATAAAATGATTATGAAATATGAAGTAGAAATACGATTTATAAAATAATAATAGTTTACGCAAAATGCTTTATGAACATTCAGTTTGAAATAGTGTAGAAAACTTGGTTTGACTACCGTTGACCGAGGCTAACATACGGGGTATTACAGACAGTCCTTTCTTTCATACTGTAGGTGGAAAAATGGAGTTTGCTTGATTGGATAAGGATGTAATCTGATTTTGTTGTTTTGCAAAGAGTGGTAGGTAGAGGAGATGATAGCCTTTAGAATTCTCGGTTGTGTCTTAGATTGGGCCTCTAGGCTTCGTCTCTGTGTTTTCTAAAAGCGCTGGTCAGCTATGACCCTCCTTTTGTAAGGTTCAGTCCTCTTTTAATAATAATATTTACATTTTATCAAAAACAAAAAAATGTACTTGCAAATTTCCTTGTGGTTCTTCTCGGTCATAATCTGCGGAAAAACAACGACGACAAAAAGAATTAGACATTGATAATGTCATCAAATGATTGATTAGAGAGAGGAGAAGAAATACCATGGTTGCAGCTTAAGGTTATTAATCCGCAAAAAAATGAAGTTCTTCATTCTTGTAATAATCACAATTTTTTGCAATTTTTACAAAAATGATGATGGTTTGGGGAGTTAAAACAATAATTTTTATTGCATTGTTTTAACTTATTATACTCAATATATAATTGATTAAAGTCGGGTTCTAATAATTTTGTTTTATTCCAGAATAATGTATTTGGATTACTTAATTTTAATAATATAATTAGTTTTTAAATCTTAAGTTATTATTAAAACATTTGTTTCGGTTATTTAACTAACACCTCCTTTATTATAAAGCCATAACTTCCAATTTTTTAATTATATTTTTCGACGTTTCAAGTTATATGTCAAATGGTTCTTATATATCTTATTATATATAAACTTTTTTTATTTATTTTTATTAAAGCTTTTACTTATGCAACACTTCGGTTATTAATATATTTAACAACTTAATTGTTCCTTCTCTATAAAAATTAAAATTCAACAATCCCGTGAATTTTCACGGGTGTTACACTAGTTAAATCATTAATTAAAAACACACTTGCATATCTAAATTTTACATTAAAAAATTGAAGGAAATTAAGTTAAGAATTATTCGTTCCCTAGATATCTTATTTAAAGTTTCTAAAAAAAATTCTTTCAATACAATAAGATTTTCGAAAATATTATTTTAGTAGATTTCAGAATATTAACAATTGCAATTCATAAATAGGCGTGTTGATACCCTTAATTAATTGATTAAAACTCTACTTGCAAACATTAGCTTGTGTGTAATTGTTCCCATGTTCGAACCCTACTAACTTTTTTAATTTTTATAAAATTAACTCGTATTTTTAACAAAATTTAATTAATTAAATTGGATATATTATATAATTGAATTTATATGATTTAATTAGGCCTTCACACAAATTATTAATTAAATTAAACATACCGAATTATAATTACATACTAAATTAAAAAAAATAAAAAATACAAAATAAAAATATTCCATGTAATTTAATTAATTCGAAAAATATATAGAATATTTTATTACTAACTAAAACGATTTTTTTAAAAAAAATATTAATTTCCAGAATAACTTTTATTAATAATTAAACCAGTTTTATTTTTTAAAAAAAAAATTGAAAAAAAAAATTATTACTTATTGATTAATTACTTAAAAAATTATTCTTATTGATTAATTACTAACTAAAACAAAAATGTAAAAAATAAATTCTAAAAATATTAATTGATTCTACTACATATTACAAAAATATTTATTTTACAAATAAAATCATTCAATTTTGTTAAGAGAATAAAATTTAAACAAAATAACAAACTTTACTAAGCTAACTCTAACTACATGTTAACTAGACTCGTAAAATTACTAAACTACCCTAAAACTAACTAATGTGGTTTAAGTTGGGTTATCTACATGGCGAGACGTGATTGGTCGTATATGGAGTTTTCCATACACAATGTGTATTTGTAACCTTTTCCGAGAGAAGAGATTTGCGTAAACGTAGTTGTCGTATTATTTCATTTGTGTCTTCACAATTACAATCGTACCGTATTTAGAGTATACTAGTTTAGGACCCGTGCAAAATTGCACGGGAAGGTAAAATAATACTTCCTCCGTTCATATCCAAAGCGCATATATGCTTTTTGCACAAATATTAAGAAAGATATTAAAAAACTATTTAAAGGTACATTTGGAAGTGTGTAAGATGTTTTTTTATTAATTTAAATGTGTGATGGTGGATTATAGGTGGGCCATGGAGTGGCATTTTATGTAGATAAATGGTTTCCATAAGGGTAGTTTAGTCATTTTGTTTTCTTTTTTAGGAAAGTGGTAGAGTGGATATGAATGGATGAAAAAGGAATATATGTAGGTTGGATATGAACGGAGGAAGTATATAAATAGCCATTTAAAATTTCATAGTTGTAGTATTATTTTATTTAAATATAAATGTACAACATTTTACACTTACAACAAAAGTATATTAAAATTAAATTCAACGTTTATTATACTTTTAACATTAAATTAAAGGGTACATCTCTCACTGACATCGGCACGTACCCTATTTTGATTTAATAATCAAAATACACATGATCAAAATAATTAAAATTAAAAGGTACATATAGAAATCGCATGTTTTCCCTATGTTCTTAAACTAATACAACAACGTTCGTATAATTATTAATGACATAGAACGGAATAGGCTATGTATAGTTAAATTGAACTTCATTCAGTTCAGTTCAGTTTAGTTCAACTCATCTCATGACAAATTAACTCTTATTTCAGTTCAGTTCGGTTCAATTTAGCTTCACTACGACCAGTTCAGTTCAACTCTTTTCAGCAAAAAAAAAAAACAGTGTAAAACCCGTTACTAACCTTATTTTTGGTGAATTGCATATACACTTTTACTACATGATTTTACACAAAATTAATATAAATATTTTTATCCAACACCCTTAGTAGAACATAGTTATGTTAAAAACGACTCATTAGTAATTAGCTAATTGTCTCATTCAAAACAACCAATATATACCCTCGTAAGAAAATGTCCCAGAACTATAAGTTTGGTAGTTATATAATTATATGTATGTACGTAAATAATACAAAATAGTAGAATCTATACTATTTTATAGCTATTTTATCACAAAGTCAATGAAGTCAATATAATATTAGTAGATAATATTAATTCAAATTAAAGTTAAAAAGCGGATCGGTTATTTTTTTTACTTATTATTATGCTAAGAGAGTCTTATATAGAGTAAAAGAAATTGTATGGTCACTATTAATTGTATGTCATGTATAACATACATTTAAGATGAGTCAAAGCTAGCGTTAGTAGTAATATAAAAGACCTACTTTATATAATATTTTATAGCTGAAGGAATCTGAGGAGTTTAGTGTTAGTAGTAATATGAAAGACATACTTTATAGATTATTTTATTTAGATTTGCTGAGATTTGTTGAATGAATCAAGGCATACTTTATTGTTTTTTTGCTGAGATTTGCTGAAGGAATCATAGAGGCGTCAAAGCTAGTGTTAGTAGTAATATAAATGACCTACTTTATAGTTTTACTTTAATTGGGTTTTTTAGTAGTTAATGTTTAGTAGTCAATGTAAAATTAGGCGGGAAAATTTTCATTAGGTGGTTCTTGTTTTATTATTATTATTATTATTATTATTATTATTATTATTATTATATATATATATATAAATAAGACGTAATCATAAGATCTCCTAATATAGTCAACATAATAATATAAACCGTAATCTACTCTAATATCCCTCCTCAAACTCATGGAAATTTGGAAAGATTCCATTAATTTGCACACAAAATAACAAGAAAAAGTATTCAGAAAAAAATCGGTTTCTTCAGTCTTCTCAGATAAGACAATGAATACAACTTGTTATTTAAATTTCACATATGTATTAATTTTGTATAGAAAATATGTCGATACAATATGAAATGTTAATTTAATTCGTGTTTACTTTTTTCCGAATAAACCATATATTTAGCATGTAATTCGTTATTTATTTTATATACTTATTAATTCCGTATAGAATATATGTTTATAGAATGTGAATTTTAATTAATTCGTGGTTATTCTTTTCTCGATTGAACCGCCTGATTATAATATAATTTAGTACTTAGTTCGTATGCGCTATGTAAATTCATATGAGATGTGGATTAATATAATATAGGAGGTTAGCCCTCTTCTCGGTTTTTCAATCTTAAAGGCTAAGTGACCGGTCGGCCGGCAGCCGGTAGCCTGGCCGACTACGAACACCTGACTTATGTAAATTAATTATCATCGATTTTCTTTCTTCGTATGATCCTTATATTTGTATATTATCATAGGAGTTTGTAGCGTAGCCTTCTTAGGAAGATTTGGTTGTTGATTGTATGTTGGTGGCTGCGTATTGGGGTATCCCCCGAGCGGGACTTTAAGCCCAATACGTGTGTGTTATGGTCGCGTATTGGAGTATGCCTTAAATGTTGGCCTCTGAGTCCATTACATGTGTTTTGTGGCTGCGTATTAGGACATGCCTTAAGTGTTAGCCTCTAAGTTTAATACGTGTGTGTGTGATGCATATCGGGACATGCCTTAAGTATTGGCCTCTAAATCCGGTATGTATGTGATTGTCGTATTTGGGACATGCCTTAAGTGTTGGCCTCTGACTCCAAATGTATGTTTATGTGGCCGTCTCGGGACATGCCTTAAGCTGGTCCTTTGAGCATGACACGTGGAAGTGGCTGTGTATCGAGGACATGCCTTAAGTATTGCCCTCTGAGTCCAATACGTGATTGTTGGGTGCTGGAACATGACTTAATTGTTTGCATCTGAGCTCTTTGCTTGTTGATAGTGTGTCTGGTTATGCCTTAAATTGTTGGCCGATGAACAGTCATTAAATTATGAATTGGATTCTATACTTTGTTAGTATGTTATCTTGCTGAACTGGATCATGATAAGTATTGCATTAAGTTTCTAATGTAGTTATCACATGATGTTTGATTGACTAGTATGCTTCACATGATTCATCGTTGCTTGTGAACATGCTTGTTTGTATATAATTCATATTTGTTTACTTACGTGTTTTTGACAAAAAATGGTTAGAAGAACCTCGAGTTACTCCCCACTGACTGTGTCATGCATGTTTCATGTGTGACAGGTAAGTGATGATATGAGGATTCGACTGAGAGCTAGCGAGCGATGATGCACAACGACATAACTACACTTCTATATCGTTTAGCTAGTTTGGTTATTTACTATTTTGATATTCGTGGGATGTACAATCCCTGTTTGGCTTGTTATATCTAAACTTAAATAGTTTTAGTTTAATTTTCACATTTAGTTTTACTTTAAATATTATCGCGATGTTTAGTTCATGTCAAAAAAATTTAATTTCACGCATTTTTTCGCATGTTGTTTGTTTACATTTCCGCTTTCACGAGGGGTTTTACAATAGAGGTAAGCAAATATTGTTTTTACTAAATAAAATGTAGCCATTACTATGATCACTTGTTACCTTAGAAATTGTAGTTAAGGCAATTACTATGTAGTCTATTTAAGTTTTATCACTTTTATTGTCTCATTTCTCAATATATATGAGATGTATTATATTGAACTGAGATAATAAAAGTTAAATGGAGGAAGCTTTATCTATTCCCTTACTAAAATATGAGCAACACAACTAACTATTCACAATGAATAGTAACCAAACACATCATTTTTTCCCTTTTACCTTCAAAACTCATCATTTCATTATTGTCAATTATGTGTGTTTACTTCTCATCTCAATTACTTACCTCTCATAAACACCTGCCTCAATATCGTCTCTTCAAACTCTCATCTCGTTTTGCTTAATCTTATCGCACTCTACCACTTATAATTCACTCAATTGAATTCAAAACCTAGAATCTCCAGTAACTCTGTTTTTTTGTCTCGTTAATGATTTCATTAATTTGTTTTGGTTATTGCGGTTGATTTCATTTCTGTTTGATCTGAATGTAATTTATGCTTGTTCAATTGTGCATGCGTCATTTAATCGGATACTGTATGTGTAACACTAAATTAGGGTTTTTGTTCAGTTGTTTTCTGTGTAATTAGCGATCTTACGGTGAATTTACTGTTTTGTTGTTAGATTTGTGTATACATTGAACAATAATTGTGGAAATTGTATTAGGTTTGTTCAATTAGCGTTTTCGCATACGGTGTAGTAATTGTTTAGCGGCATAATTCGGAATCGTAATTACGTAGGATTGAATTAGATTTTACTTTATTGAAAGGCTTTTCTTTATATTTGATTTGATTCTAATAAATTATACTCCCTCATCACCTCTCCTTCAATTAGCCATGTCGGGAAGAACGGAAAGGCGATCCAAATCAAGGCACGACCCTTCGGTGGAGCAAGAGGTTCAAAATGTGATGGAGAGTTGCAACATTGGCCCCGATCCTTGCTTTCCCGGTCTCACCTTTGCTTCAATTCAACAAAAAAGGTAATTTCACCTATTTTAAGAATCGCCCCCTTCACCCAACTAGGTTTATTGATAGAGCCGGATTGAGAGAATTAGGGATTGAGAAAATAACTGCGGCTCTTTTTGAGGGTTTGGGTATGACAACTTTGTATGAGACAAAACCGGTTCACACATCTCCCCGGTTAACTTGGGAATTTTTGAGTTCGTTGGTTGTTACTAAGAACCGAACTTTGGGGAAAGTTGCATTTTTAGAGTTCCGATTGATGAATAGGGAACATCGTCTCACATTAGAGGAATTTGCCTTAATTTTTGGGCTAGACGGAAAATTGCCCATTAAGCCTCCGGAGGGCTTTGATACCGAGCTCATTTGGACAGCCATCACCGGTCTTGTAAGTGATAGAAGCAGAAAGAAACCGGCTAATAGGGTGCATTTGGCACCGATTAGAATATGGCATAGGTTCATGGGGTGGACCGTTTTCTCTAGGGATGAGCCACATAACTTCACTACTACGGAGCTTGAGATACTTGGTTTGTTACTTGGTTGGTGGCCCGAAGTTAAACATTGCTCACCATATGGTCCTTCACTTGAGTAGGTTGGCATCCCAACCTCAGCTTACTACCCCCATTTGTGTTGGGGGGATGGTCACTTTGATTGCCAACTACCGTTGTCAGAGGCACTTCACGGTCGACTTCATTCAGGGTGAGAATGTGTTATCTAGCCGATACTTGCAGGATGCTTTGGGGTGGGTACGGTATAACCCCAGTGATCGCAAAGAGTATTGGCAGATTCGGGTTGACAACAAATTCAAGAATTCAGTCCCTTTGCCAAACACCGAGTTGATGGAAGTTGTGCCGGGGAAGACCTCTTACCTCCTTGATATCGAGGCGGACCCCGAGGACCTCCCACCAGACCAGCGTGCCCCGAGAGTCTATGCCAGAGATAGAGTCGGTGCCACTCCTTCCGACCTCCAGTTTGAGCCTTTTCAGCAGCCCTCCATTTCCATGTCCCAGTTCCAGAGTGGTCCCTCATACTTCCAGGGATCCACCTCCGGTTCATCTTCATCTTCATGCCCCCAAGAGCTTATTGATTTCATGGCCCGGGTTGACTTGGGCATGAAAAGTGCAGCGGATCTAGCGGACCAGCGCCAAGCAGTGACCGATGAGCGCCATAGGGATTTGACCTATAGGCTTGATTACCTCTACCATGATCAAGCCTATGGGACATTTCCGAGTTATGATCGGTCCGTTCGCGAGGGTTATCATCATCCGGATAGTGGTCGCCCGTCATACTACATGCCTCCTGATAGGGGTTATGTGCCCCCCGAGGGGCGTTTTTACGGGGAGATTAATGTTTCTCCGGGGTACTTCTCCAACCCGATCTTTCCATCGAATTTTCGTGGAATCCCGGACCCTCCCCCTCGAGGACACCCTTCTCCTCATGGCATGTATGGTGACCCGGGAGCTAGTGGGTCGCATGCCTCTCCTTTCCGTGATTTTGTGAACAACCCGAACGACTTCATGGTCGTTGATGAGGGCAATGGCGAAGAAGATGTAGGCGGTGATGGTGATGAAGATGATGGTGATGAGTGACCACCTTTGGAGGTGGTTGGTGATGACTTTGCTCCCATGGAAAAATCCAAAACAAAGCAAGTATCCCTTAATCCAAATTTCGATTTAGTTTGCATTTTCTTTCTAGCATGCATTTAGAGTAGTTAATTTAGTTTACTTAGTTAGTTTTAGTTTCCTTTTCATGTTTTCACATCATTAGTTTAGATGCATATAGTTGCATTCATTTAGATTCATTAGATTTATATTTTTGTATTATATTGTCACATATAGATTGCATACATGTAGTTTAGAGCATTTAGTTTGCATTTAGTCTAGTTTTTAGTTTTTCTTTTCTTTTGTTTACCTTTGTTTTTTTTGCCTTCTTCAAAATCAAAAATCCAAAAAAATTGAAAAACCAAAAACTTTCAAAAAAATGTTCTTTATTTTCCGGTTTTCCTCCTCACATTATGCATATAAATAAGTGTGGGGAGGAAAAACCGTTTATTTCAAAGAAAAAAATAATACAAAAACAAGTTTTTATTTCCTCAAAAATTTCAAAAAAGCCAAAAACATGTTGTTTTCGTTCTTTTTCTTCATTTCCCCCTTTGCACTTTGTTACATTGAGGACAATGTAAATCTTAAGTGTGGGGAGGGAAAATATCCACCTTGTGAATATTTGATTGCTTTTGTAAGTATGAAAAACTTCAAAAATACCAAAAAATCGAAAAATCTGAAAAATTCAAAAACATGTTTTTACCTTATTAGTGTAGAATTGTATATACTTGTGTTTGCTTTCTCTCCTTTCGCATAGGTAACACTCGCTTGAGCACTGCTTTGGATCTTGAAGACACCACGGTATGATCGTTCCAACCTCTATTTCACTCTCATTTTCATTCTTTTGTTGCAAATGAGGAGGATGGGCTTGTATTTGGAGGATGTGGAGTACATTGTGGAGATTGTGTGTGGCTTGTGTGCTTTTGTGCTGTTAGGAGATGCTTTAGTCTTATTTGGCATGTAGTTTGATAGTTTCATTTGCATTATAACATGTCTATATTAGTTGCATTCATGGCATATAGTTGCATTTAGGATAATGTTTTGAATATGCCTAATTGAGAACTTTGACAAAATCGTTTAGGTCATTGCAAATAATTCTTCTACTTGTGACTTTGTCTTTTAGAATGATTTTTAAAAAAACACCCTAGGTCATGCTTTTCTAGTATCTTTCTGACCATGGTCCAATACCGAGTCAAGGGTTTGCATGTGAGTCACCTTGCCCAACCCCGTGATGCGAAATGGTTTTGATTATCTTGTCTTGGTGACCTTGTTCGACTTGGCGGTTTGGCAACCCAAAAATAACTTTCATGAATAAATTTGGAATGCTCTTTTCAATGATCCTAAGAAGTGGAAATGTTTTGAAAGAAAAAAAAAAGAAACCTCAAGTGAAAAGGAAAAGAAAAAAAAAGGGGTTAATGAAAAAGAATAAGAACATGTTGTTTTGGTGGAGGCGTACCACTTCAATGTGCTTTGGAGGGTAGCCATTGAGTTGGCTTCCCACTTGGTTGTGAATTCGACCGCCCAAAGACAGAGTGATTGTCACCCCGATAAGCTATTGTCTGGAGGTTAACCGGTTGCCTAATAAGCGATTGGCGAAAGCAAAGGACATTAGCACGCGTGGGACAAACCCCATCCTAACTCATGGCATGAAAAAGAAATGAAAAAAATTGAATGAGGTCAAATTTTGATTGCAATCCACCATTTTGTATTGATTTGAGCATTTCATTCCAAAAAAATCAATTTTTCCTTGCCGTTTTGTCGATCTTGGGACGACCCATGACCTTTACTTTGTGAAGAATCTAGACTTGTTGTATCTTTTGCCTTTAGCATTGCGGGGATTATCATTCCATTCCATCTGATCGCCCTTGACAAAAGTATTTGGATAACGGTTATGAAAGTAGCCTAGTTTAGCATGATTTGGCGGTGTTTTGTTGTCATCCTTCTTGCCTTAGTGACTTGTAGATTTAATATTTGTGAGGGAGTTTACGATGTTGAATTTGTTCCCTTTTAGTTGTTTTCCGCCGCTTGAATGAGGCAAGCGGTTTTTCTTTCTTTTCCGATGCATGTTGCTTGTCTATACGTGTTTTGTTTTTACTTGTTGGCATCAAAAGTTTTGTAGCAAGACCTTACTTGCCTTGCAATAGGGCATTCTCCCTCATGAATGTCAAATTGTGAGTTGAAAGGGCTACGGGTGTAGCTAAACCCGATTCGGCTTATAGATAGCTTAGTTAGTTTGTTTCTTTGTTTTTAATAAGGGTTATGTAGTTACTTGATCTCTTACTCGAGGACGAGTAAGGTTTAAGTGTGGGGAATTCTGATGAGCTCCATTTTGGTCATCATTTTCTTTACATTTTCTTTATTTCCGGTCACATTTCGACCTTGATTTGCATGTCTTTGGTTGTTTTTACGTCCGTTGCCCCGTATATTCCTATTTTATCCACTTTTTGTAGGTATTACGGCGGGGGCGAAGGATCGAGGCAAATCGAGGTGGATTTTGAGCGATTTATGAAGAAATATGAAGAGTTTGGCAAACTTCATACCCAGGCCCTCCCAGCCGGTCCCCAACCGACGGCCGGTCGGCCGGCTGGGAGCGTTGACTTGACTATCGAGAAAAAAGCGAAGAAGTTTTCAGAACCTTGAGAAAAGGCTCCCAGCCGGTGGCCAACCGGCAGCCGGTCAGCCGGCTGGGATGCAATTCCCATACTTAGCCAAAATTCGAAATATGAAGAAATGCTTAGATTTTACAGATTGATGCAAAAGATGTCCCAGCCGGTGGACAACCGGCAGCCGGTCCACCGGCTGAGGGTACCTGTAGCCAAGAATTTGAAGGACAAATGCAGATTGATGGTTTTGGCCTCCCAGCCGGTGCCAGACCGGCAGCCGGCCCGTCGGCTGGGAGTCAGAGTTCATTTGAAGAAAAAGTCAGAAGTCCTTATTTGGACTCTCAGCCGGTCCCAGACCGGCAGCCGGTCGACCGGCTGAGAGGCCCTTTTCGTATTTTCGAGCTCTATATAAACCCGCACTTGTATCATTTTATGATTACGCATTCTTAAGCTTATTTTTAGGGTTTTTACTGTTTCATTGCTTAATACTTAGACTAAAAAAAAAAACACTCTTAAATGTTTTAATCTTCTTTAGATCCTTACTTAATCTTTCAATATTTGTTAATCTCTCTTTAGGATTCTACTTAGCCTTGTTATTAAGCAATTGTAAGAGGATATTTTGGGTGGTATTTTGGAGGATTTGAAAGAGTCTTTCAACTTGTTATCCAAGCTACTTCCTTTTCCATTGTTATTGGTATAATTCTTCTAATCTTTACTTAGTTTTTACTTTTATTTAAGTTTCCTTTGAATCAATTGTCCATCCTTTGTTTGTTCATGATGTTTAGCTTTTGTTCATGCCCTATTCACATGTTTTCATTTACCATGAGTGAGTAGTCTCCTTGCTAGGGTAAGGGGTGATCTTGGGTGTTGTTTAGATGATAAGTTCATGCTAGTAAGTTGATTAGTTGTTCTTAAAAAAAGTAGTCTTCCATTTGTTGCATGCTAGGTGTTTGATGATTTGCCTCAACGAAAGTTGGGCTTTGATTTTAGCGTGACTTGCCTTTAGCGAAGGTTGGGGGTTTGTCTTAGCATGTTTAAGGGTTGGTTGTGGTATTTGTAGCGAAAGCTAGGGTATTCCGACCTAGGTTAGTCGACTCGAGAGAAGAGACTACCCGAGACTATTTGTTTGAGACCTTCTAGTTTTCTTTCTAGCATCTTCGTCTAGCCACCTTAGTGACCCCCGAAACCCTAGTTTTCTCATCCATCGATTCAATCTTATTTAGTTGCTTTAATTGTTTGTTTTAGTTGTTCTTTAGTCATTAGTCATTCACAAGCCTATTACCCCCGACTCTCGCATAAACTAGAACATAATTACACAACTATCCCCACCGTCTTCGTGTTCGACAACCCGTTTATACTACTTAATTGGGTTTTTACAAATGTGTTTGATGCCGGTATTGACGACAAAAACCGGGATATCAATTATCTGGTATTCTTACTTTTTACCTTTTATAAGAAGAGATAGTGGATGAAGAAAATGTAGAGAGAGTAAGGATGAGATATGAATGACTGGTAAGATTGTAAGAAGACACGGTGGATGAAGATTGACATACCCAAAGTACAAGCTTGTAGTAAAGTGAGCCCAAAAGGAAGAAGTGATCGGTAGCAGACTTAAATGAAGAGTAAAACATACTAGCACTATATTGTTGTTATCTGAATATATGTCGACATATGCTGACTTTGTTTGTGGGAGCTTACAATTGCACAATATTATCGAAGTTAAAAGTTATGTTTATTTTTTATCAATTCAGGTTCGAGACAAGATAGGAGAACATTTGAGTTCAGGAGGACACATGTTGTTAGGCCTAAATGAAGGCACCTTGCCACAATAATTTGGTTACATGGACTTGGTGATAACGGTTCAAGGTGTTCATCATTTAATATCTACCTAGCTCGTTTCAATGTTGTATGAGACTGTCTCATCATTAAGACCCACCCGTTAACAATAAGTCGGTGAAATAAACCTGGAATCTTAATTGACAACCTTATATAGATGACGAACATATTTAAGTTAACTATTCTTTTTCTAACGCTTGTGTGGTAAGTTATGCCTTTTGTGCAATTGATACCATATGTCGTATACTTTCGAGACAACGACGAAATGTGCTGATTTGGGTTATTGTTGTTCCTGCAGTGTGTGTCAGCTCTTGGAATCACCACGCTCTTCCAAATGTAAGAATTCTTGGTTTTGATGTTAAAACTCGATTCTTCATTTCGACAGTAAAGTTGTAACATAATCAGTGAAATTTCAACTGATATATGTGTGATGTCTGTACAAGTTAAGTTTATTTGTCCTACTGCGTCACCTTTACCTGTGGCATTGTTTGGTGGATTTACCTGCACTACATGTAAGCCCGCTTCTTCACAAGTTCTTACTTAATATTCGAGTACTAAGAAATCTTAAAACCTTGAAACAGTATAGTCATTCTTACGATCTCCGCTTTATTACATGGTTTGATATAACAGAGATTTAAGAAGATAGTCCAGATGACATAGAGGGATTGGATGCATCAGCTGCACATATTGCGAATTAGCTGTCAACTGAACGCGCTGATGGTAAATGTCAAAACTTTCACTTCTTATTTCAGGAACTACTAAATTTCACTAAAATTCATTCAGGTCATTTCAAGTTGAGTCATGTAAATGTTAAGTCTGTTTACCTCCAATTGTTCCTTGAGTCTGAATGAGGATTGGTAAGATTACTCAAGTCAATTGACTTTTGTTAGGTCTCATAGAGGCTTATCTTATAGTTCTTAAATGGACAGATAATTTTGCCATTTTTTACTTGAACCTTTTAGAATTCTTAAAAGGGAAGATTTTCTCAACAATTAATGAACAACCACAAAAAAGAGACACTGGTTTCTCTGTAAACATTTAATGTTCATCAATAAAAAAAGTTTGGATTTTCACATTATGTAAATTTAAGACTTTGAAAGAAATAGAGGGTAAGAAACGGTAAGACTGCAATAAAATGGAAAATTCAATTAAAAATATAGAAAAAAATACTGATGGATGATTGATGATTGATGATTAATGATGCAGAATAATAATCTAGAGCTTTTTGTCATTTGGTCCTTTTCCTAGATATCTTTTGGCTTTTAGCTTTTGTAAGACATCATCTCATTTTTTTTACCCTACATGGATGAAAAAACGTGAGACTAACCTTCTTGCAAAAAAATAAAATAAAATAAATAACAATGTAAAAATAGTGAAACAATAAGAAGTCTTGCTTAAAATCGTTTTAAATTAAGATATCTCCATCTTTATTCAATTCGGGTATAAGAGTCGTCTTAAATTAAGATGATTAAGAGAGGTAAAGGGTAAGTAAGAAAAAAAGATGGAGAAGTAGGAAGAAATAGTAGAATTAATGGAGTGAAACCCCAACTCACACGGTTTGCATGGAGGCCTACACAACACACACAGTAGACTATAGTAAGATTGAGGAAAAGGGACGAGAGAGTCGAAGAACAGGAATGGAGGAATGGAATACACACAAATTTGATGCACTAATTTTCAATACTGTATTGGGTGTATTGTTGTTGGCTGTTATAGTTGGTTCTTTTACATTTTCAATTAATTGTGATAAACTTCATGATCGTGTCAAGGAAAAATTAGATGGAAATGAAGTATCCTTAGAATTTGCTATTTTATTTACTAAAAGGATTGTTCGGAAGTTGGAACTTGTAAAAGATATCCAGATAATTCAAGAAGAATTAGATGGTACTTAATGTTGCATGAAAATGTATCCTAATATTTAACCATTTTGTTTACTCAATTGCAGGTACAATGTTCTGAATTTAAAGCTCAGCAGATACCTAAAGATGTAATATAGACATCACATTAAAGCATATAGGAAACAAAATTGCTCCGATTTAAAAATCTAGGTTATCGCGTGTATCGTATACCAAGATTTTTACAATGCTGTCGAACAAAAGACATTTCTCACTCTACTAAAGTTTTTCAATTAAGACGTTTACAAGAACTCATGTAGTGAATTTCATACATTGCCAACATTATTAAACTTAATTTTCGATGTCGGACTAGAACTAGGGTATGTGCACATTTAGCAAAGAGTATTGATATTGAATGCCAAAACTTTTGTTTTTTCAAATAATGAAGAAAATCTTGGACCTTTCTCCAATAAAGTCATTCGAAAAAGGAAACTCCGGTCTATATTGATACAACCTTAATGAATATGGATTCAATCTTTCACATACAAATTACCCTGAATGAAATTTTGGTTATGATTCTGACCCGAGATTGCGGTTAGACCCTTATAGAGGCGGTCACAAAGAAAAAATTGGTCTCAATTGCGTGTGTTTATTGTAGTGACTTTCGTGAGCTCGCTACGCTTAAAGAATTAAACTATACTGATATACCTATCTTGGGGATGGCGCACGAAGCGCGCCATACAACAACTAGTATTATACAACAACCCTTTCTAAATTACAAGCAAGATAAATATTTTGGGTATAGGCGAAGATGGTCCTTGAAACGGAGAAACAACGAGGGAACAAAAAAAAATAGAGAACCGGGAGTGGGAGAGTGTGATAGACTGACTGATAGTGGGACGTAAACGTAATAATCCAAAGCTTCCAAGCGTAGAACACAAACCACCTCCGCCCATCATCCCTCTCTCCTTTCTTCTTTTCGTGAACCTTTTTTGAAAAAGAAAGCCGTTCTCTATTTTTTTTAAACCATTAAATCTTTCAAAATTCATTTTCATTCATCACTATTTTTAATTTTAATATTACAAGTTTTGTCCCATTTCTCTCTCTTCTTTTTCAAAATTTCCCCAATTTTTCCACATTCTCTCTCTCATCGGAAATTTTAATTTTTATTTGAATTTAATTCTCCCCTTTCCTCAGATCAAGCTCTAATTATTTCCAATAATTACAAATTCTAGGTTGTTTTATTTTAACGGTAATCATTGATTGATAGTAATGTCTACAGAAGATGAGAAACTATTGAAGGAAGCGAAGAAACTTCCATGGGAAGATCGATTGTCGCATAAGAATTGGAAGGTTCGCAATGATGCTAATATCGACCTTGCTTCCTTATGTGACTCCATTACCGATCCTAAGGACCCTCGCCTTCGTGAATTTGGTAATTTTGTTTGATTTTTTTGATTCTAGGGTTTTTATTTTCTTAATTTTGTTGATTTTATTGGTTTAGATCTGCTTTATTTGTGTTATATTGTGTATGATTGTACTGCATTTTGTTTTTTTTATGTATAGAGGGATCTGATGTTACAATGATGTTGTGTTAGGGCATTACTTTAGGAAAACGGTGGCGGATTCTAATGCGCCCGTGCAAGACAAAGCGTTGGACGCGCTGATAGCGTATTTAAAAGCCGCTGATTCTGATGTCGGAAGGTAGTGGTTTTAGTGAAGTTGCCAAGTCTGTTAGAATTGCATTCAGTATGTTATTATGGTGTCATGTATGTGTGTGGTCATGTGCAAACAGGTATGGCAAAGAAGTGTGTGATGCTATTGTGGCGAAATGTCTTACGGGGAGGCCGAAGACAGTGGAGAAGGCGCAAGCGGTGTTCATGCTGTGGATTGAGTTGGAGGCTGTTGATGCATTCCTGGTAATTAGAATTTAATTTGTTTTTAATCATGTATATGGCTGTTTAAGTTATGTTAGTTGCATTTTGAGCTAGAAAATGGGACTCAGGAACTGTCCATTATGCTTGTGGAAAGGTATTTGTAATGGCGCTTTGAAACTTGTTGCTGAAGTTGGTAAATGACACGATTGCATTTTTAAAGATACATCTGGGATTCTGGGCAACATTACATTTATTTTGATTTTAAAGAGGGCACATATGCAAAAATGAGTAGAAGCTATGGATAATGTGGCAGAGAAAAGAAATATTAAGAGAACTTTAAGAAAAAGTTACAGAAATTGCGTAGTAATGCTCATCACAAGTTTTGCCAGAATGGTGCACTCGTGGTCGAGTTAGGCAGAGGAGATGGTGGGTGTGCTGTTTGCACCATGATGGGGATGGTGGTGACGGCAGGGGTGGTTGCAGAAATATAGGTAGTTGGTATTGTGTTTTAAGGAGAGAAAATAAAACAATGGAAGGAAAGATATTGTTATTGTCGTGGAATCACTCTCACCCTAGAATTTTTTAAGATTTCTCCTTTGTATAACGAGGTCACGAGGTGCTGAAGACTTATCACTAGATTGCAGAACAATCAAGGAGCTTGTTCGCCTTTTTAGGTATTTTTGAAGCATCTTACTATATGCCCTCCCTCTTTTTTCATTTTCATCTATTCCATTCATATAGCCTTAACAGTTAAGGAAGTAGGGATTTCAGTGAAGCCCTTTTTAGGCTATAGTAAATGTCAAGAAGATACTCTTTAGCTAGTGATAACTGGTAACTTGAGTTAGACTGCTAGAGAGGGCAGATCAAGTGTTACCAAATTTGTAATACTAGAAATTCGAATTTATAATACGAAGTTCGCTTAAATTAGAGCATAAATCAGAATAGTTAACTCAACAACATAATCCAAATACATAATTCGTGCTACTCGATTTTCGATTTAGTAGGTGACTAAGCAAGTCTGGTAATTCAAGGGCAGATAATTTTCTACGCAATTTCAAACTTTCTTCAAAATACAACAAATGAAATCTATTCAAGATTTATCTACTCTTGCTGTGATGTTTTGTTCTTCCCCCTTGTTTTTTTCCTTCTTGGAAAGCTCTTACATACAAATATACTGTAGTGTCCCAGTATCTCATCCATATTTACAGGATTGCCCTGACTAATTAGTTAGATTAAATGCCCAATCAAACACATTAGTATCTTGATCAACTAACTAAAATATCTTATTTACTAATCTTAATATCTAAATTGTAAACCCTTAATTCTCCTTTGCCCCTAGCCAACCATCAATACATTTTCTCCTCCTTCACCAACTGTGCCATGGATGGCCAACCACTATCTTCAGCCCACCCGCACATACCTTTGACACCTCTTGTTTCCCGACCTTCCTTAGCCGCTAGCCACAACCCATCCTCGTACTGATTGATGTGACCAGTTCACAACACAACCTCCATCCGGCCCTTCTCCCATTAGCGATATGACTGCTCTTCTCCAAGCACGTTCCCTCGTGAGGGGCATATTTTTGCTTCTCTTTTCTTGCCGTTCCTCAAGCGTTGATCAGAGGATTGCTACTGTATTCAAAGTAACGGGCCCGAGTAGTGAGCAATTGGTTGGTAGCAGCTGTCAGTGTGGGTTGGTGGGTGGTGAGGAATCTGAGGATTGTTGGAGTTGTGATGAGAGTAGTTGGTGGTGAATCAGGTGTTAGAAGGTATGGTGTAATCCAATTTCTTTTTAACCGGTTAGGAGGTTGGAGACCTTGGGTGCAGAAAAGGTATCTAGGGGTAGAGGGAGATCTAAACAAACATGGAGAAGAGTGCTTGAGCACGATATGAGATTTCTCGGGCTTCAGGAGGGGATGTTGATGGAGAGGGCACTATGGAGGGATATGATACATGTGGATTCTAGTATTTGATGTTTTTATTAAGTTTTCTAATTTTTTTTTTTTGGATTTATTACACTTTTTTCCCAAAAACTTTTATGTTAAGTTTTACTTCATTTTTCAAAATCACTTTAAGCTTTATTCTTGATTTAATTTTTGGGTTTTTATACATGTGATAAGTTCGATTTAAAATCTATAAAACCCCTTTGCCTTTTATTTTCTGTTTCACTCCACTTCCGTTTTTCCTTTTCTTTCTTTTTTCTCTTGTTGAGATGAGAGTTCACCCATGACAGTTCCAAAGGATGATTTATGTCAACCGACCCCAAAGCATTTTGGGACTAAGGCTCTGATGTTGTTGTTGTTGTTGTTGTATCCCACTTCTCTCTTTATTTTTTGGTTATATATATAGTACCCAATCTTTTTACCAACAAGAAGTGGGGCGGACAATGAGTTATGGAGGGGTATTCCTTTTCTGAAATGGATTACTTTCAAGTATTCTTTTGGTATATTATACGCTCTTATTGATCTTTGCACCCACAAGTAGTGGGATTAGAGAAAAAATTACATAGGGAGTATTGTTGTTTGTCTAATGGAAAGTGATTTTGAAGGTTGAACTGTGGCAGGGTTTTGGGTACTCGAATCCTTTTGATAGATATTTCCTTTGTATAAGAATCATAATAATTTATAATTTATAATACAAGTCTTTGAGATTGCTTCTGTAAAAATTCTCATGTAGTCACGTGTAGAGTTAGATCCGTTATTTTGGCCTTTGAGATGGATACTATAAATGGTTGAACAGTGGCTAATCAAAATCCTAAATTTCAGAATGATAAGAATCTAGCTTCAGATATGTGTTGGACCAAAGCATAGCTATGCTCCTGCAATATCATACTTTTCCCTATATCTGTACATTTTCCTAATACTACTGCGTTGCTCTATTTCTTACACATTTAGTAGTCTTTTAATTGATATGCAAAATTTATGTCACTCTTCTAGGATGCTATGGAGAAAGCTATCAAAAATAAAGTAGCAAAAGCTGTTGTACCTGCGATTGATGTCATGTTTCAAGCACTTAGGTTTGATGTCCATTTTTCATGCTTCCATTGCTCGAGTTTTTTACTTAATTATTCTTTCAACTTGCTGCTGACGTTACTTGTACTTATTATGTGCTTTGCCTTTTCTTTTTCTCTCTCTCTTTTCCTTCTTGATGCGTATAGCGAGTTTGGGGCTAAGGTTGTACCTCCTAAAAGAATTCTCAAGATGTTACCGGAACTTTTTGATCATCAAGACCAAAATGTCCGTGCCTCCTCTAAAGGGTTGACTCTTGAATTATGTCGCTGGATTGGGAAGGACCCAGTGAAATCAATTTTGTTTGAGAAGATGAGGGATACAATGGTATGTTAGTATTTTATTTTATTTTATTTCAGTCTTCTTAGCATATAATATTGCTGCTTGTCTAATATGTTGATGATATGAGATTTAATTTTCTGTTTTCAAGAAAAAAGAGCTAGAGGCAGAACTTGCTAATGTTTCTGGAACAGCCAAGCCCACTCGAAAACTAAGGTAATTTTCAGGTTTAATATTTTGACCTATTTTTTGGTCAGTGGTGGGCTGGGGTTCTGTTAAATAGAAGTAACGACCTTTTAAGCATACGAATGACCTTGTTTCAAGTATGATTCAATTTTTTCATTACTTCAATCATCTGGTAAACCGAAAGAAGTGTTTGGGCTCCCAGGGGTATTTTTTTGTGTATTTTGTTTCACTTTTTTATGCATTGTTTTTGTAATTTTGATCTATATTTGATGCCATTCCTAAGCCTGGTGCTCTGTAAAAGCTTAACATGCACTTTTTATAATATTTAATTGATTTATAAGAATTATGGTTTGAGCCTGTATCCATGATTCCATGAGGCGTTGGTTTTGCTTTGCTCCCCGTTGCCTTGGCAGTTGGCAGTGCATTGCACACCTTCCAAAATTAAGGGATTCAGGATCAAAGTTTAATTTATAGACACCATTTTTTTGGTTACCTTTTTTAAGCCTATCTGTAATCTTAAAGTCCTGTGGTATTTTACATTTTGACTACTGAATTAGATCGGAACAAGATAAAGAACCAGAACCAGAGGTTGTGACAGAAACAACAGGCGACAATCCTGCAGAAGAATCTACTTCTGATGGTATGTAACTCGAGAAGCAAAACTTAACAGTTGTTTCTGTATGCATTGCTCTATTAGAAGATCACAAATAATAGTGTGATATTTGAATGTCCTGGAATAGGGGTGTTTGTTTGATTTCCCAGGTCTCTTTCAGGGACTGTTTGGTTTGAAGATTTTAAGTTAGGAAAAGGGAACTCAGACCCCACTATTCCCTTTGTGTTTTTGGTCAGAGATTGTTTTTCTGCCTGTAAACCTCTCTTCCTCTCTTCTTCACTCCCTTACACTCTGGGTTCTGAAGATTCCCCAATTTGGGATTTCATTTTGCCAAAAATATTTGCTACAATTAACTTGCACCAAACCTAAGTTATTTGGGATTTCATTTTGCCAAAAATATTTGCTACATTATTTGGTGTCATGTAGTATAGAATAATTGGGTTATTTTCTCGGTTCTTTTTAAATGTCCTGCCATATTTATTCGATTCTATTATGAGCTGAAAGCTATGGTTATGTTTCAGCTCCACTGGAAGTAGATGAATACGAGCTGGTTGATCCAGTTGACATATTAACACCATTGGAGAAGTCAGGATTTTGGGCTGGAGTGGTTAGTTACCACCTTTGACCACTTTATTTACCTTTTAAAACTTATTTATGTTATTTCAGTGACAGAATTTGCTTTTGACTCTTTGTAAGTAGAAAGCATATTAATATATACTCCAAATCATGCAAAGCGTTTTACTTGCGCTTCTCTTCGTGATGGAGGCTGTACATTCATTTTTCCTCCTGATTTTCTATTCTATTATTAGAAAGCCACCAAGTGGTCTGAGCGAAAGGAGGGTGTTGCTGAACTGACTAAACTTGCTTCCACAAAGAAAATCGCACCAGGTGACTTTACTGAAGTTTGCCGAACTCTTAAAAAGGTAACTTGTATCGTACTGTTTTCAACTGTTGAACTCTCTTATTTGAGCCTCCTTTTCCTTGTGCTTCTCTTATAATAGCTGATTGTTCTATGTGATTGCAGCTTGTCACAGATGTAAACATCGCAGTTTCAGTTGAAGCCATACAGGCTATTGGGAATCTTGCGTGTGGCCTACGTGCTCACTTCTCTGGAAGCTCACGCTTTTTGCTCCCTGTTTTACTTGTAAGTTATTACCATGCTTTTTAAAAGTTGTGCATGTAATATGTTGTCTCCTTTATCTGTATCTTATCCCTCTTATCTTCCTCTAAAAAATGAACTGAACTTGAAATTTGAAAGACCCCTTTTGACAAAGCAAACAAACCATTAGGCCTTTTAACATAATATTTTGTTATTACGCTTTTGTGCTTCTGTGTGCTCCCTTTTTAAAAACAAAATTGTCATCTCTATCTCTTGAAGTAAACTCAATCTCTAATACCAATTGTCGTTAAATGAAACATTTTTTCCTGTACTAAATGACTAATCTTACTCTTTCAATGCTTATCTTTTGAAAGAAATTGTTGACATTATTTTTTTTATCTTGTGTTGATATATTAACTTGTTTGTATCCTACAGGAAAAACTCAAAGAGAAAAAGCCTACTTTGACAGATGCCTTAACTCAAACTCTTCAGGCCATGTACAAGTCTGGTTGTATAAATCTTATTGATATAGTGGAAGGTAAATGTGTTTCTCTTCTAGCTTACTTTTATGTCACATGCTAGTTCATGTGTCCTTTAAGTTTCGAACTTTAATTATCATAGCTACTTGGAAATTGGAACTTGGCCAATCACATGCAAAAGTAAGTATTTGCTCTCCGATGTGGCCGTGAAGAGTTGTTTATTCTGTTGCATGTTGATTGCAGAGAGAGTGTTACCTTGGGATTCGTTCCATGACTATTTTTTGCATTTAATTCATGGATGGCTGGACCATGATTTTCATAGTCAATTTCCCCAAAGTCAGACATAATATCCGATCATACGGAGTGCTTGAATATGGTTTTTGTATGGAGGTTCTTAAGTTCCATTTGGGTGCTAGATGAGGTGATCATGAGGGGAAAAAAGAAAATTTATGTAACCTACATAGGATATTTGACTAATTGATATGGTTGTTGTTTCTATCGTGTTTTGAATGTTAGAACCAAGAGACGGATTTGGTGATCGGCATATGTTAGACCTGGCATTCTTAGTTTAAAAAAGCACGCTTTGAGTGCGCCTTGACTGAGGCACTAGTCAAAACACCTTGGTGCATTTTAGGTGCGCCTTTTAGACAAGGCTAACTAGTACGAACTGTCCATATCTTTTTCTTCTAAATCTTAATTATGCTCTTTCTTTTCCCCCACTATTCTTAACTTTTACTCCTTCACATGTTAGCCGATCGAAAACTCTTAAAAAGGTTATTGTTACCCAAAATATTATTTGGAAAATACATGAACTTAGGGCGCCTCTTTTCCAAAAGGTGCTCGCTTTTGCCTTGGTCCCGTAAAAACTCGATGCGCCTTGTGCCTTTTTAAACTAACCATTAGACTAACAGAATGCTACCCCCTCCGTTTTTTATATATGCCGTTTTCATTTTCGAGACAAATTAACTTTGATATTTTACAAAGATACTTTTCCAAAAATTATAAAATGTTACCATTAAATTCCTTACGAAAAGCTCTTTCATACAAGTATACATATCATAATATTTAGTGATACGAGTAGCGGAAGCGATTTAAATTAAAGAACGATATTTGTGCTAGGGATCGAGCTCGTAACTCGTGAGGCCGAGGGACAAGTTTGACTCCGTGAGGATATTTGACTAAAAGTGCGCTGTGACTTCGAGTCAATGGGATTTTTGCTTGAAATAGACCTATATCTCGAACAATGGATGCTTAAGTTAAAGACCTATTTAAGTTAAAGACCTATTTAACTTAAAACAAAGATTTGAAGTACCGTCTCAAATCTGGAATTTCTGATCAACCTTGATCGTTTTTCTGGAATTTTTATTAACTTTCAATCACAAACCACAAAGTATCAAAAGCTATATTTCTATTTAAACCCCGCAAAAATCGTGCCATCTTCAGCTCCTCGTTTTCCTCCAACTGTCTTATTATAGTCAACTTCTCAAACTCATAATATACTTCCCCACGCTCAACTTTCCTTGAGCCAGATTCGCTATCTTTCGGTATAAGTCCAGTCTATGACTACTGGGTACATGCCTTTTTCTTAATTTACGCTTCAAAGAGTCCTAAGAAGTGATTTTTCCCTTAACTGAACATGCCCTTGGGATTTCAGATTCTCGAACCAAAGAGATGCTCCCTGACTCAAGTATAACATACTTGCAACGCTTCTCGTCCTCCAAGTCTTTAATTCGGTCGATCTCCCCATTCCCAATCCAAGTAGTCTTCGAGTTCCTCCCACAACAAACTCTGGGAGAACTCATCCACCGACTTGGATGGTTCACCTCGCAGTGGCTGCTACCGTGGATTAGCCTCATAAATACTCTCCATCGCCTACGGACGCTATTCATAAATTCAGAGTTGTTAAAATCCATATCGTTAAGGATCAGGAGCCGAAGCTCTAATACCACTAATGATACGAGCAATGGAAGCTTAACCTACTTTAACAAACTTGAAACTTGTCTCGTGAAAGCGTGACAATCTAACATAAAATAACGAACATAAAATAAGGATATTTGCTCGGATTAGACCTATAATACGAACAATGGTGAATTATAGTCAAGACCTATTTACTATAACCCGCGTTAAAGCTTGAAAACACGTCCAACTATAACAATGGCGGAATGAAAATGCGTGGAACTTGTGCTTACACAACTGCTTTTTTATTTATAACTTGAATACCTAATTGAGTTACAAGCTTATGCTATTTATAGCTAATTCAAAACCGACTCTGAATTGACGTATAAAACTCCTGCTTAAAAACCGTCCTACTAGGACTCCTAACCAAAAATTAAGATAATTAACTATAATAGCTAAGATTAATCTAACACTCTCCGATGTTTAAGAGTGTTATTTGAGTAGTACAAGCAAATAGAGTATGATTTGAGCAGTACAAGAAAATCTCTATGCTAGGGTTGTTCAGGGATACGGTTATGATTTTGATGATCAAGTTGGTTAGTTGGTTTGTCAAATTTCAATTTAAGCAGTATAAATACAAAGGCTATGATTAGAACAACTCAGAAAGTAAGTAGATAAATTTTGTTTCAATGTTCTATTTTGTGAAAATGATAGAGGCACAGATGTTGTAAAACTAGGTTCAAAATCTCTGAAGTAATATGTATATATACTTAATTTTGATTTTTATAGGGTAGGGGTTGATTTTACATTGGATGTGTATTTTTTAAAGAGGTAAGGGCAGAGAGGTGTTGAGGAAGGAGGTAAGTGTCTTTGGGATAGGGTTATTCTCCAACATTCAAGAGTGTGATTTGGCTCCAAGAATGTAATTTACAATTGATTTTGACGGTTAAGTTGGTTAAGTGGGTGAGAAGGGTACTCAACGGGTAGGATTAGTCTCCGACGTTTACGAGTGTCATTTAAGAGACACAAAAATATATTCATACATGGAGTTGGGGTTGATAGGGATATGGTTATGGTTGATTCTGATGAGTTTGGTTGTAGTCGGGTGGAAAAGGTTGAATATAGTAAAAGGTGGATAACGTTAGGTATTGATTGGAGAAGGTAAAGAGATAAATTTTATTTGAAAAGTGTATTATATGAAAATAAGTATAGGCTAAAACCTTTAAAATATCATGAAAACTCAATTTTGTTTCTTTGTTGGACACAACTAAACAATCAGATGTTATACTCCCTTCAATCAATCAGATGTTATACTCCCTTCAATCAATCAAATGTTATACTCCCTCTCTTGGGCTAGGGGCATAAATTTCAATGTAAAATTACTATATAATGTTTCTTTGTGGTAGTATTCTTGGAAATATTAGGGGTGTGTATAAAAAGATGTCATAAAGTGGAGCTTTATTTGCAATGGTATCATTGTAAGTACAAGAACTAGAAGAGGGTAATTATGGCAACTATTTTACGAGTATGGAAGGAGAACATTGAATTAGATTGTACGAAAATGGAATGTGAGAACATTGGATAAGAATGATGAATAAATATTTGTTAAAGAGAGAAGTGAGTGTCTCGAAATGTGAAAAAGTTATATATTAAAAAACAGAGGGAGTATTAGCTCCTACTCCCTCCATACCAATAGATTGTTAACAGGTTTCGAAATGCCCCTCACTTATTTTGATAATGTAAACTATTCATTGGAATTTGGACAGGTATTTTATTACATTGGGGATTTACCCGTCTGACTGTCTGCATTATAATGCATTGTTTTGCTTGTGAGAAGTTTATGTTGTGCCTTGTAATTACTGTATGCATTAAACTTCATAGCCGTTTAAAATTTATCAGCTGTTCCAATCAATCTCTGTATTTTGTTCTTTCCCTTTTTCCTATTTATTGTACTCTTTGTTGAGATTTTGCTAATGTGCGTGTTTCTGTTTGTTTAGCATCCGCTATTGTTACAAAGTTTTATCTTTTTGAGTTATACTTCCTCCGTAGTTCTTTTATCTTCCCACTTTACTTTGGGGAAGTAATTTTTTCTCTCCACTTCTCCCTTTTTGGTAAGTTTCCAAGGACTCTTGCCGAAGTTGTGCTTATGACAACCTTCTAATTGCATAAAAATAAATGCAACAATCCTCTCCATCATCCCTTTTTAACCCGGTAACCTCTCAGGCCACTCACCTCCCACTTCATGAAATGGCCACTCTCTTTCACAGCCTGACCTGCCATTTTTTGGAAGCAATTAGCATCATACTCCTTGGCCCATACCTAGCAGACGACTTCAAATCCAACCCACTGAAGCACCTGCGAATCTGCGATCGTGTTATGTCAATGCAAGTAGATTTTTTGTTTACCATGGTAGCATCAATAGTAGCCTGTCTACTATCCTTAATAGAGAAGTCCAGAACAATTATTATTGTTGAGCTGTTCTGTTGAAGGTTCTGTTATTTTGCTCTGACAAATTTTTCTTCTAGAATTGCTGTTAATACTCCTAATAGTTGGTTTGCTACTTTGTTGTCATGTCATGGACTTATCCTCCTTGCTTGATTTCTTTCTTCAGATATTAAGACAGCCGTTAAAAATAAAGTGCCACTGGTGAGGTCCTTGACTCTAACTTGGCTCACATTTTGTCTCGAGACGAGTAATAAAACCGTTATTCAAAAAGTTCACAAGGAATACGTCCCTATTTGTATGGAGGTTTGTAAGTTTCTTTTAGCTACTCTTCATTCTGATTCTTGTGTGATAGATTGATCAAGTCATTTCTCAGTGTTTAATTGTGTTGTAAATAAGTTAACCCACAAAATCCCACATTGGTGGTAAGTAGAGAGTTTATCACTTTATAAGGCCTAGGGGTTCTCCTATTGCCAATTGGTTTTTGGAAAGATGGAGTTCTCTTGGGCTTGTGAAGTAGGCACTCTCTCTTTTCGAATTCTAGCAAATTGCATGTGTGGCCATTTGGGCAAACTTATTGACTGTGTTTTCACTATGTAGTGCCTTCAAGATGGAACTCCAGAAGTGAGAGATGCAGCCTTTTCTGCTTTGACAGCCATAGCCAAGGCAATAATCCAAAGTTTATAAGTTCTCTTGAGTATTTATCAATATTTGGTTTGTTTATTATTACTGCCCATTATCTTAATTCCGTGTAAATTTTAATAATTCAAAAAATAAAGATAAATTAAAATGTTAAAGAGGAAACAAATAGTGTACGTTCAGTGATAGGTTCAGTCAACCTTTTTCTGGGAGATATGACGTATATGCAGAAGATGAATCAAACAAGATCCCACTTGAATATATTTTAATTAGGTATTGAGAAAAAATCGAACTTAAAAGCTCACTTATGAATAGTGTGCAAAATAGAAATGTGTAGTGTGGAGTTGAATGGAGGGAGTATATTGGAGTGGCAGACTAAATATTTTTTTCGTTCTATGTTTCAGTCTGTTGGAATGAGGCCACTAGAGAGGTCGTTAGAGAAACTTGATGATGTTCGGAGAAAAAAGCTGAATGATATGATTGGTAGTTCAGGGAGTGGTGCGCCAGGTGGTGGAAGCTCAGGTTTATATCTACTTTCAAATTTGGAGTGTTTGAAATCTGATTCTATACATGTTCTAATACTATGGTTATTGTATCAGTTATTGTGCAAACATCAACTGGAGCTGCGTCGGAGGTAGGTCTTATTGTTATTAAGTTTGCCGTGTCTTGTGCAATTATGGTATTGCTTCTCAGTTGTCAATATTCGTCCGACTTCTCAAAAAACCTGCTGTCCTTCAAATTTTACTAATAATTTGTGACTTATGCGACACTGCGACAGTATGAGTTTCCTCTGCTGCTTTACTGTAAAGCCTAAGCAGTCAAGAGGGAAATGTATTAACATGCAAAAAAGCACATTGGCTATAAATCATTCTCTGTTTGACACTATTGCTTTCTTCATGATGAACCCCTTGTATGTCATAATCGTTCTTGTATGTGTGGTACGCGGGTACATCTTATGTCTATCTAAGCAATTAATGGACTCCTTTCAACAAATCTTTCAACCTTTACTCTGTTTAGCATTATATCTCAATATCTCATTGCTTATCAATGGGGTATCTGTTGTGTTGGTGTGATTAAGTTGATTCTCTCATGTGTGTTTTTCATAGTTGGCTTTCCTTGTTCTCTAAGATGAAGAAACCATGATCTTCAAGGGAAAGATATTCTCTCATCCTCTTGGAGTTAATGTCGATCTATTGATGTAATTATGACATGTAGATTGGCGCTTATCATTTGCAAATTATGTAAATGTGATGTTTTTTGCTAGTGTAAAGACTAGATTGCTTTTTATTTATTCTTTTTGTTACCAATAAATAAATTTCTCCTCACTGTTAAAGGTAGATGTGCCTTTATTAGATATTTTAATTCTTCTAAGGTATATATCGATGGATCCCTGTGGAGTATATGCATGTTGGAGGTGTGCACTTTACTTTGATCTCCTGTAATCTGGCTGAGTTAACATTTGATTGCGGTGTTCACAGTCCACAGGCAGTGTGTTTGTAAAGAAATCTGCTGCAAGTATGCTAAGTGGTAAAAAGCCTGTCCAGGCAATCGTAAGTTTCTTTCTCTCAAGATTGAGTTTTGAAAAATCCGTGAAGCTGTTACTATTTTCTTTATTATATTTTTTTTCGTGCCTGGTCTTTTCATCTGTCAGCCTTCTAACAAGAAAGGTGCGTCATCGAAGCCTGCACCTAGCAAAAAAGGAGATCAGCAAAAAGCCATGAAAACTGTCGAGCATGAAGATGTGGAGGTAATTTCACGTGGCCTTTTCATGCTATGATGGCGAAGTTTCCTTTGTATTGGGTCTTATGTTACGTTTTGAAACAGCCTTCCGACATGAGTCTTGATGAAATTGAGAGCAGAATAAGCTCCCTTATTCAAGGGGAAACTATATCTCAGCTGAAGAGTACGGCGTGGAAAGAACGTCTTGAAGGTTTAAGTGCTTTCCGTTTTCTTTGGTGGCATATATTAGTTACATTTTCGTATGCCTTTTATTGAGTTGTTTTTCTTTCAAGTTGGACAAAAATGTAAGTGAAACGTTGTTCAGGGCCTCGTTGTCTGTCATGTTTTTGAATCATTCTTATATTTTGTCATCAATTTTTTGTATTCATGCAGCAATTTCTTCATTGAAAGAGCAAGTGGAAGGTATTAAGGAACTTGACAAGTCAGTTGAGATTTTAGTACGGTTGCTATGTGCTATCCCTGGATGGAGTGATAAAAATGTTCAGGTATGCTTTCGTTTTTCTTTTCTGGGGTGGCTACTTGGATGGCTTTCAGTGTTTCATTTAAGATACTGGCAAATCCAGGACTTTTTTTTGTTTTTTGAAATATGCCAAGCTTGCATTACATGTGTGCATGTGCCTCTGATTGATGACTGAATAACGTTCAAGCCTAGAATCAAACTTTGGTGAATGCCACTGGTATCTGGTGGTCTTTTACTGATTGGATACCCAATTTGGAAGGAAAGGGAAAAGGAGGAAACTGGTGGAATAGAATGGCCAGGGAGTGAAAAGTGAGCAAGATGTTCCCGACTTCTCGTGAAGTAGACTGTTTAGGTTAGGTGTTTATAGGTAGTTCACAAGGTGCAGTCGGTCAATTCCTATAATTCTTTATTCAGCGTTTAGTTATTTATTGCAGAAAAAGAATCTATTTTGTTGAAGAGACTGAAGCTGGAGGAATTCCTTGTCCAAATAAATTCTCGAAAGTTGTTTTGAATTTTGTCCTTGTCCACTGCCATAATGCAGTGGAACTCATGAGTTGTTTTTTAATTTTGCAGGTCCAGCAGCAAACAATTGAAGTTATCTCTTATATAGCAACTACTGCAACAAAGTTTCCCAAAAAGTGTGTTGTCCTCTGCCTTCTTGGTGGGTATCTTTTCTATTTGTTTGGTTTTGTCTTATAGGTTTTTAAACTGTCTCTTCTTTAGTTAGAGGAAAGCTTAGTTCATTATTTTCGTTTCCTACTTATTCCGTTTAGTGTGGTCCCGTGTTTTTCAGGCTTAAGTGAAAGGGTAGCAGATATTAAAACCAGAGTCCAAGCTATGAAATGCCTTACTACATTTTCTGAAGCCGTGGGCCCAGGGTTCATTTTTGAGAGGGTAATTTATTTATTTATTTTGTTTTTCTTCTTTCATGTTCTCTTTTCCCGTACTATCTCGATCTGCTTGTGTTTTCCCAGTGAATCAAGTACCCAAGTACAATAACTATGACCGAAATGGTTTGGGTTCGCTAGTATGATTCATCTTTTGAAACTATCACCGGCCTTTTACATAGATACAGTAAATGAGGAGAAAAGGGAGGAAAAAGATCAGAGGAATATGATGAATAGTTCAAGTTTTTTTCTCTTTTAGAAAGGAAAAATTTAACTTCAGGTTTAGCAATTGTTCTGGGTTTAGCATTGTACATTAATGAGTATCACGATAAAAATATCTATATTTAGAATAATAAATAAATGAATGAAAATACCAAGTGTAAAGAATAAAACAAATCTCTAAAGGAAAAAATCATTCAAGTTTTTTTTATATTTTTTAAAGATAAAATCTAAGTTAGTTTTTGCAATTCTTCTGTTTTAGCATTGTACATTAGTTACTATCATTTGCTGCAGCTATACAAGATCATGAAAGAGCACAAGAATCCCAAGGTGTTAAGCGAAGGCATTACATGGATGGTTTCAGCGGTGGAAGACTTTGGTGTTTCCTACTTGAACATGAAGGTAATAGTAGTTTGTCCATGAACATTTGAGCCCCTATCTTTGTTGTCTGAAAATACCATATCAACTTTCATTTCCCTTTTCTTTTTGAAGGATCTAATTGATTTCTGCAAGGAAACTGGACTTCAGTCAAGTGCAGCTGCGACTAGAAATGCCACCATCAAGTTAATTGGCATCTTACATAAATTTGTTGGGCCAGGTGAAACAAATTTATGTGCTTCGGTATTAAGACTTTATATCTTTATGGAATGGTATTAATCCTTTTTTTCTCGCAGACATCAAGGGATTTCTTATGGATGTTAAACCTGCCCTTCTTAGTGCACTTGATGCGGAGTATGATAAAAATCCATACGAGGTTCTGGAATCTAACACTACATGACGCTGATAGATTTTTCTTGTTTCCTCATTATTTTATTTAGATTACTACTTTGGATCCTGCAGGGTCCCGCAGCACCTAAGAAAACAGTCAAAGCATCTGATTCATCAGCTATGCCTGCTGGTGGCGCCGATGGCCTGCCACGTGAAGATATCAGTAGCAAGATTACGCCCGCGCTGCTAAAGAATTTCGAAAGCCCTGATTGGAAGGTTGTTATTTTTTTCTAAAATGTGAACTTAAAATTATAGTCTTAACATAGGAATTGAAGGAGAACTGTATCGCAATTTTGATCGTGTATAAATAAAATATGCTGACTCAATTGCGTTGTTATTTAGACTCGTCTGGAGTCCATGGAAGCTGTACAAAAGATATTGGAGGACGCCAATAAGCGTATCCAACCCACAGGAACTGGTATATCTTTTTTTTGTTTTTCTCATTTGTACCCTTGTGTTTTTACGTTTTCTCATTTAATCTCATATGTGACATTTTTACCTTTTGTCTATCACTCAAGTCCGTTAGTTGCTTACCTGTAGCATGATCATCCATAAACCAACCAAAGTTAACCTCATCAACCTCCATGACTTACACTTCACCATGGAAAAACATGAACTCTTCAATCAACTATGGCACAACCAACACCAGCTTTCCACCTTCTACAACTGTCCTCACCCATCAAAGCACAATATCCATATCCCCTTCTCCATCGCCAACCCAAACCATCCTGAAAACAACTCACAAACTTGAGCCACCCTTGCACAACTTAAGTGTTGCTCATTATCACCATCCAAAATCTAGAACACCCTTGCTTCCACTCACTTCATACACCACCATAGCCAAACCCCTAGTTCGAATCAACCGAACTGCTGTCGGAGACCACTAGAAAAGGCCCTTCTCCATCATGCCAGTTTTGCTAAGATTGATTACACTTAAGGAACCACCTGCTGGTTAGCACCACCGTTCGCAGCCAAGAGGGTCATGATGGGTTGTCCACAACGGCCAGTTGGGTTGCTGGCGAAGGAGCTGCTCACGGCTGTGCAAATCTTTTTGAGAATAGCTTGTGGTGTTTGAAGGTTGATGATGATGTCGAAATGATGAGGAGATCGGTGATGGTAGTTTAGTGGTGGGATGGAGCTATGGTGTGGTGGTTCTAAGATTTAGAAATTGGGGATGGTTTTAAGTGATATATAGAGTATGGTGAATATGTGGGTATTTGGTTATGGGGTGTTTCAAATTCGGCAATGTGATTTAGATGGTGATATTAGAAATGGCAGTTGATGGAGATGAATTAAAATGGTGTGGATGGTGATAAGTTGATGAAGGTCGTGTTATAGCGGAGGGAAGCAAGTAATGGATTCAAGTGACGAAAAATGGTTGTTTTGGAGTAAATGGGAAAGTACAGGGTACAGTTGGGGATAAGAGGAAAACAGAGGGGAGGGGGGGGGGGGGGGGGGGGGGGGGGGGGGGGGGGCGAACTAAGAAAATGCTAAAACACAGGGGTACAACAGAGAAAAATCCTTCTTTTTTTACTCTTTATATTATGCTCACACATAAGATTCTAGCTGCTGCTTCTTGAATTCTTGTTCTTTTGTTGCTTGTTCGCCTCATCAAATCTCTCTCATCTGTTTCAAAATCAGCGGAGTTGTTTGGTGCTCTGCGGGGGCGTTTGTGCGACAGTAATAAGAAGCTCGTGATGGAATCTTTATTGACCATAGGTGGCTTTGCTTCTGCCATGGGCCCTGCAGTTGAGAAGGCGAGCAAGGTATTGTTTTTATAACTTGCTATACTCTTGCATCACCCTTGAATTTTGCTTATCATTTCCCCCTATCCTATTACTTTGAATGAATTTATTTTGGAGTTAATGTTTCAGGGTATTCTTACTGATGTCTTAAAATGCCTTGGTGATAATAAAAAACAAATGAGAGAATGTGTTTTGGCAACTATAGACTTGTGGCATGCTGCTGTTCATCTTGATAAAATGGTTCGTCCTCATTTGAGCTTCTTGTCATTGTTGAATTAATAAGTTCAGGATGTGTATGGTATGCTCATTGCTGTTATTTTATTGTTACGTTAATGTAGATTCCCTATATCACTGCTGCGCTTTCCGAACCAAAGCTTGGCGCAGAAGGCCGTAAAGATATGTTTGAGTGGTTGTCTAGGCATCTTTCCAGATTAAATGACTTTTCTGATGCAGTGCATCTGCTGAAACCAACTTCTGTTGCCATGACGGTATTCTTCAACTAGCTTGACCCCCTTTCCTGTTAAAAAAATCTGCTTTCTCTTGTTTCTTTCTAAATCCTAAAAGAAGTCTTTGATACAATTGTGTCCTTGTCATTCTGGGTGTTCCATTGTTTGCAGGATAAGTCAGCAGATGTCCGGAAAGCAGCTGAAACATGTCTTGCTGAAATTGTGAAGGCTTGTGGTGCAGAAATAGTGCGTTTCCGAGCTTTTTCCCGGTCATTTTATGAATTAGAGTGGTCAAAAATTACTTCTGCGTAGCTAATGCGGTCCATTTCATGTCCTTAGGTGACCAAGAACCTGAAAGATATTCAAGGCCCGGCTTTGGCTTTAGTTGCTGAGAAACTGAAAAATTATGGCCCTGTGCCTGGTACGTCAGTTTTGTTTTTGGCACTTTATGAGTATCGTCACCTTTGACAAATGCTGTACTTATTTGGATATGTTTGGTAGATTTATACGATTCGAGTCAGACATCAACTGCCGCATTACTCGCCAAGAGCAGCACCAAGGTCGTCAGAACTACTTCAAGCGCTCCTGGCGATCGAGCTCCGAAACAAGGAGCAAAATCTCTATCCTCGGTGTGTTTCTTCTTTTGTGATTTATTTTCATTAGATTATTCACTGTAGCTGGATGAAATCAAATTGTGATGGTAACAGAGAGCTAATTCAACGAGGAGCTCGAGGGCAGAGTCCATCCTGTCTGTTCATGATATTGCTATTCAGACTCAGCCAGTTCTTAATGTTAAGGATTCGAATAAGGTATTATTTTCACTATTTAAATATGCTTTTCAATTACCAGAGAAGTGCAATGCTTCAGGTTGCTCTCTTTGCATTTCCAGGAAGATCGGGAGAGGTTGGTCGTACGCCGTTTTAAGTTTGAAGAGCCTCGCTTGGAACAAATTCAAGATCTTGAGGTTTGAAATGGTTTTCTCTGATATAGAGCATGCCACCTGTGTCTTGGCATTCTTTAATCTTTTTGGTTTTCACAGAGCGGGATTATGAGATATTTTAGGGAAGATTTGAGCAAGAAGCTCGTGAGTGCAGACTTTAAAAGACAGGTGGAAGGAATAGAAATGCTACATAAGGTAATTTTTGGGCTGATATATTTCCCTGCATGTTTCTTGGGGCACATTATCATGTGTTTAATATGTTTAACAGGCACTTCCTTCTCTTGGAAAAGATATTATTGAAGTTATGGACATACTTCTAAGGTGGTTTGTATTGCGGATTTGTGAATCCAACACAACATGTTTATTGAAGGTACTTTTCTTTTTTACATTGAAGATTTTTACTTTAGCATGTAGCACTGTGGCATATATATAATTTTTGTTTTGTTGAAGGTCTTGGAATTTCTTCCTGAGCTTTTTGAGGCTTTGAGAAGTGAGGGCTATGCACTTACTGAAGCAGAGGCCGCCATCTTTCTACCGTGCTTTGTAGAGAAGGTTTGACTTTTCTTCTTCACATCCAAGATGCTTAAATACGGTAAAACCGTCCAATTTATGTTGTCTGTACAGAAACCATTGAGAAATAATGCAAGCTTTATTTGCTGTGTGACGGAGTTGTCCTTTTAGTTTTCTGGCTGTTATTATATCAGCCAGAAATGTGAATCATCCCCTACAGAAAATCGAAAGAAAAATCTACCTGTCCGTCAACAATGTATATGAGGCGTTGCCTGCAGTTGCTAACTTCAAAGCACAGCATTTTTGTCGCTAATACTTTGAATTTGTATGATGTTGTAGTCTGGGCATAACATTGAGAAACTACGAGAAAAGATGCGGGAGCTAACCAAACGGATCATTAATGTATATTCAGCTGCAAAACTTTTTCCTTTTGTTGTGGAGGGTTTACGTTCCAAAAATAACCGAACACGGATAGAATGCGCAGATCTTGTCGGTTTTCTTCTTGAACATCATGGATCAGAGGTTAGTTAGAGAGATCTGCATTGCTGTAATAATAACATTCTGAACTATACTGAGCACTGACACTTATGTATACCTTTTTACTCAGATAAGTGGACAGTTGAAAAGCTTACAGATCGTTGCTAGTCTAACAGCTGAACGAGATGGTGAAATTCGAAAAGCCGCTTTGAACACTCTCTCTACCGGTTACAAGATTTTAGGTATGTAATTACTTCGCTGTCTGCCTTTTATCCTTTCTTGTTACTCTGTGTTCTTTTGTTGTTTGGTTGAAATCCTAGCTAATGTTCATGGTGGTGCAAAAACAAATTACTGGCTGTCCTTGGAAATTATCTCTTCTAGGAACACATGCATAGTTTTATTTCCTAACCCAATTTTCTATTACCGCGTTGATAACTGATGGAAAATATATGGGGTGTAGGAAATTACTAACCCAAATTAATGCAAAACAATGTTATTTGTGGACATCATAATATGCATTTGACACCCAAAAAAAACAATACGGAGTAGTTTTATTTACTTGTTTAAATTTGGCACTTTGGAGGGAAAATTTCCAAGGAGACTTCATCTCTTAGTATATAGGGGATAGAGGGGATTCTGGATTCATCATTGAAAAAGTTGGACAATTTTGTTATTAGCACACAGGAGAGAACTTATAAATTGGCAAACTGTTTTTTTTGGGGGTATTGATTCATAGGTCGAAGCAGGATGAGTTTTTTCTTCACTTTCTTTATCATATTTACAGGTGAGGATATATGGAGATTTGTTGGGAAGCTCACAGATGCGCAGAGAAGTATGATTGATGAAAAATTTAAGTCAAAGGTATTTTCTGTTACCCATATATGTATCGCTTCTGCTTTTTGTTTGAACTTATCAAATGCTACCTCTTTGAAGGCCCGTGAAATGGACAGGAGAAGAGAGGGACGGCCTGGAGATATATGGGGAGCTTTACGACGTCCAGTTAGGGATAATGGGTGCGTGCATATCTAGTTAACTGTTCACTATCATTAAAGAAAATTATTTCGTTGTTTTGTTGCTTGTAGTATTTGTTTCCCATGTTGAATGCTCGGACTAGTCAATATTACCTCACGTACCCGTGTCTGAGTGTCGGACATGGGTAGGACACGCTGGACATCTCACTTTAGGCCAAAAACATGGATTATTTTCACTTGGACACGCACTCGTGTCGGATACTTCTAACCAAGTCCGATTAACGTAGGTTGAACTTGTTCCACTTATTTGGCCTAATTGTACAGTATATATATTATTGGGTATTAAAAGAGTGGCAAACTGATCTTTATTTAGGACAGGCCAGGCAATACTGGTCAGTTTGGTCTCTCGTGTAACTTTGTGCTACCTGCTCCTTTGTTACATCTTTGAAGATATAAGCTTTAGTTTGCACATTAACCGTTTAAAATGGACTCTTTCATCATTATCATTGTCACACAAATTAAGAGCAGTGCCCAAGATTTGTGTTTCTTTTTTTAGTTTGTTTAATTGCTATCAACTGTAGTTTGTTTTTTATTGTGTCACTACTTTAGCACCCGTGCAAGCACTGTATTTGGAGTTCATTGTTTTGGATAGAAACAGTTAATGTAAATAATAATTAGTCTTTTTATAAAGATCATTTTTAATCGAATATTGATAAATAATTAAATATCTAATATAATTTTCTTAGAGAAATGTTATAATCTCCAGAACTAATATAAAATACATTTACCGATAAAGATAAGTTTCAAAGTCATATTGGCTACTAAATTATTTATAATGCATATCAAAATTAAATCTTTCATATTATCATCTTATGCAAGCTCTCACCAATATATTACACGTAGTTATAGTTTCTTGTTAAAATGTGTATTAACTCTCTTATAAAATCATCTCAAGGTATAAAGCAGGCTAAAAGAGGATTTCAGAAAAGAAAAAATATTTTTAAGAAAACGCATTTTAGTTTACTATAAGATGCTTAGCTGATAGATGTGTGCTACGCTCTAGATCAAATGTAGAAAGTAATGTGCGTTTGTTTACCTTTGATTAACATAAAAAAGATAAACAAATAATTGGACGGATGGAGTATGAAGTATTGCCTCCATTTGGTTCCAGTTTGCTAATGTACCAATTTGTCTGTGTTTTTTTTTTTTTCTTTCTCAATTAAGTAACTCTGTGGTTTAGATTTCCCATATACATTAGGTTTCTTAAATTGAAGTATTTTTTTTATTCTTATGTTCAAGACACAGTAAGCAGTTTTAGGAAATTATCAGATCTTTTAAAGAAAAGATATCTTCTTAACTAATATTGACCTACGTATGGCACGCACAAGGGGACCCATGGCCTAGGCATTGCACGCCCATGGCCTGGGGAGCTGACCTCAAAATATCCCATGGCCTAGTAGGGAAGTTAAGAATTTAAGACCAACACTGATTATAGATTATGGCTTACAAAATATTATTAAGTCAAAGACAGATTATTAGAAAGGTCTTTGTAGGAAATAGAAATGTATTAGCATGATACATCAGCAAGGATGATGTCAGCGGCTTCTCATTTAGTATAAGAAAGAAAAATGGTAACCTATATCTGTCATAGTCGTTAAATATGATTAATTTCATTTTTAAAAAATTAGTTGAACAATTTGACACCCTCTTCTGTCTCTTTGTAAATACACAGGACGGAAGTTGCAGAACAGAGTGGAGATCTGTCAAGATCTATTGCTGGTCCTGTTTTTGCTAGGTATTTTTCTGTTCTTTCGTTCTTCACTGTCAGTTTTTCTCGATTTCAGTTCCTTGTAATACAGTTGTGTGAAATGTAATTTCCAGGGAACACTATGCCCATCCTGAGCTCCACATTGAGAGAAATCCATTACCCAGGGTAAATGTGGGTGTTAGCGGTCCAACAGACTGGAATGAAGCTATCGATGTCATCACATATGGTGCTCCTGAGCAGGTAGGGGATTATACTATGTAAATAATGATAATGCGTGCTTACTATGTTTGTTCGTTGATAAAGAACTGGCATTTTCTCATACTTTGGATACTCTTCAATAATGTATTATTCTTTTTTCCTTTTCATTCTGATTTCTTGACGTTTTAGTGCACTGCATTTTCTTTTCTTTTTTTCCCCTTCTATTCCGAGTTTACCACAATTTTCAAACCCCGTCTGTCTGTCTGTTTTACTTTGCTTATTCTTGGCCAAGAATCCTAGTTTTCTGAACTGATTCATTTTAATTTACTCAGTCTGTGGAAGGGATGAAGGTTGTGTGCCATGAGGTGGCTCAGGCAACAAATGACCCTGAAGGAAATGCAATGAACGACATTGTCAAAGATGCTGACCGTCTCGTCTCAGTGTTAGCCAATAAGGCACATATTTTGCTTTGAATTTCTTCATTTCTTGATTTAGTTACCTCATCAATTTCTATGATGCTAATATTTTCATGATTTACACAGGTGGCGAAGACTTTTGATTTTAGCCTAACCGGGGCTTCTTCAAGGTCTTGTAAATACGTCTTAAACACGCTCATGCAGGTATCTTCGCTTTGTCGTCTTGTGAGTTGTTATGGTGTGTATCTTAGTCAGCAACCATAAACTTCTCAGCCTATTTGTTACCTTTGCAAGTTTTGATGGTAGAACACGTTTAACAGATATTTCAAAATAGAACTCTGGCTCATGCCGTCAAAGAGAGTACGCTTGATATTTTAATTACCGAGCTTCTGCTTTGGCTTTTGGATGAACGGGTCCCTCGCATGGTTGAAGGTGACCAACTATTGAAAGCTTTGAACGTGTTGATGCTCAAGATCTTGGTAAATCTTGCTGGCCTCGAGTGATATTGTCTCCCAACTTCTGCGACGTCTGTGCAAACTTGTTTAAAAGAAATGATGCTAATTACAGGATAATGCCGATCGAACGTCGTCCTTTGTGGTTCTTATCAATTTATTACGCCCATTGGATCCCTCTAAATGGCCTGCTACAGCATCAAATGAGGCCATTTCTGTTCGAAGCCAGAAATTCTCTGATCTAGTGGTTAAATGTCTAATTAAGTTAACAAAGGTAATTCTCCATATCACATGGTTGTTTATCCATGGCTATCTTATCCCTATATCTGTTTCATTCATTTGGCAGCACATTTCCCATTTTGGGGAGTTTCATTTTTTCTTCTCCTAAAACTTTGCGTTGAACCCCAATAGGGCTTTTTGAGTGAACTGGAGAAAATATAGATAATAAGGTGTTTAAGACCTGCATATAGATAATAAGGTGTTTGAGACCTGCAGGTTGTAAACCAAATTACTCATAATTTGGCTTTTATCTTTATACAATACTGGTATACTAGATGAGCCAAGTTGGGAATTAACACAGTTTGACCTGATATGCCTGTCAAACTGGTTCTCCTGTCCTTTGTTTTACTTCTCTTCTATTTAGCACCAACCTTTGAATCATTTGTCAATCTACTTTGATTGCAGGTTCTTCAAAGCACTATTTATGATGTAGACCTGGATCGAATTCTCCAAAGCATTCATGTATACCTGCAAGAATTGGGCATGGAAGAAATTAGGAGAAGGTACCTTTTGAGCTTAATGCCAGAATTGTGGATGGTTTATTCCCTCACTATATTTTGTCATTACTTGCTGATTTATTTAACTGACCCAGACTTACTTTGTTCTTGTTCTCTTGTCATTTAATATCAATCAAATTGAAGAGCTGGAGCAGATGACAAACCATTGCGTATGGTCAAAACTGTCCTTCATGAACTTGTAAAGCTTCGGGGTACAGCTATTAAAGGTCATCTTTCTCTGGTTCCTATAGATGCAGAGCCTCAACCCATTATTCTGGCGTACATTGATTTGAATCTTCAGGTATCAGAAGATGACAATGTGCAATTATCTGATTATATTTGTATTATGTGAATCTAAGTCTGTCATTTCGTCTAATTATGTTGTTATTGTCGTCATAGACATTGGCAGCAGCGAGAATGCTTACTCCTACTGGACCTGTTGGCCAAACTCATTGGGGTGATTCGACAGCTAATAATCCATCCTCAACCACTCATTCTGCGGATGCTCAGTTGAAGGTTATCAGTTGCTAGGGCGATTAACAGCCAACAGTCTTTGACTCTTTTGTCATGTTTCACCAGTAGATTTTCTTTTCCTGACTATTGTTGTGCTATTACACCTGCAGCAAGAACTTGCTGCAATTTTTAAGAAAATTGGAGATAAGCAAACATGCAGTATTGGTCTTTATGAGCTTTATCGTATCACACAACTATACCCTAAGGTAACTACGCATAGACCTAGGAACACTCTTTTGTGATGATATATTTGACCGACTCTGAATAGGCTACAGTTGGCCTTTAGTAATGAATGGCTGTGGAGTGAACTTTATTCTTCTTAATGCGCTGTCATTATGCAGGTTGATATCTTTGCTCAGCTCCAAAATGCGAGTGAAGCATTTCGAACTTACATAAGAGATGGGTTAGCCCAGGTACGTAGTAGGTTATGTCTTGGACGTTTCATCCTCAAAAGTAGACAATGCAATGGGTCCTTTTGGTGCCCTGTTCTTGTAATATTTTGGGTGTTTGAACTGATGTTTCTGCTACAAATTTTTCATCTTAGGTTGAGCCAGATTCATGTCGAGTCAATCCGTTTCGCTCAAAGGTGATGTGTAGCTATGTACTGAACGTTGTATTTTTTTTCAGATGGAAAAGAATGCAGCTGCTGGGAGGACACCGTCTAGTGTCCCATTATCAACGCCTCCTCCAGCTTCCCTGACTCTGTCTTCACCAAAACTGGCACCATTAACCCCGGTAAATACAAACACGCCAAATGATGCAAAATCACATTATGGCAGAGTCGAGCCAACCAATTTTACGTTACCATCCTTTGGTGACGATGAGAGAGCAAGGAATGCTGCATTCCGAGGTCAAGATGCTGCATTCCGAGGTCAAGTTTTTGACCACCCACAGGTTCTAGGAGATCAAAGAAATGAGAGATTAACTTCAGGAGGTAACTATTCTGTGATTATATTTCCTTTGCATTGTAGCCAAAGATCCAATAACTGTTTGCGTTTTGAACATGATGGTATTATAACGTGCTTTTTCACATACGGATTTTACTCTTTCACATACGATTTTTACCACCCCATTAATTTTAATTTCTCTCTTCCTTCATTCTCTTGAACCAACTACTCCGTTCACCGTCCCTCCGTCATCAACACCGTTCACCGCCCTCCGTCATCAACTAAAACAAAAAGAAAGAAATAAAAAACTAAAACTAAAACTAAAAACAATTAACAAATTGAATACGCATCAGTTGAAGAATTGCTTAGAAATTAAATTCCCCAGCTTCATGTGCTTTCTATTCTTTTTCTGTTGTGAGTCAAAGGTATCAACTTCGAAACTCCCTAAATTCATAAGAGGATTGCGAGCTCAGACTTTTCTACTATAAAAGCAAGGGGTGAGAGATGTTCAACTAGAGCGAGTGGAATTTCGTAGAACAATCAAAATAGACGTGATTCGATCCAATCTGAAGGGGTGCCGAGGCAAAATTGGTTATTTGCAGACAAAATAATTGCAGAATTGCAGACAAACAATCAACAATTACGCCGGCAAATAAACAATCAACAATAAAACGTATTTATTATCGTTAATAAATAATATTACCTCAATACTTGGAGAATTGTAATCCATTCAAGTTTTTAGAGTATTGATTAAGGGTGATGCTCATTCATAAACGGGTTTTACTCTTTTATGAACGGAAATGACTATTTTACCCTTTAATTTTAACTTCCCAATTTTCAATCTCTCTCTATTCAATTCTCGTTGAATGCCACCGTCACACTCTCCCACTCCTGTCACCACCTTGCCACTTCCCTTCCCGGCTACACTAATGCCCAACCCATCATTCACCATCCACAACCGTCAACGCCACCCCTGCTACATCGGCCAGTCTTAACGACCTCTTCAGACGATCACCGTCAATGTTGTAAATCAACCCTATAATGTGATAAAGAAGAGCTACTACTCTCAATGACACCCGTTTCCGAAACATAGGAATGAAAGAAAATCAAATCATATCAGAACTATAGCTAAGTATAGTTATATGGATTGTGCGGCTTCAGTTGTCAGGGGAACGAAGAATGACCCCAATGCAATGTCTAAGAGATTGTGTCATAAATGCGATTAAAACACTCATAAAAGCATGGATAATCATGCATAATAGTCCCAGTGCAATGTCAAGAGTTTGTTTCCATACCATCTGCTTATTCATGTTTCTATATTCTTATTCCTTCTAAAAGCACTTGAGCATTCCCTAGTTAATGAAACATTCAAATTTGTTTACAAAGTTTTCAAGTGGGACGACGTGAAAGAACACATCTGCGGTCTTAATAGAGATGAATCATTTGCAGTACAGAAGAACTTGTGTTAGAGTTAATAATTACCAAAAGGCAGCAACTCAGCGGCCGACACCACGACAGATGAGACAAACATCACCCTCAATTCGCCGACGGCGCCACCATCCCAACCTTAACGCCGAAGACGGTTTAAACAAACCCTAATTTAATTTGTAATCAGTTCCTTAATTTCATATAATATAATTAATAAAATTACAAATTAGAATTATCACCCAATCGATACGAGTAGTATTAGCATCCATAGTTGTGTAATTTTGACAGATTTGATAAATTTGATTAATTTGGGGGGAAAAAAATGGGAGAAAAAGAGTTTTTTTTCTTTCATGTTTTTAGGCAAAGGGCATATGATGGAAAAATAATGAAAAAAAGTTTATGAATGAGTAAAACTTGTATATGAATGAGTAACTACGTTGATTAAATGGTAAGGTAAAAACTCATATATATATATATATGAGTTGTTTAAGGTAAAAACTCGTATATATGAGTTGTTTTGTTTAAGTGTAGGAAGGAGAGTTTGGGTTTAGGAAAAATATATATATGAGTAAAGTCCGTATGTAAAAAAGTAATTCTGTACGTGCTTTTTCACATATGGATTTACTCTTTCACTTACGTCTTTTACAATTTTTTCCTTGTCATTTTCCCCTCATTTCAATTGATTTTTTTTCTCCTTCACCCTTCTCCCTTCAACACCACTTGCTCCGGGAGATACAATTTTAGCTTACCACCAACTAATTAAGATAGAAAAATAAATAACAATAAGAACAAAAAACAAGAAATTTAAAATAATAAAATAATATAGTCTAGTTATTGTTCACCAAAAACTTTTAAAAAAATGCAGGGAAGATAACGAAATAATAAAAAACTAAAAAAAATCCCACGACAACAGCACAACGCCATTTTAGAGAAAAAGGTTGATATCAGGGTATGGGAAGGGGTAACTTGATTAGGGTAAGATTATTGGTAGTCTTGAGACAAACTTTGGTAAGTCTTAAGATAAGGCTCACCTAAGACTACCAATAATCTACTAAACTCTTAAGAGAGTCTTAAGTCGAGTCTTGAAAATTCAAGACTCAACCTAAGACTTTTGTAGATTCTTGATACCACCTTTTTATGATAACAACCAATAAATGACTATCATGTGTTAAAGTGTAGTGAAAAAGTAAAGTTTGAGATAAGTCTGAGGGATAATGTATATAATCTGATGTGAGTTTGAATAATAAAGAAATAATAAAAGTTAGTGGAAAGCTGATGTGGCAGAGTTTTAAGACTTTGGGGCGTCTGACGCTTAATCTTACCCTTAGGTTTGAAAAGGGTATGACATGGGAAATTAATTAAAAATTGTATGTGAATGAGTAAAGTTCGTATGTGAAAAGTAATTATGTGATAAAAAAAAGGGTATTGCTTTTTCATGTACATGATTTACTCAATCATGTACATAATTTACTCAAATGCCCCTCTCTCTTGTCCTGCTAACAAAAAAACAAAATGCCATACACATTATTCACCACCACTACCAAACACATTACACACCAGGCCACCACCACTGCCACCCCAGAAAATCAATTGCCATTGCCCGTCTACCACATCACCACTCCTCGCCGATCCCGCAGTCACGCCTCCCTACAACTACCAATCGCCCGCCCGTTCATCTGACCAGTACCCCTACCGTCATTCCACCCATGCCGCAACCCATTACCGTCATTTGCTCTTGCCGCCCCCTATACCGACGCCCCTCCGCTGTCGCCCTACCCTTGCGCCACCACCACCTTATTAATTATCAACTTAATTTAAATATGGATTAAAAAATCAAAACCCTAATTGAAAAGTTTAACTATTAAATCAATTTAATCTGAATAAAACTAATGTAATTTAAGGATTATAAGAAGTAATTTATTGCTTAGTATTAGAATTGTGATCTTTAATTTAAGAATTTGTGAGCAATTTGATTATGTTTTGGAGAATGAAAAGAGGAAAATGTGGTACTTTTTGGTTCTAAGAGAAGGGTATGATGTGGAAACATTATGAAAAAAAGTCCGTGATTGAGTAAAATGTGACCATGAAAGAGCAATTACGTAAAAAAAATGCCTTCTTTAACTGTGTATTGGTGGCACAACTTATAGTTTGTAGCAGGAGTGACCCCTTGTCACGCCAGTGGGAGCCCTTGAGGCATTGGGTTAATATTTTCTGCTCTATTTCATGTGCTCGTAAAAGGAGTCCATTTTGACTTCGCTTTTGTATGCCCGGCAGTACCCACGGGAACACTAGATGCCATTAGAGAAAGGATGAAGAGCATCCAGTTAGCTGCATCAGGTACAAACCCTGATTCTGGAAATAGGCCACTAATGCCAATGAATGGTAATATCGATCATAACCAAGCTCAGCATGTACCAGATGATGCTGGTGTCGAGAACCCTGTTCACAACGGGGTTCTTCCCATGGATGAAAAAGCACTATCTGGTCTTCAAGCTCGGATGCAAAGACTTAAGAGTGGATCGTTTGATCAAGCCTAGATTGGAGAACTGGGGTCATGATGCTGACAATTTTCTCAAGATACATTCGAGGGATTGGTATATATTTCGGGGTGCTCAAATTGTGTAAATAGGGATACATCGTTGATGAAAGCTTTACTTATCTTGGAAACTTTGTTTCCAAAGGTTGTACTTAGCTGTGGATATTCATTCACATGGAAGGCAATTTCATGGCTTGAGAAATAAATTAAAATCTTGGCGTGGAGCGGTATGTTTGCTCTTGATTTATTAAAGCCATTGATATTGTCACCTATGTAATTGACTGGCATGTTCGTTTGCAAGATGTAACCTTGGCTGTAATTTGGTGAAAATTTTGTTAGCATGGCTTCTTGCTGCATATTATCTTTTGTTCTTGGCTTTGAACAAGTATAAGCATTTTTATTTAATGTTGGTATTTAAATACCAGGTGTATTGTTTTCCACGCTCTAGTGGTCTACAAACCTCAACAAATCCTTAATTATCGCCCTTGTTGAAATGAATTTTATCTTATATAATCTGAATTTATATGCTACATTTTGACTGAGCAAATAACCCAAAGAATTCCAATTTTATAAATACAATTTTGTTATCTCGACCCATAGTTGTCCTGCCAGTCTAATACCAATTCTATAGGCTTTTACAATAGAAGTTAAAATTTGGAATCAAGATTCACATGATTTCCATTTGAAACTTGGATAAAATACTTTGATTTCTACAACTAAATCATGAAATTGAAATTTCACGTTTCCAAACAGCAATCAGTCTCCCTTGTGACGGATATTACCGTCACAAGCTTATAATGGGTCAAATAGTTCTCACTAAGGATAGAAAAGACGAGTGATATTATTTGACATGGATAATTAATGACCGATCACAAGTTTGTCTAGGAAATCAAAAAGTGTCTTTTCCTACTAACATGGATAATATTTGACCCATTGTCCGTCACAAATGAGAAGGTGTCCAAACAACGGTTTATGCAACATGACTTTTAAACCACATATTCTACAAAAGAAATTAAGAATGGGAATCATGCAATGTGACTTTAAGCAAAACATTTTCAGATGACATAATTCAAGGTGAACTGTGACCGGATTAATTTTCAGGCAAGGCAGACTCTCTTTAAGGTTTAATTGGCACAGCATATCAGGACACCAGAAAGAGTTCCATCTGAATGTTCAAATGTAGGGAAGACATCCGGTGAACAGTGGAATACAGCTGCTGCTATCAGTTTCGTATACTTTCATCCTCAGAGAAGTCTGAATGCAATATGAGCTATGTACTTTCAATGTGCTATTACAAAAATAACAGATTAAAAACATGAACAAAAGAATAACAAGACGAGAAAAATAAAAAAGAGCCCGACAAATGGAAGCAGCTACCAAGGCGCTATTAATCTAAATATGCTACAATTCAACCGTGGTCAACCATCCTTAAACCAGCTAATCCAGGACTCCGGCATTCCCATACCAAGTCCATGAGACTTTTATCATATGTACAGCACTGCTTCCTCTTTCTTTCACGGAACCCTACATGATTCGATTACTTCACTCACCGTTTTATGGGTCTCAGGCGAGATCATGTTCAATGTCAGATGAAATGCCTGGCAATAAAAAACATCAGAAAATCAATTGACATCATGGCAGCATTACAAAAATATATCAGGAAAGTCTGGTTTACTCACCACAAATCTATCAAGCACAGGTACCAGAGCTTTCAAGTTCCGATCCGGTAGGTAATTAGCAATAGCATTTCGTGTGTTCTGACTGATAATGTCGGAATAAAATATTTCAATTAGAAAGGAAACTGGGGAGGGGGGGGGGGGGGGAGAGAGATGATGAGGATAATGAGAAATTATCTAGAAAGAAGTATAAACCTCTCAGTGGAAAGAAATGCTAACAAAAGAGCAGCATAGGCTTCTAGGATCATCTTCTCGGCTTCTTTCTCGCCTTGCAAGACCGCCTCATCATCATCCTGTTCATCATATCCGGAACATTTCATTTGTGTCTTAAGAATGCAGTTTGTGACTGTGTTATTTAAGTAGATAACACACTGTCCAGAGATAAACAGCTTATTGAAAAAGAAATGGAAATACTGTGCAGATATAGTAAATTGAAAGATGCTAAGTTAACTGGTCGAGGCGTATAAGAATCTTCTATAGAAACCATTCTTAAATGTACACCACTTACCCTGGTCCCAATTTCCGGCACATGTCATCGTCTTATATGAGAATTAGAGGAAATTATAGAAAAACAAAGAAAACAGCGCTACTCACACAAGACTCAAGTTCTTCATCTGCAGCCTCACCAGCTCCACTGTTGGACAAAAAGATGGAACACAGTAGCGGTATCACCCCCGTTTGAACTTCAGTCAGCTCACCAGAGCAGACTAATGATATTTTAGCAGCAGCAAGCCGTGATCTGCAGGGAATACCACGCTTAAGTCTAAAGATTGCAAGATAGAATCAAGTCACTTATAGCTACACAAAACCAGCAATAATTGTTCATGCAATAATTGTTTTTGCAGGAACAGATACAGTTAAGCCATAAATATAAGTTTAATTATTTGATGGTAACCAATAAAACGGTGCTTAGCTACACATAACCTGCAATAATTGTTCCGGTTTTGTATGACTCCCGTATTCCACCATTAAACATTTAATATACCAATTTGACTGTATTGCTAGACATAACACTAACACATCATGGCAGCAACCTACTCCCAAATTCAGCAGCAAGAAACCATGATCGATAATGCAATCATTAGTTGTGTATCGTCATATATGCTCCCCCATTTTTCAAACCTGATAATTGATAAAATCAAATGTCCTATTATGTTACATAATGGTATCACAGATGTCAGAGGGTCAATATCTTATGGTTTAGTATAACTTCAGTTAAAGATGAACTAAATTACTTGACCTTGCAAAGGGTCATCCTCCTAAGGGACTTGACCAAAGAAACCCCAAGATTTTATTATTGTTATTATTTATTTATTTATTTGTAAAAAAAAAAAAAGACTATTTCAAACACTCACAAAGAACCATATAGCTCCCCCTAGAATAGATTAAAAACTTGTAGAACCTAAATTGCAATGTTTCTCAAGCAAAAGTTGCTAGAGCGTGTTTTTTCCCTTTCTAAAAGCAAGTTATCAAATTGGAGATGGCCAGGTGATGTAACCTAAATTAAGAGCCAAACTTTTTCTGAAAAAAAAAGTAACAGAGTGAGTTTGGTACGAGGGTGGATAAAAATGGGCTTGTTTGGATAGAGGGGAAAAGGGTGGAAAAAATAAGGGAGTAAGATTTGGGGGTATTTTAGTGAGTTTGTTACGAGGGTGATGTATTAATGAGATGGAATCCATGGAATAATTCAGGGGAAATTTTAATTGGGAGATAATTACTATGGAAGTTAATTACTTGGGTGACGAGTTCCTTGATAATAAGTTTGGTATACAAGGGTGATGATTTCTGAGATGATGTTTTACCCCATTAATCATTACCCTTTCATGAGGATAATAGATTTCGGCGGTAAATAATCCCATAGAAAAAGTACCTTACATATTAATCCTCCCATGTTGATTCCCCCTCTTTTACCCTCAATCCAAGCAAGCCTACGGCAATTCTTACTGGAGTAATACATTACCCTCTATGTTGAACAAATATGAATTCATTTTATACATATTGCACTAATTACTCTTTTACCAAAGCCGAAAATAGATTACCCTAGTAATAATTCTCAAAAAAAACTTGAAAATAAGGAACATATTACCTGCTGGACTAAATTCCCCAATAATTATTTCCCTTTAAACATTACCCCACTAATTATTTCCTTGATTTCAGGCGAGCCCTAAGTTAAAACAGAAAAAGAGAAATCTCTAGGCTAAAGACAGGCGTGAACAAATAAAAGAGTGAAGGTTAGGAGTAAAAATTTACCAAACTCACCTGTTATCACCATCATTCTCTACCAGATTCACCAGCAAGCCCAAAATACTAACAAGAAAATCTAGCTCTTGATCACTGAAATGGGAATCTTTCTCGCTCCCGAGACCTGAAATATTGGGCAACGGCATATGTTCTTTCCTCTGACCAGATGAAGAAAGACTGAACACAGGAAAGTGCCTTGCTATCAGAAAGGACAGAGTTTCGAGGCCACCACAGGCAGCAATTTGTTGACAACCCAAGGAATTGTCATTTGTCAGGTTCATGAGTACCTGCAGCGAAATCAATATTGCTGCCTTGTAAAACACCAACGTATTACCAGATCATAACAATTCAATCATGAACGTTTCACTCACTGAAGAATTCACATAAACACTGCTCAAATAAAAGTAAGAATCCCTACATGCCAGCTAGCCCACATTCAACAAGGAACAAAAGTGATTAGGCAAAATCAAACTGATAGCAAATCGGGTTTCTCTAAGCTATAAACAGAATTAAGTAGGCTTCAAAATTTCTTGAGTAAGAAAGAGAGATCGTGAGAATCGCATCACAGCCATATCCATAAAAGTAACAAAAAAATGACGAGATTCCTAATATAAAATGTCAGGCCATGAAATGAAGGAAGAAAGTTATCGCATGCTCAGAAAATGCACCTCCACAAATTTCAGCAAGTTAGCAAAAAAAAATTTATAGCAAAGAATATCTTCCAGAACTATATGGAAAGTGAACAAATCAAAATCTACCTTGATTACAGTCATCAGACAATCAGCCATCAAATTGCAATTCTCTTTATCAAAAGTTGTGCAAGAGGTGTCACTCAAGACATGACTCCACCCATTTTGTTGATCAGTGTGACAACCATCTTTGTTTGGCATTGGATGCAGAGATGGACAATCTTCCTGACTCGATATTTGCTGAGATGAGCAGTCTTCCTGGCTCAGCATTAGATGTGATAGAGTCATATCGTCAACATCACTTAGCAAGGGCCTTCTTTTTTGTTTCCGCCGCCCTTTCTTTCCCCCGGGAAGATTGTCCCACTTTGAGGGTGCGAAATCATCTTCATCAAAGGCAAACGGGTCTTGACTATCATCTAGATCCATAACCATGTCGTCAAAGTTATCATTATCATAAGGTCCCTTACTACGATCCATCACTACGTTTGAGCCATTGTCATTTGTGTGCAGCCCACTATTGTAACTGCTCGATGTGAGACTGCATGAACCAGATCCGACTGAGCTACTGATCTCTATCAAAGATTTTCCCAGCCAAGACCTTGCTGTAGGTCCAGAAGATTGAGGTAGTGATCGAGATTCAGATGTAAAGGACCGCTGACTGCTCTGAGATGTACTCAGACCTGTCTGTGAAGAATATCTAGCCATGCTAGCACACTCTTGAGAAAAAAGTGGGGAGAAAACACCAGAGTCCACTGAAAAGATAAGAAATCATATAAGCCACAATGCAGAAACCAGGGCAACTGATAGATTATATTACGACACAATGGTATCCAACAGCAGATCTCTCATGTAATATCGGAAATCCGTCCACTTTATTATCAACTAATTGATAGTTAAACGCTAATAAGCCAATGAACATCTTAGGTGGCTGGTTCCCACAACTTCTATCATGGTTAAGAGGAAAGACAACCTATAATTTAGAGTGCAAAGAGTTAACCTTGTTTCGAGCTAAAATCAGCTGCAGCACAATGACCTGCCCCATTTGAATGAACTGCAGGCGCTTCAGGACTGGAAGTTGCAGACGAAATACTCAGCAAAGAGAGCTCTGTAGGAGGAATGAGCAGAAGTAAGTACGAGTAACTCGAAAAACAACAAAAACACTCGCAACAACTTGTGCACAAAACAAGTGATCTGTTATCTACGATTAAAGATTTTCTAACAGCAAATATTAAGAAAGTACCTGAGAGAATCTTGATGAAATTGACCATGAGTTTTACAAAGGACAAAGATCCAAGACCGGCCACATTCCCTTTCAGTCTAAGAAGATGACTCTGTTTAGAAAGAAGAAGCGTTAAACAAGAATGTCAACTACACAGCGACTACGTCATTTCAAAACAGGCCTCATAATTCAAAAGATCTGAATTCATATAACCTGGTTTTCCTTGCTTAGAAACGTAGCATTCTCCATAATTTTCAAACACTTTAACAGCAGTGGCAGGCATTCCACTTTGCTATCTTTTGACACACTACTTGCACGTGCAACATGCACAGTTAAGCCCTGGGGGAGGCATCCGTAGATCAGGTTTTATACAGACAATGAAACAAAACAGTGGAAAACCAAGCATGATGTTGAACAAGAGTGCTCAGTCACAATATACACACTTAAAACCGTAGTCAAACATAGCCTCGGAACCATGGAAATTTTATATCAAACAAAAGTTTTAAATTTTGCTTTCATCAACATACCATATCTTCTCCAGTTACTACTAAAAAATAATTAGCATAGAAAATTATTGATGCTTCAACGTATCTCATTCACTTTACACCCCGTAGTATCTTCAACTCTGAACTCTCTACCTAGAACCAGGGGAGAATAACCAACACTATAAGGGGTTTGCAACTAAGAGATATTAACTACCGCATAATGTGCAGAAAGATGAAAGAGCAATAATCACATGCATTTCACTCACGTCAAAAATTAAAATACAATCCTCACTCATGACAATTTGCTGTTCAAAATAACAAGACTCAACAGTAATGACATGCATGGCTCAGTTGTATTCAAGGTATTTCATTAGCATGCTAGCACTTATAAATTATAAGAGGAAAAAAATCTCTACTACTAAACAAACTACAAGCTCACACCTCTAAAGTGGAATGAAACTTTACTGCAAGCTCAAATACTTCATCAAGTCCTCCTAGCTCGCGTAATTTATCCTTGAAGTTACCGCCTGTTTTTCTTACTGTGCCAGAGGTGTCTGAGGAAAATACAAATAGCAAAGGGTCAACATAGACAAACATTACTTGAAACTACAGAATAGACAGCACGGAGATGTAATTTCACTTAGGGGTAAGACTCCATACATCCTATCATTCTTACTCCGTGATAGGCAAGAACCTTTGAGGCACACTGTTATGTTGTAATGGATAGCAGAGAAATGAAGGGTGAAGATAAATGGCTGAATACATTAACGGGGGTAAAACTAGATTTAAATGCGGCTAAATGGGGAATGCATCTCAATAGAACTAAAGTCATTCAATGAGCACCACAAAATAAAGTTTGCAAAGAGCTCGTTGCATGCCAATCAACTGCTATTAGTATTTTCAATTGTCAAATGAACTTCTGTGCATTCAATATGAACTTCCGACTTTGAATATGCAACTTCAATTATTTTTATTATGCCATTATGGCATGGCATAATACACAATAAAGTACCAATTCATGATATCTTGATTCTGAAAGAAACCTATGCCTAATATATGTGCTAGAAACAGTACTGAACATTAACAAATACTAGTTAAATTTTCATCAGGAAAACACAACCTTAACATATGTCTTACCTTCAATAGAGATTGTTGACAAGCATGCTTTTTCCATAGTTAATAAGGACACCCAATCTGAATTCAACTCGGGCCTTGACATGTTGCCCTTCTCTGCAATGCTTGCCTTCAAGTCCTTGAAACTAACAAGGAACTCCAGAACCTTTTCAGCTATAGCAGTAGAGCTTGAATCTATCTTTCCGGGTATATCATGTTGAACAAGCATGTCTTTTCGTAATCCAAGAAGTTTCTGGCTGATGCTTGGCGCTTTGTTAGCAACGGTTTCAGGTACTACCGGTTTCAGCAATTTCAACAGAAACAGTACAGATGGTGTTGAATCCACAAGATAACTATCATGACTCTGAAAAAAAAACATATTAGACTCTTGAAAAGGAACATGGAGGAGACTAAAACAATGTATCCAATTAATAATATTGATGAGCACTGTCAAAAACTAGTATAGAAACATTGCATGCATGTGAGGATGTGACCTCATGTGCACTATAATATATTGACACAGTGGAATGTAACTCAATAAAGTATAACAAGCTTCTGGAGTTCAGACTTTTTGTGAAGAAAAATACAATAACTATTATGGAGGCTAGGGAAAGTCGCAACTACATACATCATTTGCTAGAGTGTAGAAGAGAGTGGCAGCAGCCAAGTTACTTGGTGAATCATCAAGGGTAAGATCCAGAATTGCATCAATGATTGTCTTTGCCATGCTGAAAACAAAACAACCATTAATAGACATAATCAACACAAAGTTCCGTGAGAAGCCAGTTGGAGAAACAATTTCAGAGGTTATACCATAAAGAAAAAGTCAATAAATTGCCAAACAGTTAGACAGTACAAAGATGAAAAATCAATCAACGAGAGCATCACTTGAGCAGTCTGTGCCTAGACCAATTTCGTCACAACTCACACAAAGTGGAGCCAATAGGACACAGCTTTGATAAAAACCGCAAAAGTAATAAAAATTAAAGCAGTACAGTGTGAAGTCTTGTCAGAAGTTATGACAGTTGTTAAGTTTCTAAGATGGAAGATTCACAAACATACTTTGCCACATCGCCCACATGAACTAGGCTATAACAACGTCATGAGCATCCTTAGAGCCACATTTACATAAAAAGGAGTATAAGTCCAAGCTTTAATATCACCCTGTCTTTAATAGTGTTTTCAACACAATGGTAAGTCAACAATATCTGCATACGTTGGACCCTACTCCCCTGCCACAATACCAGGGTAATGTTGTCATTGTTGGTGCTCGAGATAGAAGTGCACAAGTATGAGTATATCATCAATGATCACCTCAATGACATGCCAATATTATTTACAAATTCAAAAGCCAACCAAATTAATACTCCTTACGTTCTGGGAGGTTTTGATTATCCCATTTTAGTTGACCTCCTATGACTAATCCATAAGGCCTTGTTTGAATACCAAAATATGAGGGGAAGGGAGGGAAGGGGACGGAGAATGGAGCAGGTGATTTTCCCTCCAAATCTTTCTTTTGTTAGTGGGGAAATAATTTGACTTGGAGGAGGGAAATGGAGGGGCTCAAAATCTATCCACCTACATTTTGCTAACCAAATATTGGATTTCTTATCCCTTCAAATTCCTCCTCTTCCTTTTCCTCCAAAACCTTCCATCCAAACACCCTAAGGCTTTGTTTGGATACCAAAAGCGAAGGGAAAGGGAGGGGAGGGGGAAGGAGGGAAGGGGAATAGGGAGTGCATGTTTGCATAAAATTTCCCACCAAATATTTCCAATGGTGGGGGGATTTTGATTAGGCTTGAAGGAGGGAAAATAGATCCCTCCAAATCCACACCGCCCCCCCCCCCCCCCACCCACCCACCCACTCCATTTCCCTCCTACCCCAAATGTTATCCAAACAAGGAATTTTAAATCCTTCCTTCCCCCTCTCTTTCCTTTCCCTCCTAAACCCCCCCAATCCAAACAAGCCCTGAATACAAAAAAATTTGCCTTTGACTTACAAGTGGCTAGCTAGGAAGTTCCTAACTGTCAATATTCTCACCTAAATGCCAATGAAGTAGGAAGTCATTGTTTTACTTTGAAAGACAAAAGAAGGGAACTTTAATTTCAGAACTATCAGTAAAGGAAATGGGTCCAATAAAACAAAACAACTGTGGCTGATAGGGTACTTGAAAATCAACCTTGCCAGGATATGATAACTTTCACCCAAGTATCACGCTCGTGTCCGTGACAACATTTAGGTGTTCAGGTCTTAATTAAAACTTTCATATTGTTATAATTAATCGTTTTAGCATATCAAAATCAATTTGTTCCTCTTTGATTTGCACTACTTGACTGATCTTTACAATCCCCCAATTCGAGACAACATACATAGGTTAATTGGGACAGCACAGCATACACACTATAATACTTTCCAAGAAACAATCTCAAACATTTCAATGAACAATACCAACATCACTAAAAAGAAAATCGAAAAATGGAAATGTACCCTTGAGCTTTGAGAAGGCGACGTTGCTGAGAAGAAGAACAAACGTTCAACAAAGCCAATAAACTGGCCCGTCGAACCTTAACCCCCCTTTGCCCTCTCCTCAACCCGTCCAATGCAAACTCAACCTCATCCACACACTCCATCATCTCCCCACACTCTTGTGTTTCCATCAACGACGTCGTTTTCGCCGTCTCCCTCCTCCCATCGTTCAATTTCCTAGCTTTCTCTCTCCTTCTGGGCTTCAACAGTTGCAAAGGGGACCCCAAATTAGCATCATTTTCCGCCGAATCGAGGAATCGCGTTGAATCTTGAGAAGAAAACGTGAAATTGAAGGATTCCTGGGAATTGTTTTGGAATTCTAGGGTTTCTTGAGAAAAAGAGGAATTATTATTATTATAATAGGAAGAAGAAGAGGGTAGTTGTTGTTGGTCGTTGTCCTCATCTTTGAAGGCAAAAGGGTCGTAAACGTCGTCGTTTAGTGAAGAAGATGGTGTTTCCGAAAATGCCCTTCCCGTAGTACTCCTGCTCCGACGTCCGTACGTTCGTACAATCATTTTTGAATTCAACGGGGAATTGAATTACATAGGGAAAAGGCAACGAACGGGGAAGTCGGATTGAATTTGAATTCAACGAACGGCTAAAATTTGAATTTGAATATCTGGGTTTAAGTTGAAAGAGGAAGAAGAAGATCTTCGAGCTGAAAGAGGGATGGAAGAGAGAGGGTGTGTGAGATTTGTAATTTGGGAAGTGAGAGTTAATTTTGGTTTCATTTAGCTCCTTTTTTTTCCCTTTTTTGATATTCAACTCTTTTTTATATTTGTGTTCACGTATTCCTCTTTAACGGTTAAGGTTCTGTTTGTCAAGACATTTTAGGTAGTGACGGTAATTATTAACATTACCCGAAAACTCCACACAAACCCGACACAAACTTAGTTGGTTAAGGTCAAGATGTTGTGACTCATTTAAGTAAATTAGGTTGACACGGACACGACATGAAACTTAAATGGGCAGGGTTAGGGTTGAGCTCTTTTGACACGAACCCGACACGAAAAAGCCATTTACTTAAAGGGTTGTGTTTTTTCACATACGAATTTTACTCTTTAACATACGAATTTTACGAATTTATCCTTATCATTTTTTCTCATCTCTCTCCCACCTAACCTAATTACCAGTTTAACACTATTTTTCTCCCTCTTTTCTGCAACTAGAATGATATGTATATGAAGTCTAACACAAATAAATAATCACGTTTGAGCTGGTTAAGATCAAAAATACGGGTGGTTATAATAAGCCTACTTCTGCCGCTAACGCGAATAACAATCTATCCATAAACCACTGTGTCAGCCACTCCGCCATCGCAAACGACCCCTAACCCTAATTTGATTAATTGAATAGAACTCAACAAACCCCAATTCCGTCCTTTAACAAAAAGAAATTATTAAATAAATGTACAATAATTTATGAACAAATAGGTTATTTCTTTTATTTTAGAAAGGATCTATTGCTAGAGTCTGATTAGATTTTAGAGAAAACGCTCATATAAGATTATAAAAAAAAAAAAAAAAAAAAGTAGTTTTCTTAAGTTTTCAGTAGGAAGGGTATTAGATGTAAAATTAATGAAAACGTGTATGTGAAAAAGTAAAGTTCGTATGTGAAAAAGTAATTCCGTATTTAAAAGTGTCAATATATAATTGGGTAAAGTCAATAATCCAACAAAGGCTTAAAAATGAGCATTTTCAAACATTAATTTGGAGATAATAATAATGCTATAAAGCGTAGTTTATTTTACGGAATTACTTTTTTCACATACGGACTTTACTCTTTCACATACACTTTTTCATAAAATTTTCATCTTCTACCCTTCTTCCTAAACATAAACTTTTTGTCCTAAACCTTTTTTGCACTAAAAACGAAAAACTCAAAATAAAAACAAACTAATTAAAAAAAGAAAAAATAATTAATTAAAAAATAAACCAACTGAGAAAAGTAACAAATATTAATTAATAGTACAAAGAAAAAGAAAATTGAGAAATAAAAATTAATTAATAAAAAAAATAAAGAAACATTAATTAATTAATTAATTAAGAAAACAATTGAGAAATATATATAAAAAAAAAAGCAGGGTTGTCGGAGGTGCGGCGTAGGGGGAGGGGGATGCGGCAGGGAGGGAGTGTGCGACAGCCGACAGGGGATGGCGGAGGGAGTGCGCGACAGCCGACAGGGGATGGCGGAGGGAGTGCGGGACAGGGGGAGGGAGAGAGGGGGGCGGTTGGATGTCAGCGTCGGGAAGGGGGGACGACGGTTGGATGTTGTAGGCGGTGAACGGAGATGGAGGTCGGGCCAGGGTTGACGGAGGCGCGGCGTAGGGGTAATAGAGGGAGTACGTGGCAGGGAGGGAGTGCGCGACAGCCGGTAGGGGGTGGCGGAGGGAGTGCGCGACAGGGGGACGTTTGGATGTCAGGCTGTCAGTGCGGCGGAGAGGGACGGTGGTTGGATGTTGTCGGCGGTGAACGGAGTTTATGACGGAGGGACGGTGAACGCAGTAGTTGGTTTAAGAGGATGGAGGAGGAGAGAAAATTAAAATTAATAAAGTGAATGATAAAAAATGACAAGGGTAGAATTATAAAAATCATATGTGAAAGAGAATTCCGTATGTGAAAAAGCACGTCCCTTATTTTATGGGATGTACTTTTTCACATACGGATTTTACTCTTTCACATACGCCTTTTACAATTTTATCCTTGTCATTTTTTCAATTTCTACCCTAATTGGTTTTTTTCTCCCATCCCTTATCTACCTTCACCACCAACATCACCCATGTTCAACCCCGATCAATCAAGTATTCACCGACCGATCTCACTCTGGCCAATCAGGATGTCAGCATCGTAGTTTTGTGATGACTCATTCGCTCTGGCCGACCACGTTGTCCGCAGCCGTGATACATAAACATTGCAATTATATATTCTTAATCACTTTATTTATGATTTGCGGCTATTTTGGGTGAATCTGTTGGGAAATGTGTCCTCAAAAATAGTGCGATCACGTAATTAAATCTCATGACGAGAATGTGCAAGGGATGATACGATTTATATTAGTCAACTGACCAACATTAATCGGTAATGATTGGCTAGCTAGAGTTTGACATTACTGTCGTATGACGGTGGTGGTCAGTTGATCCCTTTAGGTCACACCTTTAGGACAATTCCCTTAATTGATAAAATGATCAAATGTATATTGATACGATTTGCTCATATTCCTTAAACTCGTATATCGAAAAATTAGAGGTTAAATCTTATTGTAAGATTTATGTTTAAAATTGAAACGTGTCAATTATTAAACAATAAATAAACGATATTTTATAATATCGTAATTAGAATGAATTGGGTTATAATTATTACAAAAGTTGTAAATCGTATTGACGATTATTATAAGTGACCATTTTACATTTAGTAATTTCGAATTACTTGTCAACTTGATAAATGAGATTTATTAATTTATGAATAATATTTATTTGATAAATATGTATGATTAAATTAAAACAATTGTTATTTTATTATATTGTGACATATTGTATGTCACATAACATGAAATTGTAAGGTTGATAAAATTGTAAAATGAGGTCCATTTTGTATGTGTATGTGCCGGTTTTGTAAGGCTCATTTAGGGATGTTTATGTGGGTATTATTATCTTAATTACCCAACAAACATAATCATTAAGGTGACCTTGGAACTAATACTTATGGCCACCCTAATGACTTAGAAAAGGGTGAATGTTCCCCCTTGTTCTTCCCCATGTACCCGCCCTAGCCACACTTAATAAATATTGTGGCATGCTTGCAAAGTGATTCATTCCTAATGCTTGTGTTATTTTTCTAAGGGTGAGAAAATAGAACAACAAAATCCTCTAAATAAATATTATAAGATAATACAATACTAGTTATATAAGTGATATAATATTAGTATAATAAGTTCATACTAGAACTTATATTGTTTAAGGAAAACCGATTCTTGATACTAGCTTGTTCGAAGATTTCGGTTCATACAAGGGTTGTCTTGGTGCATCTTAGAGGAGGTGTTCTTGTTGAGCATTTTGGAAGATCATCCTAGCACTTGATTTGGACCGTGTGTAAGGGTTCTAAATCATTCCTTTTTCGCATTTTTAGCATGCATAAGATCACATATATAAGTTAATTAAAATGTTAATTAAAGTATTTTGATTACTATGACTATATATTTAGTTTATGAGTAACTAAAAACCCAACAATTGGTATCAGAGCAATAGGTTGTTTGCATGCTTTCCGTTTACGTTTTTTACGGAGTTATTAGGATAACAAAATAAAATTTGGTATTTCGTTTAGTATATGATATGACCGAAATAATTTGAGCATGAATACCTACTGTTTTCTAAAATGTTTTAGAATATTTGGAATATATTTTGCATGAATATTGGTTAATGGTATTTTAAATCTCGGTTTTATTAAGTTTTAATGGTTAAAATTGTTTATTTTGGGAAAAATAGTTAAAATAATCTTTTGGCCGAGATTTTTCAGTATGTTATCACATGTATATCCTATGTTATGAATATGAATTTTCGTAAATTATGGACTTATAAAACATGTGATATGAATTTTAAGGGTTAAAATGCAATAAGATGAATAAAAATGGGTTAAAATAGTTATATTACGAATTTGACTATAAACATTTATGAGTATGTCACATGCAATATTTAAAATATATGTTGAATTTTCCATAAATTCATCTCAAATATTGAAATATTATAGATTTTTAATGTAAAAATCGGGTAATTAGTGACATTATTTCGACTTTAATAGTTTAAGTTGGAATTTGGCCATAAAAATTTAACACGATGTCATATACATTATTTCCAGCATGCATAAAAATTTCGAGATTTTTATCTTATTTTATGCTTGAGAAATAATTTTAAAGGTTAAAATCGTATGATATATGACGTAAATCGTTAAAATTTGTAATAGTTGTTAAAATGGTCTAAAAATTTAACCCATAATATTCATATATGATATGTTCATCATGAAAATATTCTTGGGAGCCAAAAGTTTCAGTTTTAATTTAATTTTAAATTGTTAAAAGTTGCATTTAAAATTAAATAAAAAGAGTCATGCATTTAAAATTTCGGCTCATTGGGCAGTGTTCTATTTAATTTTCTGTCCATTTTATGTTCTTAAAGTGTTTTGGAAAGTGTAAAATTATTATTAGTATTTTATTTGCATTTATGGAGTTATTTATTGAATTTTCCGACTTAAAATGCTCGTTTTACGTATTATTTTCGAAATAATGTTAAAACCGTATAAATACTAACATTTTTAAAGTTCTGAAATTTTAAGAACATTCTGGAATTTTCAAAATTTAAATTTTGAATTTTTCGAAATTTTTATGACTCTTTTGGATTTTTATATTATTTTTCCCGTAAAACCGAGTAATACCGAACAATATTAAAATATGTTAAGTTAAGTCATGTTCAAAATTTGAGTAAGACTAAATTTTGAAACCTATATGAGTTGGGATGATTAACTTAAGAGTGAATTCCGATTCACATTATGCACAGTGTTGTTAAACGTTAAAACACGCAATTCCATAAGCCGAGGTATACGATAACTATTTATATTATTGATATTTAAATAGGACGATTTGGCTTAGGATTTGCATGTTAGTTCATATATTCATAAGCATTGCATATTTTATTATGAATGTCATGATTTATTTACGTAATTTTGGGAATTATGTAATTTACTTAGTATGGCCTTAGTTTTTAATCGGTATTTCCCGTAATGTAAGGGGTTACCGATTGGGTTGTAATTTTGTGATCTCGTATCACCCAATTGTAATTTATTTCTATTTTATAGTGTATAAAGTAGACTAGAAAAGTTGTAATTTTTGTAATTTTCGGAGAGCCTTGAAGACGGTGCCATTCGGAAAGGAGTTCCGAACAAGACGGTGTTTACCTCGAAGTGCGTGCCTCGTGAAGTTCAAGGGACCAAAGGAGTTGGTTTCCGAATTTGTACTTTTATTATTTCTTTTCTAGGAAAGGCCATACTAGGGTTTATTTTTATGCTTTTATTTTTGCTTTTTATATGTTTGCATGCATAGCCAAATCGTCATATATCGTCTCATGCATTTTCGATTTAGTCGACCTAGTCATTTATTTTATCGATAATTCACCGACTTAGTTCACTTAAACGGAGATAGATAATAATTTGACTAGATCTCTTACATATAAATATTGAGACTTAGCCTTACCAAAAAGTACGGACCCATGAATCCCTTCTTCACAAGAACGTAGGCTCGACTATACCGGGGTACTAAAATTGTCACGTTGGGTAAGTGGGGTAATAAAGATTACACCTTGAAATTTGGTTGATCTCAACGAAAGTATTCGTAACCGTAGTTGCAATAAGTTCGGGCTAAAGACGATTTTTAGAAAATTGTCGACCGAGAGTTCTAAGGTAGAACCGATTAAAGGGTTAATCCACCAAATTATACCAATACGGGTTGAATCGGCTACACCGTGCCCGGATTAGTATGGGTTTGGGTCTCGGGATTGTTTACTTAATTGGGTAAGAGATCATTAAGTAAATAACTAATTAACTTGTTTAAGTTTTTAGTTTAAATTATGAATTTTAAAATGATATTGTTTTATTTCCTTCATTTTATTGTAGTTTAATTTTCGACATCATCATTGGCAACCAACGCTCCACCTCTCACTAACGTTTCATGGCTTCGGTCTTTTATGGACCGTTGCAAACTCGATAAGCATGGTTCCAATTTTAAGGATTGGGATGCGCAATTACTTTTGGCCGCTCAAGGTGACGATAAGAGTCGTTACCTATCCGAAGCCGCTCCGACCGCTCCGACCGCTCGTTCATCGGTCCAAAATCGTGAGGCCTATGAAGCCTACATGAAAGAGTCCTCCGCTCTTAAAAATGTGCTCATCTTCTCCATGGAGCCGGATCTCCAAAGGAGTATGATTAAGTTGACCACATCGTATGAGATATACACCAAGCTTGCGACCATGTTTTCGCAAACTCCAAGGGTGATCCAATATGAGGCGGCTTCCGCCTTCTTTGACATAACGTTGAAGGAAGGGCAAAAGATAAGCTCTCATGTGCTAAAACTCGTTGAGCTTGCGCAGACTCTAAAAGCACAAGACGTTGATGTTCCCGACTCTCTCATAATTGACCGAGTTCTTCACTCGCTCAATAAGGTTAAATCGTATGCTCAATTCCAGGTGAATTTTAATATGCGAAACCAAGAGACGACATTGGATGAGTTGCATAAGATGCTCGTCCAAGCCGAAAGGGACATGGGACTTCATGAAAGTTCCACCAAGGATGTTTTAAACATCGAAAAGAAAGGGAAAACGAGCTTCAAGAAGAATGCCTATAAAGGCAAGGGCAAGAAAACGTTCAAGCCCAAAGCGACCAAAGAAAAGACCTTTTCGAAAGGCGCTTCCACCTCTTCTTCGAAATCCGAAGACAAGTGTCATTATTGCACGAGGAACGGTCATTGGAAGCGTAATTGCCCCAAGTACTTAAGCGACCTCAAAAATGGGAAGGCAACCGTCGTAGGTAATAATTCTCGTTTATAATTCATGTCATTTATCAACTTATGTATAGTGATACAAATGTGTTGATATTTACCCTTTTTAATTGTTTTAAAGGGCCACCCCCTAATAATGATAAGGGCAAGGAGAAGGAAGCATGAGGTTCCTTACTTGGATGGCTACGGTAGCATCCAATTGATCGAAGACTTGAAGAGCTAGGCTATAATTTTCATATCGTCTTCTTTCATATTTTGCATTTTATTTATGGAACAATTTATTTTCTTGTAAGACAAGGATTAAAATCCTAAAATGGTTGTAATTTTGGATATTGGTGACTTGGTTTTTAACCCAAGTCACTACTTTTGTTCTTAATCAATGTCTTGATTTCTCAAATAAATTGCATACCTTGTTTAAACATGAATAATGGTGATTTTATCACGCAATAAACATTGATACGATCAATATAATGTAATCAAAGTGTTGATTAAAATGGAGAACTACACCCCATGAGATACTTTCAATCAAAATGAGACAACATTAGTTCATTATAAGATTTTCATTTTAAGTGAAAATGAGAATGCATTCATCACACCTGTAGAACTTCAAACATTCATATGCATTGGTTAAACGAAATAGCTATCCTTGTACAAATAAAGGTTATTGTTAGAAGGATAGAGTGGGAGAAAATATTTCGCTTGCAAACCAATAATAAAGGATCTTATAGAAGATTCCTACATGGGAGTCTTAAGAAGAGCCCTAAATGAATGAATTGAAGAAACTACGAGAGGACTCTGAAGAAACTACGGGAGGACACTCGAAGAAAGTTCCTTATGTTCATTGTTTCCGTGGGAAACCCCGTATGAATTCGGAAGGAATATCGGCTCCTTAAGATAATGATTTTTTAAAGATTATAAGATAATAGAGGAGAAATCATCTATCTATACAGGAGGAAAGACCGGTTCCTTAATAAATGATTTTTCTAAGTTTATAAGATAAAAGAGAAAAAATCATCTCAATTCTCTCAATGTAGTTATAAGGAAAATATCATGTCATTTTCGTCTCGAGGAAACAAAGACATGAAAAGAGGGTGATGATTGATTGAATGAAAATATATCACTATAGGGATAGTGATAGTAATAATGATTCAAGTGATAAATAAAGATTTACATGCGAGAAATGAAAGGTTCATTTAAGAGATCGAGTAATATTGATTTTAGTGGGAGCGATGTTCATTAAAAGAATTAAGCCTACCATTTAGAGAGGATGGGTGATTCTTTAAGGTGTAAAGAATAAGAGGTTTTCAATTCTAGATGATCAAATACCTTATATCATACGATGATGGAGCTTTACGGGAAGTTTTATTATATTGATAATAAAAGGTCGCCCATTAGAAATCAAAATGGTTATATATGAATAACCTTGATGAAATAGCCAAGATGTTCGAAAATAGTAAGAGTGATGAAATCACTAATAACTACAATATAGATTTCAGCACATAAGTGACTAGATAATTCCGAGTGATTCTTTAATCCCTCTAGTATATCATACGTCACGAGTTATAAGATAACAGTGGGAGCTTCCCTCAGGAAACGAATCTCAAAATCTAGAATGGGTTCTAGATATGTGCTCAAATAAGATCATATTATGTGAGATAATATGAGTCGGAAGGAGACCAAAATTTGTAAGTTTTGCAATCATGAATAAAAGGCTTATTCGCAAAACACTAATACAAATAGATGATCGTGCATCAAATGCAATGAAATAGTATTGACTGTTTTTGCATGACAATGTCATTTGAGTTATAATTAACTCAAAATGAAAAATACTTTGTCAAAATCCAAATGGGTTGTAAGAGACAATATTGAACCCCATAAGTGAACTGATTGACTTAGTATAGCCCCTAGCCGCTTACATGAGGTGACATCTCAAAGCGACTAGAATGTGAGGTGACTGATGGCAAGTTCAAGTGCCATAGAGTCATATGTGATGACTAGTCGATCACATAGGCAGACTGCTAGAGACACTCTGTCGGGAAATGTGACCGCTTATAGAGTTCTGGAAATTTTATAATAGCCGGGTCGTGGCGAGAGCTGCTATAGTATTCTTGTGAGTCAATTCTTAGACTAAAGACTACTCTCCCAAGATGGTACAGTTTAGGCATAACCTTGATCCATTCTCTACGACTTTTCGTAACTGGAGTCAAATGGGATTGCTTTGGGTTGTGACTGACTGTGACTAGTTGAAGGAAGTAGTGCGATAGAAATTGTCCACCCCTTGTCAGGGTTGTTCAAATCTCAAGGCCACTCGAGGAGAAGTTAACTGGAAATGCGTGGCCACGCTCGGAAGGTATCTATGGTAGATAATTCCGGTCAAACAGTTATTCTCCAGATCGAGGAAACCACTCATGATATGATCGAATGCAAGTACGACCTCAGATAGACATCTTGCATTGAGTGGGAGATTGTAATAGGACAAGAGAATTGGTGACGCACACTTGTCGAGGACAAGTGGGAGATTGTTGGGAAATGTGTCCTCAACAATAGTGTGATCACGTAATTAAATCTCATGACGAGAATGCGCAAGGGATGATACGATTTATATTAGTCAACTGACCAACATTAATCGGTAATGATTGGCTAGCTAGAGTTTGACATTACTGTCGTATGACGGTGGTGGTCAGTTGATCCCTTTAGGTCACACCTTTAGGACAATTCCCTTAATTGATAAAATGATCAAATGTATATTGATACGATTTGCTCATATTCCTTAAACTCGTCTATCGAGAAATTAGAGGTTAAATCTTATTGTAAGATTTATGTTTAAAATTGAAACGTGTCAATTATTAAACAATAAACGATATTTTATAATATCGTAATTAGAATGAATTGGGTTATAATTATTACAAAAGTTGTAAATCGTATTGACGATTATTATAAGTGACCATTTTACATTTAGTAATTTCGAATTACTTGTCAACTTGATAAATGAGATTTATTAATTTATGAATAATATTTATTTGATAAATATGTATGATTAAATTAAAATAATTGTTATTTTATTATATTGTGACATATTGTATGTCACATAACATGAAATTGTAAGGTTGATAAAATTGTAAAATGAGGTCCATTTTGTATGTGTATGTGCCGGTTTTGTAAGGCTCATTTAGGGATGTTTATGTGGGTATTATTATCTTAATTACCCAACAAACATAATCATTAAGGTGACCTTGGAACTAATACCTATGGCCACCCTAATGACTTAGAAAAGGGTGAATGTTCCCCCTTGTTCTTCCCCATGTACCCGGCCACCCACAAAACCCTAGCCACACTTAATAAATATTGTGGCATGCTTGCAAAGTGATTCATTCCTAATGCCTGTGTTATTTTTCTAAGGGTGAGAAAATAGAACAACAAAATCCTCTAAATAAATATTATAAGATAATACAATACTAGTTATATAAGTGATATAATATTAGTATAATAAGTTCATACTAGAACTTATATTGTTTAAGGAAAACCGATTCTTGATACTAGCTTGTTCGAAGATTTCGGTTCATACAAGGGTTGTCTTGGTGCATCTTAGAGGAGGTGTTCTTGTTGAGCATTTTGGAAGATCATCCTCGCACTTGATTTGGACCGTGTGTAAGGGTTCTAAATCATTCCTTTTTCCGCATTTTTAGCATGCATAAGATCACATATATAAGTTAATTAAAATGTTAATTAAAGTATTTTGATTAGTATGACTATATATCTAGTTTATGAGTAACTAAAAACCCAACAGAATCACATAAAGAAGCAATTGTAGTAGACTTTATTTATGATAAATAAACAATTCATTAATGGATGGGTTTACCTGTTGTTAATTAGTCATTCGAATTTTGGCTTTTACGCATGCGGCATGACTATCAGATTCATTGCCTACAAATATGGTTTTTATAATCATAATAATTAACTAGTTTTTGAACCCGTGCACTGCACGGGTAGTAACGGAAAATATTATTAAAAGTAAAAACTAATATATATTTTAGGATTTAGTAAATAATTAATTATTAGAAAATTTTAATTTGTCTATCCATATACAATAGATAAAAGTTTGTGTTGCTTAATATTATTAATTCGAAATAATGTACTTTTTTCTCAACTTTTTAACTTATGAGAGGTGAAATTTGACAAACGGATACAAAATTATTTTTTAGATTTCAATTTTCATTACCTGCATATGTAGGAAGTATACATTTAATTTTACTAATTATTTTACATTTTCTAAATCATATTATCCCTCTTTTTTGTTCTCCTCTCAATGTTCTACTATCTCTCTCATTTTCTTTTGTACTCCTCACCACGCCCGAACTACTGGAAATAGTCTTCGCCGTCAATGAATGACTTCCTTGAGACCCACCAGCCGACCCTTCACGACAAAAGTTACTAAATCCAACACCTCAGACCACGACGCCCCCCTCAACTAACCACCACCAACCTGTAATCCATATTCTAAACCTCTCAATATAGCATATATATGAATGACATGTATTATTTTTACTGACTTAAGAAAATATTTACATTTTTATTATTTTGCGAGAAGTATTAAAATCAAAGGTAAACATTTTTTGTGGTACATAAAAGTCAATAAATAAGATCTAATGTTACCAATTGTCTAAATTTGTAAACTAATTGTCTAAATTTGTCAACCATCTCACTGTTAGTTTCCACTTTCCACTATCAGACTTCTACTCCATTTGATCAATCTATGCTAGTTGATTATTTTAAGGGTATTGTTTTGCGTGATTTATTTTACAAATCACAATCTCGTAGCCATCAATTTAATTTAAATATTTTTAATATGTTGTAACCTTTAATTTAATTCAACAATACTTTTAGGACCTTTATTTTGGTTGATGCATGTCATCTTCACTTTCTCTTCTAAGATAATTTTAATCCAATTATAGGTTTATAGGTACTACGGTTGCAATTAATTGTCTTGAATTAATTTATGTCCAAATAATTACTTAATGAATTGTGATGCATACAAAAAACAACCTAAATCAAATTCTACGTACTCAGCGAGGTATAGTTATAAGTTATCTAAATTATTCTCCATTATACACAATGAAGTACAATAATTGATTGAAAATTTACATACACATGCTATTTTAAGAATAAATATATAGGTATTACAGTAAAAAAATCCGAATATATAAAAGAATATATTCATGTCATTACTCTAATAGTAGGTCTCGTCAGAGGTCTCTCAATAATGTTATTAAGAGACCGTCTCCCTGAAGTTTTTGTGTTACTCTAAATAGCACTGTCATCTTTTCATAAATTTTTGAGAGATTAAATTCGATATTTAAGTCATATGTATAACGATATTGAGTAGTATAACTCTTATGATCCTATTTAAATTTGACCCTTAAGTTCGTATTATTTGTATGTTACACCAAAAAATGAACGATAAAAAGGCTAGAAAGAAGCAAAAATGATTAAAATTCAAAGATACAGTTTACTTCATTGATTGTATTTCTATACGCATATAGTTATCTCATAGATCTTGTAGTTTTGTAACTGCATACTTACTCTTGCATTATACCCTTTCTCTTTGACAGTCTTCGTTGAGTTTTGATCTCAATGCGTCTTCAAAAATGTCCATATAATTGAAAGGTATAAATTTTTAAACATGAATTTTATGATTCACCATAACTGATCTAAATTTTAAGTCGAGCTACAATTTATCTCACGAAAAAAAGAAAAAAGAAAGTGCATCGAAACGTAAAATTAATATATATAAAAAATCGAGAGAATAAAAATTAGAAGCATCAAACCATTATATAAAAAAAGTAAACCATAATTCCATGCTCTACTGAAAGTTAACACTTTTTTTATTCAAAACCAATCCAACTATAATGACACAATTGATGGAAGGAATATAAAACTATAATAGACTTAGGAGAGTAAATTTCTGGAAAAAAATTCTTGAACTTTTGACAATTTACATAAAACCCTTCCACCTTATTTAAGTTGATTCGTTTTCACAAACTGGAGAATAATAATATATCAACAATAGTTAAAAAGTTATTCTCTTTGTCCGAATTATTTATTTGCTGATTATAGCGATCTTAAACGTAGACAAAGGAAGTACATTAGTTTCTAAAAATCGATTTTAACACGGCTTATTAATGCTTACTTAAAGCAACGATGACACAAGAAGACATCCTTTAATTCTTTATTGTTGACTCATCAAATAGCTTTGATAGTATAACCATCATTTGCAAAGAAACACTTCTTCCCATCAACTGATCAAAAAATATAATCATTGTTTATATTCGAACCAAAACAAACAAAACAAAACAAAATCTCAATATATACTATCCAAGAAATATCGTCGAAGAAACTAAATGGATGTTACGTAACAATTCTGTTACATAAAATGATATTATGGTTAAAATGAGCATTTTAAATTATGAATAAAATAGGCAAAAGGATCATTACTCGGTTTATGAAAAATATCTCCCATAGCAAATGCAAACTATTCAGTGGGATAAAGGGAGTAACATTTACTCTCTCCGAGTCATAGTAATGGTTCCTTTACCTTTATGCACAAAAAATAAGGAAATGATTCTAAACCACACAAAACACCCTACCCCACACTGAATTGATTTTGGACCACAAAAAAGTTACTAAAAATGGAAAGAGGAACCATCACTAAACTCGCACCAAAAAGGAAGTAAGAACCATTACTCCGACTCGGAGGGAGTATATTTTTAAAATGTGTTATTGTAAATTTGTAATATTGTAATATTATTGTGATATTAAAGAAGAAAATTAAATACTCTGACACCAATAATTCCGGCCCTGTTCTTTTGGACTTATTTTTGCTTAACTTAACTTAACTTATATTTTCTGAATTTTTCTGAACTTAACTTATATTTGCTGAACTTAACTTATTTTTGCTGAAATTTTCTGAACTTTTTTTTGCTGAACTTAACTTAACTTATTTTTTCTGAACTTAACTTATTTTTGCTGAACTTATTTTTGCTGAACTTAACTTAACTTATATTTGCTGAAGTTAACTTATATCTACTTAACTTTTCTAAACTTAACTTATATCAGTCTAACTTTTTCGAAATAAATAATTATTAACTTAAAATAATATAAATAATAATAGTAATAATAAAAATAATAATAGTTTCTTTTTATATATATAAATATAGTAAGTTCATTATCTTACTTCAATACATAATTAAAAAGTAAATCGCATATCACAATTTTTTTAATAGTCTTTTTCTATATTATCACAATTTTTTAATAATCTATTTCTATATAAATATAATATATTCATTATCGTACGAGAATTATTGTGTGTAATTTTTAACCCGCATGTTTTTTTTGGAAAATCCGACTATTCTTTTGTAAATAGTGACACTTTTGGGTAATTTAAAAAAATGGTCGCACATGAGACGTTTGTACGAGAGAATTTGTGAAAACTTCAATTTTCAAAACTCGTCAATACTATAAACGAGTATGTGTATTTGCTTAACTTCTCTGAACTTATTTTTGCTTTACTTTTCTGAACTTATTTTTGCTGAACTTAACTTGAACTTAACTTATTTTTACTGAACTTTTCTGAACTTATTTTTGTTGAACTTAACTTAACTTATTTTTTCTGAACTTAACTTATTTTTGCTGAATTTTTCTGAACTTAAATTTTTTTTGCTGAACTTAACTTAAATTAAGCAAAAATAAGTCCAAAAGAACAGGGCCTGACACGTGGCGTTCGAATAAGGTGTGACACGTGGCGTTCGAATAAGGCCTGACACGTGGCGACGTATGGGGAAGTTGGTATTTGCTTTAATATAATATATGATATGATTGTATTTATTCCTAAACTCTTGAGGTATTAATTAGTTAGAATATTTTTAAAAAATATAATAATATGATTATGAACAGAAAAAATTCGAGTATAATAATATCACGTAAAAAGTGATATGTCTTTTGTTTGTTTCCTTATTTGCTAAGAATAAGTAAAAAAAATTGGTACATTATTTTGTACAAAATCCTGGAATCACGTATAAAAATCGATATGTCTTAAATTATGTACAAAATTTGACTCACAAATTAGGCAAAATTGATACATGCAAAATCATGTACAAAATTTGACTGACAATGCAAATTAGGCAAAAATTTGACTGATACACAATTCTGTAATAGGCAAATATAGCTGTCTATAATAACGATTCCGTCTAATCTACACTTATTTCGCCTATAATATCTCGCATTAATATACTCGAGATTCTATACTAAATTGACTACAAATAATATAGCATTAATCAGGATTACAAAGTTACCTCATTTGTAGCATTAATGAAACTTTTCCATAATTTTTCATTTCACATTATTCACGGGATAAATTTAGAATCAATTTTGGTCAAACTTTATTTTGTTAACTTTTAAAAACACTATTCTGTATTAATACTCCACTTATTTCATTCACCTACAATATCTCGCAATAATACACCCGAAAATGACACGTGGCGTTCGAATAAGGCCTGACACGTGGCGACGTATGGCGAAGTTGGTATTTGCTTTAATATAATATATGATTACTCTTTAAGATTGATATCTTTGTAAATAATTAATTCATATTTGTTTTTAAAACCCTAATTATTCAAGTTTTAAAAATAATTATATATGATTTTCAAGAAAAAATTATCGAGTAGTTTAGGTTTAGGAAAAGGGTATTATATGGAAAAATAATGAAAAAGTGTATGTGAAAGAGTAAAGTTCGTATGTGAAAAAGTAATTCCGTATTTTATTACTTTAATGGGTTAAACGGGTTAAGTGGATTAAAAATGACCTACTTAAACATAAATAGGTTAAACAGGTCGAGTTGGGTTATAAAAAACTTAAACGGGTCGGGTTAGGATTGAGCAGATGACCGTTTATATAATTGGGTCGAGTTAGGGTTGAGTTAGTTTTGACCCGTTTAATGTTGACACGGACATGAACTCGACACGACACGGCCTGTTTGACAGGTATAATTTCAGATACCTGATTTGGTCAAAGTAGCTTATTTGACCAAAATTTCAAGTATCTTATTTTTTCGTAAGCGTTTGACAAGTAGCTTATTTAATCAAATAGGCTATCTGAAATTAAAGGTTACCTAGGGTAGCATTTGAGATTTCGGCTTCGTTTGACAAGGCATTTCAGATAGCTGATTTGGTCAAAGTAGTTTATTTGACCAAAATTTCAGGTACCTTGTTTTTTCGTAAGCGTTTGGCAAGTAACTTATTTAATCAAATAAGTTACCTGAAATGAAATGTTACCTAGAGTAGCATTTGAGATTTCAGGTACCTGGTTTGCATTTATTCTACTTTTTTGTCCCTTAAATCTATTATTAAATACTTCGTAGTTATTATATCTTTTTACGTCATTTCATTATATCTTTTTACGTCATTTCATCAAATCAGATACCTTTACTAGTTTGCCAAACATTTTCTATGTTATGAGGCTTGAACCTCATATCTCATGATTTAAGTGATAACTAGTAAGTACACAATGGACAACTAAGCTATTTTTTCTTCAATGTAGAATTTACTACTACTATTATATATATCCCAAAACTACAACCTGGGCTATAGCCCCTTCGACCCGTGCCGTGCTTCGCCCTTGGTCACAAGCAAGACGAAATAATTTTTGTTTTCTTTGGATATTAATCATAAGCGTAAATTTTCTAAGCATGTTCGTCAGTCTGTGAAATCGACTCGGTCAATTCATCTAGAAAGCTTGTTTAGACCATTTTATAATTTTTTGTGTATTTTTGTGTTATAATATCAATTTTATTTAAAGTTATATGTTATTTTGGTAATCTATCTATATATAATAATAAAACAACAACCACCACCACATTTTCCCCCCCCTAAACCACCAATACATCATTTCCATTGAAAATTAATGTTTCCTAAGATAACTCCTAAGTTGTAGCACTTCATCAAAAAAAAATCTAAATTCATTTCCTCATTCTCAAAAATTATATATTCTCAATGGTATTTTTTCCGTTTTCATATGATCTGCCCATTTTATTAAAATACTACACTCATATATTCAACAAATGGGTAGATCCTATAAAAAAGAGAGGAAATACTAATTTGTATCTTCTGACTATAAATAGTTTTTGACGTTTTAAATGTGATGCAGAAACTTTAGAGAGACGGTATCGTAATAGTGTTGTTGAGAGGCCTCTAAAAGGGAGGGAGCTATTTAATTTCTATTTTCAATGTTATGTTTCCTACTGACTTAGGCCCTGTTCTTTCTGGCTTATTTTCATCTCGTTTCAGTTCAGCTCAGCTCTATTCAGTTTAGTTCAGTTCAGCTCATTTCAGTTCAGCTCAGCTCTATTCAGTTCATTTCAGTTCAGTTCAGCTCTATTCATTTCATCTCAGCTTCATTCAGTTCAGTTCAATTCAGTTCAGTTCAGTTCAGCTGCATTTAATTCATATCAGTGCAGTTCAGCTCGACTTTATTAAGTACATCCCATATTATTATTATTATTATTATTATTATTATTATTATTATTATTATTATTATTATTATTATTATTTTTTCACCGGAAACTTTTATTAAAAATAAAGGAAAAATTACATGAAATTTGTGGGCACCCGCGAAACTAGCTGGGCGCCCACTCCCTTAGCAATAGCAAAACTAAGGCGAGTAAAAATAAAAGCAGCGCTCCGCGATTCGGCATCCTGGGACACAGAAAACTTCTGAATCCGCTTGAGCAAGGAAACGACATCTTCCCCTAATTCCCCCAACGAAGAGAAGGAGAAAGGCAAGAAGCCATAACCATGCGCCGCACACAAGTCCCTGTACTTGGCGCACTTCCTCCGAGCAGCATCTACCACCACCCCTCCTGGCACAAAATCAGTCATGCCCGACTGAGTCAAAGGAGAGGACCCGACCAAATCCACACAAACATCGCGCCCCCGGTCCCAAGAATAGAGCAGCAAATTAGCAGGTCGCAAAGGCCCACCCGCACCATCGAGCAAGCCAATATCCACCTCCCGACCAGTAGAAATCCCCGACCGGTAGCAAATATCCGAAAGTGTATCCCGAACCAGGTTATGCGGATGCTTGACACCAATAGCACTAACGCAAGAGACAGCATGGTCCCCGTAGATATCCCCCTCAAAAACCCGGGAACAAGCAGAACAAGGAACGGACACGGAGAACAACGGCACAACCAGCCGATAACTGAGAACGCACCGGTAAGTCCTACTGTTCAGAGTCTGCCCCAAGCCGGAAATAGGAACCACACGCAACCAGTCAGATGAGTGACCACCCACCTGAGACTTCCAAAGCGCAATCTGACGAGGAGTCAAAGAGAAATCTGATCCCGCGGAGGCAACAACCCTCGTGAAATAAACATCTGCCAATTTTTTCATAAGTTTGGTGCCAGCGATTTCAGAGGGATTGCCCAGAAAATCAGATCCCGTAACGGCAGCAAAAGCACCCAGAGCTGACTGAAAAGAAGGTCCGGTGTCGAGGACACCCGAAACCCGAAGAAGCCGATTCTGCAGATCCACAGACTGCAACCGAGAAGCAATGAAAGCATAGTGCAAGACGTCACTGGCAGCATACACACCCAGCCCACCAAAGGAAAATGGTAGGGTGACAAGTCGCCACTGCCAGTCACCAAAACCCGGGCCAGAAGCAGTGACAATACGCTCTAGATGAGAACGCAAAGCTGCGTCAAAAATAGGCGCAGCGGTTCCGAAAGCATCCGGGGAACAAGTACGCAAAGCGAAGTAAAGCTTCGAGATACCAGTACAGGCCCGGAGCAAAAGAAGCTCACACTGTGGATCATCAATCAGAGAGACGGAGTCCATGAGCCCAATAGTTCGAGCCACTCTCCTCATCACAACCTCACTACGAAAATCTGGGCACACACTCACCGGACCACCAAGGACCTGGACACCACGCAGAGGGCGAGCAATATCAGAAGGAAATGTGGGGAATAAAGCATGTATTCGCCCCAAACTTGCAGGATTATAATGAAACATACAATTGTGATTATTGTCATAAGTTAATTAAAAGCATGAAAAAGAAATCAACCTTTGGTCCTTTGTGCTTATGGCCTAAGAACAGGAATTAAAGTAAATTCCCTCCTATAACTTGCACCCAAGACTTGATTGAGATGATGCCGCGTGTGCTAGAAAATACTCTCCAATTGCCTTGCAATATGGGGAGAGCCTTTTGAGGTTTTAGATGTGAGATCTGAGTTTTGGGAAAAAGATGTTCTCAAAACCCTAATTATTCTTGAGATCTGTTTTAATCAGTAAAACAATCAGTAGTCTCACAAAAGGAGAAGTTCTCTCCTTTTGTAATACTTGGCCGGCCGAGATTGGTCTTGGGTAGGAGTGGGCTTTCCACTCTTACCTTATTCCAATGCATGATTCGACCCATTTTGCTAAAATATAATTTGTGGGTATTTATTATAAATCGCACACATGTTATCAGATATTAATACAGTGATATATTAATAATGGTCTGATAAAATACGATATTGTATAATTGGCCAAATTAATATAACTGTTTATATTAATACGCAAATTCAATATTTAATTAAATATAACTGCTTGTATTTAATTTTACGAATTAATCATGTAATCCGCATTAGCTAAAATTATTTAATCCGTATTAAATAATAATCTCAACATCTCATTGACTAATTTAATAGTCAATACCTCTGACTAACTGTTTAGTCATATCCGGCATAAATGTGACTGTATTTTCATACCTTCACATCTCTCAAACGTGTCCTATAGGTGTGACGTATAGGGACCAGTTGATCACCGCCATCCGTATGACAATAACGTCAAACTTATCTAGCAAGCCAACCGTTATTGATAAACGTGGATCAACTGATAATAATACAAAAGTATGCCCTTGTGATCCTTTAAGATATTTAGTAAGTCATTGTACTAACTGTCAAGGACACCAGCCCCAACAATCTCCCACTTGTCCGTACAAGGGTATGTGCAATGACGTTATCACACTACATGTGGAGGACACAAGTCTCCAACAAACTCCCACTTGTCCGTACAAGTGTAGGTGCGATAACCGAATCTCATATCCTTTTAAAATTTCTCCCACTCAATGTAAGACAATTTGCAAATCCGCATTCGCAAAGGTCGTATCTCACAAGCGATCTGTATCAAGAGTGGTTTCCCCGACTAGAGAGTAACTTAACTGATAAAACGAATCTTTATTCGAGCATGGCCATGCATTTCAGTTACTACTCCTCGAGTGGCCCTGAGAAATGATAAAATCCTGATAAGGGTTTGGATATTTCCCTCAACTCGAATCCTGCCGATATCGCGCAGCATGAAATAACCCAGAAAAAATCCTCTTGGCCCCTGTTACGGTGACCGTGGGAAAGAAACCAAAGTTACCCAAAATCTGCCTTAATCTCAAGAGACAGTTGAAACTCAAAAGACTCGACTCTAAGGAACACTATGGAGGTCCTATCCACGACCCGGCACCCAATGTTATAAAACATATAGGACTCCATAACGTTGTCACGGGGTGTCCTACGAGATATCCGTATAACTCGCCTTTGTGATTGGTCAGTCAGCCGCGTGACTTATGGCTCGTTGAACCCACCATCAACCAACGTCACAAAATGATTACCTGAGTTATCAGCTCAAGTGGGTAATCAAGGACTAAAACGATGTAATGTTATTCAGTTCACTTTGTGGTGTTCAAAATTGGCGTACAATTCCACATGAAAAACAAAACATTATATATCATAACAATGAGGTTGAATAGAGTACACGAGAAAATGAATTATTACATGAATTCATAAAAGAGTACTACAACTTAGGAACACATCTAATTCCCATGGAATGAATGTGCCCTTCATGCTTATCACGTGGTAATGCTTTAGTGAGAGGACCAGCTATGTTGTCATCCGTAGCGATCTTATCAATGAATATCTTCTTTTACGCGGACTCAGTCGTAGAATCTGCTGTAACATTTTGTTTAGAACTTTTCCAGCTGACAGCAGCGCCATTAAGAGTAAAAACGAATCCAGACTGAGATTTCGAGTCATCTCGATCCGTTTGGAAGCTAGCATCTGCGTAACCCGTGGCGCAGAGCGTTGAGTCGCCTCCATAAGTCAATCCCCAATCTTTAGTCCTCCGTAGGTACTTAAGAATGTTTTTCACGGCCATCCAGTGTTGTTCACTTGGATGAGCTTGGAATCGACTTGTCATACTCAATGCATATGCAACGTCAGGACGTGTGCATATCATGGCATACATGATCGATCCTATTGCCGAAGCATAAGGAATCCGACTCATGCGCTCTTTCTCTTCCAATGACTTAGCTTCTTGAGTCTTGCTCAAGTGAAGCCCAGGAGTCATAGGAAGGAACCCCTTCTTGGAGTTCGTCATGCTGAATCTCTCTAGAATCTTATCTATATAAGACTCCTGACTGAGAGACAACATCCGTCGTGATCTATCCCTGTAGATACGGATGCCCAAAATTCTTTGTGCCTCTCCCAGATCTTTCATCTGGAAATGGTTTTTCAACCATGCTTTAACCGAAGATAAGAGAGGTATGTCATTCCCAATCAAGAGTATGTCGTCGACATACAGTATTAGGAATACAATCTTGCTCCCACTCGACTTGATATAGAGACATGGTTCCTCAACTGATCGAACGAATCCATTCTCTTTTATCACTTGGTCGAAGCGATGATTCCAACTCCGCGATGCTTGCTTAAGTCCATAGATGGAACGCTTAAGCTTGCAAACCTTCTTAGGATGTTCTGGATCAATAAAACCCTCGGGTTGTACCATGTACAACTCTTCCTCCAAATAACCGTTTAAGAAGGCGGTTTTAACGTCTATTTGCCATATTTCATAGTCATGAAATGCGGCTATCGCTAAGATAATCCGAATGGAACGTAGCATGACTACGGGTGCAAAGATCTCATCGTAGTGCAAGCCTGGCACTTGGGTGAAACCTTTAGCAACTAGTCTTGCCTTGTGGATATCTTGTTTACCTTCCACGGCATGCTTTATTTTGTAAAGCCATTTGCATTGAAGGGGACGTACCTTTGCAGGTAGGTCCACAAGATCCCACACGTTGTTCTCATACATGGAGTCCATCTCGGATTGCATGGCTTCTAGCCATAGCTGTGAGTCAGAACTGGTCATGGCACCTTTATAGGTTGAGGGTTCATTACCCTCTAGAAGTAAGACGTCATCCATATCATGTTCCTCGACCATACCAATGTATCTGTCCGGAGGAATGGAGACTCTTCCCGACCTCCTAGGTTCCTCAGGAATATCTACCGCAGCCTCGGTTGAAGGAACTGTTTCCTCCAATGGTTGCTCGGTAGTTGGTTCTTGAACCTCCGATAAATCGAAGGTTCTATTACTCGACTTGTTCTCGAGAAATTCTTTCTCTAAGAACGTCGCACTAGCCGCAACAAAAACACGTTGTTCGGTTGGCGAGTAGAAGTAATGACCAAAAGTTCCCTTTGGATAGCCTTTAAAGTATGTTTTGACCGATCGCGGGCCGAGCTTATCCTCGTGTCTCCACTTGACATAAGCCTCGCAGCCCCAAACCCGAATAAAGGACAAGTTGGGGACCGTTCCCTTCCATAATTCGTATGGAGTCTTGTCAACAGCTTTAGACGGACTTCGGTTAAGAATTAGAGCGGCCGACAAAAGAGCATAGCCCCACAATGAATCAGGCACAACGGTGTGACTCATCATGGATCGAACCATATCAAGTAAAGTCCGATTTCTCCGTTCGGACACACCATTTAATTGTGGTGTTCCAGGTGGAGTTAACTGTAGCACGATGCCACTGTCTTTAAGGTGTTGATCAAACTCGTGTGAAAGATACTCACCACCACGATCAGAACGTAGTGCTTTAATCTTTCTACCCAGCTGGTTCTGTACCCGATTCTGGTATTCTTTGAACTTGTCAAAGGATTCACTTTTGTGCTTCATTAAGTAGACATAGCCATATCTACTCAAATCATCCGTGAAAGTGATGAAATACCTATAGCCTTCTCGTGCGTTGATCGACATAGGGCCACATACGTCCGTATGTATGAGTCCTAATAGGTCGGCAGCGCGCATTCCAACACCTTTGAAGGAAATACGAGTCATCTTACCGATGAGACATGATTCACACGTGCCATATGATTCGAAATCAAAGGGCGAGATAGCTCCATTCTGTATGAGCTGTTTCACGCGTTTCTCATTTATGTGTCCCATACGACAATGCCATAGGTAAGTTTGATCTTTGTCACCTACCTTTAATTTCTTATCATTCACATGTAATATTTCGGTGTTTTGATCTAAAACATAAATTCCATTCATGGAAACTGCCTTGCCATAAATCATATTGTGTAAGGAGAAAATACAGCTATTATTCTCTATTACAAATGAAAAACCGAGTTTGTCAAGCGCAGAAACTGAAATAATGTTTTTGGACAAACAAGGAACATAATAACAGTTATATAAAGATAACTCGAATCCACTTGGAAGCTGGATCACGTATGTTCCCCTCGAGACTGCAGCAACACGTGCTCCATTCCCGACACGCAGGTCAACCTCACCCTTGATTAGGGGTTCTTGGTTTCGGAGGCCCTGCACATGATTACATAGATGAGAACCACAACCAGTATCTAGTACCCAAGTTCCGTAACTTGCATGGTTAATCTCAATCATGTGAATAAAAGAAGAAGAAGACATACCAACAGGAGTAACGCGGCCTGCCTTAATGTCCTCACGATACACGGGGCATGAGCGCCTCCAATGCCCAGTCTTGTGGCAATGGTGACATTCCATGCTAGTATCCTTGCTCTTTGTTTTGCCCTGTGAGTTGCTTGACTCACCTGGCCCACTCTTAGTAAATCCTGACTTCTTAAACTTGGGCTTGCCTACTGTTAGGTCGCCCTGAGCTTTAGCTTTACCCTTACCCTTACCCTTACTGGAGATCATGAGAACATCTTGCTTCACGCTCCCACTTAATTTCAGATCCTTCTCGGTCTGTACGAGAAGGGAGTGAAGCTCATGAGGAGTCTTCTTCATGTCATTCATGTAATAGTTGGCCCTAAAGAGAGCGAACCCATCATGAAGTGAATGAAGCATTCGATCAACGATTATGTTCTCACTGATCTTGCAGTTTAGGGCCTCTAGTTTCTCGATATTCTCAATCATGTGAAGAATATGTGGGCTAACAGCTTGGCCCTTCTGGAGTTTCGCCTCAAAGAAGCGACATGTATGCTCATAAGAAACGATTCTCGGAGCCTTTGAGAATTCGTTAGTGAGCGTGGTGAAAATCTTGTTTGCACCATGGGTTATGAAGCGTCTTTGCAAATTGGATTCCATTGCATAGATGAGTACGTTCTTTATCGCACCCGCTTCCATGACGAAGTCGCTATGAGCGCGAACTTCGTTAGCTCTAGCTCCAGTTCCTGGGTGTGGCGGAATGGGCTCAGTTAAGTACTTGAGCTTTCCGTCAGCAATGGCAGCATTCCGTAGTGCTGCCTCCCAGTCAGAGAAGTTTGACCCATCATTCCTCAGTCTTGTGGACTGATTCATGGAGTCCATGAAGGCTTTTAGCCAGGATTCACGTGCTAGCTTGGCACTTGGCATTGGGTCTTCAGCAGCCATTTAGTTATACAGCAGTTTAATTGAACGTGTTCTAGACTGAAAAGAAGATAAAACAAAACCATATAAGCAACTCATTGTTGTGATTTAAGTCTATATTAAATTGAATTTAAACTCGTAGACTCATGCATTTATATAATTGATCTCCCTCAAGAATTATATAAATGATCCCAAGACTCAATTTCCGTATATTGATAAGCCCACAGTTTGGCTAATTCCACCGTTGGAACTCTTGGTCGATAGATTTCCGTAAATCCTATCTATTAGTCCATCTCAGTCACTGGATATTATCGAGTGACCATGATGTTGAGATAAAATAAATCATCTGTTCCCACTTACCCGACGTAGAAGGGGTCATATTATGCCTACCGACGAAGAAGGGATTCATGGGAGGCTGATTTATAAAGACTATTCTCAATTTTTGGTTATACGAGGAAGACCCCATCAACTTATATTTATTCATATTAAGTGAACTAAAATCTAGCATTTGCGTGAATGAATTAAATTAAGTGATGGCTTTGCAATTGACATGTGACATCTGTATTGTCACAGAAAACTAACGCGTAACCTCTACATGAGTCAGTTTTCAGGCATGTTATAAGTGGTTTGGTTTTAGGCGGAATATGATGCAAGCTATTATCGATGAAAGCATAAAATAAATGCGATAAACGTAAATAAAAGTCCTAGTGTGGCCTATCCTACCAAAATAAACATAAAACAACTTGGAATCCATTGTTGGACCCTTGAAGCTTGTCTTAATGTTCCATCTTGGTCCTTGCAGTGGGAGTGAGCATCCGGTCTCCGTCTTCGGTCTTCACAAAATTACTAATTTAAATTACAAAAGTAGTCCTAGATACATTCTAATTTAAATACAAAAGTAATTACATGGCAAAAACCCAAAACGGAGATTCAAGATCTCAAAATTACAAGCAAGATTGTGTCCCATCATTACGGTGACACAATCTTCTAAGGCCACACTAAGTTACAACTGTTTGCAAAAATAAATACGTTATTGAAAGCATTCACAAGGCATTCAACAAGACTATAAATAAAATGCATCAACTAAATAAAATTCATTCATGACATAATACTGTTATTATGATTAAAATTTTTTTACCAAACCACCTTTTAGGATTAAAATTATGTGATTATACCGTTTTAACCACTTTAATTTTAATAAGTTTATAATCCTATTATTTTAAACCGTTTTAAAATAATATGTATCAAACGAGGGTGAACCGTTTCACAAAATTAATAATATACTATTTCCGTATATAGTATATTAATTAAGGCCTTGTGAAAATAAAACATGTTATTTTCGGAAAATAAAAAAAACGAGTCTGTTACAGGGGTGGTCTACCGACCCAATAAACAGGTCTACCGACCACCTGGAGATTTTTTTTTTTTTTTTTTTTTTTTTTTTTTTTTTTTTTTTTTTAAAAGCAGAATGGTCGACCGACCCGAAAAACAGGTCGACCGACCACATAACACGAAACCGAGTTTCTGAACACGATTTCTGACAAAAGATAAACTGTCGAAACAGAAAAACACGCAGGAGGCGGTCGACCGAACGCAACGGGGGGTCGATCGACCGACTTAGCGGCAGAAGACGAATTTTCAGGTTTTAAAACTTACGAAAAACACAAAGGTAAAATTTTCATGGCCTGGCTCTGATACCACTTGTGGGGAATAAAGCATGTATTCGCCCCAAACTTGCAGAATTATAATGAAACATACAATTGTGATTATAGTCATAAGTTAATTAAAAGCATGAAAATGAAATCAACCTTTGGTCCTTTGTGCTTATGGCCTAAGAACAGGAATTAAAGTAAATTCCCTCCTATAACTTGCACCCAAGACTTGATTGAGATGATGCCGCGTGTGCTAGAAAATACTCTCTAATTGCCTTGCAATATGGGGAGAGCCTTTTGAGGTTTTAGATGTGAGATCTGAGTTTTGGGAAAAAGATGTTCTCAAAACCCTAATTATTCTTGAGATCTGTTTTAATAAGTAAAACAATCAGTAGTCTCACAAAAGGAGAAGTTCTCTCCTTTTGTAATACTTGGCCGGCCGAGATTGGTCTTGGGTAGGAGTGGGCTTTCCACTCTTACCTTATTCCAATGCATGATTCGACCCATTTTGCTAAAATATAATTTGCGGGTATTTATTATAAATCGCACACATGTTATCAGATATTAATACAGTCGATATATTAATAATGGTCTGATAAAATACGATATTGTATAATTGGCCAAATTAATATAACTGTTTATATTAATACGCAAATTCAATATTTAATTAAATATAACTGCTTGTATTTAATGTTACGAATTAATCATGTAATCCGCATTAGCTAAAATTATTTAATCCGTATTAAATAATAATCTCAACATCTCATTGACTAATTTAATAGTCAATACCTCTGACTAACTGTTTAGTCATATCCGGCATAAATGTGACTGTATTTTCATACCTTCACATCTCTCAAACGTGTCCTATAGGTGTGACGTATAGGGACCAGTTGATCACCGCCATCCGTATGACAATAACGTCAAACTTATCTAGCAAGCCAACCGTTATTGATAAACGTGGATCAACTGATAATAATACAAAAGTATGCCCTTGTGATCCTTTAAGAGATTTAGTAAGTCATTGTACTAACTGTCAAGGACACCAGCCCCAACAGGAAAAACACCCAAACCCCGGCTTCTGGGGTCTTCAGCCGGCCAAAAAACCTCGGTCTTACCAATATTAAGATGAAGACCCGATCGCGGCCCATCCTACATAATCATCTCCAAAACCTTCCCCACAACCACGGTATCCCCGACAATAGTGCCATCATCCAAATACCAGGCCTGTAAACTCAAGTCGAAAGAGTCACGGATCTTACAAACCGAAGGATGTAAAACCAGCGAAAAGAGCAAAGGGCCCAAAGGATCACCCTGCTGAACACCCTGACAAGACCATAAGCTGTGCTCCCCATAATATAAACGAGCGGGTCGGGAATAACAAAACTCCACCCAACTAGAAAGAGCGGGACACTAACTACGCACCACACGCAACATGACCTCCCTATCAACCATGTTAAAAGCGTTCCGGAAATCAACCAACAGCATAGAAAGACCCACCTCATCACCCCGGCTCTCCACCAACCGGTTCAAGGCATGCAGGATAGCCTCGCCCCCACCTGAAACTCCAACCCCAAACTGAAGACCATCAAAATAACCACTCAAAGATGGACCCACCAAAAAAGCACTGATCTTGGATACAAGGCGCCTCCAAATCGTACCCACGGCAATAGGACGTATCCCACCACCCGGCTTAACAAGCGGGGTCAGCGGTGCACTGGCGATATACTCACTAAGAACCAGCGGGCACTGCCCCTCAAGAAAGAGATTAACTACCCCGGTGATAGACGCCAGCAACTCATCAGAAACGGCAGCCGCAGCACCACTCAAACAATCCAGAAGATGCTGAGCCCGAAAACCGTCCCTCCCACAAGAAGTACCACGCGGAAACCCCCGAATCATACTCAGGACAGCCGAGATAGGGGCAACAAGAGTAGGATGACCCGCAGACCGAGAAGGCAAAGTAGGTGAAGGGACAATGGGGTGCTTATCTGCCAAAGCCGCAAGAGTAGCCGTACTATAAGGGGCAACGCCAGAAGATGATAACACACGAACAGCAGCAGTGTAATGACCATCACAAATCTTCCGCCGACACTGCTTAACATTAACCTCACCCAGGTCCATCTCCTCATCAAACCGAAAAGAAGGAGAAGACGCAGCTAAGGTATCCCGAAGAACCTGCGCCATGCCACCTAGCACTCCCCAAGTACAAATGGCACTAGAGATGCTCTCCGCCTGCCGCTGACGCCGGACAGCAGCACGACACTCACGACTACTCCGTGGAGAGAAAGTCTTTATTAAGTACATCCCACATTATTATTATTATTATTATTATTATTATTATTATTATTATTATTATTATTATTATTATTATTATTATTATTATTATTATTATTGTTACTATTATTGTTTTTGTTATTATTATTATTATTATTATTATTATTATTATTATATTTATTTATTTATTATTATTAATTAATAATTCTTATTATGATTATTATTGTTACCATCTTGATGTGCTTCATCTTTGAGGTCATTATGGACACCAATATCGCACCCTTTTTTTCAATTTCTTTTCGAACTTTGTCCATGAATTTCTTCCGTTCTTTATCATCCATGTTTGAATCTGTTCTTCCTTGAAGACTTTGATGTTGTATAACTGGAATACCAGGTTTATGCATCCGAATGAAATTATGAAGTGTAAAAGCGGGTACGATAATTGACATTTGATATTTCGTTGTCATTTGTGGCATGTTTTTTAACACCTTCCACCTTCTCTTCAGCTGACCAAACGTCATTTCAACCGTCATCCTCAAAGATGAATGTCGATAATTAAAATGTTCAAATATTCCGCTAGGAGGTGCATGCTTATATTCAGGCATATGGTTTCTTACGTTTGGATGGCTAATAGGAGACAAATACCCAAGTGTATTCGGGTATCCCGAATCCAACAAATAATATTTACCTATAAATGTTTATATATAAAAACAATTAATGTTTAGATAATAAAAAAATGAACTATATAAAAAAATACTTAAAAATTAATATTTTTTTAATATATTTTTTTTTTTAAAAAATCGCAAATTTGTATCAATCAAACTTTTATTTTATATTATTATTATTTAGTATACTTTAATTAAACTCAAGTTATTTCTATTAATTTCAGCTTTATTCAGCTCAGTTCAGTTCAGCTCGATTAAATTCAGTTCAGTTCAGCTCAGCTTGATTCAGTTCAGTTCAGTTCAGCTCAGTTCAGTTCATTTTAGTTCAGCTCAGCTCGATTCAGTTCAGCTCAGCTCAGTTCAGTTCATTTTAGTTCAGCTCAGCTCGATTCAGTTCAGCTTAGCTCAGTTCAGTTCAGTTCAGCTCAGCTCAGCCCCATTCAGTTCAGCTCAGTTCAGTTCAGTTCTAAAAAGCCAGAAAGAATAGGGCCTTAGTGGAAGACGGTCTTTCAAAGACATATGAACTATCTAATAACATTACATAGTTAAATGTACCATATGGTGAGAAAAATAATTAAATGATAGCCCTTTGACGGCAATTATGTTTATTATAACATGTTTATTTTCGCAGTACATTTTTTACTCAATATAGTACTTTTTACACCAAATTTTCCATTTGTTGCCCTTTCCTAGAAAAACATTAAACCTAATTCTCTCTTCCTTCTCTCTAATACTGAAACCTTTACCATCTTTCACCCCATTAAAAATTTACAACTATGAACGATTATTTAAGTATTCAAGTGATGAACAGGTAATTAATTCATTAATCTTATATTACTTAGTAATTTGATTGTTTTTTTAATAATATATTTTCTTTTTTAATTAGGGTTTGTTCATCAACATGAAAAAAAGAATCATTGTTAATTATTTAGAAACGAATTGACATGCTTAATACTACGTAGTACTTCAATTGATTTAGAAACCAAATCAACATATGTTAATTGCTTAATCAATCTTTGTCAATTAGTACTAAACAAACGTATTTCATTAATTTTTTTTTTCGTTTTACTCAAAGTAGTACAGTTATTTTTTGTTTCTTTTTTCCTTTTTTTTTCAATATATTCTTAATTATTATGTTACCTTACGTTAATTTTCGCGCATATTGTTTTTAGAAAATTACTCGTCATGAAAATAGGGTACAAAAATTTAATAAAATAATAAAAATAGAATAAAACTAATAATACTTATACTATTGATTTTCGCATTACACATTTTTACTGTATTAAGTAAAAATGTACTGAGAAAATAAATTATTTTTCGTAGTACATATTTTGATATTAGAGAGAAAACATTAGAGAGAGACTAGAAAGAGAAAATGAAAAGGAAAATGAGAGGGGCAAAATTGTCAACAGTGTACTGCATCAAGTAAAATGTGTACTGTGAAAATCAGGACCCTATAAATATTTGTTCACAACATTATTTTGTTAGCTAGGTTGAGTCCCTCGACTGGACCAAACCTATCTCATCCTTTTGGATGAGTGGTGAAAATCAATGACTTACCCCAAATTAAAATAATGCCCCAAATTTACCATAAAGTCAACTACTTTATTGATCTTTTGAAACAGGAAAAATACTCCACTTTCGTAAAAAGAAGAAATTTAATTCGTGGTATCAACGATTAAAAAAAGAAATTTACCAAGGAACCTTCCACATCCCACAAATAGAGCAACATCATTGGCTTCGCTTATTCTGAACCGTGTGAGATTGGATTTGGGCAATCTACTACCGCTCAATAGTCTCAATATGAGCCACTTTCTACCAAAGTTAGAATACTGGTTAAAACATTCTTAACACCTTTTTTACCACCGTCATTGGAATCAAAATATATTGATGATATATTTTATGAAATGTATTGATGATACATTCTTAACGAAATTGAGCATATATAATAAAAAATATAAGTCGTCTAAAAGTCATAAAATGTATCATCAATTGGCTATAAATATTTGATGGAAGACAACATTTGTGAGCCAAAATTCAAGCCAATATTTTGTTTACCCATCCATCACCGACAAAATTGTAGGTGTAAATACTCATTCTTATCATTGTAAGTGTATTACGGTAAAATAAGTGTATTAAGGTGTTAAATTAATAGTTTATTTATTTATTTTTAAGTTCTATTGGTTATGAAGTATTATGACATTTTTGAACTTCACATATATTGTTTTGTTGTTATTTAAGGGGCTATTAATATTTGTGGAGTTGTGTTCTTGAAAGGTAAATATACTTACATTTTTATTATTTAATGTCCTATTTCTTTCATTATTTAAGGAAAAATTTAAATTAATATAATCATAATGTAATATAAAATAAATCAAATTCCACCATTTTGTTTGTTATGAATTGCTTAGTGGATTTTTCTGTAGGGATGGTACATTGAAGAAAGAGAACTGTATGAAAAAGGGAATACTATAATTGCTTAAACAAATACTCTCTTATTTCCCTCAATTTTATATTATAAACTAACTACAATATTGTAATACCTCGAAAAGTCTAGACTCGACAAGTAATTTTATCTTGTGACGATAGTCGCTTTATGTTACGTAACCATGTTTAAGTTAGAATTATAGCGTTATTCTTTTTAGAGGGAGTTTATGTCTTTAGTAGGAATCGATCCCTAGACCTGTAGCATGTCGAGTTGGGCCTCGAAACTCGTGTACTCCTCAAGCCCACGGCAGTCTTGAGAGAACACAAACACCAAAACCTTTTAAAACAGCCTCTCAGCCGTCACTTGTGTGGCTATTCAAAACCTAAACCTAGCATTTCAGATCTCATACAACCACACACTCTACAGCCGTCATAGCAAGGGGTTCGTAGGTGGTCTTCACGGTGACCCTAAGGCAGGGAATAGGTGGTCGAAACACCCAAGAAGTAGGTACGTTCACCACTGTGTTAAACACCGCTCTGTTCGCTAGTCTGTCAGCGTTTTCTTACGCGGTTGTAGGTCGTGTTTATCTGTTGTTGTGTTCACTCTTTCGTGTTTTCTAATCTATGGTATTGGGAGTCGTGTTCTGACCATTGTCGTAGCCATGTCAACCACCGTGTAGCACCAGACAAGGCGTGTTTCTGACGCCTGTCACAAGAGTTTCTGTCGAATCATAAAAGAAGTCAGACCATGTATAGTTCGTTTGATTTTAATGCGTTTTTATATCTCGTTTGTACTGGTTGTCGGAGTGGTGGGACTGGTGGTAGACAGGTGGTCGTCCTGGTGGTAGTCATGGTGGGTCTAGGCGGCTGAAGTGTTGGCGGCAGGGGTTTTCGTTGCCTCTGTCGGATCTGGGTTCTGTCCTAGCGTGTGTCAGGGGTGGTTTGGGGGTGGTACCACCGTTGACTCGGGGGAGGTCGACACGGTGGCACCACCATGGTTAGGATGACCGGTGTCAGGGGAGTGTTTGAGTGTCGGCCTAGGGTGGTTGGCTGGTCTGGGTGGTTGTCGACAGGGGCTGCAAGGGAGGTTGGTCACGTGTGGGGTGGAGTTCCAGCGGGTTTGAGTGGGCTGGTTCTCTTCACCGGCGGCCGGCGACCTGGTTGCTGGTGGTCGCCGGGGTTGTAGGTGGTGTTGGGGTTAGTGGGCTGTCGGTGGTTGGTGGTTGTAGGGGTGTTGTGGTCGTGTAGGAGAGTAGCGATCTAGGGTTGTTTTTGAGTCGGGTTGTTTTTGGATGAAGTTCGTTTCTTTTACTTTCTTTTTATTTATTGGTTTTATTTCTAAAATGCTTGGGTATTATTATTATTATTATTATTATTATTATTATTATTATTATTATTATTTTTACTAGTAATATGTTTGTTATTTATGGTATATATATTTTGTTTTAAGGGTAAAGATTTTATATTTATTAAGGGAAGTTTTAATGTGGGTATTAATGTATATTTAGAATCATTTGAATTTCAAAACCAAAGTAATATTTTTGGAAGTTGTTATATTTAGAAGCTACTATATTTGGAAGTTGATACATCGGAAAGTTTCTATTTATGGAAACTTTCCACTTATGGTAGTTGCCATTTATAGTAACTATGATTCGTTAAGGGGTTCGTGTAAGTTATGGAAACTTCATATGATAAGTTTCGAGTGGAACATTTCTAAGCATATCTCGGGTTGTGTCTACGTTCCTGCTACATCAGGTAGGGAAAAATACTGGTTTACAATAATGTGTAATCTGTTCTTATGTGTTAATAAGCATGTTTATGTTATAATCTCATGTGAACGTTATATTGTGCTATTTATATCTTTTGAGACATTGTTACGATGTGAATATATATATATATTGGCTCTTGTGATACAGTGTTGGATCGGTGCGGAGTATATATGGTGTTGGATCGGTGCGGAGTATATATGGTGTTGGATCGGTGCGGAGTATATATATGGCGTTGGATCGGTGCGGAGTTTATTTGGCGTTGGATCGGTGCGGAGTTTACTATATTGTTATAATTATTGTTTTCCCTACTCAACCTCGTGGTTGACGCTGTGTATTCGTGATCACCTGTGATGAACCAATTATTGGGGAGCAGATTGACAGGTGGCTGAGACTAAGGGGGAGCTATGGGAGGAAGAGCTTGGATCCGGACCAGATTAGATGTCTAGATCACCTTAGTCAGTTTAATACGAGTTGTACTTTATTTATGTTGTTAAGACCTTTGGATATGTAAGAACATGTTTTGAGTTTAAAGTTAATTTAAAGTACTGTTTATCTTCCTTTGTATCTACTGCCTCGGGAAACCGAGATGGTAACACCCTTATTTATCTCAGGAGTCCTAGTTCAGGCCCTTAAATAAATGGGGGTGTTACAAAGTGGTATCAGAGCGAACGATCCTCAGGCCTAACCTAATGAACCCAATGAATGTAGGAGAGTCTAAATAAAATGAACCCCGGGATAGGACTGTTAGGAGCACACAAAAGGGGAGGTATGAGTCTGGGGCCCCCTCACACCGAACCATTGGCCCTATCAGTTTTACCAGGGAACCCAGAGTGAATATACGAGAGAAAAAGGGTAGGTTAAGAAAAGCTGAAAGTAATGGTATACTGTGATAAGTATTCTATGAGAATTCTGTGTATAAGTGACTGTTGGAAAAGCGGGAAAGGGCATAAGCATGGAAGAATCCTTAATTGTTGAATATGAATATTAATATGATAAGTGAAGTGATTTGAAGCATGTTATAGAAGAAAACTACTTCATATGATAAGTATTTATAGACTTTAATGCTTAGGGAACATAGCCCTAATCCAAATGGGTACCCACATGCGTCGGGACTCATTTCTTTTCTGTTGTATTATAGTATGCCTCCGCGAAGAGACAATCTCGCTAATATCACGCAAGAAGAATTGGACCGTTTGATAGCTGAAAATGAGGCCCTAAAGGCCAAACGCATGGACTCGGCAAAAATGAGCACAATAATCGCGAGGCATCACCCTACCCAATTCACTGGGGAGGGGGAACCTCATCTGCTGGGGGCATGGTGTCGGGAATTCACTAATCTATTCGAGTTGGTGGCTTGCCCTGAAGAATTGAGGGTTGACCAAGCAGCCCACTATCTTAGGGGTATGGCCGGAGATTGGTGGACCGGGAACAAGGGAGAGATCCGGGAAGCAGCTAGAGAGGATGAGACCGAGTTTGTTGCTTGGGACGCATTCAAGAGGATCTTGTACGAGGTGTTTCTACCAGAATTCCAAAAGAGCAAGCTGAGGGAGGAGTTCGATACATTCAAGATGTCGGAGGACATGACTGTAGAGGCTTATTACAGGAAATTCATCCAGTTGGCGAACTACGTGGGAGACATGGGTTTCGATGATGCCATGCTGGCAATGAAATTTGAGAGAGGGTTATCAATCGCCATCAAGAAGAGATTGATTGCAGCTCCGCCCACCACAGTCCGTGACATTTACTTAAGGGCTGGGGCGGCGGAGAGGCTTTCCGAGATGATTAAGGAGGACAAGAAGTCCAAGACAGAAAAGAGGAAGGCGGAATCAGTAACCGAGGGTTCTGGATCGAAAAAGCAAAATAAGTTCAGTAGATATTTTGGGAGTAGTACCTCTGGTGGTGGGAGAAACCATGGTGGGGGCAGTCACATGAGTGGAGTTTCTGGCGGTGGCTCAGCGGGAATAGTTTGCTTCGGCTGTGGGAAAAGAGGACATAAGCAGGCAGTGTGTCGCTCTTCTGGAGGGAATCAGTCCGGGGGTTATCGTACGCCTACATCCGGATACCAGGGATCTCGCACCCAGTCTTATGGTAGCAGTGGCTATCGCACACCCATGCCCAACTATGGTGGGGGTGCAAAGTCTGGAGGGAGCAGTAATTACCAGAGGAGCTATAACAATTATCAGAACCGCTCGTACCAGAACCAATACCAAGGGAAAGGAAGCAGTCAGAAGACAGGAGCAGAGGGGAATCAGCAGGCTGGGACATCTAGTACCAGTCAGAGTGGAGTCAAATCCAGTGGCAAGCTCTTTGCCATGGGAAAGCAGGCCGCGAAGGATGATGCTCATGTGGTCACCGGTACTTTTCTTGTGAACTCTAAACCTACTTTTGTACTTTTCGATTCCGGTGCCACCCATTCGTTTGTGTCTAGAGATCATGTTAAGGCTTTGGGGCTTGAGAGATTCGACTGGGTCGCAGACTCAGTGACCATACCTTCAGGAGAGTCAATAGCTTGTAATAGAGTTTATGGGAGTGTACCCATCAAAATCGGGGAAGCAATTTTCTATTGTGACCTTATAGAGTTTCCTCTGGGGGGCTTTGAGGTGATTCTGGGGATGGACTGGCTAGGGAAGTATCGAGCTTTTATCGACTGTCATCAAAAGAAGATTTCCTTGAGGGGACCTAAAGGAGTGAGGGTTTCTTACAAGGGATACCGAGTCAAACCAAAAATCAAATTCATATCTGTCAATACTCTCAAGTCTAGTTTGCGGAAAGGAGAAAGTTTAATCTTGTGTCAAATGTGGGACTGTGAGGCTGAGACCCCCAAGACTAGTGAGATACCTGTGGTACGGGAGTTTGAGGGAGTGTTTCGAGACGACGTGCCAGGGTTACCGCCGAGGAGGGAAGTGGAGTTTTCCATTGACCTAAAACCAGGAGCGGGACCGATCTCTAAATCACCGTACCGTATAGGGCCGAAAGAGATGGAGGAGTTGAAGAAGCAATTGGATGAACTAGCTGAGAAAGGGTTCATCCGACCCAGTGTGTCGCCCTGGGGAGCACCTGTCTTATTTGTGAAAAAGAAGGATGGGAGTCTAAGGTTGTGTGTTGACTACCGAGAGCTGAACAACGTAACCATCAAGAACCGTTATCCTTTGCCGAGAATAGACGACTTGTGCGATCAGTTAAGTGGAGCTGGGGTTTTCTCCAAGATTGATTTGAGATCCGGGTATCATCAGTTGAGAATAAAGGATGAAAAATATTCCGAAGACCGCTTTCCGAACGAGGTATGGCCACTATGAATTTGTGGTTATGCCTTTTGGATTGACTAATGCTCCAGCTGTGTTCATGGACTTGATGAATCGAGTCTTCAGCCCGTATCTCGACAAGTTCGTGGTGGTATTCATAGATGATATCCTGGTATATTCTAAGAATGCAGAAGAGCACGAGGATCATTTGAGGAAGGTACTTCAGACTTTGGAGGAGCATAAGCTCAACGCTAAGTTGAGTAAGTGCGAGTTCTGGTTAGAGAAAGTGGCGTTTCTGGGGCATGTCATTTCCAAAGAAGGGGTATCTGTCGACCCTAGTAAAATCGAAGCTGTGACTAAGTGGCAAAGTCCGAAGAATGTGAGTGAGATCCGAAGTTTTCTGGGGTTGGCAGGTTATTACCGGAGATTCGTCAAAGACTTTTCGAAGATAGCAAAGCCGTTGACGTCGTTAATGAGGAAGGAGAACCGTTTTGTCTGGGATGAGAGTTGTGAGAGGGCATTTCTGACTCTAAAGGAACGCCTGACAACAGCTCCTATCCTGGCCTTGCCAGTTGGGAGTGATAATTTCGAAGTATATACCGACGCTTCGAAGCATGGGTTGGGTTGTGTGTTAATGCAGAATGGGAGAGTAATAGCATATGCGTCTCGCCAGCTGAAGACCTATGAAGAAAATTATGCGACGCATGATTTGGAATTGGGCGCTGTGGTCTTTGCACTGAAATTGTGGCGTTATTACCTTTATGGAGCCACTTTTAAGGTGTTTTCTGATCATAAGAGCCTGAAATATATCTACACCCAGAAAGAGTTGAACATGAGGCAGAGGAGGTGGATAGAATTAATTGGAGATTATGATATGCAGATTGTCTACCACGAAGGCAAGGCAAATGTGGTAGCTGACGCTCTAAGTAGGAAGTCAGTACATGCTTTGAGTTGTGCCAGATCGAGGGTGAGGTTGCTTAGTGAACTAAAAGAGATGGGAATTTTCATGATCAGGAAAGGGGATGCTCTTGGTGATTTGACAGTAGAGCCCGAGTTGTATGGAGAGATACAGGAGTTACAACAGAACGATGCGAGAATCCAGAAATGGTGTAAGATGGTGGAGAGCGAGGGTGGAGAGTCGTCAACCAAGTTCAGTATTCATGCCGACGGTAGTTTGAGGTTCGGTGGGCGTTGGTGTGTTCCTGACGTAGAGGAGCTAAAGAAGAAAATTCTGACCGAAGCTCATGCTACTCCGTATTCCGTTCACCCAGGGGGTGATAAGTTGTATAAAGACCTTAAGCAGACATTCTGGTGGCCTAACATGAAGAAGGAAGTCGCAGAATTTGTGTCGAGATGTTTGACTTGTCAGAGGGTGAAAGGGGAGCATAAGAGACCTCAAGGGAAAGTTCAACCGTTGGATGTACCAGAGTGGAAGTGGGAGAATATTTCGATGGATTTTATCGTGGGGTTGCCTCGGACTCAGAGGGGCAACAACATGATTTGGGTGATTGTGGATCGTTTAACTAAGTCAGCTCACTTTATTCCAATGAAAGATACCTGGAGTAAAGCCGAGTTGGCTAAGTCATATGTTCAGAATATGGTCAAACTGCATGGCGTACCCAAGGACATTGTTTCCGATCGAGACTCGAGGTTTATATCCAGGTTTTGGCAGGAGTTACAGGCTGCTTTGGGTACCCAATTGAAGATGAGTACAGCTTTCCATCCAGCTACTGATGGTCAGACTGAGAGAACGATTCAGACCCTTGAGGATATGTTGAGGGCTTGTGTACTTGAGTTCGGAGGATCTTGGGAGGATCGCCTGGGGTTGATCGAGTTTTCTTATAATAACAGTTACCATGCAAGCATAGGCATGGCCCCTTTCGAGGCTCTCTACGGGAGGAAGTGTCGGAGTCCTGTGTGTTGGGATGATCGAGCTGATGTTGTGACCTTGGGGCCAGACATGATTTAGGAGATGGTGGAGCAGGTTCAGATTATTCGACAGAGAATGAGGGCCGCTCAGGATAGACAGAAGAGTTATGCCGATCTGAAGAGGAGCGATATTTCATTTGAGGTCGGAGAGAAAGTACTACTGAAAGTCTCTCCAATGAAGGGCGTAATGAGATTTGGCAAGCGTGGCAAATTGAGTCAGAAGTTTATTGGACCGTTTGAGATCTTGGACAGGGTTGGGGAAGTGGCATACCGATTAGCCTTACCTCCAGCTCTATCCAAGGTCCACAACGTGTTCCATGTCTCGCAGTTGAGAAAGTATGTAAGTGATCCATCGCATGTGTTGCAGCACAAGGTGATTGAGGTAGATGAGCAGTTGGCATACGTTGAGACTCCGAAAGAAATTTTGGACAGGAAGGTACGGAAGACTCGCAATGGGGAGACGTCCTTAGTGAAAGTCTTGTGGACCAATCATAATTAGGAAGAGGCTACGTGGGAGCCTGAAGCATCCATGAGAGAGCGTTATCCACATCTGTTCAGTTGAGGTAAGTTACGCGGACGTAACTTTTCTTTAAGGGGGGTGGAATGTAACATTCTATGATCTAAGTAAAGTTTTGCGATGTTTGTGTGTTCCAAGTTCGTTTGAGTTGGGTTATTTTGTCACCTGAGTGTGGTTGAACTTCGGGACGAAGTTCATTTTAAGGAGGGAAGACTGTAATACCTCGAAAAGTCTAGACTCGACAAGTAATTTTATCTTGTGACGATAGTCGCTTTATGTTACGTAACCATGTTTAAGTTAGAATTATAGCGTTATTCTTTTTAGAGGGAGTTTATGTCTTTAGTAGGAATCGATCCCTAGACCTGTAGCATGTCGAGTTAGGCCTCGAAACTCGTGTACTCCTCAAGCCCACGACAGTCTTGAGAGAACACAAACACCAAAACCTTTTAAAACAGCCTCTCAGCCGTCACTTGTGTGGCTATTCAAAACCTAAACCTAGCATTTCAGATCTCATACAACCACACACTCTACAGCCGTCATAGCAAGGGGTTCGTAGGTGGTCTTCACGGTGACCCTAAGGCAGGGAATAGGTGGTCGAAACACCCAAGAAGTAGGTACGTTCACCACTGTGTTAAACACCGCTCTGTTCGCTAGTCTGTCAGCGTTTTCTTACGCGGTTGTAGGTCGTGTTTATCTGTTGTTGTGTTCACTCTTTCGTGTTTTCTAATCTATGGTATTGGGAGTCGTGTTCTGACCATTGTCGTAGCCATGTCAACCACCGTGTAGCACCAGACAAGGCGTGTTTCTGACGCCTGTCACAAGAGTTTCTGTCGAATCATAAAAGAAGTCAGACCATGTATAGTTCGTTTGATTTTAATGCGTTTTCATATCTCGTTTGTACTGGTTGTCGGAGTGGTGGGACTGGTGGTAGACAGGTGGTCGTCCTGGTGGTAGTCATGGTGGGTCTAGGCGGCTGAAGTGTTGGTGGCAGGGGTTTTCGTTGCCTCTGTCGGATCTGGGTTCTGTCCTAGCGTGTGTCAGGGGTGGTTTGGGGGTGGTACCACCGTTGACTCGGGGGAGGTCGACACGGTGGCACCACCATGGTTAGGATGACCGGTGTCAGGGGAGTGTTTGAGTGTCGGCCTAGGGTGGCTGGCTGGTCTGGGTGGTTGTCGACAGGGGCTGCAAGGGAGGTTGGTCACGTGTGGGGTGGAGTTCCAGCGGGTTTGAGTGGGCTGGTTCTCTTCACCGGCGGCCGGCGACCTGGTTGCTGGTGGTCGCCGGGGTTGTAGGTGGTGTTGGGGTTAGTGGGCTGTCGGTGGTTGGTGGTTGTAGGGGTGTTGTGGTCGTGTAGGAGAGTAGCGATCTAGGGTTGTTTTTGAGTCGGGTTGTTTTTGGATGAAGTTCGTTTCTTTTACTTTCTTTTTATTTATTGGTTTTATTTCTAAAATGCTTGGGTATTATTATTATTATTATTATTATTATTATTATTATTATTATTATTATTATTTTTACTAGTAATATGTTTGTTATTTATGGTATATATATTTTGTTTTAAGGGTAAAGATTTTATATTTATTAAGGGAAGTTTTAATGTGGGTATTAATGTATATTTAGAATCATTTGAATTTCAAAACCAAAGTAATATTTTTGGAAGTTGTTATATTTAGAAGTTGATACATCGGAAAGTTTCTATTTATGGAAACTTTCCACTTATGGTAGTTGCCATTTATAGTAACTATGATTCGTTAAGGGGTTCGTGTAAGTTATTAATTGGTTACGTATATCTGTTTAGGGAGCGAGTTTCGAGTGGAACGTTTCTAAGCATATCTCGGGTTGTGTCTACGTTCCTGCTATATTAGGTAGGGAAAAATACTGGTTTACAATAATGTGTAATCTGTTCTTATGTGTTAATAAGCATGTTTATGTTATAATCTCATGTGAACGTTATATTGTGCTATTTATATCTTTTGAGACATTGTTACGATGTGAATATATATATATATATATATATATTGGGTCTTGTGATACGGTGTTGGATCGGTGCGGAGTATATATGGTGCTGGATCGGTGCGGAGTATATATGGTGTTGGATCGGTGCGGAGTATATATATGGCGTTGGATCGGTGCGGAGTTTATTTGGCGTTGGATCGGTGCGGAGTTTACTATATTGTTATAATTATTGTTTTCCCTACTCAACCTCGTGGTTGACCCTGTGTATTCGTGATCACCTGTGATGAACCAATTATTGGGGAGCAGATTGACAGGTGGCTGAGACTAAGGGGGAGCTATGGGAGGAAGAGCTTGGATCCGGACTTGATTAGATGTCTAGATCACCTTAGTCAGTTTAATACGAGTTGTACTTTATTTATGTTGTTAAGACCTTTGGATATGTAAGAACATGTTTTGAGTTTAAAGTACTGTTTATCTTCCTTTGTATCTACTGCCTCGGGAAACCGAGATGGTAACACCCTTATTTATCTGAGGAGTCCTAGTTCACGCCCTTAAATAAATGGGGGTGTTACAAATATTGACAATATGAATGTTAATGATTAATTATTTTTAGTTTTATGAAAAAAGTATTTCCCTCAATTTTATTCATCATTCTCCCTTTGAAAAATAGTTCTTATAGAATGAAATTGGAGTTGCAAAGATCTCAATCATATTAACAAGTTGGACATCTCATTGATATGAATAATGGCTAAATGTACATTATTATTAATATTTATGCTTACAATATAGTTAAAAGGCTACTTAAAGCATTTAATTTTAATCCACATGTGATATTTATATTGGTTAATACATAATTCATCATCTATATTGATTACTAGATTATTCATTCATTTACATACAATATTGTAAAATATCAACTGAGTTATCGATTGATTTATACAATATTATAAAACGACAAGACTAAATATCTTATTAATACCACAAATCTTAATAACCCTTAAATTTGAACAAAACAAACTCGTACGATGAAGTTTGAAAATGTGATGATTATTTCATAATCCAATAATGGAACTTACATACAAAAATCAAAAAAATTATATGATTAATTTAAAACCTTAACACACTTAACTTGATTTGAATAGATAAATAAGATATATTAATTAGTGGCACATACAATACTATTGACGATATGGATAGTAAAAAATTATTGCTTACAGATTTTGTCTCCATAAAAAAAAAATAAACAATTGAGGATACGATTTATGACTTTTGCATTTTTTCTTTTATGATCATATTTAAGATAGACATAAATATTAATCAAGGTTCATCACTTTTGAGCATCGATGTTAAAAAGACAATAATAAGTATCTTACTATGTCATGTCTTATTAAAAAGTCATATTTAAAATCACATGTCACATGCTTATAAATAAAAAATAAGAAAATTAAAAGATGTTAGTTGCGAACACAAAAATAAATTAATACAAACTATTTATTTCCTTTCCTAAATTTGGTTATTAAGTACATATTTATTTAACTTTTATTTCTTTTATTTAATAAGATGACTTTTTGATTTCCCTCACCATTTGTAGTAGCCTGCCGCCGACGATTTTCAGGCATGTGGAAGAAAAACAACATCCAGAAACAGCGGGAGGCTAATCTTAGAGCTTGGAGAGGGTTCAAGAATTCGGGAATGACTAAGTCAAGTGAAGGAATTGAGGGCTCGCCGACGCCGGCGGTGTCAGAGACGCAAACAACTTTTTAATGTGAACTTTGGGCTTGTTGTGGAGTCAGAAAAGACCAGTGATTCGTAGAAGGAGGTTTCTTTCTCTGCCGGCAACAACGAGGGAATGCGTGTGTCTGGTTCTGAAATTGGGGGTGGAATCAGATTTAAGTGTGAGATGTAGGGGCCAGTGGGACAATGCACGAACCCCAATTTTGATGTGGATCATTTGCTCCGATTGGAGCCGGAGGATGTCGATGATGAAATTACTTACTGGCAGCAAGCAGTAATGTGTTTCATTATGGGCGCCAACCCCCCTTGGTCGATTATTGAAGGATTTGTGCGTCGAATTTGGTCGAAATCCAGCTTGACAAAATCTCATTCATGAACAATGGGGTGTTCTTAGTTCGATTTCAGACTATGGAAATGAAGGAACAAGTTCTGAACTCTGGTTACCATCTCTTTGATAATAAACCACTGATTGTCAAGCCATGGTCGATGGATGTGGATTTGAAGAAGGAAGCAATTCAAGCAGTCCCGGCTTGGATTCAACTTCATAGCTTACCCTTAAAATGTTGGGGGAAGGGACTACCCAAAATAGCAAATTTGGTGGGTAAAAACGTGAAGAAGGATGCGGCAACTGAAGGTAAGACTCGTTTGGGTTTTGCTCGTGTTATGGTTGAGCTGCAACTTGATCAAAAATTCCCCGAACTCAATGTGTTCAAGGATGAGAAGGGGTGATTGTCACAGTCCAAGTGGTGTATGAATGGAAGCCAATTTCCTTCTCAAATGCAAGGGGATAGGACATGATAGTCTACATTGTAGAAAGATCAGGTAGGGAAGGCTCCTTCTAAGGTTACCTCGAAGGTATAGAAGCCTGTCTTGAAGGATTCTGGTAAGGCTTTAAGAGTTGACAATGGGGTTGGAACCCAATCGTTCAAAGACGTGTTAAAAAATCCTAGGAAAGGAAGAACTAGTGCGCATAGTATCAGGCTTACCCATGGGTCTAAAGATACGGGAGTAAAAGTGATTGCTCTGGATGAGTCTCAATTTCCGCTTCTGGGCAAAGGTGCTATAAAAGGGCCCGATTTGCTGACTCGGGGTAGGACAGATGGTCTGATGCAGCAGTGAGATCTCGACAGGAATGCAGGAATAGTGGCAGACTGTATGCTCTTGGAATGAAGAGCAAGGATCAAGGCAGCGGTCTGATGCTTCCAGCGCTGTAGCAGATCCTTATGTGGGCAGAGTATATGCGTGTAAACTGCTCTGTCTGGTTAGGGAGGATGGTCTGTTGAGGCATTAGTGTAGCTTTTTGCAATGAAGTTGCAGGTGACTGGCATTCTGGTCTTCTAATGCTATCTTCACGACTAAGGGACCAGATAAGCAAGTTGCGAGGAGTTAGCTGATGCGGGTGAAGGGCAGTAGTGGCTTCTGTGTATGAGATATTGGGCAAGCATGGAACTGGCTTGGAAAAGGTTTCAGAGTAGCAGCCTAAGGGTCTGCATTTGACTGGTGTCGCATGAATTGAACTATGCAAATGGGGCAGGATCCGTGGCTAGTGTTACAGCAGGTTCAGTAGAGTAGTAGGTCTGATTTGTTGGAATCAACAAAGCAATAGCAGCAGGCAGGAGCTTGTTTCGTGGCAGAGCAGCTCTCTGATGCTGCTGGTCTGGTGACGTTGCTGCAAGACTAACCGGATTGACTGGTCATGTTGCAGTTCAGATGCTGAAATGTGTTTATCATTTTGTTGTTAATCTGATTAGGTGCTAGTAATCTTGGGCATTGAGCATTGCAGCACTGTGTTGGCATTAGTGCGTATATGCACTCTTGCTGGCTGTAGACTAAAGCAATGTGCATAGCAATGATGCATGTGAGTCACCACCCACTGCCTTTGTGCGTATAAGAATAAGTGTACTCAGTACAACAAGTGAGCAGCTCAGTTTTATACTGGGCCTGTCTTTGATGCGTTGCAGTAACTTCTGCCTATGGGCTGTTCGTTGCAGCAATGAGTATTAGCAGGAATGCGTGAAATTGGATACGATCGGTGGTCGTGGAGAACGGAAGACTACAAGGAGTTATCATAGAGCAATCCTAGATTGTTTACGAATACCTTGTATTAGATTTAGTCTCATATTTACATTTGTTTTTGATATATAAATATACTTACCTTTTACCAAAAAAAAAGAATAATAATCAAACATTATGCATTAACTAAAACTTTTAAGTATTTCAAAAGTCAAAACTATATATATTTTTTAAATGGATAAACTAATTGCTCGGACAAATCTTAACAATACGATAAAATAATTATATATACTAAAACATATAAACCCGTGAATGTCACGGGTCACAAAACTAGTTATTTTAATCATACTACTTATTCATTACTGATTACTGATTGAAATCACAGTTCTTACATTGAACAATTGTAAAATCATAGTTTGTTTTATTAGTTTTTTTTAATCATGTTTGTGAATTAAAATCACAACTTAATAGTAGTTACAATATCGTTTATTATACAATTTTTTATACATGGAAATTAAATATTCTCATAAAATTATTAGGTTTTTATTATGTTTGACATACTTTTAATATAAACTTATTTTCAATTAATCAGGTTTAACCCTGAAATAACGAGTCATTAGGAGTCGTATATCTCTCGAAATTACATGTCATCATTTGCAGGACTTGATTGTAAAATGGATCAAATATTCAGGATTAAGGTTGGGTCGGATTAAATTTTAACATCTTTAATTGTATCCCATTCGTACTGCATTTGAACGGGTTACAAAAATTATCATAGCTCTGGTTTGTTATCTTAAAAACCTTTATTAGTGTAAATATCCGTCAAAATCATTGAGTAAACATATGATAAAGTTGGATTCAAAAGGATTGACATTAAGATATTTTCTAAAGTAAGGAGTTTAAAGCGGATGGAGAAAATATTAGCTTTGCTATAAAGTTATATACTTATATCAAATTTTAACTGATTTTATATATACCCGTGCAACTTTACACGAGTTTTAAATTAGGCTCGCAGTAGGTTTTATATTTGTCACTTTTTTAGTTATTATTTTCTTTAAATTTTTTTATTTACAATTGGTTAGCACTCGTATTAGTAGATTCGTCAATCGTTATACAAAATAGTTGTGTAACACAACTTTACTTTACTTGAGAATAAATGATTTATATGAGATGTTACATCATTTTTATTAACATTTTCTCCCCTTTAATTCATTTTTTTAATTAAACATGATAATAAATTAATTAAAACTCTTTGTAATACCTAACATAACTCCCTAATTCAATAAAAAAGGTCTTTCTATTTAATTAGTTTTTCTAATATAATAGGTTAATAATTTTTTTAAAACTCTTTATATTATTAACACCCATAATTTTCATTAACATTTTTTGCTATTTAATTCACCTGTTGAGTTTCTCGACAATCCATTATCTAATTTAATAAGGCCACAAAATAAATTAATATTTAAAATAAATACGGAAATTTATGGTTATGTAATGTTTATAAAAACTATAATACCTATAATAGTTTCTATTCACTTTATTTATTTAATATCTATTCCTCTTGAGTTTCTATGTAGTAATTATATTGTATGGTTTAATTTAATTATTATTTGATGATAGTGAGTATATTGAGAAGTATTTTTGAGTGTTGTTGTTGTTGTTGATATGGTGGCGTCCAATAAAATATATTTTAATTTGTTATGTCGGTTAATTTATAATCATTTGTTGTATATTTGAATTCATGTTTTCCATTTAGTGTAATTTATATATTTACATGTGATGCGCGGGATTTAGTCGTCGGTTCTCACGCATCAAACACATTTATAAAAACCCAAATTAGTAGTATAATAGGGTTATCGTTCGCGAAGACGGTGGGGATAGTTGTATAGTTACGTTCTAATTTAATCAAGAGTCGGGGTAATAGGTTTGTGATTGAAAAGACTAATTAACTACTAAAGAACTACTAAAGAATGAATTGAGATGAAAAAGATGATTAAAGCAACTAGGGTGTCGGGGGTTACTAGGGTAGTCGATATCAAACATGTATAGGGGTAGGTGGTCTCATCTATGTTAGGTCTAGGTCCGTCTCGTCTTTCGATTTGACTAACCTAAGGTCGAGTCCTATTCTAGCTTTCGCTACAAACAAGGTCAACCTAACATATACACATGCCTATGAAGGTCCTAGACTATCGTCTAAGACAAACAACAATAAGAATCATGCCCAACCGTCGTTGAGGCATTTCATCGAACATCTAGCATGCATACATTGAAAACCTAACAAAGACCAAACCTAAACCCTAACCCTAAACAACAAACATCAATATCAACTACCCAAGTTCACCCCTAACCCTAGTAAAGGGACTACTCACTCATGGCAAGGGAAAACATGTGAATAAGACATAAACAAATACTAACCATCATGAACAAGTAAAGGGTAAACAATTGATTCAAAAGAAACTTAAATAAATGCAATAACTAAGTAGAGATTAGAGAGATTATACCAATAGTAAAGGAAAAGGAAGCAACTTGGATAACAAGATGAAGAATTCTCTCAAACCCTTCAAATTACAACCCAAAAATATCCTCTAGAAATGCTCAAGAACAAGACTAAGTAGATTACTAAAGAAAGATTAACAAGGATTGAAAGATTAAACTAAGATCTAAAGAGGATTGAAATGTTTAAGAGAGTTTTTGTGTCTAAGTATGAACCAATGAAACAGTAAAAACCCTAGAAAATAAGCTTAGGAATGCGTGATAAGTTGCGTAAAATAAAATGATACAAGTGCGGGTTTATATAGTGCTCGAAAATCTGAGAAAGGCTTCTCAGCCGGTGGACCGGCTGCCGGTGGTGGACCGGCTGGGAGGCAAATTACGGACTTCTGAAAGAATCTTCAAATGACCCTTGATTCCCAGCCGACCGGCCGGCTGCCGGTATGGCACCGGCTGGGAGGCCAAATCCTTCAATCTGACTTTCTTCTTTTCTTTTCTTAGCTACAGGTCCCCTCAGCCGGTGGACCGGCTGCCGGTTGTCCACCGGTTGGGAGCCCTTTTGACCCAATCTGCCCAACTTTGCAATTTCTTCATTTTCTTCAAAATGGTTAAGTATGGGATCATGATCCCCAGCCGGCCTACCGGCTGCCGGCTGGGAATCGGCTGGGAGACAAATTTAAGGGGCTGGAAACTTCACTCTTTTTTTTCGCCAAAAGCTCAAACCAAGGACCCCAGCCGGCCTACCGGCTGCCGGCTGGTAAGCGGCTGGGAGGGCCTGGCATACTCCTTGCTAATTTCTTCATAATTTCTCACAAATCGTTCCAAAATCGCCTCGATTTCTCCTGTTTCTTCGCCCCTCCGTAATACCTATAAGATGGAAACAAAATAGGAATATACGAGGCAACGGACGTAAAAACAACCAAAGACACGCAAAACGAGGTTGATTCGGGATCGAAAATGAAGAATATATAAAGAAAATGATGACCAAAATGGAGCTCATCAGAATTCCCCACACTTAAACCTTACTCGTCCTCGAGTAAGAGATCAAGTAACTACATAACCCTTATTAGAAAACAAAGAAACAACTAACTAAGCTAACTATAAGCCGAATCGGGTTTAGCTACACCCGTAGCCCTTTCAACTCACAATTTGACATTCATGAGGAAGAACGCCCTATTGCAAGGCAAGTAAGGTCTTGCTACAAAACTTTTGATGCCAACAAGTAAAAACATAACACGTATAGACAAGCAACATCCATCGGAGAAGAGAGAAAAGACAACCGCTTGCCTCATTCAAGCAGCGGAAAACAACTAAAAGGGAACAAATTCAAAATCGTAAACTCCCTCACAAATATTAATTCTACAAGTCACTAAGGCAAGAAGGATGACAACAAAACACCGCCAAAACATGCTAAACTAGGCTACTTTCATAACCGTTATCCAAATACTTTTGTCAAGGGCGATCGGATGGAATGGAATGATGATCCCCGCAATGCTAAAGGCAAAACATACAACAAGACTAGATTCTTCACAAAGTAAAGGTCATGGGTCGTCCCAAGATCGACAAAACGACATGGCAAAATTGATTTTTGGAGTGAAATGCTCAAATCAATGCAAAATGGTGGATTACAATCACAACTTGACCTCATTCAATTTTTCATTTCTTTTTCATGTCATGAGTTAGGATGGGGTTTGTCCCACGCGTGCTAATGTCCTTTGCTTTCGCCAATCGCTTATTAGGCAACCGGTTAACCGCTAGACAATAGCTTATCGGGGTGACAATCACTCTGTCTTTGGGCGGTCGAATTCACAACCAAGTGGGAAGCCAACTCAATGGCTACCCTCCAAAGCACATCGAAGTAGTACGCCTCCACCAAAACAACATGTTCTTATTCTTTTTCAACAACCATTTTTTTTTCTTTTTCACTTGAGGTTTCTTTTTCCTTCAAAACATTTCCACTTCTTAGAATCATTGAAAAGAGCATTCCAAATTTATTCATGAAAGTTATTTTTGGGTTGCCAAACCGCCAAGTCGAACAAGCTCACCAAGACAAGATAATCAAAACCACTTCACATCACGGGGGTGGACAAGGTGACTCACATGCAAACCCTTGACTCGGTATTGGACTATGGTCAGAAAGATACTAGAAAAACATGACCTAGGGTGTTTTAAAAATCATTCTAAAAGACAAAGTCACAAGTAGAAGAATTATTTGCAATGGCCTAAACGATTTTGTCAAAGTTCTCAATTAGGCATTTTCAAAACATTATCCTAAACACAACTACATGCCATGAACGCAATTAATATAGACATGTTATAAAGCAAAAAAGACTATCAGACTACATGGCAAACAAAACTAACACATCTCCTAACAGCACAAAAGCACACAAGCCACACACAAACTCCACAATACACTCCACATCCTCCAAATACATGCCCATCCTCCTCAATTGTAACAAAAGAATGAAAATGAGAGTGAGATAAAGGTTGGAACGATCATACCGTGGCGTCTTCAAAATCCAAAGCGGTGCTCAAGCGAGTGTTGCCTATGCGAAAGGAGAGAAAACAAACACAAGTATATACAATTCTACACTAATAAGGTAAAAACATGTTTTTGAATTTTTCAAATTTTTCGATTTTTTTTGGCATTTTTGGAGTTTTTTCATATTTACAAAAGCAAACAAATATTCACAAAGTGGATATTTTCCCTCCCCACACTTAAGATTTACATTGTCCTCAATGGAACAAAGTGCAAGGGGGAAATGAAGAAAAAAGAACGAAAACAACATGTTTTTGGCTTTTTTGAATTTTTTGAGAAAATAAAAACTTGTTTTTGTATTTTTGTTTGAAATAAACGGTTCTTCCTCCCCACATTTATTTATATGCATAATGTGAGGAGGAAAACCGGAAAATAAAGAACATATTTTTGAAAGTTTTTGGTTTTTCAATTTTTTTGGATTTTTGATTTTTATGAAAGCAATAAAAACAAAAAGAAACAAAAGAAGATGAAAAACTAAAAACTAAACTAAATGCTCTAATCTACATGTATGCAAACTACATGTGACAATATGATACAAAAATATAAATCTAATGCATTTACATGAATGCAACTATATGCATGTAAACTAATGATGTGAAAACATGAAAAGAAAACTAAAACAAACTAGCTAAACTAAACTAACTACTCTAAATGCATGCTAGAAAGGAAACGCAAACTAAATCGAAATTTGGATTAAGGGAGTTACTTGCTTTGGATTTTTCATCGGGGAACATAATCATCACCAACCACCTCCAAAGGTGGTCACTCATCACCATCATCATCATCTCCATCACCTCCGGTACCGCTTACATCTCCCTCTCCATTGCCCTCATCTACCACCATGTAGTCGCCCGGGTTGGTCACAAAATCACGGAAGGGAGAGGCATGCGACCCACTAGCTCCCGGATCACCATACATGCCATGAGGAGAAGGGTGTTCTTGAGGGGGAGGGTCCGGGACTCCACAAAAATTCGGGGGAAAGATCGGGTTGGAGAAGTACCCCGGGGAAACATTAATTTCCCCGTAAAAACGCCCCTCGGGGGGCACATAACCCCTATCAGGAGGCATGTAGTATGACGGTCGATCACTATCCGGATGATGAAGACCCTGGCGAACGGACTGATCATAACTCGGAAATGTCCCATAGGCTTGATCATGGTAGAGGTAATCAAGCCTATAGGTCACATCCCTATGACGCTATCGGCCAATGCTTGGCGCTCGTCTGCTAGATCCGCTGCTTTCTTCATTCCCAAGTCAACCCGGGCCATGAAATCTATAATCTCTTGGGGGCATGAAGATGAAGATGAACCGGAGGTGGAGGTAGATCCCTGGAAGTATGAGGGACACTCTGGAACTGGGGCATGGTAATGGGGGGCTGCTGAAATGGCTCAAACTGGAGGTCGGAAGAAGTGGCACCGACTCTATCTCTGGCGTAAACTCTCGGAGCACGCTGGTCGGGAGGGAGCTCCTCGGGGTCCACCTCTATATCAAGGAGGTAGGAGGTGTTCCCGGGCACAACCTTCATCCTCTCGGTGTTAGGCAAGGGCACCGAGTTCCTGAACTTATTATCAACGCGAATCTGCCAATACTCATGACGATCGCTGGGGTTATACTTGATCCACCCCAAGGCCTCCTGTAAGTACCGGCGAGATAACACGTTCTCACCCTGAATGTAGTCAACAGTGAAGTGCCTCTGACAACGGTTACTGGCAATCAAAGTGACCATCCCCCCAACACAAATGGGGGTAGTAAGCTGAGGTTGGGATGCCAACCTACTCAAATGAAGGGCCATATGGTGAGCAATGTTTAGTTTCGGGCCACCAACCAAATAACAACCAAGTATCTCGAGCTCCGTAGTAGTGAAATTATGCGGTTCATCCCTAGAGAAAACGGTCCACCCCATGAACCTATGCCATATCCTAATCGGTGCCAAATGCACCCTATTAGCCGGTTTCTTATTGGTTCTATCACTTACAAGACCGGTGATGGCTGTCCAAATGAGCTCGGTATTAAAGCCCTCCGGAGGCTTAATGGGCAATTTTCCGTCGAGCCCAAAAATTAAGGCAAATTCCTCTAATGTGAGACGATGTTCCTTATTCATCAATCGGAACTCTAAGAAGGCAACTTTTCCCATGGTTTGGTTCTTAGTGACTACCAAAGAACTCAAAAATTCCCAAGTTAACCGGGGAGATGTGTGAACCGGTTTCGTTTCATACAAAGCTTTCATACCCATACCCTCAAAAAGAGCCGCGGTTATTTTCTCAATCCCTATTTCCCTCAAACCGGCTCTATCAATAAACCTAGTCGGGTGAAGGGGGCGATGCTTAAAATAGGTGAAATTACCTTTTTGTTGAATTGTAGCAAAATGGAGTCCGGGAAAGCAAGGATCCGGGCCAATGTTGCTACTATCCATCACATTCTGCACTTCTTGCTCCACCATAGGGTCGTATCTTGACTTTGACCTCCTTTCCGTTCTTCCCGACATGGCTATTTGAAGGTGAGGTGATGAGGGAATGAAGGGGGTTTTGATTTGGGAGAGTTTGGTGGTGTTTTTGAAGGTAAGGGATGAAAGGGAGAGGAGGAAATAAGGAAGAGAGTGGAAGAAATGAGGTGAAATGAGGAAGAAATGAAGAAGAAATGAGGTAGGCGAGTATTATAAATCCCGCGACAGAACACTCCCAGCCGGTTTGGGACCGGCCGCCGGCCGATCGGCTGGGAGTTAGGGTTTGGATTTTTCAATTTTTTTTTTTTCGAAATTTTATAAGGCACTGATTCTGAGCCGGCGGACTGGCTGCCGGCCGACCGGCTCAAAAACCGTCTTCATGCTTCCCTTCGTCTTCTCTTCTTCTTCAAGTTATACTCACAAACACTCCCAGCCGGCGGACCGGCGGACCGGCCTACCGGCTGGGGAACCTTCTTCGTCTTCTTTTTCTTCAATATCTTCACTTACAAACACTCCCAGCCGGCGGACCGGCTGCCGGCCGACCGGCTGGGGGATCCTTCTCCTTCCTTTTCTTCTAATTTGGCTCACACTCTTGATTCTCAGCCGGCGGACCGGCTGCCGGCCTACCGGCTGGGAATCAAGCTTCCTTGAGTTTTCGATTTTTGAATAAGTATTCGTCTTCTCAGCCGGCTGACCGGCTGCCGGTTTGGTACAGGCTGTTGGAGTAAATGTCCTCGACAATAATGTGATCACGTCAATTTTATATATTAAATTGACAAATCTCTATAAAAGAATATTCACGAGATGATTCTTTATCATAAGTCAACTGGTCAACATTAATCGGTAATGATTGGCTTGCTAGAGTTTGACATTACTGTCGTAATGACGGTGGTGACCAGTTGATCCCTTTAGGTCACACCTTTAGGACAACTCTCTCAATGATAAATGAAATAACTGTATATGATACGAGTTAGTTCATTTCTAGATTATGAATAAAATAAGGAGATAATTTATAATAAGATTATAAATTGTTTTAGTGATTGAAATGTCATCACTATTATTTATATGTTTATGAAACGTAAAGTTGTTGAATGAATTAATTAAAACTACAATTGTTGTAGTAACTATATATATTATAAGTAATTGATTAATTACTTATACTTTACGATAAAGAGTTTAATGGTTAAACTTCGAATTACTTATGCAAAGTTATCCTAGCTAATGTTGTATGAGGTCCGTTTGGTTAAGAGGACCGTGTGATATGTCACACATTTACAAACATACAATGTTACATAAGATGACTTAGGAACATAAGTAAGACATGCAATTAATAAGATGAGAAGCATGAGAGACATTGTATAAGGTAGATGTGCCAACCATTGGGCACTCTTACCATGGGTCTCGGCCGTCCCAAAGGTGAGAACAAAAGAGAGTTTTGTTCCCTCTTCTCAACATCATTCATTCACTATTTTTTTAGGGTTTTTGTTTAGAGAGAACAAAAGTTAGAAAGAAAAATAAAACCCTATTTTTCTTAACCCTAAACCGTGTGCCTCCTTCTACAATCTAGCATTTTGTATCAAGTTTCTAGCAAAACAATATACAAAACTTTGAGTGTAGTGTGTCTTGGTGTTCTGTGGGGAATAAAACGTGTATTCACCCTATTCTTGCAGGATTATAATGAAAAATACAATCGTGAATATGGTCATAAGATTAAAAAGATATGAAAAAGAGTAGAACCTTTAGTCCTTGCGCGAAAGGCCTAAGAACAGGAATTAACACAAATTCCCTCCTATAACTTGCACCCAAGACTTAGAATGAGACGTTGCCGCGTGTGCTAGAAATCCTCTCCAACTGCCTTGCAATATCGGGAGAGCCTTTTGAGTTTTAGATGTGAGATCTGGGTTATGGGAGAAGAATGCTCTCAAACCCTAATTTTTCCTTGAGATTATTTTAATCAGTGCAACAAGTGTAGTCTGACAAAAGGAGAAGTCTTCTCCTTTTGTAATACTGGCCGGCCGAATAGGGTCTTGGGTAGGAGTGGGCTTTTTTCCACTCTTACCTTATTCCTTTGCGTGATTCGACCCGTTTTGCTAAATATTATTCGCGGGATTTTAATTATAAATCGCACACATGTTATCAGATATTAATGCAGTCGATGTATTAATAATGGTCTGATAAAATTACGATATTGTATAATTACCCAAATTAATATATCCTTTTATATTAATACGCGAAATCAATATTTAATTAAATATAACTGCTTATATTTAATTTTACGAATTAAACATGTAATCCGTATTAGCTAAAATTATTTAATCCGTATTAAATAATAATCTCAACATCTTATTGACTAATTTAATAGTCAATACCTCTGACTAACTGTTTAGTCGTATCCGGCATAAATGTGACTGTATTTTCATACCTTCACATCTCTCAAACGTGTCCTATAGGTGTGACGTATAGGGACCAGTTGATCACCGCCATCCGTATGACAATAACGTCAAACTTATCTAGCAAGCCAACCGTTATTGATAAACGTGGATCAACTGGTAATAATACAGAAGTATGCCCTTGTGATCCTTAAAGAGATTTAATAGGTCATTGTACTTAATTGTCAAGGACACCAGCCCCAACAATCTCCCACTTGTCCGTACAAGGGTATGTGCAATGACGTTATCACACTACATGTGGAGGACACAAGCTCCAACAAACTCCCACTTGTCCGTACAAGTGTAGGTGCGATAACCGATTCTCATATCCTTTTAAAATTTCTCCCACTCAATGTAAGACAATTTGCAAATCCGCATTCGCAAAGGTCGTATCTCACAAGCGATCTGTATCAAGAGTGGTTTCCCCGACTAGAGAGTAACTTAACTGATAAAACGAATCTGTATTCGAGCATGGCCATGCATTTCAGTTACTACTCCTCGAGTGGCCCTGAGAAATGATAAAATCCTGATAAGGGTTTGGATATTTCCCTCAACTCGAATCCTACGGATATCGCGTAGCATGAAATAACCCAGAAAAAATCCTCTTGGCCCCTGTTACGGTGACCGTGGGAAAGAAACCAAAGTTACCCAAAATCTGCCTTAATCTCAGGAGACAGTTGAAAGTCTAAAGACTCGACTCTAAGGAACACTATGGAGGTCCTATCCACGACCTGGCACCCAATGTTGTAAAACATTTAGGACTCCATAACGCTGTCACGGGGTGTCCTACGAGATATCCGTATAACTCGCCTTTGTGATTGGTCAGTCAGCCGTGTGACTTTTGGCTCGTTGAACCCACCATCAACCAACGTCACAAAATGATTACCTGAGTTATCAGCTCAAGTGGGTAATCAAGGACCAAAACGATGTAATGTTAATCAGTTCACTTTGTGGTGTTCAAAATTGGCGTACAATTCCACATGAGAAACAAAACATTATATATCATAACAATAAGGTTGAATAGAGTACACGAGAAAATGAATTATTACATGAATTCATAAAAGAGTACTACAACTTAGGAACACATCCAATCCCCATGGAATGAATGTGCCCTTCATGCTTATCACGTGGTAATGCTTTTGTGAGAGGATCGGCTATGTTGTCATCCGTAGCGATCTTATCAATGAAAATCTCCTTCTGCTCCACGTAATCTCTGATTAGATGAGCTTTCTGTTGTACATGCCTAGCCTTGTTGCTAGACTTATGCTCCTTAGCTTGGAAGATGGCACCTTTATTATCACAATAAACGGTGATTGGGTCATTCGAACTAGGCACTACTGATAGTCCTTGTAAGAATTGACGCATCCATATTGCTTCCTTAGCTGCTTCTGAGGCGGCATAGTACTCGGACTCAGTCGTAGAATTTGCTGTAACACTCTGTTTAAAAATTTTCCAGCTGACAGCAGCACCATTAAGAGTAAAAACGAATCCAGACTGAGATTTCGAGTCATCTCGATCCGTTTGGAAGCTAGCATCTGTGTAACCCGTGGCGCAGAGCGTCGAGTCGCCTCCGTAAGTCAATCCCCAATCTTTAGTCCTCCGTAGGTACTTAAGAATGTTTTTCACGGCCATCCAGTGTTGTTCACCTGGATGAGCTTGGAATCGACTTGTCATACTCAATGCATATGCAACGTCAGGACGTGTGCATATCATGGCATACATGATCGATCCTATTGCCGAAGCATAAGGAATCCGACTCATGCGCTCTTTCTCTTCCAATGACTTAGCTTCTTGAGTCTTGCTCAAGTGAAGCCCAGGAGTCATAGGAAGGAACCCCTTCTTGGAGTTCGTCATGCTGAATCTCTCCAGGATCTTATCTATATAAGACTCCTGACTGAGAGACAACATCCGTCGTGATCTATCCTTGTAGATACGGATGCCCAAAATTCTTTGTGCCTCTCCCAGATCTTTCATCTGGAAATGGTTTTTCAACCATGTTTTAACCGAAGATAAGAGAGGTATGTCATTCCCAATCAAGAGTATGTCGTCGACATACAGTACTAGGAATACAATCTTGCTCCCACTCGACTTGATATAGAGACATGGTTCCTCGACTGATCGAATGAATCCATTCTCTTTTATCACTTGGTCGAAGCGATGATTCCAACTCCGCGATGCTTGCTTAAGTCCATAGATGGAACGCTTAAGCTTGCAAACTTTCTTAGGATGTTCTGGATCAATAAAATTCTCGCGTTGTACCATGTACAACTCTTCCTCCAAATAACCGTTTAAGAAGGCGGTTTTAACGTCCATTTGCCATATTTCATAATCGTGAAATGCGGCGATCGCTAAGATAATCCGAATGGAACGTAGCATGACTACGGGTGCAAAGATCTCATCGTAGTGCAAGCCTGGCACTTGGGTGAAACCTTTAGCAACTAGTCTAGCCTTGTGGATATCTTGTTGTCCTTCCACGGCATGCTTTATCTTGTAAAGCCATTTGCATTGAAGGGGACGTACCTTTGCAGGTAGGTCCACAAGATCCCACACGTTGTTCTCATACATGGAGTCCATCTCGGATTGCATGGCTTCTAGCCATAGCTTTGAGTCAGAACTGGTCATGGCACCTTTATAGGTTTTGGGTTCGTTACCCTCTAGGAGTAAGACGTCATCTGTATCATGTTCCTCGACCATACCAATGTATCTGTCCGGAGGAATAGAGACTCTTCCCGACCTCCTAGGTTCCTCAGGAATATCTACCGCAGCCTCGGTTGAAGGAACTGTTTCCTCCAATGGTTGCTCGGCAGTTGGTTCTTGAACCTCCGATAACTCGAAGGTTCTATTACTCGACTTGTTCTCAAGAAATTCCTTCTCTAAGAACGTCGCACTAGCTGCAACAAAAACACGTTGTTCGGTTGGCGAGTAGAAGTAATGACCAAAATTTCTCTTTGGGTAGCCTATAAAGTATGTCTTGACCGATCGCGGGCCGAGCTTATCCTCGTGTCTCCACTTGACATAAGCCTCGCAGCCCCAAACCCGAATAAAGGACAAGTTAGGGACCGTTCCCTTCCATAATTCGTATGGAGTCTTGTCAACAGCTTTAGACGGACTTCGGTTAAGTATTAGAGCGGCTGACAAAAGAGCATAGCCCCACAATGAATCAGGCACAACGGTGTGACTCATCATGGATCGAACCATATCAAGTAGAGTTCGATTTCTCCGTTCGGACACACCATTTAATTGTGGTGTTCCAGGTGGAGTCAACTGTAGCACGATGCCACAGTCTTTAAGGTGTTGATCAAACTCGTGTGAAAGATACTCACCACCACGATCCGAACGTAGTGCTTTAATCTTTCTACCCAGCTGGTTCTGTACCCGATTCTGGTATTCTTTGAACTTGTCAAAGGATTCACTTTTGTGCTTCATCAAGTAGACCTAGCCATATCTACTCAAATCATCCGTGAAAGTGATAAAATACCAATAGCCTTCTCGTGCGTTGATCGACATAGGGCCACATACGTCCGTATGTATGAGTCCTAATAGGTCGGCAGCGCGCATTCCAACACCTTTGAAGGAAATACGAGTCATCTTGCCGATGAGACATGATTCACACGTGCCATATGATTCGAAATCAAAGGGCGATATAGCTCCATTCTGTATGAGCTGTTTTACGCGTTTCTCATTTATGTGTCCCATACGACAATGCCATAGGTAAGTTTGATCTTTGTCACCTACCTTTAATCTCTTGTTATTCACATGTAATATCTCGGTAGTTTGATCTAAAACATAAATTCCATTCATGGAAACTGCCTTGCCATAAATCATATTGTGTAAAGAGAAAATACAGCTATTATTCTCTATTACAAATGAAAAACCGAGTTTGTCAAGTGCAGAAACTGAAATAATGTTTTTGGACAAACTAGGAACATAATAACATTTATATAAAAATAACTCGAATCCACTTGGAAGCTGGATCACGTATGTTCCCTTCGAGACTGCAGCAACGCGTGCTCCATTCCCGACACGCAGGTCCACCTCACCCTTGATTAGGGGTTCTTGGTTTCGGAGGCCCTGCACATGATTACATAGATGAGAACCACAACCAGTATCAAGTACCCAAGTTCCGCAACTTTCATGGTTAATCTCAATCATGTGAATAAAAGAAGAAGAAGACATACCAACAGGAGTAACGCGTCCTGCCTTAATGTCCTCGCGATACACGGGGCATGAGCGCCTCCAATGCCCAGTCTTGTGGCAGTGGTGGCATTCCATGCTAGTATCCTTGCTCTTTGTCTTACCCTGTGAGTTGCTCGACTCACCTGGCCCACTCTTAGTAAATCCTGGTTTCTTGAACCTGGGCTTACCTACTGCTAGGTCGCCCTGAGCTTTAGCCTTCCCTTTACCCTTTCCCTTACTGGAGATCATGAGAACATCCTGCTTCATGCTCCCACTTAATTTCAGATCCTTCTCGGTCTGTACGAGAAGGGAGTGGAGCTCATGAGGAGTCTTCTTCATGTCGTTCATGTAGTAGTTGGCCCTAAAGAGGGCGAACCCATCATGAAGTGAATGAAGCATTCGATCAACGATTATGTTCTCACTGATCTTGCAGTTTGGGGCCTCTAGTTTATCGATATTCTCAATCATGTGAAGAATATGTGGGCTAACAGCTTGGCCCTTCTGGAGTTTCGCCTCAAAGAAGCGACATGTATGCTCATAAGAAACGATTCTCGGAGCCTTTGAGAATTCGTTAGTGAGCGTGGTGGAAATCTTGTTTGCACCATGGGATATGAAGCGTCTTTGCAAATTTGATTCCATTGCCTAGATGAGTACGTTCTTTATCGCACCCGCTTCCATGACGAAGTCGCTATAAGCGCGAACTTCGTTGGCTCTAGCTCCAGTGCCTGGGTGTGCCGGAATGGGCTCAGTTAAATACTTAAGCTTTCCGTCAGCAATGGCAGCATTCCGTAGTGCTGCCTCCCAGTCAGAGAAGTTTGACCCATCATTTCTCAGTCTAGTAGACTGATTCATGGAGTCCATGAAGGCTTTTAGCCAGGATTTACGTGCTAGCTTGGCACTTGGAATTGGGTCTTCACCAGCCATTTAGTTATACACCAGTTTTAATAAACGTGTTCTACACTGAAAAAGAAGATAAAACAAAACCATATAAACAACTTATTGTTGTGATTTAAGTCTATATTAAATTGAATTTAAACTCGTAGACTCATGCATTTATATAATTGATCTCCCTCAAGAATTATATAAACGATCCCAAGACTCAATTTCCGTATATTAATAAGCCCACAGTTTGGCTAATTCCACCGTTGGAACTTTTGGTCGATAGATTTCTGTATATCCTATCTATTAGTCCATCTCAGTCGCTAGATAGTATCGAGTGACCATGATGTTGAGATAAAATAAATCATCTGTTCCCACTTACCCGACGTAGAAGGGGTCATATTATGCCTACCGACGAAGAAGGGATTCATGGGAGGCTGATTTATAAAGACTAATCCCAATTTTTGGTTATACGAGGAAGACCCCATCAACTTTTATTTATTCATATTTAAGTGAACTAAAAAACTAGCATATACGTGAATGAATTAAATAAAGTGATGGCTTTACATGTGACACGTGACATCTGTATTGTCACAGAAAACTAACGCGTAACCTCTACATGAGTCAGTTTTCAGGCATGTTATAGGTGGTTTGGTTTTTAGGCGGAATATGATGCAAGCTATTATCGATGAAAGCATAAAGATAAATGCAATAAACGTAAATAAAAGTCCTAGTGTGGCCTATCCTACCAAAATAAACATAAAACAACTTGGAATCCACCGATGGACCCTAGAAGCTTGTCTTGATGTTCCATCTTGGTCTTGCAGCGGGAGTGAGCATCCGGTCTCCGTCTTTGGTCTTCACAAAATTACTAATTTAAATTACAAATATAACCTATTTACATTCTAATTTAAATACAAAAGTAATTACATGGCAAAAACCCAAAACCGGAGATTCAAGATCTCAAAATTACAAGCAAGACTGTGTCCCATCATTACGGTGACACAAAAGGCCACACTAAGTTACAACCGTTTGCAAAAATAAATACGTTATTGAAAGCATTCACTAAGCATTCACAAGACGATAAATAAAATGCATCAACTAAATTAAAATTCATACATGACATAATACTGTTATTATGATTAATAAATTTTACCAAACCACCTTTTAAGATTAAAATTATGTGACTATACCGCTTTAATCACCAATTTTAATAAACATATAATCCATTATTTTAAACTGTTTTAAAACAATATGTATCAAACGAGGGTGAACCGTTTCACAAAAATAATATACTATTTCCGTATACAGTATATTATTTTAGGCCATGTGAAAATAAGAAACAAGTTATTTTCGAAAAAGAAAGCCTGAAAGATGAGCACTCGACCGAGCAACAGGGGCACTCGATCGAGTGTCAGTGTCACTCGATCGAGTGCAGCAGGGGCTCGATCGAGTGACTCGTTAAAACGCAAATCGCTGCACTTTAATACAAAACAAGTTTATATCTTTGATTTAAAACGTGTAAATCATAAATAAACAACAACAAAATAATCACATATTGCTAAAAATATCGATTAATTAACAATATGCAAATAAGAATCGAAAACAAGATCGATTACAACCCAAAAACACACGCACGGTGCCTGGTACTGGGACACTCGATCGAGTGCTACAGAGACTCGATCGAGTGTCAAGGCAGAAAGTACGGTTTTTGCAAAATTTTTAAACTTTATGAAAAACACAATTGTAAAATTTCATGGCCCTAGTCTCTGATACCACTTGTGGGGAATAAAACGTGTATTCACCCTATTCTTGCAGGATTATAATGAAAAATACAATCGTGAATATGGTCATATAATTAAAAAGATATGAAAAAGAGTACAACCTTTAGTCCTTGCGCGAAAGGCCTAAGAACAGGAATTAACACAAATTCCCTCCTATAACTTGCACCCAAGACTTAGAATGAGATGTTGCCGCGTGTGCTAGAAATCCTCTCCAACTGCCTTGCAATATCGGGAGAGCCTTTTGAGTTTTAGATGTGAGATCTGGGTTATGGGAGAAGAATGCTCTCAAACCCTAATTTTTCCTTGAGATTATTTTAATCAGTGCAACAAGTGTAGTCTGACAAAAGGAGAAGTCTTCTCCTTTTGTAATACTGGCCGGCCGAATAGGGTCTTGGGTAGGAGTGGGCTTTTTTCCACTCTTACCTTATTCCTTTGCGTGATTCGACCCGTTTTGCTAAATATTATTCGCGGGATTTTAATTATAAATCGCACACATGTTATCAGATATTAATGCAGTCGATGTATTAATAATGGTCTGATAAAATTACGATATTGTATAATTACCCAAATTAATATATCCTTTTATATTAATACGCGAAATCAATATTTAATTAAATATAACTGCTTATATTTAATTTTACGAATTAAACATGTAATCCGTATTAGCTAAAATTATTTAATCCGTATTAAATAATAATCTCAACATCTTATTGACTAATTTAATAGTCAATACCTCTGACTAACTGTTTAGTCGTATCCGGCATAAATGTGACTGTATTTTCATACCTTCACATCTCTCAAACGTGTCCTATAGGTGTGACGTATAGGGACCAGTTGATCACCGCCATCCGTATGACAATAACGTCAAACTTATCTAGCAAGCCAACCGTTATTGATAAACGTGGATCAACTGGTAATAATACAGAAGTATGCCCTTGTGATCCTTAAAGAGATTTAATAGGTCATTGTACTTAATTGTCAAGGACACCAGTCCCAACATGTTCATCTTTTGGAGGCCATCATCTCTTTGAAGGTTCAAGGAGGATCATCCGTGTGATAAGCTCAAGAACAAGTGAAGAAGGTGACTTCACTTGTGCCCTATATTAGCCGAGATTATCAATGTAAGGAAGCTTGTTTTTCTTCATATATCTCGACATATATCTTGTTAAGCATGCATAAGATCTACTAATTATAAGATAATTAACATTAGTATGACTAAATAGGTATAAGAACCTAACAATTGGTATCAGAGCTATCGTTGTTGCATGCTTAATCGGTTTATAGTTTTTCCGAGTTTTTGAGACTTAAAACAAAACTAATATTTCAAGACTCATATGTTTATCACTCGACATTTTGGCATGTTAATTAAATCTGGTCCTAAAACGTTTTTAGGTTATATTGATAAATTATGAGATTTAATATTTTGTTCATAATATAGATTTAATCGTTTAATATGCATTTTTATGATAAAATCGAGTTAAATGATTAAATTAGAAAGAAAATGTTTCTAGCCTTGTAATTTTCACACGACCTCACATGCTTATTTTACTTAATGTATGTAAAATTTGGTACAATATGATCTTGTATAGCATGTTTTACGATTTTATTGTTAAAACCGTATTAAGAGGTGATTTTGGCCATTAATATATGATATTTCGAGTTAATTTTCGAATAAAATGACCAAAATTTTTACATTATAAATATTAAAGTAATATTTTCAGAATGTTAGTGAAAATGAAAATCCAAAATTTTGAAATTTTAATTGTTTGGATTTAATTCGTAAATGTTATGCATTTTAAGGCATTGTGAACAATATTAATATAATTAAAGTGTTAATTATTATCAAAATTATTTATGACTAATTTTGAATCCTAAAAGGTGTTAGGATATTATTTAGAACATAAGTTGTTTATGTTTTAATTTATGCATTTTAAAGAGTTAAAAATGCTAAAATCTCATAAAACCGGGTTATTTTTGACAAAATAAGTTATTAGGGCGATTTGGCATTAAAATGAACATATTCATAACATATATATATTGCTGCGTTTTTCTTATGAATGTCATATTATATTGCATTATTTTGAATCTTGTAATCATTCTAGTATGGCCTTAGTTTTAAATCGGTATTTCCCGTAATGTAAGGGGTTACCGATTCGGTTGTAATTTTGTGATCTCGTATCACCCAATTGTAATTTATTTCTATTTTATAATGTATAAAGTAGACTAGAAAAGTTGTAATTCTTGTAATTTCCGGAGAACCTTGAAGACGGTGCCATTCGGAAAGGAGTTCCAATCAAGACGGTGTTTACCTCGTTTTGCTGCCTCGTCAAGTTCAAGGGACCAAAGGAGTTGGTTTCCGAATTTGTACTCTTGTTATTTCTTTTCTAGGATAAGGCCATACTAGGAATTTATCGTTTGCTTTATTTTTTTTTATATGTTGCATGCATAGCCAAATCGCCATTAACATGTCATGCATATCGAGTATCGGGTCTTCAACGTATCATTTTATTATCGTTAATTCACCTAAATTAGTTCACTTAAAAGGAGATAGATAATAATTGATAAGATCTCTTACGTTTAAAATATTGAGACTTAGCCTTACCAAAGAGTATGGGCCCATGAATCCCTTCTTCACAAACATGTAGGCTCGGCTAAACCGGGGTACTAAAATTGTCACGTTGGGTAAGTGGGGTAATGAGGATTACACCTTGAAATTTGGTCGATCTCAACGAAAGTATTCGTAACCGTAGTTGCAATAAGTTCGGGCTAAAGATAATTTTAAGAAAATTGTCGACCGAGAGTTCTAAGAGTAGAACCGATTAAAGGGTTAATCCACCAAATTATACCTATACGGGTTGAATCGGCTACACCGTGCCCGCATTAGTATGGGTTTGGGTCTCGGGATAGTTTACTTAATTGTGTAAGAGATCGTTAAGTAAATTCTTAACTTGTTTAAAATGTTTAACAAGTATTAAAATGATGAACGTTAATTTTTCCTTCGTTTCCGTTTTTGTAGTTATTTTATCGCAATGGATTCCTTCAACCCTATCACTATTGATTCTTGTCATAATATTTTCGACGATATTTGCAACCAAAACAACATTGATACTACTAGAGAAGTTCATTTCGGAACGGGTCCGGATGGCAGTATTAACTTCATTTCTTCTCTCCCACCTCCCAAAGGTCCATTTCTTGACACAGCTTATATAGATGAGCTAAATGAAGAATTGGACGCCTTATACTTGAAGGAAAGAGCTTATGATGAAGCTAGTGGGAGTTCTAGCAAGAAAAGTCTTGCAAAGAATAAGAAGAAGAAGAGAAAGTTAGAAAAAGGGCGATGCCACTATTGTAGTGTCATGGGCCATTGGAGGAGGAATTGCCCCAAGTACTTACGTCATATCCAAGAAGGTCTTGTGATTCCGTTAGGTAATTCAAAATCTGAAATTTTTGTTATTGACATTAATTTTACTTCCAACACATCATGGGTATTGGATACCGGATGTGGTTCTCACCTTTGTAATCGTTTGCAGGGTTTAAGAGAAGTGGAGAAGGTGGACAAGGGTGATATGGATCTCCGACTTGGAAATGGAGCTCGGGTAGCGGCCACTTCTAAAGGAACTTGCACTCTTGCCTTGACGAGTAGATACGAGCTAAAACTTAATAATTGTTATTTTGTATCGTCTCTTTCCAAAAACATTATTTCTGTTGCAATGTTAGACATTGAGGGATATAATTTTTCCATTAAAGACAATTGTTGTGTAATTTCTAAGAATGACATGGTAGTTGGCCGTGCCAATTCAATTAATGGAATCTATGTTTTGGAAACTTCCGACTCATCTAATAGTGTCTACAACGTTAATAACAAAAGGATTAAAACAAGTGATCCAAATGAATCATATGTTTGGCATTGTCGACTTGGTCACATAAATGAGAATCGCATTAAAAGATTGGTAAAGACCAACATAATTAAACCATTCGAATATGAATCTTATGGTACATGCGAAGCTTGCCTTCTAGGAAAGATGACTCGTAACCCCTTTAGTGATAAAGGGACACGAGCCAGTGAACTATTGGGACTAATACATACGGATGTATGCGGACCACTATCTATCACCGCTAGAGGCAATTATGACTATTTCATCACCTTCACTGATGATTTAAGTAGGTATGGGTATATCTACTTAATGAAGCATAAGAGTGAAGCTTTTACGAAATTTAAAGAATTTCAGAATGAAGTAGAGAACCAACTCGACAGGAAGATTAAAACATTACGATCCGATCGTGGTGGAGAATATCTTAGTAATGAATTTGATTCACATCTAAAGGAATGTGGCATTGTGTCACAACTTTCACCTCCAGGAACACCACAACTTAATGGTGTGGCAGAAAGGAGGAATCGAACCTTATTGGATATGGTCCGATCAATGATGAGCCAAACTGATTTACCTAATTCATTTTGGGGATTTGCGATCCTCACAGCCATCAAATCGTTGAACAATAGTCCAACGAAAGCGACCGATAAGACTCCATATGAGATGTGGACAGGAAAGGTTCCTAACTTATCCTATATGAAGATATGGGGGTGCGATGCTTATGTCAAATCTAAAAACGATGACAAACTCGCACCAAGATCCGAAAAATGCATATTTGTTGGTTATCCAACCACCTCACGTGGCTACCACTTCTACAAACCTCATGAAAACAAAGTGTTTGTGTCTTCTGAGGCTGTCTTCTTAGAAAAAGAGTTTATTTCTAAGAGACAGAGTGGGAGAAATTTTGAACTTAATGAAGTTCGAGAAGTTCAAGAGCCACAAATTGAAGCTGAGACAGATGAAGATGTTCCTTCCTCATCCGCTTCGGTACCTATTCCACCCAGGAGGTCGAGTAGGGTCCCACATCAACCTGATAGGTATGTTGGACTAATTGAGGAAGATGGTAGCCTAGACGTATTACTTTTGGAAAGTGATGAGCCTACCACTTACAAAGCTGCAATCTCTAGTCCCGACTCCGCCAAATGGCAAGAGGCCATGGCATCCGAGATGGATTCTATGCATCAAAACCAAGTATGGGACTTGGTAGATTTGACTAAGGAGATGAGACCTCTCCAATGCAAGTGGATCTTCAAGGTGAAGAATGGCATAGAAGGACATGATGATGTCTATAAAGCTAGGCTAGTAGCTAAGGGATTTTCCCAAGTTCAAGGTCTTCATTATGATGAGACCTTTGCTCCGGTAGCCATGCTAAGATCCATTAGGATAATGTTAGCGATTGCCGCATTTCATGATTATGAAGTGTGGCAAATGGACGTCAAAACCGCCTTCTTAAATGGGCATTTAAAGGAGGATGTGTATATGATACAACTTGAGGGTTTTGAAGATCCTAAAAATCCTAACAAGGTATGCAAGCTTAAGAGATCCATCTATGGTCTTAAGCAAGCATCAAGGAGTTGGAATCATCGCTTCAATGAAGTCATAAAAGAAAATGGTTTCACTCGAAGTGTCGAGGAACCTTGTCTATATATGAAATTCAGTGGGAGCAATGTTGTATTCCTAATCTTGTATGTGGATGACATACTACTCATTGGAAATGATGTTCCAATGCTTTCATCAGTAAAAGGATGGTTAGGTAACCATTTTCAGATGAAAGATCTAGGAAATGCACAATGCATATTAGGTATCCGGATATATAGGGATAGATCCAAGAGGATATTGGCACTAAGTCAAGAACCTTATATCGATAAGATTCTTCGACGGTTCAGCATGGGAAATTCCAAGAGAGGGTTTGTCCCCATGGGAAGTGGCATTATATTGAGAAATTCTCAATCACCCACAGAGCCCAAGGATGTTGAACGCATGAAAATGATCCCTTATGCTTCCGCCGTAGGATCTATCATGTACGCCATGATATGCACTCGTCTTGATGTCTCGTATGCTTTGAGCATGACTAATAGATATCAAGCAAATCCAGGTGAAAGTCACTGGATTGCAGTCAAGAACATCCTTAAGTACTTGAGAAGAACTAAGGATTCATACTTAGTGTTTGGAGGGGAAGAAGATTTGTGTGTAAAGGGTTACACAGATGCAAGCTTCCAAACAGATAAAGACGATTTTAAATCCCAGGCTGGATTTGTCTTTATCTTGAATGGTGGTGCCATTAGTTGGAAGAGCTTCAAAGAACCAGTCGTTGCGGATTCTACAACGGAAGCAGAGTACATTGCAGCATCGGAAGCTGCTAAGGAGGCAGTATGGATAAGGCAATTTATCGAGGGACTAAGGGTAGTTCCAAATGCTGAAGATCCTATCACCCTGTACTGTGATAACAGTGGTGCTGTCTTTCAGGCTAAGGAGCCGAAGTCTAGTAATAAATCTAGGCATGTACCAAGAAAATATCATGTAATTCGGGATTTCATTGATAGGAAGGAAATAGCGATATGTAAGGTTGGGACAGACGATAATGTGGCTGATCCTTTAACCAAACCCTTGTCGCAAGCTAAGCATGATTCTCATGCTCGTTCTATGGGTCTTAAGAGTTTACCCAATGTGTAACCGATTATACGATATGAAATGAAAAATGTTGTTTTTACGTTCATATAAGATAATCTCGTTCATCATTTAAAGTTTTATACAACTTGTTTATTTTATATATACTTTGTTAAATCTAAACAGGATTGTAAGACAATTGTTGAACCCTGTTAAAGTGAACTGGATTAACTTAGTATTGCCCCTAGTCACTTATATGAGGTGACGTCTCGAAGTGACTAGATTATGATGCGATTGATGGTGAGTTCTGACACCATAGAGTCATAAGGGATGACTAGTCGATCATATAGACAAACTGTAAAGTACACTTGTGTCGGGCAGTGACCGCTTATAGAGTTCTTTAGAATTCAATGGAGCCTGGTCGTGGCAAGAGCTGCTATATATATTCTTATGAGTCGATTCTTTGACTAGAGACTGGTTGCTCTAGAGGTGACATTATTCAGAATGACTTTAATTTATATTCTACGATCTTCCGTAAAAGGGGTCAAATGGATATATTTTGGGTCACAATGGATGATGTTGACCAAGGAGGACAGTTGGAAAGGAATTGTTCTGCCCCTTGTCAGGGTTATCTTAAATCTCAAGGCCACTCGAGGAGTAGTGAACTGGAAATGCGTGGCCACGCTCGGAGACTATCTATGGTAGATAATTCCGGTCTATCAGTTACACTCCATATCGAGAAAAACCACTATTGATTTGATCACGTGCAAGTACGACCTGTAAGACACCTTGCATTGAGTGGGAGATGATGTAATAGAACAAGAGAATCGGTGATCCACACTTGTGAGGACAAGTGGGAGATTGTTGGAGTAAATGTCCTCGACAATAATGTGATCACGTCAATTTTATATATTAAATTGACAAATCTCTATAAAAGAATATTGATGGGATGATTCTTTATCATAAGTCAACTGGTCAACATTAATCGGTAATGATTGGCTTGCTAGAGTTTGACATTACTGTCGTAATGACGGTGGTGACCAGTTGATCCCTTTAGGTCACACCTTTAGGACAACTCTCTCAATGATAAATGAAATAACTGTATATGATACGAGTTAGTTCATTTCTAGATTATGAATAAAATAAGGAGATAATTTATAATAAGATTATAAATTGTTTTAGTGATTGAAATGTCATCACTATTATTTATATGTTTATGAAACGTAAAGTTGTTGAATGAATTAATTAAAACTACAATTGTTGTAGTAACTATATATATTATAAGTAATTGATTAATTACTTATAATTTACGATAAAGAGTTTAATGGTTAAACTTCGAATTACTTATGCAAAGTTATCCTAGCTAATGTTGTATGAGGTCCGTTTGGTTAAGAGGACCGTGTGATATGTCACACATTTACAAACATACAATGTTACATAAGATGAGTTAGGAACATAAGTAAGACATGCAATTAAAAAGATGAGAAGCATGGGAGACATTGTATAAGGTAGATGTGCCAACCATTGGGCACTCTTACCATGGGTCTCGGCCGTCCCAAAGGTGAGAACAAAAGAGAGTTTTGTTCCCTCTTCTCAACATCATTCATTCACTATTTTTTTTAGGGTTTTTGTTTAGAGAGAACAAAAGTTAGAAAGAAAAATAAAACCCTATTTTTCTTAACCCTAAACCATGTGCCTCCTTCTACAATCTAGCATTTTGTATCAAGTTTCTAGCAAAACAATATACAAAACTTTGAGTGTAGTGTGTCTTGGTGTTCATCTTTTGGAGGCCATCATCTCTTTGAAGGTTCAAGGAGGATCATCCGTGTGATAAGCTCAAGAACAAGTGAAGAAGGTGACTTCACTTGTGCCCTATATTAGCCGAGATTATCAATGTAAGGAAGCTTGTTTTTCTTCATATATCTCGACATATATCTTGTTAAGCATGCATAAGATCTACTAATTATTAGATAATTAACATTAGTATGACTAAATAGGTATAAGAACCTAACACAGGCTGGGGATGCAAAATCTGAAATCTGCCCAAATAAATTATCAAAAACAGAAATGTGTCCAGGTCCTCCCAGCCGGTATGGTACCGTCGGCCGGTGGGCCGGCTGGGAGTACCTGTAGACAATTTCGAGAAATAATTTAATTTGAACATAAAAATCAACTTTGCCAACAACGGTTTTGCCTATAATCCTCCAACTATACTCATGAATTACCCACAAACAAGCAACAAACATATCCAAATTTCTCATGCAAGCTAAAAATTAAACTAAAACCGGACTAACCATGAAACTAACATGCAATCTAGATGAACTAAAGGAAACTAATACTTACAACCGGTGGTTATTAAGTGACTCCACCAAACCTTTCATGAACAAACTTCCTTGAAATCAATCCTCCTCGGGGAGTGGGTCCCCGAGGTCAATAACTTCGACGGTGCCTTTGGAATCTCCTTGATAATAGCGCTTAATCCGATGTCCGTTGACTTTGAAGGTGCCACCGCCTTCACTCCAAAGTTCAAAGGCCCCATGAGGTGAAATATCCATAACTTTGAAGGGCCCGGACCATCGTGATCTAAGCTTTCCCGGAAAGTTCTTGACTCTTGAATTGAAAAGGAGAACAAGGTCTCCTATGCTCACATTCTTCTTCACTAACTTGGCATCATGCCACTTCTTCGTTTCCTCCTTATAGAGTTTCGAACTCTCATAAGCCTCATATCTAAGCTCCTCAAGCTCACTCATTTGCAAGAATCTTTTCTCCCCGGCCATGTCTAAGTCGAAGTTCATCTCCTTCAAGGCCCACCAAGCCTTGTGCTCAAGCTCCACCGGTAGGTGGCATGCTTTCCCGTACACAAGCTTGTAGGGAGTCATTCCTATAGGCGTTTTGTAAGCCGTCCTCAAAGCCCATAGCACATCATTCAACTTTTGGGACCAATCTTTCCGGTTCTTTTGCACCACCTTCTCTAGAATAGCCTTGATTTGACGGTTTGAAACCTCCACTTGCCCACTAGTTTGAGGGTGGTAGGCAAGTGCTACCTTGTGGGTCACTCCATAATAGGCTAGAAGGGCTTTGAATGTGTGTTTCCGGAAGTGGGAACCTCCATCACTTATCACAATTTGGGGTACACCAAAACGGGGAAAGATGATGGTCTTGAAGAGCTTTACCACTACCTTGGAGTCATTGGTGGGGGAGGCAACCGCCTCTATCCATTTCGAGACATAGTCCACGGCTACCAAGATGTACTCATTCCCGCATGAATTGGGGAAAGGTCCCATGAAATCAATCCCCCAACAATCAAACAACTCAATCTCCAAGATGGTTTTTAGGGGCATCTCATTCCTTTTACCGATGTTGCCGGACCTTTGACAAGCGTCACAAGATCTTACTACATCGTGAATGTCTTTAAACATAGAAGGCCAAAAGAACCCTCCTTGAAGAACCTTGGCTATAGTCCGTGAAGCCGCCAAGTGCCCTCCATAGGCAGAGTTGTGAAGCCTATCCACAATTTCAAGCCCCTCTTCCTTGGATACGCATCTCCTCAAGAGTCCATCCCCACACTTTTTGAAAAGGTAGGGATCATCCCAAAAATATCTCTTAGCATCCACTTTCAACTTTCTCCTATCCCTTGCTTCAAACTCCTCCGGGATAAAGCCATTGACAAGATAATTGGCAATATCCGCAAACCAAGGCAACTTATTGCCTATTGCCATCAAACTATCCTCACGCAACCATTCATTGATCGGGCCATCCCTATCATGCAAACCATGATCCTCAAAAGTCAATCTAGACAAGTGGTCCGCAACTACATTCTCCGACCCCGACTTGTCTCTTATCTCTAGAGCAAATTCTTGGAGTAAAAGGACCCATCTCAAGAGTCTTGGCTTGGTATCCTTTTTCAACATTAATTGCCTCAAAGCGGTGTGATCGGAGTACACCACCACTTTAGATCCCATGAGATATTGGCTAAACTTCTCAATGGCATGCACGATTGCCAACATCTCCTTTTCGGTTGTGGAATATTTTGCTTGAGTTTGATCAAGAGTCTTGCTTGAATAGTATATCACGTGGTGTTTCCTATCCAAAACTTGACCTAGGACCGCTCCTACCGCGTAATCGGATGCGTCACACATGATCTCAAAAGGCAATCCCCAATCCGGAGCACGAATAATAGGAGCCGTCACAAGTGCTTATTTGATCCTAGAAAAGGCTTCAAGACAATCATTAGTAAACAAAAAGGGAGCATCCTTGAGAAGAAGAGAAGTCAATGGTTTGGCAATTTTAGAGAAATCTTTAATAAAACGCGTATAAAAACCGGCATGTCCAAGAAAACTCCTCACCCCTTTCACATTGGTTGGGGGTGACAAGTTCTCAATGACCGCCACTTTTGTAACAGCCCATATTTTCGTAAAATCTAATTTAAGCGTCTTAAATTATTTTATGTAATAAAATAATATTTTAGTAATTTATATCGAAAGATTTTAATTTAATAAGTAAGATCCGTCTTAAGAACCTCAAGTCCTTAAGACGAATACAAACTTGGCAAGGTTAAGTTCCCGACTTAAATATCCGTTCTAATTTCCTAACCCGTTTCATAATACGGAAAGGACGACCCACTTGTACCCTACTTAAATCAAATGTCGACATAACTCATTCATCAAGAATTCATTTTACAGTAACACAAAACCCTCCTAAACCTCCATTTTATTCCTCCTTCTTTTGATAAATTCTTCATCATCCGTCGATCAAATCAAGGTAAAAATATCATTTTCGGAATCCCCATTCGATTTCCAAGCCATCTATCACTTTCTTTTTGTAAATCCTTGAACTCGAAAATGAGACTGTTTTCTCTTAATTCCGTTTTTGAGTCCCAAAATCCGTTTCTTTGTTTGTAGGAGTGGGCTTAGACGATCCGGAGGTCGATAGCTACTTGGTTGAGGAGGATCTTTAGCCGGAAAAGCTTGAAAGGTGACGATAATGAGATAACTCGGCCTTTATGTGTATATTAGCACTTTTGTTGTGATTCTTATGTTTGATTCCGATTTTTGTTTATGTATTAAATTTAATAAACCTAGAAACATGCTTAGGAATGTGTTATTTGAAGGAATTCATGCTTAGTGATGCCTTAATGTGTTCATAAGCTTATTTTCAGTTTTTCACATTTTGTGACGGATACTTGTTAAATTCGTTTGAGGATTGTTATGGGACTTGTTTGCTGCTAGATAAGTTGTATTTGATGATTAGCAATGTTGGGTAAACATCATGTGTAGCAATTTTGAAGTTTGTATGTCGATTGGTGAAGTTTGAATGAGGCTGGAAAATCACGATTTTGCGAACAGGCTCTCTGAGCCGGTCGACCGACCGGCCGCCGGTCGACCGGCTGGGAGTGCGTATTGTGTGTTTTTCGTAATTTTGAGAAATTGGCCTTGGACTGCCAGCCGGCCGACCGGCTGCCTGCCGACCGGCTGGTAGTCAATTTGTATTGTGTTGGTTTTGCGAAAACTTAGGAAAAAAGGGAGCCCAGCCGGCAGACCGGCCGCCTGCCAGCCGGCTGGGAGTGCATATGGGTTGGTTTACGAAATAGAGAAGGCTAGGGAAATGGAGTCCCAGCCGGCCGACCGGCTGCCTGCCGACCGGCTGGGAGTCCTTTGTGATGTTTCATTGTTTTAAAAAGGGCATAGGCTGAGGGGATTGCCAGTCGGCCGACCGGCTGCCTGCCGACCGGCTGGGAATCCCTGAAGGCTGTTTTATGGTTTTTCGATCGTAACTTTTAAACGGTTGATCGGTTTTAATTGAAATTCGTTTTGTATACCCGTGACATGTATTTGAGGTCCCCGGTGTACGGGCAACACTATATTGGGTTCGGGAATGGAGTAAGGATAGAGACCCCCCCGGTCGGGTAACCGAAAGGGAAACCGTCTCTCCCTCGTCTTAGTTCCCGGGATCAATTAAGTGTTGATTAGAGGTTTAAGAAGTTAGAACTATAGGTTAGTTTCTACCTTTGGATGTTAGTGGTTACATTGGTTGTCGCGTGGTGGGATATGTGTTAAGCTCACCTCTGGACCCACTACGTGTTTTATATGTCGCGTGACGGGATATGTGTTAAGCTCACCTCTGGACCCGTTACGTGTTTTGCTTGGGCGTGTCAGGATATGTGTTAAGCTCACCTCTGGACCTGACACGTGATCGGTTGTGGTACACGGGATATGTGTTAAGCTCACCTCTGGACCCGTTGTGCGGTGGCTGCGTATTGGGATATGTGTTAAGTTCACCTCTGGACCCAATACATGTTTGTAGCATTGGGATATGTGTTAAGCTCACCTCTGGACCCTTTGCTTTTGGATGATTAGGGATATGTGTTAAGTTCACCTATGGACCCTTTTCATGATTGTAAGTTTAGGGATATGTGTTAAGTTCACCTCTGGACCCTTTACTTGAATTGTATGTTGGGATATGTGTTAAGTTCACCTCTGGACCCGACATAGTGTAGTAATGGGATATGTGTTAAGTTCACCTCTGGATCCGTTGCTGGTGTTATGGATGTTTTATCTGCTTGCCTTGATGTTGGTATAGTGTCAGATATGCATGATGAGTTATTGATGTTTATTTGATTTGTGGTTAAATCATCCAAGGCATTGGATGACTCTTAGTTTGGTTTCATAAATGGTTGGATTGAAAGACCCCCCGACTGGGTAACCAGTAGGGAAACCGGCTCTCCTTCCTATTTGTTTATGAAGTTGGTTGAGAGCCGTGCATTGTAATCGCATGATAGTAAGAGATTAGACGATGAGATGTTTATGCTTCACATGTTGTTATATGTTGGAGTATTCTGTATTGTATTATGTGTTACGTGTTGTCACAAAAGGTGGCTAGGAGAACTCTAGTCACTCACCGCTGATTGTGGCGTACATGTTTTCATGTATGTAGGTACATGCAGGTTGGAGATGGGATCACAGGAGGGCTAGCGAGTGATGATCCTTCATCATATGACTTATACCCTATCGTTAGCTAGACTGTTAGACTTTTGATACTTTATGTTTTGGTGCCTGTAGGGATGTTCCATCCCAGGCTGTGTATATATTTTATTCCAGTACTTATAACTGTTACTTATCTATTTTGGTTTCAGTTTCAGTTTAAGACTTCTCGCATGTTGTTTTATCTTTTAAAAAGTTTTTATTCCGCTGCATTTTTGGTACTTTTATATGTTTATATTTCCGCTTTCGCGAGGGGTTTTACAACTTTTGCACCATCGACTTCTATCCCCCTCTTGGACACTATGTGACCAAGCACAATCCCCTCCTCTACCATGAAATGGCAGTTTTCCCAATTGAGGACAAGGTTGTGCTCCTCACATCTTTTCAACACATTTACAAGATTAGAAAGCCCTAGGTCAAAAGAATCACCATGAACACTAAAATCATCCATAAAAACCTCCATAGATTTCTCAAGAAAATCGGCAAAGATGGCCATCATGCACCTTTGAAATGTGTCGGGTGCATTACACAACCCGAATGGCATCCTCCGATAAGCATACACACCTTGGGGGCATGTAAAAGTTGTTTTCTCTTGGTCTTCCGGGTGAATGGGTATTTGAAAAAATCCGGAATAACCATCAAGAAAACAATAGTATAAATGCCCCGCAAGTCTCTCTAACATTTGATCAATGAAGGGGATTGGGAAATGGTCTTTGAGAGTGGCCGCATTCAACTTGCGGTAATCAATACACATCCTCCAACCCGTCACCGGACGAGTCGGTAGGAGAGTCCCATCCTCTTGTGTAACTAAAGTTACACCCCCTTCTTGGGGACAACATGGACGGGGCTCACCCACCGGCTATCCGTGATCTCACATATGATTCCGGCCTCAAGCAACTTAAGAAATTCACCCTTCACTACATCCGCCATTTTCGGATTCAATCTCCTTTGACCTTCCACTCTAGGTCGACTCCCTTCCTCAAGAATTATTCTATGCATGCAAAGGTTTGGGCTTAGCCCCTTGATGTCATCAAGGCTATAACCCAATGAGCTCCTATGATCCTTTAAAGTTGAAATGAGTTTGGATTCTTGTTGCTCATTGAGGTTGGCATTGATGATCACCGGGTAAGCCTCTCCCTCCCCAAGAAAGGCATACTTGAGGGAGGGAGGAAGGGTTTTGAGTTGTACCTTTGGAGGGAGCATTCCCTCCACCTTCTCAACTTCCTCCTGTTCTAGCTCAATGTTCTCATCCATTTCTTTGTCTTCACAAGTTGTGATGCCACATACTTGTTCCATGTGACTTTCCTTCTCTTCTTCCATCTCTACCATCTCCCTTACCACTTGCTCCACAATGTCCAATGTAAATGCTTCATCATGCTTTGGACCTTTCATCATAGTAGGTAGATTAAACTCAATTTTGTCATCCCCAACTCTAAAGGTGAGCCGCCCATTCTGAACGTCTATCAAGACGCCTCCGGTAGCCAAGAAAGGCCTACCAAGGATGATGGGAGTGTGGCTATCCTCCGGGATATCAAGGACAACAAAATCGGCGGGGATTAAATGCTTACCCACCTTGACGGGTACGTCCTCAAGCACTCCTAAAGGGCGCTTGACGGACCTATCCGCCAATTGGAGGGTGATACTTGTGGGAACTAAATCATTCAAGCCAATTCTTTTTGCAACTTTCAAAGGGAGCACACTTACACTAGCTCCTAAATCACAAAGGGCACGAGAGATTGGAATGCCACCGACTATGCAAGGGATAGAGAAACTCCCCGGATCACCAAGTTTCTTTGGCTCCTTTTGGAGGAGAAGTGCACTACACTCCTCCCTCATAGCCATTACTTCTTGGTTACCCAAGGTTCTCTTGCCCGACAAGATTTCTTTTAAAAATTTGGAGTAAGTCGGCATATTCAATATCACCTCCGTAAAGGGAAGAGTCACTTCAAGTTTTTCAATCATTTTACAAAAGTTTGTGAACTTGAAGTTTTCCTTTCCCTTCAAGGCCCTTGAAGGATAAGGCAAGCTAGTTGGTTGAGGGTTAGATAGTACCTTGGTGGGTGTTGGTTTGCTTGTTACCTTAGTAGTTGGTTGTGCAACCAACTCCTCTTGTCTAGCATCCACCTCCTCCAAGATAACTTCTTCTTCTTTCTCCTCATAAGGGAGGTCCTCCACATAAAAGTCATCATCCCTTGAAGTGCCACCATCAACTTCTTTTCCTTTGTCTTTCACAAGCTCCAAAATAGGCTCCTCTTCACCATAATTGTAGTCTTTGTACGGGTCCTCTAGCTCCGTTCCACTTCTCAAGATCACCGCATGTGCTTGGTGATTGTGTGAGGCATCTTTGGAACTTTTACCTTGGGCAAGGAAGCCGCCCGGTGGCCTTTGAGGATTTGCTAGAGCTTGAGAGGCAACTCGAGCCTCCATTTCCCGTATCTCCATTTGGTTGGCACTCTTCAAATTAGCCATCTCTTGGGTGTGAGTTGCTTGCATGTTCTTGACAAGCTTCAATAACTCTCCCACTTGGGAATCACTAGTATCTTGGTGAGGTGCATTGGTGATGGGCAATGGGAACCCATAATCATTCCTTGCACCCCCACCTTGGGAGTTGCCTTTCGGAGCTTGATTGTTGAAGTTTTGGCCTTGATTGTTTGGTGGAAAGTTTTGGTTGAAATTTTGGTTGTAATTTGGGTTGTTAGGATTTTGTGGGTTGTGGTTGTAGTTGTTTTGATTTTGATTGGGGTTGTTTTGAAATGGTGGTGGATTGAAGTTTTGGCTTTGGTGTTGGTTGTGGTTTTGGTTGTTGTTGAAATTTGGATTGTTGTTGTTGAAATTTGGATTGTTATTGTTGAAATTTGGATTGAAATTTTGTGGGTTTTGGTTGTTTTGGAAACTTTGATTAAAGTTCGGGTCATTGAAACTTTGTTGAAAGCCTTGATTGGCTTGATTAGATTGGTTGCCTTGGTGGAAATTGTTGTTGTTGAAATTGTTCCTCGGGTTGAAGTTCCCACCCCTTGGTTGAAAACCGGGGGGGTTTTGCACTTGAGGTTGTTGGATTTGATGAGGATTCAACACATTGGTACTTTTGTAACTCATATAAGGACTACCTCTAATCCCTTGATGATAGTAGTTTGAATTGGGGTTGAAAGTATTTTGGCCTCTAGGATTATTGAATGCTTGGAAAGCATACAATTCTTCCTCACTTCCACTTCCCTCAATTGAGTTGTTTGCACATACCTCAAATGTGTGCCCATTTCCTCCGCACAAATCACATGAGGCAACACTATTTACTTGGTACATCCCCGGGACATTGCTCTTGGTTTCTTTGCTAGTGGAGCCCTTAGTCAATTCTTCCAATTTCTTGGTTAACATGTCCAACTTGGCATTGGTTTCCTCGTTCGCCTTTGAGTTGGAAAGGTGCTCACTAGGGTACTTGCTACTCTTTCTCAAGACATTCCCCCTAGTACCATAAATTTCCTCCGAATCAACGATCTTTTTGATTAGCTCCGTTCCCTCCTCATGCGGCAAGTGGTCAAAGCTACCACCCGCCGATGCATTAACCATTTCTTTCGTCCGTGGGAGAAGAGTCTGAAAAAAGGTTTGGGTTGTGTACCAAGGTGGTATCCCGTGGTGTGGGCACTTAGCAAGCAAATCTTGGTATCTATCCCAAGCTTCTCCCAAAGATTCTCCCTCGTCTTGCTGAAACTGAGTTATCTCATTTCGGAGCGTCGCGGTCTTAGAGCACGGGTAGTACTTGGCAAGGAAGGTCGTTGCCAAGTCGTCCCAAGTGGTGAATGTGTTTGGAGCATGCACATTTAACCACCTATCCGCCTTGTCGGTTAAGGAATAGGGGAAAAGCATAAGCCTTAATGTCTCCTCGGGTACTCCCATTTTCTTTATCATTGCGACTTTACCCTTGAATTTTCTCAAGTGCCCATGAGCATCTTCGTGAGAAGCCCCGCTAAAGGCGTTCTTTTCGATAGAACTCATTTGCGAAGGGTGTATTTCAAAATTTTGAGGGACGAGAGTACCAAAGTTGATTGGATTGGTGGTGTCATTGTGATTGGGCCGGTTATGATCACGAAGAGCGGCCATTATATGAATTTGATGGTGATTTGGAACGTGTGGTGATTGTGGTGGTGATTGATAAAACAGGTTATCAAAATTGTCGGATTTTGGGCTAGGATTGCTTTGATTGGGGCTTAGAGGTTCGGATGAAGAGGGGTTGTTATGGCTAGTAGATGCTTGGGACGCAATTCTTACCCTTGCAATGGTCTTCCTCCTTAAGGCCCGAAAGAGCCTCTCCGGTTCGGAAGTTGACAACAAGGAATTAGAGTCGCCCCTAGGCATAAAACTTAACACACAAATTAGTCGTCCTAGTGTTTGTTAGACACTAGGGTGAGCAATAAAGCAACCACTCTACAATTAACTACCAAATCTTTGATCAAAACAAAACAAACTCAACTAACTCAAGACTAAAACTAAAACTAAACTACACAACTTCTAACACCGTCCCCGACAACGGCGCCATTTTGATGCGCGGGATTTAGTCGTCGGTTCTCACGCATCAAACACATTTATAAAAACCCAAATTAGTAGTATAATAGGGTTATCGTTCGCGAAGACGGTGAGGATAATTGTATACTTACGTTCTAATTTAATCAAGAGTCGGGGTAATAGGTTTGTGATTGAAAAGACTAATTAACTACTAAAGAACTACTAAAGAATGAATTGAGATGAAAAAGATGATTAAAGCAACTAGGGTGTCGGGGGTTACTAGGGTAGTCGATATCAAACATGTATAGGGGTAGGTGGTCTCATCTATGTTAGGTCTAGGTCCGTCTCGTCTTTCGATTTGACTAACCTAAGGTCGAGTCCTATTCTAGCTTTCGCTACAAACAAGGTCAACCTAACATATACACATGCCTATGAAGGTCCTAGACTATCGTCTAAGGCAAACAACAATAAGAATCATGCCCAACCGTCGTTGAGGCATTTCATCGAACATCTAGCATGCATACATTGAAAACCTAACAAAGACCAAACCTAAACCCTAACCCTAAACAACAAACATCAATATCAACTACCCAAGTTCACCCCTAACCCTAGTAAAGGGACTACTCACTCATGGCAAGGGAAAACATGTGAATAAGACATAAACAAATACTAACCATCATGAACAAGTAAAGGGTAAACAATTGATTCAAAAGAAACTTAAATAAATGCAATAACTAAGTAGAGATTAGAGAGATTATACCAATAGTAAAGGAAAAGGAAGCAACTTGGATAACAAGATGAAGAATTCTCTCAAACCCTTCAAATTACAACCCAAAAATATCCTCTAGAAATGCTCAAGAACAAGACTAAGTAGATTACTAAAGAAAGATTAACAAGGATTGAAAGATTAAACTAAGATCTAAAGAGGATTGAAATGTTTAAGAGAGTTTTTGTGTCTAAGTATGAACCAATGAAACAGTAAAAACCCTAGGAAATAAGCTTAGGAATGCGTGATAAGTTGCGTAAAATAAAATGATACAAGTGCGGGTTTATATAGTGCTCGAAAATATGAGAAAGGCTTCTCAGCCGGTCGACCGGCTGCCGGTGGTGGACCGGCTGGGAGGCAAATTACGGACTTCTGAAAGAATCTTCAAATGACCCTTGATTCCCAGCCGACCGGCCGGCTGCCGGATGGCACCGGCTGGGAGGCCAAATCCTTCAATCTGACTTTCTTCTTTTCTTTTCTTAGCTACAGGTCCCCTCAGCCGGTAGACCGGCTGCCGGTTGTCCACCGGCTGGGAGCCCTTTTGACCCAATCTGCCCAACTTTGCAATTTCTTCATTTTCTTCAAAAATGGTTAAGTATGGGATCATGATCCCCAGCCGGCCTACCGGCTGCCGGCTGGGAACCGGCTTGGAGACAAATTTAAGGGGCTGGAAACTTCACTCTTTTTTTCGCCAAAAGCTCAAACCAAGGACCCCAGCCGGCCTACCGGCTGCCGGCTGGTAAGCGGCTGGGAGGGCCTGGCATACTCCTTGCTAATTTCTTCATAATTTCTCACAAATCGTTCCAAAATCGCCTCGATTTCTCCTGTTTCTTCGCCCCCGCCGTAATACCTACAAGATGGAAACAAAATAGGAATATACGAGGCAACGGACGTAAAAACAACCAAAGAAACGCAAAACGAGGTTGATTCGGGACCGAAAATGAATAATATATAAAGAAAACGATGACCAAAATGGAGCTCATCAACATGTAACAATGTTTTAATTAGTTTATCGAGTTTTAGCCATGTTGATTGAAGAGTTAAGAACGAATAAACACCTAAGAGGGGGGGTGAATTAGGTGTGACCTTTTTAAAATTTTAACGACAACTACACTTGAGAGACTTAATGACGAGTAAGTTCACAAGATGAGCAAAGTGTTCTATGCAACAGTATGATTGACTGTTACACAGAAACTTGGAATCGTTCAAGTAAGCGAGAAAAAAGCGAAGAGTATGTAAGTAAATAAACAAACAACCAAAGTTAAAAAATTGGCTCAGTCTCTACTCCGAGACCTACGTCCAACCGTTATTTAATTGATTGTTTAGAAATTTACTCCAACAACTAAACGAATACAAGTAAAATAACTCGTCAACCTACTCCGGTTGCATTTGCTCAAAGCTACTCCGCTTCAAGACTTGACTCAAACTTAAAGCTACTCCGCTTCAAGAGTTTTAAGATGTTTTATCTCTGGTTTACAGGATCAGAATCTCAGATGTTCACTTAAGAACGTGGAGATTTACATTTAAGATCTAAACACGAGAATCATGGAACAAACTCATTATGTCACAGTGTAGCTTACTGATGCATGGAGGTTTTCAGACCGTGTTTGAGAAAACGTTTGAAGACTTTTGAAACTTAAGATGATTTTTGCAAAACTTAAAGAAAGAACTTTGAAAGCATAAGAGTTTTGCAGAAATACTTCAATAAATGTTGTAAAAGCCTTAGCATTGAATGAGGCTAAGGGGTTTCTTTTATAGTACTCAAAATGTGGGTATTACCCAATGTGTACTTCCATTGTACTTTTATCCATTGGATAATAGCTAGCCCACTTGACAAGCAAAAGTTGTTGTTTAGTTTTCATTGGCTCTTGATAAAACATTTCAGATTTGTCTAGTAAAATATCTTCTAATAAGATGCTCAAGTACCATTTACATTTCAAATGTAAACAATTCACAAGTTCTTATTATTTTACGAAATACGGTACACTACGAATAAGACGGGTTTTATTCTTCAATTCGTGCGTACCAAAAGAGAAGACGATTTTACAAGAAAATAGATTTTGACAATTATTTTCAGAAAACTAAGACGTCCATTTTGCAAGTTCCTCGAAAACATTTTTCTCGTAATAAAAAACTCCATGCGGTACAGACGCAACAGTCTGATGGACTGTTGCATGACAAAGCTAACACTTGATTTTAACGAGAATGTTCCACTTACTCTTACATTTGTGACTTAGGTTACAAGGGGATGTTCTTGACTTGTGTTGTTCTTCTTGATCATGTTTGAAACATAATGGATGATCTCTTTGTTGCCTTTGTTCTTCAATCCATTTGCTTAGCCTTGAATACTCAATTCATGCTACTTAAGAACAAACAATTAATATAAACAAGGACTTGTCATCATCAACTTAAAATGTTCCAACAAATTCCCCCTTTGATGATGACCAGCCTAAAACATGTGATTTTTTCCCCCTAAACCCAAGGTCGGTCTAGATATCTAACATTAATGTTCACATATGATCAAGAGGTTAAATACTAATATGCCTTAGTCTAAGTAGTTCGTTCCAAGCATCAAGCTAAGACATATTCAAGGTGAACGTTAGCCTAAGAGTTACGAGACAAACAACACATGATAAACCACATACTTCCCCCTCTTGACATCATCAAGGGGGGACTAAATACACCTGCAAAAGAGTTCACATAACATAGTTCATAGAAGCATAGTACGTAGAGTGCATAAAACAAAAACAACAACAAAATAAACAGTGTACTTAGGACAAGTTTTGAAAAGCCACGGGAAGGGGGGTTAATGATTAGTGGGGATGGTTGATTGTTTAGGAGGCAAAGCGCTCAAGAAGGTCTTCATTCATGGTTTTGAGCTCAGCCATTGCTCCCTTCAAATAGCTCACGTCCTTGACCAGCTGCCCCATAGTTTCAGCCAACTGATTCAACCGAGCAAGGACCTCACGCTGATCAACATTCTGCCCACTGTTGCTTGAGTTTTCTTCACCAAAACTCCATTAACCACGGCCATGCTCATCCGTGACAACAACCCCGATGACATCTCATCACTCAATTTCTCCACGGCTGGGCTACCCTTTTTCACCACCCTCTCAGCAGAAAATACCAAAGACAGCCATATACCATATGGCACTACGAAGGTAGTGTCGAAAACACTGTTTTGGAAACCGGTGGCCGCTTCATGGATTCGGGAAAATATAAGGCGCGGAAGGTTGATGGGTTTGTGCTTAACAATGTGGTGAATGAGGAGCATGTCGAGAAGAGAGCATCTCCCTCGGCTATTGTTGCTAGGCACTAGGTTGCGGAAAACGAGGTTAAAAACAAAGTGAATTGGGGCGGGAAGTTCAATGGCATATATGTTGGTTGGCCCCTCGGTAGCACTAGGGCGAAGTACCTTGAGTACTTGGGCACTTGTGACCTCCTCAACTTCCCCCCCAGTCACGTTTGGGAAAGGTTGTCAACCCCACATCAGAGATCTCAAGCAACCCAGCAAGTCTCTCAATAGTAAGAACAAATGGTTTACGGTTTATCACAGCAGAAAGGGTACCCGAAGCAACATCAACTCTGACTGTTGCATAGAATTGGATGACTTCGGACAAGTACATGGGACTATACTTGTCGAGAAGGTTCACCCAACCCTGTGCATACATAGCCTCCTTAAAATATTTAAAAGCGGGTGATGAATCATACCAAGACTTGCGATAGCGTCTTCCACTGTGAAAGCAACAGTTGAGGATACCGTGACATGTCTTCAATGTGTCCTCCGGCAAGTCAAGAGAGTTGAGATGATTAACCACATCATTTTTGAAGGCATCTGAGTAAGAGGACACGGCGAGAGCAAGACAAGTGTTGGTGAGTGTCTTGTCCTCCATAATTTCCTCATCTTCTTCTTCTTCAAGAGAGGACAAGAGCTTTGAGGCTTTGGCCCTCTTTGCCGTGCGGGTTTTTGACCCGGACCCTTTTCGCTTCGCGGTTTTGGTTGCTTTGGTGGGTGGACTTTCATGGGGGATCTCATCAGCCTCTTCTTCTTCAAATATTGCAGGCATCTTTCCTTTGGAACGGGTTTTGGAGGAGGGTTCGGAAAACAGTGGGTCAAGCGTTTCCTCAAACACCTCATCTTCATTCTGAGTTCCTTGTTTTTCAATAGTGGTGTTCACTGTTTCATCCTCTTCCAAAGCCTCCGTGTTTCTCTCCTTTGTTCCCACACTTTCTTCATTCATTTCCGAGTTTTCCTTTTTTTTGCTAGCACTCATTTCATTGAGTGTTTCAACAACCTCATTTTCCTCTTCCTCCACAACCACCTTCGATTTTTTCTTCGTTGTTTCCTTCTTATTTTTCTCCTTTTCTTTTAATTTTTTCATCTCCTCTTCCTTTTTCTTACTGAGATCAGCCATGATTTGATCAATCTCAACACTTTCAGTTGCCTCATTTTCCTCGATATTCAAATTAGGGATATCTGACCTTGCTTCTTCTTCACTTTCTCTGACATTTGCCTCTTTATTTTTATCACCTTCTTCTTCCTCATCGGTATCAAAGTCTACCGAAGGATCAAGTTGAAGGGAAATGGGTTCCCTTCGTCCCTTGCCACGCATTTTTCGACCAGTTTTACTACCTCGGACAGCCACCTTCTTACGGGATTGAACGGTTTTGGTGGATTCGGAGGCAGTGGTAACATTTGAATCGGGTTGAGCAGACATATTTTTTCTTTTTGCAATGAATTTTGGGTTGAAGGTATTTCTAAGGTTTTGTAGTTCTCTTGAAAGATTTTTAGGAGGCATTTTATTGAAGAAGGGAGATGGAGGGTGTACGGTTATGCACGGGTGAGGAATGAGAGAAGTTGGCAGTTTTTTTTGCTTTTGGATTTGTACAATGAGAGTACAATTTGCATGGGAAATGAAGGGATAAGAGTAGGTAGTTAAGTTTAAAGTGTAGGAGGTTGTACTTTTGAGAAGGATGGTTGGTTTGATTTGACAAGTCATTTATGTTTGAGTGGCTCAACATGTTAAAGTACACTATTCACTTTAATTGTGATTTTATTTTACATAGGTAGTACTACACATAATATTAAACATAGTTGATGAGTACTAATTTTTTAGCATGCATTAAGTTATCTCCTCTAGTCAATCATGTAAGAGAAGTACGTGATTTTTCAATTTCGTTATATTTTGTCACGCAAACCAATTTCCGACCGAAGTCTTTCGAATTGTTCTCTTTCCAACGGTTTTGTGAAAATATCCGCAAGTTGATCTTCGGTTCTACAAAAACTTAAGCATATATGGCCTTTTTCCACTTGATCACGTAGAAAATGATGTCGGATGTCTATGTGTTTGGTACGTGAGTGTTGTATTGGATTTTTTGAAATGTTAATTGCATTAGTGTTATCGCAAAAAATAGGGGTAGTTTCGAAAATTAGACCGTAGTCATGTAATTGTTGTCTTACCCATAGAATTTGCGCACAACAAAGAGCGGCACTTACATACTCACTTTCGGCCGTGGACAGTGCAACGGTGTTTTGTTTCTTTGAAGCCCATGAAATTATGCACGGTCCAAGGAACGTTGCAATTCCCGACGTGCTCTTTCTTTCCACGAGATCACCGGCATAGTCCGCATCCGAAAAACCTACAAGATCAAGTTCAAAATGAGTTGGATACCAAAGATGTACTTCTTGTGTTCCAACCAAATACCTAAAAATCCGTTTTACGGCTTTGAAATGTGATTCTTTAGGATTTGCTTGGAAACGAGCACATACACAAACACTATATTGTATATCCGGACGACTTGCGGTTAAGTAGAGAAGTGAGCCAATCATACCTCGATAAATCTTCTCACTTACACTCTTACCTTCTTCATCTTTGTCAATTTTGACTTTGGACATCATGGGGGTAGGCATTGGTTTGGAGTCGGACAACCCGAAATTGTTTAACATCTCTTTTAAGTACTTTTGTTGATGAATCATTGTTCCATGTTCATTTTGTTTGATTTGAAGACCAAGGAAAAATCCTAGTTCTCCCATCATACTCATTTCAAATTCGGACGTCATCAAATCAGAAAAATACTTATAAAGAACGTTATTTGTTGCACCAAAAATAATATCATCGACATAAACTTGTGCAAGCAACAGTTCAGTTCCTTGTGACTTAATAAACAACGTTTTATCAACCGAGCCTCGTGAGAAGCCGTTTTCAAGTAAAAACTTGGACAATCTGTCATACCAAGCTCGAGGAGCTTGCTTTAAACCGTAAAGTGCTTTGTCAAGTTTGAAAACATGGTTAGGAAATTCATTATTTATAAATCCGGGAGGTTGTTCAACAAAAACTTCCTCTTCAAGGTATCCATTTAGAAACGCAGTTTTCACGTCCATTTGAAAGAGTTTGATACCTTGAAAGGATGCAAAAGCTATGAGCATACGTATGGCCTCAAGTCTAGCTATCGGTGCAAAGGTTTCATCATAATCAATCCCTTCTTGTTGATTATACCCTTGCACCACTAGTCTAGCCTTGTTACGTATGATTTCTCCAACATCATCAAGCTTATTGCGAAAGACCCACCTCGTACCAATGACAGTACGTTGGGCAGGCCTAGGAACCAGATGCCATACTTGTTACGTTCAGATTGCTCTAATTCTTCTTGCATTGCTGTGGTCCAGTATTCATCAGTCAAGGCCACTGTGACATTGGTTGGTTCAATTTTTGAGATGAAAGAATGGAATGCACAGTAATTTTGGAGGGAGGATCTGGTTTTTACTCCTGAATTGAGATCACTGGTTAGGTTTGATAGAGGATGTGAGCTTTGATGTTTCCAATTTTTGAGAACAAGTGGTTCGGGGGAGTTATTTGTTTCTGGTGCAACAGTAGAAGCTACTGTTGAATTTTGGGAATTTGTTGAAAGAGGACTTGGTTCTTCCTCTGTTTGTGTGGTCAGTTGCTGTTCCCTTTCCAAATTTCCCCCTGAGGTGATGGCTTCTTCTGTTGGTGAGGCAGTGTTAGTTCCCCCTGGATTTTGGCCGTTTTCCTCATGCAACAGTTGATTAGACTGTTGCTCGTCCTCTTCTAGCACTTGATCCATATCGCTACGGATCATGCCAATCTCAAAGTCATCATCATATTCATCTTCTTCATCCTGATCATCAGAAATAAACAAACTTGATTCATCAAATATTACATGTACGCTTTTCTCCATCTTCATGGTACGCTTGTTATATATTTTATAAGCCTTACTATGATCCGAATATCCGACAAATACTCCTTCATCACTTCGAGCATCAAATTTTCCAAGGTTGTCTTTTCCATTATTTTGAACAAAACACTTACTACCAAAACATTTTAAGTGTGAAATGTTAGGTTTTCTACCTCGAAGCAATTCATAAGGAGTCTTGTTTGACATTTTTCGAATCATAACACGGTTATAAATATAACAAGAAGTATTGACCGCTTCTGCCCAAAAATTTCTAGGAACGTTAGAGCTAATGAGTAAAGTCCTAGCCATGTTCTCCAAAGTTCGATTCATTCTTTCCACTACCCCGTTTTGTTGTGGGGTTCTAGCGGCAGAAAAGTTATGGCTAACACCGTACTCATTACAATAGTCTTTGAAAGATGAATTCTCATATTCGGATCCATGATCGGATCTTAATGAAATGAGTTTGTATCCAAATTTATTTTGAGCCTTCTTGACCCAAATAAGGAATTCATTAAAGGTTTGATCCTTAGAAATTAGGAACAAAAGCCAAACGTACCGTGAGAAGTCATCAACAATTACACAAATAATGTACCTACTACCACATTTGCTAGGTATACGCATTGGTCCACATAGATCTATGTGGATGAGTTCTAATGGTAGAGAAGTACTAATGACATTTTTGGATTTAAAGGAGTTCTTCACTTGTTTCTCTTTTACACAGTCATCACAAAGAGATTTGAATTCAAATTTTATGTTCGGAATGCCATCTACTAGGTCAAGTTTTCTTATGGTATTTAGTGTTTTGGCATTCACATGACCAAGTCGTTTATGCCAAAGCCAAGGGTTATTCTTTTGAACACTCATGCAAGACAAGGTTTGTCCCGACAAAGAGTGAAGATTGGTCATGTAAACATCCTTAACACGATTACCACTAAGAATGAGATTCATAGTCTTTTCATCTATTATTCTACATTCATTTGCACGGAATTCAACAATATTACCACGATCACATAATTGAGAAATACTAAGAAGATTGTGCTTCAAACCTTTGACAAGCAACACTTTGTCGACGCATAGTGACTTTGACTTACCAACTTTTCCAATACCAACTATTTCACCTCGTTTGTTGTCACCAAAAGTCATCATACCACCATCATAGGCTTTTAGTGAGAGAAATTGGTTTTTATCTCCCGTCATATGACGTGAGCATCCACTGTCCAAATACCAATTGCTGCTGCCTCCCACTATTGACTGCACATAATCAATTCGTTAGTTTAGGAACCCAGACTAGCTTGGGTTCCTTCTTAACATTCTTCTTTTTAAACACTTCCTTTTTGACCCATGATTGTTTAGCTCTTGAAGTACTTGTTTCTAGGTCAAGTTTTCTCTTTTCACATCCATTGAACTCATGACCGGTGTTACCACAATAGTTACAGATTATGTATTCAGCAAGACCAGCGTATTTTCTTCTTCTGAAGTCAGTTTGACTCGGGTCTTGGTTTCTAATGCAACAGTGTGTGTTACTATTGCGTGAAAAACCAAGTCCAGTCATTTTCTCTCGACATTCATATTCTTGTGATTGCTTTAGAAGAAATTCTAGGACTCTCTGACTACCTTCCCATTTGAGATAGAAGGTTTTGGCCTCATCTAACTTTTTATTCAAGGTTTTGATTTCACTTAGATGTTCATGGTTTAGCTTTTGTGATTTGTCAAGAGCATGTTTAATGTGACTCACTTCATCACTCAACATTGATCCAACTTGTTATAGTTGTTTGTTATCTTGCTTATAGAAAGTGAGTACAAACAGCAAAGAGTCACGTTCCTTGGTGATTGTGCAGATACGTTTGTTAAGACTGCTCAATTCTTTGTCAAGATCTGATGCAACAGTGCAAGAGTCTGTGACATGAATTTGTTCCAGTTTTTTGGTAAGAGTACGGTTCTGTTTTTGCAAACTCTTGATTTCATTTTCGACAATGGTTGAGGAGCTGGTTATGTCATTTTCATTTAGACTTTCTTTTAGACAAATGTTTTCTTCAGCAATGTTCTCGATTTCTTCTTGCATTGCTTCAAGTTTATCATTTTGAACACGACACTTGTCTATGAATTGATCTAATAAAATTCACACTTTATCTTTTGAGAATGACCGAGCCTTTTTCTTAAGTGAGTTTACCTCATTGTCGGAGTCAGAGTTGGAATCATTTGAGTGGGCCATAAGACATACGACCTTTTCTTTAGAGGATTTTGAGACACTTTTTGAAGAGTTTGACGAGACACATAACTTGGCATCTAATTCGTCCTCAAGGATTTCCTCCTCTTCGGAATCAGATAAACCCCAAATAGCCGTCATGACCTTTGCCTTATAATCTTGCTTTGCAACGTCACGTTTCTCCTTTGATTTAAATAGATCCCACTTTGGACATTCTTTGATTTGGTGACCCTTGTCACCACATTTAAAACATCCAATAGTGGAAGTCGATTTTCTCTTAGGAAACTGTCGTTTACTAGCATTAGTCTTAAACCTTTGATAACCCCTACCATTTATCATACTTGCAATGTTTTTGGTGAACAAAGCAAACTCATCATCTCCATCCTCCTCATCACTTGAGAGAGCATTGAGAGCGAGCCCTTTCCCTTTGGAACTTTCCTCAGAACGCTTCACGAGGGTTAATTCGTGAGCCATGAGTGAGCCCATTAGTTCATTAAGGGGTAGAATAGATAGATCCTTAGCTTCCTCTATAGCGGTAACCTTTGGTTGCCATTTTTCGGTTAGACTACGAAGAATTTTGCGAACTAGATCCTCGGGTTCAAAAACCCTCCCTAGATTTTTAAGTTCATTGACAATGCTAGAAAAACGAGAGGAGAGACTATTTATGGATTCATCCTTAGTCATGTTAAACATCTCGTACTGTTGCATGAGAAGATCTATTCGATACTTCTTTACTTGTGACGTTCCCTCATATGCAAGGCATAGGGTGTCCCAAATTTCCTTGGCCGAGGTGCAACCAGATATTCGATTAATCTCTTGTTCACCGATGCCATATTGAAGGATGGACATGGTTTTAGAGTTCTTTTCGACTTTTTTGTAATCTGACTCAACGTACTTGTCCTCGCTTTTTGGTGTACTAGTGCCATCGGCATTAGTGACTGAGATAGCGAGGGGGCCATTCTTTATTATTAACCAACACTCATAATCAGTACCCTTAACGTAGTGCTCCATGCGATGTTTCCACCAGACATAGTTATCTCCCTTGAAGATGGGATACTTAGTGTGTTTATTTTCGTCCATAACTATAGTATCAACTCTTTTGGGGCTTAGCCAATATCAAGAGCACGAGGCTCTGATACCAATTGAAGAGTTAAGAACGAATAAACACCTAAGAGGGGGAGGGGGTGAATTAGGTGTGACCTTTTTAAAATTTTAACGACAACTACACTTGAGAGACTTAATTGAAGAGTCTATTGATATAATATACTCAAGAAGGGGGGTTGAATTGAGTATGCCTTCTTTTTAAAATCTTCTTCGATGTGTGTGTAGTTGTATGATGATCGTTGAGTAGAGCAATAATAAAGTAGAGACACGATATTTTTGAAGTGGTTCAGTCTCACACTCTGAGACCTACGTCCACTATTCTCGATTAATAAAATTAGTACCAACTCTGGATTACAATTTTATCAACCCTACTCGTGCGACTTTGATGTTAGTCACAACTCAATCTAGATACCGTTAAATATCTAGCTACGACAAATACCGTTAAATATTTGTCTTACAACGAGTACCGCTAAATACTCAATCTATCTTACGTAAATAAGATAAAGTCTTCAATGTTTTCTTGGTGTCACTATCTTGAATGAATAAGATCAATGCTTGAGCACTTGAATCTTGAATCGGATATGACAATGAAAAAGCTCGAACTTGAAGAATATGAACGGCGGTTTTTCTCTCTCGATATGCGTGTATATGTGTTGTGTATTTCGTGTCAATTAATGTGTCAAAGGTAGTCTATTTATATAGAATATGTATCTAGGTATTTCAAACCCTAGATGATTTAGGAATATTACTTAAAACTAGAATACTAGTCTTTTAGTAATACTACCTTAAATCTAATCTTAATATATTTAGGAAAGATATAATAATGTACTATATGTATTATATAAGGAATCAATTTCCTAATTCATATTTAGGAAAGATCTTTATATAATAAACAATTAGTATCCTTATTAAATCAACTTCCTAAATCATGTCAAAGATAATAAAATATATTACCATAATATAATCTTAGTTTATTTAGGACATTAAATAAATACATAATATTTATTTAAGTAAGTCCTACACGATTTATGGTAATGTGACATATCACACAACTACCAAAATCGAAACAAACTAAATCTTAGATTATATATTTTGACAATTAAAATCATATAAAAAATCTTTAGTTTATTTTAGTAATAAATAATTATCTCATAAGACAATTATTTATTTCTTATTTAACTAAAAGATATTTTATATAATCCTATTAAGATTAACAATTCTATATTTAAATAGAATACCATTTAAACACTAATACCTACACGACACAAATTAGGAAACAACTGTTTCAACTAAAACACACATAAGTCTTGATCATTTCTTCATGATATAGAGTTATAGCTACTAGCTATAACTAGAACCAATCTTGTACTAAAGCTATAGTTGATGAATATAACTTTAGTTCATTATGCGCGCTTGTGATCTTCAATCAATCTTCGACTTAGTCAATTTGTTGACTAATATGCTTGAATCGTTTGTACTTGATTGATTAGATCTTGTTACTAAATTTCTGTACACTTAGCACACGATTATACATACGAGTATATAATATATAAATAGCTAGACTTGTCATTATCAAAATATAAACATATATACTATATATATATTTGAATATATGGTTCAACAAATTCCCCCTTTTTGATGATGGCAAGTCTCTCTTAGATTTCGTGTCTAAGTGTATGTTCCCCCTCAATATAATAATGGTCATTCATAGCAAAGAGGCACTTAGGGTTTTTATCTTCTATCTATCCCATATCCTTTAAGGACCCTAAGAGACAATGAATTACGACAAGGAGCAAGCTTAGGCAAATTCTAATCTAAGTCGCATTTTTCCCCCTCTTGACATCATCGAAAAGATGAGAACAAAGACATGAAACGACTAGAATAATATACGTACGAAGCATAAGCAAGCATATAAACGAGTCGAAATAATATGAACATAGAAAATATCACATAACCACATACGGAATGTTAAAAATATACACAATCAATCCAAAATATTAAGCCAATGGGCCGAATGAAGAAGTGTTTAAAGAAAATTGGGCCGGCTAGTGTAATCGGATAAGTAGGCCTGTAAAAGATATGAATAGAAGATGGGCCAAAATGAGGTAATGTTAGATGGGCCACAGCAAAATAATAACAAGGCCGGTTAGGATAATGTTTGGGCCAAGTTAGATTTAGGAGATCCGAAGAAGCAAAAGAGGATAAGCTTCGGATTCCTTAATGGGCTAGGTAATTAGATTGGGCCTCAATAGAGAAGTGTTTATAAGTCCACCTGACTTAGAGCAAAAAACAACAATATCACAACCGTAATCCAACACGAACAGGGACGGATATGGATCATCAAGAGCGAGAGCTTGAACCCGGAGTCTTTGCATAAGGGTTCACATAATCGGGTCGGGTACGATACTCAAGTGACTCCAGCCTGTCCAAACAACTTGATACGTTTCTCCCTTGAGCATTGAGTGCAATTTCAAAGTTGAGCACTTTGAGGGATAGTGCTTTGACGGCCTCGAGTGCTTGAGACGCATCTTCCCTTAATAACCCATGATCCCTAACCATGGCTCCTCCCTGAGTCGTAATGAAAGAAAGTCGATCACTAATGCTTAGCAACTCCGAGCACACAACTGACACCTCTGAACCAATTTTAACTAAGTGTTTATCAACCTTGTTCATCCATTCGTGAATATCATCCTCAAAATCACGTCCTCTCTTCTTACCACTACCCCCTGCCTCACCAGAACACTTCTGCCCTTCACACAAATCAATGACCTTATCCATTTTTGCCTCAAGATTGGCAAAGAGTAGGGATGGAGTCGAAGCAGCTTCCTGACCAACAACCTTACCAAACGAAAGATCGGTACCATCAAAGCAAATACCCATTAACTTCAACAACCGATCACACATAGCATCTTTTGACTTAATTCCGAAACTAGCATTATCAACAACACCCTTTTTAAGCATTAATTCGGATACCCACATTCCATATGGGATGTCGATGGTAGAGCAAAATTTTTCTTTAACAAGAACATTCGATGCTTGACAGATTTTATGGCAAATAAGAGATGCCAAATCAACTTTCTGTCCCTCCAACCAGCTATACAATACTACGGCCTCAACACTAGCGAGCTTATCCCGACCACCCCGACGAGGTAAAACAGTATTCCATAAAAAGTTCAAGAAGAACTTCAATTTTGGGTTAAAATTGACAGTGAGCAGAGGAGAAACCTCAGTAGCATCGTCATCGAAATATTTTTTAATCACCAATTTTTGATCTTTAGTAACTACACTCCATTCCTTTCTTGGGTCAAGAACTAACCCGTCTTGATCAAGCTTAAAGATTTCACAAATATCCGACTTAGTCACAACAACATCTTGACCATTCACAACACCCTTAATACCATCATCACAAGGTTTAACAGAAGCAAAGAATTGGACCAATTCTATAGGAAACAACAAACCCGAGAATTCACTTATATATTCCCATCCTTGATACGTGAGAAAATCTTTAAAGAAGCGCAAAGATTTTGACCCACTGACCCACGATTTAGGATAAAACCGACCCGCATGAATGGCGTAAGGTAAAACTCGATTAATTAACGTACCTTCTTGTTTGGTCATACGCACTTTCTCAAGACCCTCCCTAGTAGCTTCAATTGAATATTCGGAAAACAGGGGACGCGAATGTCGAGAGGGAGAACTCATTTCATGCATGTCATCAGGAATGGAAGGAGATGAGCGGTTTGAGTTTTCGTCGTTTGCCTTTGTCAGATGGTGGTGCGGAGGTGGCTATCGGTGTTGGAGATGGTGGGGGTGACGAAGTTGGTGAAGGGGGTGAAGGCTTCTTTTGTTGAGATCGGGTTGCACGAGATGGAGGCATTTTTGGTTGGAATGGTGGTGTTGGGTTTTGATTAGGTGGTTTTGTGATGGAGGTTTACGGAGGTTTTATGGAGGTTTGGGTTTTTTAGGAGTTTTATGGAGTTTTGGGTGGAGGGTGGTAATAGTGGAGTAAAGGGGGTTAAATGGTAAATGTAAGGTAATAATGGAGGATGGTTAATGTGAGTTGAGGGAGTTGGAGTAAGTCAAGGTCTACGGGTAGTAGGGGGGACGTGTCAGCTGAGTGTGGGGTTGTTTGGGTGTAACGTGGCTAAAGGGGGACCATCACACGGAATTTGTATGATAAATTGGTAAGTTTTAATTTATTTTGTAATATTTGCGTATTAGAATTTGTATAATATGTAAAACGTATATGTAGGTAAATTATAATATGTGACGTAATATTATTGTGAGATTGATTGTGTACACATTCATATGTAAATAGTATAATATAACTATAATCACAAAATTTATCATCGAATATATACATACACATGCAGCGGAGTATACGGACACAGTCATATAATCTCATCTAAACCGTAGTCAATCATTGGGTTATTTTTGCTTTTAAGATTTGATTAGGTGCCACCGATTAAACCAATTTCCAATCGCAAAGTCTCAAAGCGTTCTCTAGCCAATGGTTTAGTGAAGATATCTGCCCATTGTTTTTCCGTACTACAAAATTCCAATTTTATATTTTTCTTTTCAACATGGTCTCTTAGAAAGTGGTGTCTAATTTCAATATGTTTGGTCCTCGAGTGCTGGGCTGGGTTTTTAGATATAATTATAGCACTCGTATTATCACATAATATAGGTACACATCCAACATCAACACCATAATCAAGTAACTGTTGCTTTAACCATAAAAGTTGAGAACATACCAGTGCGGCTGCAATATATTCTGCTTCAGCAGTTGAGAGAGCGACAGAATTTTGTTTCTTGGATCCCCAAGATATAATACAAGGACCTACAAAGGTAGCAAGTCCGGAGGTACTTTTTCTGTCTAAAGAACATCCTGCATAATCCGCATCTGAATATCCTACTAGGTTAAAGTTACAGTCCATAGGATACCATAGATATAATTTTGAGGTTCCGATTAGGTATCTTAATATTCTTTTAACTGCAATCATATGTGATTCTTTTGGTGCAGATTGGAATCTCGCACAAACACAGACACTAAACATTATATCTGGACGACTTGCTGTAAGATAAAGAAGTGAGCCAATCATACCTCGGTAAGTTGTTTCGTCTACAGACTTACCATCTTCGTCTTTGGTTAGCTTCTTATCTGTGACCATTGGAGTAGGCATTGCATGAGAGGTTTCCATTCCAAATTTCTTTAGTAACTCCTTGACGTATTTTTGTTGATGAACTTTGATTCCTTCTTCAGTTTGTTGTATTTGAAGTCCAAGGAAGAACTTTAGTTCTCCCATCATACTCATCTCGAACTCAGAAGTCATCAACTCAGAGAAGTACTTGCACAACTTTTTATTAGTTGAGCCAAAAATAATATCGTCAACATAGATCTGAACGACTAGTAGATCTGAGTTTTCACTTTTAAGAAATAAGGTTTTATCCACAGACCCTCTCTTGAATCCATTCTCCAATAGGAACTTTGATAATCTGTCGTACCATGCCCTAGGTGCTTGTTTCAGACCATATAGTGCTTTGTCCAATTTGAATACATGATCCTTGAGTTTGCTGTCAGGAAATCCAGGAGGTTGTTCAACAAATACTTCCTCTTGGAGATAGCCATTAAGAAATGCAGTCTTAACGTCCATCTGAAAAAGCTTCATTCCCTTGTGTGCTGCAAATGCAATGAGTAGTCTTATTGCCTCAAGACGAGCAACAGGAGCAAAGGTTTCGTCATAATCGATCCCTTCCTGTTGGTTGTATCCTTGAACTACTAGTCTGGCCTTGTTTCGCACAATGACTCCAGTGTCATCCAACTTGTTTCTGAATACCCATCTAGTTCCAATGACAGTTCTGTCCTTAGGTCGAGGAACAAGATGCCAAACTTTGTTTCTTTCAAATTGCTGGAGTTCTTCTTGCATGGCAACTATCCAGTCTGGTTCTGCGAGAGCTTCCTTGATATTTGAAGGTTCAATGGTGGAGAGAAAGGAGTAGAATGAGCAAAAGTTATTTAAGCTCCTTCGAGTTTGAACTCCATCTGTCAGGCTTCCTATTACATTATCCAAAGGATGAGAGCCTTTATATCTCCAGTTCCTTGATTGATCATTTGCATTCCTTGAACTTGACTCGGGATCTTGACTTGTTCCCCCTGAATCCAAACCTGGGTTTATAGTAGGGTCAGGTATAACTCTGGCCTCTTCCCTTTGGTTTTGATTCAAAGTTACAGCTTCATTAGCTGTAACTCTGGGTTCCAAGTCATTGGTTTGAGAGTTATCTACAGTATCATCAACTGTAGTTTCATCTCTCGCACCATTTTCTTCCAAGTTGAGTTCATCATGAATTCCTTGAGGTTCTCCTTCTTCAATTTCCATTTCAGGAGGATCTTCCCTTGATAACCTGAAATCAGGTTCGTCTAGGTTTTCCTCTATATCCTGTAATGGCTTATCGAAGGCATTATTCTCATCAAAGATAACATGAATACTTTCCTCTATGCATAAAGTACGTTTGTTAAACACTTTGTAGGCTTTACTATGATCTGAATATCCTATAAAGATTGCTTCATCACTTCTAGGGTCGAATTTGCTTAATCTGTTTTTACCATTGTTGTGAACAAAGCATTTACTACCAAAGCATCTTAAATGAGATATGTTTGGTTTACGACCTCGAAGAAGTTCATAAGGAGTCTTTTTAAGGATAGGTCTAATCATAGCACGGTTATGAATATAGCAAGCTGTACTAATAGCCTCAGCCCAAAAGTTTCTAGGTAGACCACTACAAAGAAGCATTGTTCTAGCCATGTCTTCTAGAGTTCTGTTCATTCGTTCTACGACTCCATTTTGTTGTGGGGTTCTAGGGGCCGAGAAGTTATGTCCAACACCATTGGTTTTACAGAACTCAATAAAAGCATAATTGTCGAACTCAGTTCCATGGTCAGTACGGATTGTTACTAGGTTTGATTTATATTTGTTTTGGACAAGTTTCATGAGACTAACAAATTCATCGAATGTTTCGTCTTTAGAGTGAAGAAAGATTGGCCAAACAAATCTAGAGTAATCATCAACTAGAACAAAAACGTACCTGGAACCACCTCTGCTTCTTACCTTCATAGGGCCACATAGATCCATGTGTACTAGTTCAAGAGCTTGTTCTGTGCTTACCACTCTTTTTGGCTTAAAGGATGATCTGACGTGTTTACATCGTGCACATGTGTCACACATCTTTTATTGATCAAATTTGATCTTTGGAAGACCTTCGACCAAGTCCCATCTTTTCAGCTTACTTAGAATAGGTGAGCTGATATGACCAAATCTCTTGTGCCATAGACATGGATCATCTAACGTAACTTTCATGCATGATAGAGAATCAGTAGGTACAGCATTTAAATCAATCATATAAACATTTTTCATCCTGTGACCTTCAAGTATTACTTTACTGGTGCCTTCTAAGATTATACGACATATATCAGAATGAAAAACCACTTTATTTCCTTTGTCACATAATTGAGATATACTAATAAGATTGTGTTTGAGACCACTTACAAGGTATACATCATTTATAGTATGAGAGGATGAAATACCTATCTTACCAATTCCGATGATCTTTCCCTTTTTGTTATCACCGAATGTGACTTTACCTCCGTCAAAAGGTTTTAGGGTTTGGAATAGGTTTACGTCGCCTGTCATATGTCTTGAGCATCCACTGTCGAGATACCATAAGTTATTTTCCTTGGCGACAAACTGCACAAATAATTTTAAAGACAGGATTTAGGTACCCAAGCATACTTGGGTCCTTTGTTGTTAGTAATCACAAATACATCTTCCTTTTTAACCCAGACTTGTCTTACATAGGTCTTTCTATATCGGTAGTGGTTGGGTTTTGATGTTCTTGTGTAGGTTTTAGTTTGGACTCTTGGTGACCATTTTTTGTGTGATGTTTGAGGAGTCTGTTTGGTTCTGTTTTTCTTTTCTTCGTAGTCAAATGTCATGTCATAGAACCATCTGTGGTCAATGTTTCTTTCCTCAGTTTTGTCACCATCACTATCAGAGACAGAATTAGTGTCGCTTGGAATTCCTAAGGATTTAACAAATTTAACTCCGGTTTTAAAATCTTGTGCGTGTTTCACACAGTTTTCTCGGAGGTGTCCAGTATGGCCACAATAAGTGCATATTAAATACTCAGGAAGGTCGGCGTATTTCCTTCTTCTAAAGTCTCTATCTGTTGGACTTTGTTTACACTTTGAGTGATCCCTTCTTCCATAACATTCGTGACCTAAACCCATCTTCATGTTGTTGTCGGATTGTTCAGTTAGGAAGTTTAGAACGTTAGTGCTTCCTTCCCACTTATCGTGAACTTTCCGAGCATGAAGAAGGAGGTCTTTCAAGGAGTCTATTTCTTTCTTACATTCACTATGGTCAGTGTTGCTAGACTCTTTTAGGTTTTGAATGTCTTTATGGAAGTCAGACACAATTTTGGCATGTTCTTTCTTGATTTTAGATATACTGAATTCTAGATCCATGATTTTGCTTTCGAGAATCTCAACTTCTTCTTGATGAGTCTCATCTTCGACCATAGTCGAAGATTCTGACTTAAGCCGTTCATTAACTTTTCTTAATTCTGAAGTTATAGCTTCATTAGCTATAACTTTAGATTGAAGCTCTTTAATGTTGAGTTTTAGTTTTGAGGTTATAGCTTCATTAGCTATAACTTTAGACTCAAGAACCTTTTTCTCAGACATAACTGCTTCCAACTTAGCATTGGCTTCAATGCTTATTTTAGATTTCAGTTTCTTAGCTTTGGCTTTCAGAAGTTGATTTTCCTCTGCAATATCGAGGATCTGTTCCTTCAAGTCATCTAACTTAAGACTTTGTTCATGACATTGGTCTAGGGTTTCCTCAAAATATTTGATTAACATAGCCTTAGATAAATTTTTAACTTGACTTTTGAGTTGAAGAAAATTTACCTCTTCGTCGTCGTCGTCTGAGTCTGATTCTCCAAGGAGACACATATTCGATGCGTCATCTTCATCACTGTCGTTTGAGATTAGATCTAGGCTGACGTTGCTTAGGCATAGGTTTGCTACCTCTTCTTCTTCAGAGTCCTCGTCATCTTCAGATTCTAATTCTCCCCAGCATGACGCAAGCATTACTTTCTTAAACTCTGTCTTGGTCTTTTCTCTTTTTGACTTGTCTTTGATTTTGTCCCAACTTGGACAATCTTTGATCATGTGATCTTGTTGTCCACACTTGAAACATCCTCTTTTGAAGAATGTTTGTTTAGAGTCGGTTTTCTTTTTGTCGAATGTTTTGTTGTTAGGGTTTTTGTATCTACCCTTGAAAACTGCTTTCTTAAATCGTCTAGCGAATAGAACTGTTTCATCTTCAAGTTCTTCTTCGCTTACTTCGCTTGTGGAGGCTTGTAAAGCGACTCCCTTTCCTTTGGGATCATCATCGTTTTTATTTAGTATGATCTCGTGAGCCATTAAGGATCCAATCAATTCTTGGTAAGTGATTTTAGATAAATCACGTGCTTCCTCTATGGCCGTGACCTTGGGTTGCCACTTTTTGGTGAGACTCCTAAGAATCTTACGAATGATATCCTCAGAATCGATCTTTTTGCCAAGGTTCCGCAGTTCATTAATAATACAAGAAAATCGTGCAGACATGCTATCAATAGATTCATTCTTTTCCATATTGAAAAGTTCATATCTTTGAACAAGCAAGTCTATACGATGTTTCCTGACTGCAGATGTTCCTTCATAAGCAAGTTCGAGACTATCCCATATTTCCTTAGCGGAACTACAGGATGAGAATCTATCGAATTCTGAGGTTATCATACCGTTCTGTAGGAGGCTCATGGCCTTAGAGTTTTTCTCTGCAATTTTGTAGTCACTTTCCACATAATCGCTTTCCATCTTTTCATAGGTTGTTCCATTGGCGGCGGCGACCAAGATCTTCTTTGGTCCAGTTTGGATGATCTTCCAACATTCCCAATCACAACCCTTGATGTAATGAGTCATCATATTTTTCCATAAACTATAGTTTTTGCCATCGAAGATAGGGCACTTGAGATGCTTGGAATCCATTGATGAAAGAGTATATAATATAGAATCAATAGAAGGATCAAAACTCACGCGGCTAGGCGATCAAGAGCGCGAGGCTCTGATACCAATTGAAGAGTCTATTGATATAATATACTCAAGAAGGGGGGGTTGAATTGAGTATGCCTTCTTTTTAAAATCTTCTTCGATGTGTGTGTAGTTGTATGATGATCGTTGAGTAGAGCAATAATAAAGTAGAGACACGATATTTTTGAAGTGGTTCAGTCTCACACTCTGAGACCTACGTCCACTATTCTCGATTAATAAAATTAGTACCAACTCTGGATTACAATTTTATCAACCCTACTCGTGCGACTTTGATGTTAGTCACAACTCAATCTAGATACCGTTAAATATCTAGCTACGACAAATACCGTTAAATATTTGTCTTACAACGAGTACCGCTAAATACTCAATCTATCTTACGTAAATAAGATAAAGTCTTCAATGTTTTCTTGGTGTCACTATCTTGAATGAATAAGATCAATGCTTGAGCACTTGAATCTTGAATCGGATATGACAATGAAAAAGCTCGAACTTGAAGAATATGAACGGCGGTTTTTCTCTCTCGATATGCGTGTATATGTGTTGTGTATTTCGTGTCAATTAATGTGTCAAAGGTAGTCTATTTATATAGAATATGTATCTAGGTATTTCAAACCCTAGATGATTTAGGAATATTACTTAAAACTAGAATACTAGTCTTTTAGTAATACTACCTTAAATCTAATCTTAATATATTTAGGAAAGATATAATAATGTACTATATGTATTATATAAGGAATCAATTTCCTAATTCATATTTAGGAAAGATCTTTATATAATAAACAATTAGTATCCTTATTAAATCAACTTCCTAAATCATGTCAAAGATAATAAAATATATTACCATAATATAATCTTAGTTTATTTAGGTCATTAAATAAATACATAATATTTATTTAAGTAAGTCCTACACGATTTATGGTAATGTGACATATCACACAACTACCAAAATCGAAACAAACTAAATCTTAGATTATATATTTTGACAATTAAAATCATATAAAAAATCTTTAGTTTATTTTAGTAATAAATAATTATCTCATAAGACAATTATTTATTTCTTATTTAACTAAAAGATATTTTATATAATCCTATTAAGATTAACAATTCTATATTTAAATAGAATACCATTTAAACACTAATACCTACACGACACAAATTAGGAAACAACTGTTTCAACTAAAACACACATAAGTCTTGATCATTTCTTCATGATATAGAGTTATAGCTACTAGCTATAACTAGAACCAATCTTGTACTAAAGCTATAGTTGATGAATATAACTTTAGTTCATTATGCGCGCTTGTGATCTTCAATCAATCTTCGACTTAGTCAATTTGTTGACTAATATGCTTGAATCGTTTGTACTTGATTGATTAGATCTTGTTACTAAATTTCTGTACACTTAGCACACGATTATACATACGAGTATATAATATATAAATAGCTAGACTTGTCATTATCAAAACATAAACATATATACTATATATATATATTTGAATATATGGTTCAACATTAATGACGAGTAAGTTCACAAGATGAGCAAAGTGTTCTATGCAACAGTATGATTGACTGTTACACAGAAACTTGGAATCGTTCAAGTAAGCGAGAAAAAAGCGAAGAGTATGTAAGTAAATAAACAAACAACCAAAGTTAAAAAAATTGGTTCAGTCTCTACTCCGAGACCTACGTCCAACCATTATTTTATTGATTGTTTAGAAATTTACTCCAACAACTAAACGAATACAAGTAAAATAACTCGCCAACCTACTCCGGTTGCATTTGCTCAAAGCTACTCCGCTTCAAGACTTGACTCAAACTTAAAGCTACTCCGCTTCAAGAGTTTTAAGATGTTCTATCTCTGGTTTACAGTATCAGAATCTCAGATGTTCACTTAAGAACGTGGAGATTTACATTTAAGATCTAAACACGAGAATCATGGAACAAACTCATTATGTCACAGTGTAGCTTACTGATGCATGGAGGTTTTCAGACCGTGTTTGAGAAAACGTTTGAAGACTTTTGAAACTTAAGATGATTTTTGCAAAACTTAAAGAAAGAACTTTGAAAGCATAAGAGTTTTGCAGAAATACTTCAATAAATGTTGTAAAAGCCTTAGCATTGAATGAGGCTAAGGGGTTTCTTTTATAGTACTCAAAATGTGGGTATTACCCAATGTGTACTTCCATTGTACTTTTATCCATTGGATAATAGCTAGCCCACTTGACAAGCAAAAGTTGTTGTTTAGTTTTCATTGGCTCTTGATAAAACATTTCAGATTTGTCTAGTAAAATATCTTCTAATAAGATGCTCAAGTACCATTTACATTTCAAATGTAAACAATTCACAAGTTCTTATTATTTTACGAAATACGGTACACTACGAATAAGACGGGTTTTATTCTTCAATTCGTGCGTACCAAAAGAGAAGACGATTTTACAAGAAAATAGATTTTGACAATTATTTTCAGAAAACTAATACGTCCATTTTGCAAGTTCCTCGAAAACATTTTTCTCGTAATAAAAAACTCCATGCGGTACAGACGCAACAGTCTGATGGACTGTTGCATGACAAAGCTAACACTTGATTTTAACGAGAATGTTCCACTTACTCTTACATTTGTGACTTAGGTTACAAGGGGATGTTCTTGACTTGTGTTGTTCTTCTTGATCATGTTTGAAACATAATGGATGATCTCTTTGTTGCCTTTGTTCTTCAATCCATTTGCTTAGCCTTGAATACTCAATTCATGCTACTTAAGAACAAACAATTAATATAACCAAGGACTTGTCATCATCAACTTAAAATGTTCCAACATTGATGTTTTACCTTTTGGTCAAAATATTTTTTATATAAACTTTAGAGTATCATAAAATGTATGTGAATGCAGATAAGTAAAATTAAAGTTACAAAAAGTAAGGTAAAAGAATTTAAGTGATGAATGTATTGTTTTATTAAAAATTTAATCGAATAAAAGAGAAACAAAACCAGTATATGGAAAGCGAGTCAAATACGGTGTCCTCCCTAAAACAATATTGAAGCAACTGGACTACTGATCAACCTTAACTAGACATGTCATCACACGACGCGTTTAGCACCGACGGTGAAACGTCTTCCGACCTCCCCGTTGGCGCCAGAGTTCCGGCGTTCGCGGCGGAAAAGACCGTTGGAAGCCCTAAATATTCCTCATTTCCGTCATTTAACGGTAACGATGCTCCGTACGACGACGTTTTCAATTCCTCTGATCAGATGCACATGCAGGATGAAGGCTTCGCTCTTCGCGAATGGCGTCGGTAATTCTCTCTCTCTCGCTCTCTCTCTCTTACTTATTTTTGCGATTCCTCATTATATTCAAGTTGATCGGTGTTGGAGCTAACATAAGTTGAAATATTAATTAATTTTTGTGCTTGAAAATTAATTGAATTTCAAGTTTTAAATGCTAATTTATTCATGTTTGTTGATATGTTAACTCATCTCTTCGCAAATTAAATTGCCTATATATATGTTAATTGAACTCTTCTGGATGCGATCATCCTTGTTTTTTTTATTGTCTTGTTGTAAAGAGAGGGCACAATATTCGGCGATTTTCATACAACTGATTGCAAACTAACCCTCTGTTGCGAATTGTCTTGGCGTATTCATGATCTTTTATTATGACAGTTATCTATTTCCAATTTCTGGCTTCAAATTCGAGTAGTATCTAGTGGCAAATAATGATACGACACGAAAACCCGACTCGAAATTAGCGGGTTTGAGTTGAGCATTAATGAACCATTTATATTAGTGGGTTGACACGAACACGACATGATATTTAATTGGGTTGGGTTTGGCCGTTTGGTTGAACTCTCTAAACCCAAACCCGACACGAATGAGAGGTTTACTTAAAAACTTTTCAAGTATGGACCTGACACGAAAACACGACACAAACCCGACACGAAATTAACGGGCTAGGGTTGGGGCTCGATGACCCATTTATGTAAGTAGATCGACACGAAACTTAATTGGGCCGGGTTTGGGTTGGAGAGTTTATGACCCGTTTACATGTGACACGAACCCGAACCCGAACCCGAACCTGAACCCGAACCCGACATGACCCAATCTCTTTGCGAGGTCTAAATTTATGCCTACAGGTCTTGCATTCAATTGTCAATCTGTGTTTTACTTTGCCAAACATCTTGCCCATGTTTTATGCGAGTATAATTCAACAAGTGTTCTGGTCATTGTCGGTTATAGCTTCGCGCTAGATAACAGCTAGTTTGACAACGATATTGCTTAGACCACCTACCACCATTGTGAATCTGTCTATTGTATAAGCAATAATTTTCAATGCTGTTGTGGCGCAGTCAAAATGCCGTTCGATTGGAGGAGAAGGAGAAGAATGAAAAGGAATTGAGAATGCAAATAATTGAAGAAGCTGAGGAGTACAAACGTGTTTTTCTGGAGAAGAAGATACATAACATCGTCACTAACCAAATGAACAATCGGGAGAAAGAGAATGTAACTTCTTTTTCCCTTATTCCTGCAAAATGTTGTTTTTTCTTACTCCATTATAGTCGTTGGTTAATCTGAGTAATGCTATTCGACTTGCTTTGAGCAGATATACCTGGTGAATCAAGAGAAGTTCCATAAAGAGGCCAATAAACAATACTGGAAAGCAATCGCCGAGTTAATTCCTCATGAGGTGCCGGTCATTGAGAAGAGGGGTAAAAAGAAAGAGGACAAAGACAAGAAAGCATCCATTACTATTATCCAAGGCCCAAAGCCTGGTAAGCCCACCGACATGTCAAGAATGCGACAGGTATTAGTTAAGCTAAAGCACACTCCCCCGCCCCACATGACTCCACCCAAGCTAGAGCCATCTAACAACCTCAAAGGCAGTAAGGAAGGTAAAGATACTGTGAAGGAATCTCCACCAGTGGCAGATTAGAAGCCGACTCAGTGGCTACTGCGTAATTGCCCTGTGTTTGTATAAATCTCTATTTTTCTTCATATTGGTACATGTCAATATTATACTTACTTTGATATGCTGTGTAGTGTGGACAGATGCTAGATGCATCCATACCCAACTTTGATTCTCAGACTTGTTTTGTATTGATTTTGTATATAACCGAAGCTTAGATTGGGGTCTTGTACAATCGTAGCTCTTTCTAGCCATGTAAAGGATTTGTGTTTGCTAACTCACTTCAGGGTTTGTATCAGGTTCTGGATTCGTATTAATATACTCACTCTGTCTGTGTTTGTCTCAATCATAAACCAAAGCGTATTTCTCTCATGTTTGTTAGGTTTGTAGCATTCATTAAGCGTATAATTATTGAATTTAATTGATTGGGGGTGTTGGAATGGAATGGAATGGATTTAATTGATTCAAGTGTTTGGTTAAGCTATTTTGGAATGAAGTTACAATCCGGATGGATTCTAAATCCATTCCAATCCCCCATAATCTCATACCCAACCCTTACCCCAAGATTCCAACTCCATTCCATTCCAAGGTTCAACCAAACAATAAAAGCCAACTATGGGATTTAGAATCCATTCCATAATGGTATGACATTCCAATCCATTCCATTCCTTCCCCTCGAACCAAACACCCCCGTGGGTTGTGTGTTCTGTACTGAGTGATATTCTCTAATGTGATATCCCTCCAGAATTTGTGCTTTCAGTATGGGTTCTTCAGGCCTTAACTAATTTTTTTTTTTTTGAAATCCAGGCCTTAACTAATTTTGGTTTGGCCACATGTTGTCAAAATTCGAGATTTGCCCTCAGAAACTATAGAGTAACTGGCCACACTAAGGGTCTGTTTGGTAAGCCATTTCAGCTACCTGATTTGCCTGAAGTAACTTTTTTGCCAAAACAATCAGGTAGCTTATTATTTTTGACGCGTTTGGCAACTACCTGTTTGGACTGAAAAAAGGTGAAACAGGTACCTGAAATAAAAAGCTACCTCGGGTAGCATTTGACAAATCAGGTACCTGATTCATTTTTAATTACCTATTCTACCCTCGGATTTTATAACGTTAATTAACAAAATTAAATACACTACAAAATTCTTACGTAAACTTAATTAATTTTTCTTTGTGTGTATGACTTTAATAGAAAACTAATTTTATATCAATAATATATTTTTGTGGATATATTGTTTAATTTTTTTTTCACCTAGTCGTTATATATTAATTTGTGAAATTCGTTGTATATAAAAGCTAGTAGTTGAAGCTATCCCTATAACTTGATTTTAATGGTCAATTCATTCGAAATAGGGTACATGAAGAAATCCTGGAAGTAGCAATGTAGGCATTTTCCAGTACCATTTTAAGTGCACGATTCTCTTTAAAAGTTACTACTCTATTTGTTTCGGTCATTTGTCTACAATAACACAAAAATAATAGTAAAAACGTAAAAATATCAATAATAAACCATGTCCTTTTACGTCATTTTGTCAAATATCAGCTACCTTTTCAGCTAGTTTCCAAACAGTTTTAACAAAAATCAGCTACCTTATCAGGTCTTAGTTTTCAGGTACCTTTTCAGCTACCTTTTCAGGTTTCAGCTACATTTTCAGGTTTCAGGTACCTTTTCAGGTTTCAGGTACCTTTTCAGCTAGTTTTGCCAAACAGACCCTAAAAGAAAATGGATAACTTGTCAATTACTCAAAACAGTATCCTATTACATTAGTGAGAGTCAACTAATAAATAAATCGAAAACTAACTAAAAAAGACAATTTTAATAAACTATAGGGTTATTTCATGGGAATAATCCATCATATACCCTTCTTCTCATATTAATCCATTTTAGTGTTTAACTGAAAAAAATCTTATCTTTGATATCATTTAATAACTTTCACTCCTTCTCATATTAATCCATTCTAGTGTTTAATTGAAAAAATCTCATCTTTGACATTATTTAACTTTCACTGAACTTGTGAACTTGTTGACCGGATACCTGTAAAACCGGTTAACTTGAGTCCTTCACATAAATCTAAAATCACTTTATTTCTCCTCACTCTAAATAAAAACAAAACTCATTGACCTCTTTAAATTAAATTAGAAACAAACCCTAAAAAATTTCTGAGCTTGAATCTTATTTTTCCTTCTTCATCCATTTACAAGCCTTAGGATCCTAGATATTCAACTTCCAATATTTAATCAAAATCGACAATAATGAACCCATAAGTTTTTCCAAAATCAAGCCCAGAAATTCAAACCAAATCCATCCATATTATGCCCGGAAATTCAAACCAAGTTTAATTCACATAATCTTTTAAAAATAATTGGGGATTTTAGGAGAATTTTTAATAATTTCTGGGTTCATACGCATTCGATCGAATATACTTTTAGAGGATTCATTGTAATAATTCAATTATTGTTGAATTAAATCGATTGTTTTGTGACACACGAATAAGTATGAGCTTGAAGATGAAGCTAGGGTTTATGAACATTGGGGGGAAATGCTGAAATTTTTAATTTGTAATTTTGCAGGTAATATGAAGCGCATGTATACAACTTATTGCAAGGAGATGCAACAACCTAAATATTTAGGATGGGTATTTGAGTTGTAATTGGTGCAAGTAACTAGTGACTTCAATTGTTGGTGGTATTGAATGATTAAGAAGAACTTAAGAAGAGATAAAGAATGTTTAAAGAAGAAATTAAGAATGAAGAAATAAAAGAAAGAAAGACTGAAGGATAAAAGAAGGAACCAGAAACCAAAAAATTACAACGAAAATTAATGACATGTTGGAATACCGTATTAACAGGTCAATTATGACCTGAGTTTAGTATAAGTTAAATGACGTTAAAGGTGAGATTTTACTAAGTTAAACACCAGGATGGATTATTATGAGAAGAGGGGGGGGGGGGGGGGGGGGGGGCATAGTCGCATAGGATAGATTATTCCCATAAAATAATCCTAAAAAATAAGGGTTTTCTTGTCAAACACAACCTTTGAAAAACTTTTTTTTTACAAAAACCACCTTTAAAAAAATAAATTGTCAAACACAACCTTTAATATATTTTTTGTCAAACACAACATTTTGGCCAAAGTTTGAGCTCTTGTAGAGCTGTCCAAATGCGGGCTTGGACCGGACATGGGCTGAGCTGAAAGGGAAAAATATGCCCTATAAGACTATAGCGGGCGGGTCGGCCAAATTAGCGGGCCACTTCTCCTTGCCCTTACCCGCCCAACTACTAAATTCGGGCAACCCGTGGGCCGTCAGGCTCATATTTTTCTGTTAACTTCTGATAAATAATTAATTAAGTAATTGACAACGCAATAAACTTGCAGAGCCGATATTGAACTAAGTTCTTAGTTCTTAACATCAATAAACAAAATAGATGGACGACTAACTTGGTCATCTGAATATTAAGTTCCAAAATTCAAACAAGAGTAAAAACTAAGAAAAAATTAATTATATACTAATCGCTCATATTACTTTAGCGGGACGGAAGGTTCAACCCGTTTTATATTCTCTTGTCCGTGCCCGGCCCATTTACTAAAATGGGGGGTCGGGTTAGCCCCTAGCCCATTTTTTTAGAAAAATGATGTCCAAACCCGGTAAAAATTTGGGCCGGATGGGCCGGGTTTTCGGACGGTACCGCCCATGAACAACTCAGATCTAAGCGCTTGTAATGGGGGTGACTTTCAATTGATGTTTGAGATAACAAACATGGTCGTTTTGAAGTATTTTTGAACTCGTTGGAAATGTGGGAGTACAGACTTTCCAACAATTGTCAACATGGTGGTCAAATGTGACCTTATGTGGGGGTAGATTGATGTGTAAAGTAAGGCTAGTCACATGGGGTTAATGTAACTTAATAGTACTAAGTCATTTATCTACTTCAATTGGATCAACATTATCTTGTACAAATGAATCGTCAATGGACTCAAAAGACTTGGGAAAAACTTCATTAAAATCACAAGGAATCTCGACAAATTCATTTCTAGGAGATAACTCATCTACAATAAGGTCAATGTCGTTTGTGTCAAGTGTGTCATCTACCCTTATCACACCATGATACTCTGGAGCAACGATAAGGGCTATTTCACAATGAAAACCGGTTCATCGTCGTTGTCATCAAGGTAACACCCCGGCCCAAACCTAGGACCGGAAAAGTTAGCCACGGTAGCTCGTCAGGCTATGTAATGACCCCACAGACCAACACGAGTCATTTCCAGCGCATTTTGTCCTCACTCGTGCGCATCTCGAGAGCCTTCCCAGGAGGTCACCCATCCTAAGACTACTCCCGGCCAAGCACGCTTAACTTTGGAGTTCTTTCGCATGGATAACCAGAAAAGAAAGTGCACTTTGTTGATATGAATAGTACGTTCAATCCCTTTAAGCACTAGTCATATAAGCCTATCAATTGACCTCTTCAAGAGGTTACCCCAACCGAATATCCTATTCGGTTCAATGGAGTATTACAATCAAAATCATTTGGGGGTAGTAGACTCACATTGGGAGGGCGGAGATGTGGGAAAATATCTGTATATATTCCCAATTCTTTATATGCAGGATTATAACAAATTTATAATGTATGATTTATAGTCATAAACGAAGAACAAGATACAAAGATTGGGATCAAGATTTAACCTTCTGTCCTTGCAAAGGCCTAAGATCAAATATCAAAACAGATATCCTCATAATCGTTGCACCCAAGATGTCATAAGAAATACCCTTTCCTGAGCTAGAAACTACAAAATTACCTTTAATTTTATGTGAGATGAAAAGCTAGGGAGAGAGGAAGGAAGTAGTCGTGTAACTCATACCCTTTAAGTGCAGAGTGAATGTCCTATTTATAGCTGCAAACAACCTTGCTATTAGACATCAACTAGCATTCCCCAAACCAATATTTGGTTCTACCTACAACACTTCACAACAACTGAACAACTTAATAATTGCTCAGACCGAAATTCTATCTTTATAGAATCGGTTATATCGCTCTCTCTTGTGTAATGTTTTATCTTATAAATATCTTATATTTATAATCCACTAATTAAATATAACATTTTATATTTAATTAAATCATTTAATCTTTATTAAATAGTTTCATTACACATAATTAAATATAACATTTTATATTTAATTACGAATTAACATTTTAATTCGTCTTAGCTAATATTTTTTTAATCAGTATTAAATAATTATGTCATCATTACATTGACTAACCGTTTAGTCGTATAGGGTATCAATATGATTACATTTTCATCTAATCATATCTCTCAGATTCCATCCTTTAGGTGTGACTCTTAGGGACCAGTTGATTACTGCCATCTGTATGACAATAACGTCAAACTTTCTAGCTAGCTAGCCAACCGTTATTGATAAACGTGAATCAACTGGCTAAAATACAAAGTATACCCTGTGTTCCTTTAAGAGATTTATACGTGTTGTCGCACTAACTGTTGGGGACACTATCTCCACAGGAGAAACGAGAGGAGAAATAATAGGGCTCACTTACCTTGATAGGCTCACATAGACTCACTTTCTTTTGAGAAAGTTGCTCCAAACGAGCTTGAAGCACCTTGATCTCCTCTTTGAGTTCTTCTTTCTCCTGACATTTAGAGGCCATGCATGTAATTCCAAAATTCCATAGTTATTCTCCAACCATGTAGTAGATGCTCCCTTTACTCAAGCGTAGAGCCAATCCACAGGTCTCGAAATATATACCGTCACGCACGACATGTGCCAAGAAAGCTATATCCACTATAAGAAAATCTGATTTGGGCGACATAAAAAAGCGACTGCTGTAGGTAGTCGCCAAATTGGCGACTGAAAAGAACTCGGGCGACTGATATTTGGCGACACCTGTTTTTCCCAATTTTCCACTCACCGACAAAAAAGGCGACTGAATAGCCCATTTCAGTCGCCAAATTTGGCGACTACCTGTCGTAGTCGTCAAATTCAATGTTTCACTCACCAAATTGGCTTATACAGACAACAACTCCCCTTCCCCTTCACAATACACAATTTCATTTTCTTAAAAATAAAAAAAAAACAAAACAAAAACCGACGACACTACTTTTCGTCACCACCACTTAGTTACCCCGCCACCAGCACAATCACCGGATTCCGTCTGTAGGTTCCGTTCATTGCTCTTGTTTTTATCCTTCATTCAATTAAAGGTTTGTATGCTCTTTTAATTCAATTTCAATTTTTAGTTTGATTTTTGTTTTGTTTTGTAGATTTAGTGATTGTAGTATGTTCTTAAGATCGTATTAGCTTATTAGGTTGTAATTAATTAGGTTGTAGTAGCTAATTAGAATGTTAATTAGATAAATTGGGGGTTAGGGTTTATATAAAATTAATATAAGACGATATAGTTAGCCTTATTGATGTTAGTTAATTAGATTAAAGTAGCTTACTACGACGTTAATTAGATTATATTGTAGTAGCTTATTAGGATGTTAGTTAGTGTGAAAGACTATGTTGCTATGCTTTTAACTGTACAATTTGTCGTATTATATCGATTAACCTGCTAATATGCATAACACGTGGTCTCAACAAAATGATCAACGATAACATTATACCAAACGAAAGAAAAATCTGGCATGTGCACTCAAAACATTATAAACTTAACTGTTAATGTAGGTTTTGCCACCAAAACAAGCAAAATTCAGTTACAGAAAGACGCGCAACAAGTTTAATTAATCATTTATATATATCATTCCATCGTAATCCACACAAGGACACCAGGGTAAAGTGCAGGCAGTAGGGCAAAGTAGTCTCACCATACATTTTCAAGCTCCTTCTCACACGCATCATCACAGAGTTTTGGCTTTTGCTTTGGTGGGAAACCTGCTGCCTCAACATCACGAGACTCTATCGCCAAAGACATTTTCAATTTTAAATAACTCATTTTTTTTTAAAAAAAAACACAAATTTAGAAATTTGTAAGCTTTGTAGGGAAAAAATCATGTACCGTTTCTAGCCATTTCACATCATCGGAATCACTTGTAGTTCCATTTTTAAGAGCTCCTTCTGTTTGCGTGTCAACAGAGTCAAGGTGAGTTGTTTCTAAATTCGAGCGATGCGTTCAATAGCTTGCTCTGATAGAAGCTGATTCCAGTGTATTGCCAGCTCATCACTTGTGCCACTGCTTACCATCTCCACTGAAGAAATTGTGAGACTATCTCGATCTTCAATTCAGGCTCATCAAATACCTACAGAACAATTAACACAACATTGCAGATGGCAAAAGAGAGAGATACAATTGATAGAATTTGATCTTTTTAACTCCCTACAAATAGTAGCTAGCAAGTACTTAGTAGCTACACTGAATGTTTCCTACCAAAGATGAAATGAGTAGAATCCGGGAGAAAGAAAAAGTGTATTGATTATTGGAACAAACGTTTAAAATTTCTAATCTCATATAAAAACATCATCAAGGACCCGTAAGAGTGTAAGAGTAAATAAGACCTTTACTTCTTAAATATATACATGAAGAAACGGAGAACTCGTGTCCTTATTATACGAGTGCTCATCCAGGATCAAATCAACAACCGCTAATCTGGAAAAATAAAGGGGGGAAAAGGAAAGAAAAACTGATAGTCAAAAGACCTGGAAGATTGAAGACCAGGTCTGACTGATGCAAACTCATCTCCGACAATGAAAGCTCACTCACAAAACTTCTCTCAGATTTTGTATCAGAATCATTTATTTCATCTACATCCCTATGTCTCTTAGCTTGATGACTTGATTTTAAACTCTGACTGTTGAGATTACTTGTAATACTCCATTGAAGCGAATATGATATTCGGGTGGGGTAATCCCTTGAAGAGGTTCATTGATAGACTTATATGACTAGTGCTTAAAGGGATTGAAAGTATTACTCATATCAACAAAGTGCATTTTCTTTTCTGTTTATCCATGCGAAAAAACTCCATAGTTAAGCGTGCTTGGCTGAGAGTAGTCTTAGGATGGGTGACCTCCTAGGAAGGTTCCCGGGATGCGCATGATCGAGTGGGGACAAAATGCGCTGCAAAGGACTCGCGTTGGTCTGTGGGGCAATACATAGCCTGACGAGCTACCGTGGCTAACATTTCAGGTCCTAGGTTTGGGTCGGGGTGTTACAAATGGTATCAGAGCAACCCTACGACCGTTTGGTGAGCGCCTATGGTCTGGAGTACCCGGGTCACCAACCAAGCGGGGAAGGATTCCTGGTTTGGCTCGGCTGCGGTCGGATGTTGCCAGGCGCAACGAGGACGTTGTGTTCTTCAAGTGGGGGTGTGTAATACTCCATTGAAGAGAATAGGATATTCGGGTGGGGTAACCCCTTGAAGAGGTTCATTGATAGGCTTATATGACTAGTGCTTAAAGGGATTGAAAGTACTACTTATATCAACAAAGTGCACTTTCTTTTCTGTTTATCCATGCGAAAGAACTCCAAAGTTAAGCGTGCTTGGCTAAGAGTAGTATTAGGATGAGTCACCTCCTAGGAAGGTTCCCGGGATGCGCATGAGTGAGGACAAAATGCGTTGCAAAGGACTCGTACGTGTTGGTCTGTGGGGCAGTACATAGCCTGGCGAGCGACCGTGGCTAACATTTCTGGTCCTAGGTTTGGACCGGGGTGTTACATTACTCAATGAAGGTAACGATCCAAATGCATCCCGTGGGGTCCTTAACTGTACATCATCTTCAATAACTTCCACTTCTCCTCAAGGCTAAAAAAGTGTACAAATCATTAAATTAGGCTGTAATATCTAGATAAAACACCCACATAAAAAATAGAACTGATACAAATACAACTTTGGGCTAGTTCTTACAGTTCCTTCAACATCAACCCACTGTCGTCTGACATAGAATCGTTGCTTTCCACGAGTAACAACATTGACTGAACCATCATCAAGGCGACGATATTGGCGAATCTGATTTAGATAAACATCATTCAGTTCACATAGAATCGCTGCTTTCCACTAGTAACAACATTGACTGAACCATCATCCCGTGGGGTCCTTAACTGTACATCATCAGACTAAGCAAAATAGAAAACCCTCAAAAGTCTCTCTAGGGTTTCCCTGTGAGAGTTCCGTCTAAGTTTGCTTAGTTTCTTCCCTGCTTGTTAGGGTTTCGTCCCTATTTGCTTAGGGTTTTTCACGGACTGTCGTGTGTCTAAAGCAAGGTTTTCTAGGGTTCTCTTTATGGTAGGTAGGGGTTTTGTGGGCTTTCTCCATGTCTTTTGAACGCGGGATAGGGCAGAGGGAGGGCAAGGAGATTAATGAAGAAGAAGGATCGTTCATTTGGGATGTGGGAGACTCATCCGAGCAAGGGGATGATTTTAATACTATTCTGATAGGAAAGATCTAGTCGAATAAATCGGTTAATGCAAAGGCGGTAGTAGAATCGATGACAAAAATATGGAACACGAAGAATGGGTTTGTGGGTAAGTTGCTGGATGCGAAAGAGAAAACATTTACGTTCAAATTCCACGATGAACGAGATAAGATGAAGATTCCGGATGGGCAGCCATGGCACTTTTATAAGTTTTTGTGGTGCTTCAGCGAACCAAATGTAGACGATAGGATGACGGATGTCGCGCTTCATTTTGTTCCATTATGGGGTTAGGGTTTACGACTTACCGCTCAAAGGAAGGAGAAATCAGGAGAATATTCGCAGACTGGGTTCACAACTTGGGACCTTTATTGTTCCTGATGAAACACTCTTTAAGAGGTTGAACGGGCTGTTCGCTTGAGGATAATGCAGGATGTCCGAATACCCCTTAAGCCTGTGGTTCGCATTGGCCTTCCAAAGGGTAAGGTAGAAGAATTCAGCGTAAAGTATAAAAGGTTACCTACATATTGCTATGGGTGCGGGGTGCTAGGACACGGAGAAAAAGAATGTGAGGATGGGCCCTATGATGAAGGTGAATTGTGATATGACGAATCGATTAGGGCATCGCCATGGAAAGCTTTGAAAGCCATGATCCCTACTCGGTCTTCCAGGGCGCGGTCGTTGGCAAAGGAGTTCGAAGATGAAACTAATATGAAGGAAGGGAATGATCTGTCTGCCATGATTGGAAAGTTGCAACACGTTTCTATCAAGTCTCGAGGTAAGCCGACTCCACATAATGATAATGTCGTTTTCAACAATGTTAATTCTGATAACGTAAGTTTTGAGGAGAATGACATTGTTGATTCTAATGGGGTGAGGAGTATGGAAGGTATTAGTGAGGAAGGGGGGAGGGGGCAGATGATCAAACTGGTGAACAGAGTCCCCTAGTATTCAATACACTAGACTATGGGGAGGAGGGTGGATGTGGTGGTGTGCCTCCCAGTGGTGTGGTTATGAATTCTAGGAAGTGGAAGAGGCTAATGATCAATATGAGGGATAAGGGAGGGGCGGCTAATGAGCTATCCCCATTGGAGAAAAGAAGTCGGGAAGGGAGTGTCGATGAAGGAGATGAGGAGGTAGGGGCGAAAAAGCTAAGACTAAGCAGGGATGCGTTTTTACCTGAGGCGTTGGTTGAGGATGCTCAACCCCGCCCGGCCCAATGCAAATATTGAGCCTCAACTGCAGAGGGTTAGGCAACCCTGATGCAATAGGCGGGCTCCGTAATTTATTGCGGAGGGAGGCCCCCGACTTGGTTTTCTTGTGTGAAACTAAACTGAGTGGGTATGAAATGAGACGTATGAGATGTAGCATGACGGACTATGAGGGGATGGAAGTAGATAGTGTGGGACGATCGAGAGGATTGGCTTTTTGTGGAGAAAGAGCGTGGAATGCAATTTTCGAGCTGCATCAGTACACTTCATGGATTTTGATATTGGCCGAGATGGGGATGTGTGGCGGGTTACGGGCTTCTTTGGATGGCCGTCTGTGAGTGATAGACATCTATCATGGACTCTTTTACGGGAGCTAGGTGCGGAAAATGGACAGCTTACATGGTTGTGTTTATGGAACTTCAACGAAATTCTTTATACAACTGAAATGAAGGATGGTTGTAGACCCCAATGGCAGATGAACAACTTTAGGGAAGCGGTTGAGGATTGTGGTTTACATGATCTGGAGTTTGAGGGTTATGAGTTTACGTATGATAATGGGCAAGAGGACGGGGATAACCGACAATCTCGGATTGACAGAGCTTTGGGTAATGACAAATGGTTTGGTATGTTTCCAACAGCTAAGTTGACCCATTTGAAAAGGGAGTGGTCTGACCATTCGCCTATCCAAGTCACGTTAGAACCAGCGGCGAGAAGAGAGACTAAGGGCGGAAGATGCTTCCGCTTTGAACAATTATGGATTGGTGAAGATGGGTGCGAGGAGGCGATACGGAAAGCATGGGGAAATGGCTGTGGTGACTTAATGACTTCGCTAACTGACTATACGAAGGAATTACAGGAGTGGAAGGGCGTTAGTATTGGGAAAATTCTGAGGGATATTCATACTAAACGCAAGAGGCTTCGAATTCTTAATGAGGGGAGTCGGTCACGGCGAGTGTTGCGGGAGAGGCAGAAAATAGTGAAGGACATTGCGGAATTATTAAGGCAGGAGGAGGTGTATTGGAAGCAGCGCTCAAGGGCCCTTTGGTTGACTGAAGACGATAAAAATACAAAATATTCCCATCAAAAAGCGGATACGAGGAAGAAAACAAATCACATTGCTAAGCTGATTGATGAAGATGGTATCGAACATGTCGAGATTGACGCGAAAAATAGGGTGGCCCAAGGCTATTTTGAACAACTGTTTACATCTTCGGGAGCAAGGGTTGATGAAGAGTTGCTAGATGTGGTGGATGGTCGAGTCACGACAACTATGAATGATATGCTTCGGGCTAGCTATACGGAGGATGAGGTTACTACTGCGCTCAATCAAATGCATCCTCTGAAATATCCTGGCCCTGATGGTATGAATGCTTTATTTTATCAAACGTATTGGCATATTGTGGGACCAGTTGTGGTGCAAACGATTCTTTATATTTTGCGGGGTAATCCTTTTCCACCCGGGTTTAATAAGACACATATTGTTCTTATACCAAAGAAAAAAGCCCATGATAAGATGTCAGATTTTCGCCCCATTAGTTTATGTAGTGTGGTTTATAAACTAGTTTCGAAAGTGCTTGCGAATAGATTAAAAGTTTTTCTCGGTGATATTGTGTCTATTAATCAATCGGCCTTCACCCTAGGTCGTCTCATCTCGGATAATATTCTAGTTGCTTTTGAACTCTTTCATCACATGAAAAATACGAGACATGGGGAAGGGCATATGGCCCTCAAGCTTGACATGGCCAAAGCTTATGACCGTGTGGAATGGCTCTTCCTTGAGCGGGTGCTTTAGCGGATGGGTTTTGACCGTGGATGGGTAGAAGGGGTAATGCACTGTGTCTCTTTGGTATCCTTTACGGTTAAAATTAATGGTGTGTCGACTGAGGAGTTTACTCCAAGTAGAGGCCTTCGCCAAGGGGATCCGATCTCGCCCTACTTGTTTATATTGTGTGCGGAAGTCCTATCGGGCAAGCTCTGAAAGGCCGCTGAACTTGGCTCTATTAGGGGTACACGAGTGGCCCCAAATTCCCCAATGGTTTCTCATTTACTCTTTGCAGATGACAATGTTCTGTTTGTTCGAGCGCGGGATTCAGAAGTGAATGTGATCAAAAATATTCTTTCGTCTTATGAGGAGGCTTCGTGGCAAATGGTGAATTTTAATAAGACGACCGTATCTTTCAGCAAAAGCACGAGTGGCGAGAGGACAACTCAGATTGCAACTAATTTGGGGGTGCGTATTGTCGAAAGCCAGGACAAATATTTGGGATTCCCGACAGTACTGGGACATTTAAAACAAGTTCTGACTCGGATCATTCGGGAGAAACTATGTCGCAAATTGCAAGGATAGAATGGTATGGTCCTATCTAAAACAGGAAGGGAAATATTGATAAAGGCGGTTGCCCAATCTATTCCCACCTACGCTATAAGTGTATTTAAACTCCCTGCGAATTTTTGTGACGAACTCCGATCGTTAGTTTCTTGTTTTTGGTGGGGATGTGAGAACGGGAAAAGGAAAATTTCTTGGCTCGCTTGGAATAAACTTTGTCAACTTAAGCAGCAGGGCGGACTCGGGTTTCGAAATTTTCACGAGTTCAACATGGCTCTCTTGGGTAAGCAAGCTTGGAGAATGATCACTAATCGGGACATTTTAATGGTACAAGTGTTGGGAGGGAAATACTTTCCGAACCGGTAGTTTATGAAAGCTGAGTTGGGTACGAATCTGAGTTACACATGAAGGAGTATTTACGATGCAAGGGAAGTCGTCATGACGGGTATAAGGCGGCGAATTGGGAATGGGTTGAGTACTCGGGTGTGGTATGACCCATGGGTCGTGGGAACGAATACGAGAATGGTCCTGTCTCCTTTAGGTAACGCGTGCGATGACCTGTTGGTGGCTGAACTAAGAACAACGGATGGGGCAAACTGGGATTCATCAAAGGTCAGATCCTTGTTTCTCCTATTCGAACAAACTCGCATCCTTAATACTCGAGTGAACAGGGATGAAGCGGAGGATGATTGGGTATGGGATTTGGAGAAAGATGGGGAATACTCGGTGAAGTCGGCCTATAAAGCTTTAATGGTAAATTACGGTGTTGAAGAGGGGCCATCAGATACTACGAATGCAACCTGGCTGTGGCGTAAAATATGGAAAAGCCAAACCTTACCGCGTGTGAAGGTTTTATTCTGGCAGTTCTGTAATGGAGCAATTGCAACAAAATGGAATTTATCAAGACGTACGAAATCTGTCGATGTTTTATGTCTGGTTTGCTTGAGTGAGGTAGAAACGGGGCTCCACTTTGCAGGTGGTTGTACGCAACCCAAGTGGGCCTGGGAGGAACTGGATATTAATACTCCTAACATTACAGGATATAATAGTGTGAGAACTTGGGTGGAGGACGTGGTTAGGGAGCTCGATGTGCGGGAGGTGGTTACTTTTATGACGGGAGTTTGGGCGTTGTGGGAGATGCGAAACAAGGTGATTTTTGACAACAAATCACCAAGGCAAGAGTTGATTACTAGAAGGGTCAAAGATTTGTTGGCGGAACTGTCCACATGGGGAGAGAACAAGGGGAAAAACAGAGGGCATGGGGTTGACAGGGGGTCGGCGATGGGTGATGGGAACAGTGAAGGGGGACGGAGGGAAGGCTTCACAATTATGGTGGATGCGGGGGTGAAGGAAGGTTGTGTCACCGGGATTAGAGCGTGGTGTAGGATAGACAATGAGCCGATTTTATGGGCCTGGGAGGAACGGAGGCATGAGGAGTTGGAAGTCCGAGTAGCAGAAGCGGAAGCGGTCCTTGTTGGACTCCGGATAGCACAGCGACAACACATCCGTAACATCACAATTGAAGGTGACTGGCAAGGGGTCATTGAAGCTCTGAAAGGAAGGAAAGGCCGAAGCGATTTTCATGTTCTTATTAGCGAGATTTTGTCTTTTAGCGATTCGTTTTTTTGATTCTATTACTTGGTTGTCGGTTAGTAGGAAACGGAATGGAGTAGCCCATCTATTGGCTCACTCTTGTTTATGTGGTGTAAGTAATTTCTTCGAAGGCTCGTCTATTCTGAGCTACCTCGTTGAAATTGCTAAAGCCGATTCAGCTATTAATTAATAACCCCCGGTGGGATTTCAAGGAAAAAAAATAGATAACCCTCAATTTGACTTAACCCTAACCGTAAAACAATTATAAATTTACATTCAATTCATACTAACAAATCAATTACTACACAAAATTGTATGTAAGCAACAATAATAAGACTTATTAAAAGAACTTACATAAAAATGAAGTAAAAAACATATCAATATCAAATTAGGAATTAGATGAGTAGAAGAGTGAGACGGCGACACTGGCCATGGAATCAGTGGCGAGGCGTCAGTGGGTCGGTGGTAGGTCATTGGTGTGGTGTGGTGTGGTGTGGTGTGGTAGGGTGTCGATTGGCAGAGTGAGGGAATGGAGGAAATGGGGCGTTACTTTTTTGTTAGAGCTTCGAAAAAATGAATGGGGAAGGGTAAACACAGTGTCTCGTGTAATATACCAGAAGAAGTTAGTAGTCCTTTTGTTTTCTTTTAAATATTGGCATTGCATTGACATGGGTTTAGTCAGAACCCCGATGTAAATAAACATGCAATAGACATGAGTTTTACAAAACATCACATGTCCATTAATATCATAACTCATGGACATGGATTGTAAAAAACAACCGATGTACATAAGTTTATAAGCACATCGGATTTTTGAAAAATTCCGATGTGCAAAATTATTACATCGATTTTTTTTCAAAAATCTGATGTGTATTAACCGATGCTGTTTAGAAATTTTGTAGTAGTGAATCTAGCAAAACGAAAACTCGACCTAATTTAGAAATTGTTTCCAAATTTCAATATAGTGGTGGATCTATGAAGGTAGCAGTAGGGCATTCATATCCAGGTTGACAACACTCCTAATCGTCCATGCAACATTGCAACCATACGTAGTCTCGGAATACTCGTTCTTTGTTTTGTCCTAATCTTGTTACCTCTCAAATTTGAAGCATGTTCACATAACGCGTGAGAGTATAGTTGACATTGATGAGTCGTGGCATTCTTAAAAAAACGCAAGTAGGCTGCACGATTAACGGATTAAGCACGATTAATAGAATCAATTATCCAGCTTCATTAAGGATAATGTACCCTTATTAGGATATACGGAGTATACTATGTATAATCCAATCTTGTTGAGGAGCCACTTGCCAGTTTAATATCATTGCACAAAGGGTGACCGTCAATCTTTAAATATTCACTAAATGCTCCACTATTAGTATATAAATGCTCCACTATTAGTATAAGGGTCGTATCCTTTTAATTTACGCATAGTCAAACATTAAATTACATTCTTATAAGCTAAGCGTTAAAATTCAGTAATTCATGCAAGATTGGGTTACATCCAAATTCCAAATGAATGCAGAAAGAATCTATTAAGTCGAAGAAATCTTTACCACCCAATTAATAATGGGATATTCTACGGTGTACTCTCGTGTTTTTCGGATTTCTGTGTTGTATCCCTACATTTTATAAATTCTATGATATACCCTTTAACTTCTTACTTATTCTCCATAATGACCTTCTCCAAATCTCCATTAACACTATTACTTTAAAAAATCATAATTTGACATTTATTTTGACTTATTAATGTGGTATCACCATTCTATATAGAAAGTATCACAAATATCTTTAAATAAGCACAAACTTCTAATGAAAAACATATGTTATGAAACATGAAATATTAATAGCAATTGATGAAATTGAGTTAGATTTGTGTACTATTTGGTTGATTAATGGTAATTCGGCGAACTAATAAGTAACTGAGAAGGTTGTCGAGTAATTAAAATGTTAAATAAACGATTTAATAGATAAATTAAGAAATTAAGCTAGCAAAACCAATAAAATAAGGTCATTGTATAGACTAATGTATAGAGTTTAAGGGCATACCATAGAATTTAAAAAATATAGGGGTACAACGTAGAAAATTGAAAAACTCGAGGGTACACCGTAGAATATCCCATTAATAATCAATAAGTGGCATACTATCCGTTTTCAACTAAAATAGAGGGATAGACCCTTAATTTATTAAGTGATAAATTCTCTCCTCTTGTATAGTCGTATGACTTGTATCTATATGAAACACTTTTTTTTTCTTTGTTTTGGGTCGCATTACAATAGGAGGATTCGATCCTGGGACCTCCAGAGACCTGTTGTTTATAATAAGTCCGTTTTAACCACCAGACTAAGATATTTTCGGTGACACGTGTAAACTATATGAAACACTCATATGTAATAATATATGGGTTTCTTCACACTAAGGCGGTATGCCTTCAATGATTCATAAATAACGCCATGTTATTTGTGGCTTAATATTAATTCAGTTTAGCTCAATTTAACGCAGCTCTATTTAAATTAATAGTCGCTTCCGATTTATTCAGTTCTACGTACCTTCGTTTAATTCTGCTCGTTTTAATTAAAAAACAAAACTTTAATATTTAATCTCACTTTATAAGTAAATCATTTAATGATTTGTCATACGTATCCAAGCAACACTTTAATAGTTTAATGTAAGACAACTTGTACACAAACGTAGTTTTAACAAGTTTAGAGACTATTAGGATAAGGTAAATAGTTAGCGCCATTTGGTAAAGCTCAGTCTCCATGCGACCTCCATGCAACCATGCCACTCTCTTACATGTAATAAATACTAAGTCTTGCTTATGACGGGTCACTATTTGTGACGGGTCACTATTTGTTACGGATATTTTGTGAGATAAAATGAATATAAAATGAGTTAGTGGAGAAAGGGGACCACATGAATAGTGTCAAAGAGAGAGAAAAAGTGGATATTTTGTGAAAAGAAACGGTATCCGTCACAAGCTTGTGACGGATATCGCCATCACAAATGAGAATTTGCGTGTAATAAATGGGAGTTGTAATAATAATGAGCGTATTATATGTGATAAGTGAAAATTCAATAATAAAGAGTATATATGAAAGGATGAAGTCAAAATTGAGAGTCACCTAATAACGTTGTATTATTATAAGATAGATAAACAATGGAAATTGAATCTCTCTCTTTTCCTCCCCTCTTCTTCCCTTCAATTTTCTCAATCCAAACACACCTTTAATGACTCTATCACTCTATTCGAATGAAAAAGTCTTAGTCTAATTGCTAAGAGCCTAAGACTGAGACTATGTGGTTAAATAAATAAAATATGTTCATTAGTTTATCTAATTCATTAGAGTATTGTATATGCAAATAACTAGTTTTCGGGTTGTTTTCAAATTGTATTATCTATTATAGGAATTAAATTATAAATGTTCATAAATTTTGTTTTATATCTAACGTTGTGCACTTTTTTTTTTTATCAAAATTCGATTTTTTTTTATATCTAACTTTTATACACTTTTGTTTATGACTTGATTTTCGCAAAATATTTCAATTAATGATATTAATCTATACACTATTCCTGGTTAATATATTAATATTAAGTTATTTTTATTATTTTTTAATTTAGTATTATCGCTCCTGTTTTTTTTCGATTGTTGTAAATTGTTAATTATTATTGTTTATTATAATTATGGATTGGATATAAATTGTTATGTAATAGTTCTAGACAGACGACGTTCGGAATTATTATATTTTCTTGTATAATATTTAAGGTCATGTTATACATATTTTCTCCGCCTATTATAATTCCTCCACGGTGGGCGCCAAAATGTTTTGGTCAAAAATTACCTAAACGGGTCGAGAATTACCAAAAGTTGTTAAAGTCGGGTTATAGTGATCTTTGGGAGAAATAAATGGTATTTGTGTTAGAAGTCGTAAAGGTAGAAAGAATTAGGAAAATTAAAAGAAGTAAGAGGCGGAGGAACGCAAGGAAAGTTGTTGACGCGGGAAACCCGTTAGGGAAAAACCGCGGGGGAAACCGAGTTCCGCCAATTCCACTAGAAAGTTCGACCAGAAAGTCGAATAATATTACAAGTGTTTTTTGCTTAATTCTAGTGAGAGAAGTGTTCTAATGTATTGTTCTAATGTATTGTTCTAATGTGTGGAGTTGTCTTGAATGCCCTCTTCATGCTGCTTCTCTTTCTATTTAAGCTCTCCTCTTCTATTCGTGACCGTTGGATCAAAGCATTATCCAACGGTCAGATTCTGGGTGCAGGGTCTGCAGGCTTCTTTCCAGCTTTTTCCCTTTTTCAGTTCTCTTTCCCCCTTCCCTTTTTCCTGAGCATCTTTGTCTTATATCTCTTTTGGGTCATGCTTGGGTCTTCCTCAACAAGCTACCCATACCCACTTGCTATACTCTTCACGTGACTCCATCCCTCTTTTGTGTTTCTTGATTCCTTCTTCTATGCTCTCATTTTATTATTGACTTTGACTTACTTTAATTCCTCCACCCATACGATGACACGTGTCGAGGAGTCAAAATATTAATTTTGGGGTCCAACACTAGTGGAGAGTTTTTCCCTATAAAAGAAGGGCTAAATGAAGGAAAGAAAAGCAGCAAAAGAAGATACCTCTAATCCTCTATAAGAAAGCAACATTTTAATTTGCAAAAGAAAATAATTTAATTAGAATGGCATTGCCTTCAATAGTATGTTTAAAGTCTGTATACAACAACAAATACTTGCGTTATCGTAGCGAAGACGTTCAAACCCATGGCCTTCTTCAATTTTCCGGAGAAAAGGTTATGGATTCACTAGCCCAGTTCGAGGTGGTCACGGCCACCGTTGGTGGTGGCCTTGTCCACCTCAAATCCCGTTACACCAATAAGTTCTTGGTCAGGTAGTAATCATTTGGCCAAATATTTTATTTGCTTCCCAACACATGAAAACTAACCAGCTAGTACTGTTTTATAGAATGACCTAATGATGTTACCTAATGGCTAATGGTATTGAACTAAAGTACACCGATTTTGTTATTATTATTATTATTATTATTATTATTATTATTATTATTATTATTATTATTATTACTACTACTGCTGCTGTTTTATTGTTTTATTATTATTGTTCATGTTATTTATGGTGGAGGTGTGGTGTCCGGTCGTGTTTGTAAGTTGTTAACGCTGCTACTTATTAGTTGCGAGCAAAACCGGATATCCGCACCTATTTTAAAATTCGGATCGGATATCCAGTTTTCAAAATATGATTTTTGGCGATCTATATCCAGATCCAAATATTCGGATATCCAAAAATTCGGAATTCGAAAATTTGGATATCCAAATTTCGGAAACCGGATTAGATCTAGTTTTAAATGCTTAGTAAAAATTAACAAATGGTCCGGTGCAGAATGAATCATTCAAAGATTATCAGAAGGATTCATTCTTCGACTAATGAGTATATTTTGTGCTCCAAAACCAAACAACGAAAAACAAAAAGACAATGTGTATAATGAATATGCATTTCTTTTGTCACATTTCTCGATTATATTTATAACAATGGCAATCAATATGTACTACGTATCAAACAATTCAAAATATAATGGTAAAATGTGTTTTTTTCTTTTTTTCTTTTATTAATTTTTACGATTCGCATCGGATTCGGATATCTAATTTTAAGAAAATCACAATCTACGTGCAATCCATATTATTCGGAAAAATTCGGATCGGATATCCAATTTGAATGATATCCACATATTCGGATTATTTTTTTCGAATTTCGGATCGGATTCGAAAAAAATTCGTATCGGATTTTTTGCTCTGCCCTGCTACTTATATAGTCATATTCCTAGTTTCCTTGTACAACTGCTCCGTACATTATTTTGTAAAAGTTATATCCAAAGTGTACATATGTTTTTTTGCATAAATATAAAGAAAAAAATTAAAAAATTATTAAAAGTACAATTAGAAGTATATAAGATTTTTTTTTTATTAATTTAGATGTATGATGGTGGATTAAAGGTGGTCATTTAACAATATTTCGTAAATAAATAATCATAATAAGGATATTTAAATCATTTTGTTTTTGGCTTTATTTAGATTAGGACTTAGGCCAATTTCTTTTGTAGGGTACTAATTTTTGTTAATTATTGTGGAACAAATATTTACAGTGTACAAGGATTCACAATCACTTCCCAACTTCGTGCGCTGTCATGGTGTCACCCTAAAATTCATTTTGATTGGAAAATACTGGTTCTTGGTTAGTACTCTCCATTCAACTCCACATTGCCCATGTATTCCTTTTCCGTCCATTCAACTCCACATTACACCTTTTCTTATTCGGTTGTACTTTTATTACTATAATACTACTAGGGCCCACTTTTTCTATACAAATTACACATAATCCAAAACACTTTATATCTATTTTTTGTACTTTTAATAATATAATATGGTTTTCTTAATACTTGTGCATAAACCAAATGTGCAATGTAGAGTTGAATGGAGGGAGTAGTATAGTTGTCCACGGCGTCCTGTCCATTAGGCCCTCCCGCCCAGCCCGAATATTTCGTGGGCTTGGACAAGTATTTTTTACCCGAAAAATTAAGAGGGCGGGCTAAACCCAGCCTGCTAAGTTAAATGAGTGGGTATGGACAACAAGAAAAGCCCGTGGGCCGGCCCATTAGGCCCGTTTACAATTTAAATAAGTGGAAATTGTTAATTACCACCTAATATTTGCCGTATTTTACAAATAACCACCTTGTATTTCGTTTATTACAAATAACCACCTCCATTATATTGTATATATGCGAACTCTCACCGTATCTCATTCTCGATCATCATATAGCATAGTTTCGAACGTATTAAGTGAATAAACTATAGACTGACCATAATACCCTTAATTTAATTCACTCCAAACCATCATTACCATCTAATTAGAAGAAAAACAAAATCAAACTTTTCAAACTCAATCATACAAGTGATACAACCACAATCAAAATAATATTTGAAAAATCAAAATCCACAATCAAAATTATGAATAAGGAGCCGATCATATTTGCACAATCAATCATAGATTTTACACAATCTCAAAGACTAAGTAATATCCTGAAATGCTATTATCTTTCCACATTTACAACTATGCATACCGTCTTATTTTCGGTGAAATGGTGGGTCTGGGGTGACAATGCGGAGAGTAGCAGTGGTGTCGTGGTGAATAATCGAAGTTTTTCGTGAATGGGTGGTGGTCCGTTGGGGTTGGTGAGTAGACGGTGGGAGGACATGTGGTGACGGATAAGGCGATGGCAAGTGATGCTTTGAGTTTGTTCTTGTTCTCGTTTGTGATGGTGGGCAATAATAATCTAGCAGTTCAGAAGTTAAGATGATATTTTTTGGTTGATTGGGAATTTGATGATGATGATGAATTATTGGGGGTGTTGGTGGATGAATGATGATGTTTATCTCTGAGTTGTAAGTTTTACTGTGTTTTTGATTTTTGAGTGAATTAACAAAAGGGTATTTTAGTCTTTTATAGTATATTACTTTACCGAGCCCGGACTTGAATAAAATGGCGATCGGGAATGAAACATGGGGGGAGTTCGGATATATACTGTATAATGGAGGTAGTTGTTTGTAATAAACAAAGTATAAGGTGGTAGTTTGTAAAATACTCCCTCCTATTCTGAATAACTGTCACATTTGCCGTTTTCATCTATTCACGTAATTGTCACATATTCCATTTTGGGACATTGTTTATACTTATTTTATTCACTCTAACCCACAATAATACCTCACCTTCCCCCATAACACTACTTATTTTAATCACCTCTACTCACAATAATAATCAATAATACATTCCCTCTCTCCAATCTTCCCACCCCACACATTACTTTACATTAAACAAATGAATTCCTTAATTCCCGTGCCCAACCCGAAATGTGACAATTATTCGGAATAGGAGAGAGTATGATAAATAGCAGGTGGTAATAAACAATTTTCCCTTTAAATAATTTACTTTTACTCTTAAAAAAACATTTTTTAAAGAAAATTGTATTAATTTTATAGGGATATGGAACCTTAAAATAATAATATGAAAAATATAATAAGTAAAGTAAAACAATTAATATATAACGAAAATGTTTATATATTTTAATTAATATAAAGTCTAAGTTAGATATATAAATGTTCAAACAGTAATGATTACGTCTAATCTTTGTGTCTAACCTTACATGTATTTCTTTACTAAACATAAATTTATGCATCTCGCTTCAACTTTCACATCAAGGTATGAAATATAAAAAAAAATAGATTAATATAAATCATTTTATACCAAATACTTCATTAACAGTTAAAGTTTTATATATGGCCACCCGACTTTTGTATAAAGGGCGGGTAAGGGCAAGGATAATTGGCCCATAACTATGGCCCGGTCCGCCCACTAAGTCTTAACGGGCAACCTTTTTCTTCACGACCCGGCCCACGTCCGGCCCAAGCCCGCATTTGAACAGCTCTAGTTAGTAGTAACTCAAAACCTTCAATTAAAATTAATGTAATCGCGTAATTTGTATGAGTTATTTAACTAAAATAGATTAATTTTACTCAAAAGTTTAGAAGATATGATCTCTTACTAAATAAGGACTAAAATTCCATAGACACTTGCTCGTTTTTTAACACGAATCAAGGCCATGTAAATTAACGCTGTGATTATTTATCTACGCTCCTATAAATGATTTCCTTTTTTTAGGTGGTCAACTAATCACTATTGGATTACGGCGTCAGCCGAAAAGCCCAATGAAGATCAAACCAGTTGGGCTTGCACATTGTTCAAGCCCACGTTCATTGATGGCGACACAAAGAAAGTTAGACTACTCCACGTCCAATTGGGTCACTATGCTTGCTTATGGCGAATTGATGCCCCGTTTGACTCGTGCCTATATGCGGGCTCTAAGGACCCAGACCATGACTCATGCGACATAGTCACGGTCGTAGACTGGTTGTCCATCAACAAACTTCCAAAGAATGTGGCCTTTAAAGGCCGCGAGAGTGGAAAATATCTAGGTGTTGTTACGGTATGGGAAGGCTCATTTTTACAATTTTCATTTGATAACCCGACTGACCCAAAGTGTGCTCACGAAGTTATCACGTCTCCAGACGGTACGATTGTAATTAAGTCCAAGTATAATGGCAAGTTTTGGAGGCTTGGTGATGGAGATTGGATTATGGCGGATTTAGCCGAACCGGGAAATGATACTAATGCCATGTTTAGGGCAAATGTGATTGATGTTGGAGTTGTGGCTTTGCTAAATATGTACAAGACTTGGTATGTTAAACGTTATACAACTGCAAGTCCTATGGAAAGTTTGTTGAATGCTGCTACCCAATCTGTTGATCAATGGACTTTGTTGGAGGTTAAGGATTTGGGTCCATGAGGCCCATTATTCAGGCATGTGTGAGTTAGTCCACCTTAAGGCTCTGTTTGACAAAATTAGTTAAAAAGGTACCTAAACCTGAAAAAGGTACCTAAAATCTAAATTTCACCGGGTTTTTAATTTACACTTTTTAAATTACTTCTTGTATATTTGAAAAGGGTAAAGAATTTGTTGAAATTGAGAGTGTATGTGTATTTTAATTTATTTTTTAAACTCCCATAGTAATGTTGGTTGACATAAATTGAAAGGGAGTGGTACTTGTGTCATTGTGTGTGTAGAATGGGTGTCTATATTGCTCTATTATAAAGCATAGCTTGTTGTTTTCAAATTTGAATGAATGAATAAATGGTGGACTTTTTATTCAATATAATTAATGTTTGTTATGTGGATTGTTGTTTTTGTGTTGCTTTCTTTTTATTTCAATGAAAGAACTACTTTATATATAAATGTGAAAAAAGTAGATCAATTGGATGATTGATAAAATGATAGTTATAGGTTAAGCTAGAGAGTTATTAGTGCGTTGCACGGATATTAAAATAATCGGCTAAAATTTAGATGTATTGTTTAAGAAATGTTTTAGCCTCTATGGTGTAAGGGGGCTGTAGGGCAATTTTAAGGATAATATAATTTGATTAACGATCATTATTGCTTCAATATGAGGTCTGATTAGCTAAATTAATTGACATTAAGATGACACATTTTTTTCTTTTATATAGTAGTTTTGAGAGGTTTAATGGTTAAAAGATAACAAATAAAAATGTGTCATCTTAATGTCAATTAATTTAACCTAAATGAATTTTTATTTTGTTATCTTAGTTTAACCTAATAACCTTTAGCACATAACTAACCACCCTAACTAATGAAATCAACTTATTACCCCTTCAAACAATCAACTCTACTTGTGCTCCTACTCATGGCTCACATGAAACACCGTTCCCCCCCCCCCCCCCCCCCCCCACCCACACACACACACACACACACACAAAAAAACTACCTTACTCGTTAGAAAATCAACCTACTTAGCAGAAACCAATTCGCACCCTCAAACCCCATATCTGTATCTCGTGAAATTAGAATCAATTGAACATGGTAAAAGAAATCTATTTATCTAATTGCATGCATGAGGCAACATTCTCTATATATTATGCTCTTACTCCCATTTCACACTAAAACATTTATTTTTGTTCTTTTTACCCTATTCCCTTAACTAACCACGTCTTTTTTGTTCAAAGAATTTCAAAAATAAAACAAATCTAAGAAAATAAGCTTACCTTCATCAACATCATCGATGATATTTTTTGGTATAGTATTCTTCAATCTTCATAACCATCACACGCCTTGCTGATTGCTTGGTGACCATCACTTTACTATAAAAGTTAGAGCATTTATGAGTTAAAAGGGCACACATTTTTTCAAAAAGAATTTATTACCCTCTATTATAATTACAGTTTTTTTTATATGGGTTTATTATCTCCTCTATCATTATGGTATATTATATTGATATATTGTATATTCGAAATTATAATACTCCGTATATGATATGATCAAAAAATTTCTTTTACATTAGTAATAAAATAGATCGAATTTTATGGCCGAAAAATGGCTTATCTTAGCCATTGACGATTCATAATAATATGTATATTTCCACTTAATTATGTTAAATTATATTACACTCTATTAAAATACACAAATTCTCATTTGTGACGGACATATCCGTCACAAACTTGCGAAGGGTCAAGTAATTTAAAAATAGACCCGTACAATTTTTGTACGGGCATAAAACTAGTATTAATTTATTTTGATTTGGTTTACTTGATTTATTAGGGAAAATATGGGGATGAATGAGATAAAGATGAAAGAGAGCTATGGTGAAATGAGTTGTTAGTTTTTATTTTTTTAATCTCACCTAGTCAAATCAATTTAATGACATCAAGTTCTATATACAACTATTTTTTTTATATAATGCATTATACAAGCGTATGACGGATATCGACCGTCATAAATAAGAATTTGTGTATATTAAATGGTACAAATTCGACCCGTCGCAACGGGTACCTCCGTCTTAAGCAAAACCGAATGATCGTATTTTCTTTCTATTTGCTTTATTGCGGTCTCCAAGACGTAGCTTTGACTTTAATAGACGTTTTTATTGTCTAAAAATACAAATTAGTTATTAGCATTAAATGAATAGTTTTCTTATAAAAATGAGTTGTCTCATAATATAAGATAATCTTATTGTAACAATACGACCCATCACGGTCGTAACACACCCCCAATAAGATGAGAGGTATGTTTTTGGGCTCATTATTTATCCTCATTTAAGTTCAAAAGCACAAGGCCTTGTTACTAAGTGGTGGGTGGAAATTATTATAAACATATCACAAGCCTCACATTCTATCGATGTGGGACAACTTTCCTACCACACTCTTGGGGTGTTACACTTATTCTAACATTTGTGTAAGGAGCATGTTTGTCATTTTGTAAAAATAACTTACCTAATATGGAAATAATAGATCAAATAAATAATATACATAAATAGATAATAAATGAACGGGATGGGGGAGTAGGAGTGTCATACTCATATTATAGTCGTATGAGCTTTTTACAACTGTAACAATGTCGCTTAATTGTAATTTAGGATTTTTGGTCACCATATACTCGAGATAATATGTTGTTATGTACGACAACGAACATTGAATAAACTTCATTTGTATGCAAGCAAGTCTCCCGTAAAATGGTTATGCAATAACGAAAGACCTTAATGCTCTTATTATAAAGTGGTGATTGGTAGTAACTAGTAAGTTATTTTAGTGGAGGTTTTCAGTAGATAATCGCTTAGTTTTATAATAATGTTATATAAAACGGTTTTATATATGTCATTGTTGGTTATATGCTCCTATATAAACCATATATAATGATAATACCTATTATTACGGCCCGTGCATTTTCTGCACTAGTTTAAAACTAGTATTACTAAAAATAGTACTTCATCCATTTTTATATAATGTACCCATTTTATTAAAATACTACACTCATATATTCAACAAATGGGAACATTATATAAAAACGGAGGATAGTAAGTCTTACCATTATCAAGAGACTGTCCTCTAAAGTTTGTGTACTAAAAGTTATATAAGTTGAGTTACACATTAGTAAAAATTATAAAAGTTTGTTAATTCATAATAAACTCGGTTACACAATTTAAACAAGATATCACGACTATCTTATGTTATATAGAAATTGTATTTGAAATCCCCTTAAGTATGAATCATACCGAAACAGCAAAACGTAAAGAAAACAGTGGTGGAACAGAGCAAGTATATTCTTTAAAGGTTAATTTTTTTTTAACAACCGTGAAGGTTCATGTAGCTTCAACTGAAGCCGCAAGGAACCTCCTAACAATTATACCAAAAGGGGTCAAAACTCCCGAGTTCAACCAATCGGGATAGATCCACCAAAAAAAGCCAACTACACCCAAAACAAAGAGTCGAGCATAGGTATCAACACAAATCCTTTGCCTTCTATTCTCAACTCCTGCAGTCCTGCTTCTTAAACTGTACTGTTGCATTTGCATGTCCGATAAGGTTGCAACTTGCAAGGTATGCATGCATCAGTCTTTCCAATTTTCAAAATAAAATAAATAGCCGTCTTTGATGAAATCAAATAAGGGGTCTATGGCAACAAATGAAGAAAACTCATACACGGTGTTCTTTATAAAACCAAACGGATGCATTGGCTAGAGCATTTACTAATTACAATCAAGTAACAAGCTGGTGCTAACAATACAATATTTTTGGACCACCGCTACAGAAAAAAAAAAAAAAATTCAATAGAAAATACGTAAACCAAAGTGTTGCCTATATACATGTATTTTACATGTAAAACAGACAAAGGAAACCTTTTCACGCACTGTAATCAGCATCATAAAATTTATCTTCTGGATAGTAATCAGCTGTCACGGTGTTACCACCAAATTTCCGGCCTCCGAGCATACTCTTTGCACTAGCACTGGCCACAGTATCAGCGTACTCCAGGAACACCTTCAGTGAAACAAGTCGCATAACATTGGACACAGGAAGAGCCATCATAATTATTTACTAAATTTCCCCCATGTTACTTCAGTGAAACTCTCACAAAATAATCACATCACGTGACACCGCATCACATTCAACACATGCAGCAGAGCTAGATTTTCAGATAAACATAGGAAATGCTACACAAATTGCATGCAAATTATACTGGAGGTTTATCCGAATAAATTTCCTTAACCTGTGTGCAGGGCCATCATTATCTTTCAAGGAACAAATATTCAGATTTAAATAGTCTCATAACAGCAAAGTTTAAGAACCTTGTGAACTCACTCGCCAATTACCAATTAGTTTCAACACGAGAAGCGGAGTACAAACACACTCTTACTCCAGATACCTCACACTCAGGTTGTGACTTCAGCTCTCAGCTACAGCACATACATTTCATATAAATTCCAGTATAATGCACTTACTGCATTATACATCTAACCTATGCTTGTTGTTGATTAACTCTGTACTAGCTAAATACAGGCATGTCACCAAAAATAAACTGACCTAAATCCATGTGTGTGCAATTTGTTAAGTTTAGTAGTCCCTCCATCCCTTTCATGTCATCCACATTGTTAATTTGGCCCATACCAAAATAACTGGCACCTTTCTATAGCTAGTAAAAAAAGGTGAACTTATTATACAATCCATAAATAACTTCTAATGTGGTATCTATACATGTAAATCATTTACGTCACGGTATTGTAATGATTCTGGTTAATTCAAACAGAACCTGTATAGATGGGATGGCGCTCGTTCTATAAATTGAATATTCTCAACAAAAAGTCATGTAAGTTGTAACATAAACCAAATATGGACCGCTACCTTTCCAACACCGGGGAGCAGCTCGCCTTCTGTATTTGGCCGAGGAATAATGATATTCACCAATACTCCTAAAGCAAAAAAAATTGCTAGTTAGTTTAAACTTTCAACGCCAGTTAATTGTGTAAATACATTGATAACTTTACATGACAAGACAGTGACTAACAGAAAGATCAGAATACTACCTTGACAACTGAAAACAAACTTCAACATACATTCAGGGTTTAAATCTTGAACAATGACCATGAGACAACCAAAGCACGAAACAAATAAAAACTCCACTTCAGGCCCTGCGCTAATCTTTAGTTCCAATTAACTGTGTAAATTGGAAGCTTTACATGACAAAAATATGACTCACAGAAGGATCATATTTCCGTCTTGACTACTGAAAATAAACTTCTACATATATTCAAAATTTTGATTCTATAAATGCCTACCAAGGACCAATGAGAGAACCAAATCATGAAACAAATAAACACTATGTCACTCGCACGACACTAAATTTTCTACGGGCCTTCTATAAATTTGAATGAACATAGATGGGTTTGCCAAAAGAACAAGTTTACTTAATTATAAAAAAGGGTAAAATCGTAGACAGGTAGAGTAGATACTCAGAAGTCAGAAATAAACAAGAATAGCAAAACGATCTGGCACCAAACGCACTCACCAAATTTCGCACATTCATCCCTCATATCTTCTAAAATCTCCTCATACTCGTTATCATCTCTTAATTCATCAACCGTCACGACCTGGTCAATGAAATAGGCGGAAAAAAATGTTCAGGGGTGAGCTAACCTGCACAAAATATGGAACCAGCAAATCTCAATGCCAATCTTTGATACCTGATTCAAGCAAAGAATTTTAGTTGGAGTAACTGTGGGCCCCAGATTGGTGAAAGCCCCTCCAAAAAGATCCAAGCCGCCAGCTTGTAAAGCCATTTTCTGCAGGAATAATTGAACTCCAACATTAGATCATTTCATCAACAAATGAAACTCAAAACTCTAGATAGTCAAGACTTACCTGCATAGCTACCTGTTGTGCATGTGCCAAGAGATTTTCATGCTCAGCTTTTGCCTGTCCATTGCTGCACAAAAATGGAATTTAACAAGATTCAGAGAATTGACATCAATAACAGTATAGAAACATCAACGTTCTGTAACAAATCCGTGAGAAACTACCTAATGTGCCCAGATTCTGTATTGCTTATGACAATGCGAATAAATGTTGTGCATTACTTGGATAGTTGGATGTCAAATAGCTAAAATTTACCAAATTTGTACTACCAATAGGCAAACACACTCTCAACAACTTTGAGCAAACACGTGTATATATCTATCAAGACATAAAACTCAAACCCATTATCCTGAAGCTTTACCCGTGCTTTCATTATAGGTTATTAGCCTCAACTAACTTCACTCAATCAAACTTACGATTGTTCTGTAGCGTGGGAAACTAGGAGTTTGTTTTAGCTATCTACTCTTATGAAAAAACATTTTTCCAGTCTGCAGCAATTCCATATAACAACAAACTTTTTTTTTAAAGGCCATCACTTAAGCTAATGGAGAGAGAGAGAGAGAGAGAGAGGCATCTCCAAGTACCCTGATATGACTGCTAAGCTAACGGAAGCAAGGATAAAAATTGGCAAATGAGTCGAAGTCCCTGCAAGATTTCATTCATAAAAATTTTTATCATAAAGTGACTAATTCCTGCCTCCAAACATCCCTCTAAATCCGTACACATTTTATACACCAGTAGTTTATATTTACTGATTTTACTCTAACCATCATTACTCTTATTAATAGTCCACCTTCCAAACTTCCTCCTACCTTGGACTTAAACTCTCTCGAGCTCCTTGTCAAATTCATAATTCTATCCCTATAAATGACTTCCGTCACGTCAACATGCGCACTTTCCAAGACCACTCAATTATTCTCCGTGTGCTGTCTCGCTCATGGTGAGATCCCAACAAATTCATTTTATTCTTGTCCAGATGTTAGGGTAGCGTTCTGTAACTAGAGTATGTTGATTCTGCTGATCACCCCTGGAAACTGATATAAAATTATAATCAACTTTGGGTCTTTCCCCTTGGATTTAGTTGTGGGGTCAACTCGATTTAGAACAGTAGTTAAACCAATAGACTTAAACCATAAACCAACGCCCTTAAGGAATTCAATACCAATTGAGAATGTTCTAGTTTAAACAAACCTGATAGCAGCTCTTCGTACAGTTAAAGTTTTATCTCCCATTTTCAAGCCATTTAGTGCATCACACGCAACATCAGTCACTGCTGGATCCTGTGAGAAAACAAATAATCACACAAGACAGCCAAACAAACTAACTAGAGGTGTCTACAATATTCCTTGGAGCTTCTACGGCAACAGTGAATGAAATTGCCGATCTCAGCACACTCGGAATACTTGGCTATGCATAGACCTTGGTCGTAAGCAAAAAAAATACTGGACTAACCTGGTAAACACAAAAACCATAGCCCTTGGAATTTCCTGATTCTCTATCCTTCACTAGATCAAATGCTTTCAAAGGTCTGTAATCAAACTAGCAAACATAAATACAGAAAATCTACCTCATAATGAAGCCAAAAGTAAGAAAAGTATGATAAGTTTGATTAAACTAGACAGTGCACTCAAAGTAGCACCACACAGTTGAAATGGGATTACATATGTACCCAAAAGACTCCAGCAACTCTCTCATCTGTACTTCAGTAAAGTAGTACGGTATTCCACCAACGAAAATTCGGTCAGGTCCTTCTGCTCCAGCCACAGCCCTGACAAGCAAATTAAAAGAATCAAGGTACCGGCAGAACGAGAATGAAAATATCATTAACTTCAGGCAAAAGAAGAGAAAATTGGGCAGAGGCATTTCAATCACCCAGATACATAAAAAAATAAACTATTCTCCTTTCATGCAGTCGGTGCACTGTTGTTTCCAATCCATCAGTGTTAATACATACTCCCTCCTATGAAAGGTTTTCTTCCCTATTTCTGTTTTTCATCTTTTCTTCCCTCTTTCCCTTTTTGGAAGCTGTGTGGTCCAGATTCAAATGCATGTGGGGTAGTGTGTTTTGTGTGGTCCAAATTCACTTTCTTTTTTCTTGTGCAAAAAGGAAAAGGGAAGAAAACAGTGAAGAGGAGGGAGTATGTATGTTAACCATGTGGTGCCATCCATGTTACCATGTACTTTAAATACCATGAGCATAGAACTTACCCTGGTACGATACCCACGGCAGATAGATTGAGATTGGGATTTGGAAGACTTGGTCCAAGGGCTGCGGCTAGTGCAGGATTATAATCAGTAGGTCTCTTCACCCTCACAGAAACCCCCTAAAATGAACAAAAAGAACATATAAGCTGTTGATCAAATGAGATGCAGTTCTGACCTTGATCACATCAATAACTGCATCATACACCACAAGAAACAAATGGGAAACAACTTGGACAGGCTGAATAGAACAAAAAGGTAACTTGTAAAATTTTATTGCAAAAGTATCAGCCATGGATAGATTCTCCATGAAAGCCATTTCTAAGATTTTCAAAGGCAAATTGTCAATGCCCAGTACAAGTCTAATTACTATACAAAAAAGTTCTTTTAAAAAGATACCAATAATCAACAATGTTGAAAACAGAAAAAACGACCAACAAATTCATTTCATCGGCTTTAGATTCTACAGACAAAATGATAATATTACAGGTGATCAACGAGTCTTTTTCTTATATTATATCGTATAAAGAAGGAAGGGGAGCCTTGGCGCATCGGTTAAGGTGTTGCTTTGTGACCGTGAGGTCACGGGTTCAAGCCCTGGGAGCGGCCTCTTGCCAAAAAATGGCAAGGGAAGGCTTGTCCCCATTACACCCTTGTGGTGGGGCCCTTCCCCGGACCCTCGTCTAGCGGGGATGCCATCGTGCACCGGGCTGCCCTTTTTTATATCTTATAAAGAAGATGCTTTACATTTGAGCTCCTATCTTCACTTATATTCCGTATATGGATTAAGGAACATCTATTGCTTAATACTGACGCAATGTGATGCTTCAACAAAAATCAAATTCTCGATCATGTAACTTCACAAGCCTGCCTATAACTTCTTTTCACACTTATTCAGGTAACCTCTTCCTGATAACCTCCGTATTACAGAACTCAAAACAATCCGATTCATTCTAAAGCCCAAGCAGAAACTGCTACAAAGCTTGATAGAATCTTCTATTAATAGTTCTGAAATATGCAACTTGAACTGCTATCGCTCAAGACTGACACAATGTGATGCTTCAACAAAAATAAAATTCTCCATCCTGTAAACTTCATAGGCCTGCCTATATGTTTTTTCACAGTTATTCAGGTAACCTCTCCCTGATGACCGCCAAACAGAACTCTAAACAATCCAATTCATGCTAAACCCCAAGCAAGAACTGCTAAAAAGCTTGATAGAATGGGGAGGGATTTGGAGGGAGACAAATTCCTTTGTTAGAGTAGCAAAATGGGGGTGGAGGGGAGGGAAAATGGATCATTTTTCCCCCTCTAACCAAGGAAAGATTTGCAAGGAAAACTCCCTCCCTCCATTCCCCCTTTCTCCCTCCCCTCCCTTTCCCTCCATTTTTGTATCCAAACAAAGGGTTGGTTTTTAAGGAGCAAGAAGCATGAAAGTGACGAGAGTCCATGGTAATGAGATGCAAGGCACGCACCACATCGATCCAAGTCTCACTGTCTTCGCTAATAGGTTTTTACTTTCAAAATAGAACTTGTAGAGCAATACCCTAGTTCAAATTTCAAGAGAGCAAACATGTAACAAGTAAAAGTAGGAGATGTGACAAAGAGGAGGGAGGGCATAATAGACCAACTAAAGGATAGATATTACTAATAGTATGTGCCTTGCTAGCTGCGCCTCAACTTAAAGCGCAATTAAGATATACTTAGGCGTTGCATGAGAGGCTGAGGTGCAGTTTTTAAAGTTAAGCCTTTATGAATTAATCATTACTCTGAGAGACATCATTGTGACAATTAAACACCCCATTTTTAGCAAAAGAAGTCATATTTTCATAAAATAGCCAAATACACCTGAGGGGGTGCAGAAGAATAACTAGCCTATGTTGAAATCCATTTCACTTACTACCCCAAGCATCAAGCAGTAATCTAAGATTGCACACACTAAACACAAAGGGATAGGAGGAGCTTTTAGAATGGTGAGTTTTCATATTAAAAACAGAATTTTGATACTTGGTAAGTGGTTATGAGACCATAGGCTACTCATACTCTCCCTCTCCCTCCACACCATCACCCAATATCCTTCAAAATTCAAGTAGAGTTTCAGCACTTAACATTGAGACGGTATTTAAAGTGTGTTTACTTCATAAAATTGAACAGGCATTCTGGGAATTTTGGTTGGCTTGAGTTAAGTCAACGAGGGTCAGGTCATATTGAGATGAAAATTATTATGTGAGCAAATACAACAGAAAATAAAATAAAATAGATAATAGCAGTGAGGAGTGATCGAGATAGAAAGTCAGAGAAAATTGCCTCAAAGGAAACACCATCCAAGGCCATAGCATTACTAGCTTCTTCAACAGTCCGCATTTCTACAAAGGCAAACTTCTTTTCATGATTGATATACACATTGACAACTGCATCGCCTGCAACGGGGGAATTAAGAAAACATTAGTCATATAAAAGATAACTTCAAATAAATGAATCACATTCAAACAATGAAACCTAACAGACCAGGTCCAGCAGCATTTCCACCAACTGCCGTCATAACCCTGCTGAAGAAAGTCGCAATTGTCTGCACCAATAATATTAGGAAAGTTCATATGAAGGTGGTGGGAAAAAAACCAAAGCTGAGAAAATGAAACTTCAAGTTAACAAGCAATTGCCCATTCTGTCAGAATCATACCACCTTGAAACATGCTGTTATTTAAGGATTCAATTAAAAAAACTGAAAGGTGTATACTCAACTAGTATCATAAAATAGACAGGCTTCTTGAGGGGAGAGAGTGTGGGTCATTCATATTTCTAGATAAAAAAAATAGGCTTCATCGACAGAAGCCATATTTTGAGGCACGGGGCAGTAAAATTACAATGATGAAAGAAATATCAGATATCACTAAGATGAGCGACTGTTAGTAGATACCAGCACATCAATATCACTTAACTACAGCCAGAAAAGAAGGAAAATTAACCATAGCTATAAATAACAATGATAAATAAGGAATAATCAAGGCTTTGTTCTTTTCCACAAATTTTTGGGAGCTTATTAAACGGAAGCCTCACTCCCCAACGTGGTCAAATTGATTTCCATCTTTTCATCCCCTCATTTTTGTCTTATCTCATCTTCCTTTCTTTCTGTCTCACATTTTTACATTGCTGTTTGCTCTTTACTGCCCTCTTTGTTTTTGTTTCTTTTTACTTTTGATACTCTTTTTTTACCTTTTTAACTGTTGTAGCTCATTCAATAATATTTCCTTGTGAAGTTACAAGATAACTGACCCACATTATTTTGTAGCTCAAACTTGGCCGTTGTTGCATTGTACCAAAACTTCCCTTGTATTTATTTTTTTCTAACCTTATTTTACCGGGGGGGATCAGATCTCATAAAATTCTCGGCTATTTCCATCCAAAAATACAAATCGACAAAAAAAAACAATGTAATTAACTGAAAACACAGAAACTGTGAAAGCACGGGACAAATAATGTTATGTACTCGTAAGTACAGAACCTAATTAAGAAAAAGCATGATATAACAAGTTACCTGCTCATTGGCTGAAGGAGGAAGCCCACCAACATAAACTCGGCGAGCATGCCTGGTAGCCTGCAGAACAGAAGAAATTTGAAAAAGAGAAAAAATAACAACTGAAAACTTGTATAATCAAAAGAAAAAAAAAAGATATTCCTACTATCAAGCTCACCTGCTGAGTCATAGTGTGTGCAGGCATCATAGAGAGCTAATTAAACAAAAAAGAAAGAAACACATAAATAAGTTCATCGCAATATAAAAAAAAACATTTCAAAGAAAAAAAAAAGCAGGTGTGAAAATCATCAGTACACACCTGAGTTGATGCCCCACCAAACATATTCTGCAGTAGTCCTGGCACCAGCTGAGGCAGGCCAGACATTGGATCTATATAAATAAAACGTATATTAAGGCAGCTTAACACAATCCACTATCACCTACATTCTGTTACAAAGTGACCAGGAGACAGCTTTTTTTGTTATATAAGAAATATTAGCTACATAGCTACATTTAGAATATCAGGGGTAAAACCTATGTCATACCTACGTAACAAGACCAATCCCACAAAAAAACAAGAGATAGCTTTCAACATGGAAAAAGCTGATGAACTTTTGAAGCTACCAAGAGATAATAGTTGTCGGTTGAAGGTGGACAAGATCCAGCTAAGCCTTGCACTCAACGTTCTCCTTCAATATAATATCTACAATGCTCCATGGTAGCACAGTTGGCAAGTAAACCCATTTATTGCCTTCTTACCCACATGGTAAGTACCAACAAAAACTAGGAACCACACACACAGCCAACAACATGACAACAATTTTCAGTTTCAATAAGTTGACTATAGACGTGTGCAAACAAAGCAACATAATAAATAAAATGTTCCTTTACACACAAACGCATGAGGCGACCAGCAAAATTAAGATGTTTGGTTATGCAAACAAGTCGTAGAGAGATGAAAGAAAACCTGGAGCATTAGGAAGCAAGGGCGCTGCTGGAGGTCCCATGTCAAAGCCACTTGTCCTCTTGCTGCATGTAAACACATTATAAAATATCATGCCGTTTAGAACAGAATCATAATTTGAGAGAGATAATAAACCATAAGCAGACTGCAGAAAGAATGAAAGAATAAAGAATACGGACAACGGTAAGCCTATAATATATACTTTTCATCATTTAGATATCTGGATTCTCCAAGTATGTGCATCCCCCAAATCCACGTACAGAGAAGCTTTCATTGAAGCATCACGTAATGTTCATGAACTTGATGCTAACAAATTATAGAGCAATGCCTCAAAGACTTTCAGGCAAAGGTTTCAGATATATGTCAATCTTACCCCAAAGTTGATCCAAGATAGAAACTAGAAAGGTTGTCACCGATGTCTTATTATGAAAATTGTACTAGGAATAACACTGACAAACGTGTTGATACTTCACATTCTAGAAAATTAATATAATAAAACGCACAGACAATGTAGTCGGCCATTTTGCTTTCAAACTATTTTGCAGTATTCATCTCATGTAAAACTAAAGAATGTATCTTTTAACTCTACAAAATTGAAATATTGATGATGGCCAAGCAAACGCAGACAAAGAAAATGAGGGACAGCGCGTCCACAGTTTCCAGATCCAAACCATTAGTTATTGGCTCCAATATACTCTCACTTAAAGATTAAAAGAATGCATAACTAGGCAAAACAGACAACGCCCTTTGTTTCAATTATTCCTTGAACATACGACTTGAAGCTTCATGAACTCAGCAAATTCCTCAAAGATAAACAATGTCGCGGGATCCCCCTCGACTCCGTCACACTCCGAGTTGCGAATATCACGGTGATATTTATTTTACAAGATTTTGTAGATAGTTTATCATCTATTGGCGATTTCATATAAAGTTAAGACTGATTCTATTTAGAATGACTAATTTGAGCAATGCTATACAATTTTTATGAGCTCTTCATCACAAAGTTTGGCATCCTACTTTTAAATTACTCAATACATCTTAGTATATCACGCATCAGTTGCCTCTGATACTAATACATTTCGTGTGATACGTCTCGGCCAACCTAATATCTTCTTAATTTTCTTTCAAATGGAAAGTGAATAATAGAAGAGACTAGACACTAGAGAGTCGGTAGTTGGGCACTGGATCCTTTCGGACCCAACCTTTGGTTCCTTATGAAAATTGTACTAGGAATTACATTGAATACTTACACATTATAAGAAATTAAAACAATAAGACACACAGACAATGCAGATAGCCATTTTGCTTTCAAACTATTTTGCTGTATCCATCTTATGTAAAACTAAAGAATGTGTCTTTGAATCTACTAAAAATTGAAATGTTGATGATGGCCAATCAAACGCAGACAAAGGTAACGAGGGAGAGGGGGTCTACAGTTTCCAGATCCAAACCATTAGTTATTAGCTCCAATATAATCTCGCTTAAAGATTAAAAGAATGCATCACTACGCAAAACAGACAACCCCCTTTGTTTCAATTATTTCTCAAGCATACAATTTGAAGTTTCGTTAACATAACAGATTCCTCAAAGATAAACGATGTAGCGGGATCATGCAATAAATCTACATCTTGGGTTGACTAGGGCCGTATCGGGCCGAGTTGGTCGGTACACGTTAAAAATCGATCGTCCAAGGCCGATATTTTCCTATTTTTAAATTACTCAATACATCTCAAGATATCTCGCATCCGTCGCCTCTGATACTAATACATCTCGTGAAATACTATACATCTTGGCCAACCTAATATCTTCTTAATTTCTAATATCTTCTTAATTTTCTTTCAAACTGAAAGTGAATAATACTCAAGAGACTAGACAGAGAGAGAAAAAACATGCGCTCCACTCTTTGGTTTTCTACGATGAAAATAATGGGAATCATTAAATAGAAGTGATAACTTTAAGGGGAGAAAAAACAATAAAGCTACTTTCCATCCCATTTTTGGCAACTTGGGACAAAAAACATACAAGACTGTCAAAATTAATATGTTATGCATTACTTCTTTTATGTTACTTTTAAATTTCAATTAATACGAAATATAAAATAAATGACAACCGAAATAGGCAAGTATCCTTCCCCCTTTCACTTTCGTTCATTCTTCCCTTAACCACTCAAGAAGGTGGAAGAGGAAAAATAGTCGGCTCTTCTTTCAAATCCCTGATCAGAAGGCTCCAATGAGAATACTTATTTTATCATTGCCTTGATAGGTACCGTTGCAGCTTGGAGGCCAAATAGTACACAAAGAAAGAAGGAAATACAGAAAGCTGATGTAACCAGTAGCAAAGTGTGGACTTCAGAACAAAAATTACTCACCTCTTAGTATGACTTGGCGAACGAGAACGAGACCTACCTCTATGCCTCCTTTCTCTATCACTTGGCCTGAAAACACAGTATATTAATATTCTAATTTACGAAACAGGCAAGTGGCAGTCTGGACCCCACTCCTCTGCAAAAAAAGATAGAACTGAACTTAACTGCTGTAGAGAGCATAGCACAGCAGCAAGCAGTGACTAAAAGGAAGAGCCTTTGGGCTGCTTTTCCATATAAAGCAATAAGTATATCTACCATAGTACAAAGTCATGGCCTGTAGAATCAAAGTAACTACCTATCATAGTCACGGCCACCAGAATCTCTTCCCCTATCATCTCCACCATTTTTGTCTCTATGATCCCTACGATGATAGTCTCGATCCTTTCGCCTATCCGATTCACGATTATGCTCCCGATCTCTAGTCCTTGGCGCGTCATAATCTAGCTCCCTCGACCTATGCTGTGTATAAAACATTTTGTCAATACATCTCCAAAACACTAAAGGGCTTGCTTGGGATGCGCGTAATTATTAAGGGAGTAATAGAGCTAAAATGAACTAAAAAATGGAGGGCAGGGATGGGGTTGGAGATAGAAATGGATAAAAATGGGGAAAGATTGTGTAAGAGTCCCTCCGTTAAGGGGAGTAGTTGTTACCCACCTCCCCCCTCAAGTAATGTATTACCTCCATAAGGAGGTAATAATTCCTCTATCACCCCCTCTTTCCACCCTCCACAACCACCACAAACCACCAATCTCCTCCCATCTCTTCTTATTTTAGCTCTCATTACTCCCTTAATAATTACTCTCATCCCAAGCAAACCCTAAATAATAACCCAATCCCAGTAAAAACTCGCTCTAAGATCTTAGCAACTGTATCCCGTCTTACCTACAAACAATTTCACTAAAATAGCAAGACTTATATGAGTATGAGCTGACAGTGAGTGAGTGACTGGGGTGAGTTAAGCATTCAAGCTAGAAACTCATTCCCGAATCCTAAACAGGCTCAATTATAAGAGCATCTTACACAGTAATTGGCACACTAGGGAAAATGTACTTCAGCTAAGGAGCATAGATTCACAGTGGAACTAACTTATCTGGGAATGCTCGATCTACATAGTTAAATCTACTTGAAAACTTATACAATCACAACAAAATCAAAAAGAAAAAAATTAACAATAATAATTAGTAAATAAGGAGCGTTAAAGATGGACCTTGTGACGGGAGCTCCGATCATCGGAACCTCTGCGAGGCGAAGATTGAGCGCGATCGCTACTCATACTTTTCTATCAAATTTACGAATTAGTAATGTGAATTCAATTTTTGAGAGTTCACCCAAATCAAAACCCTAACCCTAGCAGATTGTGCAATGTTGTTAGATTTTGCTCTCTCACTTCTCACCGATAAGTTATTTTATTTTGTTTCGTGTGGGACTGATTTTTTAGGGGTTGTTTGTTCAAACCTCAACACTAGTGGGTATGTGTTTAGAAATTAGAATAAATCAAGGGCGTTGCGAAAGGTCGTCGGCGTTTTGCGAAAAATCGTCGGCGTTTTCTATAAAAAAGACAACCTCTACCCTTTTCCCTCTATCTCTCTAACTTCTTTTCTCTGAAAGAAAAACAACAAAAACAACATAAAATCCAAAAAAACGGTTTCAACATCGATCAACAACATTAAACAACGAGAACGATTCCATGTCAAACGACGACGACGATTCATCGGTAAGTAATTAAAATCCAAAAATCTTAATTTTTTTTTTCAATTGATTTTTGTTGAATTACATGTTTAAGCCCTTTAGTAGAAATTAGGTTGAATTAGTCGTAGAAGCCATAGAATTAGATTACGTAAACTCAATCGTTTTTTTGCAATAGACTTGAAAAATGGCCGTCCTCGCGTGGAGAGGACGGCCAAACCACACGTCCATGCACGGTATGGACGTGAATAGTGCACGTCCATACCATGCATGGACGTGTACTATTCACGTCCATGCTTGGTATGGACGTGCACTATTCACGTCCAGACCGTGCATGGACGTTAATCCTGGACGTCCATGCACGGTCTGGACGTGAATATTGCACGTCCATACCAAGCATGGACGTGAATAGTACACGTCCATGCATGGTATGGACGTGCACTATTCACGTCCATACCGTGCATGGACGTGTGGTTTACAAGACCTTTACTTTCCGTTATTTTTACTCAGTTTTTAACAAAAATTAAGTGGTTTTTAATATTTTTTAATATAATCCTTACCAATTTTGCGTATTAACGGGATTCGTTTGAGAAATTTGGTGGAAATGGGGTTGATTACAACCGATTATTTGAGACGGATATATCTTTCGAAAGTCGGGATGAGGCGTTTGACTGGGCTCAAAAAATTGCTATGGATAATGGTTTCGCCTTAGTGAAGGCATCAAATGGGTCGAAAAATCGCAAAGAACCGGAGTTGCTTGGGTCGTACTTCCGTTGTTCAAGGTACGGGCGAACCAAAAAGAAGATCGATCCTGAGAATCCGGGGAAGTCTACGAAGAGAGGGTCGGCTAAGTGCGGATGTGAGTTTAGGATTCGAGCGGTGCAGAACTACGCTCATTTCGATGATGGGAATCCCACGATTGCTTGGTACGTAATTACTTCGACTGACGCGGATTTTCACAACCACGAACTAGCGACCTATAAAGATGGGGATAGACATTTTGCCCGCTTGGATGCCGAAGAGAAAGAATTTGTGAGGCAACAAGTCCGGGCTAATATTTCGCCGAGGGATATCAAGAACGCTTTTCATAAAAGGACCCCGGAAAAACCCCAACCAAGTAGCACCCAAATTTATAGCGAGTCGAACAAGGTTCGGCGCGAGATGAGAGAAAGTAGGAATCCCGCTCAACAACTGTTGGCCGTAGCAGTTGCTGCCCAATATGTGGAGTGGCACGAATCAGACCCCGATACGAAAGAGTTGACTCATGTGTTTATGTGTCATCCGGAATCCGTCAAACTATTCCGTGCTTACCCATAGGTCGCTCTTATCGACGCCACCTACTCGACCAATGTTATGAAGATTGCCCTTATTGAGATAGTTGGCGTTACACCGGTCGGATCCTCCTTCTTAATTGCCACCGTTCTCCTTCCGTCTGAAAATGATACATCTTATGGGTGGATGTTGCGGAGATTAGAGGAGCTGCTTCTGGGGGCGTCACCTATGCCTACTCTTGTCACTGACCGAGAGTTGGGCTTGATCCGGGCTATTGAGGACCTCTATCCGGACACTTCTCACATTTTGTGTCGTTGGCATGTGAACAAAGCCATTGAGACCAGAGTAAAAAATTCAAGAAAGATGATGATGTACAAAGACATGATATTGCATAGTAAGGAAACGGGTTGGTACCGGGTCATCAATGCAAGCACACAAAGTGAGTTTGGGAGAGCATGGGAAGCCTTTTCTGAAACTTGGGTGGAGTTGTCTACTTATGTGCAGAGAACATGGGCGCATTACAAGAAGAAGTTCGTTGTCTTCTATACGAACGAATACTTTCATCTCGGTAACACGGCCACTTCCCGGGTAGAGTCGTGTCACGCCCTCCTTAAAGCTTGGTTGAAGAGTCAAAACTTAAACCTCGACACTATGTGGACTCGTATTCACGGCATGCTTGAAGCTCAACACTCCAAGATTCGACATGAGTTACAGACGTCGTTGACCAACTCTGTAAGTGCTGGACCCTTTTTCTCCTTATTGCGAAATCATGTGTCTATCAAAGCCATTAGGTTACTGGAAGATGAGTTTAGGAGAGGGATTGAGTTGGGAAACGGGCTTGAAAAGAATTGTGGATGTGCGATGCAGACTACGTACACACGGGTTGCCTTGTGCCTGCATTATGATTCTGATGCAAAGAAACGGTAGGAGGCTCCACGTTCAGGATGTCCACTTGTTTTGGAGGACTTTGGTGTACGACAGTCCCGAGTATAGGCCGAAGACCGATGATGATGAGTTTGATGCTCTTATAGAGCAGGCTAGAGGGGTCGATCCGGCGAAGAGGCGGGTAATCATTGAGAAACTTAGAGATGGTCTCCACCCGGCAGATGAAGATATTCGTCCACCTGAGGTTCGAGAAAACCCTAAGGGGAGACCGAGGGGTTCCACTACTCGGAACAAGTCCGCTTTTGAGCATGCTAACCGTAGATATGCCAAGTTTTGTTCCACCCCTTCGACAACAACTTCTGTCAGTACGGTATCTTCTTTTGGAGATGGACCTGTTGGTGCACCATTGGAGGTCGGTTACACAACGGGACCTTTGTGTTCTTGGGCAAAAAAATATGCAGTCCCCCAAGACTTATGGGCACACTTTGATGGTTGGGCTGATGTTGTTGCTGATGGTCATTGTGGTTATAGGGTCCTATCGCATGCCGCCCGGGGTCGAGAACAGGACCACTTGGTCATGAGAGCGTGGTGTCTTAGAGAGCTTCAGGGAAACGATGTGTACAAGACATTGTTTGATGAGTCTCCTCGCACGCCTCCGCTTTTGAGCAGATGGGATGATACCTTGAGGGCTATCGAGTTTACGGGTAGCGGGGGTTGCGGTGAACATCATTGGATGTCTTCCGAGTATTTGCCTGTCTTTGCGTCGTTGTTTAACTGGACTATTTGTTGTATCGGCCAGTACGTCCACAAAGGAGTCAGGAGTTGGAATTGTTTTACATTCTTACCGCTGAGGGCCACGGGTCACGAGTCGAGGCCTTACGGTGTCATGTGGATCGTACACTACCATGACCATTGGATGAGATTGCACTACAGTGGCCCACTGAGCGAAGCACCCATGCCACCGATCGATCTTTGTTGGGCGTGGGCAAGAGAACCTGCAGTTGCACATTATGCCGATTTGTACACGTCGAACATCGAACGATGGCATACTTTGATGGGAACAACACCTCGGACTCCTCGGCGCCGAAGACAGCCTCCCCCGGGTTGAGATTTATTTGTATTCTTTGGGTTGTAAACTTTAGGTTGTGATATATTTGTCTTATTTAGGTTGAGATTTATTTGTATTCTTTAGGTTGTAATATTCAAAATGTTACCGTTTTTCGAATGATTTTCATGTTCACTATAATCGCGATTTCATTGTGAAACAAATTGCATAGATAAAAGTTATCAAATTAAAAACGTTCAAACAAACAAAGCGATTTAAATGTTAACTAATACAACCTATCCTTCAGACCTCATTGGCCCAAAACGAAAAATACGGAGGGATAACCCCGGTTATCTTTAAAAATATCTTCTCAAACTCCCACCAACCACGCATCTCAGGATAACCGCTAACGTCGGGGTGATTCTCTTCATACATTCTAATAACATCCATAATCTTGCAATACACATGCATCGCCTGTTGAGATAAGACCGGGGGTTCAAGACGTATCATGTTTCTCGCTTCAGCAAGGCGGCGAGTGTCAGGACGTCAAGGGTACGAACTAGCAGCTTCGTTAACTAACCGGACTGCGTCACGCCTCTTGATCCAGTAGTCGCGTTGATGTTCAAGAGACTCTTTCACCATCAGGTTTAGCGCTGCAGGGCTTGCGAGATCTGTCTCAGCTTCTGCAATCCGTTGTGAAAGCCAGGTTTCATCGTTCAACGGCATGTTTGCCATTCCTGAAAACAAAAAAATTAAAAGAATTAAAATTGAAAACATACGGTTAGAACCTAAACCCTAAACCCTAAACCCTAAACCCTAAACCCTAAACCCTAACCATAAACCCTAAACCCTAAGCCCTTAACCCTAAACGTAACCCACCACCCAACTCCCACGTCCCTACCCATAACCACCACCCACCGCCCACGTCCCTACCCATACCCACCACCCCATCCCCACGTCCCTACCCATACCCACCACCCCATCCCCACGTCCCTACCCATACCCACCACCCCATTCCCACGTCCCTGCCCATACCCACCACCCCATCCCCACGTCCCTACCCATACCCACCACTCCATTGCCGCGTCCCTACCCACCCAGGCCACCCCATTCCCACGTCCCTTCCCTACCCAGCCACCCCTTCCCCACGTCCCTACCCTACCCAGCCGTGCCCCTCCCACGTCCCTACCCTAACCACCGTGTCATGTTACGTCCAAACCTACGTGTTTTCGATTACTAGCCCATTCTAATCTTACAACAACAAAAGCAACAATAACAACACTAACAACAACAACAAAAACTAACAAATCTAATTAACATAAACAATGACAACAATAACTAATACAACCATAATTAAGACTAACAAATTAATTAAAAAAACAAAAAAAAATGCTTACGGTGGTCGTGGGTGGTCGTACGGTGGCCGTGGGTAGTGGGGGTGTGGTCTTGGTGCCGCGGGTGGTGGCCGTGCGGTGGTGGTGCGTGGTTGTGGGTGGGTGAGGGCTTTGGGTGAGTGTTTTAATTTAGAGAGGTTTTGTTGTTGAGGAAGGGTAGGTTTGGTAATTATTATGAATTACGTCGACGATTTTTCGCAAAACGTCGACGATATTTCGCGATTCGGTAAATCAAAGACTAAATTATAAATTACCATCTCATATGTTTGATTTTTTACAAATTATCGCCTATTATATTTAACTTTACAAATAACCAACTAACTTTCTTATTTATCCACATCAATCTAATTTATTTTACATAGTTGTGACGGTTTTGCGTAATTATCGACTCGGTTTCATTTTAACGACTTTCGATTATTTTTTTATGACCAAACTACCCTTACTAAATTATTAGATACACATTGACTCCCTTAATCCACCCCTTCTATCATTCCACCATCTATAATCTATAAAATCTAATTAAAAGGCTAGCAAAAAAATGTGACATGGCAAGTTTTAAATATGACATGGCAAGTTTAAATGTGACATGGCATATTAATGTGACACATGGATTAAAAATTTATTATATGACATTTGTTTAGTTCATTTACCAACAAATATATAAATAAAATAAAAAGGTTAACCAAAAGTATCTTATTTCACCACTAGAATACTAACAAGTCACCTCATTATTTCTTATTTTAAAAGTAAAAAAAAAAAATTTTACCTCTTAAATTTCTAGATAACTTAAACAACAATTAAAAATCTAAATCAAAGTTCATACAATACTAAATTTTAAATTTCGACGTTTATTGTTAGAATATTTGAAGCAACAAATTAATATACACAACTTATAAAATAATATTGTATAAGTTTTAAATATTAAGGAGAAATAATAACATACTACATTAAACATTTGACCTTTAAATTTTTAAAATTAGAAAAGGTTAAACGACAAATAAAAATTTACACCACTCTAATTTTAAACATTGACCTTTTAATATTATCATTATTTTTAAATTAGTTTTGTATATTAAATATATACTATTTTCCCAAATTTATGCAACCCTTTAAACTTTCATAATTTATAATTAATATTGATATTTTAAATGAAAATTTTGTAATAAAAATTTAATAATTTTTTATTAAAATTAAAGTTTTAATTAAATTTTTAATAAAACATGTTAATAATTAATTAAAATTTTTCATATTACTTAACACCCACCATTTTTTCCTATTCAATTCATTTTCTTAATTGACCATGGTAATAAATTAATTAAAATTCTTCATAATACTTGACCACAACCAAATTAATTAAAATATAAAGCAAACCTTTTACATTTCATTTATCTTTACTTTATTCTTATGTCTATATTAAATTTGCTAATAATGAAAAGAATGCTCAAAAGTCATAAAACATTAAAATCCTGCTACATATTTATGTATATATTAAATTTGCTAATAATGATAAAAAAAAACTTCCAAAAGTCATAAATTGCATCCTCAATCGGTTATAAATGTTTGACGAAGACAACATTTGTGAGCCAAAATTCAAGCCAATTTTTTTTGTATGCCTCCATCACCAAAAAAATTGTATGTGTTAATAATGTACACAACTTATAAAATAATATTATATAAGTTTTAAATATTAAGGAGAAATAATAACATACTACATTAAACATTTGACCTTTAAATTTTTAAAATTAGAAAAGGTTAAACGACAAATAAAAATTTACACCACTCTAATTTTAAACATTGACCTTTTAATATTATCATTATTCTTAAATTAGTTTTGTATATTAAATATACTATTTTCCCAAATTTATGCAACCCTTTAAACTTTCATAATTTATAATTAATATTGATATTTTAAATGAAAATTTTGTAATAAAAATTTAATAATTTATTATTAAAATTAAAGTTTTAATTAAATTTTTAATAAAACATGTTAATAATTAATTAAAATTTTTCATATTACTTAACACCCACCATTTTTTCCTATTTAATTCATTTTCTTAATTGACCATGGTAATAAATTAATTAAAATTCTTCATAATACTTAACCACAACCAAATTAATTAAAATATAAAGCAAACCTTTTACATTTCATTTATCTTTACTTTATTCTTATGTTTATATTAAATTTGCTAATAATGAAAAGAATGCTCAAAAGTCATAAAACATTAAAATCCTGCTACATATTTATGTATATATTAAATTTGCTAATAATGATAAAAAAAACTTCCAAAAGTCGTAAATTGCATCCTCAATCGGTTATAAATGTTTGATGAAGACAACATTTGTGAGCCAAAATTCAAGCCAATTTTTTTTGTATGCCTCCATCACCAAAAAATTGTATGTGTTAATAATGTTTCTTATCATTGTCTCAACATTAAGGTAAGCTAAGTATATTAAGTTTTTATTTATTTAATTATTTATTTATAAGTTTCATTGGCTATAGATGACTCATTTAACTTCACATATATATTGTTTTGTTTTCATCTAGGACTATCAAAATTTGTGGTTTGTGATATTCAAAGGTAAATATTCTTATATCTCTATGACTCAATGTCTTATTTCTTTTATTACATAAAAAAAATCTTAAACTAACAACGATAAGGTTAACAATACAAAAATCAAATTCCACCATTTTGTTTGTTAGTAATCATTCAGTGAATTTTTTTTGTAGGAAAGATTCATTGGAGAAAGAGGACTATATATCTATCCCATCACCGAGAGAATTGTATCATTCTTGTCATTGTAAATGTATTATGGTAAGGTAAGTGTATTAAGGTGTTAAATTAATAGTTTACTTTCTTATTTTTAAGTTCTATTGGTTATGAAGTACTATCACATTTTTTAACTTCACATATATGTTGTTTTGTTGTTATTTAGGGGCTACCAAAATTTGTGGAGTTGTGCTATTCAAAAATAAAATTTACTTACATTTTTATTATTTAATGCACTATTTCTTTCATTATTTAAGAAAAAATTTAAATTAATATAATCACATGTAAATATTAAATAAATCAAATTCCACCATTTTGTTTGTTTTTAATCGCTAAGTGATTTTTTTTGTAGGGATGGTTCATTAATCATTCGAGAAAGAGAACTATATGAAGAAGAAAATACTAAAATTGCTTAAACAAATACTCCCCATATTTCCCTCAATACTATATTATAAACTAACGACACGATTGACAAAATTAATGTTCATGAATAATGGCCATATGAACATTATTATTAATATTTATGCCTACAATATAGTTACAAGGCTACTTAAAACATTTAATAACCCAACAATGAAACTTACATAAAACAAATTATTTAATCAATTTAAAACCTTAATACACTTAACTTGATGTGAATAGACAGATAAGACATATTAGTGACACATACAATTCAATTGACGATATGGATAGAAAAAAAAATTGTTTACAAATTTTTGCCCCTATAAAAAATTATAAACAATTAGAGATATATTTTACGATTTTTGAGCGTTTTTTTTCTTTTATTATCAAATTTAAGATAGACATAAATATTAAATACTAAGTATCTTACTATGTCATGTGTTACTAAAAAGACAAATCTAAAATCATGTGTCACATGCTTATTAATACAAAATTAAAATAAAAATGTTAATTGCAAACACAAAAATAAATTAACACAAACTATTTAGTTTCCTTTCCTAAATTTGGTTATTAACCTAAATATTTATTTGACTTTTATTTCTTTTATTTAATAAGATGACTTTTTGGTTTTCCTCACCCATTCGCCATTTGTAGTATGCTACTATTTAACTTAATTTATCATTTTTGCAAAATTTAAAATTTAGGATTTTTGACAAACTGATATAGATGTTATATTAAAACTAGCATTTATTAAACTTGATAAATATGCAAATATAAAAAAAAATATGATTTTATAAGAAACAAAATATTGAGATAAAAATCCCTCTAATTTAATTAAAATATATGGTTTAAGCTATTTACACTGATAATTTTATCATTCTCACAAAAAAGAAAAAAAAATCAAACATTATGCATTAATTTGCTGCCCTTTGGTCTTCACTCACTAACTTCATATAGCTAGATACCAAATGGTCGTTGAAGCTTTTATATAAAAAAATTTGGTACATAATTTATCTATACAATCTAATCTAATTAAAAAGCAACCTTAAACATTTAATTTTTTGCCACATAACAACTACACTAAATTATTAAAAAAATTACATTAATTTTTTTATTAATAATTAACTTTGTTCATATTCATGGACCTATGTTGTTGGTGGTTTTGAAGATAAAAGTTTATAATTATAGGACCAACAATGTAAAACTTAATTTCGATTTATTTATTATTTATTTCTCGCCAACGACTATTGACACCTTCCTTTTTTTAAAAAAAAAATTTTATTAGTATATTAATAAAATTAACAACTAAAATAAAATATATAGCTTTAAAAATAAATCTGAGTTGTCAAAGAAATAAGACATTAACTAACTAACTTTATGTATTGGAAGACTATATCTTCTTAAATGGATAAACTAATTGCTCGTACAAATCTTAACAATACAATAAAAGAATAAAACTAAAACAGATAAACCCGTGAGTTTCATGGGTCACAAACCTAGTTAACAAATCTTCACATACTAACCTTAGAAATCAATTTAGGGGTTCCTTCATTTTATCCTCTTTCAACCAATAATTTACAATAATTTACTTTGAATTTTTTAAATTGGAGTGTGCCCACGTGATTGAGATTTAACTAATCTTGGTCAGCATAGGAGAGTACCAAGTAAATGGAACTGGAAATATTGTTTGACAGTTAACATATAGATGCTCAATTGTAGCAGTGGCGTTAACATACCGACCTTGACGGAAAGGGTTTTTAGATTCATTTGCTTGCAACGTATGGAGACCGGTAGTGAAAGTAGTGATAGACTGACAATGACATTTAATAGTCTTTTGGTGAGAAACACAATTCTGAAAGTTTTATGCATTTTTCTGCTCGGTGAATAGCATTCTTTGGAAAAACCAAGTAGATGGAGGTATGGCTTTAACATACTGACCAATTGAAACATAGCTCTTACGTGCCATAGCGTGGAGATTAAATTGCATATGTCAGAACACCTGCGAATTACTAATTAGATATGTGCCTGGAGATTAAATTGCAGATGTCTTAGCTTTTACGTGTTATTTATTATATTTCAGATGACTCCCTTGCAGATTAGTTTCCAGGAATCCAAAAATAAGCTGATGGAATCCGGTCTTGTTGATCTATAGTTAGGGGGCGTTTGGTTAGGGGTTTATAAGAAAGGAAAAGGGAAACAAAATTATTCATTCCCTTTGTTGCTGTTTGTTTGATACAAACAAAGGGAATGAAACTCTCTTCCTTACCCCTCAATCCATCTAATTCATTACCCCCACCTTCTTAGGGTATGAGATTTCATTACCCTTGTTATCCTTCAACCACTTTCTTCACCTACCACCACACTTGCAACTACCACCACAATAGCCACCACCAAACCACCACCATGACGCCACCGCTACCGGCGTCACCACCCCACCACTACCTCTACAACCACCGCCATGCCACCCCCACGACCATCACTGCCATGACATCCCACCACCATCATCGTCTTGACCGCCACCGCCGCCCCCACCGCCATGACTTCTCTACCACCACCATCGCCATCAGCGCCATGACACCCCCACCACCATCGCCGTCGTGACCACCACTACCATCGCCGCCATAACACCTGATACGTGCCTATTTTATGCATTTTATTTATTCTTTTGGCACGTATTTTCTCTTATTTTCGTGACTTTTAGTTGCTATTTCTCCCGAAACGGTTTACTTTGGCATTTCTATGTTTTAAATGTTGGAATACGCGGAAGTGAGCAAAACTGAACCTTATTTGCCTTTCGGAAGCTGTTTTGAGTACTAATGCGGAGCAAGGATCCGAGTTGCACACCCGAGTGTTATCATTGGGCCAAATTAAAGCTGAAACGAACAAGAAGCGGTCGACCGACCAATCAGAGAGGTCGACCGACCTGAGCCCAAATCGCGGAAAAGCCCAGCATCGATAGAAGTGGTCGACCGACCCGCAAAAGAGGTCGACCGACCCGGAAGCTGCAGCCGCGACTTTTTCGTGTTTGTACTTACCTAATCTTGTAATTATACTTATTTAAGAAGACCTAAACTCTAAAATTAGGTCAAGCACTTTATGTTAGACAAGCTTTTGATAAGGAAGCAATTTCATTAGCAAGAAATTTTATGTTAGAAGAACTCCATAGTTTAGAAAGAGATCTAATTCCAAGTTTTCATCTTTTGTTCTTAATTCCATTTAAGTTGTAAGTTTGCTACAATTAATCTTTCCCTTTTAATTTAATCGTGTTGTTCATCTTGTTGTTGTTCTTTAATTCATGTTTTCCCTTTTATTGTCATTTTTAATTATGTTAATTCCTTTGATGTTCTTAGTTATTGTTAGTTTCATAATTAAGAGTATGCATAACTAATTCTTGTGATTAGGAATTAGGGGAAACATGGTAAAGACTTGATTTTGATAAATTTAATAATTGAATTACCAATCCCCCATTGTTGTTGGTGAACTAATCCTTAGGATTGAAAGATTATTAGGATTAGTTTAACAACAACTTTTAGATTGCCCTTGAACGAAAGTTTAGTGCTTTTCTAGGAACCCTAAGACCGTAAGGATTGGGTAGAATATTGACCTAAAGGTTTATTCTTTGTTCCTTGCGATTGTGTTATTTGATTGTTTTACCTTTCATTGACTTGTTTTAACCATGGGGAACCAAAGTCCCTAATCCCCTTTTTATCTTATTTTATTTCTCTTGTTTATTTTGTCCTTTTAGTTATTAGTTTAAATCTCAAATCAACCCCCCTTTTTGGTTACTTGTAATAGACTTTAAATTCACAAACATAATTAACCTTGTCTCCTTGTGGTTCGACCCTTGACTTATCCTGTCTAGTTTAAGCTGAGGTTTTATAAATCTTATCTTTGGCACCCCTCAACGACGGGTGTCAAATTTTGGCGCCGTTGCCGGGGAGACGGTATAATTTTGTTTGTTAATTTTTAGTTTATTTTTCTTGTCTTAAGGAACTTAGGTTCCTTAAGACCGTTACTTACCTTTTCTTCTAGTTTTGCTTTAGAAGACAGGTTTTTGAGAGGAAGGCTTGAGTACTCTTTTGTTTAGATATGGATTCTATTTATGACCACCTACAGCCAAATGCTTAAGATTTACCGAAGGGATTCGCCTTGCCTACCCCCACCACTGGCTCCTTTGTGCTCCACCCAAATAATATCTTTATGGTGGAACGGAGTCAGTTTTCTGGTCTACCCGACGAAGATCCATTGAAGCATGTTACAACCTTCACGGATTATTGTTGTGCCATACCCATACCTGACGGGGTGACTAGAGATGAGGTGCTGACAATGATGTTCCTGTTCTCATTAAAAGATGCCGCGCGAGATTGGTACCGCTACCTTGATAGGGCAGCTGAGAAGGTTACGGATTGGACTTCCTTGGCATTGGTTTTTTACAAGAAATATTTTCCCCTTGCAAAAGCCGAGGACTTGAGAAGCCAAATCACTAACTTTCAACAGGGGCCTGATGAAGGATTTTGTGAAGCATGGGATCGGTTCAAGGAATTGGTCCGTTCTATCCCTCACCATAACTTTCAACAATGGTACCTGTGTAACCAATTTTACAACGCCCTTTACGATGATTATAAGATGATTCTTGATGCGGCCGCCAATGGGAGATTCCAGAATAACACCGACCATATGAAGGGTTGGGAAACCATTGAAGACATGGCGGTGCATATGGCTGCCTTTAAGAGTTCACGTGGGAATTCGCGGAGGCTGAATGTGGAGATGAATAGAGTGATGGCTCTTGAGACAACAGTTGAAGCCCGTTTTGAAAAGCTTGAGGCAACCCAACTGAAGCTTGAAAGTGCGAACCTAGTTACTACGGTTGACAGCACGGGTGAGATTGAGAACTTGAGAGCTCTTGTTGATGTTTTAACAAGGCAGGTTATAGAGATGGGAAAGGCTCAAATTGCCTCCTCAAAGGCTTTTGAAGAACACTTGACAAACATAGCCAACCGAATAACTAGCTCTCCAGCTAGTTACGAGGGACCCATGGAGACGTTGAATGCCATAAATCTTAGGAGTGGCCGTATTTGTGAAGGATCAGCCAAAGATAATTCTGCCGAGGTTCAAAACAAAGAAACTGATCCCGTCAACAGGTCAGGAGGTCGACCGACCCCTACTGTAGGTCGACCGACCTCGGTTCCTGACGTGAGATCATATTCTGGAGAAAAGAAAATTTCAGATGTAGCAGAGTCTAGACGGCCGACCGCTGCTGTAGGTCGACCGACCGACGTTCCTGAGCAGAGTGTTGTTTTGACTCCGGAATCGCTGGATTCCTCCTTCATTCAAGGCCTCACCGAAATATTACAGCTGAAAAAGCCAAAGGTTGCTGATCCAATGGCTAATGTCACCGTTCCTTATCCCGAAAGACTGAAAAATTCAAAAGAGGATCGGAAATTTGGTAAGTTTTTGGAGATGGTGAAGAATCTTGAGGTAACCATCCCTTTCACTGATTTAATTACCCAGGTACCTTCTTATGCTAAATTCATGAAAGATATTTTGAGTCGTAAGAGAAATTTTCAGGACGACGGTGCTGTTGCTTTTGTGGAAGAATGTTATGTTCTTTCACAAAATAATATAGCACCCAAGTTAAAAGACCCAGGTAGTTTTTCCATCCCTTGTACCATAGGTAATCATGTTATAGGGAAAGCCCTTTGTGATCTAGGGGCTAGTGTCAGTGTTATACCTTATTCTGTATGTGAAAGACTTGGTTTAGGTAGACTTAAAGTCACCAATATTACCCTACAGATGGCTGATAGATCAACCCAAAGACCATTAGGGGTCTTGGAGGATGTCCCAGTAAGAGTGGGAAAGTTCTTTATTCCTGTTGATTTCGTTGTTTTAGACATTGCTGAGGATAGTCAAATACCTATTATTTTAGGTAGACCATTTTTACACACAGCTGGGGCTGTAATAGATGTCAAACGCGGGACCATTACTTTAGAGATTGGAGATGACACTATCGAGTTTAGTCTTGCCCATAAGGCAACTATCCCTACTGATGATACTTGTTGCTCCATTGATATTATAGACAGGAATGTTATCCTTAATTGGAGGGAATCCTTGACCAAGGATCCCTTAGATGATCTGACAGTTTTGGATAAGTGTGCAGGTAATCCAGCTGAAGATGCTGAAGAGCTGGATGTGATAGAAGAAGAGGAAGAGGAGTATGAGTTCACTGAAGAAGAGAATGAGAAGCTCATAAGCCTAGCTAATGCAAATCTGGTAAACATGTGCTATTCCATTAATACTGATTCTGTTCAGGCAGTTGAGGTAAAGGTACCAGAGCGTAAGCCACTTCCTCCTAATCTTAAGTATGTTTTCTTAGATGATACTGAACAGTACCCTGCAATTGTTAGTTCTAAACTTAATCCTGACCAACTTCCTGCCTTAATGACTGTTCTCAAAAAGAATAGGAAAGCTCTAGGTTATTCTTTGGATGATATTAAGGGCATAAGCCCTGATGTTTGCATGCATAGAATAGAGTTAGAGGAAGGGCATAAGCCTTATAGACAGGGACAGCGTAAGTTGAATCCTAAGATGCAGGATGCGGTTATGGCTGAGGTAATGAAACTTCTTGATGCAGGTATTATCTATTCAGTTGGCAACTCTAAGTGGGTTAGCCCAGTTCAGGTGGTTCCTAAGAAAGGAGGAACCACAGTGGTTAAGAATGATAAAAATGAGTTAATACCAACTAGAGTTGTAACTGGGTGGCGGATGTGCATTGATTATAGACAGTTAAATGCCGCCACCAAGAAAGACCATTTCCCCCTTCCTTTTGTTGACCAAATGACTGAAAGACTGGCTTCTAATAAATTCTTCTGTTTTCTAGATGGTTATTCAGGTTTTTTCCAGATTCCCATCCATCATGATGATCAGAGTAAGACTACTTTTACATGTCCACGGGGTGTTTTTGCTTATCGCAGGATGCCTTTTGGGTTATGCAATGCTCCTGCTACCTTTCAAAGGTGTATGATGGGTATCTTTTCTGACTTTATAGAAAACATTATGGAGGTATTTATGGATGATTTCTCTGTTTACGGTAATGCTTTTGATCAATGCTTAGCTAATCTTGATAAAGTCTTGCAGCGAAGTATTGATGTAAACCTTGTCTTAAACTGGGAAAAGTGTCATTTTATGGTTACTGAAGGGGTAGTGTTAGGGCATCTAATTTCAGATAAAGGTATACATGTAGATAAAACAAAGGTGCAGGTGATTGAGCAATTACCCCCTCCTGTTAATGTCAAGGGGGTGAGGAGTTTCTTAGGACACGCAGGTTTTTACAGGAGTTTCATTAAGGATTTCTCTAAAATTGCTAAACCGCTTACACAATTGCTTCTTAGAGATGCCATCTTTGATTTTACTGATGAGTGCCTTTCAGCTTTTAACAGGTTGAAGGAAGCTTTGATCTCAGCACCAATCATTCAGCCACCAGATTAGGATCTCCCATTTGAGATCATGTGCGATGCTAGTGACTACGCTGTAGGTGCTGTGCTAGGTCAAAGGAAGAACAAGGCTCTTAATGCTATATACTATGCGAGCCGCACCCTAGATGAGACTCAAGTCAACTATTTCACCACTGAGAAGGAGATGCTAGCTGTGATCTTTGCCTTAGAAAAATTCAGGTCCTATTTGGTAGGTAATAAGGTAATTGTTTACACTGACCATGCAGCTTTGAAAGGTCTTTTTCAGAAGAAGGATTCAAAGCCAAGACTTTTAAGGTAGATACTCCTTCTCCAAGAGTTTGACTTTGAGATTAGGGACAAGAAAGGCGCGGAAAACGTGGTAGCTGACCACCTATCTCGCCTACAGTTGACTGATGGGGAAGATTCTTTACCTATTGATGATTCATTTCCTGATGAGAGTTTATTTATCATTAATAGTTCAGGTTCTTATCCCCCCTCCTTGGTATGCTGATTTTGATAATTTTGTTGTCACAGGTAAAATCCCTCCTGAGTTGTCATGGCAACAAAAGAAGAGATTTATGTTCGATGCAAAACAGTATTTTTGGGATGACCCTTATGTTTTTAAAGAATGCGGAGATGGACTTATCTGGAGATGCGTCCCCCAATGGGAGGTGAAGGACATTCTGGAAGCCTGTCACTCTTCTGCATATGGTGGTCACCACGGTCCATCTAGGACCGTGGCCAAGGTATTACAGTCTGGTTTTTATTGGCCTACTTTGCATGCTGACTGTAGGAATTTTGTAGGAAACTGTGATGCTTGTCAAAGAACTGGGAATGTCTCAAAAAGACATGAGATGCCGCAGGTTGGTATTTTAGAGCTAGAGATTTTTGATGTCTGGGGCATTGATTATCAAGGACCTTTTCCTAGTAGTCAAGGTAACAGGTATATTCTTGTGGCTGTTGATTATGTGTCTAAGTGGGTAGAAGCTATTGCTACTCCCCATTGTGATGCAAAGGCTGTTATTAAGATGTTTAAAAAAATCATATTTCCTCGTTTTGGTGTCCCTACGGTTGTCATAAGTGATGGAGGTATGCATTTTAAGGAGAAACGCTTAGGTGACTTGTTAAATAAATTCGGTGTCCAACACCGTAGGGGTTTGGCTTATCACCCTCAGACTAGTGGTCAAGTTGAGATCTCTAATAGAGAACTCAAGGAGACCCTAGCCAAAGTAGTTTCTAAGTCTAGGAAAGATTGTAGCCTAAAACTTGATGATGTTTTATGGGCCTATAGAACCGCGTTCAAAACCCCAATAGGAATGTCACCATTCCAATTGATTTATGGTAAGACTTGTCATTTACCAGTAGAGTTAGAACGTAAGTCTTGGTGGGCTATATGTGATCTTAATTTAGACCCTAATCTTTCCCGTGAGAAACGTTTGTTGCAGCTCAATGAGTTAGAAGAATTCAGGTTGTTAGCCTATGACAATGCCAGAATTTACAAAGAGAAAACAAAGCGCTGGCATGACAAGAGAATCATTAGGCGTGATTTTCAGGTAGGTGATAGGGTGTTGCTTTTTAATGCTCGTATTCGTCTTTTTCCTGGTAAGCTGAAATCCAGGTGGAGCGGACCCTACACCATCACAGCTGTCTCAAAATTCGGGTCAATCGAATTAGAAACCTCATCTGGTGAGAGGTTCAAAGTCAATGGCCAGTATGTGAAGCACTTCCGAGGAGAAAATGAATTTGTCGGAAAGGTCGAAGTTTCTTACTTTGACCCTTTTTAGGATGCTTCTTGATAGGTAAAAAGGTCGTGCGGGACCTCTTAAACCAGCGCTACACGGGAGGCAACCCGTGCTCTAGCTTAAGTTTACTTTTTTTTATTTATTTCCGTTTTATCCTTGATGAAATTTTAAGTTTCTGCAGAAAAATAGAGAAACTCGTCAGTACAACAGGTCGATCGACCCGATTACTAGGTCGACCGACCTTCTGGCAACTTTAAAATGCATTCTGACAGGTTAAGTAAAATTTGCAGAACAGGTAAAAAGGACGGAGGTCGACCGACCGAGAATTGCGGTCGACCGACCGCGAATGTTTTTCCGGTTTTTTTTTAGAGTCAAAGTCACGGGTGTTTTGTGTTTTGAAAACACAATTTTTGCCTTCATTTACTCACACTTTCTGCATCCTTCTTGCTCTCTTAAAAACCCTAAAAACACCCACCTTCTTCATCCTTCACCAATTTACTTGCTTTCTTTCAATTTCCTCCTTCAAGGTATGTTTTTCTTAGTTTTCTTTCTCTCTTTTTCGTTTTATTTCATCTTAATTCCGTTCTAGGTAGTATGAGTTTGTCTTTTTGAGTTTAATTTTGCTCTTAATTTAGTTTCCATGCTTGTTTGTGTGTTTTTCTCTTAGTTTTCTTCTTCCTTTTGATTTTATTTTCTTAGATCTGTAATTTGTGTGTGATTTCGTGCTGTTAGGGTTAGTTTAATTCTTCCTTTCAATTTTTATGCTTTTTTTTTCGCGCGATTTCAGTCACGAAAATCCGACTCTGACACTGTTCACGGTCGACCGACCCAAAACGGAGGTCGGCCGACCAAAATTTGAATTTCATGAGTTTCTTTTTTGCAGTTTCTGAATTTTTTTCGTAAGTTGGTCGACCGACCTAGGTTTGCGGTCGGCCGACCTGTTGTGCTACAGGAATTCTGTGTTATCTCGCGAAAATGGTCGACCGACTTATCTGTGAAGTCGGCCGACCCGTGCTGTTATAAAAGTTTCTGTTTTGCATTTTTCGTTCTTAATTTTGTTAAATAAATGTTTCCATATTTACACAAGACTTATATTATATTGAACTTTTCAGATTTACAATGTCTAGCCGAGAACAAGGTGGAAAGCGCTCCCGCACTTCCGGTGCAAGCACCTCCTGAGGCCGTGTTCCTAGGGCGAGAGGGTTGACGGTGCAAGACACGGATAGTCTACCAAACTATCCGCAAATCATTTTCAGCACTCCTGCTCAAAAGGCCCGATTTCTCCATCTCTCCGCCTATTGCTTGGTAGTGGTAACCCGGTTCCTTTGTGTTCCAACCTTGCAAGCCTTGGGATGTCATGATGAGGTGGTGTCCTTACTTGATGAGACGGGTTTTTCAGGACTTGTCACTATGGATGAGTTCACCTATTCCCTTCTCACTGTTGAGTTCTTTTCTTCCTTTACTTTTGATATTAGAGCATATCACCCGGCTATGATAATGTTTGCATTTCTTTTCGTTTGTTCAATGAAACTTTTTCTTTAACCTTAAACCAATTTGCTCAGTTTTTAGGCTTATCTTCTACGGGTCTTACGGATGACCCCACTGGGTCATATAATGATTTATGGTCCTGTCTTTCTGATTCCAGCGATGGGAAGAAGAAAAACAGTACCGTTCACCTTCCCGCCCCCCGTTATTATTTGCGTATTTTGGCCAACACTGTTTTCGGCCGCAAAGAGTCTCAAAATGTTAACAACATTGAGCTCTCCATTTTGTCTGGTTATCTTAACATCAGACGTACGGGTCAGCAGTTTTATAACACTGCTTATTTGGTCGCCTCTCACTTCATGTCGGTGGGCGAGGGAACTTCCTTGTCTACTATTGTTTGTGGCGGGCTAGTCACTAGATTAGCCCGCTCTCTTGTCCCCCAGTTCCCTCGCTATGAGGATGCGATTGACACTCTCTCCCGGTTCATGGACATGGCTTATGTCAGGTCCGTGCGTTGGGTGAACATGAGAGATTATTGGAAGGTAGACACCTACCTCAGTGATCGCATCCCCATCACCATGGCTCCCCCTATGCTACCCCTTTTTATTGTTGTAGGGGAGCCCAGACCACTACTCCCGTCTTACTGCCTCCCCCTTAGAGGAGGCACCTTTAGAGGCCATAGGGTCCCTGCTCCCGGTGGCCACCATACCACATCTGGGACGGGGTACCCAGCTGATTTTACTGCTGCTCCTAATGTTTATGTTCCTCCTTTTGTTGATGACAGATCTCTGCCACAAATGATGGCAGGCCTTTGCAGACAGTTCAACCAAAAACAGTTGAACGATAGTCTTTGCCAATATCCAGTTTACAAGGAGTATGCCACTCAGGGTAGGCTCCCAACCGGCCCATGGACTCACCCCACCTGGTACACACCTCTCGCAGGCGGTCGTGTCCACGGTGAAGCTTCAGGCTCTGCCTCAGGAAGAGGCATAGGTTCTGAAGAGGACGACGAGGAGGAGGAAGGAGGAGAGGACTCTGAGCCGGATTTCGACTCAGAATCCCAGAGACGTGCTTAACCTTATCCTCTTTGGGGTTTGGTTTGGGGAGGTCCCTCCATCTTGTAAGTAGTTTTTCTTTTATTTTCCCTTTAGATTTCAAGTTTTTCCCTCTAGATTTCCAGTTTTCCTCTCCTTCCTCCTTAGACTGTTTTTGTAATTTCTAGTCTTTTTCCTTTTCCTTTCTTTGTTTGTTTCTTTTCTGCCTACCCCCATCCCTATGCTGTGGTTGTATGTTGATGAGCACAATGGGGGCATTGTGCGTTTTGGTTTGGGGAGGGTGTTTGCATACTCCTTTGTGAGTATGCAATTGTCTTTGTGTCTTTTGTTTTTCATTCCTTTAGGTGTTTTTCTTGTTTTTGTCCTCTTTTGTCGCGTGTTCTTCCCTGTCGCGCGTTCTTCTCTGTCTTAAGTTTTTAGGTCGAGTCGGAACGGACGAATACAATTTATGCCTCACATATCACGTATTGCCTTGCCTTGCATTTTTCAAAAATTTTAAAGCTAGTCTTTTGCATTATCCACGAGTTTTTGTTGATTTCATGCTAAATTATTAGACTTGACTCTCTTCTTGGCAAGCTACAACATATTCTAAGGATTAGAGCTTAATAAATCGGTGACATCCATGACCGATTTCATATAGGTTTGTGAGTAGTTTCTCCTCTTGAGGCATGTCACATCAATGTGCATAAACATGAGTTTTGTCTACTTAATACCTGTATGCATTCGGATTTGTGGTTTGTTGACACATGTGGTAGAGGTCCCTCTTTCTCATTTTACCCCATTATCCTCACATAGCCAAATTGAATTTTTTAACCCATTTGCTACATCCAAAATTTGCCTACCCTAGCCGAGCTAGTAATATAGTGATGGGACTGTTTTGGCCACCCTTTGGTTTGTGCTTCATTGTTAAATATTGATTTTGTGAGAATGGTAGAAAGGAGAAAAAGAAAAGAGAAGGATACGAAAAAATAATAATAAGGACTCAAATGAAAAAAAAAAGAGAAAAAAAAAAATCGAAAAAAAAAACGAATCAGCCTGTTTTCAAGGCTGGTCGGTCGACCTGCATTCTGGGTCGGTCGACCAGGACCATTGAACAGGATATTTCTGAAAAAAAAAGGAGAGGAAGAAAGAAAGAAAGAAAAGGAGAAAATTGGAGAAATTGTGACTTTTGCTCCAAAACTTTGAGCATTGGCATGTATGGAAAAGTAATGGAAGTGATATTATAGTATGGATTTACGGTTGTTAGCTCGGTTTAGCCCCTCTTCCCATAACTTATTTTAACCCCTTCTTACCTTTAGCCTCACAATCCCAAAATTTCCTCGGCATGTGTCATGGTTATCTAGTGTGGGAATGCATATGTACGGTTGTAGAGATTCTATTCATGTTAGATTGCAGGCATGTTCTTACGGGTCGCAGATAGGTGAGAGTCTTTACTTTTATTTATCATCTTATCTTTCACATATACATTTGACCCTTTGCTTTCATGAGTGTCTCGAGCGTACCGCGAGAGTCCAATTAGAATGAGTCTTGCAAGGTTGAAATTTTAGCATGTTATCCCAACATGTCCAATTCGTTTTGCTCTTGACATTATGCTTGATTATATTTGAAGGTTGCATTAAATTGGTTAGGCATAGTGTTGTGTTTGGTTGTAAAAAGTGTAAAATCCGTTCCATTAGAAGTTTTTCTTTTCTTTTGAGTCTTAGTGCTTGCTTGAGGACAAGCAAGGTTTGGTTTGGGGAGTTTGATACGTGCCTATTTTATGCATTTTATTTATTCTTTTGGCACGTATTTTCTCGTATTTTCGTGACTTTTAGTTGCTATTTCTCCCGAAACGGTTTACTTTGGCATTTCTATGTTTTAAATGTTGGAATACGCGGAAGTGAGCAAAACTGAACCTTATTTGCCTTTCGGAAGCTGTTTTGAGTACTAATGCGGAGCAAGGATCCGAGTTGCACACCCGAGTGTTATCATTGGGCCAAATTAAAGCTGAAACGAACAAGAAGCGGTCGACCGACCCATCAGAGAGGTCGACCGACCTGAGCCCAAATCGCGGAAAAGCCCAACATCGATAGAAGTGGTCGACCGACCCGCAAAAGAGGTCGACCGACCCGGAAGCTGCAGCCGCGACTTTTTCGTGTTTGTACTTACCTAATCTTGTAATTATACTTATTTAAGAAGACCTAAACTCTAAAATTAGGTCAAGCACTTTATGTTAGACAAGCTTTTGATAAGGAAGCAATTCCATTAGCAAGAAATTTTATGTTATAAGAACTCCATAGTTTAGAAAGAGATCTAATTCCAAGTTTTCATCTTTTGTTCTTAATTCCATTTAAGTTGTAAGTTTGCTACAATTAATCTTTCCCTTTTAATTTAATCGTGTTGTTCATCTTGTTGTTGTTCTTTAATTCATGTTTTCCCTTTTATTGTCATCTTTAATTATGTTAATTCCTTTGATGTTCTTAGTTATTGTTAGTTTCATAATTAAGAGTATGCATAACTAATTCTTGTGATTAGGAATTAGGGGAACCATGGGAAAGACTTGATTTTGATAAATTTAATAATTGAATTACCAATCCCCCATTGTTGTTGGTGAACTAATCCTTAGGATTGAAAGATTATTAGGATTAGTTTAACAACAACTTTGGGATTGCCCTTGAACGAAAGTTTAGTGCTTTTCTAGGAACCCTAAGACCGTAAGGATTGGGTAGAATATTGACCTAAAGGTTTATTCTTTGTTCCTTGGGATTGTGTTATTTGATTGTTTTACCTTTCATTGACTTGTTTTAACCATGGGGAACCAAAGTTCCTAATCCCCTTTTTATCTTATTTTATTTCTCTTGTTTATTTTGTCCTTTTAGTTATTAGTTTAAATCTCAAATCAACCCCCCTTTTTGGTTACTTGTAATAGACTTTAAATTCACAAACATAATTAACCTTGTCTTCTTGTGGTTCGACCCTTGACTTATCCTGTCTAGTTTAAGCTGAGGTTTTATAAATCTTATCTTTGGCACCCCTCAACGATAGGTGTCAACACCCCCACCACCGCTATGACACCCCTTCCCCACCACCACCACCGCCGCCGCCGCCAAGACACCTTACCACCATCATCGCCGCCTGTATCTAAGTGGTTGTTTGTGGTGGTGTGTGTTGGTATTGGTGAGTATGAGTGGATCATTAGTGCTTTTCTTGGTGTAACCAAACTACCAATTAAATTTTAGGTAATTCTTTTCCTTTCCCCCTCTTACCCTTTCTTATTTTCTTTCCCTTTCCTTTTTTCTAACCAAACGCCCCCTTAATAGTGTTGAAAGATGATAAAACGGAGGAATCCCTAAATTGATTTATAGGGTTAGTATATGAAGGTTTGTTAATGGTGAAATGATAAAAGGAGTGAATTAATAAATGGGTCAATGTGTATCTAGTTATTAGTAAAGGTAGTTTGGTCATAAAAAATATCGGAAGTCGTGAAAATGAAACTGAGTCGATAATTACGTAAAACCGTCACAACTATGTAAAATAAGTTAGATTGGTGTGGATAAATAAGAAAATTAGGTGGTTATTTGTAAAGTTGAATATAATAGGTGGTAATTTGTAAAAAATTAAACATATTAGGTGGTAATTCATAATTTAGTCTAAATCAAATTGATAAGCACGTATTTTTTCACATATGAATTTTATTTTTTTCATATACGTTTTTTTACAGTTTTGTCCTTGTAATTTTCTTTACTTTTTTGGTTACATGGAGCGGGAAAAACCCAAAGAAGACATAGAAACTAGAAAATAGAGACACAAAAACATGAAAAGAGAAAAGGAAAAACCCTGCAAACTTCACGCACAAATAAGTCTCGGCCACGAAACACCGCCTAAATCTTGTTACATCAGCTCAGACAATCTGCTTGGTGTGTCATTCCCGTCAAAACTTTTGAACCGTAGATTTTGAAGAACCCCTTGATTAGCTAACCAGTCCACACACCCGTTTATGTGTTGCTGTGTGGTTAAAAGTACAATTTATTAAAGCAACGGCTATAGAGCTTGTAGGAAATAATTTCTTAAATTACTTATAAAAATATTAATCATATTAATACTGCCAAGGATAATATCAAAAATGATTCAATAAAACCTCAATTGCAAGAATTAAACAATCAAGAATATAGAATTAACCTTTAGTCCTATATGAGATCGGCCTAAGAACAACCTAGTATAAACCCAAACTTCAAGGTAGAAGTTCTCCTTAGATTGCACCCAAGATGACTGAGAAAGATCCCTTCAAAGCTCCTCCTAAATTACTATTAATTATTTTAGAGGATTTGTTTTGATATTTTAAGATGATAAACTAATCAAAGAGAACAAGAGAGAAAACAACTTATGTTTTTTCGTCCTTGTACCACACGGCCGAAATCCCTTCTTATAGGGTTTTGGTTTATGAAGGTATTGTACTTCTATTAGGAAACCTCTTTATATTATAATAATAATATTCTAAGTCAGTTTCCTGGAAACCTCCTTATATTATAATATTCTAAGTCAGATTCCTTATTCTGAATTTCCTTTAAATATCATACATATTTTAATAATTTTCGGTGTACAATATAATTCCCGAAGAACATTAATTAATTATCTTATAATTAATTAACCCAATTATATTATTCTAAAATATCATATATTAAAATATAATTAATAAATATAATATATATATATATATTTATTAGAATTAACATTTAATTCATTTCTCCTAATTAGTATTAAATGTTTATCATCTACTTAACTACATTTAGCTAAGTTTAGCATTTACGTAATTATATCGATATATAATCACATTTCTCAGTACTATCTTATAGGTGTGACCTTTAGCGATCAGCTGATTATCGCCATCATATGACAGTAACGTCAAACTACTACTGAGTCAATCGTTACCGATAAACGTTAACCAATTGATTAATATACTAAGTATTCATGTGTGATCCTGTAAAAGATTTATTCAAATAATCACACACTGTGGAGGACATTTACTCCAACAATCTCCCACTTGTCCTACAAGTATGTGTGCGATTACGATTCTCATATCTATAAATTATTCTCCCACTCAATGAAAGACAAATTGCAAAGTCTCACCTTACAAGGTCATATCTCCCAAGTAATCATATCAAGAGTGGTTTCCTCGACTAGAGAGTAACATAACTGATACGAATCATATTCGAGCATGGCCATGTGTTTAAGTTACTACTCCTCGAGTTGGCCTGAGAAATGTATATAAAACCTGATAAAGGCTGGATATTTTCCTTGACTTATAACCTGCCGATGGAAGCACAGCATGAAATGACCCAGTAAAAATCCGTTTGGCCTCCTTTTACGGTGCGACCTAGGATAGAAACCTAAACCACCCAAAAACTGTCTATATCGCATGAAATAAACAATGGTCAAAAGAACCGACTTTAGGAATCACAATAGACGTCTCATCCACGACCAGACACCTAATGTATCTTAACATTTAGGACTCTATGTTGTGGTCACTGTGTCCTATGCGATATCATATACCCATATTTGTTATTGATCAGTCAAACACTTGACTTATGGAATATTGAACCTTCCATCCTTCAACTAACAAAATAATCACCTGAGTTATCAGCTCATATTGGTGTTTACGGACAAAAACAGACATATAAAGTAAAACAGTTCACTGTGTGGTGTTCAAAATTATCATACAATCCACATGTAATACAATGTAAAGAAATTCAATGATATTATTAAGTAATAATTAAAATGATCAAATATCAATCAAATAATGTTTATTACAACTCTGGAACACGTTTTATCCCCATGGATGAGATGTGTCGTTCATGTTTATTATGCGGTAGTGCCTTAGTCAGCGGATCTGCAATGTTGTTATCCGTTCCAATCTTGCACAATGCTATCTCCTTTTGCTCTATGTAATCTCTTATCAAATGAGCTTTTCTGAGTACATGTCTAGATTTGTTGCTAGACTTAGGCTCCTTAGCCTGGAAGATGGCACCACTGTTATCACAATAAAGGGTGATTGGATCTTTCACACTAGGCACTACCTTTAGTCCTTGTAAGAAATAACGCATCCAAATAGCTTCCTTTGCAGCTTCGGAAGCTGCCAAGTACTCAGACTCTGTTGTAGAATCTGCTGTAACGCTCTGCTTGGAACTCTTCCAACTGACTGCTCCACCATTAAGAGTAAAGACAAAACCTGACTGAGATTTGGAATCATCACGATCGGTTTGGAAACTAGCATCTGTGTAACCTTTAGCACATAGCTCCGTGTTTCCACCATATACCAGAGCCCAATCCTTAGTCCTTCGTAAGTACTTAAGGATGTTCTTGACCGCTATCCAGTGACTTTCACCTGGATTATTTTGGTAACGGCTGATCATACTCAATGCATATGCCACATCTGGACGTGTGCACATCATGACATACATGATCGACCCTACTGCCGAAGCATAAGGTATCCGACTCATGCGTTCGGTTTCTTACGGTGTTGTAGGTGATTGTTTCTTACTCAGATGCACCCCATGAACAACAGGAAGGTAACCTCTCCTGGAGTTTGTCATACTGAATCTGTCAAGAATCTTATCAATATAATCTTCTTGACTCAATGCCAACATCCTTTTCGATCTATCTCTATAGATACGGATGCCTAGAATCCTCTATGCCTCACCCAAATCTTTCATTTTGAAATGGTTCTTTAACTATGTCTTAACCGACGAGAGCATAGGAATGTCGTTTCCAATCAGTAGTATGTCATCTACATAAAGTACTAGGAACACGATTTTACTCCCACTTGACTTGATATACAGACATGGTTCTTCGACACTTCGAATGAATCCGTTCTGTTTTATCACGTCATCAAAACGATGATTCCAACTCCGTGATGCTTGCTTAAGTCCATAGATGGAACGCTTAAGCTTGCACACTTTCTTAGGATGTTTAGGATCGATGAAACCCTCAGGCTGTATCATATACAATTCTTCTTCCAAAAACCCGTTTAGGAAGGCGGTTTTCACATCCATTTGCCAAATCTCATAATCATGAAATGCGGCTATCGTTAAGATAATCCGATTAGATCTAAGCATTACGACTGGAGCAAATATCTCATCATAGTGCAACCCGTGTACTTGAGTGAAACCTTTTGCCACCAATCGTGCTTTATAAACATCTGGTTGTCCATCTAATGCACGCTTTATCTTATAAAGCCATTTGCACTGAAGCCTGAAGGGGTCTTATCTTTTCAGGCAAATCAACCAAATCTCATACTTGATTCTCTTGCATGGAATCTATTTCGGACTGCATGGCTTCGAGCCATAGCTTGGAGTCGGAACAGGTCATGACTCCTTTGTAGGTAGCTGGTTCGTCACTCTCAAGGAGTAAAATGTTTTCTACACCACATTTCTCAACCATACCAATGTATCGGTCTGGGGGTGAGAAACGCGAACCGACCTCCTAGGTTCCTCAGGAATGGATACCATAGCAGATGTGGAAGGAACACTTTCTTCCATCACATTGTTGGTTTCTGGTTCTTAAACCTCTGACAGATCAAAAGTTCTATTACTCTGTTTGTTCGAGAGAAACTCTTTCTCTAAAAACTTCGCACTAGCCGCAACAAACACTCTTTGTTCGGTAGGGGAATAAAAGTAGTGACCAAAAATTCCTTTTGGATAACCTACAGAGTAAGTCTTGGCCGATCGTAGGCCTAGTTTGTCTCCGTGTCTCCACTTGACATAAGCTTCACAGCCCCAAACCCGAATAAAAGATAAGTCAGGAACTTTTCCTTTCCACATCTCATATGGAGTCTTGTCCGCTGCTTTAGTCGGACTTCGGTTAAGTATTAGAGCAGCCGATTGAAGAACAAATCCCCATAATGAATCAGGCACAACCGTGTGACTCATCATGGATCGAACCATATCTAATAAAGTTCGATTTCTCCGTTCGGATACACCATTCAATTGTGGTGTTCCAGGTGGAGTCAACTGCGATACAATACCACAATCTTTCAGGTGTTGATCAACTCAGTCGAAAGATACTCGCCACCACGATCAGATCGAAGTGCTTTTATCTTCCTATCCAATTGGTTCTCAACCTTATTTTGGAATTCCTTGAACTTGTCAAAGGATTTACTCTTATGTTTCATTAAATAGACATACCCGTATCTACTCAAATCATCCGTAAAAGTGATGAAATATCTATAGTCGTCTCTTGCTGTGATTGACATAGGACCACACACATTTGTATGTATGAGTCCTAAAAGATCACTAGCTCGCATTCCAATACCTTTAAAGGAAATACGAGTCATCTTTTCGATGAGACATGATTCACACGTACCAATTGATTCGTAATGAAATGGTGGTATTGACCCATTCTTAATGAGTTTCTCTACGCGTTTTTCATTGATGTGTCCCATTCGACAATGCCATAAATACGTTTGTTCTTTATCATCTGTTTTAACCCTTTTATTATTCACATGATAAACCTCGGTGGTTTGGTCTAAAACATATATTCCGTTTACGAAAACAGCCTTTTCATAAATCATATCGTTTAATGAAAAAGTACAACAGTTGTGCTTAATATTAAAACAAAATCCTTCTGTATCCAAAACAGAAAAAAGAAATAATGTTTTTCGACAAACTAAGAACAAAATAACAATTATTTAAATAACTCGAAACCACTAGGTAGTTTGAGTACATAAGTTCCTATGGAGACAGCTGCAACCTTTGCTTCATTTCTAACGCGAAGGTCTATGTCCCCCTTCTCAAGTTTGCGGACGTCCCTTAAACCCTGCAAGTAATTACACAAGTGAGAACCACAACCAGTATCAAATACCCATGTTGCTAAACTTGCATGGTTTATTTCAATCATATGAATAAATGAAGATATACCTGTGGCCGTCACACGTCTAGCCTTGATATCCTCGAGGTACTTAGGGCAGTTCCTCTTCCAATTCCCATACTCGTGGCAATGGTGACACTCTCCCTCTTTCCCTTTGCCCTTAGCATTGGCCTTTGAGTTACTGGTCTCACCAGGTCCACTCTTGGGCTTCGACTGCTTCTTTTTGAACTGAGGCTTCTTAACATTTAAGGGAGTCTTTGCCTTTCCCTTCCCTTTCCAATTAGCTTGTATTACAAGGACGTCCTTCTTAGCATTCCCACTCAAATTGAGATCTTTCTCAACTTGCACGAGCTGAGAGTGGAGCTCATGAAGACTTTTCTTCATGTCATTCATGTTATAGTTCACCCTAAATTGGGTGAACCCATCATGAAGAGAGCGTAAGATTCGGTCTACAATGACTGACTCCTCAATCTTGCAACCAAGAGACTCCAGAACTTCCACATTCTCAATCATTTTGAGGATGTGTGGGCTAACAGCTTGGCCCTTAGACAGTTTAGCTTCAAAGAAGCGGACTGCTGCGTCATACCTCATGATTCTCGGAGCTTGCGAGAATTCATTGGTAAGGGTGGTGAAAATCTTATTTGCACCTTGTGAAATGAAGCGGCGCTGCAAATTTCTTTCCATTGCATAAATAAGTACGTTCTTAATCGCACCAGCTTCACGAACGAACTCATCATATGCAGTTCGTTGGGCTCCAGTCCTTGTGGTTGGTTCAGCCGTCATTGGCTCAACCAAATACTTTATTTTACCATTAGCAATGGCAGCATTCCGTAATGCTGCCTCCCAATCGGTTATTCTTAAGGCGGGATTTCTGATTGTAGGAGACGTGGTCCATAAAGGAGCGTAACCACGACTCCCTGGTGAGGGTGGCGCTAGGGCCCGAAGTTGCATTTGCATCAGTCATTTTTAATAGCAGATATTAAATGATCTACAAATGAGAAAATAAATAAACATGAGTAAATCATTGAATTTAAAATCCTTTTAAACAAAGATATACGACATAATATAATCGATCTCACTCAAAGAATTATATAATGTATCCCAAGACCCAAATCCCGATTTGGTGAGTTAACCCTTTAACTGGTTCTACATTAGAACTCTCAGTCGACAAATTTCTTAAATTTATCTATTAGTCCACAATGACTTCAATAACTTGATTGAATCATTGTGTTGAGTTCAACTAGGTCACAACACACTACTTACCCGAGGTAGAAGGGGTCCATATAGAGATAACAACAAGTCCTATATGTCCACCGACGAACAAGGGATTCATAGTTGTTTGATCTAGAAAGGCTAATTTCTCAATTTTATGTAGAGTGATATCCCATCACTATTTTAAACTCATTTAAGTGAACTATTTTGAGATTAGTAGGAATAAGTGATGGCATAAATAAAACATCATATGTCAAAATGCAAAATAATCTACATGAGTCATTTTACATGCATATAGGTGGTTTGGTTTAGACGGAATATAATGACATACAACATTCAAGCAATGAAGAAAAGAACATAAAACATAAAATCCTAGTGTGGCCTATCCTATGAAAAACAGTAAATACAACTTGGAATTCAATCACATGGACCCTAGAAGCTTCATGGATCACCGTTCTTCATCTCATGATGTAAACTGGAAATAGAGATCCAGACGCACCAAACTCCTCTTCTTCTTCTTCTTCTTCTTCTTCTTCTTCTTCTTCTTTATTCTAAGCTATTACGATGCAAATCCTATTTACATTTGATCTAAAATAAAGAAAAAATAAAAATGCGAGATCTCATAAATTACATCACTTGATTACTTTCCACCATTACGGAAAAGTAACCCAAAAACTAAAGCCACACTAGATTACATAATTGAACTTGACAACAATTGTAAAAATAATAAATTCAACCTTCATTGAGAAACAATATCATTAACAATATAATAAAAACATTCATAATGCAATATTATCCAAACCACCATTAACCTTAAAATTACATGTCACACATGTAAACCATAATCCAAGTAAATTCTAAACAATTTTAGAATTTAGTAAGTATCATCTATTAGATATAATAAACCCTTTAAAATAAATAAATGATTAAATAACCGAAAAATTATCAAATGATTTTCGTTTATTTCCTTACTTTTCACGGAAATCACACGTTTTCTTTCCTTTTCTTTCGAAAAAAAAAATTGTTACAATTACAAAAACATCTTTTATATTTTAGTTAATATAAATATGATCTCATAATATAAATAAAAACGAAAACAAATAAAATATCCCTAAAATCCAATTTTACGGTTTTAATATCCCTTTCATTTTGTTATCTTTATGATTTGGTCAAATTATAAATCTTTATTTATAATTTAGTTAATACAAATATCATCATATAATATTAATAATAACAAAAGCAACAAATCACAAAATTAAGGAAATGGCCGGAAAAATAAAACTCACGGTCCAAAAACACGTTTTTTTTGTTTAACTAAATTCGGCAATTACTCATATTGTCAAATAATATCATGCAAATCAACATGTTCATAAGATATTATACCATTTCCTTAAATAGAATAATCAAGGTAGAAATAGATTTTTGGAAACTTTACTAATTCGTCAACTTTCTTAAAATTACTCATAGTAGCACAAAATTTATCTCATAATTTATGTGTTATAGTTCTAATCATATTAAATCTTAAAAATTTCCAAATATTGTCATTAAGGTTAAATTTTTAATTCATATGAACAATATCCATTCATCTCAACAATTTAAAACAAATCGATCTAATTCTAAAATTATGTTGATTGAACTTTTAATAAATATTGATCTATATCATTGTTATGAGCATCATCTTATGATAATTATTTTAACAATTAAAATAACAAAATTAAAAAATTTTTAAAAAAAAACAAAACAAAAAAACGCCGTGAACCAGCCGTGACAATCACGAAAAAAAAAACTTCAGCCGAGAAAAAAAAAATTTAAACCGTGAAAAAAAAATTGGGCCGTGGGATTTAATTCTCAATTAATTATCAAAACGATTTTGAACAATGGCTCCGATACCACTTGTAGGAAATAATTTCTTAAATTACTTATAAAATTATTAATCATATTAATACTGCCAAAGATTATGTCAGAAACAATTCAATAAAACCTCAATTGCAAGAATTAAACAGTCAAGAATATAAAATTAACCTTTAGTCCTATATGAGATCGGCCTAAGAACAACCTAGTATAAACCCAAACTTCAAGGTAGAAGTTCTTCTTAGATTGCACCCAAGATGACTGAGAAAGATCCCTTCAAAGCTCCTCCTAAATTACTATTAATTATTTTAGAGGATTTGTTTTGGGATTTTAAGATGATAAACTAATCAAAGAGAACAAGAGAGAAAACAACTTATGTTTTTTCGTCCTTGTACCACATGGCCGAAATCCCTTCTTATAGGGTTTTGGTTTGTGTTGGTATTGTACTTCTATTAGCAAACCTCCTTATATTATAATATTCTAAGTCAGTTTCGTGGAAACCTCCTTATATTATAGTATTCTAAGTCAGATTCCTTATTCCGAATTTCCTTAAAATATCATACATATTTTAATAATTTTCGGTGTATAATTATAATTCCCGGAGAACATTAATTAATTATCTTATAATTAATTAACCCAATTATATTATTCTAAAATATCATATATTAAAATATAATTAATAAATATAATATTTATATATATTTATTAGAATTAACATTTAATTTATTTCTCCTAATTATTATTAATTGTTTATCATCTACTTAACTACATTTAGCTAAGTTTAGCATTTACGTAATTATATCAATATATAATCACATTTCTCAGTACTATCCTATAGGTGTGACCTTTAGGGATCAGCTGATTATCGCCATCATATGACAGTAACGTCAAACTACTAGTGAGCCAATCGTTACCGATAAACTTTAACCAACTGATTAATATACTACGTATCCCTGTGTGAAAGATTTATTCAAACAATCACACACTGTGGAGGGCATTTACTCCAACAGAGCTATGTGTCGCTATGTTATAGGCTCAAACAATCTTCTTGTAATCTTCTTTATTAAATCAACGACCACAGAGCTATGTGTCGCTATGTGGTTAAAGTTACAATTTATTATTATTATTTTCAGTAGCCCCACCATGTTCAACATTACCATTTAATTCTCATTCAAAGAATTGATATATACAACAAACAATCTGATACATGAGTTGATATATAAATTGTGATTTTTGTGAATTGCTCATTAATTAAATTTACTAAAACTAATACTGCTAATTTTTAATGTTAATTTATCATTATATAAAATGTTAACAAAACCAACAACTGAAAAATATCAAATTACAAATTTAATATGGAGTATAAAACTAAAAAATCATAAACACAATATAATTTAACTACGAGATTATTAAATGGAAAAATTATTACGAATAACTGATCATATAATAATATGAATATTTAAAACGCAATATAAAATAAATAAAAAATATACTTAAAAAGAGAAAAAATTAAATTAGAGTATTTGCGTAGAAAAAAAATGAAGGATAACTTTGATCTAATGAAAGCATCCGATCTGCAAAATTAAAGAGTATAAAAGCACAAATAATTTAAAAGGAGTGAAAATATACTCAAAAACAAAAAATTCGTTATAAAAACAATTCTTTAAATATTAGTTTTACAAAATTAAGTAGATTTAAATAAAATTAGCCAACACATCTAAAAATTTCGAGTAAAAACAGCTGAAATACATGAGTATTTAGATCTATTTCATTAGTGACGTTAAGTCGTATAGATGAAATGGGAAAAGAGGTGAGATTGAGTGGAGGTGGTTAGAGCCTTTACGGAGGTATTATGTAGTCGGGATTTTTTTTTTGGGTAAATTGAAGACGGAGAAACCCCCAAAACTAAAACAGCTGGAAATGAAACAGAATCAAAAACGAACAAAAAGAGAACAAAGCAAAAGACACAGGAAACTCCTATTGACTAAGCGGCAGAGGAAACAGAATGAGGCACCAGTCTAGGCCACGCAACCCCACTCTAGTCTTGCTGCGCTTACACTAGCAAATGGTTCGGCACATTCGACATGTCATACCGGATCACCTGTTGTGTTTGCGTAACTCCAATATTAGCTAACCAATCCGCACACGCGTTTGCTTCCCGGTATGTGTGATGCATCTCTACTTGCCATTGAGAATCGCGAATAAAGGCTTGACATATTCTTACCATATGAATGTGAGCTGTTGGCACACTGGGTACCGACTCCATGAAGTTTATAACAGTCATAGAGTCCGTCTGAATGATAAGTTTTTCAATCCTTCGTTCCATTGCAATCATCAATCCCCTCTTTAGAACCATTACTTCTGCTCGTGTTACTGTGGCTAGGCCCAACCGTTCCGCAAACGCTACTAGGATCTATCCCGAGGAATTGCGAAACACACCTCCCGTTCCGGCCAACCCTGGGTTCCCTTTCGATGCACCATCTATATTCAACGTGATCCACGTTTCCGGCAGAGCTAAACCATCGAACAAAAATTTCTTTAGTCGGGATTGTTGTGAATGAAGAAAGGATGTAAAATTCAATGGAGCTTGAGAGCGTTTTTGAGTTAGCTAGATGATGGATGAGCCAGTTTGTGAATTGTATTAGGGTACAATTCATAGATAAAAGTCTGTTTAGGTAGGTCATAAGTGTAAGTGTAAGTTTTGGATCAATTGGGTTATTATTTTAATTGGGATAATTGTTTATTGAGATAACGACTAAACAATTTTTTTTAAAAAAATATTTAATAATAAAATTGTTATTATAGGTAGTGAATATTTTGTGATATGTATAATTTTCAACTTCACCATTTAGAGGAAATATCTCAAAAACAACCATTTGTTGTGGGTAGTAAGCGACATATCGATGTACGGATATTACTTTTGTTTAACGGGTATGGGTGCGGGGGAAATGTGCCAATGACAAAAATAAATATAATCATTCATTTATTTTATGTTTACGAATACATCTATAAAATCTTATTAAGAGGGTAATTAAAAAAATGTGACATGACAATTTTTAATGTGACTTGACATATTAAATGTGACGTAACATATTTTTATTGTGACATGGCGAATTTTATATGATGGATTATCAATTTATTATTACATGTCATTAATTTAATTCACTTATCTATACATTAATTTAACTCAATTCTCTATAATATTAAAGGATATTATCAATATTCTGAGATTAATTTTGTATATTAAATATATTGTTTTCCAAAGTTTATGTATCCCTTCAATATTTAAATCAAAATTTCGTAATTTATAATTAATATTGACATTTTGATTGAAATTTTTGTAGTAAAATATGTTAATAAATTTTATAATTATAGTTAAAAATATCTTTTTTTAATAAAACATGTTAATAATTATTATTGGGTCCTGATTTTCGCAGTACACATTTTACTCGATGCAGTACACTGTTGACAATTTTACCCCTCTCATTTTCCTTTTCATTTTCTCTCTAGTCCCTCTCTGATGTTTTTTCTCCAATATCAAAATGTGTACTACGAAAAGTAATTTATTTTCTCAGTACATTTTTACTCAATACAATTGCGAAATTAGTTTTATTTTATTTTTATTATTTTATTACTTTTTTGTACCCTATTTTCATGACTGGTAATTTTATAAAAACAATATGCGCGAAAATTAACGTAAGGTAACATAATAATTAAGAATATATTGAAAAAAAAGGAAAAAAGAAACAAAAAATAACTGTACTACTTTTAGTAAAACGAAAAAAATCCCAAATTAATGAAATACGCTTGTTTAGTACTAATTGACAAAGATTGATTAAGCAATTAACATATGTTGATTTGGTTTCTAACCAATTGAAGTATTACGTAGTATTAAGCATGTCAATTCGTTTCTAAATAATTAACAATGATTCTTCTTTTCAGGTTGATGAACAAACCCTAATTAAAAAAGAAAATATATTATTAAAAATACAATCAAATTACTAATTAATATAAGATTAATGAATTAATTACCTGTTCGTCACTTGAATAATCGTTCGTAGTTGTAAATTTTTAATGGGGTGTAAGATGGTAAAGGTTGCAATATTAGAGAAGGAAGAGAGAATTAGGTTTAATATTTTTCTAGGAAGGGGCAACAAATGGAAATTTTGGTGTAAAAAGTACTGTATTGAGTAAAAAACGTACTGCGAAAATAAATTACGTTATTAAAAGGTCTTTATATTACTTAACCACAACCATTTTTATTAATATTTTTTCCTAATTATTTCATTTTTGTTTTTAAACATGGTAATAAATTGATTAAAACTTTTCATAATACTTAATCCCCACCAAATTCGTTAAAAGTTTTTCCTATGGAATTATTTTTTGTAATATAATATGTTAATAATTGATCAAAACTCTTTATATTAATTAACACCCATAATTTGCATTAATATTTTTTTTCCTATTTAATTCATATCTTGAGAGCAATCAATTATCTAATCTAATAATACCACAAAATAAATTAAGATTAAAATTAAAATATGGAAATTTATGGTTGTGTAATGTCTTTAAAAACCATAATTGCTATAATAGTTTCTATTCACTCTATTTATTTAAAATATATTGCCCATGAGTTTCTACGTTTCGTATTATATTTCATGGTTTAATTTATTTATTTGACGATAATAAGTATATTGAGAATTATTGTTGAGTGTTGTTGTCGTTGTTGTTATTGCATTGGTGGTGTTGAATAGAATATATTTTAATTTGCGATATATTTTAAATCACTTTAATTTTGAATTGTTTATATGTACAACTTTCTCTTAAGTCTTATTGTTATATACTTGTTCAATTTCGTTTAATTGGATATAATTTCATTAAATTAAATACATATATAAATCTATAAATATAATATATAAATAAAAGACAAGGTAAAGAATGATTAAACAATTCTCATGCAAGGTATATTAAAAATGGAAAAAACAATTAAAGCAAACTTTTTACATTTCATTTCTCCCTACTCTATATTTATGTCTATTAAATTTCCTAATAATGAAAAAGGATGATTAAAAGTCACAAAACATTGCTACATATTTATGTATATATTAAATTTGATAATAATATATAATAAAAAATATAAGTCGTCCAAGAGTCATAAAATGCATCATCAATTGGCTATAAATATTTGATGGAAGACAACATTTGTGAGCCAAAATTCAATCGAGTATTTTGTTTACGCCATCACCGAGAGAATTGCATGTGTAAATAATCATTCTTATTATTGTAAGTTCTATTGGTTATGAAGTACTATGAGATTTTTGAACTTCACATATGTTATTTTGTTGTTATTTAGAGGCTATCAATATTTGTGGAGTTGCGCTATTGAAAGGTAAACATACTTACATTTTTATTATTCAATGTTCTATTTCTTTCATTATTTAAGGAAAAATTTAAATTAATATAATCATAATGTAATGTTAAATAAATCAAACTCCACCATTTTGTTTGTTATTAATTGCTTAGTGAATTTTTTGTAGGGATTATTTATTTGAGAAAGAGAATTATATGAAGAAGGAAATACTATAATTGTTTAAACAAATACTCCCCTTTTCCCCCCAGTTTTATATTATAAACTAACTACAAGATTGACAACATGAATATTAATGACTAATTAATTTCAGTTTCATGAAAAAAAATAGTATTTCATAAATTTTAAAGTGTATGTTTTATTTTTGTATGTGTTATCTTTTTATTCATAATTTTCACTTTGAAAAATAGCTCTCATAAAATGAAATTGGAGTTGCAAAGATCTCAATCATATTAACAAGTTGGACAAAATAAATTTTATTGATATGAATAATGGCTAAATGTCCATTATTAATAATATTTATGCTTACAATATAGTTAAAAGACTACTTAAAACATTTAATTTTAATCCACATGTCATTTTTATATTGGTTAATACATAATTCATCTATATTGATTACTAGATTATTCATTTATTTATTCAATATTGTAAAATATCAACTGAGTTATGATTGATTTATACAGTATTATAAAAAGACAAGACTAAATATCTTATTAATATCACAAATCTTGAAAGCCCTTAAATTTGAACAAAACAAACGCGTACGATGAAGTTTGAAAATATGATGAATATTTCATAACCCAACGATGGAACTGACATAAAAAAATAAAAAAAAATTATATAATTAATTTAAAACCTTGACACACTTAACTTGATGTGTGATGAACTATATTTTAGTCAAGATTTTCATTGTCTTTTCTTCATTTTTGGTCCCGTTTCAACCTCGTTTTGCGTGCCTTTGCTCGATTTTAGGCCCATTGCCTCGACTATTCCTATTTGGTTCCCATTTTGTAGGTATTGAGGCGGGAACGAAGAAACAGGAGCAAACGAGACGGATTTCCATGCAAAAATTGAAGAATTGATGAAGATAATGCTCCAGGCCCTCTCAGCCGGTCCCAGACCGGCAGCCGGTGGGCCGACTGGGAGTCTTGACTTGACTTTTGAAGAAAAATGAAGAAAAGTTACAGGAATTTGAAGTTCGCTTCTTAGCCGGTTCTCAACCGGCGGCCGGTAGGCCGACTGAGAATCATGGCCTCACTTGGCTTTCTTCAAAATGTGCAAAAAAAGTCAGAAGTATCAAAATTGACTTCCAGCCGGTGACCAACCGGCAGCCGGTCGTCCGGCTGGTGGTACCTGTATTGAAGAAAAATTGAAGAAAAAGTCAGAAGTGAGAGTTCAGACTCTAAGCCGGTGCCCGACCTGCAGCCGGTCGGTCGGCTAAGAAGCATGTATCAAAGAAGCTCGAGTCATTTGTTTACGTTTTGACTCTTAGCCGGTAACCCAACCGGCAGCCGGTTGACCGGCTGAGAGTCATTTCTCAGATTTTCGCACACTATATAAACCCGCACTTAGTCTATTTTCATTTATGCAACTTTTACATAATTTTCATGCATCCCTAGGGTTTCTACTGTTCCATTGTTCATCCTTTTACATTCAAAAACTCAACTCAAAATCATAATCCTTCTTTAGTTCTTAGAATCTTTTAGTTAATCTAGTTTGTTCTTAGCTTCTTCATTAGTTTACTTTTAGGGATTTGGGTTGTAATTTGGAGACTTTGAGAGAATTCTCATCTTGTATCCAAGTTCATTCCCTTTTCATAGTTAATGGTATAATCTTCTTCCTTACTTAGTTATTGCACTTTACTTTAAGTTTCCTTTAATCAATTGTTTACTTTTTTCTTATTCCACCATGTTTAGCATTTGTTTTTCCATTATTCACATGTCTCCCTTACCCATGAGTGAGTAGTCTATTTCTAGGGTTAGGGGTTTGCTTGGGTAGTTGGTAACCATGAAGCATGTTTAGGGTTAGTCTTGTGTTGTCTCTTTGGTTGGGTTTTCACTTTATGCATGTTATGTGTTTGATGAATTGCCTCAACGACGGTTGGGCATGAGTCTTCACTTTGTTTGTTTTGGACGATGGTCTATGACTTTCATGAGCATGTTTATGTGTTAGATTAACCTTGTTTGTAGCGAAAGCTAGAATAGGACTCGACCTTAGGTTAGTCAACTCGAAAGAAGAGACGACCCTAGACCTACCACAGAGGCGACCCTAGACCGCTCTCATATGTTTAGTTACCGACTTACCTAGGTAACCCCGACACCCTAGTTACTTTACATATCGACCTAGTATTTGCATCTCGTTTTACTTCTTGTTTAGTCATTAGTCATTTCACAAAAAACCTTATTACCCCGACTTTGTCTTAAATTAAAACGTAGCTAAACACTTATCCCCACCATCTCTGTGTTTGACCCCGACTAGAGTACTACTTTAATTGGGTTTATAAATCTTTGTTTGATATCGGGTAGTGACGGCAAAAACCCGGTCATCAAAATGGCGCCGTTGCCGGGGATGGTGCTAGAGATTGTTTAGTTTAGTTTAGTTTCTAGCCTTAGTTAGTTGTGTTTTGTTTGTCTTGTTCAAGCTTTGCTAGTTTAATTATTGTAGAGTGGTTGTTATTTTTACTCTCCCTAGTGCCTAAAAAACACTAGGACGACTAATTGTGGTGCTAAGTTTTTATGCCAAGGGGTGATTCGTCTTTCTACTCTCGAGTTCCGAACCGGAAAGGCTTTTTCGAGCCTTAAGGAGCCGGACCATAGCAAGATTTAGGATTGCCTCCCAAGCTTCAACTAGCCACAACAACCCACCTACTACACCCAAACTACATATATAGCCCACACCAAGACGACCAAAGCCCATCATCCGCAAATTTCGACAACCCATTCTACCAATCACCACCACCCACACCTCATATTCAAAATCCGCTACAACTTCATATAATGGCCGCCTTAAGAGATCACAACCGCCCCAACCATAACGACACCACGAATCCCATCAACTTTGGCAACCTTGTGCCACAAAACTTTGAAATTCACCCATCTCAAACGAGTTCCATCAAGAAACATGCCTTTGGTGGGGCTCTCACGAGGATGCCCACGGGCACTCGAGGAAGTTCAAAGGCAAGGTTGCCATGATAAAGAAAACCGGAGTTCCGGAGGAGACTTTAAGATTGATGCTCTTTCCTTATTCTTTAACGGACAAGGCGGACCGTTGGTTAAACATTCATCCCCCAAATACCTTCACCACTTAGGATGATCTAGCCAAGGCCTTCCTTGCAAAATATTATCCATCCTCGAAGACCGCCATGATTCGCAACGAGATCACCCAATTCCAACAAGATGAGGGGGAAAGTCTAGGAGAAGCATGAGATAGGTATCAAGACCTACTTGCTAGGTGTCCTCTGTTGGGAAATGTGTCCTCAACAATAGTGCGATCACGTCAATGATAATAATCATTGTCAAAAATCTTATGAAAAGAATATGCAAGGGATGATCCGATATGATATATAGTCAACTGACCAACATTAATTGGTAATGATTGACTGACTAGAGTTTGACATTACTGTCGTATGATGGTGGTGGTCAGTTGATCCCTTTAGGTCACACCTATAGGAAAGACCCCTTAAATATATATTGATCAATTGTATATGATACGAATTGATCGATTCCTTAAAACCATATATCGAGAAATCAGAGGTTGAATCTTAAAGTAAGATTTATATTTGAAATTGAAATGTGTCGATTGTCAAATATTAATCGATATTTTAGAAATATCGAAATTAGAATATGAATGGTTTATGGTTATAATAAATGTTGTAAATATATCGTATTGACGATTATTATGATAACCATATGTTGGGACGGTAATTACGAATTACTAGAATAATTTGTTAACTACGATTTAATTAATTTAGAAATATTATTTATGTGATAAATATATTTTAAATTAATACAATTAATTATGTCACATAAGATGTCACATATTATACAATTGTACAAATTAATTTTGTAAAATGAAGGTCCATTTTACAATTGTGTTAGCCGTGTAAATTGACCATGTAAGGTAAATTATATGTGATATTTTATCTTATAATTGTTATCATTAGGTTAAGTTGTGATATGACATAACATTGTGCATGTGAGTATGACAAAAGGAACTAAAACCCTTACCCATGCACTCCTCTTACACGGCTACTCACCCCAACCCAACCCTCTATATATGTGATGATATCACACATTCATATCCTAACTTAAGTTTTATTATTCAAGAGTTAGAAACATAAAACCCAAATGCATGTATTATTTCTAGTGTGAGAAATTGAAATACAAATCCTCTAAAAATATTATTTACATGATATTTTAGTAAACTAGTAAGTGAGTATTAGTTTACGGTTTTAAGTTAACCCAATTTCGTTTATAAATTGTTTTAAAGGGGCTCCTGCCAAAGATAAGGGCAAGGAGAAGGAGAAGGAGAAGGAAACTTGAAGTTCCTTCCATGGATGGCTAAAGTAGCATCCAAGATTGAAGACATGAAGAGCATGGCTCTAAGTTTTCATTTTGATGTCGTCTTTCATTTTGCATTTTAATTTTAAGAACGTTGTATTTCTTGTGTGACAAGAGTTCGGTTATTTCAAAACAAAGGTTGTAATTTGAATATTAGTGACTTGGTTTTCAACCCAAGTCATCTATTTTGTTCTTAATCAATATGTTGGTTTTTAAAATGTTTTGTGTGATACATAACATGAGTTGATACGATTTTCATAGATCGTAATAAAGTACCTTGAATAGTTCACCGTATGCTAGACATGATAGGATCATAATAAAGTAATTCGATTTACTTAAAACGAGAATTACACCCCGTGAAATACTTCAAACTCAAATATGAGAACATTAGTTCATTATAAGATGATCACCTTAAATGAATGAGAGTACTAATGTTTCACTACTCATATAATCCTTTGTCCAATACAGTGTTAACGGGCGAAGATGCTATCCTTATTAAAATAATGGTTATTTTAAAGGATAGAGTGGGAGAAATTATACGCCCGTAAACCAATGAGATAAATATAGGATCTTAGAGAAGAGTCCTATAAGGAGTCCTTAAGAAGAACCCTAAGAGATTGGATAAAAGAAACTACGAGGACACGGAAGAAACTACGCGAGGACACAAAAGGAAATGTTCCCTTTGTCATTAGTTCCTAGAGAGGACAAAGGAAACCGCGTGTGTTAACGGAAGGAAATTGTTTCCGTATTGTTAATATTTCTGTTTTATGAGATAATAGAGGAGAAATCGTCTCCCACACTCTTGATAATAGTAGTTCTTTCCATGGGAAAAGTATTGAAAATGAAATGTTCATAATGAGTTGAGAAGATGTTTGAAGTAGTTACCTAAACACTATGAAGATAGTGGGAGTTATTTAATTATAGAGATAGTGATACGAAATTCAGTGGGAGAAAAGTTATTAACAAAATTGAACCTATCATTGAGAGAGAATGGTGATTCTTTAAATGTAAAGAATATGAGGTTTCAATTCTAGATGAATGAATGTTAAGAACATCATAGGATGATGTGCAACCATAAGTGAGTTTATTGTATGATAATGAAACGTCACTGATTGATTTACAAGGTTTGGATATGAATCCAAGATATGAAAATGTTAATTCATATAACCTTGATTAAAATGCCAAAAGTTGAAACAAAACCTTACTTCGATATAAGTTCTCGAGGAGAACTAGTGGATCGAATCTAGGTAAACTACAATATGAATTCTAGTACAGTGTGACTATGTTCATAAGAATGACATGTCACGAGTTTTAAGAAAACAGTGGGAGCTTCATTCAGGATAAGGAGACTCGAGTCGAGTATGAGGACTTGAAATGTACTTGAATAAGATCATATTATACGAGATAATATGAGTCAGAAGGAAACCGAAATTTGTAGGTTTAAAGGATGTGAATAAATGGTGTATTCACATAGTAAACCATTAATACAAATTGATGTATGAGCATCAAAGATTGTTTATGTGGAGCAGTAATATCGTATTGACTGTTTGCACTTAGCTATCACTTTTATCGTTTGAGTTATTATTAACTCACAATTTATAAATACTTTGTCAAATCCAAATGGGTTGTAAGAGACAATTTTGAACCCCATAAGTGAACTGGATTAACTTAGCATAACCCATAGTCGCTTGTATGAGGTGACGTCTCGAAGAGACTAGAGTGTGAGGTGATTGATGACAAGTTCAAATGTCATAGAGTCATATGGGATGACTAGTCGATCACACAGGCAGACTGTGTAGCACTCTGTCGCGCATTAAGTGACCGCTTATAGAGTTTTGGAAATTTTATAATCTGTCTGGTCGTGGCGAGAGCTACTATATTATTCACATGAGTCGATTCTTAGACTAGAGACTGTTCGCCCAAGGTGGCACAGTTTTCAGATTGACTTTGATTTTTGCTCTACGATCAACCGTTAAAGGGGGTCAAATGAGCTTCTTTTGGGTCATGATGGACTGTGTTAGTCGAAGGGAATGGTAGGATAGGAATTGTCCAGTCCCTCGTCAGGGTTGTCTTAAATCTCAGGGCCACTCGAGAAGAAGTTTAACTGAAAATGCGTGGCCACGCTCGGAAGGTATCTATGGTAGATAATTCCGGTCAAAACAGTTAAATCTCCAGATCGAGAAAACCGCTCAAGATATGATCAAATGCAAGTACGACCTGGAAGACACCTTGCATTGAGTGGGAGATGATGTAATAGGACAAGAGAATCGGTGACGCACACTTGTCGAGGACAAGGGGGAGATTGTTGGGAAATGTGTCCTCAACAATAGTGCGATCACGTCAATGATAATAATCATTGTCAAAAATCTTATGAAAAGAATATGCAAGGGATGATCCGATATGATATATAGTCAACTGACCAACATTAATCGGTAATGATTGGCTGACTAGAGTTTGACATTACTGTCGTATGACGGTGGTGGTCAGTTGATCCCTTTAGGTCACACCTATAGAACAGACCCCTTAAATACATATTGATCAATTGTATATGATACGAATTGATCGATTCCTTAAAACCATATATCGAGAAATCAGAGGTTGAATCTTAAAGTAAGATTTATATTTGAAATTGAAATGTGTCGATTGTCAAATATTAATCGATATTTTAGAAATATCGAAATTTGAATATGAATGGTTTATGGTTATAACAAATGTTGTAAATATATCGTATTGACGATTATTATGATAACCATATGTTGGGACGATAATTACGAATTACTAGAATAATTTGTTAAATATGATTTAATTAATTTAGAAATATTATTTATGTGATAAATATATTTTAAATTAATACAATTAATTATGTCACATAAGATGTCACATATTATACAATTGTACAAATTAATTTTGTAAAATGAAGGTCCATTTTACAATTGTGTTAGCCGTGTAAATGGACAATGTAAGATAAATTATATGTGATATTTTATCTTATAATTGTTATCATTAGGTTAAGTTGTGATATGACATAACATTGTGCATGTGAGTATGACAAAAGGAACTAAAACCCTTACCCATGCACTCCTCTTACACGGCTACTCACCCCAACCCAACCCTCTGTATATGTGATGATATCACACATTCATATCCTAACTTAAGTTTTATTATTCTAGAGTTAGAAACATAAAACCCTAATGCATTTATTATTTCTAGTGTGAGAAATTGAAATACAAATCCTCTAAAAATATTATTTACATAATATTTTAGTAAACTAGTAAGTGAGTATTAGTTTACGGTTTTAAGTTAACCCAATTCCGTCTCCTATCTCGTGTTCGGTCTTCGGTGTTTAAGGGTAGGTCTTGGTGCATCGTAAAGGAGGCAAACTATTTTGGTTGCTCCGTGGAGGATCGTCCTTGCACTTATTTGGACCGTGTGTGAGAACCCTTTTCGTGTTATTTCCGCATTTATATTTCGCATGCATAAGATCAATATAAATTAATATGAGATTAATTAGTAATATTATTAGTAGGACTAATGAAATTGGTTAGTTAGTATGACTAAGTTTCCATCAAGTGGTATCAGAGCATTTGGTTGCTTGCATGCAACTCGATTTTTACGTTTTTGCGAGAAATATGATTTTAATTAAAAACGTAAATGATTAGTACATATAGGATATGCACGAAAATCTTAATGCATGTATACTTTCTGGTCTTAAAATAGTTTTAAGTCATTATGAATGATTTATGGAATAATATTGTTCAAAGTTATAATTAAAATGTTAATTTAAGCTTATAATCGGATAAAAACGTTTTATTATGGGAAAAATAGTAAAATAAAGTTTCTGGCCGAGATTCTTATATATGTTCTCACATGCATTTAACATATTCTGAATATATAGTTTTCGAAATTATTTAAGTTTTATGCATGGTTTGTGATATTTAAATGTTAAATAGTCATAAAATGGGATAAAAATGGGTTTATATAGTTAGATTATGAATTTAGCTACGAAATTTTTTGTAGATGTCACATGCAATATTTAAAATGTATGTTAAAATTTCCAGAAATGTTTCACTTATATTGCATGAATATTGATTTTTATTGTAAAAATCGACATATTAGTGACATAATTTAACTTAAATAGTTTAAGTTGGAATTTGGCCATAAAATATTTATACAGTGTTATATATATTATTTCTAGCATGCATGTAAATTTTGAGCTATTTATTTCGAATTTTGCATGAGAAATGATTTTAATCGTTAAAATCGAGCAATATATGCCACGATTTATTAAAAATAGTAAAAGTTGCTAAAATGGTCCGAAAAATTAACCCATATTAGTCATATTTCATATGATCATCATCATATTTTTCTTGGGTGCCAAAAGTTTCTGGATTTGTATTTTTAATTTTTAAAAGTTAAAGTTGAAAATAAAAGAATTGTAAGAGTCATGATTATTTTTCGGTCCTTGAACAGTGTTGCAACTAATTTTTATGCATTTTTCAGTCACTTTGAGTGTCTTGGAAGATGTAAAAAATTTTATTAGTATTTTATTGCATTATTTTAAGGTAATTTTGAATTTTTGTCTAATTTTGCATGTTACACGCTTATATTACGAGATAAATAGTCTATTTCGAAAATATTAATGTTTTAAGGATCTGAAATTTTAAGAAAAAATTTCAGTATGTTCAAAATTTGAATTTTGAATTTTTGAAATATTTTATGACTCGTTTTGATTATTTTATTACTATTTCCCGTAAAACCGATTAATCCCGAACAATATTATAATAAAAGGTTAAGTTATTTCGAAATTTAAGTAAGACTAAATTTTGAATCCTAAAATGTATTAGGATACTTAACTAAAACGTGAATAGTGATTCATAAAGTGTTTAGTGATTTTAAAAATGTTGAAATCACGTTATTCCATAAAACCGTGTTATTACGAATAACGATATTTAAATTGTGTTTAAGTAGGACGATTTGGCTTAGGTTTTGCATATTTCATAAGCATTGCATATTTATTTACTATTTATGAATGTCATAATTTAATTTACGTAATTTGGAATTATGTATTTTACGTAGTATGGCCTTAGATTTTAATCGTTAATTCCCGTAATGTAAGGGGTTATCGATTTGGTTGTAATTTAATGTGATCTCGTATCACTTTATTTTATTGTTTTATTTTATAATGTATAAAATAGATATAAAATTTGTAATTATTTGTAATTCCGGAGATCCTTGAAGACGGTGCATTTCGGAAAGGAGTTCCGACCAAAACAAAGTTTGCCTTGGAATGCTTGCGGCGTGTGAAGATCAAGGGACCAAGGAGTTGGTTTCCGAATTGTATTTTACATTTTAATTTTCTATTTTAGGAAGGCCATACTAGGATTTATTTATGCTTTTAAGTTTATGCTTTTATTTATACTTTATATGTTCGCATGCATAGCCAAATCGTCATTCAAACTCATGCATTTTCATCGATTTTATCGACCGTGTCAATCAATTTATCGATAATTCACCGACTTAGTTCACTTATAGGAGATAGATAATAAATTGACAAGATCTCTTACGTTATTTAAAAATCGAGACATAGCCTTACCAAAAAGTAAACAACCCACGAAGGATCTTCTTCATAAGGGAGTGGGCTCGGCTAAACCGGGGTACAAACCTTATTACGTAGGTGAAGTGGGGTAATATGATTACATTCTCGAAATTTGGTTGATCTCGACGAAGGTATTCAAGCCACCGTAGTGGTAATAAGTTCGGGCTAAGATAAGAATTAGTGTAATTTTATCGACCGAGAGTTCTAAAAGTAGAATCGATTAAGGGGTTAATCCACCGAGTCATATTAATGAGGGATGTCTCGGCTAAACCGTGCCCGAGTTAGTATGTATTTGGGTCTTGGGATCATTTACTTAATTGGGTAAGAGATCATTAAGTATATGCTTAACTTGTTTAAAATTTACAAGTTTAAATTAATTATTAAAACGATAATTGTGTTTTAATTCCTTTATTTTCATTGTAGTTCCTTTTCAACTATCAATCATCAATGGCAAATAACGTTCCACCACTCAAAAACGTATCATGGCTTCGATCATTCATGCATCGTTGCAAGCTTGAGAAGCATGGCGCCAATTTTAAGGATTGGGACGCCCAATTGGTTTTGGCCGCGGAAGCTGACGATAAGACTCGTTATCTTACCATTGCCGCTCCTCCCACTCCGACCGCTCGTGCATCGGAGGCGACTCGTGAGGCCTATGAGACCTACATGAAAGATTCGCATGCTCTTAAAAACGTGCTAATATTCTCAATGGAGCCGGATCTCCAAAGAAGAATGAAACAGCTAGCCACGGCTAATGAGATTTATATTAGAGTTGCGACCATGTTTTCGCAAGCTCCTAGGGTAATCCAATATGAGGCGGCCTCCGCCTTCTTTGATTTGACCTTAAAGGAAGGTCAAAGGATTAGTCCTCATGTGCTCAAAATGGTTGAGCTAGCCGAAACCTTGAAGTTGCAAGGGGTGAATGTTCCCGACTCTCTTATTGTTGACAAAATTCTTCACTCCCTAAACAAAGTGAAATCGTATGTTCAGTTCCGGGTGAACTATAACATGCGTAATCAAGAAACCACTTTGGACGAATTGCATAAGATGCTAGTCCAGGAGGAAAGGGATATGGGACTTAATGAGAGTTCCACAAAGGATGTGCTCAACATCGAGAAGAAGAGCAAGGGGAAGTTTAAGCGGAAGGTTAATAAGGGTAAAAATGTCAAAGCCTTCAAGCCCACATCTCCTAAGGAAAAGACCTTTTCGAAAGGTGCTTCTTCATCATCTACAAAGGTTGAAGACAAGTGTCATTATTGCACTAAGATGAGGCATTGGAAGCGGAATTGCCCAAAGTATCTCCATGACCTCAAAGCCGGAAAGGTTCTTGCAGTATGTATTAATTCTCGTCAAATTCATGTTATTTAATCAATTTTTGTATATTGATACAAGTTATTGATTCTTACCCGTTTATAAATTGTTTTAAAGGGGCTCCTGCCAAAGATAAGGGCAAAGAGAAGGAGAAGGAAACTTGAAGTTCCTTCCATGGATGGCTAAAGTAGCATCCAAGATTGAAGACATGAAGAGCATGGCTCTAAGTTTTCATTTTGATGTCGTCTTTCATTTTGCATTTTAATTTTAAGAACGTTGTATTTCTTGTATGACAAGAGTTCGGTTATTTCAAAACAAAGGTTGTAATTTGAATATTAGTGACTTGGTTTTCAACCCAAGTCATCTATTTTGTTCTTAATCAATATGTTGGTTTTTAAAATGTTTTGTGTGATACATAACATGAGCTGATACGATTTTCATAGATCGTAATAAAGTACCTTCAATAGTTCACCGTATGCTAGACATGATAGGATCATAATAAAGTAATTCGATTTACTTAAAACGAGAATTACACCCCGTGAAATACTTCAAACTCAAATATGAGAACATTAGTTCATTATAAGATGATCACCTTAAATGAATGCGAGTACTAATGTTTCACTACTCATATAATCCTTTGTCCAATACATTGTTAACGGGCGAAGATGCTATCCTTATTAAAATAATGGTTATTTTAAAGGATAGAGTGGGAGAAATTATACGCCCGTAAACCAATGAGATAAATATAGGATCTTAGAGAAGAGTCCTGTCCTTAAGAAGAACCCTAAGAGATTGGATAAAAGAAACTACGAGGACACGGAAGAAACTACGCGAGGACACAAAAGGAAATGTTCCCTTTGTCATTAGTTCCTAGAGAGGACAAAGGAAACCGCGTGTGTTAACGGAAGGAAATTGTTTCCGTATTGTTAATATTTCTGTTTTATGAGATAATAGAGGAGAAATCGTCTCCCACACTCTTGATAATAGTAGTTCTTTCCATGGGAAAAGTATTGAAAATGAAATGTTCATAATGAGTTGAGAAGATGTTTGAAGTAGTTACCTAAACACTATGAAGATAGTGGGAGTTATTTAATTATAGAGATAGTGATACGAAATTCAGTGGGAGAAAAGTTATTAACAAAATTGAACCTATCATTGAGAGAGAATGGTGATTCTTTAAATGTAAAGAATATGAGGTTTCAATTCTAGATGAATGAATGTTAAGAACATCATAGGATGATGTGCAATCATAAGTGAGTTTATTGTATGATATGAAACGTCACTGATTGATTTACAAGGTTTGGATATGAATCCAAGATATGAAAATGTTAATTCATATAACCTTGATTAAAATGCCAAAAGTTGAAACAAAACCTTACTTCGATATAAGTTCTCGAGGAGAACTAGTGGATCGAATCTAGGTAAACTACAATATGAATTCTAGTACAGTGTGACTATGTTCATAAGAATGACATGTCACGAGTTTTAAGAAAACAGTGGGAGCTTCCTTCAGGATAAGGAGACTCGAGTCGAGTATGAGGACTTGAAATGTACTTGAATAAGATCATATTATACGAGATAATATGAGTCAGAAGGAAACCGAAATTTGTAGGTTTAAAGGATGTGAATAAATGGTGTATTCACATAGTAAACCATTAATACAAATTGATGTATGAGCATCAAAGATTGTTTATGTGGAGCAGTAATATCGTATTGACTGTTTGCACTTAGCTATCACTTTTATCGTTTGAGTTATTATTAACTCACAATTTATAAATACTTTGTCAAATCCAAATGGGTTGTAAGAGACAATTTTGAACCCCATAAGTGAACTGGATTAACTTAGCATAACCCATAGTCGCTTGTATGAGGTGACGTCTCGAAGAGACTAGAGTGTGAGGTGATTGATGACAAGTTCAAATGTCATAGAGTCATATGGGATGACTAGTCGATCACACAGGCAGACTGTGTAACACTCTGTCGCGCATTAAGTGACCGCTTATAGAGTTTTGGAAATTTTATAATCTGCCTGGTCGTGGCGAGAGCTACTATATTATTCACATGAGTCGATTCTTAGACTAGAGACTGTTCGCCCAAGGTGGCACAGTTTTCATATTGACTTTATTTTTGCTCTACGATCAACCGTTAAAGGGGGTCAAATGAGCTTCTTTTGGGTCATGATGGACTGTGTTAGTCGAAGGGAATGGTAGGATAGGAATTGTCCAGTCCCTCGTCAGGGTTGTCTTAAATCTCAGGGCCACTCGAGAAAAAGTTTAACTGAAAATGCGTGGCCACGCTCGGAAGGTATCTATGGTAGATAATTCCGGTCAAAGCAGTTAAATCTCCAGATCGAGAAAACCGCTCAAGATATGATCAAATGCAAGTACGACTTGGAAGACACCTTGTATTGAGTGGGAGATGATGTAATAGGACAAGAGAATCGGTGACGCACACTTGTCGAGGAGAAGGGGGAGATTGTTGGGAAATGTGTCCTCAACAATAGTGCGATCACGTCAATGATAATAATCATTGTCAAAAATCTTATGAAAAGAATATGCAAGGGATGATCCGATATGATATATAGTCAACTGACCAACATTAATCGGTAATGATTGGCTGACTAGAGTTTGACATTACTGTCGTATGACGGTGGTGGTCAGTTGATCCCTTTAGGTCACACCTATAGAACAGACCCCTTAAATACATATTGATCAATTGTATATGATACGAATTGATCGATTCCTTAAAACCATATATCGAGAAATCAGAGGTTGAATCTTAAAGTAAGATTTATATTTGAAATTGAAATGTGTCGATTGTCAAATATTAATCGATATTTTAGAAATATCGAAATTTGAATATGAATGGTTTATGGTTATAACAAATGTTGTAAATATATCGTATTGACGATTATTATGATAACCATATGTTGGGACGATAATTACGAATTACTAGAATAATTTGTTAAATATGATTTAATTAATTTAGAAATATTATTTATGTGATAAATATATTTTAAATTAATACAATTAATTATGTCACATAAGATGTCACATATTATACAATTGTACAAATTAATTTTGTAAAATGAAGGTCCATTTTACAATTGTGTTAGCCGTGTAAATGGACAATGTAAGATAAATTATATGTGATATTTTATCTTATAATTGTTATCATTAGGTTAAGTTGTGATATGACATAACATTGTGCATGTGAGTATGACAAAAGGAACTAAAACCCTTACCCATGCACTCCTCTTACACGGCTACTCACCCCAACCCAACCCTCTGTATATGTGATGATATCACACATTCATATCCTAACTTAAGTTTTATTATTCTAGAGTTAGAAACATAAAACCCTAATGCATTTATTATTTCTAGTGTGAGAAATTGAAATACAAATCCTCTAAAAATATTATTTACATAATATTTTAGTAAACTAGTAAGTGAGTATTAGTTTACGGTTTTAAGTTAACCCAATTCCGTCTCCTATCTCGGGTTCGGTCTTCGGTGTTTAAGGGTAGGTCTTGGTGCATCGTAAAGGAGGCAAGCTATTTTGGTTGCTCCGTGGAGGATCGTCCTTGCACTTATTTGGACCGTGTGTGAGAACCCTTTTCGTGTTATTTCCGCATTTATATTTCACATGCATAAGATCAATATAAATTAATATGAGATTAATTAGTAATATTATTTGTAGGACTAATGAAATTGGTTAGTTAGTATGACTAAGTTTCCATCATCCTCATCATGGGATACCTACATGGTATACCACCCAAACATTTTTCCAAACACTTCTCCCTTGCACAAAGAAAATGGTCAATGCGTCGACGGGAGGGAGTTTTGACCACCTCCCGGATGAGGAAGGGACGAAGCTTATAAAGAAAATTGTTGATTCCGAGGAGAATTATGGGACAAGGGGAAATGTATTGAGGAGAAATAACAAGTATCCCAATGAAAGCCTCTCCAATTCTAAGGCTAATGAAGAAACCAATGTCAAGATAGATTTGTTGACTAAGAAATTGGAAAAGTTGACAAAGGGAGCCATAAGCAAAGCAAGTGGGAGTAACACCCCCGGGATGTAGAGCTGGACAAAAGTGCGGGCCAGCCCGACCCGGCCTTGTAACACGGGCCAACTTTTTCTAGCCCACATAGGGCCAGGGCCGGGCCAGCCCAGCCCTGTAGAGGTTAGGGCCAGGGCCAGGGCCAGTTTTTGTTAGCCCGACCCTATTATCAGCCCTGTGTTGTGCCAAGGCGAGGGCTGACTTTTTCTGGCCCAACCCAGCCCTATGTTGTTTTAGGGCCGTGCCAGGGCTGATTTTTTTCGGCCCGGCCCGCCTCCGGTCCGAACCGGCCCATTGTACAGCCCTACCGGGATGTATTAAGTTAGCAATGTTGTAGCATGCGACTTATGTGGAGGTAGTGAACATACATTTGATGTGTGTGCCAACAACACCTATGAGGGAAGTGGAAGTGAGGAGGAGTTGTATGCCTTTCAAGCCTTCAACAACTCAAGAAACCAAAACACTTTCAACCCGAATTCAAACTACTACCACCCGGGAATTCGAGGGAGCCCCCATTTGAGCTACAAAAGTACAAATGTCTTGAACCCACATCAAATTCAACAACCCCAAACTCAAAACCCACCCGGATTCCAACCAAGGGGTGGAAATTTCAACCCAAGGAACAATTACCAAAACCAAAATTTTTACCAAGGAAATCAATCCAACCAAGCCAACCAAGGCTTTTCTCAAAACTTCAATGATCCAAATTTCAATCCCAATTTCAATCCCAATTTCAACAATCAAAACCAACAAATTTTAATCCACCCAACCAAAACCTCAACCAACCTTCATTCCAAAATAACTTCAACAACCCCAATCAAAATCAAAACAACTACAACCCCAATCCACAACAAAATTTCAATAACAACCAAAATTTCAACAACCCGAACTTCAATCCAAACTTTCCATCAAACACCCAAAACCCCAATTTCAACAACCAAGCTCAAAGGGGAAACTCTCAAGGTGAGGGTGCAAGGAACGACTATGGGTTCCCTTTGCCCCTCACTAATTCTCCTCATCAAGATCTTCAAAGTGATTCCCAAGTGGGAGAGTTGCTAAAGCTTGTAAAGGCATGCAAACAAGAACCCACACCCAAGAAATGGCTAATTTGAAGAATGCCAACCAAAAAGAAATACGGGAAATGGAGGCTCGAGTTGCCTCTCAAGCTCTAGCAAACCCACAAAGGCCACCGAGCGGCTTCCTTACCCAAGGCCAAAGTTCTAAGGATGCCTCTAACAACCACCTAGCCCATGCGGTGATATTGTGGAGTGGGACGGAGCTAGAGGACCCGTATAAGGATTATGACATGGGAGAAGAGGAGCCTATTTTGGAGCTTGTGAAAGAAAATGAGAGGGTGGTTGATGCAAGCACTTCAAAGGTTAATGAGTATCATGTGGAGGACCTTCCTTATGAAGAGAAAGAAGAAGAAGATGACTTGGAAGAAGTGGATGTTCAACAAGAAAAGCAGGTTGTGCAACCAACTACAAAGGTAACAAGCAAGTCCACACCCACCAAGGTACTCTCCAACCCTCAACCTACTAGCTTACCATATCCTTCAAGAACCTTGAAAGGAAGAGAAAACTTCAAGTTCATCAACTTTTGTAAGATGTTTGAACAACTTGAAGTGACTCTCCCTTTCACGGAAGTGATCTTGAATATGCCAACTTACTCAAATTTTTTGAAAGAAATCATGTCGGGAAAGAGGAGTTTGGGTAGCCAAGAAGTCATGGCTATGAAGGAGGAGTGTAGTGCACTTCTCCTCTAAAAAATGCCTAAGAAACTTGGCGAACCATGGAGCTTCTCAATCCCTTGCATAGTTGGTGGTATTCCGATCTCCCGTGCTCTTTGGGATTTGGGAGCTAGTGTTAGTGTGCTTCCCTTGAAAGTTGCTAGAAAGATTGGCATGAATGATTTGGTCCCAACTAATATTACCCTCCAATTGGCGGATAGGTCCGTCAAGCGCCCTTTGGGGGTGCTTGAGGATGTACTCGTCAAGGTGGGTAAACATTTGATTCCCGCCGATTTTGTTGTCCTTGACATTCCGGAGGATAGCCACACCCCCATCATCTTCGGTAAGCCATTCTTGCCTACCGGAGGCGTCTTGATAGACATGAGGAATGGGCGGCTAACCTTTAGAGTTGGGGATGACAAAGTTGAGTTTAACCTTCCTACTATGATGAAAGGTCCTAAGCACGACGAAGCATTCACATTGGACATTGTTGAACAAGTGGTAAGAGAAATGGAAGAGGTGGAAGTGGAGAAGGAGAGCCACTGATGCGTGCTTATTTTATACACTTTTTTGCATCATTTAGCACGCATTTCTATGCATTTTTATGCACTTTACGTGCCATTTTGCCCCCTTGTTCTTCTCTTGGTGTATTTTCTGTTATTTTGCAGGAATTATGCACAAGTTGAAGAAACCATGCTTTTCCGGTCCAAAGTAAGCTCTTTTAGAAGAGGAAGCAAGTCAAGGAGTCACATAACCCCGATTTTGCAGTACCAGGCTTAAAGGAACGGTAACCGAGGCAAAGACGAAGGACAAAAGCAAGAAAGAAGCGAAAAAGAAGCAAGACATCTGTCATCTACTCGATCGAGCAAACACCAGAGCTCGATCGAGTGGATGCAGGAGGAGAAATCCTCGATCCAAGTACATGATACTCGATCGAGGAGTCTGCAGGAAGGACCCAATCTTCGAGGTTCCCAGAGTTACTCGATCGAGCAGTTGCCAGCTCGAAGTTACTCGATCGAGCGCTTTTTCAAGGACAGCTACTCGATCGAGTGGTTCAGTCACTCGATCGAGCAACTCACTTATGCTCACCGGATATGCTTTTTCCGTTTTTAGGTAAGAACTTTTAGAGTTAACCTAATCCTTATTTAAGGATTAGGTTAGCACACTTTTGAGCATTCATCCACTTTTTTATCATTCACTTTTCATCAGACACTTTTTCTTATTCACTTTTTATACTTTTACTTTAGCAGTTACTTTCACATTTCTCAGATCTAAACATTGTACTTTGATATTTCTTTCATTTAAGCATTTGGATCTTGTTCTTTCATTCCGCCATCACTGTAATTCCTTTCTCTATCTTTATTATTGTTTTTATCTGTTGTTATTTTATGTTTTATAGTATTTTACTTTCATTCGTAATGTTGAATTTTGTTGTAATCATCGTTGTTAGTTTAGTTCCCCAAAGTATGCGTAGCTAATCTTCATAATATGTTAGGACGAAGGAACTAGCGGTAGTTATATCGTAGGATTTGCATGTTAGTCGCCCTTACGACGAAGTTCACCCATAAACAATATATTTATAAAACTTGTCAAATGAGTGCACGCAGGAGACTAGTTTACCTAGTAAAACCTTACCTGGATCGAAAGATTGGTAGGTAGGCTTGTTTAGGTTGATTTACGTAACCAATCTAGAGATCGAAAGATCGATTGATAGGGGAGTCCAGGGGTGATTTCAGACCGAAATGATATTAATCTTTCCCACTTCGTTATTTGTATCGATTGACCTAATCTTTATGTGACATTAATTACCGCGATAACCTGAATCCTGACATATTCCCCTTCTCATTGTTTGAAACTCGTTTTTATTATCTTTGTTTTAAGTTCTTTTTTTATCCATCTTAGTTACAATCTCAACAACAAAACCCCCCAATTTTGTGACTTATAGACTGACCTTTTACTTAAGACCATGTCTCCCTGAGGAATTCGACCCTACTTCCACTAGCTTCTAGTTAGTAGACCTAGGTTATTTTTGGTGCATAAACGACACGCATCAGCCACATGGAACAATTGTATGGAATTTCAACAAGTGATGACAAGGAGATGGAACAAAGCTTAGAGCTAGAAGATGATGAGGTAGAGATGGTGGAGGGAATGCTCCCTCTAAAGGTACTACTTATTTTCAGAATTTCGCACACTATATAAACCCGCACTTGTATCAGTTCTTTTTACGAAACTTATTATTTCTTTTCTATGGTTTTACTGTTTCATTGGATAGAATCTTAGACTCAAAAACTCACATCAAAACTCATAATCTTTCCTTAGTTTTTCATTTAATCTCTTAGTTAATTATTTGGGTAATCTTTCTTAGTTATTCTTAGCACTTTTATTAGTTTACTTTTGGGATTTTGGTTATAACTTGAAGTGATTTGAGAAGATCCTTTCTTTTGTAATCAAGTTCCATACTTAGTTATTGCATTTCCTTTAAGTTTTCATTATTTCAATTGTTTACCTTTGCTTATTTCACCATGTTTTGTAACATCCCGTATTTTCGTAAAGGAATATCTTAATAATTTAAAGTGATTTTCGGAATTTAATAATATTTTAATAATATTTCGTAATTTATATTTTTAAGAAATTCCGTTAAGTTCTGTCTTAAGACCTAGTTCATCTTAAGATGTTGTTCTCACTTGGTAATTCCGCTCCTAAGGTTTCCGTTCCATTTAATTAGGAAACCCGACTCAAATAAATAATAAAGGACAACCTCTTTTCCTCCTTCAACGACATTTCACTTTCCCCAAAACAAAGTCACTGTAAACATAAAACCTTCATTTTCTCTCTTCTTAAGCTTCTTAAAAGATCATCTAAAAGCTCGTCTCAACTCGGATCAAGGTAACGTTTTCACTTTTGAAATCCTCTCGCGATTCTCGTTCTTTCTATCACTTTCTTTTCTCAAATCGCCAAACCTGATTTTTGGGCTGTTTGGCCCTAATCTCGTGATTAGTCTCTTAATTTGTGTTTTTTGTGCTTCAAGGTGCTACTTGTGATAACCTGGAGGAAGATTTAGTGATCATTGAAGAGGAACTTGAAAAGCTTGCTAAGTAAAGGTGACGATAATGAGATACTCGGCCTATTTTGTTATATTAGCATACTATGTGAATGTTGGTTGTGTTTTTGAAATTATGATGAAAGTATTGTGTATGAGTATAGGAATATGTTAGGAAATCTGTTTCACACGCTTAATATATGATTTGGTTACTGAATATGAAGTCTCACATGATTTACATGCTTATTTTCATATGTAGAGAAATTGTGACGGATATGATTAATTATTCATAAGATGGGTCTTTTTTTATGTTTAAGTTGTTGTTGATGTATAATATGAGTGTTATATTGCTGGGTAAACAATTGTTGTTGTGAATTACAAGACATATATCGATTGCTAAGGGTTTGATTGAAGTTTCTTTGTCGAAATTGGCGGTGCTCAGCCGGTCAGGGGCCGGCAGCCGGTCGACCGGCTGAGAGCACCTTGTAGTGCATTTTTGTGTTTTAAGAAGAACATAGGTGATGGGGTGCTCAGCTGGGTGGTCGGCCGCCGGTTCACTGTCTGAGGCTCCCTTTTGTGTGTTTCGTAGGAAGAAGGAAGATGAATAGGGAGATGGGTCTCCCATCCGGGTGACCGGCGGCGGGTCGGCCGAATGAGAACCCTTTCCTCATTAAGTTGTTGTTTTATAGGGGCTGTTATGGGTGGGGTTGCCAGACGGCTGAACGACAGCCGGTATGTGGCCAGCTGGGAGCCCTATTCATACTAAGTTTGTATGCTAGTGGGGTTCAAAGTAGGGACTAAGGGTTTATAGCTTATAATCACTTGATGTCCGTAAGGGGGCTCGAACCCCTGATCACTGGTCAGGCCAGTGGGCCTCGGGATTTGTGAAATAGAGCAGCCCATGATGTCGAGCCTTAGTGAAAGTTATAACCTATGCTGCTGCCTCCTTATTTAGATGATTTAATCTTACCCTAAACCCCTTTCTAACCTAAATCTGAACGCCCAACACCCTAGCCGTCATAGCATAGAAGGAAAAGAAGGTGGTCACGGTGGTGGTAGGCTCTTTTACGGTGGTTCGTTTGGCCCTTGAATTCGGTATGTCAGCACATAGCATCAACTCGTCTTATAACTTTCATCTTATAATCTGTAGGTTATAAATCGTTTAATTGTTGTTGTTTTTGCATCTTTTTGTAGTAGGACATGTAGTGAACGTATGTAAGTATATGGGGTGGTGTCGTTGGTTGTTGTGGTGCGTCGTGGAGGGTGTTTGTGACGGTGTCAGAAGGGTCGTTGTCTGTCTGTTTTATCGTTTTGGTTTTATCAGAAGTTAGTTTTAAGGGAGTTTATGTCGGGGGTAGTAGTCATAGTAGTCAGAGGTGTATGGGTACGGCGATATAGGGGTAGTCGACAGGGTGGTCGGAGTACTGTTCTCGCGTTCTGCTGTTGTTGTATTTCATTTATTGGTGACCAGGGGGTGTTGGGAATGGTAACACCGCTGACTCGGGGGAGGTCAATGCGGTGTTACCAATGTGTCGGCTAAGGTGGTGTTGGGGCTGGTGTTGGGTGTCGGAGTCGATGGGTGTCAGGGTCTATAGGGGTGTCGATGGGGTGGCTGTTTTGGTCTGGTCAGAATGTTCGGTGATGAACCAGGCCTGTTTGCGGCCCTGGTTCATCTTGGCGGAGAGAGGCGAAGCGGCTGGTAGGGGTTGTGGTGGTACCAGGCGGTACAGGGTGCGAGTCTGGGTGGTTATGGGTGGTAGCAGCGGCGTGATAAGGCGGGTGTGGGGGCTGTTTTGGTGCGGGTTCTGTTTTGGTCGCGGGTCGTATTCGAAAAATGCTATTCGTGTATTGCGGTGGTTTTTCTACGTAGTTGTTGTTGTCTTGTATTATTATTATTATTATTATTATTATTATTATTATTATTATTATTATTATTATTATTATTATTATTATTATTGTTAGTAATTTATTTATGGTGTGTTATCAATTGTGTTTTGGTTATTATTTTGAGTATTATATTTAATGGGTATGTTAATATTTTAAGATAGTGCTATATTTAGAAAGTTACTATTTTTGGTGATGCCTTTTAAAGGAAACTTTTCTCTTAAGGAAAGTGCTATAAATGGAATGCGTACTTATGTTACGAGTTTTAGGGAGTCTTATTAATTATATGATATATGTCTAGATGGAGGTTTTCGCATGGAACACTTTTAGTAGCCGTCGCGCACTTGCTTTTATCTTCCGCAGTTCAAGGTAGGGGAATATTTACATTGATGGTTGTGTATTGACATGAGAATATCTATTGTATGAAGTTTACATTGAAATGTGAATATATATATATATATATTGATTGATTGATCTTACTGTTGTTGTGGAGGACGGAGGTTTGGAATGGGGTCTTGTGATAAGGGTCTTGTGATAAGGGACTTGTGATATGGCCATGGGAGGTGTGATGTGTTGGGTGATGTGGAGGAGTTGATTTGGAGGAGATGGAGGAATTGTATATTGTGATGTTTCATGTTTAATCATATTACCTACTCAACCTCGTGTTGACCCTGTTTGTTGTTTGTTTGATGTGTCTGTGTTGATCCAATTTATTGGGGAGCAGAATGACAGGTTAGACTTATGGATGCGGAAGGGAGGAGAGGACTTGGAACGGACCTGTCTAGTGTTAGACCAGTCTTTTAGTTTCATCAGACTTAAACTTTGGTTTAGTTTCTACAGTTGTAATGTTTTGAGACTTTATGAAACGTTAAATTATTAAATAAAGTACTGTAGTTCTTCCTTTGTTATCTACTACCTCGGGTTTCCGAGATGGTAACACCCTTGGTTATTTGGAGGGTCCTAGTTCAGGCCTCTAAATAAATGGGGGTGTTACAAAGTGGTATCAGAGCGAACGATCCTTAGGCCTAACCTAATGAATTCAATGAATGTAGGAAGAGTCTAAATAAAATGAACCCCGGGATAGAACTGTTAGGAGCACGCTAAAGGGGAAGTATGAGTCTGGGGCCCCCTCACACTAAACCATATGCCCTCTCAGTTTTACCCGGATACCTTGAGTGCATACGAGCGAAAAGGGTAGAATAGGAAGTGATGGGAATTGTGGTAAAGCATGCTAAGAGGTTATAAGAATTCTTCTGTTATACGAATGGCATGAATATGAAAGAAAGAGTGTTATATTAATAATTGGTGTGTAGGAAGTGATGGGAATTATATGGGTGTTTTACATAAAGTACATGATAACGAGGATACATGCGATAATTGGTGTTATATTAATGGTTATATCATGTCTAATGATATGCGGTTATGTGATCCCTGAGCCATGTGTAGGAAGTGATGATAATACATATATTAGTTGCATAAGTAGTTTGATGTTTAAAGGTGATGACCTTAATACGAATGGGTACCCATACTTAAAACCGGGACTCATCTTTTATTTGAATGTCTTAGAATGCCTCCAAGAAGAAATAACGCAGCCAATATCACACAAGAGGAGTTAGACTTGCTGATAGCTGAAAATGAGGCCTTGAAGGCGAGACGCATGGATTCTGCTAAAATGAGTACCATAATCGCAAGGCATAACCCTACACAATTCACCGGGGAGGGGGAACCTCACCTCCTCGGAGAATGGTGTCGAGAGTTCAGCAATTTGTTCGAATTGATAGACTGTCCAGAAGAACTGAGAGTAGATCAAGCTACTCACTACTTGAGGGGAATGGCTGGCGATTGGTGGACGGGGAACAAGGGAGAAATCCGAGAGGCTACTGTCGAGGATGGGATTAACCACGTGGAATGGGTCGCATTCAAGAGAATCTTGTTCGAAGTTTTCCTACCTGAGTTTCAAAAGAGCAAGCTCAGAGAGGAATTTGAACTTTTTAGGATGACTGAGGAAATGACTGTGGAGGTCTACTACAGAAAGTTCCTTCAGCTGCTAAACCATGTGGGAGAAATGGGGATGGATGAGCCGATGCTTGCCATGAAGTTTGAGAGAGGGTTAACCATAGCAGTCAAGAAGAGGCTCATTGCTGCACCACCCACTACTGTTCGAGATATTTATTTACGGGCCAGGGGAGCAGAGAGGCTCGCAGACATGATCAGAGAGGAAAAGAAGACAAGAAGTGACAAGAGGAAGACTAAGACCTTGGGTGACAGTTCTGGGTCGAAAAAGCAGAATTCTAATAAGTACAGTGGATATTTCAACAGCAATGCTTCGACTGGTGGCAAGAACCAGAGTGCGGGAAATTACAAGGGTGGAAGTTCAGGGGCCAGTTCGGTGGGGATCGTATGTTATGGGTGTGGAAAGACGGGGCATAAACAGGCAGTGTGTGATCTTCGGGAGGATATCAATCTGGGGGTTACCGTACTCCAACTCCGGGGTACAGTGGGCCCCGCATGAACACTTCAGGGAGTGGAGGTTACCGCACCCCTATGTCAGGTTATGGGGGAAATTCGAGATCTGGTACTAGCAACAACTACCAGAGGAGCTATAACAATTATCAAAACCGTTCCCAGCATAACCAGTACAACGGAAGTGGCAGTAACCAAAAGGCCGCAGTTGGAGGAAATCAACAAACAGGAGCCGCCTCTACAAGCCAGAGTGGAGTGAAGACTAGTGGCAAACTCTTTGCCATGGAGAAGCAAGCTGCCAAGGATGACGCCCATGTAGTGACTGGTACTTTTCTCGTGAACCTTAAACCTACTTTCGTACTCTTTGACTCCGGCGCAACCCATTCTTTTGTGTCTAGAGATCATGCTAGGGAGTTAAGACTTGATATCTATGATTGGGTAGAGGATCCAGTAACAATACCATCCGGAGAATCAGTACTATGTAATAAAGTCTTTAGGAGTGTGCCTGTCAATATAGGGGAAGTGGTTTTCCATTGCGACCTTATCGAGTTTCCATTGGGGGACTTTGAAGTAATCCTGGGGATGGATTGGCTGGGAAAATACCAGGCTTTCATTGACTGTTACCAAAAGAAAATTTCTCTGATGGGACCTAAGGGGGTGAGAGTGACCTATAGGGGATTCATGGTTAAACCTAAGGTCAAGTTCATATCGGTTAATACCCTAAAATCGAGCTTGCGGAAGGGGGGCAGTTTAATCTTGTGTCAAATGTGGAACTGTGAGGTGGAGACTCCGGGTGTTAGTGAGATACCGGTGGTGAGGGAGTTTGAGAGAGTGTTCTGGGACGATGTGTCAGGATTACCACCTAGGAGGGAGGTCGACTTCTCTATCGATCTCAAACCTGGTGCGAGACCAATATCAAAATCACCTTACCGAATGGGACCCAAAGAGATGGAAGAATTGAAAAAGCAACTGGATGAATTGGCTGAGAAGGGATTCATCCGGCCTAGTGTGTCACCCTGGGGAGCGCCCGTACTTTTTGTAAAGAAGAAGGACGGGAGTCTGAGACTTTGCGTTGATTACCGAGAGCTGAACAACGTGACTATTAAGAACCGCTACCCCTTGCCGAGAATTGATGACCTATTCGATCAATTGAGTGGGGCCGGAGTCTTTTCAAAAATTGATCTGAGATCGTGTTATCACCAATTGAGGATTAAGGATGAGGATATTCCCAAGACCGCGTTCAGAACAAGGTATGGCCACTACGAATTTGTGGTCATGCCGTTCGGGTTGACTAATGCACCAGTAGTGTTCATGGATTTGATGAACCGCGTATTCAGTCCTTACCTGGATAAGTTCGTGGTTGTGTTTATCGACGACATTTTGGTGTATTCCAAGAACAAAGAAGAGCATGAGGAACATCTGAGGACCGTGTTGAAGACTCTTGAGGTGAATGGGTTATATGCTAAGTTGAGTAAATGCGAATTCTGGTTAGAGAAGGTCGCCTTCTTGGGTCATGTAATTTCCAAGGAGGGGGTGTCAGTGGATCCCAGCAAGATCGAGGCTGTGACAAGATGGCAAAGTCCAAAGAATGTGGGAGAGATCCGAAGTTTCTTGGGGTTAGCTGGGTACTACAGGAGATTTGTCAAAGATTTCTCGAAGATAGCTAAGCCGTTGACGTCGTTAATGAGAAAGGAGAATCGTTTCGTATAGGATGAGAGTTGTGAGAAGGCGTTCTTAACCCTTAAGGAACGTCTGACGATAGCTCTTATCCTTGCCTTGCCAGATGGGAATGATAACCTTGAAGTTTATACTGATGCTTCGAAGCATGGGCTTGGATGTGTGCTAATGCAGAATGGGAGAGTGATAGCTTATGCTTCCCGACAGCTGAAGACCTATGAAGAGAATTATCCTACTCATGACTTGGAGTTAGGGGCAGTGGTCTTTGCACTAAAACTGTGGCGTCATTACCTGTACGGGGCCACATTTAAAGTGTTTTCCGACCACAAAAGCTTGAAGTACATCTACACCCAGCGGGAATTAAATATGAGGCAAAGGAGGTGGATCGAACTAATTGGCGACTACGATATGCAGATTGTCTATCATGAGGGCAAGGCTAACGTGGTTGCTGACGCCTTGAGTAGGAAATATGTTCATGCCTTGATTAGTGCAAGATCAAGGGTCAGATTGCTCAATGAGTTGGGAGAAATGGGAATTTACATGATTCGAAAAGGAGATACTCTTAGCGATCTGACGGTGGAACCAGAATTGTATGGTGAAATCAGGGAATTGCAGAAAGGGGATTTGAGGATTCATAAGTGGCGAGGGATGATCGAAGGCAGTGATAGAGGGACCGAATCCAAATTCAGTGTCCATGATGATGGTAGCCTGAGATTCAGTGGGAGATGGTGTATTCCAGATGATGACGAATTGAAAAAGAAAATCTTAACTGAAGCTCATGCTACGCCTTATTCCGTTCACCCAGGGGGCGATAAATTGTACAAAGACCTCAAGAAGACCTTTTGGTGGCCCAATATGAAAAAGGAAGTTGTCGAGTTCGTGTCGCGGTGTTTGACATGTCAGAGGGTAAAAGGTGAGCACAAGAGACCTCAAGGGAAGATCCAGCCACTGGATGTATCTGAATGGAAGTGGGAGAATATTTCTATGGATTTCATTGTGGGGTTGCCTCGCACTCAGAAGGGCAACAATATGATCTGGGTAATCGTGGATAGACTGACCAAGTCCGCTCACTTTATTCCAATGAAAGATACCTGGAGTAAGGCTGAGTTGGCAAAGGCATATGTGCAGAATGTAGTCAAGTTGCATGGCGTTCCCAAGGATATTGTTTCCGATCGCGACTCGAGATTTATCTCCAGATTTTGGCAAGAGCTGCAAGCCGCGTTGGGCACGCAGTTAAAGATGAGTACCGCTTTTCACCCAGCTACAGATGGTCAGACAGAAAGGACCATCCAGACCTTGGAAGACATGTTGAGAGCTTGTATACTGGAGTTCGGGGGATCGTGGGAAGAGCGGTTGGGACTGATAGAGTTCTCGTATAATAATAGCTACCATGCTAGCATCGGGATGGCTCCTTTGAGGCATTGTGTGGGAGGAAGTGTCGGAGTCCTGTATGTTGGGATGATCGCACTGATGTTGTTGTTCTAGGTCCAGATATGATCCAGGAAATGGTTGAGCAAGTTCAGATAATCCGGCAGAAAATGAGGGCTTCCCAGGAGAGACAGAAGAGTTACGCAGATCTTAAGGGGAGTGACATTTCTTTTGAGGCAGGTGAGAAGGTACTACTGAAGGTATCTCCCATGAAGGGGGTGATGAGGTTCGGAAAGCGTGGCAAGTTAAGTCAGAAATTTATTGGACCATTTGAGATTTTGGACAGAGTTGGAGAGGTAGCATACCGATTCGCTTTACCTACAGCTCTATCCAAGGTCCATAATGTGTTCCACGTTTCTCAGCTAAGGAAGTATGTGAGTGACCCCACGCATGTATTGAACCATGAAGAAATTGAGGTCGATGAACAGCTTGCCTACGCCGAGGTTCCAAGGGAGATTTTAGATAGAAAGATTCGGAAGACTCGGAACGGAGAGACAGTGTTAGTGAAGGTCTTGTGGACCAATCACAATGTGGAGGAAGCTACCTGGGAGTCCGAGGCGTCCATGAAGGAGCGTTATCCGCAACTCTTCGCTTGAGGTAAGTTACGAGGACGTAACTTCTTTTTTTTATGGGGGGTAGAATGTAACATTCTGTGTTTCTTTCACTTGGTTAAGTTTTGTTGTGCGTTACGAGTGGGTGAACTTCGGGACGAAGTTCATTTTTAAGGAGGGAAGACTATAATAACCCGTATTTTTTCTTTATATTTAATTACGCGATCAACGGCAAAATAATCGTATAAGTTTGTATGCTAGTGGGGTTCGAAGTAGGGACTAAGGGTTTATAGCTTATAACAACTTGATGTCCGTAAGGGGGCTCGAACCCCTGATCACTGGTCAGGCCAGTGGGCCTCGGGATTTGTGAAATAGAGCAGCCCATGATGTCGAGCCTTAGTGAAAGTTATAACCTATGCTGCTGCCTCCTTATTTAGATGATTTAATCTTACCCTAAACCCCTTTCTAACCTAAATCTGAACGCCCAAAACCTTAGCCGTCATAGCATAGAAGGAAAAGAAGGTGGTCACGGTGGTGGTAGGCTCTTTTACGGTGGTTCGTTTGGCCCTTGAATTCGGTATGTCAGCACATAGCATCAACTCGTCTTATAACTTTCATCATATAATCTGTAGGTTATAAATCGTTTAATTGTTGTTGTTTTTGCATCTTTTTGTAGTAGGACATGTAGTGAACGTATGTAAGTATATGGGGTGGTGTCGTTGGTTGTTGTGGTGCGTCGTGGAGGGTGTTTCTGACGGTGTTAGAAGGGTCATTGTCTGTCTGTTTTATCGTTTTGGTTTTATCAGAAGTTAGTTTTAAGGGAGTTTATGTCGGGTCTGTGGATCTTGTTCACGGGTCTTTGCGTGGGTTTTCAGTAGGTAGTGGGGTGATGTCGGGGGGTGGTAGTCATAGTAGTCAGAGGTGTATGGGTACGGCGATATAGGGGTAGTCGACAGGGTGGTCGGAGTACTGTTCTCGCGTTCTGCTGTTGTTGTATTTCATTTAATGGTGACCAGGGGGTGTTGGGAATGGTAACACCGCTGACTCGGGGAAGGTCAATGCTGTGTTACCACTGTGTCGGCTAAGGTTGTAACACCCCCATTTATTCAGAGGCCTGCACTAGGACTCCCCGAATAACTAAAGGTGCTACCATCTCGGTTACCCGAGGCAGTAGTCAACAAAGGAAGAAACCAGTACTTTATTAAGTAGAATTTAAAACAACATATGTCTCAAAGGATTACAACTGTTTATAAAGAAAGTGTAAATAAAACTATAACTTTAAACTTGTCGACATCTACAACTGGGCTATAACTAAACTGGTCCGGTTTCTTTCCTCTCCACCCTTCCATCATGCACAAGTCTAAACCTGTCATTCTGCTCCCCAATAAATTGGATCAACGCAGACACAAACAAAACAAGAGAAGGGTCAACACGAGGTTGAGTAGGTAATATAATCGCAACATGAATAAACAATCACAATATCTCCTCCAGCTCCTCCACCACCACCACATCTCCAACACACCTCATCACCAACACACACCACACCTCCCATGGCCATATCACAAGTCCCATATCACAAGACCCTTTATCACAAGACCCTTTTATCACAAGACCCGATCTCCTCAATGACAGTTCTCATACAATCATGTTAACTCATGCAATCAGTATATATTTATCGACCAAATATCATGTATTCATGTCAACTCAAAAATCACAACACAGATATTCCCCTACCTCAACTGCAGAGGACAATGGCAAGTGAGCAACGGCTATTAAAAATGTTCCACGCGGAAATCACCACCTAAACATAAATTATATAAAATAATAAGGTTCCCTAAACTTGTAGTACACTCACATCCTATTTATAGTACCTCTTAACGCATGTAATACAATTACGATTACTATAAATAGAACTCCCTTAAAAGGTACCTTCCAAAGATAATAACTTCTATATTAAGTAACTTTCCCAAACATAGATAATTCAATTCGAAATTCAAATTATTTAAAACACGCATTAATACCATATCTTAAAATAACTTTCAAATCCTTTCCTTTAATAAACATAATATCTTTATTAATAACAAAATATTATGTTCATAAGTAAATAAGGAAATTACTACAATAATAATGATAATAATATTAATAATAAAATGGTAAATAAATTAAAAAGGAAATAAAAAGAATTAAGACTAACTACCCTAAAACACGCGAACAGCCCAACACTCCCCTTGACCCCCTCGTGAACAGCCCCTCTTAACTCCACCGTGACACATCCAGCCACCACCGACAACCACCAACACCAACACCCCGACTGTCTTCTACCGCCACAACCACCACCCATCTGACCGATGGCCGCCGGTGAGTTGAACCAGGGCCTAGATCAGGCCTGGTTCCTCACCTACAGCTCTGACCCTACGACTTTACTCCCCCCATCGACACAAACCCTGCCGCGACAACCACCAACCATGACCACCAGAACCACCCCTGGACTCCAGACTCTAGACGTGGTGGTAGCATTGCACTGACCTCCCCCGAGTCCTCAATGCTACCACCCCCAAACACCCCTGTACACAACCGACAACCCAACACTGACTGCAACCCAAACACAACCCCACGAACACCCCTGTCAAACCACCCTGTACCACCACAGACAAACACCACCGTACCCTGAAACCACCACCATGAGAAACCCCCATAAACCACCTGCCCCTACGACCAAAGACCCAAAACAAACGACACACAGACGATCTAAAAAGACTGATTATAAAACGCTTCAAAACAAACTGTTGAACCCGTGAAAACTCCCTCCCCCTGACCACCGTTTTTGCCACCTTCAAACGCATGTAAAAACAACCAACGACCACCACCCACGACCACTATGGACTCTCTATACATCATAGTATAAAACGCAAATATAAACAATAAATAAAACGCGACTGCCTACCCTTAACAGACGACAGAACACTACATAAAAACTGACATTGCAGAGGTCGTGGTGTGCATACCAGGTTCTTGGTCAAATCGAGGCACCCTAGGTCCGCCTACAACCACCGTGAGCAGGCTCCTTTCCTTCCCTAAAGTGACGGCTGGGTTTTGGTGAGATCTGATTTAAGTTTGAATAGGGTTAGGGTAGGTAGAACTCGTGCTATATATGGCGGCAGACACCTACATCAGCTCTGTTTCTAATAATTCCGTGTGGGCTTCCTCTTTGGCACGCCAATCGAGGCCCACTACAAGCCACACAGAAGGTCTCCGGTTCGAGCCACGCAACCCACATACATCAAAGAGTATTATATGATGCCTTGATCCCAAATTCGAACCCCACAACAGACCTTAATTGCTTATTCAAAACGAGTGTACACGAGTTCTAAAACGACTATCTTTAAGAAAATAACTCATCGCTTGCTCGTAAAATACCCATGAATTACGATTTTTAAATAATAAATATTCGGGTTATTACAGTCTTCCCCCCTTAAAAGGAACTTCGTCCCGAAGTTCACCCACTCATAAAGTTAAAAAGAACGCACGACACACTCTAATCGCATAAAAACGTAATAAAACATGAAATGTGACATTCTACCCCACTAAAAAAAAAGAGTTACGTCCTCGTAACTTACCTCAAACGAAAAGTTGCGGGTAACGCTCCTTCATGGAGGCCTCAGACTCCCATGTAGCCTCCTCCTTGTTGTGATTGGTCCATAAGACTTTTACCAATACTGTCTCCCCATTTCGCGTCTTCCGAACCTTCCTATCCAAAATCTCTTTTGGAAGCTCAACATACGTAAGTTGCTCATCGACCTCAATCACCTCATGGCTCAGCACATGTGAGGGATCACTCACATACTTCCTCAGTTGAGACACATGGAACACATTATGGACCTTGGAGAGAGCTGGTGGTAAAGCTAACCGATATGCCACCTCCCCAACCCTGTCCAAAATCTCAAATGGTCCAATAAACTTTTGACTCAGCTTACCTCGCTTCCCGAACCTCATTACCCCCCTCATAGGAGATACCTTAAGCAATACCTTCTCGCCCGCCTCAAAGGAAATATCACTCCTCCTGAGATCAGCATAACTCTTCTGTCTGTCCTGGGCGGCCCTCATTTTCTGTCGGATTACCTGGACTTGCTCAACCATTTCCTGAATCATTTCCGGTCCCAAAACCACCGTGTCAGCTCGATCATCCCAGCACACAGGACTCCGACACTTCCTCCCGTACAATGCCTCAAATGGAGCCATACCAATACTGGCGTGATAGCTATTGTTATAAGAGAACTCTATCAACCCCAGTCGGTCCTCCCATGATCCCCCGAACTCCAACACACAAGCTCTTAACATATCCTCCAAGGTTTGGATAGTCCTCTCAGTCTGCCCATCCGTGGCTGGATGGAAAGCCGTACTCATCTTTAACTGTGTGCCCAACGCGGCTTGCAGCTCCTGCCAAAATCGGGAGATAAACCTCGAGTCACGATCAGAAACGATATCCTTAGGAACTCCATGCAACTTGACCACGTTCTGCATATAGGACTTGGCTAACTCTGCCTTACTCCAGGTATCCTTCATTGGAATGAAATGAGCAGACTTGGTCAACCTATCCACAATTACCCAGATCATATTGTTGCCCTTCTGAGTGCGGGGCAGCCCCACAATAAAATCCATAGAAATATTCTCCCACTTCCATTCAGGTATATCCAGTGGCTGGATCTTCCCTTGGGGCCTCTTGTGTTCACCTTTTACCCTCTGACATGTCAAACATCGCGACACGAACTCGGCAACCTCCCTTTTCATATTAGGCCACCAAAAAGTCTTCTTGAGGTCTTGGTACAACTTGTCACCCCCAGGGTGAACGGAGTATGGCGTAGCATGAGCTTCAGTTAAGATTTTCTTTTTCAATTCGTCATCATCTGGAATGCACCATCTCCCACTAAATCTCAAGCTACCATCATCATGGATACTGAATTTGGATTCAGTCCCTCTATCACTGCCTGCGATCATCCCTCGCCACTTCTGAATCCTCAAATCTCCTTTCTGCAACTCCCTGATTTCACCATACAACTCAGGTTCCAGCGTCAGGTCGCTAAGAGTATGCCCTTTCTGAATCATGCAGATTCCCATTTCCCCCAATTCGCTGAGTAGCCTCACCCTTGATCTGGCACTAATCAAGGCATGAACAGATTTCCTACTCAAGGCGTCAGCAACCACGTTAGCCTTGCCCTCATGGTAGACAATCTGCATATCGTAGTCACCAATTAATTCTATCCACCTCCTCTGCCTCATGTTTAGCTCCCGCTGAGTATAGATGTACTTCAAACTTTTGTGGTCCGAAAACACCTTAAATGTGGCCCCGTACAGGTAATGGCGCCACAGCTTAAGTGCAAAGACCACCGCTCCTAACTCCAGGTCATGCGTAGGATAATTCTCTTCATACGACTTCAGCTGCCGGGAAGCATAGGCTATCACTCTCCCATTCTGCATTAATACACATCCTAGCCCATGCTTCGAGGCATCAGTATATACTTCAAAGTTATCACTCCCGTCTGGCAATGCTAGGATCGGAGCCGTTGTGAGACGTTCCTTAAGGGTCAAAAACGCCTTCTCACAGCTCTCATCCCATATGAAACGATTCTCCTTTCTCATTAATGACGTCAGCGGCTTAGCTAGCTTTGAGAAATCTTTAACGAATCTTCTGTAGTACCCAGCTAACCCCAAGAAACTTCGGATCTCTCCCACATTCTTTGGACTTTGCCATCTTGTCACTGCCTCGATCTTGCTGGGATCCACTGACACCCCCTCCTTGGAAATTACATGCCCCAAGAAAGCAACTTTCTCTAACCAGAACTCGCACTTACTCAACTTAGCATACAACCCATTCATCTCAAGAGTCTTCAACACTGTCCTCAGATGTTCCTCATGATCTTCTTTGTTCTTGGAATACACCAAAATATCATCAATAAACACAACCACGAACTTATCTAGGTACGGACTGAATACCCGGTTCATCAAATCCATGAACACTGCTGGCGCATTAGTCAACCCGAACGGCATAACCACAAATTCATAGTGGCCATACCTTGTCCTGAAGGCTGTCTTGGGAATATCTTGGTCTTTAATTCTCAATTGATGATAGCCCGATCTTAGATCAATTTTTGAAAAGACTCCGGCTCCACTCAACTGATCGAATAGATCATCTATCCTTGGCAAAGGGTAGCGGTTCTTGATGGTCACATTGTTCAACTCTCGGTAGTCGACGCAGAGTCTCAGACTCCCGTCCTTCTTCTTTACAAAAAGAACTGGTGCTCCCCAAGGCGACACACTAGGCCGGATGAATCCCTTCTCAGCCAATTCATCCAGTTGCTTTTTCAATTCTTCCATTTCCTTGGGTCCCATACGGTAAGGTGACTTTGATATCGGTCCTGCACCAGGCTTGAGGTCGATAGAGAAGTCGACCTCCCTCCTAGGTGGTAATTCTGATACATCGTCTCGGAACACACCCGCAAATTCCCTTACTACAGGTATTTCACTCACACCTGGGGTCTCCGCCTCACAGTTCCACATTTGACATAAAATTAAACTTTCCCCCTTCCGCAGACTCGACTTAAGTGTATTGACTGATATAAACTTGACCTTAGGTTTTACCACGAATCCCCTATAGGTCACTCTCACCCCTCTAGGTCATTTCAAAGAAATTTTCTTTTGGTAACAATCAATGAAAGCTCGGTATTTCCCCAACCAATCCATTCCCAGGATTACTTCAAAACCTCCTAATGGAAACTCGATAAGATCGCAATGGAAAACAACTTCCCCAATCTTGATGGGTACACTCCTAAAGACTCTATTACATGACACCGACTCCCCGGACGGTATGGTTACAGAATCCTCAACCCAGTCATAGATAACAAGCCCTAACTTCCTAGCATGATCTTTAGACACAAAGGAATGGGTTGCGCCGGAATCAAAAAGTACAAAAGTAGGTTTAAGATTCACAAGAAATGTACCAGTCACGACGTGGGCGTCATCCTGGGCAGCCTGTTTCTCCATGGCAAAGAGCTTGCCACTTGTCTTCACTCCACTCTGGCTAGTAGAAGCTACACCAGTCTGCTGATTGCCTTCGGTTACGGTCTTATGGTTACTGGCACTCCCGTTGTACTGGTTGTGCTGGGAACGGTTCTGATAACTATTGAAACTCTTCTGGTAGTTATTGTTAGTACCAGACCTCGAATTCCCTCCGTAGCTCGACATAGGGGTACGGTAACCTCCACTCCCTGAGGTGTTCATGCGGGACCCACTGTACCCCGAAGTTGGGGTACGGTAACCCCCAGATTGGTATCCTCCTGAAGACCGACATACTGCCTGCTTATGTCCCGTCTTTCCACACCCATAACATATGATCCCCACAGAACTGGTTCCCGAACTCCCACTCCTGTAGTTACCTCCACTCTGGTTCCTGGTACCAGCTGATGCATTGTTATTGAAATAGCCACTGTACTTGTTTGAATTCTGCTTCTTCGACCCTGCATTGTCACTCAAGGTCTCAGTCTTCCTCTTGTCACTTCTTGTCTTCTTCTCCTCTTTAATCATATCCGCGAGCCTCTCTGCTGCCCCAGCCCGCAAATAGATATCTCGGACAGTAATGGGTGGTGCAGCAATGAGTCTCTTCTTAACAGCAATGGCGAGTCCCCTCTCAAACTTCAGGGCAAGCATTGGCTCATCCATCCCCATCTCTCCCACATGGCCAAGAAGTTGGAGAAACTTCCTGTAATATACCTCCACCGTCATCTCATCAGTCATTCTGAATAGCTCAAATTCCTCTCTCAGTTTACTCTTTTGAAATTCCGGTAGAAATACTTCGAATAGGATCCTCTTAAAAGCGACCCACTCCACATAATTAATTTCGTTCCCCATAGCTGCTTCCCTGATTTCCCCTTTGTTGCTGGTCCACCAATCACCAGCCATCCCTCTCAGATAATGAGCAGCTTGGTCTACTCTCAGCTCTTCCGGACAGTCGATCAACTCGAACAAGTTGCTGAATTCACAGCACCATTCCCCGAGTAGATGAGGTTCCCCTTCTCTTGTGAACTGCGTAGGGTTATGCCTTGCGATGGTGGTGCTCATCTTGGCAGAATCCAAGCGTTTGGCCCGAAAAGCCTCATTCTCTGCTAATATTCGATCGAGCTCCTCTTGAGTGATGTCGACCGCGTTATTCCTTCTCGGAGGCATTCTATAAATTACAAGGAAACAATGAGCCCTGGTTAAGTAAGGGTACTCACTTATGCTTATATCCCTATCATGGTAGTACCATTTTTCTCATGCTTTTATAATATTAAATCTCTTCATCACATAACAACTATCATGGAGGCTTAGGGATCACATAACCGCATATCACTAGGCATGAAAAAAAATTATGAATATAACATTGATTATCGCATATATCCACCTTATCTTGTACTCCATATATAACATCCATATAATCCATGCCAGTCACATAACGGGAGATTCATACTACCCTTATCATGCTTGACCATCACTTTCATTACTTCCTATTCTACCCTTTTCGCTCGTATACACTCAAGGTATCCGGGTAAAACTGAGAGGGCCTATGGTTCAGTGTGAGGGGGCCCTAGACTCATACTTCCCCTTTAGATGTGCTCCTAACAGTTCTATCCCGGGGTTCATTTTATTTAGACTCTCCTACATTCATTGGATTCATTAAATTAGGCCTGAGGATCGTTCGCTCTGATACCACTTTGTAACACCCCCATTTATTCAGAGGCCTGCACTAGGACTCCCCGAATAACTAAAGGTGCTACCATCTCGGTTACCCGAGGCAGTAGTCATCAAAGGAAGAAACCAGTACTTTATTAAGTAGAATTTAAAACAACATATGTCTCAAAGGATTACAACTGTTTATAAAGAAAGTGTAAATAAAACTATAACTTTAAACTTGTCGACATCTACAACTGGGCTATAACTAAACTGGTCCGGTTTCTTTCCTCTCCACCCTTCCATCATGCACAAGTCTAAACCTGTCATTCTGCTCCCCAATAAATTGGATCAACGCAGACACAAACAAAACAAGAGAAGGGTCAACACGAGGTTGAGTAGGTAATATAATCGCAACATGAATAAACAATCACAATATCTCCTCCAGCTCCTCCACCACCACCACATCTCCAACACACCTCATCACCAACACACACCACACCTCCCATGGCCATATCACAAGTCCCATATCACAAGACCCTTTATCACAAGACCCTTTTATCACAAGACCCGATCTCCTCAATGACAGTTCTCATACAATCATGTTAACTCATGCAATCAGTATATATTTATCGACCAAATATCATGTATTCATGTCAACTCAAAAATCACAACACAGATATTCCCCTACCTCAACTGCAGAGGACAATGGCAAGTGAGCAACGGCTATTAAAAATGTTCCACGCGGAAATCACCACCTAAACATAAATTATATAAAATAATAAGGTTCCCTAAACTTGTAGTACACTCACATCCTATTTATAGTACCTCTTAACGCATGTAATACAATTACGATTACTATAAATAGAACTCCCTTAAAAGGTACCTTCCAAAGATAATAACTTCTATATTAAGTAACTTTCCCAAACATAGATAATTCAATTCGAAATTCAAATTATTTAAAACACGCATTAATACCATATCTTAAAATAACTTTCAAATCCTTTCCTTTAATAAACATAATATCTTTATTAATAACAAAATATTATGTTCATAAGTAAATAAGGAAATTACTACAATAATAATGATAATAATATTAATAATAAAATGGTAAATAAATTAAAAAGGAAATAAAAAGAATTAAGACTAACTACCCTAAAACACGCGAACAGCCCAACACTCCCCTTGACCCCCTCGTGAACAGCCCCTCTTAACTCCACCGTGACACATCCAGCCACCACCGACAACCACCAACACCAACACCCCGACTGTCTTCTACCGCCACAACCACCACCCATCTGACCGATGGCCGCCGGTGAGTTGAACCAGGGCCTAGATCAGGCCTGGTTCCTCACCTACAGCTCTGACCCTACGACTTTACTCCCCCCATCGACACAAACCCTGCCGCGACAACCACCAACCATGACCACCAGAACCACCCCTGGACTCCAGACTCTAGACGTGGTGGTAGCATTGCACTGACCTCCCCCGAGTCCTCAATGCTACCACCCCCAAACACCCCTGTACACAACCGACAACCCAACACTGACTGCAACCCAAACACAACCCCACGAACACCCCTGTCAAACCACCCTGTACCACCACAGACAAACACCACCGTACCCTGAAACCACCACCATGAGAAACCCCCATAAACCACCTGCCCCTACGACCAAAGACCCAAAACAAACGACACACAGACGATCTAAAAAGACTGATTATAAAACGCTTCAAAACAAACTGTTGAACCCGTGAAAACTCCCTCCCCCTGACCACCGTTTTTGCCACCTTCAAACGCATGTAAAAACAACCAACGACCACCACCCACGACCACTATGGACTCTCTATACATCATAGTATAAAACGCAAATATAAACAATAAATAAAACGCGACTGCCTACCCTTAACAGACGACAGAACACTACATAAAAACTGACATTGCAGAGGTCGTGGTGTGCATACCAGGTTCTTGGTCAAATCGAGGCACCCTAGGTCCGCCTATAACCACCGTGAGCAGGCTCCTTTCCTTCCCTAAAGTGACGGCTGGGTTTTGGTGAGATCTGATTTAAGTTTGAATAGGGTTAGGGTAGGTAGAACTCGTGCTATATATGGCGGCAGACACCTACATCAGCTCTGTTTCTAATAATTCCGTGTGGGCTTCCTCTTTGGCACGCCAATCGAGGCCCACTACAAGCCACACAGAAGGTCTCCGGTTCGAGCCACGCAACCCACATACATCAAAGAGTATTATATGATGCCTTGATCCCAAATTCGAACCCCACAACAGACCTTAATTGCTTATTCAAAACGAGTGTACACGAGTTCTAAAACGACTATCTTTAAGAAAATAACTCATCGCTTGCTCGTAAAATACCCATGAATTACGATTTTTAAATAATAAATATTCGGGTTATTATAGCGGGGGAGGATTCTGGGATTGACTGCGGTCAGGTTTAAGGCACAACGAGGACGTTGTGTTCTTAAGTGGGGGAGATTGTAACACCCCATTTGATTACGAGGTTGAAATTGAGATGTGTGGAGGTTTGTCCCACATCTGTAGATTGAGAGGCTTGTGATATGTTTATAATAACTTCCACCCACTACTTAGTAACAAGGCCTTGTGCTTTTGGGCCTTAGTGAGGACAAATAATGGGCCTAAAAGTGCACACCCATCTTATTGGGTTTGTGTTACGACGGTGGTGGGTCGGGTTGTTACAAATGGTATCAGAGCGACCCTGCGACCGTGTGGTGAGCCTGTGGTCGGGAGTACCCGGGTCACACACCTAGCGGGGGAGGATTCTGGCCCTGGTTGTGGTCAAGGTTGAGGCACAACGAGGACGTTGTGTTCTTTAAGTGGGGGAGTTTGTAACACCCCAAGAGTATGAGAGGAAAGTTGTCCCACATCGGTAGAATGTGAGGCTTGTGATGTGTTTATAATAGCTTCCACCCACCACTTAGTAACAAGGCCTTGTGCTTTTGGGCTTAAGTGAGGACAAATAATGGGCCCAAAAGTGTGCACCCATCTTATTGGGGTTGTGTTACGACCGTGGTGGGTCGGGTTGTTACAAAGGTGGTGTTGGGGCTGGTGTTGGGTGTCGGAGTCGATGGGTGTCAGGGTCTATAGGGGTGTCGATGGGGTGGCTGTTTTGGTCTGGTCAGAATGTTCGGTGATGAACCTGGCCTGTTTGCGGCCCTGGTTCATCTTGGCGGAGAGAGGCGAAGCGGCTGGTAGGGGTTGTGGTGGTACCAGGCAGTACAGGGTGCGAGTCTGGGTGGTTATGGGTGGTAGCAGCGGCGTGATAAGGCGGGTGTGGGGGCTGTTTTGGTGCGGGTTCTGTTTTGGTCGCGGGTCGTATTCGAAAAATGCTATTCGTGTATTGCGGTGGTTTTTCTACGTAGTTGTTGTTGTCTTGTATTATTATTATTATTATTATTATTATTATTATTATTATTATTATTATTATTATTATTGTTAGTAATTTATTTATGGTGTGTTATCAATTATGTTTTGGTTATTATTTTGAGTATTATATTTAATGGGTATGTTAATATTTTAAGATAGTTCTATATTTAGAAAGTTACTATTTTTGGTGATGCCTTTTAAAGGAAACTTTTCTCTTAAGGAAAGTGCTATAAATGGAATGCGTACTTATGTTACGAGTTTTAGGGAGTCTTATTAATTATATGATATATGTCTAGGTGGAGGTTTTCGCGTGGAACACTTTTAGTAGCCGTAGCGCACTTGCTTTTATCTTCCGCAGTTCAAGGTGGGGGAATATTTACATTGGTGGTTGTGTATTGACATGAGAATATCTATTGTATGAAGTTTACATTGAAATGTGAATATATATATATTGATTGATTGATCTTACTGTTGTTGTGGAGGACGGAGGTTTGGAATCGGGTCTTGTGATAAGGGTCTTGTGATAAGGGACTTGTGATATGGCCATGGGAGGTGTGATGTGTTGGGTGATGTGGAGGAGTTGATTTGGAGGAGATGGAGGAATTGTATATTGTGATGTTTCATGTTTAATCATATTACCTACTCAACCTCGTGTTGACCTTGTTTGTTGTTTGTTTGATGTGTCTGTGTTGATCCAATTTATTGGGGAGCAGAATGACAGGTTAGACTTATGGATGCGGAAGGGAGGAGAGGACTTGGAATGGACCTGTCTAGTGTTAGATCAGTCGTTTAGTTTCATCAGACTTAAACTTTGGTTTAGTTTCTACAGTTGTAATGTTTTGAGACTTTATGAAACGTTAAATTATTAAATAAAGTACTATAGTTCTTCCTTTGTTATCTACTACCTCGGGTTTCCGAGATGGTAACACCCTTGGTTATTTGGAGGGTCCTAGTTCAGGCCTCTAAATAAATGGGGGTGTTACAATACTAAAAAGTATATGAAATATGCACGCATCAAATATCCCCAAACCAAACTTTTGCTTGTCCTCAAGCAAACTAATGCAACTACAAGAACTAAAAACAACTAACTAACTACCTAATGGAATGGAATCGCCTCTGAGCTAACTATAGGTTATATGTTAACCGTCTAAATGCAGAAAATCAGCCACCATAAAGGTCAAAACCAAAAGCAACGAATTTATACATGTAATGAAAAACAACTTGGACAATTTACCTCAAATGACTTGTGTACTGTGGACTCTCCCGGGTCACTCTTCTCTCATCAAACGTGGGTAAACATTTATGTGCAAGAGAAGAAGATAAGAAAATGAAGACACTCCCCTAACTACGACCAACAAATCATGCAATGCAACTAGTATGACAAATGATTCTAATTACTGTACACACGCATATCAACCTTTCACTGACTATCACATGCCGAATAGTTCCAAGTTATGGTTATGTGAGGTAAAATGGGTAAGAAGAGGCAAAAAAACAATATGGAAAAAAGGAGGTAACGTATCGCGCTAGCTACCAAGACTCAACCAAAAGTGGGACCATCTATCTTACTCACAAAAAACTCAATGCCATGCTCGGCATACAACTCATACAACCACGGAACTTGAATCGGGCAAAAACATACTTAGTTTTTTTTTTCTTTCTTTTTCCAATTCCCAAAAGGTGTAATGATAAGCGCTGGAATACATTTTTTTCTTTCTTTTCTTTTCATTTTTCTTTCCATGTTTTTTTTTCTTTTTCTTTTTCTGCTAAATTCGTGACAAACAACCAACTCCGAGTTCAAGTTCCAACATTCTAAAAATATCAACTCCAAAGTGAAATCCAAACCAAAACTGATGCAATGAACCTATACAACAAAACAACACTAAGCTAGCTCGACACAAGGTAGGCTAAGATTTGGGTGTAGTTTATAGGTCAACTGACAGTTTTTGGCTAAATGTGGAGTTAAATGGGTAAAATGAAAAATGGGATATGCAAGTATTCTCCTAACATGTGATACCAACCACAAAACCATGCGTGCAGGCAAAAAGCAATCAAAAGTCATACATGTGAAATGCGATGAAATGAAGGGAGTACTACTCTCAATCCTAGATAAACCGGTCATGAATGTCACCAGTTATAGGCTCTAAAACTCAGAATTTTTAAGTAGTTTGCCAATTACAAGTCAAGTCAAGTCCAAAAGTCCAAGTAAAATTTTTTTCAAAACGGAATTCGGGACATGCTAAATGGTTTTTTTACAACAAGGTGGTGAAAACTACACTAAACAATCAACACAGATAACCTAGAAGGCAATATCATCACTGTAAACTCCATTACGACTCGGCTATATGCATAATTAAACGTGCATTTTTTTTTTTGAATTTCTATGTGAAGAAGATAGGATAAAAGGAAAAGAAAAACGAAAAAAATGCAAAAATTAAACGTGAATGCATGCAAAATGAAAAATGCAGACGCAAAAGGATGCATTACTCCTCCTCAAACCAAAACAGACAATGTCCTCATTGGCTACAGCATACAAGGGGAAAGGGGGTACACAACCTAGAACATGTTACTATGGGATATCTACAAAATAAACTATGGAAATGAAAACAAAAGGATGGAAAAAGGAACAAGGAAACTTACAACCTCCCTAAACCGAACGAGAAAGTGAGGTTTTGGAGCAGAAATCCCTTCGGTAGCAGCGGATAACTCGATCGAGAGATACTTCAGTGGTAGCCTATTCGATCGAGTGAAAAACAGTGGAAAACTCCTCGATCGAGTTCTCAGTGGGCTCGATCGAACGACTTGTAGCATGAGTCTACTCGATCGAGTGAAATTCAGAGGAAATTCACTCGATCGAACAGATCATGGACTCGATCGATCAGATTACAGGTTAACAGCTTTCGACAAAAACTAAGGAAGAAATTTTACATCAACCACAGTCTTAAAACAATAAAGAAACAGAAAAAATGTCCGAAAATTAACAAAAACAGAAAACAATAAAATCCCAGTTGCCTTCCGGGTAGCGCTAGTTTCAGTTGGTCCAAGCTTGACCTTCTTTTGTCATCCACCACCAAAAATTAAGGAGCTACAACTAGGCTTATGACTGAATGCAGTTATTTCAGCCGTCATGAGCTTCACTATCGTCCTCCTAATCACAACAACGGCAGGGCAGTGGCTTGTCGCAGTGTAAAGCGCACTTCTATCGATTCTTTTCCACACTTTCTTCTTTGGCGGGATGGAATCTTTTGATCCCCCTCCCGGGTCCTTCAACCTTTCTAGACCTGTACAAGAAGAAATAATACAATGTTCCTCCAAATCGGTCCCAAACTGGGGCGGAGGCGTTAAATCAACAGTAGTAAAAAATTTAACGGAAGGTGTACAACAAATCTCACCAAAATCAACAAAAGGAATGATAATAACTTCTATCGAACAGGAATGATCCTCGTTTACCTTCTCATCGTTGGTTGGGACAGAATTGGGTGCCAAATCATCGCTGTCTGCAATCACTGTGCTCGATCGAGCAGCAAACTCACTCGATCGAGTAAATTCGTCACCATGATCACTCGATCGAATAAAAGCATAGCTCGATCGAGTAACCTCTTCAACAAAACCCCTCGAACGAGTAAATCAATTACTCGATCGAGTAAAACCCTCATCAAAAGTACTCGATCGAGTACAGTAACATGCTCGATCGTCCTCTTCATCCGTTGATTCGTTCGACTGATCATAAAAGCTGCTGTTGTGGTCGAACTGGTCATGCGTAGCAACATTGAAGACTTCCTCGAAATATGCATCGTACGCGTCATCTTCTAGCTCGGGTGTTATTTGAGCTAATTCTGTATAAGACCCGTAATGGCAGCATTTCGAGATTCTTCAAATCGCTGCAACTGAAGAGCGAGTATTGTTATTAGCAATTTCAGTTCATTCAACTCTTCATTGGTGGTCAGCGGGAAGTGGGTTTTGTTGTTGTGGCGGTGAACAATTATAGGAGGGCTCAGGAAAGCCTCGTTGATAGTACGGATGTGGCGGTGTAAAAATGCGGGTTAGGATCGGGGCTTATTGACTTTGCTTATGCCGTTGATAGGCATCAACTTGACCACTAGCTGCAAAACAGTAAACTGCCTTGTGTCCCACAATACCACATCTCTCACAAAATGCCACCTGGGGCTCCAGTGAACGGATCATAGGTGGCTCTCCGAAAGCACCGCTGATAGGACCTGTAAGACCTATCAAAGCAACACTAAAGAAGAAAATAAAACTGCCTCAGGGAATAAAATTCCTTGAGACAAAAAGAAATAAACGAAACAAAAAACAGATAGGGCTATTGCCTCCCTAACAACGGCGCCGAAATTTGATACCGTCGTTTGGTACCAAAAATAAATACTTAAATACTACTAACATAAGTCAGCGGTAAGTAGGGTCGATCTCCACAGGGAGGCAAGGTATCTGTTCTAAGGTTCGTCTATCAGTCACAAAAAGGGGGGTTTAGGGTTTATAATCTATAGTCTGAGATCTAAAGGAAAAGGAACAAAAACGAAGAAACAAACGATTAACCATAGAAAAGAAGAAACTAGGATTTTCGGTTCGCCATGGCTTAAGGTAGGATGAGAAAGTTGAGAACGTACTATAGTCGGGAAAGGGGCAGTGAAAAGGTCCTTTCGGTCCGCTATTCGCCCTAGGGTAAAACTAACAAACTTTCGCTCTAACTAATCCATCCTAAAGTTCGTCGCAGGTCTACCTATTCCAATCTTTCGATCTAGGTTTATGAAATCCACACAGTTGATTAAATGCGTCGACTCAAATCAAAAGCTATTAAATGCGGCGATTAAATGCAATCCCTAATCTAATACATTCAAAACAACAACTAGGTCTTAAGCCATGGTTCCCCTAAATCTCAGCAAGGAGAACTACCTACGCATAATTAAAGATAAACAAAACATAAAAGGAATAAAAAGTAAAGGAAAACTGAAATAAGGATTACCGATTGATATTAAAGGAAGAATACAGATCTGAAAATGCGGAAGGAAAGGAGAACGGAGTTTCCTCCGTCTCCTTTCTACAATAGAGCATAAAATAAAACTGAAATTTGAGAACTATTGACTAATGGTTTCTGAATGTCTATTAGATGTGTAGTTGACCTCCTTTTATAAGAAAGATCAACTATCTCAATATTTTAACCTAAAGTCCAACGTAAAAGCTGAAACCAATTAGTGGATTACTCGATCGAGCTCCAATTTTACTCGATCGAGTAAAAATCTCCAAAAAGCCATCGATCGGGTAAGGCAAGGACTCGATCGAACACTTTCTCTTTGGAAAATAATCGATTGAGCAAAGTTCTCTCTGGCAAATACACGATCGAGCAAAGTACCCCTCGATCGAGCACTTTTCTTCTGAGAACTCCTCGATCGAGTACTTCTCAGCGCGTATTTCCTGCACTGCGCACTGAACTTCAAACGGCTGCCATTTCTTCGTTACTCGTTCAAATGAAGCGTTTTTTTGTGGCGTTGGAAAGATAAGAGGACAAGCTTTCATCTCCAATTGGAATCCCCTGATTATCTGTTGTAGAACTCTAGATATAGATCTCCAAAGTAGGTGCTAGCAAATTAAAGTTCTTCTTTGCTTGTTTAGCTTCATTTCTCCATTGAGCGCACCTTAAGTAGCTTTTCACTTGGATGATTGGCGCTTTCCAATGCTTGTAAGTCCTATTCCAACTTTTATATTCTAAGCATAGCTTACTTTCGACAAGGAGGCATGGTTTTCGCGACGTTTACATACTTTCCTGCAAAACAACAAGAAATACACAAAGAAGAAAAATAGGGGCAAAATAGCGCATAAAACGCATGAAAATGCATGAAGATGCGTGCCAAACGATACTAAAAAGTATATGAAATATGCACGCATCATTAGGCTTGGTCACTCTCCTTGGTTGGGTTTCCATTATATGCATGTTATGTGTTTGATGAAATGCCTCAACGACGGTTGGGGGTGATTCTTATCTTTGTTTGTCTTTGACGATATTCTAGGGCTTTCATGGACATGTATGTGTGTTAAGTTGACCTTGTTTATAGCAAAAGCTAGGATAGGGCTTGACCTTAGGTGAGTCAAATCGAAAGATGAGGCGAACCTAGACCTACTATAGGAGCGACCTTAGACCCCTCTCGCATGTTTTGTCACGGACTTACCTTAGTAACCCCGACACCCTAGTTTCTTTTATCTATCGACTTAATTTTAACATCTTTGCTTTTATTGCTCACTAGTTGTTAGACATCACCCTCAAAAACCTATTACCCCCGACTAGACTTAGACTCAAGCCGAATTAGACAATTATCCCCACCATCCTTGCGATCGACAACCCTATTATACTACTTTAAATTGGGTTTATAAATTTTGTTTGGTGACCGGGAACCGACGACTTAACCTCGCGCATCAGGTTAGGGGGAACCTTTGGTGTAGTTTGATGATAATTTTGTGCTAGTTTTTAGGCTAGTTATTCTATAGTAGTGGGTTATTCTCATAATGCATGCTAAGTGTTTGATGATATGCCTCAACGAAAGTTGGGCCTAGATTCTAGCGTAGCTTGCTCTTAACGACGGTTTGGGGCTTGTTTTTGCATGTTTGTGAGTTGGTTATGCTTAATTGTAGCGAAAGCTAGGATAACCTTGACCTAGGTTTCAGTTGACTCGATAGATGAGACCGACTGAGACCCCTACATAGGACAATTTAGTCGACCTCCTAGTACCCTATCATCGACTACCCTTAGTGACCCCCGATACCCTTGTTTACCCTTTTATCGGATTATCACCTTAGTTTATTTCACTTCTTAGTTTGCTAGTCATTCATCAAAATCTATTACCCCAACTAGGCTAGGATTAGAACGTAACTACGCAATTATCCCTACCATCTTCGCGTTCGACACCCTTAGTTATGCTACTTAATTTGGGTATTTATAAATTGTTTTTTAACGGGAGTTGACGACATATCCCGGTTATCAAAATGGCACCGTTGCCGGGGATGGTGCTAGAAGTTGCATAGTTTAGTTTTAGTTTTAGTTCTAGTTAGTTGTGTTTTCTTTGTTCTTGCATTAAGTTTTCATAGTTTCTTGTAGAGTGGTGTGTTTATTTATCTCCCTAGTGCCTAAAAAACACTAGGACGACTAACGGTTTGTGTCAAGTATATGCCTAGAGGTGAAAGCTCGTCTCTCCTCACAAGCTCCGAACAGGAAAGGCTCTTTAGGATCCTACGGCGTAGGACTTTGGCGAGAGTGAGAATCACTTCTCAAGCTTCATCTAGCCAAGCTGGCACCATCACTTATCCGGAGACTCAAGCCCAAACCAAGAACAACGTCACCCAACATTCGACAACATTGAAAACCCTTTCTATACTTCCGAGGTAGAAGAGGATTCTCCACCACCCACACCTCACATCCAAAACCGACCCAATCTTTATACCATGGCGGCCCTACAAGATCATAACCGCCTGAACCATAATGACATAACAAACCCGATCAATTTTGGTAACCTTGTCCCTCAAAACTTTGAGATACACCCCTCACAAATGAGTTCCATTGAGAAGTATGCATTCGGTGGGGCCTTTCACGAAGATGCACACGGGCATCTAAGAAAGTTTAAGGGCCAGGTGGCAATGATCAAGAAAACCGGGGTCCCGGAAGAGACCTTGAGGTTAATTCTCTTTCCGTATTCCCTCACCGATAAGGCGGACCGATGGCTAAATATCCACCCCCCTAACACCTTCACTACATGGGATGATCCAGCCAAAGCCTTCCTTGCAAAATACTACCCCTCCTCAAAAACGACGATGATCCGAAACGAGATTACCCAATTCCAACAAGACGACGGGGAAAGTTTAGGAGAGGCATGGGATAAGTACCAAGATTTACTAGCCCGATGCCCCCACCACGGCATCCCGGCATGGTATACGACTCAAACCTTTTTCCAAACTCTTCTCCTGAGAACTAAGGAGATGGTGAATGCGTCGGCGGGAGGAAGTTTTGACCACCTACCAGATGAAGAGGGGACGGAATTGATCAAGAAAATCGTGGATTCGGAAGAGAATTATGGTACACGAGGGAATGTTTTGAGGAGAAATAGCAAGTACCAGAGTGAGAATGTCTCAAATGCCAAGGCCAATGAAGAAACCAACGCTAAGATTGACTTGTTGACCAAGAAATTAGAGGAACCAACCAAGGGTCAGACAAGCAAAGTAAGCGGAAGCCAAGGCCCAGGGATGTACCAAGTGAACAACATTGTTTCATGTGACCTTTGTGGAGGTAATGGCCACACTTTTGATGTGTGTGCCAACAATAACTATGAGGGGCAAGGAAGCGGAAATGAAGAGGAGTTGTATGCATTCCAAGCTTTCAACAACCAAAGAAACCCCAATTCTTCAACCCAAATTCCAATTATTACCACCCGGGGATGAAACAACATCCAAACTTGAGCTATTGAAGTACCAATGTCCAAAACCCACACAAACTCACTTCAAATCAAAACCCACCCGGATTTCAACCAAGGGGTGGGGGGTTCAATGCAAGGACTAATTTCAACAACCAAGGACAAGGCTTCCATGATGGGAGCAATCAAAATTTCTATAATGGTAATCAAATGAATCAAGCGAATCAAGGTTTTTCCTCCAATTTCAATGATCCGAACTACAACAATCCCAATTTCCACAACAACAATCAAAACCAACAAAACTTCAACCCACAAAACCAAAACCAACAAAACTTCAATCAAAACCACAACCAAAACTTCAACAGCAACAACTTCAACAACCAAATTCTAAACCCAAGCTTTAACAATCAAGGGCCAAGAGGAAACTTCTCAAGGTGGTAACACGATAAACAATTATGGGTTTCCTTTGCCCCTTACCAACTCTCCTCACCAAGACCCCTCGAATAAGTGGGGGAATTGCTGAAGCTAGTCAAGAACTTGCAAACCACTCATAGCAAAGAGATCGTGAATTTGCAAAATGCCAATCAAAAGGAGATTCGGGAAATGGAGGCTAGAGTTGCCTCTCAAGCCTTGGCTAACCCGCAAAGGCCACCGGGCGGTTTTCTTGACCAAGGCCAAAGCTCTAGAGACGCTTCTAAGCCGCATGGCGTCAATGCTATCATGACAAGCTAAGTAAGTGAGAACAACCAATGCTAGAGAAGAAGAGTGATGAAGGAGGGTCTAAGTGTGAGCAAGTTATGATGGTGTTTGGTAGTGGAAGTGAAGGTGGTGTTGAGGAAGAAGTGATGGTGATGGTGCCCATTACTTCCCTCGATGATTATGACGAGGGCAGAGTTGATAACATTGATTTTGTGATACAACAAGTCTTGGAACTTCCAAAGAAAATGGGTGATGAGAGATGTGTATTAAACAGAAAGAGGAAAATCAAAGAAGAAAACCATGGATATGAGGAAAGCCTCATGGAGAAACGAATGTGTGAATTCATTCGGAAAATCACCAAGGGGGACCCTCGGTGCGAGAAATTGATTAAGCTTGTTGAGGAGGTGGAAGCAACAATCCTCTCAAACGAAGAGAAAAGAGAAGTTAATGTCATTGCATCATGGCCAAGAGACTAAACATTAAGCACTATTATCCTCCCTACAACAGACATCACTCTTGCCGATGGGACGGTTAGACCTACAATCGGGGTCCTAGAAGATGCGATGGTCAAAGTGGGATCTATTTCCATTCCCACAGACTTCATGGTCATTGATATTCCAGTTAGTGAAAGCTCATTTGTCATCCTCGGTAGGCCCTTCTTGTCTACCAGGGGAGCGATCATCGACGTAAAGAGAGGTCGACTATCCTTCCACGTCGGAAATAAAATGTGTGAGTTGATGCTCCCGGATGCTTCAGATAAATGCATTGAAGATGAAAAGAAAAGTTTGAACATGATCGCTACTACTAGGAAGAGTTATGTCTCCTTAGAGTTTGATGCCAAAGGGCCTATGCAAGATATTGGATTTGATTATTGCAAATCGCTTGTTGAAAAAAGAGGAAATTCGATGGCGAACAAGAAGAGTCATGCTCTAGTAGTTTCTTCAAGGACCCCGAGGTTGGAAGAGGGGAATTGAAGGAATGACTTGTGGATAAAGAAGCAAAGATTCAAGGATTGATGTTGGGTGGATCGAAAACCCATTATGCAAGCTAGGTTGAAGCTCGGGCCGAGGACTTTGACCGCTTCATATGGTCCCTAGCTAGCATGGACGAGGTTTCCGTCTACAAAGTGTTGGAGAATTTCCGTATATTCACCCTTAAAATTACAAGATTATAACGAAATTTTATATGTGAATATCGTCATAAAATGAAAAACATGAAACGAAAAAGTATAGATGCACAACCTTAGGTCCTAGCGCAAATGGCCTAAGAACAGGAATCAACAGAGATTCCCTCCTATAACTTGCACCCAAGATCCGTCTGAGATGATGCCGCGTGTGCTAGAAATACTCTCCAATTGCCTTGCAATATGGGGAGAGCTTTTGTGAGTTTTGATGTGAGATCTAGGTTTTGGGAGAAGGATGCTCTAAAAACCCTAGTTTTCCTTTTAGAATATGAATACCAGTAGTCTGACAAAAGGAGAATTACTCTCCTTTTGTAACCCTACTCGGCCGAAATAGTCATAGGGTGAGAGTGGGCTTTCCACTCTCACCTTATTCTAATGCGTGATTCGACCCTAATAGCTAAAATGTAATTCGCGGGTTTCAATAATAAATCGTATACATGTTATCAGATACTAATGTATTATTCGTCACAATGTGCAGTCGATACATTAATAATGGTCTGATAAGAAACTGATGATATTGTATAATTAGTTTAATTAATATAACTGCTTATATTAATACACGAATTAAACATTTAATCAAATATAACCGTTTATATTTAATTTACGAATTAATCATGTAATTCGTATTAGCTAAAATTATTTAATCCGTATTAAATAATTATCTCAACATCTCATTGACTAATTTTATAGTCAATACCTCTGACTAACTGTTTAGTCGTATTCGGCATAAATGTGACTATATTTTCATACCTTCACATCTCTCAAACGTGTCCTATAGGTGTGACTTATAGGGACCAGTTGATCACCGTCATCCGTATGACAATAACGTCAAACTTATCTAGCAAGCTAACCGTTATTGATAAACGTGGATCAACTGATAAAAATACTGAAGTATGCCCTTGTGATCTTTTAAGAGATTTAATAAGTCATTGTACTAACTGCCAAGGACACCAGCCCCAACACAAAGATTGGAAATTGATCGTGAAAGGTTTGGTGGAGTCACTAAATAACCATCGTTTGTAAGTATTTCTCTTTCTTTACTCGTTTTACATGTAGTTGCATTGTTAGTTGCATCGGGATTATTGGATGAGTGATTGCTTGTTTAAGTTTGAAGTGTGAGCGTGGTCAACTCGTGGTGGTAGGTGTTAGTTAGGCATATTTGATGTTATTATGTTCGGCAAATTGCGTTTTGAATTGTGTAAGTTAAATCGTTTTTAGAAAGGTGTATAGGGCTCCTGAGCCTGTAGACCGGCCGTCGGTCCCCCACCGGCTAAGAACCCCCTGTACACTTTCTATTTTTTACGATTTACTTTTCCAGATTTCAGGATTTTGACAAAAAAGAGTTCCCAGCCGGTACCCGACCGGCAGCCGGCCAACCGGCTAAGAATCCCTTCCTATGTGAAAAAAGAAAGAAGAAAACCTATGAAAAAGGGGTCACCAGCCGGCAGGCCGGCAACCGGTCCATCGGCTGGCAGCCCTAATGAAGATTGATGAGAAGAAAAGAAGAAAAAAAAAAGACAAGAATAGGGTCCTCAGCCGGCAGGCCGACAGCCGGTTCACCGGCTGGGAGCCCCTATTAAAGAGAAGAAGAAATCTAAGACGAAGAAAGGAGGCCCTTAGCCGGTAGGCCGGCAGCCGGCTAGCCGGCTAAGGACCCCTCCCTAGCATGTGTTTCAAAGAAGAACGAAAGAGAAAAAAAGCTCTCAGTCGGTCGGCCGACAGTCGGTCAACTGGTTGGGAACCCCATGTGTTTGAAAATGGCAGAGAAAACAAGAAGATTTGGGGACAAAAGACTCTGAGCCGGTCGCCGGTCCCATACCGGCTCAGATCCCCCTGTTCGTGTTATTTAACCCGAAAAGCCCAATTTTTCCCTCTTTTCACCTTAATTTTTTTAAGATTTCATTTTCTCTCTACACTTTTCCTCTCTACAAAAACTATCCCAAAACCCTCCCAAGCCAAGCCCACTTTAATCCTTCATCACCATTTCACCAATCTAGCCATGGCAGGACGAATTGAAAGACGATCCAAGGCAAGGAATGACCCTACAACGGGGCGTGAGAGAGAAGGAAATGCCGATAACCACTTTGTTTCTGGTGACCCAGATATTCCCGGTGTAACCTTCGAAACCATTACCCAAAAAGGTAACTTCTTATCCTTTGCATGAAAATCATCTCCTTCACCCTACCCGGTTCATTGACATAATTTCTATGAGGGATTTAGGATTAGATGGTATTACCACTGACTTGTTTCGCGGAGTGGGATTGGGTCAGTTATATGAGACTAGGGCGGTTTTTACTTTCCCGAGGTTGACATGGGAGTTTTTGAGCTCCCTTCGTGTGGCAAAGAATAAGGGTTCCAGGATAGTCACATTTCTTCATTTTCGTCTTATGAACCGAAACTACCATTTGACCCTTGTAGAGGTTGCTCAAATTTTTAGGTTGAATGGTAAGGCACCACTACATGCCCGTGAGGGCGTTGACTTGGAGTCTGTTTGGAAGTCCATTACAAGGTTGGTTAGTTCGAGGGGTGAGAAGAAGCCGGCTAATAGGGTACATTTAGCTCCGATCATGGTTTTGCAGCGATTCATGGGGTGGACCGTCTTTTCCTGAGACGAGCCACATAACTTTATAACTGAGGAGCTTGAGATCCTAGCCTCATATTTGGTTACCCACCCCTCCAGTTTCGAGATTAACATAGCCCACCATATGGTACTTCACCTGAGCAGGCTCAGTCATCAGCCTCACTTGACGACGTATATTTGTGTCGGGGGCATGATCACCTTGATAGCATCCGCAGTTTGAGGAAGTTTAGGGTCGACTACATTGAAGGGGAGAATGTGCTCTCCCGTCGCTACATGACCGAGGGATTGGGGTGGATTAAGTGCAACCCCAGTGATAACAAGATGTATTGTCAAATTCGGGTGGGGCGAGTTCATAAGAACTCTATCCCTTTGCCAAACACTGAGTGCATGAGGGTGAGGCCTAACCAAGGCCCCTACCTCCTCCCGATTGAGGCGCCTCCCGAGGGCACTTCTTCCGATCAACCTGAGACATGAGTATTCGTCAAAGACCAGCGTCAGCCTACCACCAGTGACCTACCCTTCGTGCAACCTCCTTTCTCCATGCCACATGTTGGTGGTAATTTCATGCATCATGCCTCTACTTCTGGCTCCGCGCCTCCTCCTCCTGCTCATGTTCATCAGTCGATTATTGACTTCATGGCTCGCATGGACCTGAACCAAAAGGAGACCCTTGAACGGCGTGAGCTCGAGGACTCCCGTTATGCAGACACTTCCACGAGGGTGGATTACTTGTACCACGATCAAGCGTGGGGGACCTTACCTACGTATGATCGAGGCATTCAACTGGGCTACCCGTCACGATTCCGGCCACCATCCCTCCTACTACATGCCACCAGAGGCAGGATATGTGCCCTCCGTAGATCCCCATTTCGCCGGAGAGTTACATGTCGCTCCGGACTACTTTTGTAGACCGATTTTTCCCCATGTGACTCAAGGAGGGAGGTTTGGAGCCCGCCATCGCCGTGACGCACCTTCTCATTCCGGTGCAGCCGCTTCCGGTTCTGCCTTTTCCAACGAGTACATGGTGGACCCCAAATGATTTCATTAATGACGATGATCAAGGGGAAATAGATGGTGATGAAGATGGAGATGGAGAGGCCGGCGATGAGTATGTTGGTGACCAGTGAGTAGCTGTTAGTGTTTTTGCTCCCATTTCCAAAAATTCAAAGACAAGTAATCCCTTAAATCCAAATTTCCCATTTCTTTGCATTTTTCATTTTCGCATGCATTTAGTCTAGTTTAGCTAGTTTAGTTAGTTAGTTAGTTTTAGTTCATATTTCATCATTTCACATGCTTAGTATACTTGCATGTAGTTGCATTCATATACTTGCACTAGATTTCATTTTTGTAACATATTTTCACATATAGATTGCATTCATGTAGTATAGAGCATTGTAGATTTGCATTTTAGTTTAGTTTTTGTTTTTCATTTGTTTTGTTTCTTTTTGTTTTTATTGCTTTCCAAATTACTTCAAACTCTATTTTAACTATCAATATAACCAACTAATGCTCTCATTCTCTTTTATTAAAATATATGACCTGCTACCTGCTAAATAAATGAAGAAATTTCTAACCCTTCTTTAACTCGTCTTTCTCTTTTACTTCTCTGTTAATCTATTCACAAAATCACACCATTAAAACATGCTACAATAAGTTAACAAAATAACAAATTCTATTCAAAGCAAATGACGGTATTAGTTGGTTATATTGGTAGTTAAAATAAAGTTTAGAATATTTTGAGCAATTCACTCATAGTTCGGAGTATTTATATAAATTAATCCTATTTTATTCCCTTTCAAAAAACCAAAAAATCCAAAAAAAATTGAAAAACCAAAAACTTTCAAAAATATGTTCTTTTATTTTCGATTTTCCTCTACACATTATGTAAATAAATAAGTGTGGGGAGGGAAACCTGTTATTTCAAAAATACAAAAACAATTTTTTATTTCCTAAAGATTTCAAAAATGCCAAAAACATGTTTGTTTTCGTTTTTTCTCCATTTACCCCTTGCACTTTGTTCCATTGAGGACAATGTAAATCTTAAGTGTGGGGAGGCAAAATATCCACTTTGTGAATATTTGTTTTTTTTTGTAAATATGAAAAATTTTCAAAAATGCCTAAAAATCGAAAAATTTGAAAAATTCCAAAAAACATGTTTTTCCTTTCCTTTGTATATATTCCTTTGTTACATTGTATATATATGTTTGTTTGACTAACAAGTGGCAGAGGCGGCAATAGTTCGAGGCATTTGGAGAATAAAAGACGCTTGGTATACACTTTCCTATCTCTTTCTCCCCTCCCTCTTTCTTTTTATGTTAATAGCATGAAGAAGAACGTGATTTTTGTACCTTGGATGTTCCTTTGGGGAACTTGTGGTTGTTGCTGATGATGTGCTGCTAGAATAGTCAATATGTTTGTCGCATGCTTGTTAGTTTAGTTGTAGTTTCACATGCTTTCCTTTTCTTAGTTTTGTGAATATGTGTTAGTCGGTTTTCTCTTTTTGCATTTGTTTGTAAATATGCTTAGGAGGTTGAAAAGTGGAGGATATACGCCGTCAATGATGATAACTGTCTTGCATGTGTCTTATCCCTCTTGATAGCTTGCACCTCTTGATGTCACATTTTTAGGGTTCTTGCTTGCGAGAACCCGGGAGTCTAGGCTTAATGACCGAGTGTCGACCACCTTGTGAGACCGCGTTAGACCTAAGACTTGACCTAGGACCGACATTAGCTACTCAAATGTGAGGATAGAGCCTCCTTTATGGTCGGCCCATCAAACCGACCCAGATTAGGATTGTGAGTAGTCCTCCTTACGTTGTATGTTATGTCAAAATGCATAAGTATGACGCTCATTCATTTAGTCCGTGGTTATGTTCAAGTGCATGTTGAAACAACTTTTGTTCTAAATAAAGTAGCTCCACATTTGCCAAATTAGCCTTGTTTTGACCCTTGCATTCTATCCCCTTTTTTATTCACCACTTTGAGCCTTAGCCTATTCATTTGGTTTAACTACTAAATAAGCTACATCCCAAAACATCCTTCCTTGATCAAGAATGGTTGTGTTTGCGGAAACATGTTAGTGGTGAAGTCGTGATTTGGATGTCGGTTGGTGCACTCTTCCCTTGTGGTCTTAATGTTGCTTTTTGGTGAAATGGAGTTTTGTGAAAAAGAAAAGAAAAGGAAAATGAAAAAGAAAGAAAATAGAAAATCAAAGAGAAAAGTAAAAAAGTTTTGAAAAATCCAAAAAAAGAGAAGTTGTGTATATGTGTTTTGAAAAAGAAAAAGGCTAGCAACAACTCCCTTCCATCAAGGGGAGATAGAAAAAGTCGTTCCTAGAATAATATGGTCTTTTGAAATTTTTCCAATCGAGTCGGGTTTACACAATTTTTGCATTTGATTTGATTTTCAAGTCTTTTGTTAAGGTGTAGACGTTGTTCGTTGTGTTTAAATAATGACCATTTCAAAAAGTTTGTGATAGGTTTGATTTTTCCAAAGTAAGTCGGGTTTATGCAATTTTTGTTTGGTTTTGTCAAAACCAAAGTTAGGACATAAACAAACGTTGCTTAGTTGTTGCAATAAGGTGTTGGTTCGATCTTGGCTATCATTCTTGGTCCTTGAGCCTCAAATGCTATAACGGTGCTTGCACCAAACCATTTTCGCCCAACCCAAGCCCCATTACATCCATGTTGTTCTCATCATGTGCATTTTACATTTTCTCGTGGATTTTTGGATGGAGTACCATAGTAGATTGCAGGCATGCTTCGCGAGTTGAGGTAGGTGAGTGATTTTGGTTACCATTTGTCACAAAAATCACCCCCCTTTCTTTCCTTGTGTCTTGAGTGAAACCCGAGAGAGTCGGTACTTAGGCTTTTCTTATCGGTCAGGGGTTTAGCATTGAGTCGAATCATGCGTGCATCGTGTCAATCTCGGAAGTATAGCTTAGTGCTTCCATTTACCCGCCTTGAATTCGTTTCTTGGTCTTTGGGGATATCAATATAGGTTGCTCGAGCTAGATTTAGGGATTTGACACTGTGTTAGACCTTGAGTCGGCATCCTCCGCTATAGACCTCCTTTGTTCAGTTTTTCAAAACCCCGCTTAGATGAGGCAAGCGGTTGGCCTTTTCTCGATGCATGTTGTTTGTTTATATGTGTTTTGTTCTCACTTGTTTGCATCAAAAATTTTGTAGCAAGACCAAACTTGTCTTGCAATATGGCGTTCTACCTCATGAATGTCAAATTAAGAGTTCAAAGGGCTTCGGGTGTTAGGGGTGAGCAAAACCGTATACCCGGTACGTGTTTGAAAACCGTATCGGGTATACGGTTTTAAAAATCGCAAAAGTCACTATACGAATCCGATACGGTTTTCGGGTACCCAGAAAAACCGTGTATACAGAATCCGTATATACGGATACAGTTTGGTGAGAAATGCCCAATTAAATATTGTAGTTATTCAAGTGCTACTAATTATATCTAACATGCCTACATCTAATGAAAAACTAATTTTTTAATTATTAAGATAAGTAAGTAAAATAAGTCATAAAAAACCATTAAGAGTGGAAGTTGAAAGATGAACTTTGCGTTTCATTAATTTTTTTATACAAAAATTTTAAACCGTATCGAAAACCGTATATACGGTTTCGTTTTTGTACTACCCGGATACGGTATGGTTTTGTGAAAACCGTATCGATATACGGATTTCCGTATCGTATACACAGAAATTTGTATAATTCAAACCGTATACCGTAATACGTATTATAAAACCGTATCGGAATTTTTAGCTCACCCCTAACGGGTGTAGCTAAACCCGATTCGGCTTTTAGTTAGCTTAGTTAGTCTAGTTCTTGTTTTCGAATAAGGGTTATAGTTTCTTGATTACTTACTCGAGAACGAGTAAGGTTTAAGTGTGGGGAATTATGTTGAGTCCAAATTTAGTCATTATTTTCCTTGTTTTTCCTTTCATTTCGATCCTGTTTCGCCCCCGTTTTACGTACCATTGCGCGATTTTATGCCCGATATCTCTAATCTACGTATTAGGTTTCTATTTTGTAGGACTTGGGGCGGGAATGAAAAAACGGGAACAAACGAGGCGGAATCGATGCAAAAAAAGGAGAAAAAGTGAATAAATGACAAATGAGGGTCCACAGTCGGTCGGCCGGCAGCCGGTCTGCCGGCTGGGAGCCCCTTGACCACTTCAGAAAATCCAGTAACAAGCAAAGGGTCCCTCAGCCGGTCAACCGGCTGGGACCCCCTCTTAACACTTAGCCATTTGTTTCCAAAGTAACAAGAAAACAGAAGTGGGCAAATTCTGTAGACAGGGTCCTCAGCCGGTACCCTACCGGCGGCCGGTGGACCGGCTGAGAGGGAAGTTGTAACACTCCCATTTATTTAAGAGCCTTTAGCAAGACATTCTCAAATAAATAGAGCTGTTACCATCTCAGAATATCCGAGGTAGTGAATAACAAAGTAAAACAACCAAAGTACTTTATATAAAACTGATAAAATTTAAAACTTGGTTATTGCAGTTACTACATAACGGAAAAGAAAGTACAACTGATGACTTCTCTAAATGTGATATAATTCTAGGTCGGTCTAAAGCATGCATCTCACATTCCTGCCCCAGCTCCTAGCTCATCTGTCTCGGACCTGTAGAATCTACTCCCCATTCCGGATCATCGTAGGTGTACACGAATACACTGTCAACCTCGCGGTTGAGTAGGGTAACACAATAATTATAATGCAACAATTATGATATGCAAATTCAATGATATGCTCAAGCTCAATCTCATTCTCAATCACAAATCTCAATCTCAAACCCGTGACACCCAGCCATACCGAACCTCCCGGCAGACTATAATCGGCCGTCGCCGAACACAAGCACAACAGCTGAGGTCACCAGGTCTAGTCCTGCAGAACTAGCCTGGGCGCAATAATATCTCATCATCTCAAATCCGTATCCAATGCACATGCCATGCTCGTGAATGCAACAATACTCTTAATCAATCATGCTATTAAATAATGCAATGCGCGTACCAATAATAATAAACAATACTCATTCCAACCAATACCATTCTCATATAAATCAAGCTCAGCATCCATAACACACAATCCAACATTCATTCATAATAAATATTAGAGTATAGGGTCAGTGTATCCTACCTGGATAGCAATTTAATCCCATCACGCAGCTAACATCCAATCAGTAGAATCACTCCATCACATACTCAACACCTAATAAAATAATGTACGTAATCACTAACTTATACAACTACGTAAACAAATATAATATATCAATTATTCAAATTAACGATTTAAATAATATATTACGCATAATGAGACCGTATAAACATGATTACTTCGATTAACTTAACCAACCCGGCCTTATTATTTTTATAACTAAATCCAATTAAATATTCGAACATAGAAAATAAAATCGAACTATTGATAACCGTCACATTCTTGTATAACAGAATTCACTTAACAATTTTAATAAATGAATCACATGACCAAACTACCAATAATAATATTATTATTAGCAACATTAAGAGCAATAAAATTGATATTAATACTAATAATAATAATAGCATTAGTGATAATGATAATTGTAGCAATATAACAATAACAATAATAATGGTAGTCGTAATACTAATAATAATAATAATAATAATAATAATAATAATACTAACAAACAAACAAACAAACGACAAACATACTAATAATAATAGTTGTAACAATACAACAAACATAATAATAAAATAATAATAATAATAATAATAATAATGATAATAGGACAAAATAGTAGAATTAACAAAATAAACCAACAGGTGCAACAATACGCTAAACAAAAAGACCCGTAACAATACGATGCAACCAGCTCCCTAACAGCCCCCAAACACACCATTTTCGATCACCTTACACAACCTGACCCACCACCAAAACACGGTGGCTGCCACCCTTGACCCACGGTGCACCAACTGACGCCAACCACCACCCTCGACATGACCATCTTAGCCCTCGAAACCAGTGACAAAACACCCTGCCACAACCGACCTATACCACTCTTCCTGCACCCGTTCATGCCCCCTCTGTAAACGCCCCTCTAAACCGCCTCTTAACACCTCCATAACCACAACCAGTCACCACCATAGACACTCCACACTACCCACGACACCCTGGTGATAACCACCAGGCGTTGACACCACTGTAACACCTGAAACAAACGCCCAAAAAGTACTAATTAACACACCATCGTGACTCCCCTATTCCGCGACTTGAACATGCTGTTTAAACAGCCTGTTTCGACCAACACACATCGTCATACCACCATTAACACCTGATGAGTAATATTTTGGTACCATTTTACCCATCATTTATACCTTATTCCGACTCGATTTTGCGTGCTTAATTGATTAAATAGCTCATTTTACTATTTAATTAGTAATTATTAGTTTTATTTTATTTATTGTGAATAATTGTTGAATTTGTGGAATTTGGTTCTATTTCGGTCGTTTTAGTGTCGTTTAGGAACTATTTCGTGAACGAAGACGGAAAATGAGAAATAAGACCGGTTCAAGACGGATCAAAGAAAGACGAAAAAAATAAGTTAACAAAGAATTGGGTCAAACTAGCTAGTAGGCACGTGACACCTTATTGGTGATTTCGAGAAGTCACGTGGAACGAAAAAAAGGAAGCAAGCAGGCAGCCTGCTCTTCTATTCTTGCGGGTTGCTGGGCCGAATGATTTCGAAAGAGGGAGCAAGCAGGCAGGCTGCTCTTTGATTCTGGTGGGTTCTGGCCAACGAAACAAGGGGAACAAAAGCCCGCAGAGCAACATTTTCAAAACGGAGCGAAGGATAGAACGAAAAGAAAAACGCAACATTATATGGTTTTTCAGAAATGAAAACAGAAGGCAGTAGAAAAATAGAGTAGTTTAGTTATTTTTTCTTTTTTAATTATTTCCAATTACTCAATTAATTTGTGTTCAAGTTAAAAGCTTTGGTAATTCATTTTCTAGATCCATCCTTTAATGCTTATCTCCATTCAAGTTTGGTATAATTTCTCTTATCCCTCATTTTTATTGCATTTTATTTCAAGTTTATAGTTTAGATTGTATTTATGTTTGGTTTAATTAAAGTTTTCATCTTTGTTAATTTATTATGTTTATTTACATGTTATTGTTATTTGTTAGTTTAATTAGTGTAGTTCATATCTTGTTATTGTTATTTGTTAGTTTAATTAGTGTAGTTCATATCTTTATTAGTTTATTATCTCACTAATTCAAGTTATCTTCTTTATAATTCTAATCATGTTTATTATTGTTGTTAGTGTGTTACATGTGTTGCTTGTGTTGATTATGTGTGAGTAGATTAATCTAGGGTTAAGGGGAACCTCTTGTGGGATTAGTGGGTCGGATTTGAGTCGTGTTTTGAATGCTAATTGTTATGGGTAATTCGTCTTTAATCTTTTGCACACAAGGTGTTTGTGGAAATGCCCAAGTGAGAGCTTGAGTAATTCCACTCTTATTATTAGCTATTCTTCAAAACGAGAGTTTGAGACTAGTTAATATAGTGCTTATGCCTTGCCTAGACAAAATACTCATGTTCATAGCTTCAATTGTTTACATATTTCGTTGGATGTTGGTCTCTTATCTTTTGCTTTGAACATGTTGTCAGATTGCTTGGACGAGAGTTCGGCTCTCCTTGTGTTTGGTTAGACTTGCTTGCGGCGAGAGTCGGGCTTAGTTGGACCGTACTAGATAAGTGGGTTGGGATTAGTTAGGACGAGAGTTCAACTAGACTTGACCCAAGGGCCGCCTCATATCGAGAGATAGGGACACACCTAGCCTTCACCCTCCGTTATTCCTTTTATATCGACTTAGACTAGACCCCTCCTACTTGAGTGACCCCGAGACCCTACCCTTTTCTCTCATTGTGTTTACTTAGTTGTTCATTTAATTTATTTTGTTAGTTTAGAATTTAGAATACAAATCAATCTTTTTCCGACTAAACTAGAACTAAAAGGAGACTTATAGCCTAACCCCACCATCCATTGGGTTCGACCCTAAATTATACTACTTAATTTAGGAGTTTACAAATTCTTTTTGGTGCCGGAATTGACGACAAAAACCGGCCATCAAAATGGCGTTGTTGTCGGGGATGGTGCTTTGTTAGATATATGTTTCTGTTGAGTTTTAGTTCTAGTCTTTTATTTGCTTTAAAAAAAAGGAATACATTTATAAAATGACATTTCATTCGTATTTTATTTGCTTTAATTTAGGAGTATATAAATGTATTATTAAAATCAAAGGAATACGAATGAAATGTCATTTTATAAAATAATCATCAAATATAAAAATGATTATGAAATATGAAGTAATCGTAGAAATACGATTTATAAATAATAACAGTTTACGTAAAATAGTTTATAAACATTCCATTTGAAATATTTGTATAAGACAAAGTTTGACTGTCGTTGACCGAGGCTAAAATACGGGGTATTACAGAAGCATTTTTGAAGACTAATTCCAGTAGCAAGGTTTAGGGTCCTCAGCCGGTCCCAAACTGGCAGCCGGTCGACCGACGGAGAGCCCCTTCTCAGATTCTCGCGCACTATATAAACTCGCACATAGATAGTTTTATGTACGCAATTTTTATACAACTTAGGCATAGATTCCTAGGGTTTTCTAGTGTTCCATTGTTCTTCATTTTAGACTACAAACTCATTTCATTCACTTAATCACTTCAAAACTTTCTGTGTATTTATGTCGTGTCTGAGAAAGCACATGAAGGGTGCCCCACCTTGTCCCATCTTCCTTTTTATGAGAGGTCACAAGTTTGTGACGGGATTAGCCCGTCGGGATTAGCCCGTCACAAGCAAGATCTGCGGATATATATCTATGTGGGTTTAAATAAGCATACTTGTAATTTTTTTTTTTTTTTGGCAGGAGTAAACTTATACCAAATTACATAGCGGCCTTCGCAAGGTTGTGAGCAACCTTGTTTAGGTTCCTTGGTATAAAGCTAATACGTAAGCAATGAAAATACAAAAAGACAGCCCTAATATCTGATAAAACACCTACTATACTTATATCTTCCTTAGCAGCACCTGCAAGCTGTTGAACAAGTCCAAGGCAATCCGATGCAATGTCCAAATGCAGAATGCCAGACTGGCAAGCCCATTTAAAAGCATGAAGAAGACCCAACGCTTCAGCAAGAAGAGGAGAGGAAGCATTGAAACACGTCGAAAACGATCCCAGACATGAACCATCAGGATTATAAACAATCCAACCCGCAGAGGCCTTAAGTGAAGTAAGCCAACACGCATCCACCTTAATACGGTGAGCCAAGCAGTTTCCAACACCATTAACAAGAACAACAGGAAAAAACTCCCTAATATTCAAACAGAAGGAGTCACAATCTGAGCTAGGAATGACCTTAGATTCTGGAGTAGACAATGCCAAATCTGCAACTGACTTCTGAAAATGAAGGAAAAAGATAGGCGACGGAGAATTCCCACCAAAGACCACCGAATTCCTGATACACCAAATACTCCAGAAAATAGATAAGAATTGAATAGCAACAAACCTGAAATCCTCCCTTTTCTTAAACACAAAGAACCAGTTCATAATCCAATCCTTTAAAACAATTGATGCATCATTATCACGCCTAATTCAAAAAAGAGAGGAAGCCCAAATACGTTTCGTCCATTCACAATCCCGGAAAAGATGATCCGCAGTTTCCAACATATCGACATTAGAGCATAGAGGGCAAGACGTCGAGATTGCTATATTCCTTCTAGCAAATTCTGCTCTCACAGAGAGAGAATCCATAAGAATGCGCCAAATCAATATTTTCCATTTATTAGGCCCAGGAAGCGTCCAAAGCTGAGATTTACAAAACTGCTTGACCCTTGCACTAGCACGTAAACGATCCGTTCTAGTACACGAATTCTCCATAAATTTTGCAAAACACAACCCGTAACCAGATTTTACCGAATAGCGTCCATCCTTACAAGCTTTCCAAAAAATGGAGTCCGTTTCAGTAGACGAACTAATAGGCATAGCACAGATTTTCCTAGTTCACTCAACGGGGAAAATTTCATAGATAAGATCCTCCTTCCAAGTGTTTTTGTAATTAATTAGGTGGGCGATAGTCCAAGAATGCATATGCACAGGAGGGGGGAAACCAACTTTTGTAAGAAAGGGAGGTCTCAAACCATTCACCCAATTACAATTCCAGATACCAACCGAGGATGTTGCACAAAAGTTCCATCCAACTCCATTTAAGACCACCTTAGCACCATTGCGAACCCCCTTGCAGCCCCAGGAGACAGCCAAGTCAGTCTTAACCTAGTCCAAACTATCGGGGAAGGAATTCTTGAAAATTTTCCTGAAGAGTACTTTACTAACAAGAGAATCTCTGCTGGAGAGAACTTTCCAAGCAACTTTCCCCAAAAGAGCCCGATTCATATAGTCAATATTCCTAATTCCCGGGCCGCCTTCAGATTTCGGAAGACTAAGAAAAAGTTCTTACTAGCCCAATGAATAGTATCCCTTGATCTCGATCCAGCCCACCAAAAAAGCGCCAAAATAGCGTTAAGCTTATTTGCCACACTTACCGGTATTTTAAATACCGATAGAACATGATTAGAAAGAGTAGACAAGACAGAAGAAATCAAAGTCAACCTACCCGCTGAGGATAAGAAAATCCCATTCCAAGAGGAAAGACGCCTTTTTACTTTATCCAGAATATCGTCAAAGAAGAGACGTTTAGAAGAACCACAATCAGTCTCAATACCCAAATACTTACCAATACCCTTATTGGACTTAATACGGAAAATACGAAGCCCATCTTGAGAGAAGCCAAAGACGTATTAGGAGTAAACAGCATACCTGATTTATTCTCATTCATTAACTGACCCGAGGCTTCGCAAAAAGTATCCACAATGTTCCTCAAAAACCGAAAAGCATTCTTCTTATCATGGAGGAAAAATATAGAGTCATCGGCAAAGAACAAATGGGAAATGGGCGTACTATCCCTACTAACTTTAATTCCTTGAAGAGCCCCAGACTTCAAAGCAGATGAGATATTTTAGGAAATAACTTCCATACATAGAACAAATAAATAAGGTGATAAAGGATCTCCTTGTCGAAGACGCATCTCGGATTAAATTGTCGAAGAGGTGATCCATTAAACAAGACTTCATAAGAGACCGTCGACACACAACTCATAATAAGTTTAATGAAATGTTCCGGAAACCCATAGCATTTCAAAGAGCCAAAAAGGAAATCCCACCTCACTCGATCATAAGCTTTACTCATATCAATCTTCAAAGCAAAGCGACCAGATTTACCAACCTTATGTCTGTTAATATTATAAATTACCTCATTAGCAATCAGGATATTATCTGAAATATGACGTCCTTTAACAAAAGCATTTTGGTAATCACTAACAAGATACTCCATCACCCTTGATAATCTATTCGTAATACAACGAGTGACCACCTTCATGATGACGTTGCAAAGGCTAATTAGACGAAAATCCTCCACCTTTTCTGGATGAGCACACTTCGGAATAAGAACAATAAAAGTCCTATTCATCTCAGCAGGCACACAACCAGAATTAAGGACCTCTAGAGATGCTGTTGAAAAAACTGGTTTCAAGAGAATCATTCAATTCCTCATCAAAACAATCCCACTTACCTTTCCATTCCTTCTTCTTATTAAGCACCCAACTCTTTATCTTACCTCGTGTATACGATAATTTACGCCTCAGTTGAAAAGATGAAGATCCATAGAAATTTTGCTGCCAACTTTTCTTAATAATAGCCATACAATCAGCATTCTCAATACTCCATAGGTCTACTTTAAACGGTCTCTTCAGATTATTACTTAGCATAGAGAAATCAAGGATAATAGGGGCATGGTCCGAAATTTGAATAGGTAAGTGGTTAAGGCCCAAATTAGGGAACAAAAGAAACACAATCTTTAGAACCATAAGCCCTATCAAGACGTTCATACGTACGGTTTAACCCATTTCGACTGTTACACCAAGTAAAGCGTGGTCCTTTAAACGGAATATCCATCAATTCATGAGTGACACGCCATTTGTGAAAGTCCAAGGCTCCTCCAATAGAGCCCATATTCTTACTTAATTTGTCGCAACTAAACTCAAGTTGATTGAAATCTCCCAAAATAACAAAAGGATGATCGAAGCTCGAAATATGCGAACCTAGATGTTCAAACACATCCATTCGCAAAGCCAATTCCGGTTCACCATAAAAGAGAACGAGGTACCACAAACGATCTTGTCTCATTTCATTCAAAAGGATGATAAAATTCTTACAAGCATAGATGAACAAAAAGCAAGCATGAGCCTTCCATCCACACCAAAGCCCACCCGAGGTACCCACGGCATCAAAACCAACACCACCATTAAAACCCCACTTATTTATCATACTACTAACATGAGCTACACTAGACTTAGTTTCGGAAATAAAAAGAACACATAACGAGCTATCCATAGCCAATGCTCTAAGCTTAGGAATTATAGGGGAAAGAGCATCGTTAAGACCCCTACAATTCCAAGAGAGTATACTCGTGGGTCCAAAGGAGGTTGCTTAAGGCCAACCTCCGCAACACCTTTGAAAGGACTGATCACAGAGCTCTCACTAGAGCTACTTAAAACATCAACATCCACCTTGATACAGAACCCCTTGCTAGGACCAGCAGCAGTACCAACACCATCAGCATTTAATTTAGCCTTCTTGGCAAATTGAGAGAGATAAGCTTTGGCATGACCAACAGACGCCAGAATACGCGCATCCAATTCATCTTCTGCCATATCAGAGCGGCACTTCCTTTTCTCCAGAGGCAGATTCTGATCTGCAATTATCCCTGTAACATCATTATTTGAATTTGGAATGTAGAAGGGGCCACCATAAGTAGACGCTTTAGGTACATCAAAATCAGTATCAGAAGAGACTTCCATTTCCAATGGGAGAATCATAAAATGAGCAGAATGAGTAGTAGTATTCACAGGCACATCACCAACAGGAGGCATTGCATTGTTTTCAGCAGAAATATTCATAAAATCAGAGCCAGAAGAGAGGACAATGGGAGCAGATGCAGTAGCAGGTCCATTAACCGCAGCAGAACCCACCCCAGCCTGACTAATCTTCAGACTCAAATTGAGACTCAAATCAGTATTCACCTCTCCAGCACCATTACCAGCTTCAGAATTATTGTACCACGCAGCCATATCACTTACTGAATCAGAACTAAACGAAGGCGATTCAGGGGTAGAATAGTTAGAACTTGAAGAGTCCTCAATAGTGATAACTAAATCTCCAGAGTTCTTAGAACTATGCTGCACAAACTGACCATTGGCATCAACAAAGTCCTCTTCATGCCCAACCTGCTCATTACTACTCTGATCATGTTGTTGTTGTTCATCAGCCACTTTAGAGAGAGGAGCATTAGGATTCTGTAGTCCATAATAATAATCATAATAATACACAACCGGCAAACCAGAAGAAGGAGGATCAAATGTCTGATTATAACCCCTATTCTCATCATCCAGCCTTGTCCAATTGAAGTCATTTTCAACCCTATTCAAAATAGTTTCCTGGATATAAACATTTTTATCAACCATATTATCACTAACAACCCCATCAATATTCATATAATTAACAAGGGGATCACTAGTAAAACTATTGAGAACATTAGGAACAGCACTACGAGTGTTACTATGCACTCCCACCCCATCATCATCAAAGATAAAACCACCTACCCCTGCAGAAGGCCCTCCCATCTCATGACACTGTCCAGTAGAAGTAACCAAAGGAGTCACAGAAATAGGATCAACGATAGGATGATTTGGGGCACAAGTCATAGGAATAGAAGTAGATTGAGGAGTAACATGCACCTCATTTTCCATACCAGCAGCAGGAGGAATGGGATCAAGCTCAACATCCATATTAATATTATTAGGATCATCCATACCCTCACCCTCATTACCTTGAACACCAGTAGACCCCTGAGGGTCTCTCACATTGAATAAAACAGGCCCTGCAAAAGGTTGTGAGGTGACACTGAAACGCATTCCAGGCACCACCCTTCCACCAGGAGTAGTACCCAACTCAAAGTCCACATAGTACTCTGGTTCATTAGGGGAGCCAGGTGGAGAGTCAGGACCCTCATCCAACCTAACCTTAGACGAAACAAACTTTGTTGTAGATGGCGTAGCACGCAAATCCATATTGAACATTGTATGATTACTGGTAGTTTGAAATACAGCAAAACCCTTCCCTTGAGCACGATTCAGAAGGCCATTAACACTCGAAACTATCGTCATGATACTCTCTCTACAACATGCAGAGATGTGGCCCACCTTACCACAACGGATACAATACTTGAAGATGTCCTCATACCTAAACTGGATCCAAAGCAAATAACCTCCATCCATTGAAAGGAAAAACCCCGGGGACAAGGGCTCGTTAAGTTGGATTCTAGCATTAATCCTAAGATAGTCCTTATCCGGATACCCATCAAAACCATCAACCACATAGTGATTACTTAACAGATGCCCAGCAATGTTAGCAACTTCGTGGGTTAAATACTCAAAAGGAAGACCGCAAACACGTACCCACACTTCAGCATAAGGAAATCTGATAGTCCTTGGAATGCTATCAGGAAACCAACGAGAAAACACCATGAACCCACCATAGAAAGTAGAATAAGTTTTTTTCAGCAAATCTTCTTTATCCTCTTCGTCTTCACAGTGAAAAGCATATAAATCTCCCATTTTCAACACAGAAACTGGACCCCTTGTTTTCCACTTAGTACGAACCACATGCTCAATTTTCTCAACACGAAAAACCCTATAATCGACTAAGAAACCAAGCACACAATGATTCCAAAAATCACGAGACTTACCTAGAGTTTGTGGATCCAAGTTGAACAGCGGGCCCGTTCTTGGAAACCTCCATGCATTAACATGCTCCGGATTATTAGGTGAAAAAGATGCATTTGGATGACTCTGATGGTATCCAAACGTATGATTACCATGATGATTGTGAGAGTTGTTTCCATGATTGAAGTCATGATCATTATGATCATGCCCATTACCCAAAATACCCGACCTTCCAGCAAAAAAAACGGTTAGCCATTAAAGAACAAGAGAATAAACAGATCAAGAGGAAACACAAAATTAAATGTGAAGGAGAATGAAAGAAACTGGAGAAACCACAAGCAATATATAGGAGAGGGGAGGTTGCATGCAACCCTGAAAACACCAAAGAAACCCTAAACGGTCTGACAAAAGCAACCAAGGAGATTGGTGAGCAGAAGAACGAAGCTCAAGAAATCTGACAGGCCAATGTAAGACAAAGAAAGCTAATCATTAGGTTATTAAACACACGAAAGATCAGAAAGGCATGTGAGAGGATATAGAAAAGCACGCTGACCAATGAGCAAGAAGGAAACACAGAATTAAATGTGAAGGAGAATGAAAGAAACTGGAGAAACCACAAGCCATATATAGGAGAGGGGAGGTTGCATGCAACCCTAAAAACACCAAAGAAACCCTAAACGGTCTGACAAAAGCAACCAAGGAGATTGGTGAGCAGAAGAACGAAGCTCAAGAAATCTGACAGGCCAATGTAAGACAAAGAAAGCTAATCATTAGGTTATTAAACACACGAAAGATCAGAAAGGCATGTGAGAGGATATAGAAAAGCACGCTGACCAATGAGCAAGAAGGAAAGAAAGACGTTTTAAGTTTTGATAAAGAGAAAAAGAGAAGTTAATATTTTGGAAAATCAAACGCTCTCAAATAGAGAGAAAACGCTCTCAATGTAGAGAGGGAAGTTTTTTTAACTGGTATTCAAGAAAATTAAAATTAAACCATACTCGTAATTTGGGTGGTTTTTTTTGTGATAAGTTGGATCATAGAATTCTGAAACCAATTAAAATAGCGGGGTATCTAGCCAGCTTCTAGTAGCAAACAATAAACCATGGTGGTATGATGGTATCTGCCTCAGAATTGGATTAGATATATTTGTAGTTAAGATTAAGATAAGATATTTGAGAAAGGAATATTGTATTAAGCGGACACTTCAGATAAAGTCAATATAAACCGAAAGCAATGGACAAAGAAAGGGACTACTAAAGAATAAAGATGGAGCCAGTTGACCAAAATTACAAAACAACTTGGATAAGCTTGCCTGTTTACCCATTTCCTTACTTTTTTAATTGTTTACTGTCACCGACTGAGTCACCGCCGTATGATCTATGTATGCATCACCTCAGCGCACCGCACTCAACTTTCACATACCTCGCTACCCAATACCATATTACTACTACCTATTTTGGCTTGGTTTTGTCTAAGCCCATTTTATTAATATTAATATAACTAGGTAAAATTAAATACTCTCCCTATTTAAATCCAAATAATACATTTGTTTTTTCACGCTTATCAATGTACGTTTTATGTGGTTAATATTTTTAGCTATAAATTTACAAAAATTATATTATATATTTTCAATGTACTCCCAAAGACTAATCAAACAAGACCCTCTCTTTTGTATTGAGAGAAAATTGAAATTGAAGGTTCACTTGTGAATAAGGTACAAAATAGAAAACTATCCCAAGCAAGGTCAATAGGTAGGTCGTGACCTTGCTTGGTCACGGTTAACGATATAATTAGTGTGATAAGTTTGTGACCTTTAATAGTTAATTTGTGACCAAAATTAAGAAAATGTCAATTTGTGACCTTGGTTATGTCCAACTGACCTAGTAATTGACAGGTATCCGTTTCTTATTGATTGTGCAATCAAATTCAATTAAAAAATTACATAATTTTCAATACTTAAATTTATATTTAATGTTTTTATTTTTATGTAAGCACATTAATTTATGTCCAATTATATCTTTAATAATTTTTCTTTTTGTTCAATAAAATCAAATTTTTACTTTTTCAAATTATAAAAGGTTTATTTAATATTTTTCCCGAAAATTACGCCATAAGATTAATATAACCGTAAAATATTTGCGTAGTTTTTATTTTATTAAGATATTTGCCATAATAGAATAGAATCTAAATTTATAAAATGTTTGGAAAATAATTGTAAAAATAAAAGAGAGAAAAGTGAGGTAGAGAATGCGGGAAATTATTGAGAATATGGTAAAGTGGAAAATGATTGGGTTGATGACCTAGGTCGTGACCTTTTGCTTGAGAGGGTGAAATTAGGTTAAGATAATTTAGGTGCGATTAACAGTAAAACCGGGTCATGACTTAGTTAGCGCGACCACTACTTGGGGATAGTCTAGGTAGCACGGACACTTCTCGTAATGAGACGTACCGTGTCCGACACTGGCACTCCACGGACACACGTCGAAACGTGTCGAACACCTAAACAACCGTGTCTAACTTTTTACATTTATTTGGGCACGTGTCCGACACGTGTCCATGGTATTTGAGCCGTGTCCGACACCGACACTCCACGGTCACACGTCGAAACGTGTCGAACACCTAAACAGTTGTGTCTAACTTTCTACATGTATTTGGCCACGTGTCCGACAGGTGTCCATGGTATTTGAGCCGTGTCCATCGCGTGTCCACGATATTTGGTTATCATTTGCGGTAAATGATGTTCTTCAGATGAGAAATACGTTATCGAAAGAGATTAATTAGAATATTGGCTCGGATGAGAAATGAAAATGAGTTATTATTAAAGGCATGTTTTACCTTCACTTATTTAAAATTAATATCAAATACTTTCACAAAAATAAAATCAAACATTTATAATCATAAAATGTATATTTTATTAAATTTAAATAACGTGTTCCGTGTCCTAAATTTCATGACATGCTGTGTCCCGTATCCGTATCGTGTCCGTGTTCATTTTGGTGCTACCTAGGGGATAGTCTTAGGAGGTGAAATTGATTACTAAAAAAGTTTCTTTTTTAAATCATCGTATATAAGTATTTGTGCATGGGTAAATATATTCACTAATTCACCGTTCAAAACAGATTTATCCTTAGTAAAACATAAGAGTAACTTAGTGATACACAATTTCACCACAAATTATTCTATTATTAATAAAATATGAATTACAGGTTTACAACTAAAGATAAAATGGATGTAACACCCCTCCCTTGTAGATGATGAGTTGTGATTAAGCTCGGCCGAGTCAGTCGAACTCGGCCGAGTAGGTCGAACTCGGCCGAGTAGGTCGAACTCGGTCGAGTAAGTATCACTCGGTCGAGTAAGTGCAACTCAGCCGAGTAAGTGTTACTCGGTCGAGTGAGTCTTACTCGGTCGAGTGTGTCTTTCCGTGAATCGGGTTGCGGTTAATTATATAACAGATCCGAAACTTTTATTACTTTTAACCTAAATCATAAATAGTACACAGATTCCTCCTTCATTCCCTTCCTCTCATACCTCCCTAAAGGTCTTAACAAGAGTCTAGAAGCGATGATCATCTAGCCTAGTCAGTAATCTATCAAGTGTTATCATATCGTATAATTATCATAGATTATGCTTATGTGAGTTCGTAATCTTTATGTATATAATCCTTAGGAGGAGGATTCGTAGAGGAGCGTTGGTAGAACGATTGTGGAATCTTTTCTTGCTGTGATTGCTATTGAGGTAGCTAGGGTTTCTATTAGGATATTGGGCTTAGCCCATATATCATTAGGGTTTCTATATGCTAGGGTTTTATGAAGTGACGATGTATTATAAATACATCGTCACATATCAATGTAAAAGCACACAAAACTCAATAATACAAATCTTATGTTATTCTCCCTCTATAATCTTAACATGGTATCAGATCCTCACGCTCTTGAGGCTTAAAAACGATATTCCGCTGCCCTGCCGGAGGGACTAATTAACTATGGTGCCCTCCGACTGGATTTTAGGATGATATTTATTTTATATTTCAAAAAAAAAAAAAATTCTATTTTTCAATTCCATGACAGATCTGAAAAATCTAATTTCTTTAATCAAGGTGGTATGGAAAAAAACTGGCGAGTTACGCACTGAAAAAAAAAACTGGCGAGTTACGCACTGAAAAAAAAAAAAAAAACTGGCGAGTTACGCACTTACAAAAAAACTGGCGAGTTACGCACTGAAAAAAAAAAAAAAACTGGCGAGTTACGCACTTACAAAAAAAACTGGCGAGTTACGCACCAAAAACTGTCTGGCGAGTCCTATACGCACCCTTAAATCTCAAGATGAAGAGACGAGGACGTTCTTTTTTTTTGTCTGGCGAGTCCTATACGGACCCTTAAATCTCAAGATGATGAGACGAGGACGTTCTTTTTTTTTATGTTAATTCTGTTTTTATGTTTTAATTTTGTATTTTCTCCAATCGTAAAGTTTGCACTATGTACTGCCTTTACGATTGCGGGAGGGTATTAGGATATTGGGCTTAGCCCATATATCATTAGGGTTTCTATATGCTAGGATTTTATGAAGTGACGATGTATTATAAATATATCGTCACATATCAATGTAAAAGCACACAAAACTCAATAATACAAATCTTATGTTATTCTCCCTTTATAATCTTAACAGTTTCCCTACTCAGTTTCTGTGTAATTTGATTGTGACGGTATGATTGTGGTTGTTATTTGATATCACTATACTATTATTGAGATTTGTATTGGGAACATATGTGTGGGACCGTTGCGGGAAACAATCTCACACATATGATCGCTCTTTGTGGGACCCACCACGGAGATGATGTGCACATTAAAGATCTAAATACCCCTTTCCGCGAGCAAATGGGGGATTGAAGTGGGGCTTGAGTCCGCCACCTGGTTTGTTGTGACAGTGATATTAGCTAGTTGATGATGATTATCGGATTGTGGTTTGTGTTATTATATTGTGATCGTCTTATTGCAGCAGTTTCTGACGCTTGTGGTTGTTTTTCTATGATGATCCATGTAATGGTGATCATAGTCTCAGGTATGACGATGTTGATATCTGATTACTTGGGAAAGGATGAGACTCCACTCAGTTTTGTAGCTGTGTCATATTTTGTTTAGCTTCCGCAGACGTTTCATTTTTTGTTGTTGCATTCAGACACTTTCACATTAAAATGTATTCTTTATTTTAATAAAGGTTGTTTTCGATTTGTTTATTTTGATATTGTACCTTAGGAAACTGAGACGGTAGCATCTTCATAGTTTGATAGTCCTTCTTAAAAGCCTTTGATTATGAGGGTGTTACAATGGATGATTCTATTATGAAATTATAAACCGTTATTTTACTAATTATTAATCGATGTTTAGGAAACATGCAAAACTAGAATAAACGATTAATTGTAAGAACAAATGTTGTAAGTTATAATTAAATTTACTTTTACGTGTATGTTATTATGAATTACATGTATATGTCGTCAATTGTTAATATTTATGTATTATAGTACTTAATTTGTTAAATATATATCCCACCGCCATCCTTTCCTCCGATGTCGATTTCCCCTTCGTCGCTCGCCCTGTCCCGCACCCCCTCCGCATGCGCCGACTTCCCCTTCGTCATTCCCCTTTCCCCTCACCCCCCTCCCCATGCACCGCACCTCCGCCCCATGCCCCGCATCCCCACCTCCTGTGAACAAATCTGGTTTATTTTTTTTACTTTTCTCAATTTGTTTTTTAATTAATTAATTTCTAATTTTTTCAATTGGTTTATTTTTTTTAAATAATTAATAATTTTATCTTTTCTCAATCAATTTGTTGGTTTTCTGAGTTTTTCATTTTTTTTCTTATTTAGTAGTAAGTTTATTTTATTTTTCCTCAATTAATTATGATAATTTAATTTCTCGTTTATTCGAAATTGTAGGACGGTGATTATTATAATTATTATTGTTATTTTTTTTATTATTATTTCATTATATTATTATTATTATTATTATTATTATTATTTGTGGGGAATATCCGTATATTCACCCTAAAATTATAGGACTATAACGAAATTTTACAAGTGAATATAGTCATAAAATGGAAAAACAGGAATCGAAAAGAGAATAGATGCACAACCTTAGGTCCTAGCGAAAATGGCCTAAGAACAGGAGTCAACCGAGATTCCCTCCTATAACTCGCACCCAAGATCCGTATGAGACGATGCCGCGTGTGCTAGAAATGCTCTTCGATTGCCTTGCAATATGGGGAGAGCTTTTGTGAGTTTTGATGTGAGATTTATAGGTCGTTGTTGGGAGAAAAATGCTCTCAAAAACCCTAGTGTATGAGAAAAATGAATTGGAGTAGTAGACAAAAGGAGAATGACTCTCCTTTTGTATCTCCATTCGGCGAGATAATTAGCGTAGGGTGATAGTGAGCTTTCCACTCTCACCTTATTCTAATGCGTGATTCGACCCGAAATGCTAAAATGTGATCCGCGGGTTTCAATTATAAATCGTATACATGTTATCAGATACTAATGTATTACTTCGTCACAATGTGCAGTCGATACATTAATAATGGTCTGATAAGAAAATGACGATATTGTATATTAGCTTAATTAATATAACTGATTATATAATACACGAATTAAACATTTAATCCGTCAAAGCTCCCATTTTATACATTTAATTAAATATAACCGTTTATATTTAATTTACGAATTAATCATGTAATTCGTATTAGCTAAAATTATTTAATCCGTATTAAATAATTATCTCAACATCTTATTGACTAATTTTATAGTCAATATCTCTGACTAACTGTTTAGTCGTATTCGACATAAATGTGACTGTATTTTCATACCTTCACATCTCTCAAACGTGTCCTATAGGTGTGACTTATAGGGACCAGTTGATCACCGTCATCCGTATGACAATAACGTCAAACTTATCTAGCAAGCCTACCGTTTATTGATAAACGTGGATCAACTGATAATAATACTAAAGTATGCCCTTGTGATCCTTTAAGAGATTTAATAAGTCATTGTACTAACTGTAAAGGACACCAGCCCCAACATTTTTTTTTTTTTTTTTTTGTTTTTTTTTTTTTTTGGAAAGAATGCGCGCAGCTATCATATAACAAAAGAATAAAATAAGAGTTTACATAAAATTATTATTATTATTATTATTATTAAAAGTAGCAATAATTAAGTAAGTGGAGAATTGTAATTCATTGGTAAAGTATTTAGATTAATTAGATTCAATATTAAGGCAAATATATATATATAACATTTGTTTTGTTTATATTTAGAAGGAGAGAATTGTTTTGTTTATGTTTAGGAAAAAAAGGTAGAAGTTTGGAAAGTCTATGAAAAAATGTATATAAAAGAGTAAAATTCATATGTGAAAAAGTAATTCCATTTGTATATTGTCATTTACCTTATGTGAGACGACAAGCGGGGAATTGGAGCACCTTTTGTATATTGTCACTTACATCATGTGAGAGCCATTATTCGTCTTCCGGTTATGACGAATATTATCCGTCATAGGTAAGAGTTTTGTTTTTATATTTATATCACAAATTTTCATTTGTGACGTGTCAAATAAAACTCATTTAGGAAGGTAAAGACAAGTCATTTGTGATTTTACATGCACTTTTATTTTCATCTTAGGATTCTTATCTAAACAGATCACAGATGTATACTTGACCCGACGCAAGATTGTGACGGATATACCCGTCACAGGTGAGATCTATTGTATTTATATTTATGTAAAAACAGACATCGTTATGATGATTTATTACAAATATGATGAGGCGGTCCAATGCGCCCCCACCACCTCTATCTTGATTATATTGGGATTTGGAAAGACCCAACACAAAAACAAGAGAAATTAGTTGAAAAGAAGAACCCAGAAAAATTGCAAAAAACCTCTTCCTTCTCTTTGTGTTTCTTAAGAGATAAGATTAAACCTCCTTCATTTTCTAGAGATAGAGAGAGAAACTTTGATGTTACTTATCTGATCTCTATGTGATTATCTTCTTTCTCTTTGAATTATTAATTATATGTCCATCTTATGCAGACCCACGTTTTTTAGGATTTCTGGGTGAAAAGTTTGAAACTTTGATATTTGGTTACCGAAATTCAATCAATTTATTGATTGCTTGGGTTTTATATATAATACAATTCGAAGGTGGTAACTTTGTTATTTCACGAGGGTAAAAAGGGTTAATCTTTAAGAAATGTATGTTGATTCTATGCGAAAGTCCTTCAAGGATTCTCTCAAAGTTCTTGAAGCTGATATTCAGCATGCTAATACTCTGTAAGCTTATAAAATCTCTACTTTTTACTCTTTATTTTCATCATTTTTTAACCTCTTTTCAGAATTGCTTCCTTTTCAATGCTAATTCTCACTTTCGCTGATTCAGAAACAGTCTCTTTGTGTTATGTTGTTGTAGCCTGTTTGTGAAATTTTCTTCTAGGATTCTAGTTGTGAGCCAATTTGTGAGACATTTGCTGATTATGAGTTATTTTGGTTGTGAATTATGCCAAGTTTTGGTATTTTTTTGGAGTTTATTTAGCTCTAATATGATGAGGTCTACCTCCTCTTTTTTGGGTCTTCTCTCTATCCTTCTCTAATGTATCATTAAAATACTCCTTTTTGTCGCGGTCATCTGTTGTCCTTATCCATTTTCTCAGTTGTTTTCTACTTTAGGATTGCATTTGATGAACAATTTGATCTTTCACCCTCAGTTTGGTCCATTGTCATCTTATAAATTATAATTGGCTTCCTCTTCTTTCCTCAAAGACCATAGGACAACAATTGATGCACACGAAGGGAGTAACATTTATATTACCACCCCAGTTGACATTTGTGGCAGTAAAAATGAACATTAGTTTAAGCTGGGTGAGAGCAGAGGTTGAAACGGGGTGAGAGGAGATTGGAAGGTGAAGGTTGGTAGCACTCCTTTATGATATGATTGTTGTTAGCAAATGGACTTTCTGTGTGCTTAGATTATAAATCTTCTTATTAATTCACTTTTAAAGTCGTCTTTCAACACAAATTCTTACAGAAGAAAGGAGGGGTAATTAAATGTCAGTATGGTCAAAGTAGTAAGGTTGGGTTATTGATGAAGTGTGCTTTTTAAATCACAAATGATAGAATAAGACTGTCTTGGGTAAACACTTATTTTACATACAAAGAACTGTTGTACAGTGTATAAGAGTCTTACACAATAGTTGTTAATTGTTTGTGTTGGTATTTTCACAAAACCCCACATTATTTATTTAAGGAATTGAGGGTAGGGTTGGTGAATGATGTCAGGGAGGTTTAGTTTTGACTTTTGAAGTTAATAATTATGGGTTGAGTTAAATTTAAGTTAATTGTATGGGTATAATGATGCAGCAACTTGATTAATTTAATGTTTGTTAGTTTGTTATACTATTAGTTGTACTTTGGATGTTGAAATCCTATTGAAGCAATAGGGTTTTCCGGTTTTGCAGCCTATCATTACATATAGGCCGCAGTATATTTGGTATGATTTTTTTTGGACCATTGTGGGTTAGTGAAGCTCTAAAGGGTTTATAACCAAAATTTGCAAGGGTCTCTTGTCCTCTCTAGGGTTCTATTTTGCTAGTCGCGTAGGGGGGTGATGCTAAGTGGTTAGTTATATTGCTCCATGTTTTTCCCTTAAATCGTGAACTTGGATGAAGCTTTCAACTTCATGAGTTGTTGCCCATCTCTCGAATATGTGATGTCGTACCATTTTTGTTGTCTTTGCTGTGGCCTTATTTGTTTTATTTATTTGTCTTGTAGGGCATCTGAGCTTTCTAGAGAATACGATGGTGCCTGCCTTCAAATGAGAATGTCTTATGCTCCTGCTGCTCACTTCTTGCTTTTCTTGGTACAGTGGACTGATTGTAACCTGGCGGGAGCTTTGGGCTTGTTGAGAATTCTAATCTATAAGGCAAATACTTATCTACATATTCCTATTCACATAGTTGATGTCCATCAGGTTTTTAATCTTGTGATATTTGCCAATTATAATCTGTTTTCTTTATCTCCAGGTCTATGTCGATGGCACCACTACCATGTCAACACATGAAAGGAAAGCAAGTATTAGAGAGTTTTATGGTAATGGCCTAATACATACTCCTACTATCGTGTTTATATTGTTTTCTTTGACTACGGTGATCGATTGAGGTGAATTTACACCAGCAGTTTTAACAGTACGATAGTTCCAAGTTCCAACCTTTATGTAAATGATAATCTGTAAATAATTTTTCCGATAAATAAAAATAAGTCGTGCCTTCATCTAAGTACATGTAGCAAATTAATGGTCAAAGCCGACATATGTTGCCCATCGAAGTCACGGGGACAATGAGAGTGGGATGAAGAAATGAATCTTTTCTCATTTTCTGTGATGGTATTGTGTCATGTCTTTATATTTCAGTTATTGATATTTGCTCTTGTTGTGGGCAGCGGTAATTTTTCCATCCCTATTGCAACTTGAAAATGGTATTACTGATACAGAAGATAGAAAACAGAAAGCTGTTTGCTTGGAGAAATATCATAAAAGAGACGAGGAGGAATGTATTCAGTTTTCTGATGAGGACATTGAAAGAGAAGAAGAGTGTGGTATTTGTATGGAGAATTGTAGTAAAATTGTGCTGCCTAATTGCAACCATGTCATGTGCCTGAAGTGCTATCGAGACTGGTAAATTCTTTCGTCCCTGTTGATTTTTATTGGCCTATTGCCTTTCTGCTTGTCTGTCAATTGGGTTGTTGACCTCTTTTGAGTCCAAACATCTTTATAGCAATCTCCCAATCTGATACATGTTGATAGTGAATTCCCCCATTCCCGTCATTAGATATCGTATGCGGATATCTGATCTGTAGTATGTTAATATTATATCCGATTTGGATATCTGGAGAATATTATTTCTAAGCGTTGTACCATATTTGGCGCGACAATTGAAATCCGAAATCAAACTGTTTCCAAGATCAAGTTTTTTCTGAGAGAGATTTACGACCATAATCTAGACAAAAAAATATGACATTTAAATGTCTGCATCCGACTTGCCATAATTTAGATCTTCCTCATGCTTGATGAATTCGGTTATCTTTCCTTGATGTTCTGTTGTCCTTATTGTGGTCTCTTGTTGTGTGTTTTAGGAGGTCACGGTCACAGTCGTGCCCTTTTTGCCGAGATAGTCTCAAGAGGGTAAACTCGGGTGATCTCTGGGTGTACACTGACAACAATGACGTGGTGGATATGAAGACACTAACGAGGGAGAATCTGAGGAGGCTGTTCATGTATATAGACAAGTTGCCCTTGATTGTTCCTGAATCGTTACTCGACGCGTATGACTCCCACCTGAAATGACATCGACTCTGAACCCACAGTAGGATTAGTTAGAGATGCGATTGATTTTGATCTTTTGCAGTGTCATGTCAGAAAATCTGCCTTAAACTACAGTAGGCAGGAATGAAGGATACTTGTTTTAAAAATTGGTACTCCCTCTTTAGGAAAACATGTACATGCTTGTACAGCTTTGTCAATTCAAAGAAAAAAAGGTTCTGAAACAGCGGCATTGCCTGGTTATACTCGGTTTACTTGTGAATGTTATGTGCTCTGTGGGAAGATCATCTATCCATATAATTGTGACCTGTCTACTGTGTCCATATACTAATTGTAGACATAATATTCCAACTCATATACGTAGACCTACATCCCCTTTGCTTGTATGATGAAGTTGTGAGCCCTCTTATTAAGACAGTTACTTCGTAACAGTTACTATCCCTACCAAATACCAAGTGTTGGTGGATCCTCTATCTATGACTCGAGCTTTTGATCAATGTATTAGTCAGCTCGCGTGTTACACATCCACCATGATTCTGAATCTTTTTTTTTGGAAGAAAACAAGACTTATATTAATCAATCTAATCAGCAATGTCCAAACTTAGAAGCAGAGCTATAGCCTCCGCTACCTGCCCAATCCAATACCTTAGCGAGTATGAAATAGGTAATTAGATGAGGCAATCTGTTAGCGATAGAATTTCCGTCTCTTGGAGTAAAACTAACAGAAAAGGAAAATGGAAAGTAGTGTCTTTTTTTAACAACTAAGGGTTACCCAAAAGGAAAATAGAAAAGCAATTTGAACAACTAAGGGTTACCCAAAAGGAAAATAGGAAAATACATAAATATAAAAATGCGGTGAGCGTGGATCGAACACGCGACCTTCAGATCTTCAGTCTGACGCTCTCCCAACTGAGCTATCCCCGCTTGTTGAATAATTAGCTTTTGTGATGTAAGTATCGTATATTGAATAGAAAAAAGAGTAAACCCAGGTTTCCCATCCGGAGACAGTAATCTTTGATACCATACCATTAGAGTGGATTAGTGGTAACATTTAAAATGAGAGCATTTGTTTGATTTTGATTATTTGCGTGAATTTTTGATTTAAATGAATCTTATACTTCCCGTTGTTGGTCGTTGGTCGTTGGTCGTTGGTCGTTGGTCGTTGGTCGTTGGTGTTGTCCGTTTGTATCAATCTATAATTGATGTTTGGTACAATATTTTTGTTATTACGAACCATTAATTGCAAAAATACCATCTCAAACACGGACATTCGAAGCAAACGAATAATTGGGACAATATAGCTAAAAAAATCACAATACTGGCAAATGGGTAACTTTCTGGTATTAACTTGTACATCACAGATTCACAGCTCGCTAAAGGAAATATTTTGAAGACAAAACTAATGAAGCATTTATTGTATAAATATTAGTTGGTACAACTTTTTGTATACGATTTCAAGGATGGATTGGTGGATATCCAGCATTACCACCACCAGTAAACATGGACCAAACTCCTTTCTCTGAATGGGGCTTGTATGGATCTTTGTCCAGTAACGCATCGCCAAGCACGTGTGTTTGAGGATGTGGGTGACCCACAACGTATGGAGTACCAACTGGGACTTGATCATCATATTCATGCTGCAGTAAGGATCGATGGTTATGGTGCTTTGTTCTTAGTACCATGGCTAGTATCAATGAAACTACCTGCAATCATTTTGGAACATAACATCATTATATATAATGCTATAACTTGGCATTATAATACACTTTTTTCTTGTCATTGTATCAGTCACAACCTGAGAGGATAGCATCAAGATGGCTAACAAGCTGAAGACTTTTTCATTATCATCAGCAAAATCGATGAAATCATCAAACCTGTGAGTCGGATCCTTTGGAAAGTCCTGTGGAAGCAATTGAAGAAATTTGTTGTCATAAATTTACAACCTAGAGAAAGTGAAGTTGAGTAAAATGTAGAAAATGTATGTACCTTATCCCAATCGTCATTTAGGAAGACATCTGCGGCGACTAGAATTTCAGCCAGGAGAAGCAAGAATACTGCCAGTATATACTGTTGGATTCATAATTAAGTTTCAAAACATTATGTATATACATACTGTCGTCTGTTGGACAAGACGAGACGTATCACGTATGGTATGGTATGGTATCAGCTCAGTGGCTCAAATGCTTCCGCATATAAGAAAGTAACGGATATCGAATGTATGAAACACACAGATAATTGTGGTTATAAGCATTTAAAAGCAACCCAACTGACTGAACTGAAAAGAAAAGAAAAGAAAAGAATGATGTACGATTGGTAGTTAAAAGGATACGAAAGAAATTAGAATGTTATTCCGTCTCCATACTGCTGCGTGGCCTATGAATGCTGTCACACAAAATATGGCCCCTGTACCGATACACGCCCACAGAAACCTGCAATATTTATAAGTTCAATATACGATCATCTTATCGAATACATTATACATTGTTGTTGTCTGTTGATTGGAAAACAAGGAGAAGAAACAAGTAGTAGTAGTAGTACCATGGGAGATGATGCTTCTGGTAATCACGTAAACAAACAACAGTCATCCAAACCGAATACAAAAGAATCGCAATGCCAGCCATTAGCATCATTGAATTAGCTAGTTTCAGGCTTCTTCTAGTGCAAATTCTTGAAAATCTATCCATGCTAAATACCCTCATAATTTTGTTAATTTGATGTGTAAATCTTCTATATCATATATTGATATCTACCTAAAACCAAAAGGTCAACTATAATGTTTGTGAATCAGAGATTGTATTTATTATCGTGCATGCAGGTTGTATAGCCTATAGTGTGTCTTGCTAACTTGCGTATATATATATACAACTTAGAGAGGGAAAAAAAACACTCTTTTACTTGGACAAGTTAGTTATGATGTTGACGGGTTTTGAACATAGTTCGTATATATGAACTGCCGGCTAGAGGACATTTACTAGAATAATGTACTACTGGTGATGTGGGAAGATTGCAAGAGGGCCTATGCCGGCCAGAGTTTGGATCATCTCCGTTATTTTCTCTCCATTACCTCTCTAATATACACTTATTTTAATTTATTTTCTCTGCCCATTCAATAAAACATTATTTTTGTGAAAATTATAACCGTCAGATCGTCTCATGATTAATCTCGACCTTTTAAAAGTAATGAAGAACCATTTCTTTTCAAGTAATGGAGAGAATCCGACCATAAAGGGTGATAGCATTCAGCTATTACTGCACATAAGGTGATAGTTTCTGTGGGTTCTTGGAAGTTTCGTCACTTCTGTTTTCTTCTTTGACGCAGCACCGGAAATTTCCAAGGCATCTGCCTTTCACATTAGTTGGTATTTTGTTTTGTCCAGATGAAAATTCATATTCTCTCCTCTAATTAAGGTTTGAACCCTCGCAACCACAACAAATTAACTAGAGTATGTGGAGAGGATGGAAAATTTAGTCATAAATCACATGAATCAGATTTAACTAAACATGGGAAAATAAACTCAAATTGAAGACCTGATCAAAATTACATAAATTTCGATCTAGTGGAGATCCGAATTCCCTTAAAACAAGAGACTAGATGACAAGTCTTCCAGTAAGGGATAACCCCTGGATTGAGCTTGCCTGGTACGTGGTGGTTAGCATGAATTGTTATGTGCCCGGAAAGATCAATCCTCCTCGTCATAAAAAAAATTACATAAATTGATAATCAATCAAAGTCATAACACTCAAAATGAATGATATAAATTTACACCCAACCCCCAAATAAAACTTAATTGAATCGAAATTAACGCGAAGGTGGCATAACAATAATAAATGAACGGCATGAATATACACCCAAGCCCCAAATAAACCTGAATTGAATCAAAATTAACGCAGTTGTAGCATAATTACCAAATTAAATCCAAAATCCTAATGGATCTAACACGAAACCAATCAAACAGATTTAAATCAATTGACTCATTCGTTTTCTCATGAATGCCTTTTTATCTTTTTGAGTGGGAGAACAGAAATCTTTTAGTTCTACTTCTTTGAATGAAAAATATCTCAATGCGGATACAAAGCCGCGACGCGACATCTACCAGACCGGGCTGAAAATCACGTACAGATAGATATGCATATACTATTAAAAAAGCCACAAATTCTTATATAAGACGGACATACCCGTCGCAAGCTTGCGACGGGCCAAATAGGTACCATATTATAGCAAAATGGGTCTGGGTCAGATTTACTAACAAATAAGATCTCGCAAATGTGTGATGTTTGTGTTTTAATGTTGATATATTTAGGCATTATGTATGATGACTACAATGTTCTTTATTTTGCCGACATATATTTTTTTTTTTGTTAAGTAGATATGTTCTATTCTTTAACTGTTATGTTGTATACGTTACATAATGTTATATATTACGTACACATGGTTATGCTGCTTTGTTGTTACCTTTTGTCATTATGTTTACCCTCAGTAGTGTTGACATTATGGTTTAGTTAGTTAACGTACGAAAATTTATGCTGTGTAATTAGATGTTGATATACTTATGTATTATGTACATATATATTACACATGTTGTTAGACTGATTTGTAGTTGTCATTTGTAATTATGTTTCCCTTCGATTGTGTTAACATTATGCTTAAGTTTGTTAACATTATGCTTATGTTTGTTAACATGTTGTCTATGTTTTGTTCTTTAACTGTTATGTACTGTACATTCCATCTATCAGCCACAAGTGGTATGTATTCGACCCATTTAACTGATATTTGGCCCGTCGCAAGCTTGCGACGGGTATGTCCGTCTTACAAAAAACGGACTGTAAAAAAGCACGGCATTGCAGTTTGGTACTCGTACGTCTTAAACCTAACTGAATGGGAAACTATATTACTCAGACAAAAAGAGCACGACCATCTTGTTCAACATGGCTACAGTAAATAGGACTGAACGCTACTCCCTAAATGTAAGCAAAAAACTGACTATACAATAATTTAGGGCACAAACGCGTTAATATGATTCCATCTCAGCTCATGCTGATATAATGTTGCCTAGATGAATTTATCTTTGACGGCGAAGATACTCTCGCATCTCAGTATGAAGTTCAGCTTTCACGATGAGACGCTTGCGCTTTGTGTCGTCCCACAGCAAACCACCATATTGACGGGCAAAGTCACAGGCAGCATCAAATAGCTCCTACAAGATACACAGGTAGATTTAACTGAAAGTAGTCAAACTAACATGAATGGATGCATCAACCAGGTCTCGAATGCAATAGACATTTATAACAGCATTTCCCCAAGTCCCTAATCATTCAAAATGCTCCTACTTATGGCTAGAATGCAACAAACAACAACAACAACAACAACATCAGAGCCTTAGTCCCAAAATGTTTTGGGGTCGGCTGACATGAATCATCCCTTGGAACCGTCATGAGTGAACTCTCATCTCAACAAAAGAAAAAAGGAAAAGAAAAAAACGAAAGTGGAGTGAAACAAAAAAAGGAAGGCAAAGGGGTTTTATAAATTTTAAATCGAACTTATCACATAAAAAAACCCAAAAGTAAATCAAGAATAAAGTTTAAAGTGATTTTGAGAAACGAAGTTAAAATTAAAATAAGAGTTTTGGAGGAAAAAGTGTAACAAAACCAAACATAAATTTTCCTTTTTTTTTTTTTTTAGAAAACTTAATAAAAACATCAAAGGCTAGAAGTCCACATGTATCATATCCCTCCATAGTGCCCTCTCCATCACCATCCCCTCCTGAAGCCCCAGAAATCGCATATCGTGCTCAATCACTCTTCTCCAAGTTTGTTTAGGTCTCCCTCTACCCCTAGCAACCGTTTCGGCACCCCATGTCTCCAACCTCCTAACCGGTGCGTCCATAGGTCTCCTTCTCACATGGAGAATGCAACAAACAGGTCAAAATATTAATTCTTGTTAATCCCTATTATAGTTCAGGCTCAGTTCAATTTTAATTTAATACGGTCTCGACCTTTTCGGGATTGACTTATCTCAGTTTTAATTCATTTGGGATTGTGTCTAATCCAGATTAGGTTTTATTTCACATCAGGTGAAATGATCCATTTGTACATGTATAATGTCAGGTTCATACAGATTGTGGCCACAGGAATAAAGTGGAAAGGAAAGTAAAGGATTTTTTTTAAATGTTATAGTACACACAGACCATGAAAGAGTAATATCTCCGAGTTATATGCCGCTCCTTTATGAAAAGTAACTTTATTTGTATAGCTACAATTCTTAATTGTTTACTGTACATTTGAGATATCAAATGTTTTGAACATGTAAAAGTTCATATAAGGTTTAATTGCTTAATTTTTGTTGTGGCCTTGTGGGTCATTTTCACATATGGCAGTTTTAGTTAGAGTTAGAGTCAACTACGCTATCAAGTAAGAATTAAATCAGTTAATCTACCTGTGTTCTCTTTTGCTAGGTTTACTACTTAAGTTTAGGTAAGAAGGTTAGATGTACCACATCCTTATCTTCACCTTTGTGTTGAAACTTGAAACTTGCATGAGTGTTGCGTCTCATGACTATAACGTCAGGATATAAGGAGGGAAGTCAATTTAGCGAGATATTTTGCTTTATCACACGACATTCCAAATCAAAAGAACAGTGAGCTTATGACAAGACTGGAAATTGGAAACAACGTTGTACCTGGGAAGGAAATTCATCGTAAAGTTGAGCAGGTAGCATTTCAACTCGGTTTAAGTCCGACTCCCACAGCCTAATCTGTCCAATCCAAGTAAATCAATAGTTAATCTGAGAACTGAAAGACAAATGTCTTGGCATCTCTAGAAGTATAATTTTACATTATAGAGAAGCTTCAAGCAAAATAACATAATTTAGCAGATAAAAACATGTATCAACTATCAAGTATACTTAGACAATAACAGAAGCTTCTAGAAACCTGATCAGTGACATTTTCTGGAACAGTCGGCACCCTCTCAGCTGCACGAGGATGTGCATTTTGTTGTAAAAAAGAAATTATCTGCAGTAGTGGAAAAAAGGATTTTTAAGTAATTGATAATTCGGAGCCATTCCCATTATGAAAATATACAGATGGTGATATCTTCTCCAACTTAACCCTTTCACCCTTGTGCCTACATACCAACAATGTTCAATTTTTTTTAATGATTGTTTTACTACCTAAAGACTCAAGATTAAGTCTTACACGCGTTATGGCCTCTTGAACATGATATTCCAAACTTCCAACGATTTCTTTGTTTAATACTCCCTCCAATCGAATCCAATCCATTCTACCCACTTTCCTTTTGGATAATCTAATCCAGTCTATCCTTGTTACAGTCTTACATTTACACAAAAGGCTCTCAATTATTATTCACTTACCTAAACCATCCTACAAAACCAACTAAAGAAAAACACAACACACCAATCAAAGAACAACACTACCTCGCCACAACCCACACACCACCTTTTGTCCCACCTCGCTGCACCACCTCGTCACATGATCACAACCCCACTCACCCACCTCATTGTGACTCCATTGCGTCCATCTCGCGACATGTTAGATCTACAAAAATATACTCCCCATAGAGTCTTAGATTTTAATTACATGTTAGATCTACAAAAACATACTCGCTTCTCTTCACAGTTTTTGAGTATTTTTACCATCATTATGGGAGTTCTCTAAATAATCATGTGCTGCCTCCACTGGTAGATTGGATTGGAGGTAGTAGAAGATAGCATTTCAAAAGAGAGAGGATGAAGAAGTGGTGTCCACCTAATTTTATCTCTTTTCCCCCTAAAAGTATTCTAATATACACGAGAGAACTATGTTGTCTCACTGGTCTGGACCGATCGAACCACAAAAGACCGCCTACCAGTTCATCTTGATATTTTGAGCCAACAACCAGACAGGCTATAATTAGACCTGACCCGGACCTGCCCCCATTATCCAGTCCAATCGGACCTGGGCCGTTGTGGAGAGAACAAATTTATGCAAAATCAGAGAAAAAAAAAACTCAGTAACATTTAGAACGCAAATTTATAATCAAAGACAACATCAAAATTAAAAATTTTGAATAGTACAAGGTTTAGAGTTTACAACAATGACCCAGTAGAAGGCAACAATGATGACAGTAGATAAGAGGAGGAGGCAGGAAAGATTATCAGATCCAAAAGTGACGGGGATCAAAGGTGAGAGAAAGAAGGAAAATAGGGGACATAGGTAAAGAAACGGCTGATGTGTATATGACAACTAAAACACTATATGCCCACTCCTACCCTGTCTTGAAAACAGGGAATAGAAAATACCGCTCTTTGAGTCAGACCGGTTTTTCCGTTTTTGGACCAAATAAGCCAGGGAACGGATGTTGCCAAAAGCTAGACCCGCAGAACGGACCGCTGCAGGTATGGACCGATTGGACCAGGGTCAGGTCCAGTTTACCGGTCCGACACTGTTTATGAACAGCCCCTACTCACGACAAATAGCGTTTGAAGTATGTTTAACTCTTTTCAGAAGTAACCATGCAGAAGACTGATCAGAAGTAGTAACACTAGAAACGCTAAACGCTAGCAACCTCTAGTTTTCAACAAAACAAAAGCCTTAGCACCTAGTAAGTGTTTCAAGTAACTAAGCAATAGTTGGCATCTTAAATAACCAAAAACCTATGATTATGCACTACAAAAAAACCAAACCTAAGCATAGGTCAGCTAACTATACTTATAACCTAGGTTTGAAACCTGTCAGTATCAATAGTGCCTCGTGGCTCCCTTAATACTGAAAGAAAAACACAATCGACCCCAAGACACATGTTAAAAAAAACGCACTTTCTCAGCTTGTCTTCCATTGGAAGCAATTGGTCTGGCACTGTGTAAATCAATACAAAGGCCTAAAGCACTTAGCAGTCAGCGTTACTGTACTGATGCAATTCGTCAGAACCAAAACATCTGAGATAGATTTGGGTGGAAGATTTCCTTACATGATTTTGAATGCTGAAGTATTCGAATTGAAGTTATGGATGCCTCAAGATCATGAAAGATGGTAACTCGAGAACTGATCATCAATTCTCGACCCAGACAATCTCAAAAGACAAATGACAGAGATACAGAAAGTGCAATGGATATAAAACCATGAAGGATATGCATAACTTCGACTATTAGTTATCACTTTTCAAACAACAGAAGCTGTTAAGCAAACTATTTCAGGTTTAAACAGAGTATGGCAGAGTATGCTACCGGGATCTCGTATTCTGGTGCCAGATTACTTAAAGTGACATATTGCTGAGATAAAGTTAGGAGGTCTTATTCATGTAAAGATCCTACATTCAAACACTTAACGAATCAGATCACATAGTTCTAGGAGACTACCAAAAAAAATCAAAAATATCCTCTAAGCTAAAATAGGTTGGAAATTGAAATACCCTTGAAGCTCACAAGTTGCGGACTGGATCAAGAATGAAAAAACACCACCGGAGTTTCAAAAGGAAGCATAGTCTGTAAAAGCTTTTGATAACTCGCTTTCAACAGGTTTTGAGTGCTCAGTTGATGCGAGCATACTGAACAAAGTTCAACTAGAACAAAGGTAAACAAACACTTGCCTGATCTGCAGTAATGCCATTTTCAAACGCATTATACAAGCTTTCTTTATTGATTGCTGATACAATGAGATTAGGAAGCTGGTATTCTACTCTGCACAAGGGAAGGAGTAGGATACACATGGATTTCAGAAATCAGACACATCCGGGATCAATATACAAGCAAGAAATTTCGAGAATCAAGAATACAGTAACTGGAGGTGGATATGGTCAGCATTGATGACAATCATAAATTTATATACTATACTGGAAACAAGAAAATTAACAGCCCGGCAAGTAAAAGTTGCATCCACGATTTAAGAATTTTCAAAACACCGTCTATGGCCTCTAGGTTGGATTTTAAGTATCCATTGTGACACCGATTCGGACCGATTTTCGCATTTTACCACATTTGAAGTGATCCTAGCCGCATTTAGCAAGATTGCCGTGATAGTCCATACTACATTTGTGACCCAAACCATGACTGTATAAATTGTTTCAGACTATGCCTCTAGAGTCAAAAGTATATTACATCATATGATCGGTAAGAATATTTCGCAACTATATAAATTTCAAATCCTAAATCCTAAAAATCTTATAAGACCAGCAATAAAGTTAGGAAAAGTGTCATAACAATAGCAGACAAAGACTAGAGATAGTGGAATACCTCGCAAAAAGACGAAGAATCTCACAATGTAGCTTCGATGATGAATATGCATACATCCTAAAATTAGTCTCAACTACCACATATCCCTGCACAGAGAAAGCTCGATGAAAACTGTACAATAAGGCCAGGAGTACAAATATGTGAAGTACATTAAAAGGAAAGATATATAAAATTAACCCAACTGTGGAAGAGGATGTTTCTGGTGGCATTGTTAATGGCGTGAGCATATGTGGAGAAGATAAAAGAGGACAAATATTGTAAACTGAAAGCTATTTGAGGAAAGAAAAATGTTCAATTCTAGGAGAAAAGAACGGAGCAAAAAGAAGCTACAACAGGATATGAGCTGATAAACTATTAACATGACAACTGCAGCAGGAAAAACTGATATATAATCCACGCAACAACGCCAGAACTCAGAAGATATATACACGCCAATTAGGCTACAGACAGACAGCAGAGGGTGACAGATGTCAAGGTTTTAACATGTACCTGCTTCCTTGTTGATGTATCTGATAAACTAACTGAAAGAGTAGTCGCCAACTTCGTAGGGATGAACCAGCTCTCCTTCATGCCCTGAAAATTCACGTCCAAGTCAGCATTAAGATAAAAATCGCTCAAATAATGTCATTAGAAACACTAAAAAAAATGCAACCTTATGAAGTCTGACCAATCCCAAGTCAGCAAGATCCTTGATTACGCTACTCTGAACCTCAGTTAATGTATTAATATTGTAAGCCTGGACATCATAAGGCACAGGCGAGACAAACATAATTGTTAGAAATCATTGGCATAAAATTCAACATAGCTAGATCTTGGAAATAATAAGTAAATTAGAGTGGAAAGGGAAATCAAAACTTAAAAGACCAAAAAAAACCCAATAACTTAGATGAGAGTTCTACAGTGTATGTTCGTAATTCCAAAATATAAGAAGTCAACAAGCAGAAAAAGGACAAAAAGATTTTTGAAAAATAAGTACCTGCCCCATCTCATGAAAACTAAGCTCCAGTAAAAAGGAAATTAGATCTGATGCCTCGACGCCTCGCTCCTGCAGAAAATAAGCAAATGAGATAACTATGCCACCATGTAAGTGATTAATAATCAATTAAACAATATGAGAGAAAATAAGCTCCACGTGGATCAGATAATATAGTAGAGAAGTTTATCTTCCTCTTCATCTCAAGCCTTCAAAAAAGTCAAATGTCACCCGATCCTTTCCTAGAAATCGTCTAACATATTCACTGCAAGGGTCTCTATACATCCTTCATAGAAACTTGAGTATTTTTTATCTCGAGAATGAATATGTACTAACGAATGGAGTATGCTTTTCATGACAGCATCCATGATTTTAAATGCTACATGTTGGTCCTTATTATTAAGATGCAAAATTCTTGTACATATAAGTCGTAATAATCCAAATCGACCGGCCCCAAATCTCCAGAAGTTACATAATCGGTGAGCCACTATCATAACATACAAGCTATATTACTACAGCTCTTCACTGTCGGGACCATATCCATGTCCAACACAGCAATCAAGTCAAGGGGTATGAATTTGTATCCAAGTCTTACTAATTTGATACTCCTCATGCGGTTCAAAATCTGGGCGGAGTTATATCGTATCGGCAGTGTCGTACAGGTTTTCACTCTACTAATACGAGACATCGTCAGAGAAATCACCGAGAATCACCATGATTCCTCCGCGACAACACTTCTAGGACCAATTACATTTCTAGTGTGAGTATGACCAATACCGAGATTTTGAACCACGACTCCTCAAGCTAAAGGAAAAAGGGGCTCATACTAGAGGGAAAAAGGGAAGCTTGCATGACAAAAGTAGCGAAATAGAAGATTATCAAGCAATTGGTATGACTTTTCACAAACTTGAGTCTTATATCGCAAACATTTCTCTATTTCACTATAAGAATCTTTGAATATTTGAATGTAGGATTAAACACCTGCTTCGAAGACGTGACTCTTTCAAGACAGAGTCCATCTGTCCAAGTGTCTGAGTCATTGAGAGACCAACATTTTTGTATAATTATCAGTGTATGATACATATACCCAGGTTTGAGACTTTGAGTAGCATAACGTGCATGTTACCGAACTTCAATATGTAATAGCACTTCTAAATAGATCATTGCCTTTTCATGTCCACCTCCTGGACTGTAATTATAGGCTTGAGTGACCCAAAATTACAGAACAAGGCACAAAACTCAGACTTAGTTCACCCAGCTGCAATGAAATGTTAAATTACTTTAAAAATAGCAAATGGTCTCCTAAAATCTTTAAAATTGGTGACAAGTTAGTTTAATATGTAAACTAAAACTAAGTAAATTTTGGTGATTTTTAGACGAGTCTAACTATTTTTAAAATATCCTGCAAACAGGCCTTGCAGAGAACTCTTCTGAAATGGGTCTCAGTGACTATAATTGATAGATACCTTACTCAAAGCACAAAGCCAATGAGTTAAGGGTGTGATGAAGGTTCCAACACACAGCAAAGACCCTTCAATCACCCTCAAAGGTTATGCATCTCTTTCATATGAAAACATGAAACATCCAGAGAATTAGAGATGGCAAAGAACCAATCAAGTCATGGCTTAAACTGAGAAAGAAATTAAAGGAGAAGTTCATAGCCAAGGACTATACTCAGGATATGTTCATTAGGTTGACTCGGTTAAAACAAGACCAAGTGACCAACAGTCTGTGGAGTCATACTTAAGGAACTTTGAACAGCTCACTCCTCAGTGTGAGATGAGTGAAAAACCTGAACAAAAGATTGCTCGGTTCTTAGAGGGTCTTGATGATAAGATTGATAGCAAGGTTAAAATGCAACAAGTTTGGTCATTTGATGAAGCTGTTAATTTGGCTTTAAGAGTTGAAAAAATAGGGAAGGGGAAAGTTGTTGTGTCAAAACCCCCACCCAAAACACCCTCCTATAAGCCACTAACTAGGATAAAAATTGGGGAGCCTACCACAACTCCTAAATCACCTGTTCTTGACAAGGGAAAGACCACTGATTTTGGTCAAAGGAACACCATTCCCATGAAAAAATGTTTCCAATGTCAGGGATATGGCCACTTTGACTAAGAGTGTCCTACCAAAAGAACCTTGAGTACCATGGAAGTGGTCCAATAGGGGAGCTGGGTGTGTGGACCTAGTCCTGATCGAGCTGGGTGTGTGGTTAGCTGGGGGTGAGCCGTTTTGGCTTGCTGTCCTTGATCTGGTTAGGGTAGGGCAGGACTAGGGTGAGCTTGCTGAGCCCCTGTTCCACCTCCAAGTAGTATTCAAGAAATGATACACAGCATTATTAGTACTTTTATACCAGGTTTCTGAATGACATATATATGAGCAAAGACCATCTGCATGACAGTTAAGAGAATTGTACCTCAGCATTAGCGATGTACTCCCTAATTATGTACCAAAGTTGTGCGTTTGTATCCATCAGCTGTCAATCACAGAGGAATCATAAAGGATATTTATCATGTGATATACTCCATAAGGAGAAAATATATCAGATGAACATACCAGGAACTGGAATCCATACTCAGTTAACCTTGACCCTTCCTTCTCCCTGTACATAAGTTAAGATCACAAGCATGGTGAGACTGTGCCTAACAGAAAGCATATTGTTTGCTAAATAGACAGCATTAAAATACACACAAGATAAACATAGTAAATTTTAAGACCTTTGACTCAAAAGTCCACGCTGGAAAACCTTAATCATCGAAGGACTAAAGTTTGTCAATTTCTCTGCTTGGCTGGAGCTAATAAGATGTAGTAAGAAGCACTGCCATCATCCACAGAAATAAAATAAAAAAGTTAGTGCATACAATTGATTTAAAGAAATAGATTACTTCAACGAAATCAACAAGATAAACTACATGCAACTTCAACAAGACAAACTGATCAAATCACCACCCACAATATCCGTAGAATGAACAATAATCAGATATTTAAATGGAATGGGGCACTACAGTAAAGGCACAAAAGCCATTCACCTCCCACTGTTCAAGGGCATACTTCTCTAATTCCTCTACGCTTGGGAGCGGCACAGTATTTAATGGCATCGGTTTCCTTGGTAATGATCCACTGCAGCAGCCAATTCAACAAAGTTAAAAATAAGAAATATTCAGGAGCACTAGCATCGCCAGACCAAACGGCAAGCAGGAAAAAAAAAGGCAAATCCCAATTACAGCATAAATTTGGTAAAATTACATCATGTCATCTCCAGATACACAGCCATCCTCTACACTCCATTTACTGACATTGTAGTAAGACTGAGAGACTATAATTAATAGATAGCCCATGCATACAGAATTGTGCTCAAAGAATAGAGCTCGAAAAGCAAATATCCTCCTACAAATTGGAGAAATTATATCAAGATTTACAGCTAAAATAGAGCTTGGTCAATTTCAACCAGCCTTGTGGCCACACAAACGCCATATTCTCATCAGACACTTTTTATGACAAGTATGAAATGTTAGCATTCATCTCATGACACCATAGGAGCAACAGCCATATAAAAAAAAGACACCATGAACTCAGGAAGGTGGCGTCCCTAGAATTGAGAACAAATAACTATGCTCTCACAATATCATGATTATTCTCATCAGACAATCTTTTAACTCAAACAAAGAATAATTTGCTCTTCCTCCAATCCAATCTTAGCTATCCCTCTGTACTCATCTCCAGCATGTGACAAATAGGAATTGTATTTTAAACAGAAAATAAGTAGTATAATACCTAAGGACGGGATAAAAAGGTGCAAATTACTCAACGAGGTGGTACAAGAAAGCTACGAAAATGACTGAAATCTGAAGAGAACCGCCCAAGGCGCCCACAATTATGAGGAGTCATGGGACTTACCCGTATACTAGCTGCTTCTGAAGGTTAATCCGAAACTTTGAATTCATTTCATAGCTTGTCTCTTTTTTCCTGTCAACATCAAGAGTATTAACAAAAGGCTCGTGTAGTTGTATGTACAGCAAAGGTTAAACGTAACTTTAGGTCAGACACCACTATCAATGGCTTGCAAGCAGTGACGCAGAAAACACAGAGAAAACTGAAAAAGAAAACGTTGGTGATAGCCTAAAGTCAGCAACATTGGCTTGCACATGGTCCATTTAATTTAAAGATGAATATAAAACGTCTAATAGTAAATCCTTGAAATCCAACCCACATGAAAATTCCCATAGAGAGCATACCTCTCAGCAGTTTCCATGAAGACCCTTAATTGAACTAATCGATCAATAGCGACTCTGTGTTTGGAGAGGCCGTCAGGAAGAACCCACTCTTCCATAGACTTGGCAGGTACTGAGACATCAATGTAGAGCATTTGCAAAACATACTTCTTGGCCAAAGGTGGTAAGGACCTGAACTCAGAAAACGTATTACTACTGTGAGCAGATGACAATTAGATGATGACATATTGATAATTGAGCATTGAGTAGCAAGTGTAAAGACTATTGCAAGACAGATGAGTAAAGTATAGATGAAGTGTGGAGAATATGTATGAAGTAACCTAAACAACTTTGGGGACAATACATAAGCGTAAGTGGCATCTAACAAGGGACAAAGAGGACAATTGTGGATGTGGTAGTTGGTTAAAGAAGATGTTAAGCTGAAGGAAATATGATGAGAATGGTTTGTTCACTAATAAGAATACATGAGGTGTGCTGGTGTGCAGGTGTGGTTTTAAGACAAAACCAAGGGTGTACATATACAAATTTCAACAATAAGTCAATAACCCAACATGGATTTTGCAACAATAAGCTCAGCTCTGTCATTACCCAATTATTTCAACAAATTTTACTCTTAAACCAAACAGTAACCTTAATCTCTACCCTACAGATTGAACATTCAGTCAGTTGCCAAACTCAAAATCGAGAATCCAAGAGTTAAAAAGGATAAAGAGGGGAATTAGGTTGAAACCAACCTGAGAATGGCTTCGCAAATGAATGGGTTAGCGTAGAGCGTATCAAGCTTGACAGCAGGCAAAGAAGCCACCATGTCCATGAAATTCTTGGCTATTATCCTTACTTGCGGCATTTTATCTCGATCTTCTCATATACAAATTGCACCAAATGTTACCTGAATTTGCAAGAATAGACAGACTATAAAATACTAGTGGGCAGGGGCGGATCCAGGATTTGAGTAAAGGGGTGGCACATTAAGGAAACATATGCGGAGTTTTTCTTTTCATTGTAGTTGCATAGTTTGGTTCCAAGCATGTAGAAAGAGCCATACCAAGACAAAGTTGAGGAAACCTTTTTCTACTAAATTCAGGAAAGAAAAAACTGAACTGTTCTTTAACATGAACAGTTCCAGTCGAGCAATTGCTTCTTGCGAGACATTTTAAGATGGCATGGCCTGTGTATCGCCTAATAGCAAAAAAAATTGAGAAGTTGGGGAATGACGTTGGAGTGAAAAATAATGAAAGAGAATATCATTGTTACACTGATATTCAGAAAATCATTCAGTTCAGATAGGACATCCAAGGGAATACAAACAATCATGTGCAATGCCATTTGGGGATAACACAAGTAAATTGCTGTTAGTTATGGCCTAGAATACAATGTTAAGCTCCCTTAGAATCGCCATAAATTGCTGTTAGCTATCCCCTACCGGCTTATGGGATTCAGCTGGTAAAGAGACACCAGAACCCGCAACCCGATGATGTATAATGTACCTTTTTACTGGTTACTATGAAACTAGCAAGACCACAACCCTTGTCCAAAGAACAAGAACCAGAAAGGAGAAAGAAGTTCAGAACTTCTCACCCAGCAATAAAATTACTGCAGGCCAGTTCCCTAATGAGCCGAAGTGTGAATGGTCTGTGAGTGGTGCAGAAGCCAACAGTTTCAAAGCATCTTTAGTTTCGAGCAACTCCCGCTCCAGCTATCAGTAGAGAATGCTTCTTGTCAATAAGTCAAAAATGTAATATATGCTACAATAACGGCCACAATCTGTGGTAATAGCTCATCAGAATGTACAACAAAATTACATAAGTCAATCAAATATCAAACAATTATCATCATATCATCATCATCTGCACAATAATATGCATACAAAGTTTGTTAATTGTTTGACCGTTATGTGCACCAAGTAGTGTTGCTCCTATGTAATTAGATGTGACACGATTGGTTGTTAGGAATGCAAGATCAGGAGGAAGACATTACATATCCGAGGATTGTAAGTATCATAAATAAATCATAGTTAGCCAAAAACAAAAAGCTGAAAATATCAAACAATTAACAAACTAATAAATGAAATTAATGAATACAATCAAACTACCACAAATCGGCAATTACACAAATAGATTAACAAACTAATAATAACAATTAAAAAAATAACCAAACATTCAATAAAAAAAATCAATAATCAAATTTGGGGAAAAAGTTATGAACAAAGAACTGTGAACATACCGAACAGAAAGGCACCGAGGAGGCTGACGCGATGGCTGAGGGCGGCGAGGCGGCGAGGCGGGAGGGGTGGTTATGGGACTCACTAAATTTTACGAGTTCAACCAGCAGTAGTTCCACATCATCAAAGCATACTATTTGGTTATTTGGCAGGGGTGGTGAGAATAAATCCAACCGCAATAATGAACCGAAAAACCTACATTTTTAAGGTTCAATTAATTGAACTGTTTTGATAAAGCGGTGAACCGACTTATTAAATTTATCATGGACACGGTTTGGTTAAAGTTCGCAATTTTAGAAAAAAGGTTAACTGAACCGCACCGTTTAACAAAAAAGTGAGTGTGCCATGGGCAACACGTTGAGCATTGTCGTGGACACCAATATCACACCATGGCCTGCCCATAAAACTGGACATGCGTCCATGGTTGGAAGATGTGTTGGGAAATGTATCCTCGACAATAGTGCGATCATTATTATTAAGTCGACTGATCATCATTTACCGGTAATAATTGGCTTTAAATAGTTTGACATTACCGTCATCTGATGGTGATCAGTTGGTTTTTTAGGTCACACCTATAGGACAATACCCGGACTTTAAGTTAATAATTTGTATGGGATACGAATTTATTAATTTCCTTATAATGTACGAATTAATGAGAGATTTTGATCTCGGTATAATTTGATTATACGAGATTAAATTAGAATAAATGTTATTCTTAAATGGGAACGATAAAAGTTATCGTATTAATAGTTGTCGATTAATTACAATTGTGTTAACCTAATGTGAATGTCATTAGTCGATACTTAAGAGTTAAGCATTAATTTATAATCTTGTATTGGATACAATTTTATTAGACAACTAGCTCAATTTCCCGTGAAATTCACGGGACTTCTCTAACTCTGTTCTAATGATTAAATCATGTTTTTTTTATTGTCTAACTCTTTTTTAATGATTAAATCATGTTTTTATTGTTCTCATTCGACTATCTTATTGTTATAGCCGAGTGTTATTTTTTTCGCTTGACATTTATATAATATTTTTCTTAGTTTACAGTGATATTCTTTTACAACAATATTTTCAGTAATAAGTATTAATCATGAGCTTGGAGATAATCATTAGTGTTTAATTCTTATGAAATATGGCGAGAAAGGAATTCCCGGTTACATACTGGGAGGGAGCAGCAGGCCACTCCAATCGCATCTCAGATTATTTTCACAGTCACTGAAAGGCTTATTTGTTATGGACAGAGAAAATACAGTAGGAAACAGGTAGCTTTAATTTTATCTAAATCAGTGGAGGGTGCCCTTTGTTGTATATTGGATAGCTTTGTAAGTCATCTTTTCTTTTTCCCCTATATGGATGAATAAGAAAAGAAAATTTCTTGCAAAAAAAAATTATTGTTGTTTAATCGTCAAAATAGTTTTCACTTATTTTCTCTTAACCGTTTAATCAAATTAAATAAAATTTAAATGAGATGAGCTTACATAATAGATAAAATTACATACATATTCATAAAACAATCTCACTTAAAAATTTAAAAATATAAGACATGCTACCCTTTTAGCTAACTTCTCTTTAGAAATATAAGAAAATACTTTACTTACAACTTCCACTAAAGTGTCTATGACGATACTATAATCTATTGTACGTTACTTATACAATCCCCGACAAAAGGTCCAAGGCCGGCAGCCGGTGGGCCAGCCAAGGGTCTTGACTTGACTTTTGAGAAAAATAGAAGAAAAGTTCCAGCTATTTGGAGTCTGATCCTGAGCCGGTTGCCAACCGGCGGCTGGTGTCCAACTTCCATACTTAGCCAAATTTCGAGAAGTGTAGAATTCAAGTTTTGGGCACATCCTTGAGAAAGGACTCCCAGCCGGTAGCCAACCGGCAGCCGGCTCACCGGTTGGTGGTACCTGTACATTTGGAAAAGTGAAGGAAAAGGGAGATGTTGGATTTCGTGTTCTTAGCCGGTCCCCGACTGGCAGCCGGCCGGTCGGCTGAAAATCGTGCATCAAATGAAGAAAGTTTCAGAAGTTCACATTTTGACTCTTAGCCGGTTCCAGACCGGCAGCCGGTGAACCGGCTGAGAGTCAAGTTTCAGAAATTCGCACACTATATAAACCCGCGCTTAGTCTATTTTCATTGACGCAATTTTTACATAACTTTCACGCTTCCCTAGGGTTTTCTACTGTTCCATTGTTCTTCTTTTACATTCAAAAACACTATTCAAAATCATAATCTTTATTTAGTTCATAAAATCTTTTAGTGAATCTCTTAAGTTTATCATCCTTAGTTGGTTCTTATCTCTTTCATTAGTTTACATTTGGGATTTGGTTGTAATTTGGAGGGTTTGAGAAGACTCTTCTTTTGTAATCAAAGTTCTTCACTTTAATTAAGTTGTTGGTATAATCTTTCCTCTCTTTACTTAGTTATTTCATTTGTTTACGTTTTCTTTGTTCATTTGCTTACTTTTATCATATTCCAACATGTTTAGCATTTACTCTTCAATTGTTTACATGTTTGCTTTAGTTATGTGTGAGTAGATCCCTTACTAGGGTTAGGGGTGTGCTTTAGTTTGTTGGTAGTTATGAATCTTGCTTAGGGTTAGGCTTGGGTTCTCTTCTTTGCTAGGTCTTCACTATATGCATGTTATATGTTTGATGAAATGCCTCAACGACGGTTGGGCATGATTCTTATTGTTGTTTGTCTTTGACGATAGTCTAGGGCTTTCATGAACATGTATGTATGTTAAGTTGACCTTGTTTGTAGCGAGAGCTAAGATAGGGTTTGACTTTAGGTGAGTCAAATCGATAGACGAGATAAACCTAGGCCTAATATAGAGTAGACCTTAGACCCTTTTGCATGTTTTGTTACCAACCTACCATAGTAACCCCGACACTCTAGTATCTTTTATCCATCGACTTAATCTTAATACCTTTACTTTCATTGTTCTTTAGTTGTTAGTCATCTCTTTCACAAAACCCTATTACCCCCGACTTAGGCTTGAATTAGAACCAAACTATTCAATCATCCCCACCATCTTCGTGTTCGACCCCGAATTACATACTACTTGCTTTCGGGTTTTAAAAATGTGTTTGATGCCGGTAGTGATGGCAAATCCGGCCATCATTGAGAATTAGACAAAATCATTACATGTAACCCTATTTTTAAATAGACCTAAAAGGCTAGGGTCATTGAGAAGAGAAAAAGCATGGACTCACTTCCCACTTGAGCCGTGTAAGGGCTTGGGGAAGTAACCCTTTTTCTCCTCTTCTCTTTTATAAACAGCCTACATGCATCCATAAGTCACAAGTTGATTCTCTCATAAAAATAGTTAGTGAGAAAAATTAGTTTTTCTCTCTAAAATTTTAAATAAGTCTTATACTAATACTAAGAGTAGTATTTTAATGTAAGGATAATACTACAAACATAGTAAGATTATTGTAGTAAGTTTGACATTTGTCTTGGGTAAAATCAAAGGAGGATTTCTACACTTGAAATCTCGGTTCTTCCATCTCTAATAGCTCAAGATCGGTTTTTGGTAGGTGAACAAAACCGTGCCCATTGTGCCATTTTCCGCATTGTAAGATTTCGAACTTATTCTTGCATGCATATGATCCGAGTTTTATTTTATGAGTTAAATAAAACCTTACATATAAGATATGTTAATATTTTCTAGAAATTTGATTTCGTACAAGATGAAGATTGTCGTGTAATCCATGGCATGAACGATGATTCAGGGCGTGCCACCATGGCTGGACGTGCATCTTCAACGTCCCAACCATGGCAACAACAACAAATTCATTGTTCATCCAAGGCAACACAAAACGCGACAATCTCCGTCACTATTTACAGAAATCGCAACAATCGTTCAAGCAATTAACATGATTTTATCAACAACTAAACAAACTGACAACTAAATAAATTCAATTCATAAACAACACAACAAATTATAACAAATTAAATCTAGATAATTCATCCATTCATAAACTAATTGAAAATAAACAAAGATTCAATCTAATAAACTAATTTCTAACTAAAATAAGTTTACTAAACATATAATATTATGACTATAACAATTATACACAACAAAATACTATCGTATTTGCGACGGACAGTTCCGTCGCAAATCATGGGAATCCGTCGCAAACAGGACATTTGCGACGGATTTGCGACGGACACTGTCTGTCGCGTTTTTTTTGTCGCAAACAAAATTTTTGCGACGGATTCGTCTGTCGCAAAATTTTGCGACGGAATTGTCAAGGTTTGCGACGGACTGTCCGTCGCAAGAATTGATTGGCTTTGACCACAATGTCAAAGTCAGTCAAGATTTGCGACGGAAATTACGTCGCAGATCTTGACTAACTTTGACATTTTGGTCAAAGCCAATCAATGCTTTCCGTCGCAAATTCCTGTAGGTTTTTCCGGTTTCAGCTGTTTTTTCTGCTTCCCATTTCAGCTAAATGACTGATGTTAGCCAGTTTAAGCTCTCCAAACCTGCATAAAAGTGGATGATTTCAGCCAAAACAACCCAGCACACAAGAACTTGTCCGAGACAAGATTTTTAAAAGGTTTTTTCATTACTAAAAATAAGGTTTACATAGTTTCATTCAACTTAAAAAAAACTAAACATAATAAATATAAACAAACTAACCAACCTAATAAACTAATATAACCTATCTAACGGTGGTGTGAGTGGTCTGTGGGGTGATGAAATGGTTGGCCGACCTAGCATTGTCGTCACCGTCATCATCAAAGTCACGTCGTGACTGAGAAGGGCTTCCCGGGTTACAGCTTTGAGTAGAGAAGCCTTGTTGACTTACGAACTCTTCAATAGCCTTAAGTTTTTGAGATTGCTCGACTTCACGTTGCTTTAGTTGAGCATTCTCTTCAAGGACTCTGCCGACGATACCTTGGGTTAATAGTTGATGAGCCCAGATTCGGTCATTATTTTCCTTTCTTTTCCTCTCATTTCGACCCCGTTTCGCCCCCGTTTTACATGCTATTGCTCCTTTTTATGCCCGATATCTCTATTCTACATGTTTGGTTGCCATTTTGTAGGACTTGAGGTGGGAATGAAGAAACGGGAACAAATGAGTCGGAATCAAGGCAAAAATAGAAGAAAAGGTGAAAAAGGGCAAAATGGGTTCCTCAGCCGGTCGGCCGGCTGGGATCCCCTACACCCTATGCATTACGAAGAATTTTCAGAAGTTTGGTTTTGGGTTCTCAGCCGGTGCCCAACCGGCAGCCGGCTGACCGGCTGGGACCCCCTTCTCACACTTAGCCATTTTTTCTCATCTTAAGAAGTCAGTACCAGCTATCAAGGCCCTCAGCCGGTGGCCGACCGGCAGCCGGTCCACCGGCTGGGGATGAGGCTATCATTGAAGAATTTTTCAGAAGTTCGTGTTTTGACTCTTAGCCGGTCTCAGACCGGATGAGAGTCATTTCCCAGATTTTCGAGCACTATATAAACCCACACTTAGTCTATTTTCAGGAACGCACTTTTTAGAAAATTTTCACACATCCCTAGGTTTTCTACTGTTTCATTGTTCTTCTTTTTACATTAAAAAACTCAACTCAAAATCATAATCTTTCTTTAGTTCATATAATCTTTTAGTTAATCTCTTAATTTATCATCCTTAATTTGTTCTTAGCATCTTCATTAGTTTACTCTTGGGGATTTTGATTGTAATTTGGAGATTTTGAGAGAACTCTTCAACTTGTATCCAAGTTCATTCCTTTTTCATTGTTAATGGTATAATCTTCTTCTACTTTACTTTGTTATTACATTTACTTTAAGTTCTCTTTATCAATTGTTTACCTTTACTTATTCCAACATGCTTAACATTTATTCTTCATTTGTTTATATGTTTTCTTTAGTTATGTGTGAGTAATTCCCTTGCTAGGGTTAGGGGTGTGCTTTGGTGGGTTGGTAGTTATGAATCTTGCTTAGGGTTAGGCTTGGGTTCTCTTATTTGCTAAGTTTTCACTATATGCATGTTATTTGTTTGATGAAATGCCTCAACGACGGTTGGGCATGATTCTTATCGTTGTTTGTCTTTGACGATAGTTTAGGGCTTTCATGGGCATGTATGTATGTTAAGTTGACCTTGTTTATAGCGAGAGATATGATAGGGTTTGACTTTAGGTGAGTCAAATCGAAAGACGAGACAAACCTAGACCTAACATAGGGGCGACCTTAGACCCTTTTGCATGTTTTGTTACCAACCTACCCTAGTAACCCCGACACCGTAGTTCCTTTTATCCATCGACTTAATCTTAATATCTTTACTTTCATTACTCTTTAGTTGTTAGTCATCTCTTTTAAAAACCTATTACCCCGACTTTGACTTAAATTAGAACTTAGCTAAACGATTATCCCCACCATCTTTGTGTTCGAGCCCGACTTGAGTACTACTTTTGTTGGGTTTTATAAATTCTTGTTTGATCACGGGTAGTGACGGCAAAAACCCGTCATAAAAATGGCGTCGTTGCCGGGGATGGTGCTAGAGATCGTTTAGTTTAGTTTTAGTTTTTAGCCTTAGTTAGTTGTGTTTTGTTTGTTTTGTTCAAGCTTTGTTAGTTTATTTGTAGAGTGGTTGTTATTTTTACTCTCCCTAGTGCCTAAAAAACACTAGGACGACTAACTTTTGTGCCAAGTTTTATGCCAAGTTTTATGCCAAGGGGTGATTCATCTTCTCTACTTTCAAGTTCCGAATCGGAAAGACTTTTTTGAGCCTTAAGGAACCGGACTCTAGCAAGAGTGAGAATTGCTTCCCAAGCTTCTACTAGCCAAAACAACCCCCTACTTCACCCGAACTACATAGCCCAAACCAAGACATTCCAAGCCCGACATCCGAAAACTTCGACAACCCATTCTATACAACGGAGACCGAAGGAGAATCACCACCACTCACACCTCACATCCAAAATCTACCACAACTCCACATCATGGCCGCTTTAAGAGACCACAACCGTTCCAACCATAATGACACCACAAATCCCATAAACTTTGGCAACCTTGTGCCACAAAACTTTGAAATTCACCCGTCTCAGATGAGTTCTATCGAAAAACATGCCATTGGTGGGGCCTCTCACGAGGATGCCCACGGACACTTGAGGAAATTCAAAGGCAAAGTTGCTATGATCAAAAAGACCGGAGTTCCGGAGGAGACATTGAGGTTAATGCTTTTCCCATATTCACTAACGGACAAGGCGGACCGTTGGCTAAACATCCATCCTCCCAATACTTTCACCACATGGGATGATTTAGCCAAGGCCTTCCTTGCAAAATATTATCCATCCTCAAAGACCGCTATGATTCGTAATGAGATAACCCAATTTCAACAAGATGAGGGGGAGAGTCTAGGAGAAGCATGAGATAGGTATCAAGACCTTCTAGCTAGGTGTCCTCATCAAGGGATCCCTACATGGTACACTACCCAAACATTCTTCAAACGCTTCTCCCTCGCACCAAGGAAATGGTCAATGCATCGGCGGAGGGAGTTTTGATCACCTCCCGGATGAGGAGGGTACGGAGCTTATAAAGAAAATTGTGGACTCCGAGGAAAACTACGGGATAAGGGGAATGTGTTGAGGAGGAGTAGCAAGTACCCCAATGTAAGCCTCTCCAATTCTTAGGCTAATGAAGAAACGAATGCAAAGATCGATTTGTTAACAAAGAAGTTGGAAGAGTTTACAAAAGGGGCAACAAGCAAAGCTAGTGGGAGTCACACCCCCGGGATGTATCAAGTCAACAATGTTGTTTCGTGTGACTTATGCGGAGGTAGTGGACACACGTTTCAGGTGTGTGCAAATAATTCCTTTGAGGGAAGTGGAAGTGAAGAAGAGTTGTATACCTTTCAAGCTTTCAACAATTCGAGGAACCAAAACACTTTCAACCCAAATTCCAATTACTACCATCCGGGCATACGAGGGATCCCCCACCTAAGCTACAAAAGTACCAATGTTTTGAACCCACACCAACTCACACAACCCCAAACCCAAAATCCCCCCCGGATTCCAACCAAGGGGTGGAAATTTTAACCCAAGAAACAATTACCAAAACCAAAGCTTTTATCAAGGGAACAAAATCAATCAAGTCAATCAAGGCTTTCCTCAAAATTTTCATGATCCCAACTTCAACAACAACTACAACCAACAAAACTTCAACCCACCAAGCCAAAACTACAACCAACCTCCATTCCAAAACAACTACAACGATCCAAACCCACAATAAAACTTCAACAACAACCAAAATTTCAACAACCCAAATTTCATTCAACAATTCCCAACAAATACCCATAATCCCAACTTCAATAACCAAATGCCAAAGGGGAACTCTCAAGTTGGGGGCCCAAGGAACCCTTTGCCCCTTACTAATACCCCTTCACCAAGACCCATCAAGTGAGACTCAAGTGGGAGAATTACTCAAACTTGTGAAGAATATGCAAATAACCCACAATCAAAAGATGATGAACTTGAGGAATGCGAACCAAAAGGAGATACGAAAGATGGAGGTTAGAGTCGCTTCCCAAGCCTTGGCCAATCCTCAGAGGCCTCCGGGTGGTTTCCTAGCTCAAGGTCAAAGCTCAAGAGACGCTACAAAACCTCATGGAGTTAATGCAATTATGACAAATGCCCAAGAGCAACCGATGCTTGAAACCAAGAGTAGCGGAGGAAAATCTTCACTTGAACAACTCATGACGGTTTTGGGGGTGAAGTTGGAGGTGATAGTGAGGAGGAAGTAATGGTGATGATGCCCATTGCTTCCCCGTAAGCTAATTACCGAAATGGGATGAATGGAGATCAATTTGTGATGGAACAAATCATGGATCTTCCAAAGAAGAGGAGTGATGAAAGGAAAGTAAATCTTGAGAAGGAAAAAGATGTGATTGACGAAGAGTCCGAATATGAAGAGAGGATCATTGAGAAAAGAGTTTGTTAGTTCTTTCGGAGAATTACTAAAGGAGATCCTCGTTGTGAGGAGTTGATGAGACTAGTTGAAGAGGTGGAAGTAACAATCCCCTCACAAGAAGAGAAGAGAGAAGTGCATGCAATTTCATTGTCCGCCAAGAAAGTCCCAAGGGCCCTACCGATCAAACTCGAAGATCCGGGTAGCTTTTCGATAAATTGCTATGTCGGGGGGAAGAAAATCGAAAATGCATTATGTGATTTGGGAGCAAGCGTGAGCGTTATGCCACTAGCAATGGCCAAGAATTTGGACATCAAGAATTTGTCCCCCGCTACAACCTCTATCACTCTTGCGGATGGTACCGAGAAACTTCCTTTTGGGGTACTCGAAGATGTAATTGTCAAGGTGGGGAACCTATCCATCCCCACCGACTTCTTGATATTGGATGTCCCCATGGGTAATAACTCTTTCGTGATACTTGGTAGGCCATTCTTGGCCACCGAAGGAGCTACTATCGATGTGAAAAGAGGAAGGCTATCATTCCAAGTGGGAAAAGAAGTGACGGAGTTTGGACTCCCGGAAGCTCCCGGTACAAGTTACAAAGTAAGTAATGTTGACATGGTTGCATGTGTGATGGTGAATGATGTCCCTATGATACTTGATGAAAAGGGAGTCATGGAAAGTATGACTTTGGAAACTGGAAGTAAAGGATTGAATAAGCTAGCTACTACTTTGAAGAGTGAGGATGCTAGTTTTGCAAATGACAAGTTGTTTGTTCCGGAAAAGAGGCACCACAATGGAGAACAAGAAAAGTCAAATTGTACTAGTTTCTTTAAGGATCCCGTGGTTGAAAAAGGGGACTTAAGGGAACTCCTTGCCTGAAAAGATGTCAAAGTTCAAAGGTTGACGATGTGTGAAGCGGGATTCGCCCATGAAAGCAAGGTTGAAGCTTCGGCCGAGGCCTTTGACCGTTTCCTAACGTCCTTGGCTAGCATGGACGAAGTTTCTGTTCACAAAATTTGAAGATTTATCGTGTAAGGTTTGGTGGAGTCACTAAATAACCACCGTTTGTAAGTATTTGCTTTATGTTTTTCATATAGCTTGCATTTTAGTTTGCATTCTAGTTTGCATTTGGAAATTTGGAAATGAGATTGCTTGTTTAATTTTGACTTGTGAGAGTGGTCATCTTGTGGTGGGTAGACTTGGTTAGGCATATTTGATGTAATTCCTTTTGATAAAATGATTTTCATTGTGTAAGTTAAGTTGTTTTACGAATGGTGTATAGGGGCTCTGAGCCTGTAGGCCGGCTGCCGGTCGACCACCGGCTCAGAACCCCAAATGCACCTTCTGTTTTTTACGACTTAATTTTCCAGATTATAGGAATTTAGGGAAAAAGGGCTCTCAGCCGGCACAGGACCGGCAGCCGGTAAACCGGCTAGAAGTCCTTAATGCTTCATGAGAGAAAGAAGAAAAGTGAAGAGAAGAGGCAACCAACCGGTCGGCCGGCAGCCGGTCCGCCGGCTGGGAGCCCAAATTGAAGAAAGGAAGAGAAGAAGAAAAAAAGAGAAAGAGAAAAAGGAAGCACGAAGAAAGGGTAACCAGCCGGTCGGCCGGCAGTAGGTCTGCCGGCTGGGAGCCCAGTTGAGAAGAAAGGAAGAAAAGAAGAAGGAGGGAAAGAAGGTGAAGAATAAGCATCCAGCCGGTAGGCCGGCCACCGGTCAGCCGGCTGGAAGCCTTTTATGCAAAGGAAGTGAGGCAAGGAGAAAAAAGAGAAGGAAAGTGAAGAACGAAGAGGAAAGGGCTACTAGCCGGTCCGCCGGCAGCCGGTCCGCCGGCTGGGAACCCTTTTATGCACTATTTGCGGAGAAAACAAGAAGAATTAGAGGATGGGGCTATAAGCCGGCCGGTCGGCCGCCGTTGCCAGACCGGCTTAGAACCCCCTGTACCGTGTCTTATAAAAGAAAAATGCCCCCATTTTCACCTCATTTCCTCCCATTTTCAGATTTTCCCTTCCCTCTCTACCTTCCCTCCCTACAAAAACTCCATCCCCTTGCCAAACACTGAGAGAATGAGGGTGAGGCCTAACCAAGCCTCCTACCTCCTCCCTGTAGAGGCACCTCCTGAGGGCACTTCTTCCGACCCTCCTGCGACCCCAGTTTTCACCAGAGACCAGCGTATGCCCACCACTAGTGGCCTTGTATTCCAGCAACCTTCTCTCCCTATACCACCATTCGGCGTCCCCAACTTTTTCCAGGGGTCTTCTTCTAGCTCTGCGCCTCCTCCTCCTAGCCATGTTCCTCAAACGATCGTGGATTTCATGGCTCGCATGGATTTGAGACATCAGGAGACGGTTGAGCGGCGTGCACTTGAGGACATACGCTACAGTGATACCTGCGCGAGATTGGATTACTTGTACCATGATCATGCATTGGGGAACTTCTCTACTTATGATCGTGGCATTCAGCAGGGGTACTGTCACAGTTCTGGCCACCATCCTTCCTACTACATGCCACCTGATGCAGAATATGTTCGCTCTGCCGATCCTCATTTTGCCAGAGAGTTACATGTTGCTCCAGACTACTATTCTAGGCCGGTTTTTCCCCCCGTGCGTGAGGGAGAGAGATTTGGGGCCCGCCAGCGCACTGACGCGCCTACTCAGTCCTTTGCAGCTGCTTCCGCTTCTGGGTTCTCCAACGAGTACTTCGTGAACCCGGATGATTACTTGCATGTTGAGGGGCATGGAGATGGCCGTGGAGAGGCCGGAGACGAGTGCGGTGGGGACTAGTGAGAGGTTGTTGATATCTTTGCTCCCATTTCAAAATCCAAAAGCAAGTACTGTTGGAGGAAGTGTCCTCGACAATAGTGTGTTGACATAATTAAAACTCATTTGAATGAAACACAACTGGGAGTGTTACTCTTTTAAAGTCAACTGATCAACATTTATCGATAATGATTGGCTGTCTAGAGTTTGACATTATCGTCATATGATGGTGGTGATCAGTTGATCCCTTAAGGTCATATCTTTAGGGAATTCCGTCTCAATAGAATAATTAATTAATATTGTATTGGATACAAATTAATTAATAACTGGAAATTTTGGAAATAATTTTATATGACGAATATTTTTATAATGGGATTGTAATAGTAATTAAAGTCAAAGTAATAAAATTGTTTTATTACTCGGTTTTATTTATTCGTTTAGGAAACGATTAAATTAAGAATGAACACGGTTGATCATAAAATTACAAAGAGTTGTAATTAAATTATGACATTACATTTTTGTACAAAAATAATTTCGAATTATTAGTGTATTTATTTAAATGTAATAAAATTTGTAAATTATGAATTTTAATAGTTAAAATTGCACAATTAACAAATAGGGTCATGTGTTATGAGACATGTGTGACATGTTACAAATTAACACAACTGACAAAGATAAAATGGGTCCATTTGGTGCCCCATTTCAGCCGTGATATTGTATGTATGTGTGTGGATTGAGTGTATAAATTAGCAAATGATAGTGTGTGTAAGTGAATAAGGTGATGGTGTGTAAGATACACAAAGCATATGTGTAAGGAATATTGCTCACTTTATGTAAGAGCACAAGAGGCATGCATAGGCCATCTTGGCTTATGTTGGCCGGCCAAGAGTGAGCAAGTGAGCTCACCTTTGCTCTTTAAATACACCAACACACACCTCATATCATTACTAGTTTTGGCCAAGTCTTTTGGTGCTAACACAAAAACATACTACAAACCTTATTCTCATATTTTCTTTAGTAAAATAGTTTTTACTAAGAAAGTTATTATTTCCATATTAATAATATTAAGAGTAATATTATTATTATCTCTAGTTAACTAATACAGTTTTCTAGTAACAAAATTGTGTTGGTTTGAGATCGGGTCCTTGATACGCACCTTTAGGAGACGATTTTTGTTAGATCGTTTAAGGGTAATTTCGTTGGATTGAAGACTCAAATAATAGGTGATTATTGCGTATAAACCTTCTAAAACCAATGTAAGGACTACTAATCTTATGATATCATCATGCATGCATAAGATCTAATTAAGTTTTATGACTAAACTTAAATAAATTAAACTCACATTAGATTTGAGTATAAAATAAGGGAACTTAGTTTCCAACAATTGGTATCAGAGCATTACGGTTGTTGCATGCATGATCGGATTCATGTTTTATGTTAAAATCGGTTTAACATACACATTTCGAAAATTTCGAAATTATTGTGTTTATTATGATAAATCACAAAATAATTTTGCATGTTAAAGTTTCTGTTTCTAAAATGGTTTTAGGACATAAAATTAATTTTATGGATTTTTATTGTTCATTTTTATATTTATTTGTATATTTTGTAGTTTAAATCGGTTTTAAACAACAATTAATGAGAAAAATAGCTAAAAATAGTTTCTGGCCGAGATTTTTTGATATGTTCTCACATGCATATTTAATATATTGTATATGATTTTTCGTAAGAAATGGAGTTAATATGCATGGATTATGAATTTTATGAGATAAATAGTCATAATATGAGCAAAAATGGGTATATATGGTTATATTTCGAATTTAACCTTAAAAATTTTATGAGAAGTCACATGCAATATATAAAATACCTGTATAAAGTTTTGGATTTATTGGACTTATTTTGCATGATTAATGATTTTTATAGTAAAAATCGTATTAATAGTGACTTAAATTCGACTTTAACAGTTATAGTTGGAATTTTGCCATAAAAACTTTAAACAATGTCACATGCAATATTTAAAGTATGTATGTAAGTTTTGGGAATTTATTCCCAAGTGATGCATGATTTATGATTTTAATGGTTAAAATCGGATAAATAGTGACTTATTGTGTTAAAAATAGTTAATCTTAATATTATGGCATGAAATTTTACCCATAGATGTCTTATATGATAGGAACATCAGATCTAAAAGTTGGATATCAAAAAATTTCTGTTTTTATGATTATTAATTTTTAATGAGTTAATTAGCTAATAATCGTAATTTATGAGTCGTAAAAATAAAATTTCGGGTATGGTCTGTAATTTTTGGTCATATTCAGATATATATATATATATATATTTTAGGATGACTAAAATTTTATGGCAAATTATTGCAAGTTTTTATAATTTAAATCGGATTTTAAACCATAAAAACGGCTTTTATACGATTTATTTAAGAAATAAACCATAAACATATGCAAAAGACCATTTTATTAATTTCTGAATTTTTAGAAAATTTCCAGAAAGTTTAAAATTTTTTGAATTTTAAATTTTGAATTTTATTAACTCATTTGGCCGTATTTTGTTTATTTTTCCCGAAAATACAAGTAATTTATGAACAATAATGCAAAATCAAGTTAGATCATGATCAAATATTAGTAAAGACTAAACATTGATTCCTAAAGTGAGTTAGGATGATTAACTTGGACATAAATGAGATTTATGTAATTTTGATGATTTTAATAGTTAAAATCGCGCATATCCGTAAAACCATAAACAAATATGAGATATTTGCTCCCATAAGGCGATTTGGCATTAAAAATTGAGCATGTGCATACATATTTTATTATTGCAATTTATTTAATATGAATGTCATATTTTGAATGTTATTTATATAATTTGGAATTATGTAATTTTTCTTAGTATGGCCTTAGTTTTAATCAATATTACCCGTAATGAAAGGGAATATTGATTCGGTTGTAATTTATGTGATCTCGTATCACGGGTTTGTAATTTAAATTTTCAGTTTTACAATAGAATAGTTGTATTATTTTATTGTAATTCCGGAGATCCAAAAGACGGTGCCATACGGAAAGGAGTTCCGACAAGACGGTGTTTTCTTGAATGGCGTGTCAATAAAGTTCAAGGGACCATGGAGTTGGTTTCCGAATTTGTAATAGTTAATTAGTTTTTACTATTACTAGGAAGGCCATACTAGGATTTTATTGCTTTATTTGCTTTTACTTTTGCATTTTAATATGTTTGCATGCATAGCCAAATCGCCATGAACATGCATATTAGTTTAGATCGTTATAAACGACCGTGTCAATTATAATTATCGAGTTCACCAATTTAATTCGCTTAAAGGAGATAGATAATAAATTGACAAGACCTCTATATTAAACAAACAATTGAGGATTAGCCTTACCAAATAGTAGAACCCATGAGCTTCTATTTCGTGGGGTGGTGCTAGTCCAGTGGGCAGTACGAACCTCATTACGTAGGATAAGTGGGGCAATGGGGTGGATTCAGTCCAGTGGGCGGATCGCATCCCGATGCAATTGAAATTTGGTTTGTACTCAACGGAAGTGTAGAGGACCAGTGGTCAATGTGTTCCGGGCTAAGATGTATAAATTATGATTTGTCATCAACCAAGAGTTCTAAGGTAGAACCGGTTTTAACCCACCAAACCATATCATTGGGTCGGAGTTCCAGTGGTTCACGATTTCGATAGTATGGGTTTGGGTCTTGGAATCATTTATAAAATTGGATAGAGGTCATTTTATAGATGCATCAACTTAGTAAATATAAGTTAAAATGAAAATTAAAACGATTAGCATTTAATTTCTTCATATGTTTAAAATTTTGTAGTCTTCGAATCAATATCAATCATGACTACTTCCACTACTACAAACACTTCATGGTTACGTTCCTTCATGGATCGTTGTAAGCTAGAAAAGAATGGGGCAAACTTTGCCGATTGGGATGCCCAACTATTGTTAGCGGCAGAGGGAGACGGTAAGACCGAATTCCTCATTGAAGAATCACCTCCTGAACCTGCAGAGAATGCCACCGCCGCAGCAAGACGACCTTATGATACTTATCAGAAGGATTCTGCGGCAATCAAAAATGTTTTGATCTTCTCGATGGAGCCGGAACTCCAAAGGAGTGCCATAAAGATTGGCACGGCCTATGAGATCTACTCCAGGCTTGTGACAATGTTCTCAAAGGCTTCGAGAATTGTCCAATACGAGGCGGCATCGGCTTTCTTTGATCTCAACCTTAAGGAGGAGCAAAAGGCTAGCCCACATGTGCTCAAGTTAATTGAGCATGTAGAAACCCTAAGGATGAATCAAGTGGACATTCCTAAAGAACTAGTGATTGACAGAATCCTACACTCCTTGTCTAAGGTGAAAACTTATGTACAATTCCGGGTGAATTTCAACATGAGAAACCAAGACATCTCTCTCGATGAATTGCACAATATGATCGTGCAAGCTGAAAGGGATATGGGACTAAATGTTAGTGCCCCTAAGGATGTGCTCAACATTAATGTTAAGAGCAAAGGAAAGTTCAAAAGGAAGGGTAAGGCAAAGGGGAAGCAACCTTCCAAAGGTTCAAAGAAAGTGTCTTCTGAGGCAAGCACCTCCAAATCCAAGAAGAGCCCTCATCAAGGGGCCAAATGCTTTTACTGCAATGGCAAAGGACATTGGAAGAAGAACTGTTCCAAGTATCTCAGCGATCTCAAAGCTGGGAAGATTCTTCCAGTTGGTACGATAACTATCCCGATTTTATGTTAATCTCAACTAATGTATCATGATACAAGTTGTAAAATGAATGCTCTTCTTACTTGAATTAGGGCATGAAAGCAAAGATAAGGGAAAGGAGAAACAAGCTTGATGGATCAAGGGAACTAAGAGTAGCTCCACTCGGGATGATCAAGGAGCTTTGTTTTTCACTTATTTTGCTAGTATTTCAAGTGTTGTGTGAACAATTTAAAGCCTGTGTTTTATTTCCTTGTTGGACAAGGAAAGGATAATCCTTGAACAATTGGTTGTAATTTGGATAATATAGTGACTTGGCTTTCAACCCAAGTCACTATCGGTTTTATAATTATGTTCTTGTTTAGTTTAACATACACTTGCAAATCTTAAACATAAAATAGAATTGATTGTCACATTTCAATGTATGACCATTGAAACCGAATAGGTATAAGATACCCAATTCAAATCAAATCAAAATCAAATTAAGTTTAGAACTCAATTAAAAGGAAAATTTATCAACCATCCAAAACTATCTAAGCTTTAAATCGAATAATTTCTGTGATAAATCATAAGGGCACAAAAACCAACATCAAAGTCATTGCTTGTGGCATTAGTGGCTATCTTTGGTAATAAAACGAGGTTATTATTACAATGATAGAGTGGGAGAAATTTAAAATGCCACAAATAGCAAATGATTTTGATTAGCACAATGGATATGATCTATTAGTGAATAGTAGGATTTATTGTGTTTTGGTTATGTGAAAGATAAGAAGGAAGATTAAGTTGTGGATAGGATCTACGATTTAAGAAAATCTACACCTTATGATTGTAAAAGGTAGATTAGGCTGTGGATAAGATTCTACGCCTTATCATCCCAAAAGTTGTGGATAAGCCCAAAGGTTGTAGATAAGATCTACGGTTTGGTAAAAATTTACGCCTTATATCCCAACGGCCCCAGCCCTGGGGATACTTCAAGAATAAATTCTTGAAGTTTGTAAGGAAAAATTCTATACATGGATAAGATCCATGATAGAGTCCTCGTACAGTACAAGATAAGATAAATGTGGGGAACTGAAAGTTCCCACACACAGAAATTGTACACCATAAGAAAAGACTCTTATAGAAACTACGGGAGGACACTCGAAGAAAATTATTCAAAAGATTTTGCAAAGGCTCAAGAAAGGGTTCTTGGATTTAGATGGTGATCTAAATGTGTCAATGCAAATTCTAAAGACCATGAAATTTATAAGACATACATGCTAAGAAATGAGATTTATTGGGAAAGGCATATGTTGACATGTGGATGCCAGCAATCTACAAAGTTAAGGGTAACCTTGTTGAAAGTAGTAAGGTAATTCATTGAGAATGAATTCAGTAAACTCAATAACCATTTTTCAAAAGGGTATTTGAAAAGGATGTGACTATTAGCACATATGGTTGAAGTCCCAACCATTTCAATTCATTAAATGTTAAGGAACATTGAATTGAGTGGGAGCTTTATGATTTACGGTTAAATGTAAAGTTCAGTGGGAGTTCTCGCTCCAGGATTTGAAGCTATTGAGTCATGGGTATGACTTCGGGATCTTCAGAATCAGGCAAGAACAAGAGTTTAGTGGGAGTAAACATTATCTAAAACAACTCATTGCTCGTTTGGAATGAAGCATTGATACTCATGAAAGGTACACGAGTTTTTGGTTCTAGATGACATATTGATATGAATTAAATCTAATTGAACATGGGATGTTTAGTTGAGATTATAAGAGACATCTTGTTATTAGTGTTAAGGTTGTTCATGGAGATGAAGATAGTATAACCATGATGGGATCATGGAAATTTATCGAACCTTAAGTACTATTGTTTACACGTTTAAATCGCTAATGTTTCCGCCATTAGTTTAATCGTGTAAAGTGGATGCACACAGCTTACAGGACAACCCGTTGAGCAGGTGTTAAACCAATGATTAAACCTTGATCAATTGTCAAAGTATTCTCCAATGAAGATGAAAGACAAATTCAAGATCTTGGAAGATAACTTAGTCGTATGGTAAAAGGTTTGCAACGACTCAAGTTCCAAGACACCAAGCAAAGATTTGTGATAATTTTTGGCTTGCATTCATTGACTATGCATCTCAATGACTTGTATTTTAACTACATGGTCATCACAAGATTCTACAAAATGTGTAAGTTCACAAATTATGTAAAGGCATTGCTGTGGCTGGGAGTTACACAATGCACATAATCTTATTCGCTAGTCATGAGAATGACTTGTCTCTTTCAGAGGAAAGATCAATGTATGGATATGATCCGCAAAGTGAACGATCGCACGAACCGTGGTAAACCTGGTTTACTCAAAATGAAGATAATTACAATTTTAAGGGATGTAAACGAGAGACCCTAAAGCTGATTGTAAATTAAATGGTGTTCAAAGGTTGACCACTTGGATGGTGTAATCCACTAATTGTTTGAGTTATTTATAACTCACGAAAGGTCAAGTAAAATTCAAATGGGATGGTAAGACCATATTGAACCCCATTAAAGTGAATTGAATTATCATGACCTCGCCCCTAGTTGCTTAAGTGAGGTGACATCTCAATGCAACCGGATGTGTGATGCGATTGATGGCGAGTTCAATTGCCATAGAGTCATACAGGATGACTAATCGATCACCTAGGCATAGACATGTTAAGACACATTTGCCGGGCTAAAGACCGCTGATAGAGCTCTGGCGTACTCTTATTAAAAGACTGCCTGGTCGTGGCGGGAGCATCTATCGTGTTTCACATGAGTCAGTTCTTGGACTAATGACTGTTCTCAGAGGTGGCACACTTTTCAGATTAACTTTGATTTATGTCCTAACACCTTCGTAACTGGGGTTTATAAGGACATATTTTGGGTTATGATGGGCTGTGGCCAGCCGGAAGGAATGAGTCGATTGGGAATTGTCCATCCCTTGTCAGGGTTGAGAAATATCTCTAGGCCACTCGAGGAGAATAATAACTAGAAATGCGTGGCCACGCTCGGAAAGTATCTATGGTAGATAATTCCGGTCAGTAGTTATAAACTCCAGATCGAGATAAACCACTCTAGATTTTAATCAATTGCCGGCACGACCTGAGAGGACGCCATGCATTGAGTGGGAGATAGTAATAGGGCAAGAGAATTGGTAACACACACTTGTCTCGGACAAGTGGGAGATTGTTGGAGGAAGTGTCCTCGACAATAGTGTGTTGACATAATTAAAACTCATTTGAATGAAACACAACTGGGAGTGTTACTCTTTTAAAGTCAACTGATCAACATTTATCGATAATGATTGGCTGTCTAGAGTTTGACATTATCGTCATATGATGGTGGTGATCAGTTGATCCCTTAAGGTCATATCTTTAGGGAATTCCGTCTCAATAGAATAATTAATTAATATTGTATTGGATACAAATTAATTAATAACTGGAAATTTTGGAAATAATTTTATATGACGAATATTTTTATAATGGGATTGTAATAGTAATTAAAGTCAAAGTAATAAAATTGTTTTATTACTCGGTTTTATTTATTCGTTTAGGAAACGATTAAATTAAGAATGAACACGGTTGATCATAAAATTACAAAGAGTTGTAATTAAATTATGACATTACATTTTTGTACAAAAATAATTTCGAATTATTAGTGTATTTATTTAAATGTAATAAAATTTGTAAATTATGAATTTTAATAGTTAAAATTGCACAATTAACAAATAGGGTCATGTGTTATGAGACATGTGTGACATGTTACAAATTAACACAATTGACAAAGATAAAATGGGTCCATTTGGTGCCCCATTTCAGCCGTGATATTGTATGTATGTGTGTGGATTGAGTGTATAAATTAGCAAATGATAGTGTGTGTAAGTGAATAAGGTGATGGTGTGTAAGATACACAAAGCATATGTGTAAGGAATATTGCTCACTTTATGTAAGAGCACAAGAGGCATGCATAGGCCATCTTGGCTTATGTTGGCCGGCCAAGAGTGAGCAAGTGAGCTCACCTTTGCTCTTTAAATACACCAACACACACCTCATATCATTACTAGTTTTGGCCAAGTCTTTTGGTGCTAACACAAAAACATACTACAAACCTTATTCTCATATTTTCTTTAGTAAAATAGTTTTTACTAAGAAAGTTATTATTTCCATATTAATAATATTAAGAGTAATATTATTATTATCTCTAGTTAACTAATACAGTTTTCTAGTAACAAAATTGTGTTGGTTTGAGATCGGGTCCTTGATACGCACCTTTAGGAGACGATTTTTGTTAGATCGTTTAAGGGTAATTTCGGTGGATTGAAGACTCAAATAATAGGTGATTATTGAGTATAAACCTTCTAAAACCAATGTAAGGACTACTAAATCTTATGATATCATCATGCATGCATAAGATCTAATTAAGTTTTATGACTAAACTTAAATAAATTAAACTCACATTAGATTTGAGTATAAAATAAGGGAACTTAGTTTCCAACAAGTACTCCCTTAATCCAAATTTCTCATTAGTTTTGCATTTTTCATATTCGCATGCATTTAGAGTAGCTAGTTAGCTTAGATAGTTTGTTTTAGTTTTATTGTCATCATTTCACATCATTAGTGTACTAGTATGTAGTTGTATCCATATAAATGCATTAGTTTCCCTTTTTGTAATATATTGTCACGTATAGTTTGCATTCATGTAGTTTAGAGCATTTAGGTTTGCATCTTAGCTTAGTTTTTTGTTTTTCTTTTATTTTCTTTATTTTTGTTTTTATTGTTTTCAAAAAATCAAAAATCCAAAAAATTGAAAAACAAAAAAACTTCAAAAACATGTTATTTTGTTTTCGGTTCTCCTCCTCACATTATGCACATAGATAAGTGTGGGGAGGAAGAACCGTTTCTTTCAAAAAACCCAAAAACAAGTTTTTCCCTTTCTTAAAAATTTGAAAAAAACCAAAAAACATGTTGTTTTCGTTCTTTTTCTTCATTTCCCACTTGCACTTTGTTTCATTGAGGACAATGTAAATATTAAGTTTGGGGAGGGAAAATATCCACCTTGTGAATATTTCTTTGTTTTTGTAAATATGAAAACTTCAAAAAATACCTAAAAATCGAAATCTCTTGAAAAAATTTCAAAAACATGTTTTTCCTTTCCTTTGTTTATGTCCCTTAGTTGCATTGTATATATATGTTTGTTTAACTAACAAGTGGCAGAAGCAACAACAGTCTAAGGCATTAGGAGAATGAAGACGCTTGATATACTCTTTCCTACTTCTTTCTCTCATTCCCTCTTTCTTTTTATGTTGATAGCATGAAGGAGAACGGGATTTTTGTGCCTTGGATGTTCCTTTAGGGAACTTGTGGTTGTTGCTGATGATGTGCTGCTAAATTAGTCGATGTGTTGTTTCATGCTTGTTATTAGTTTAGTATAGTTTCACATGCCTCCCTTTTTCATAGTTTTGTGAATATGTGTTAGTCGGTTTTTCTCTTTTGCATTTGTTTGTAAATATGCATAGGAGGTTGAATAGTGGAGGATATATGTCGTCAATGATGATAAATGTCTTGCCTGTGTCTTATCCCTCCTAATAGCTTGCACCTCTTGATGTCACCTTGTTAGGGTTCTTGCTTGCAAGGACCCGGAAGTCTAGGCTTAATGACCGAGTATCGACCACCATGTGAGACCGTGTTAGACCTTAGACTTGACCTAGGACCGACATTAGCTACTCAAATGTGAGGATAGAGCCTCATTTATGGTCGGCCTATCAAACCGACTCAGATTAGGACTGTGAGTAGTCCTCCTTACGTGGTATGTTATGTCAAAACGCATAAGTATGGCGCTCATTCCTTGATTCCGTGGTTATGTTCATGTGCATGTGAGACAACTTTTGTTCAAAATAAATCAACTTCGCATTTGCCAAATTAGCCTTGTTTTGACCCTTGCACCTTATCCCGTCTTTTTGATTAACCACTTTGAGCCTTAGCCTATTTATTTGGCTTTAACCACTAAATGAGTTACATCCCAAAAACACCCTTCCTTGATCAAGAATGGTTGTATTTGTGGTACTTTGTTTGTGCTAGAGTTGGGATTTAGATGCCGGTTGGTGGCTTCTTTCGTTGTGGTTTTAATGTCGCTTTCTTGGTGAAATGAAGTTTTGAAGAAAAGAATGAAAAGAAAAGAAAAATGAAAAAAAGGAAAGAAAATTGAAAATGAAAGAAAAATTGAAAAAGTTTTGAAAAATCCAAAAAGGAGAAGTTGTATATATGTGTTTAGAAAAAGAAAAAGGCTAGCAACAACTCCCTTCCATCAAGGGGAGATAGAAAAAGCCGTTGCTAGAATAATATGGTGTTTTGATGTTTTTCCAGTCGGTCCGGGTTTACACTATTTTTGCATTTGATTTGGATTTCAAGTCTTTTGTTAGGGTGTAGACGTTGTTCGTTGTGTTTAAATAATGACCATTTTGTTAAAGGTTGTGATGGGTTTGTTTTTCCAAAGTAAGTTGGGGTTTATGCAATTTTTGCTTGGTTTTGTCAAAACCAAAGTTAGGGCATAGACGTTGCTTAGTTGTTGCAATAAGGTGTTGAGTTGATCTTGGCAATCAATCTTGTTTTTGAGCCTCAAATACTAGAACGGTGCTTGCACCAAACCATTTTCACCCAACCCAAGCCCCGTTACATCCTTGTTGTTCTCATCATCTGCATTTACATTTTCTCATGGATTTTTGGATGGAGTACCATACTAGATTGCGGGCATGCTTCGCGAGTTGAGGTAGGTGAGTGATTTTGGTTACTTCTTGTCACAAAAATCACCCCCTTTCTTTCCTTGTGTGTTGAGTATCACCTGTAAGAGCCGGTGCTTAGGATTTTCTTATCGGTTAAAGGTCTAGCATGGAGTCGAATCTTGTGTGCTGTCAATCTCGGAAGTATAGCTTAGTACTTCCCCTTACCCGCCTTGAATTAGTTTCTTGGTCTTTGGTGATATCATCGTTGGTTGCTTGAGCTTGATTTAGGGGTTTGATACCGTGGTTAGACTTTGAGTCGGCATCCTCCACTATAGACCTCCCTTGTTTAAGTTTTTTAAAACCCCGCTTAGATGAGGCAAGCGGTTGGCTTTTTTTTCCCGATGCATTTTGTTTGTTTATATGTGTTTTATTTTGACTTGTTTGCATCAAAATTTTTGTAACAAGACCAAACTTGCCTTGCAATAGGGAATTCTCCCTCATGGATGTCAAATTGTGTGTTGAGAGGGCTACGAGTGTAGCTAAACCCGATTCGGCTTCTTGTTAGCATAGTTAGTTTATTTCATGCTTTTGAATAAGAGTTATATAATAGATTCTTGATTACTTACTCGAGGACGAGTAAAGCTTAAGTGTGGGGAATTCTGATGAGCTCAGATTCGGTCATTATTTTCCTCTCTTTTCCTCTCATTTCGACCCCGTTTTACATGCTATTGCTCCTTTTTATGCCCGATATCTCTATTCTACAAGTTTGGTTGCCATTTTGTAGGACTTGAGGCGGGAATGAAGAAACGGGAACAAACGAATAGGAATCAAGGCAAAACGAGAAGAAAAGGTGAAAAAGGGTAAAATGCGGGTCCTCAGCTGGTCGGCCGGCAATCGGTCCGCCGGCTGGGAGCCCCTACACCCTATGCATTACGAAGAATTTTCAGAAGTTTGGTTTTGGGTCCTCAGCCGGTGGCCAACCGGCAACCGACTGACTGGCTGGGACCCCCTTCTCACACTTAGCCACTTTTTCTCATCCTAAGAAGTCAGTACCAACTATCAAGGCCCTCAGCCGGTGGCCGACCGGCAGCCGGTCCACCGGCTGGGGAGGAGGCTATCATTGAAGAATTTTTCAAAAGTTCGTGTTTTGACTCTTAGCCGGTCTCAGGCCGGCAGCCGGTCGACCGGCTGAGAGTCATTTCCCAGATTTTCGAGCACTATATAAACCCACACTTAGTCTATTTTTAGGAACGCACTTTTTAGACAATTTTCACGCATCCCTAGGGTTTTTACTGTTTCATTGTTCTTCTTTTTACATTCAAAAACTCAACTCAAAATCATAATCTTTCTTTAGTTCATATAATATTTTAATTAATCTCTTAGTTTATCATCCTTAGTTTGTTCTTAGCATCTTCATTAGTTTACACTTGGGGATTTTGGTTGTAATTTGGAGATTTTGAAAGAACTCTTCAACTTGTATCCAAGTTCGTTCCTTTTTCATTGTTAATTGTATAATCTTCCGCTTCTTTACTTTGTTATTACATTTACTTTAAGTTCTCTTTAATCAATTATTTACCTTTACTTATTCCAACATGCTTAGCATTTACTCTTCATTTGTTTATATGTTTTCTCTAGTTATGTCTGAGTAATTCCCTTGCTAGGGTTAGGGGTGTGCTTTGGTGGGTTGGTAGTTATGAATCTTGTTTAGGGTTAGGCTTGGGTTCTCTTCTTTGCTAGGTTTTCACTATATGCATGTTATGTGTTTGATTAAATGCCTCAACGACGGCTGGGCATGATTCTTATCGTTGTTTGTCTTTGACGATAGTCTAGGGCTTTCATGGGCATGTATGTATATTAAGTTGACCTTGTTTATAGCGAGAGCTAGGATAGGGTTTGACTTTAGGTGAGTCAAATCGAAAGACGAGACAAACCTAGACCTAACATAGGGGCGACCTTAGACCCTTTTGCATGTTTTGTTACCAACCTACCCTAGTAACCCCGATACCCTAGTTCCTTTTATCCATCGACTTAATCTTAATATCTTCACTTTCATTACTCTTTAGTTGTTAGTCATCTCTTTCAAAAACCTATTACCCCGACTTTGACTTAAATTAGAACTTAGCTAGACGATTATCCCCACCATTTTCGTTTTCGAGCCCGACTTGAGTACTACTTTTGTTTAGTTTTATAAATTCTTGTTTGATCACGGGTAGTGAAGGCAAAAACCCGTCATCAATAGTCAAATTTGGTTAATAGTCTTATCTATAAACATGGTATTATATTCCTTCACTAAACGGTAAAATCATTGGTTAGTCTTAATCTTCAATACACTACAAAATACTAACTTGGGGTGTATGAAGTGTTCCCAGCACTTGAGTGACGACGACGTTCCCAAAAAACTGGTGCTGCATTTCTCGTACCAAATATCAGCCCTTTCTTGTTGTAGCCGCCATGTTCTTCAAAGTAGAGCTTATTATCGTCGATCTGCTCCGCCGGTACCCCTTCACTTATCAGACGACTCTTTCTTGAAAAAACCTTGCCCTACAAAACAAAAACAGAGTTTGATTAGTGTCATCTACGTTAATTAATTCCTAAAACAATTTACTAAAAAATAAAGAAAAGTTTGTGGTAACTTACAAAGAATTGTTCTGATTTCCTTGACACTCATCCTTTTTTGGCATGTTTCTTGGTCTTCTCGAGCGATGTGCTTTGTGGAATAAAGGCGTTGCAACCGTGGCCCTAATGGAAAATAAGTTAAGAACTTTCAGAAACCCTTTTGCCATTTGCATTTTTCTCTAATTTGTACCTATTCGTACCACATTTTCTGCACTTATCAAGAAGAGCGTCGTCCATCTATAAAAGCATACATCCTACCGAACAGACATCTATTTTTTCATGGGGAAGTTGAAGATCTTTAAGAACTTTTTTGGTTTCGTAGTAGTTACGAGTCATAAAATTATTTTCAAGAATCATATCTCCGATATATGACGCGAAACCATCTACACATTTTTCAACTAAGTTGTATTCACATTTTAAAGTGATCAACCTTGAACCCAACTGTAGCAATGTCATACGACTTCCTACATAAAGAGGTTGTTCGGCATGTTTTAGCATTTGGAAAAAAGCTAATACATTAGGATTTGGAGATTCATCGACCACCTCGGCGTTAAGAGCTTCTTCCCTAATTTGATCAATGCTATCGCGTAACGCATCTTCTACCATATCCTTATAAGGATTGTCGGAGTGCATTGATGAGCTTTCGTCTTCCTCAACGGAGAATTTCTCTCCGTGACACACCCAATCATAATAGTTATCACAAAACCCTCTCAAACCAAGGTGTTTCCGTACTTCTTGTTCAACAAAATACTTTTTATTCTTGCGCTTAGAACATGGACACCTAATTTCTCTATTTCTAATGAATTCGTCTTGTTGCTTAACATAGTCAAGGAATTCATTAACACCGATTACGAAATCTTGCCTCAACTTTTTCCTAGAATCCAACCTTTCATACATCCATTTTCGTTCTAATCTCTTTATAGTAAATCTACATATTTTTACAAACAATAATTATTAAGAAAAAAAATTGACTACTAACAGCAACAACATCAACAACAACTAACAATATTAATAACAACAATTATCATAACAACTACTAATACTAGCAACACCAAAACCAACACCAACACCAACACCAACACCAACACCAACACACCAACCTGCAAAAAAAAACACTTTGATATATTGGTCTGGGGTCTTTATCTCTCCAACCTAAACCCATCTTTGAATCTTTCATACCATTAGTAAACACTCGTATATTTTCTTGATTGTAATGAGACCAAAATTGGGCAGCACTTCCCTATTGTTCTCCAAATACATTATATAGAATGAATTGTCATTCTATATAAGTATCCAAAGAACATTAAAGGAAATGTTAACCAATTTTTTGCCTCATAACAATTAAGAAAAAATACAAGTATTTACCATCTAAATGGCATGAAAGATTCAAAGACAGTCCCAAAACGGGGACTATTCAAGAATTACACCTAATGTGTAATTATTGAACGGTAACTATTCAAAAATATACTAAACAAATCAATAACACTAACAATCAACATCACGACATATTTTATATCAGAAATCATTCCTCATAGACATGTTAATTAACAACAATATGCGACGGATTTGCGACGAAATTACCTACTAACCTAATAAAACTAATTACCTAACAATACTAGCTAAACTAAACAAATAAACATTAACTAATTAAACTAAACTAACAATTGTTAATAACAATAAACAACAATAATTAAGCATTTGCGACGGAATTAAACATAGCTAATTTGTGACGGTATATAATTAACGAAAGTTAGTATACTTCTAAGGAGAAATGAGAGGAAGGAGAAGGAAGAAGGAAGTGGCGGCGGCGAGGTGGTGGCGGCGGTTACCGGCGAAAGGAGAGGAAGAAGTAAGAAGGAAGAAGAAAGGAGAAGGAGAGGAAGGAGAAAGAGAGGAAAGAGAAGGAAGAAGGAAGGTGGCGGCGAGGTTACCGGCGGCGGGGGGCGTGGTGGGGTGGTTGGTGGTGGCAATAGGAGGGCTCGGAAATCACCGGGGTGATAAAATTTATTTAGGGTTATAATTGATTTGGGGGAAAATGGAACCCGCGGGATTGTATTAAAAAAACCTGCGACAGAATTTTGCGACGGAATTTCCGTCGCAAGACTTGACCAAAGTCAAAGTTAGTCTTGCTTTGCGACGGAAATTCCGTCGCAAATTTTGACCCTTGCGATGGAATTTTCGTCGCAACACATGACTGACTTTGACCTTTTACCAAAAAGTCAGTCAAGTTTTGCGACGGAATTTCCGTCGCAAACCTTCCCGCCATTTGACTTTTAGTTCGCGGGTGGGAAAATTTTGGATTCGTCGCAGTTTTCGTCGCTAATTGAAAGTCCGTCGCAAATTCCTTCGCAAGCCATTACTTCGACGGAATTTCAGTCCGTCGCAAATGAACCATTTTCTTGTAGCGATAAACTTATTTTGCGATTCAATTCATCAATTCATACACTAATTTACGATTCAATACAAAAAAAAATGAAAAAAAAAAACATACCTCAAGTTGGTAGAAATGGCGGCAGCTGGGCGGTTGGTGTGGTGGAGGAGAATGATGGTGGTGTTGGTGAAAGTGGCGATCAAGGTCAATGGGTAAGGTGGTGAACGGTGATAAAGTTTTAGGAGAAATTAGGGGGAAAAAGGAAGGTAGTGAGGGACGGAAGGTAGCGGAGGTAATTTGCACTAAAAATGCCGACTACGTTTACTAATCGAGTTGATATATAGACTTTGATGAGTTATTTTCTGAAATAGGCGATTTTCAACAATTAATTAACGAAATATGTAACTTTTTAAATTTATTACCGAAAATGGGTTCACGTCATCACCGAAATTAGAATCGTATTCAAGTCGCTTACCCGGACGACGACCATATAAAGTGTAAACTTTTGAAAACTCAAGCTGAAAATGAACCCAAGTCAAGTCGCTAGGGAGTAAAGCGACTTGACCTAAATTTAAACCCAGAGTCAAGTCGCCAGGGGGGAGGGCGACTTGGCTTAAGGTCAGTGGGGGAAAACATGTTTATATGAAGAAAGTTTGAAACTTTATTTTGCATTGGAGTCAAGTCGCTAGGGGGGAGGGCAACTTGGCTCTTTTGCTTCAACTTTGCACATTGGAGTAATGGACAAGCTGCAAGCTTAATTACTTATTCAAGTTCAAGTCGCTAAGCGGGTAGACGACTTGAATCTGGGCACAGGTTCGGGAAATCCAGTCCTACGTGGACCCATTTTCGGTAATAAATTTGAAAAGTTACCTATTTCGTTAATTAATTATTGAAAATCGTCTATTTCGGAAAATAACTCGACTTTGATTCTATTTCACACGTTGATTCATGATGTTTTCACATGTTTTGACTTATCATTCATTCTTTGGTCATGTTGATTATGTTTGGTAAATGCATATATTATTATTTCTTAAATTATATACATGTTCATATGTATAAGACGTGTTGTATTACCGTTTACATGTTTACTGACAAAAATGGCTAGGAGAATCTCGAGTTATTCCCATTGACTGTGACGTACATGTTTCATGCATGTATGTAGGTTGGTGCTGTTCGGGGAAGACGTGTGGCTAACGAGCATGGTTGATCGTTTGACGTCTACCCTTACACTTAGTTTAGACTTCTGTTTATGTGTTTATCGTGGGATACCTTATTCCTCGTTTATTTAAGTATTCTTGTATAATTTATACTTTCTTACTAGTTTTAGCCTTCCGCATGTATGTTGTTTAGATATTCTGCGAAAAAGTTTTAATAAATACGGAGTATGTCGAAAAGTTTTAAGAAGTAGCGTATTTCCGTTGCAAATTACTTATTTATCTTTATGCTATATCGCAGGGTGTCACAATTCTAATCCGGAATGACCAATCTAATTTTGTTATCTAATTATTTTAAAAAATATATAAGAGAGAAAATATGGGTAATGTTGTACTTCCTCCATTTCAATCATTTCTATACATTTGTTGAATATATGTGAGTTATATTTTAATCAACAATAAGTCTTCCTTAAGATGGATATATCCGTCTTAAGTTAAGATGGGTCAAATAATAGTCACTTGTATGAATGAGACAAAATTGAAAAAGTCTAGGAAAGAGAAATAAGTTTGTTTTATCTATGCAAATCGGTCATTATTCGACCCGTCTTAAGCTTAGGATGAATACTATGAGATATAATTATCATATACTAGTTAGTTAGTTGGTTATAACAACCTACCACATCAGCATAAATTAGTTAGACTAGTTAGTTCATTGTATCGTGCGTAGTATATATATATATATATATATATATATATATATATATATATATATATATATATATATATATATATATATATATATATATATATATATATATATATATATATATATATATATATATATATATACAGAAATTGAATCACGTGAGGCCGCTCTCTTAGCGCGAGGCTGCCGGACCATTGTAAACCGTTAGATGTAAAAATCATGGGCGGCCCAGATCGTGCCACGTGTCGATATATATTAAACAAAAAAAAGGAAACTGACCTTTCTTTCTCACTCTCTCAACGTCTTTTCAAATTCTTTCTCACTCTCTCTCGCTCTCTCGCTTCCTCACTCTCTCTCGCTCTCTCGCCTTCTCTCTTTGCTCGCGGTAACCGTTTGATCTTCTCCCCGGAATCATCAACAACCTGCATTATCATCTTCTTCGTATGTTCTTCGTATTTGTTACATTTTTGTTCTTTAATTAGTTTAATTACTTATTTTTGCTCTTTATTTTGTATTTTTTTTTCTATTTTCTGCTGGATTATCATTATTTGAGTGTTTATTGTTTGAGAGTGTTTTTGATTATTTTAGTACGTTATAATGTGATTTGTTTGTCGTTCTTTGGATGTGTGGTTTTATTTTCGAAGATTTGAGGCGAAATAAGCAAGCATTGTCGTTCTTCGAAGTTTTTAACATGAACAACCTCCATTATCATCTTCTTCGTATGTTCTTCGTATTTTCGTATGTTATTTGTTACATTTTTTTCTCTTAAATTAGTTTAATTACTTATTTTTGCTCTTTATTTTGTTTTTGTTTTGCTATTTTCTGCTGGATTATCATTAGTTGAGTGTTTATTGTTATTTTTCATTGTTAGTGATACCTAGGGTTGTGATGAAAATATCTAGGTTTTGAGAGTGTTTTTGATTATTTTAGTACGTTTCAGAATACGAATCCTGTTTCACAAGTTAAGCTTCTAGTTTCACAAGTTTAGCTTCTAGTTTCACAAGTTAAGCTTCTAGTTTCACAAGTTAAGAATTCAAAAAAACAGGCGATTTTTTAACAGGTTTCACAATATAGCCAACTAGTTTCACAAAATAAGCATGTAGTTTCACTTCATAAGCTTCTAGTTTCACAAGTTAAGAACTCAAAAAATCAGGATATTTTATTAACAGGTTTCACAATATAGCCAACTAGTTTCACAAAATAAGCATGTAGTTTCACTTCATAAACTTTCTTGTTTCACAAGTTAAGAATTCAAAAAAGACAGGCTGATTTTTCAACAGGTTTCACAATATAGCCAACTAGTTTCACAATGTAAGCATTTAGTTTCACTCCATAAGCTTCTAGTTTCACAAGTTAAGAATTCAAAAAAACAGGCTGATTTTTCAACAGGTTTCACAATATAGCCTTCTTGTTTCACAAAATAAGCATGTTGTTTCACTTCATAAGCTTCTAGTTTCACAATATAACTCTTAGATTCACATAATAAGTTTCTTTCAGTTTTAAGTTTATTTTCTATTATTTTCAGTTTAAAGTTTTTTTTCCTGATTCTGTGATTCTCAGTCATTATTATGTGAAACTAGAAGCTTATTTTGTAATGTAAAAGTCTGTTTTTCACAATGTATGCTTTTTGATTTCTATTTTGTAATGCTTGTAGGTTACTTTTGTGGTTTTAAAGTTAATTACATTTGGTCAAATATGGAAAACTGGTGCAAGGGGTGGGTAGTGAATCTTCATGCAGAAGATAAAGCAGAATATGTCCAGAATTACATAACAGAAAAAAAAGAGGCCATGGCATTCTCATTTACTCCCTTACGGACTGTTGAGCTCACAAACAACCGTTATCAAGCCCAACTGGCTGTTTTTAATAATCAAGATGTAATGACTAACATCTTCAAACAACTTAAGTGTAACTTTGATAAGGCAAACATGGCATTGGTCTGTCGGAACTGGTGTCAGCTTTTCCTCCTACACCCTAGTGCACCTGTCATGCGAGTTGCGTATGGGATTTCTCTGCGTATCAACGATGTCAATGGTGTGAGAATAGTTCGTAGGGGTTCTAGAATCATTTATAAAAGATGCAAGTGCTTTATGACAAATGATCCGGGATCTAAATTACTCCTACATTGTGCGCAAAGTGAAAATCCTTACCAAAGTGAACACCTTAGAGATCTAACTGATGCTGAAATCGACCAAACACAAGAGTTGCTTGACATTTTAGATGTGCCATCTCCAGAACTTGACTTAGCAGTTGCTACTTCGACAAAGTTGATGACTCGGGCGAAATTATCTTGGTTTGATTTACCTTTCTTGGCATTCGATATGTAGCATAGCTGCTCAAGTTTGTATTACCTTTTTGCATCTTAGTGGCTGGCCTAAATGTCTTTTTGTAGTGCTCTTCTGTAATTAGATGTATCAAGCCAGCCTTTTTTATGTAATTATCTAGCAATGTATGAATGATATTTTTAATTAATGAAGCTTCTTTTCGTTACTATCTTAAGTTTCTTTTTCTTATTCTGTGAAAAACTAGAACTTATGTTGTGAAACTAGAAGCTTACCTTGTGAAACAAGAAGCTTAGTTTGTGAAACAGGAAGAACCTACTGTGAAAGTGTGAAACTGTGAACTTGTGAAACTAGATGCTTTACTTGTGAAACAAAAATCTTAACTTGTGAAACTAGAAACCTATTCTGTGAAACCAGAAGTTTATTCTGTGAAACTAGATGCTTCTTTTTGTTTCACAGTTTAATTTTCTTTATCTTCTTCTGTGATTCTCAGCTCTTACTCTGTGAAACTAGAATCTTTGTTTGTGAAACTAGAAGCTTAGCCTGTGAAACTAGAAGCTTAGCGTGTGAAACTAAGGCCTTATTATGTGAAATGTAATAGTCTGGGTTCACAATGTATGCTTGTAGGTTACCTCTGGTCAATTATGGAAACATGGTGCAAGGGGTGGGTAGTGAATGTTCTTGCAGAGGATAAAGCATATTTTGTCCGGAATTATATAAGAGAAAAAAAAGAGGCTATGAAATTCTCATTTGCTCCCTTACGGACTGTTGAGGTCACTAATAATCGTTATCAAGCCCAACTGTCTGTCTTCAACAATCAAGAACTAATGATTAGCATCTTCGAACGACTTAAGTGTAACCAAGATAAGGCAAACATGGCGTTGGTCTGTCGGAATTGGTCTCAGCTTTTCCTCATACACCCTAGTGCACCTTTCATTGCAGTTGTGTATGCGATTTCTCTGCATATTAATGATATCAATGGTGTGAGAATCATTCGTAGGGATAATAGAATAATTTACAAAAGATGCAAGTGCTTTATGACTAATGATCCGGGAGCTAAATTACTCCTACATTTTCACCAAGGCTACAATCTCTTGCAAAGAGGACACCTTAGAGATCTCACTGGTGCTGAAAACCCAAAAGTGAAAGAGTTGATTTCCAATTTACGTGTGCCATCTCCAAAACATGACATATCACTTGATACTGCAACACGCTTGCTGACTCGGAGAACTTTATCATATTTAGATTTACCTTTGTTGCTCGATATGTAGCGCAGCTCCTCAACTTTTGTATCACTTTTTGCCGTGATAGTGGCTGTTCTAAATGTGCTCGGTTTTAGTGTTTTTGTAGTGCTCTCTTGTAATTACGTCTATCAAGGCAGCCTTTTTTGTTTAATTACCTAGCTATGTATGAATGATATTTTTAATGAATCAAGTTTATTTTCCCTATTCTGTGAATGTCAGCTCTTATTCTGTGAAACTAGAAGCTTATTTTGTGAAACTAAGCTCTTATTCTGTGAATCTAAGAGTTTGGGTTTCACATTGTAAGCTTCTTTGTTTCACAGTTTAATAATTTTCTTTTCTGTGAAACTAGTACCTTATTTTGTGAAACTAGATCCTTCTTCTGTGAAACTTACTTTCTTAATTCGTTTGTATTTACTTTTTACCTGAGATTCACAGATTAAGCTTCTAGTTTCACAATGTAAGCTTCTTGTTTCACAGAAAAAGTTAGTATTTTCCTTTTTCTGTGAAACTAGAAGCTTATTTTGTGAAACTAGATCCTTCTTCTGTGAAACTTATTTTCGAAATTCGTACCATTTATGCATAACAGGAAGCAAGCTAATATGAAGCGATCGGAACATCCACCTTCTACTAGTGGAACAGTTGAACCTGCTGCAAAAAAGAAACGAAACTATAAACAGCGATTGCCGTCATTGAGGACCCGGATGTCTCCCGCTGGGCTTTACAACTTTATTCATAATGAGGATAGTCCACCCTCAGAACAGCAGATTCAAGCTATCAAACAAATGGGGTTTGGGGGTCTTTTACTTCTTAAAACGGATGTTCTTCCCGGAAACATAGCATATTGGCTAGTTGCAAATTACGACCCAATAAAAGGATGTTTGTTGGATGGGAAGCTTCCGATTTTAGAGGAGGATATTCATCTATCTCTAGGATTGCCAATGGGTCCTAATGTTGTTGTTGAAGCAATAAATGGAGATAAGGACCCCTCTTATTTATCTGCTTTGAAGCAGTTCACTAAACAATATGGTGTTGCTTCCATTGACATCAAACTTGTTCTGCAAAAGTTGATTACACAAAGAGATGGAGGAGAGGATTTCAAACGCAACTTCATCGTTTATATTTTCTCTTCTCTTTTAGGCGGTGTCATTGGGAACAAGGTCAGCTTGAAAGTGCTGAAAAGTTTGGTGAATACTGAGTTGATCTCCAGTTTCAACTGGTGCAACTTTATAAAAAAGAAATTGGCTAGCCAAGTTCAGTCTTGGCAAAAGGAAGAGTTTGTGGAAAAAAAGGCGAAAGAGAATTGGTTTGGGGGACCGATTATTGCGCTGCTCTTCATTTATTTAGACCGTTGTGTCTTTAAATCGCGCATTGTGAGTCGTCAATATCCTACGTTATCGACTTGGACAAGAGAGGCTATATACAAGAGAATTAAGGATGAATTGGATGGCCCAACTAGAACTTTCGGCAGGGGTTCTGTTGAGCCTCCAATTGTGAGACGTGAGCAGCACGGACCTTTCCTTGCTATTGAGTTTGCAACAGACAAGCAAGCACAAAAATCAAAATCAGCTGTTCAGGAACTTGTTGTTCGGCAACCTGAACAAGAAGAATCTGGGAAACCTGAACAAGAAGATTCTGGAAAATCTGAACCACCCAAAGATGAAGGAGAAACTGGAAAGCCTGGCATTTCTGAAGAGAACAGTGATGTGAAGCTTGTTACTGATCTTGCAAATTCAGCAAAAGTCATGGCTATTGCTTTCATGAACTACAAATGTCTTGTCACTCAAGCTTCCGTGAAATTACCTCCATCAGCAACAGTTTCTAAACTAGTTGCAGCTGTTGATGGTATTGCTGATGGATTTAAGCTGTCTCAACAAGATAAAAATGAGGAGAATGAGGAGAATGTTGAGACAGCAAATAATGAGGAGAATGTTGAGAAAGCACATAATGATAGTGGGGAGGTTGATGATAATATGGAGATTGATGATAATGAGAAGGCCATTGTGGATGGTACTGGTGAGAATGTTGATGAGGATGCGGGTAAATTTTATGGGTGGTCTGAAGCTGAACTGTTGGCGGCATTGGACATAATGGATGAGTCCTTTCAGCCAATACAGCCACATCGTTCACCAGCAAAACCAGAAATGCCAAGCTTTAGGCTCTTTCCAGATGATGACCACTTTTTATCTCCACCTGAACGTGAACCTGAGCTTGAATCTGAATGTGAACCTGAACCTAAACCTGAGCCTGAACCTAAACCTGAAGCTGAACATGAACGTGAACCTGAAGATGAATCTCAACTTGATGATTCAACACGTTGTGATGAAGCCGAACTTGATGCTGAAGGACCTGGAGGACCTGGAGGACCTTGTGTTCATGCTGAAGGACCTGGAGGACCTTCTATGTCCACACCAGTGGTAGAGGATCTTCCTGTGGTAGGGAGTACTGATAAAGAGGTCATTGACGTAGGAGATACTCCTCCGAATGTTTACAAGCGTCGATCCAAAGGTGAATGTCATTCACCTGTCAATCCAAAGGTGAAGAGGGCCATAGTTCCATCAGAGGTCTATCGATCTCCGTATTTGCAAAGAAACATGAATGTTATTAAGGGTTTTACTCAAGCGGAGAAGCCTGTATTGGATTTCATCTTTTTGGATTCATGTGAAAGGTATTGACTTATTTTATTAATTTTTCAAACCTTGTATTTTAATATTTTCAGCCTGTTTTATTAACATGTTTCACATTATAGCCTTCCAGTTTCACTTAAGAAGCTCCTAGTTTCACAGAATAAGCTTCTTGTTTCACCACTTATTCTGTGAAACTAATCCCTTGTTCAGTGAAACTACAAGCTTATGTTGTGAAACTAAGTTCTTATTCTGTGAAACTAATCCCTTGTTCAGTGAAACTACAAGCTTATGTTGTGAAACTAAGCTTCTAGTTTCACAGTTTCACAGTTTCACAATATTTGCTTACAGTTTCTTATCTTAAGCATCTAGTTTCACAAGTTAAGCTTCTAGTTTCACAGAATAAGCTTCTAGTTTCACAAGTTAAGCATCTAGTTTCACAGTTTCACAGTTTCACAATATTTGCTTCCAGTTTCACAAGTTAAGCTTCTAGTTTCACAAGTTAAGCATCTAGTTTCACAGTTTCACAGTTTCACAATATTTGCTTACAGTTTCACAATTTAAGCTTCTAGTTTCACAAGTTAAGCATCTAGTTTCACAGTTTCACAGTTTCACAATATTTGCTTACAGTTTCACATCTTAAGCATCTAGTTTCACAAGTTAAGCTTCCAGTTTCACAAGTTAAGCTTCTAGTTTCACAAGTTAAGCTTCTAGTTTCACAAGTTAAGCATCTAGTTTCACAGTTTCACAGAATAAGCATGCAGTTTCACAAATTAAGCTTTTTAAACATTAAAATACTCTTCTTTTTTAATTTTGATCGTATATTTAATACCATTTGAGGGTGTGACCTGTGCTTTTAATGATTGTTTCCAGTGACATTCTTTTCAAAAGTCAAACTCAGAAATTGACAAGGAAGCAATTGACGAGTTTGTCTGAAAGTGATAAACTATCTTCTGCTGTGATAGATGTTTGGTGTGAGTTTCTAAACAGTAGCGAGAGCTTGAGATCACGAGATTCTGCTTGTCGTTTATTTGTGCCACACTCCACACACAGTGTTAGTCTCTCTACCTCTTTTCTATAATCCCATTTTACATAGTGTGCACTTATAATCATTACTCACACATGATTCGATTTTTGTTCCAGTGTCTCGACAATGTTGATGTTGCTGCTACCCAATTAGTAAGTTTTTTTTATGTTTTGGTCTTATTATATTCAAGCTTTAAGGTGGACTTGTCTTTTTTATTCAATGCATTTTTATCTATTGTATTTCAGATTTTGACTCCGATCATCTGTCCCGAATGCCCACCATTCTTGTTTTGTTTTGATCTGAGACCGGAGTCTTGCAAATGCCAAGTCATCCATGCTATGAAAGACACACCTGTTGATTATACTTCTTTTCTAAAACATACGGTACATCTATTTTACCTATTTTTGGACTCGTTCTTAATCCATTACCTTATTAATTGCTGTTTGTAATTACTCTTTTGTTCATACAGCAACACAGGCTCATCAACCTTCTTCAATCAAAGTTGCCAGCGGTGACAAGTATTGTTTCAATGACGATTCCAGAAGTGTTTATCCCAAAATCAAATCTGAAATCCAAAACCGTTGATAATGGCCTCTATCTGCTGAACATAATGGAGAATTACAAAGGGAGCAAAGATAATTCTGTAATAACCATAAATACTGTAAGATTGCTTTTCTATACAACCTAATTAATTTAATTTCTATACAATTGCCACAACTTTATTTCCTAGTTTTTTTGAAACCCATTTTGTTTGCATCAATAGGAAATTCAGCGCAAGCGTTTTGCATTGCGGGTGTGCTATCATATTGTTACATGTTCTGTTAATCTGTCCAAAGAAATAGTGACAAAAGATGCACTAGAATCGAGCTTCTCTATGACACCACCTTTTACTGAGAAGGAATTGGAAGCTTGTGTTGGGAGAAGAACATTGGCAACCAAATTGTAATGTCATATTTTTTCTGTGATTTCTTGAATTATGTTTTGTTTAAATTGTGTGAGATATATTGACTAATTGCATTTTTTGTTCAATAATTAAGTGAGGTTCTGTTGTCCACTCCTTGGATGGATGTCACTAGAGACGCTTTTCAGACCCTTACATCGCGTGGCTTTATAATGGATCAGGTAAGTATTATATTCCCATTCCTTACCATGTTTCTTTTTTTACATGGTTCCTTATTTGGTGAATCTCAGACCTTATTCTGTGAATCTTTATTTTGTGCACGTTTTATTTGTAGATCATTGATATTGTTGGGATTAAGCGCACAGTTGGTAAACCAAATGTGATTTACTTGCCAACGACAGTATATGTGAGCTTCAAATCCTTCAGATTTTGATATTCAGGTGTTTTTCATTCTGAAAGTTGCTCATCCAGAGACTAAAATTGCCTTTTTGTGTCATTCAGGGTCTTAATGCAGATACTAACCCAGAGATTTGGGGTCAATATATACAGCCCTCATACATTCCAGCAGATGGTAGCCAGATTGATTTGGTCAGATCCTTCAGTTCTGCTTTTCATTTTGTTATTTATTTACTGTCATTCATGTGTGTTTTTTGATTTATTATTCTTGTACATTTACTATCTCAGGTTTTTATCCCTTTGCATTGCAATGATTCGAAGCATTGGTGGGCTTGTGTTTGCGACATAAAGAAGCAAAAAAATTACATCCTTGACTCATGCATGAATCTAAAAGTGGATAAAGAAAACAACAAGGCCATGAACATTGTATGATTTTGTTTTTTCCAAAATATTGTAGAATTTTTGTTTTAGTATACCCCAAAATATATTTTTTGATCTTTTATTGTCACTTTTCTTCTCAGTTGTACAATGTTGCAACTATTTTGGGAGAGTCCTACAAATCTTTGAAGAACATGCACATGCATGATTATGTCAATCTCGAAGTCACTCAACAAAAAACAGGGTGCGTAGTTTGACTTGTTTTGTTAAACTTAGTCTGTGATCATTTGTTCAGTGAATCTCAGACCCTGTTCAGTGAATCTCAGACCTTATTATGTGAAAATTTGTTACACTCATAAGTGCTTATATGTTTTTTTGTCCAGTTTTGATTGTGGAGTCTTTCTGCTAAAGTGGTTGAGTGCATTGGAAGATCAGAGTAAATGGACGAACAGTGACTATTTTGAGGTGAGTTCATTACTATATGAAAATAAAGCCGTGCATTCCACGATATTAGCATGAATACACAAATTTAATATACGTCACTCTATGCAGGGTTTACCAGATTATCGAAAGTCGATCATGGTGGAACTTCTTATGTGGAATGAGAATACTGTCAGGTATTACTTTGTGAATCTACACATGAAAGTTTTTAAATTCTTAATTCTTTTGGCTGAATGTATTGTAATATGTATATTTGTACTTGTTTTGGTTTTATAGGTCTTCCCTTATTAAACCGAAAAAGCCAAAAGGCAAAAAATTAAGCTAGAGCATGTCAATTGTATCTTGAAGTTTCCTCAACAATAAACAAGGTGTGTAGTTTTGTTAAACTTAGTCAGTCATCATTCAGTGAATCTCAGCACTTAGCATTCATCAAAACTGCTTCTAGTTTCACAAGTTAAGATTCTAGTTTCACAATTTATGAGCTTAGGTTTCACAATATAAGAAAACTTATTCTGTGAATGTCAGTTCTTCTTCTGTGAATCTAGAATCTTAACTTGTGAAACTAAACCCTTAATCTGTGAATCTTTAGATTTGATGGATTTTATGGAGTTATATTGCTTCTCATTGCTTGATTTTAACTCCACTTGTAGATGATGAAAACGATGAAAACGAGATGGTCGAGTCATTGCAACTGGACTTCGACATTGTTAAGGCCGCAACAAATAAATTTTCGGACAAGGTGAAAAGGAATTACAGTCAGAAGAAACTTGTTGCTGTAAATTGACATTGTAAATTTTTGAAGTTGTAATATAGCCATCTAGTTTCACAAAATAAGCATATATCCATTTAATTTCACAAAATATATTTCTTGCAGTTGTCTACCGCCCCGAAGGGGAAAATTGCTTGAAAGAAAACCGAGGAAGCGAGCACGTAAGTGATCTCGTGATCTTCGCTTTGTGAAATATATTTTGTACGCGTTGCAAGCTTCACACTTGAATCCTTTTTTTAAAATATATTTTTTCATTCGTCTAAATCGGGTGCGTTCGGGTTTGGTCAGTTGTTTACTTCTTCAGAAAGAGTGTAGATAAACAACTACCTCAAAAATAAATGCTCCAACCTATCACCTAACCACTTTTGCTTAGGAATCCTATTTATTGCATCCTAACCACTTTATTAAAAGTAGTTGGCGTAGAAAGCAACAACCCCAAATTTCACTATATAAGAGAAGGGAAGTTGATATCATAAATCACCCTATTCAAAATATAAAACCATTTGTTTCAGAGTTTTCTTCTTATCATCAAACTCCTTGGCCATGACCATCAACGGTGATTGATCACTGCCGTCTCTTGTCGCTATCTTGAGATGGTAGCGATCAATCACTTTTGATGGTCATAGCTGGGGAGTTTTTCATGCACGTAAGAAAACTTATTCTTCTGTGAATGTGAGGTCTTCTTCTGTGAATCTGGAAGCCTATGTTGTGAAACTAAGCATGTAATCTGTGAAACTAAGCCCTAGTTTCACAGAATAAGCCCCTAGTTTCACAGTATAAGCCTCTAGTTTCACAGTCTATAAAACCTAAACTACTTCCCCGCATCACTATACATATTTAGTGTTCTTGTTTCAGAGTTTCAAACTCCTTGGCCATGACCATCCACGGTGATTGATCACTGCCGTCTCTTGTCGCTATCTTGAGATGGTAGCGATCAATCACTTTGGATGGTCATAGCTGGGGAGTTTTTCATGCACGTAATGGTAATTTATGATCACTGCTTCTAGTTTCACAAGTAAAGGTTTTAGTTTCACAATTTATGACAACAGGTTTCACAATATAAGAAAACTTATTCTTCTGTGAATGTGAGGTCTTCTTCTGTGAATCTGGAAGCCTATGTTGTGAAACTAAGCATGTAATCTGTGAAACTAAGCCCTAGTTTCACAGAATAAGCCCCTAGTTTCACAGTATAAGCCTCTAGTTTCACAGTCTATAAAACCTAAACTACTTCCCCGCATCACTATACATCTTCGTCTTCTTCTTCTTCTTCTTCTTCTTCTTCTTCTTCTTCTTCTTCTTCTGTTGTATCTCCCTGAAACGTAACATGCATTGCTTAAGTAATAAAAATTATACTTAAAATTTAAATCAACAATATAAGCCCCTAGTTTCACAATATAAGCCCGTAGTTTCACTTAGTTTCACAGTTTAAGGCCTAGGATTCACAATATTATAAACAACCTAAAATCAGCCCTTTATCAACAGGTTTCACAGTATAAGCCCTTAGTTTCACAGTATAAGCCCTTAGTTTCACAGTATAAGCCCTTAGTTTCACAGTATAAGCCCCTAGTTTCACAGTATAAGCCCCTAGTTTCACAGTATAATAAACATGAATAAAAAAAGATCAAGTAAAGGAATAATACATACTTGATTCTCAGGAGGATGCTCTTCAAAATCATATGGACAATTTCTTTTATCATGGTGTGACATTCGTTTACAATTAGCACACAACCGTTTTGGTTTTTTTGCTTTTATGATTGCCTTATTTTTGCTACTGACCAGCCGCTTCCCGCTACCCTTGTTCTTAGAGAACTTAGGTGGTAAGACCTTTCCTTCTGTTGGAGCCTTGCAGTTTAGAAGGATTTCCAATTCTTGTTCTTTTGTCAAAGCCTTTGGGTTTGGCTCCAACTTATCTCGGAATTCTTTTACAAGCTTAGCAAATTCTCTCACATCAGACTCTTTTTTTCTTTTGAGGATCCCCACAGTTGCATAAATCTCAGACCACAACCGAGACATTCCAAATTTCGGGCTACTAGTAGGATTGTAGTTGTCCAAAAGATTTCCATTCGAATCATAAATAGGGTTTCTAAGTGCATTCTTACTCCACCTACCCAAAATATATTTCTCAGGTATTTCCTTAGTTTTACCCGAGCAAACCCAAATTATGTGATAACATAGAATACCTCTCCGTTCAAATAGTTTACAGGAACATCTCACGTCCATTGTTCCTTTATTGTACTCAACTGCGTAGCTCTTTTTCTTGATCGCGTCTTCAACTATCAAAATCTCATATTTAGTTATAGGATCTGGTGGGGTGTATCCACCCACACTACACCCATTTATCGAGCCCTTAACCTCATTTTGAAAGTCATAGAAGACTTCATGTGTATATACTCTCGCTCCATGGGCTTCCCAGTTTGAACGATATAAGGTTTCAGGCATTGAATTATCACTCTGTGCTTCAAGAAGTTTTAGAGCATGCCTTTGTTGGTCGATGGCACTCTCAAACCTCATCCAAAACTCAACCAAGGTCCCATATTTATTCTCAAATCTTTTAAAAAAACTATTAGCACTCTCTGATCTCTGTGTGGTTCTTAAAATGTTACCCATCGGAACATTTCTGAAATACGCTGGTATCCATTTGTGTCTTTCAGCAAACTTTCCACTCAACCATATATTATCCTCTAACGAGAATTCTGTGATGACCTTAACCCAATTCTCCTCAAATTCCTCAGGTTCCATATCATTGCTCCAAACAACATTGTTCAGACGTGATAAGAATTCAGTGTCTTTGCAAATTGTGCTCCCAACCTTGTCTGTTATTTTTTTCATAATGTGCCACATGCAAAACCGATGTCTTGCTGTTTTGAACACAACTGCATGTAACAAAATAAGATTACTCAAAAAAATCATCCTCATTTATCAACAGGTTTCACAAATATAGACTTGTAGTTTCACAGAATACGAATCCAGTTTCACAAGTTAAGCTTTTAGTTTCACAAGTTATGAACTCAAAAAATCAGGATCTTTTATCAACAGGTTTCACAATATAGCCATCTAGTTTCACAAAATAAGCATCTAGTTTCACTGCCTAAGCTTCTAGTTTCACAAGTTAAGAATTTAAAAAATCAGGCTGATTTTTCAACAGGTTTCACAATATAGCCATCTAGTTTCACAAAATAAGGATCTAGTTTCACTTCATAAGCTTCTAGTTTCACAAGTTAAGAACTCAAAAAATCAGCCTCTTATATCAACAGGTTTCACAATATGGCCTTCCAGATTCACAGTATAAGGATCTAGTTTCACAAGCTAAGCATGTAGTTTCACAGTGTAAGGATCTAGTTTCACAAGTTAAGAAAACTAGAAAACTTGCACGATATACAAACATACCAGGGAACGCCTTTTTTATTCCTGCATCTTGGTCAGTGATAATGTAATTAGGTTCTTTTCCACCCATTGATTTCAGAAATTGCTGAAACGCCCAGATAAATGCTTCATCGTCTTCATGATCTAAAAGAGCGCATGCAAATGTTATTGACTTTTTATGATGGTCAATGCCAGTAAAAGGGGTGAATATCATGTTATATTTGTTAGTGCCATAGGTTGGATCGAATGAAATTGCATCACCAAACACTGAGTAACATCTCTTTGCCTCAGCATCTGTCCAAAAAATCCTTGTCAAAGCTTTCTCAGAATCGATTTCATACACAAATTCTAACCCTTTTGTGTCACGGAGGGTTTCCAAACGTGAGATAAACATGTCTCCATCCTTACTCTTAATGAAACACTTCAAATCCCGTTGGAAATTCTTGAATTGTGAAAGGGAAGCCCCCACATTTTGGAACCCTTCGACTTGCTCTTTGCATAGCTGGTATGTTAAGCTAGCCCCAACATTAACTCTTGAATTCTGGACAATCATTTGCTTATGAAATTCATTCATATTTGCTGCAAGTTTATCAAATTCCCTATTCTTTACAAAGGTCACTGGGTGATTGTGACCCTCATGAAATTGTTCAACGATGTACTTGTTATAATGGAACTTGTATTTGACCATTGCACGACAACCCCACCTTCTAATTTTGGTTGTTCTTGTAAATGCTTGCTTATTTGAACTTTCAGCCTCATCTCCTTCACTTCCCTTCACAGCAGTTTTTGGTTTTGCACTTTTTCCAATATTTGAACCAGTTTCAGAACCAGTTTCACTTGCAAGAGTTTCAAAGGGTTTTCTTTTCCTCTTATTATGGCCTTCACGATTACAAACCATGGCTTTAGTTCGAATATTACCATCACGAAACCTCTTCGTTGTAGATTTCCTAGCTTCAAACCCACAAGCAGTAGCATACACTTGATAGAACGTCATTGCCGACTCTAGATTTAAAAATAACTTCCCAACAGTAGGTGTAATATCTTCTGCAACTCTGACAATCCATTCGTCACTACCACCCGGTGTGTGATTCAGCAAAGTAATAGGCGTACCAACCTGTACTGTAGGTGTGGATTGTGCTGTTAAAATTGTAGAAACCTCTCCGTTGGTGTTGACAATGGAATCAGTACCTATACAATGATCTCACAACATATAAACTAAATCAGCCTTTTTTTTACCAGGTTTCACAATGTAAGTTTCTAGTTTCACAGATTAAGCATCTAGTTTCACAGACTAAGCATCTAGTTTCACAGATTAAGCCTCTAGTTTCACAGATTAAGCCTCTAGTTTCACAGATTAAGCATCTAGTTTCACAATATAAAAATCAGACTTTTTAATAAGCATGGTTTCACAATATCAGCTTCTAGTTTCACAGTTTATTTTGCCTAGGATTCACAATATAAGAAAGCTATAATAAATCAACCTTTTTTAATCAGGTTTCACAATGTAAGCTTATAGTTTCACAGTTTAAGCTTTCTAGTTTCACAATATTTAAACCTGAATTAAGTCTTATATAGTCAACAAAATTTAGCAGAAATTGAATCAGAAAACAATAATGTAAACGACAAAAAACGACATACCTGATTCAATAGTAATATTATCATCAACCGTGGTGATATCTTGATTCTCCATTGCTATTAGAGCTTCAAAATAATCGAAATAATGTCATAAGTAGTATGAACTCGAGATGTAAAGAAAATCGTGAGAAAAATTGATCAAATTCGAACAATCGCATGAAATTCGAACAATCGTTGAAAATTCGACGAATCAAATCATCAAATTACCTGAAAATTAGTCTTAATCTTCTTCCAAAATCAATTGAATTGAATTTGTATGTTGCTTTGATGGAATTTACGAACAATTGGAGGACAAATCGATTTTTGCGTTGAATTTGAGGTTTCTGCGTTGAATTTTGAGGTTTCTGGGTTGGAAGAGAGAGAGAGTTTAATTATGTTTTTTATAATTTTTAGTGAGAGAAAGTTTTTTGGCCCAATGGCAAGATTTGGTTTGACCCATAATTTTTCAGCCCAATGGCAAATTCGCCCAACAGCAATATCAAACGTGATTTTGGCCCAATTAGGTTGTGGATGCGTGAGGTCCGGCGGCCTCACCGTAAGAGGCGGCCTCACGTGATCCGGCCTCTATATATACATATATATATATACATATATATATATACATATATATATATATATATACACACACACACACTTGTTGTAACCGATCATAATTCACAAGTTTAGAAATACAATCATACACTTTCTTTAATTTTTACTTCCTCATGTTAACTAAATATTGAAGTTTCTCATGGTATTAATTCAACCTTTAATAGAAGCAAGTCATATGCTCATAAATGTTCTGATCTTATTCATATGGATGTATGGGACCCTTACAAAGTCTCAACAATATCAGGGGCAAAATCTTTCTTAACTATTCTTGATGACCATTTTAGGAATACTTGGGTGTTTCTAATTCATAATAAGACTCAAGTTCCTAGTTTAGTAAAAGGTTTCATTCAATATGCTGCTACTCAGTTTAATGCACAAGTTAAGATTATTAGATCTGACAATGGTATTGAATTCTTCCAAGATCAATGCAAAGTTTTCTTTCAAAGAAAAAGGTATTGTTCATCAGAGGAGTCTGGTTGGCAGGCCTCAACAAAATGATAAGGTTGAGAGGAAGCACAAACATTTATTATACACTGCTAAAGCATTAAATTACATTCACATCTACCTCTAATATTCTGGGGGATTGCTTGCTCACTGCTACTTACTTAATTAACGAGATGCCTAGTTCCGTACTCAAATGACAAACACCTTATGAAGTGTTATTTAAAGAACTACCTTTATATGATGAACTCAGAGTGTTTGGCTGTCTTTGATATAGAACTATGCCACATGCAGTAAAGGATAAATTTAGTAAGAGAGCTAGAAAATCAATCTTTCTTGGTTATCCTTTTCATCAAAAAGGATATAAACTATATGATCTTCAAGACCATACTGTTTATGTCTGTAGAGATGTTTTATTTCAAGAAAACATCTTTCCTTTTAAAAATAATCAAGTAGCAGATGCAAACAATAAAACTGCTTTACCTGTAATAACACTACTACAACTGAGCACTTGGGCCACGGTTAAATTCGTGGCGCAAGTACTAATTTCTCATGGCTAAAGCTTTTTGCCTCGGAAATACCTTTCGTGGCCCAAGTGGGCGTGGCTAACAGATAGCCGCGGGAAAAACATGAACGTGGCTAAAATTATATTTTTAGCCACAGATTCTCACGTGGCTAATAATTCCTGTGGCCAAAGATTAATCCTCGTGGCCAAAATTATTCCAGTGGCTAACAAAAAAATAAAAAATAAATAAACAAAATGTAAAATATTATTTTTTACTTATAATGAAAATGTTTTCACATATGGAATGTTTTTTTGTCTAAACCGGGGTGTCCACCGTCGACAACGGTGTATAATCACACCACCGCGGGCGCTGCTTTCACGAAGAGGTAAACGGCTGGCCAAAGAGTTGCTCCATTCACATGGGTAGGGATCGAACCCCTGACCTCATGGTTAAGGGATGAGGTGAGCAACCACCACACTACCAAACACATTTGGTTACATATGGAATCTTGTCAAGCTTTAATATTTGCTTGGCTAGTTATCTCAACTCGTTACTCACAATCACAGGTCATTCACTTTTGCGAATCGCATATCCTTCCCAGGAGCTCACTTTTGCTTGGAGGACCCTTACCAGATCTATTGTGAAGGAGCTAGAGCCTTCTCTCCTCCTCCATCGCCTTTGCATGTATGCCGAAGCGGGAGACCTCTTAGTCCTCCTGCTTCCTCCCTTCTTGGAACAAGGAAGCGTCCCCAGAAGAACAAGAAGTCCCAGAGAGCTAAGACTTCTCAAGTCCGGAGCATGAGCCTTCCATCGGACGTTCCCCTAAAGTGCTTCAAGTGCCGCAAGGATCTTCATCCTAGAGTTGACTGTTATGGTGACCCGTACCAGTGCTTCACCTGCGAGGGATTTGGACATCGCTCCTTCGAGTGCCACGTAGGGAATGTCGCCATCAACAGAACTATCACTATTGACCCTGAGGCTTCCCTGGATCGAGACATGGAACCCTCGACAGAAGCACCCCTGAAGTGTTTCAAGTGTCGCAAAGCCCTTCATCCTAGAGTTACCTGTGACGGTAATCCTTACTTATGCTACACCTGCAAGAAGCCTGGACATTTCTTCTTCGAGTGCCCCGAGAGGAATACCTCTATTGACAGAGTTGTTACTACTGACCTAGAGGCTGAGACCAGTGGAGCCGGAGCTGTTCGGAATTAACCTGAGACTGGAGTTCACCCTGACCCACCTACTGGTATGTTCATGCCTACCATCTTATTTATGGTTGATGTACTGGTAGCTGTTAAGATCTTAGTCTCTTTCCTTAGACTTCTCTTGACCTTCCTTGTGAGCTATCTTCGTGTCCTCTCGACTTCACCAAGTAGCTTGCTTATCCTGAAACACCTTGTGCGGTAACCTACCATAGACAGACTTGGGAATTTCTTGAGGTTAGCTGTAGACCGTTATTTGGAGAGTGTTGCTATTTGAGGAAAAACCTAAGGAGATGATGGAATGTGTTGTGGATCTTAGTGCCTATATGTTACTAATTTGAAGAGTAAGTGAACGATGGGATAATTGTGGTAGGTAGAGTGTTATACATGGCTTCGATGGAACTTAGGTGTGAGAACCTTGCTGAGTCAGGGATGGTTGTAAGGTTGTAATTTCCACTAGAGAATTTAAAGGAGCTTAGAGTAGTAAGTAATTTCGAGGAATATGCTTAAGGTACTGATGTTGTCCGATAAGTGAATGAGGTAAGTTAATGTTGCTTAAACTTGAGGAACGAGAGTTGTTAGTAATGGTGTGAGAACATTGGAACACTTACAAAGGACTTGTGGATGTAACCGAGTAGTTGACCTACAGATACTTAAGGAATCTTGGCAATTATCTAAAGAAGAACTTGAAGAAAATTTAGGAAGCATCACCAGTTTGAGGATAGAATAGAATGATTCATTGGGAGATGTAGTATGAAACACATTGATCTAGGTGTAGTTATTTGGTGGACTATAATGCGAGTATAGTAGATACATCATACGAGTTTAATAACCTGATAGTTGATTTCATTGTCAATTGAGGAAATACCTGAGATGAGTTATCTAAACTTCGGGAATTGGAAGGATGACATTGCTCTAGACTTTGAGGAACCTTGAGATCTGAATCGTTTTGAGGAACTAGTCACGAGAACCAGTCATAGACCCGCTTGACTTGGGAGTTGTTACCTTAGTGAGACCTTACCTTGGAATGTTCGTTTTATGGTAATAGATGACTTTGGAGAACTTAGGATTTCGAGATACCCCGTAGGATGAGATTGATGGAATTGAACCACGTAGGAATAAAGGATGTAGGTGATTTTGGATATAGCCTGTCTGATTGAGAAGAGTCATAGTGTAGAAAGTTGGTACCCTAAGTTTTAGAATTTGATGTTATGGTGCTAGAATTCAGGTTTAAAGTGCTGAAAGTGCGTGGACCTTGGTCTGAGGCATGTGTATTAGGCTTCCACCCTGAGTGAGAGATCCTTAACCGTGGTTGAACGGATTTTAGTGTGAACTGAGTGAGAGTTTTGGGAACCTTCTTGTTGAGGAATACCTTGTTCTGTGGATGAGATGATAGTGAGAGGGATCTTGAAACCATTGTGAGTCTAGAGATTACTGAAATCGTCTCCTTGAGATATACTAGGGATCGTTGAAAGGATGTTTCGATTCGGGTTGAGTGGTTAGCATACCCATGTTTGGCAAAGGTTAACGTCTTCTTTAACCTTCAACTTGATTGTTCCGTTCCTTCAACCCTCCTTTTTGTGTTCTGACAGCCGCGAGGCTTGGAACCCCTAATCCTTCGTGTTGAAAATAAGCTCTACGACTGTTTCCGCGCTCTCAAACGTCTGTTTGAAACTTGGTCCCCAATTGTTGACTTTAAATTCACTGTTTTTGGAAAAAGCTTAGTTGTTTTGAGAATTTGAAACTGCTTTCTCTTCCGTTAGAAGTGATTTTTAGTCATTGTTACAATTTTACTTTTTCAAGAATTTGAGAGTAGTGGTTTGTTTGAAGAAAAACTTTGTTTTAAGGAACGTAACGCTTTACAACTTTGATGGATTTCAGCGTTGACTGCCACTGCAAATTGTTATTGGAGACGTCTGATAACCTGTGATGTGCTTATCAACACCGAATCAATCTAAATTTTGAATCTTACTGATTTAATTTTGGGACTTGTCTCAGATTTGGAACGTCGGACTCTTGAATACGTAACGAGAATCTCAATGTCCATTGACAAGACTTGTGCCTTAGACTCTATTTCTTTTTGAAACCTTTTCGAAAGTTAAAGTTTTGGGTTACCATAACCCGGGTAGTACGTTTTAGTAGTTAAAGTTGTTTTCGTACTTACTTTTGTTTTCAAGTTTCGAGGACGAAACTTTTTGAAAGATGGGGTGATTGTAACATCCCAATATTTCGGGACTTTGAAATTTAAAGATTTTAAGTTCTATTTCGAGAATAATTTATATTTCGGAATTTCGTAATTTTATTTAAATAACTGATTAGTTTATGTGAAAATATTCTAAAGGATTTTAAAGGAAAATTCATTTAGTTGCGTAAACCTTGCCTTAGTGATTTAATTTTATGATCCGGAAATATTTATCTCATTCTAAATTGATTGTAAAATAAGACGGTGTTCTTAGCTCAAATCGTCTTAAAACTTGTCTTATGGGCCTAACTTGTTAATGGATCCATTTTTCCTCTTTTTCCTCACAAAGCCCTAACCCCCCATCTTCTACCTCTCTCCTCCAATTCATTTTTCAGATTTAAAAGAAACAAAACACCATTTTTTATTTCCTCCTCCTTCAATCTTAAAACTCTCATAGAATCTTCGTTTCTTATCCGATTGAGGCGATTTTCGCGGCTACGGATTCCTCTTCTTGAGCCCGTCATTTTAAGGTAATAAATCTTGCAATTTGTGACAGTTGGATTTTCGGCCTGTTCACATAAATCTCCGGTGTTTGTGTTGTTTTAGACGGTGTTTGTGTTAACCCGGAAGAAGGCTTGGTGATTATTGAAGAAGATCTCGAAGATTTCAAAGATTTCGCTAAGTAAAGGTGACGATAATGAGAAACTCGGCCTTTATCGTGATATTAGCACTTTTCTTGGTTTGGATGTTTAAGTTTCTGATTTTACATATGGTTTATGTTCAATGGACTTAGAAATCATGCTAGGAATACATGTGTATGATGTGCATTTGCTTGGATGATGTTTCACATGCTTAGTAGTTGATTTTCAGAAATTTGTGCTTAAGACGGATACAAATAATATTCTTATTGAGGATTGTTTGTGGAATTAATTGCTGGTAGTTAGTGTATTTGATGTTTATACATGCTGGGTAAACATTTGATGTTGCGATTTTAGAAGTCTTGAATCGATTTGAGGAGTTTTGTAAATTGTAGGAAAATGCGATTTTGCGTACAACGTACTCTGAGCCGGTAGGCTGACCGGCAGCCGGTCGGCCGGCTCAGAGTCGGAGTGTTTGTTTTTCGAATGTTCTGAGCGTAGGATAGGATTCTGAGCCGGTAGGTCGGCAGCCGGTCGACCGGCTCAGGATCTCTCCTGTGTGTGTTTTGCGAGTGTTGCAAAGGCGTGGGAAATGACTCCCAGCCGGCACACCGGCAGCCGGCCTACCGGCAGAGAGTCACTCCTTATATTGAATTTTGAAGAAATGGCTTATGGGAAGGGACTCCCAGCCGGCCGACCGGCAGACGGCCCACCGGCTGAGAGCCTGTTCTCATTGTTTTTCAGCCGATAATTGGGAATGGGAAGGGACTCTCAGCCGGTGGACCGGCAGACGGTCCCGGACCGGCTGAGAGCCCCTGTTCTCATTGTTTTGGTTTTAACTTTCAAACGATTATTCGGTTTTGTTTGAGATTCGTTCCGTGTACCTTTCATGTGTGTTTGAGGTCCCCGGAGGATGGGCGACACTATATTGGGTTCGGGAATGGAGAGAGGATAGAGACCCCCCCCGGTCGGGTAACCGAAAGGGAAACGGGCTCTCCCTCAACTTAATTCTCGGGATCAATTAAGTGTTGATTAGAAGTATAAGAGTTTAGAACTATAGATTAGTTTCTATATTTGGATGATATTGTATTGATGCGTATTAAGGTATGCCTTAAGCTGGCCTCTGAGCTTAATACGTGAGCTTGTTGTCATATATGGGGATATGCCTTAAGCTGGCCTCTGAGCCCTATATGTGTATGGTTGTCGTGTCTGGGATATGCCTTAAGCTAGCCTCTGAGCCCAGACATGTTTGATTGTAATCGCGTTGGAACATGCCTTAAGTTGGCCTCTGAGTCTGACGAGTAGAGCAGCTGCACAACGGGGCATTTAGGTCGTAACGCCTCACCCGGAGTGCAGATGTTTGATGCTAGAACATGCCTTAAGCTGGCCTCTGAGTCTAGTGTCTTGTGATGTAGTGAAGGGACATGCCTTAAGCTGGCCTCTGAGTCCTTTACTTTTGGGTGCTAGTATATGCCTTAAGTTGGCCTCTGAGTCTAGTGTCTTGCTGATTGGCGGGTCTATGCCTTAAGTTGGCCTCTGAGTCCTTGCTTGCTGAATGATTGGTATTTAGGTTATGTCTTAAGTTGACCGCTGAACCTTTATACTTGCTGAATGATTGGTATGTAGGTTATGTCTTAAGTTGACCTCTGAACCTTATACTTGCTGAATGATTGATGTTTAGGTTATGTCTTAAGTTGACCGCTGAACCTTATACTTGCTGTTTATATCTGCTTGCCTTGAGTCGGTACGGTGTCAGATATGCATGATGATAGTGATGTTTACAGTACTTTGACTTTGATATTGTTCATCCAAGGCATTGGATGACTCTTTAGTCAGTTTCGTAAATGGTTTGGATTGAAAGACCCCCCGACCGGGCAACCGGTAGGGAAACCGGCTCTCGTTCCAAATAGTTTCCGAAGTTGGATGAGAGTCGTGCATTAGTGTTTGCATGATAGTATGAGATCAGTTATTGAGATATTGATATACTTCACATGTTTATATATGCTGGAGTGTTCTGTTTGTATTCTGTGTTACGTGTCGTTACAAAAGGTGGCTAGGAGAACTCTAGTCACTCCCCACTGATTGTGCCGTACATGTTTTCATGTATGTAGGTACATGCAGGTTGGACAGGGTTCATTGAGAGCTAGCGAGTGATGATCCGCTTGTCATCATATGACCTATACCTTTCGAGTAGCTAGACTCTAGTTTTGGATACAGTTTATCTTTTGGTGCTTGTAGGGATGTTCCGTCCCGGGCTTGTATATATTTGGTTTTCAGTACTTAGAATTGTTATACTTATCTATTTTGTTTATATCAGTTTTAATTTCAGTTTTAATTCACCTCGCATGTTGTTTATGTTTAAAAAGTTTTAATTCCGCTGCATTTTTAGTACTTTGTGTGATTTATATTTCCGCTTTCGCGAAGGGTTTTACAGTTGGCCCATCCCAAGACTACTCTCACCTGAGCACGCTTAACTGTGGAGTTCTTATGATGAGCTACCGAAATTGAAACTTAAGCTTATTGATATAGTTAACACTTTGAAACCTTTTTAAATTATATTCTTTTCTTCTAAATTACCTTCACTATTATTTTTGCGAAAAAATACTAAATGATTTACATATTTTTGCGAAAAAATATTATTTTTCTCAAATTAATCGAGTTTTCAATGTTGACCTCCCAACTAATCATGCTCGGGTCATTTTTTGTCCGAGTCAACAAAACTATTTTCTCCAAACTATTTAATCAAATTTTCCTTATATTTTTTTCCCTAATATATTTTTTTTTTATTTTTTTATCATTTGTCGGCATTTTTATCTTACTTCTCTTTTATCCATTTTTTCATATATTTTTCCACACAAATATTATTTGTAAGATCGTCGTATTTGTAAGGAAAAAAAGTTTAATCACTATTTATTAAATAATGCTCACTTTTGAATAATGATTACATATGGGTATCAATGACCGAGTTTTATTACTAAAATAAATGACCAAGACATTATTAACTCGAAAATAATCAGTTTTCGCCAAAAAACACAGAAAAGATCGTACAAAGTTTTGCTTTCTGTAAATTGATTTCTTTTCATTATTCTTGATATTTCTTTTTGTCAACAAAATTTCACATTATTTACACATGTAAATCTATTATTTTAATTTCTATTTTACTTTTCTGTGTGATACGCTTATTTTCAATAATTAAAATGTTTTTCTATATTGATTTTTTTATATCGGTTGTTTTATCAATATGTTTTTTTCCATTTTATTCAATGATTTGTTGGAAATTATTTTGAACTTAATTTTTTAGACTAATTTTTTTTATTTAATCATATTTTAAATCTACTTGTCTTTTCTTTTTTTTTTCTACTTAAAAACTTCCCCAATTTTTTTCCTATTTAACATCTCGAATTCAAGTTCTTCCAGAAATATTTTACAAATAAAGTTTTAAAACAATTTTCTAATGAAAAGCTTAAAAATATACGAGTATTAGTTTCAGACTTCTCAATGATAGGTGTTAATAAATTAATTATTTAATTGGACATACTTTCTCTTTAAATGTGATGCAGTCCCTAAATAATGTTATTCAATATTATAAAATTTAACAAAAAAAGAATTAAATATTTATTAAATTATCGATGTTATGAAAAAACGACTAAATAAGAACAATCATTTATTCATATAATCATATTCATGTTCAAGTCAGTAGTGTTAATAAGAATAATAATAATAAATTGCACAAATTCTCACTTGTGACAGACTAAATCCAATAATTAGAATAATCATAATAAGATCATTTACGTCAATAGTGAAGAGCAATAATTAGTCACGGGTAATTTACTAATAATTTTGTACTATTATTTGTTATCATATCAAAAATATTAGTCACGGTAAAAATCCAGTGCGTAGCTAAGAGCAATAATTAGTCACGGGTAATTTACTTGTGACAATAAATCACAATTAGCCACAGTAAGAATTCAGTGTGTGGCTAAGAGCAATATAGTCACGGATAATTTAGCTGTGACAATAAATCGTAATTAGCCACGTTAAGAATTCAGTGTGGCTAAGCACACTAATTAGTCACGGTTAACTTACCTGTGACAATAAATTATAATTAGCCACGACATTGTGGCTAAAAATAATTATTAGCCACGTTCGTGACTTGATGCGTGACTAAACGCATTTGTTAGCCACGATCATGGCTTAATTCGTGACTAAAAACAATTATTTGTCACGGATATATCTTCCCGTGACATAAATTTTTTTACCAATTAAATTTGAAGAAAGGGGACTTCTTTTCCCGTGACTAAGCAAATTTAGGTCACGAATTATGAATTCCCGTGACATAAATCGTGGCGCAAGTGCCATTTGTTGTAGTGTAACAAATATCGGTGATATTTCTACTGATTATCTACTGTCAAATACATAATATTCATCTTCTACTACAGATGAACCAATTCCTGTTAATTATGATTCTGCTATTAATACAGATCAGTCCAACTCTTAACCTAATACTACTGTTGATAATGAGCATAATGATCATAATACAGACAATCTCATTAATCAAACAATCATCAGAAAATCAAGTAGGACCAAGAAAACCTAGTGTCTTACTCAATGGTTTTCAATTGACTAATACTAAACCCACAACTTTACATGTTAAAATTGTAAATGATTTGGTTCATTTTGATAAAGAATACATCTATTGTCTTTGTAATGTGGTAGATACCTTTGAACCAAATTTATATAGTCAAGCTAAGACCAGTGACAAGTGGATTGAAAAATGTCTCAAGAGATTCAAACACTTGAACACAACCATGCATGAGAAGTAACTGAATTCCCTGCTGATAAAATTGTCATAGGCTGCAAATGGGTTTACAAAGTAAAATATAGAGCAGATGGTTCACTTGAAATATATAAAGCACGTTTAGTTGAAAAAGGGCTTACTCAAGGTCTTAAGTGCAAAACAAAGACTACAAGCACACTTTTTCTCCCGTGGCTAAATTCTCTACAGTTAGAATACTTCTTGCAATTGCAGCTAAGAAAAACTGGCCATTACCTAGTTGATACTAATAATGCCTTTTTACATGGTTACTTGGATGAAGAAGTTTATATGAAACCTCCACCAGGATATTCCAAAGCTAAAAAGGGCCAAGTATGCAAACTAAAAAGATCTCTCTATGGTTTGAAACAAGCTTTTAGGCAATGGAACCTAAAATTAACAAAGTTTCTGACAAGTCTTGGTTACATCCAATCAAAACAAGATTATTCATTATTTACTAAGTTTGATCCAGTAATTTTCATATTTCTGGCTGCTTTGGTTTATGTTGATGATGTATTGATTACTGTAGATGCATTAGAAGACATCACAGAGTTAAAGGAACAATTGCACAACAAGTTTACTATAAAAGACTTGGGGTCTATGAGATATTTCTTAGGCTCAGAAGTTGCTAGAAATGTTGCAGGTATCATGCTAAATCAAAGAAAATATATACTAGATATATTAAAAGACACTGGATTTGAAGATACAAAATCCGTTCCTTTTTCCTATGCAAAAGGGTCTTAAACTTTCTATTGACACATGATTTATTGTCAGAACCAGATCAATGCAGAAAGCTTGTAGGCAGGTTATTATATCTCAATATGACCAGGCTTGATATATCTTTCAGTGTGCATCATTTAAGCCAATTTTTAAGTTAGTCAATAATACCTCATATGCAGGTAGCACAACATGTGCTAAAATATTTAAAAGGAACAGTGAATGCAGGCCTGCTTTATTCTGTTACTTGTTCATCTCAACTACAAGCATATTCAGACGCAGATTAGGCCATATGTGCTTTTGGTTGCAAATCTCTTTGTGGTTATTGTCTGTTGTTATGCAATTATTTGATTTCTTGGAAAACAAAAAAACAAAAAACAGTAAGCAAAAGTTATACAGAAGCTGAATATAGGAGCATGTCCTATACTTCTGCAGAAATGGTCCAGACAGCAAGTGTTTTACAAGATTTACAGTTCCCTGTTCAATGTCCAATTCCTCTCTACTGTGATAACAAATCTACTTAACATTTTGCAATGATTCTTGTCTTTCATGAACGAACCAAGCATTTCAATGTAGTCTGTCATTTTGTTCGTGATAAACAAGAAGGGTTTCTCATTACCAAGCACGTGAGTAGTAAGCTTCAACTTACAGATATCATGACTAAGCCTTTGGGAGCACAAAACCATTACAATCTCTCTCTCAAGCTTGGACTCTATCTACAACCTGATCCAGCTTGAGGGGAGGATATGAGATATAACTATCATATATTAGTTAGTTAGTTGCTAATAGTTGATTATAACAACCTGTCACATCAACATAAATTAGTTAGACTAGTTAGTTAGTTGTATCATATACAATTTGTGTTTAATCATATGTCACTACAAGAATTACGGAAAATGGCGACTACATAGGCGACCGCTACAGTAGTCGCAAAATTAGCGACCAAACAAAAAAAAACGGCCGACCGATTTCGGTCACTAAATTTAGCGACCAAAACCTTATCACCATATTATCCTAAAAAAATCCGCGCGAATCCGAAAGCGACCATAGCGCCATTTTAGCGACCGAAATCGGTCGTTAATTTAGCGACCGAAATCAGTCGCTAAAATTAGCGACCGATTTCAGTCGCTAACCCCCCTGTTATATTTTTTCGCCTCTTCTTCCCGTCATTCCCCCATTGCTTAATACCTTCAACGAAAAAAACCCAAAACCTCTCGTCACCACCGTGATTATATCGGACCACCGCAACGCCACCGGACCACCCACCACCGTCGTTCACCTTCCTAATACCCCTTTTCAGGTTTGTGTCGATTTAATAAGTTAATTTATGTATTGAATACCTTAATAGATTTATTGTAATTCATAGTTTTTGTTAGTTATTAGATTATTAGGATGATTTGAATAACATTTGGATGTTGTGACAAGTTTTTATGTATAAGTTAATTAGGTTTTTAATGTATAAGTCGTGATTAGGGTTAGAAATTGGGGGAAACTTGATGTTTGTTAAGGTTAGTAGCTTTAGTTAGTAATTAGATTTCTAGGATGATTTTAAGAAATTTTTTGATGTTTATTATGTTTGTATGTGTAATTTAATTAGTATTTTCGGAAATTAGTTGATGTTAGGGTTATAAATTGACAAAAATTGGGAAAAAATTGGGAAAAAATTGGGTGTTATTGTTAATGAGTGTTAGTATTGTTAGAAATAGGGAAAAAAATTGTTGAATGTTAATATTCAAATTAGTACATTAGTGTAAGTTATAGTGAATTTTTTCCGTGGAAGAATGACTATTGACCTAGTACCCGTTCATGAATTACTCGTTAGGAGGAATTCATGAATAGTCCCCATTTTGGGACTGTCTTTGTATATTTCAAGTCACTTAGGTAGTAAATACATACTTGTGATTTTATTAATGGGGAAAGTGTAACATCCCACATTTTCGTAAAGGAATACTTTAATAATTTAAAGTAATTTCCGGAATTTAATAATATTTTATTAATAGTTCATATTTTATATTTTAAGATTTCCTTTAAGTTCCATCTTAAAAATCATTTAATCCTAAGATGCTTGTTCGGTTAATAATACCCGTCTTATAGTTCCGTTCCACTTGAATAAAGTAAACCCGACTCATGTAAATGTAAAAGGACAACTTAAAAACCCTACTTGAACCCTTTATACGACATCTTCTTTCCATCTTATTTCACTTCACTGTAAACCAACAAAACACCATTTCTCTCTTTTTCTCAAGCTTAAAATCAACATCTCGACCCCTTCCCGAACTCGTATCAAGGTAAGCTTTACATTTTTCGGAATCCTCTCGAGATTTGCAAACTTCCTATCTCTTTCAATTTCAGTTTCCTTAAAGTCGAAAAAGACGCTGTTTTGCCCTAAATCACATTTTAGCCTCCTAATTGGTGTTTTTGTGCTTTTAGGTGGTACTTGTGATAACCCGAAGGAAGAACTAGTGATTGTTGAAGAGGAACCCGGTGAACTCGCGGAGTAAAGGTGACTATTACGAGTAACTCGGTCTTTTTGTCTAAATTAGCATATTATGTGAAATTGGTGGGTTTTGATGAAAGTTAATATGGTTTATGTTGCTTAATGTTCTTATTATGTTTTATAAACTGATTTTTGTGAAGAATTCATGATGAATTTGGCATGGAGGTCGATTAAAGAGTATACATGGTAAGACCAGTTAAATTTAGGATTTCGTTATTAATTCATGAAATGAATGTTTGTATACATGTTCTTGTGCTCCTTTGATGTTGTATACATGCTGGAATTGTGGAATTGTTGCTTAGATCACGCTTAAGACGGATTGGTAAAGTATCGAGTTGTTTAGGATTGTCGAAGTAGCAAATTGCGCGAACAGGACCTCTGAGTCGGTCGACCGACCGGCGGCCGACCAGCCGGCTCAGAGTCCCAATTGATGCTTTGTTGTTGATTTGTGAAATTTTAGTTTGGGTCCCCAGCCGGTGGACCGGCAGCCGGCCGGCCGGCTGGGAGTCCCTTTGTTGTGAGCATTGTTGTTTTGATATGCGAAGAAGAGTGAAGAGGTGCCCAGCCGGTGGACCGGCAGCCGGCCGGCCGGCTGGGAGCCCTCTCTTGATGTCGGCTTGGTTTTGTTATTGGCGTGAGAAGATGAGACTCTCAGCCGGCCGACCGGCTGAGAGCCCTTGTCAACTATGTTTACCTTGTAACTTTCGTTTCTAAAGACGAATTGCGTTGATTCATTTTCCATATGCTTTGTATGCATGTTTGGAGTCCCCGGAGTCCGGGCGACACTATATTGGGTTCGGGAATAGAGTGAGGATAGAGACTCCCTAATCGGGCAACCGAAAGGGAAATCGGCTCTCCCTCGGCGTAATTCCTGGGGTCAATTAAGTGTTGATTTGAATATTTACCATATGTATGTTGTTAGCAACTCAGTTCGTTGTAGTCCAAGAAATTGGGCGGCTCTTACACTAGGTTCGGAAATATGTTTGAGGAGAAAGACCCCCCGGTCGGGCAACCGGAAGAGAGACTGGCTCTCACCTCAAATGGTTTCCGAAGTTGGTTAAGAGTTGAGTGAGTCTTAGTAGTGGGATATTAGAGCTGTTGATTTGGATTAGGTCATGGATTTATTATGTATTGAGTAATGTGTTGTTTATGCATGTGGATGTAATACTATGAGCTGTTATATGACTCTTGTCTCACCAAGACTGAGTCGCGTCTTGGTATGACCGTCTACTGCGCGTTGACGGTCAGGTTTCAGATAGTCCGCTCTGAGTTGGGGGTATCTCGTCCCTAGCTAGTTCGAGTCTTGGGGGTATCCTGAGTTGGGGATACTTGTCGAATCGAGGAAGAATTATACCTCGAGAGTCTGGCCAAATTTAGACTAGGACCGTATATCGTTTCGATCGTTCTACTAGGGGATTGTATTTGCTGAGGCTAAGTAGACTTGCTGTTGTTGTATAATGGAGTCGTCATATGAACCTTCCCATGTTGTGATGTTTGTTTGTATCCTTTCATGCCTGAGTTGGGGTCATGGATTGATATTGCTGACTGTTGTATCTAAGTTTGCCTGAGTCGGGGTTAGACTTAGATACTGCTGATTGTATATAATTGCCTGAGTTGGGGTACAGTGTTATACACTGCTGATACGTGTTTAAATGTGTTTAGATATACCTGAGTTGCGGTTCGATATCTATTTACATGAGTATGTTAAGAAGGGTTATTGATGGAGTACTTCACATGATTGTTTATGATGGAGTATGATGCTTGTATGTATATGTTCTGCCGCGAGGGGTTTTACAGAAAGAGTTTGGTAACAATTCCTTTAATGTTCTTCGAATACATATGTGAAATAAATAGAAATTTATTTCACATTGTGTATTTGAAGAACTGAGGGGAATTGCTGCCAAATTTTTTTTCCTCACTAATAAATCACCAATGTGTGTTTACTTGAATTCTTAGCTTGAACTTATTATTTGTTGAAATATTATTGAAATTGTTGTGTGTTTGGTTGCTGGCTTATTATATATTATCTAGATTAAAATGAAGAGATTTGAACGTAGCTGGATGTACGAAGAAAGAGTAGATAAGAAGAAACGTCCCAATGCTATATTTGTAAAGGGAGTTCGTGGGTTTATTGAATTTGCTAGATGTTCAGAATCATATGATTTCGAACTACGCAAACTTAGGTGTCCTTGTACTAAATGTAAAAACTTAAAATATTTACTTGAGATAAAAGTAGAAGAACATCTTATTACGAATGAGTTTTTCCAAACTATTACAACTGGATATCACATGGGGAAAAATACTCTTCTAATCCCGAACACCCTCAAATCCAATCAAATGAGAACCCGTATAGAGATATAGTAGTAAGGAAGTCGGGATCGTATCCACAGGGAGACAGATATGAATTCTAAATGCTAAACTAAAGTTTGTCGAAGTAACCGAATCTGGGGGTTTTAATTGTTGTTTGAACTAAACTAAGAGTAGTGAAGGAAAGGGAGAAAAGAAAAGCGTAAAGAAAAGAGTATAAAAATATAAGGGAGAGAAAACTAGGATAGTCGGTTCACCAATGAAAGCGTAACGATTGGGGTTTAGGTCGCAGATCAGTCGCAAATGTCGGTCTAAGGGGTAGTGAAAAGGTCCTCTCGTATCGCTATTCGCCCTAGAATGCTTCTAGCGGGCTCTCGCAACTTACTAGGGCACTCTAATGTTTGTAGCAGGTCGAACCCTCACCAGGCTTTCGATCTTAGGTCGGGGTTTACCAAATCAACTAATCAATCATGCGCATTAATTGACTAATCGCTATTAAATGCTACAATTAACAATAGAGACATACAATTACGAACTAATCTAAACCTAAACGAACATCGTCACATCATCATTGGATCACCTATATCCTAGTCGAAGGGATTAGCTATGCATAAAGGGATTAACAATTGAAATGAAAGAAAAAACTAAAGAGGAAACCATGATCGCGAGATAAGCAGAGATGAATAAATATAAAAGAAAGTAAGAGCAAAGGAATAAAATTACCAATAAAAAGTGTTGAGTACTGAATTCCGGAAGGTTAGATCTTACAAGCTTGAAGATGAAATAAAATAAAAACAACTGACTAAAAGTTTATCTGAGGAAAAGTAAGGAGAATAGATTCAAGATTAAAGTAAAAGTATCCCTAATGAAAACTCCAAAAACTGCTTAAAAACGAAATGTTCTGATAATCCTTTGACGACCTAATGGGCTTAGGTCAAATTTGGGCTTCGGAAGAAAGAAACCGGTCGATCGACTGAGCAAATGGTCGATCGACTTTCCTATCGACCAAGAGCGGTCGATCGACTAAGCAAATGGTCGATCGACTTTACTATCGACCAAGAGTGGTCGATCGACTGATTCTGGTCCTGACTTGGACGTTGACTTCAAAAATGCGCTTCCTTGACTTGATACAAAGGGTGGTTCACTTCTCCTGACCTCCTAAATGCAAACTTGAGGACAAACTTCGACTCCGAATACATACTTCCGAATGTATTCCTGCAATTAATACAAGAAGGCTCAAAGTACGCAATTCGGGGCTAAAAGTAGTAAGGTGTTTAGCAAAAGATCATAAAAATGCATGCAAAAGAAATCTAAAAGACTATAGAAATGGCATGCATCAATATGATTTCGAACTACGCAAACTTAGGTGTCCTTGTACTAAATGTAAAAACTTAAAATATTTACTTGAGATAGAAGTAGAAGAACATCTTATTACGAATGGGTTTTTCCAAACTATTACAACTGGATATCACATGGGGAAAAATACTCTTCTAATCCCGAACACCCTCAAATCCAATCAAATGAGAACCCGTATAGAGATATGGTACTTGATGCCTTTGAGTCGAATGCTTTCACTAATACCGATCGTGTACCTATAACCGAGGAAGAAGATCCAAACTTTTTTGATATGCTAAGGGACTCCGAGAAAACTTTATATGAGGGGAGCAGAATGTCATTGTTGCAAGTTGCATCGATGATTGTAACGTTAAAATGTGAGTACAATATGTCGTTTAAAGCGGTTGACAGTATTTCTACTTTAATTGAAGATGTTATACCCGATAATAACATTATGACCCGTAATTTTTACAATACCAAAAAAGTGGTCAAAGGTCTTCAGCTTCCACATGAAAAGATTGACGCATGTCTTGGAGGATGTATGGTTTTTTGGAAAGATGATGCATTGTTAACCAAATGTAAGAAATGTCAAAGGGATAGATATTAGACAAGTGAGGGAAATATTATCTTGAAGGGAAGAAGAGTGCAAAAACAAAGAAACCATTATCATTAAACCCATTAATTTATCTTCCCCTAGCTCCAAGACTTTAAAGGTTATATGCCACGAAAAATATTGCCAACCAAATGAGATGGCACAAAGGAAACCCCCGTACACCAGGAAATATGTGTCATCCGAGTGACGGAGAGGAGTGGAAGCGTTTTGATAGGTTGTATCCTGATTTTGCCGAGGAACTTCGCAATGTGAGACTTGGCTTGTGTACGGATGGGTTTGACCCTTTTGGTCAGTTTGGTAGATCTTACTCGTGTTGGCCTTTAATGATCACACCGTACAACTTACCTCCTTGGCTATGTTCGAAAAGACAAATTATTTTCCTCTCACTACTTATTCCCGGTCCTCATAACCCAAAAAATAACTTGGATGTTTATTTACAACCGCTGGTGGAAGAACTGAAGTATCTGTGGTAAGTTGGTGTCGAAACATTTGATGTGTCCAAGAAGCAAAACTTCCAACTAAGAGCTTCGCTGTTGTGGATTGTAAGTGATTTCCCCGCATACGGTATGCTATCAGGCTGGGCAACAACGGGACGAATGGCATGCCCTTACTGCATTGATAATAGCAAAGCTTTTTACCTCCCTAATACCAAAAAGATTAGTTGGTTTGATTGTCATAGATGCTTCTTACCGGATGGACATGTCCATAGAAAGAACAAAAAAACCTTCTTAAAAGGAAAGGAGGTGCGTGACAATGCTCCGTATAGACTCCCAAGTGATGCAGTCTGGGAGGCTATACGTGAATTGTCATCTACCAACGATGGGACTGAAGAAGAATTTAGAGAGTTAAAAAAGAAAAAGAGTGGTTGGTTTAAACGAAGTATTTTTTGGGACCTACACTATTGGAAAACAATGTTGATCAGACACAATTTAGATGTGATGCACATAGATAAGAATTTCTTTGAGCTACTTATTCATACGATTATGGATGTTAAAGGAAAGACACGTGATAATATTGGCTAAAGAATAGAATTGAAAATTTTTGTGATCGTCCTAAACTTCACATTCGTAGCGATGGGTCAATGTCAAAAGCACCATTTACTCTTGACAAAGCGCAAAGAAAGGTATTGTGCGATTGGGTAAGAAACTTAAAGTTCCCCGATGGATATGCCTCAGATTTAAGCCGTTGTGTTGATTTAAACGAATTGAAGTTGAAAGGGTTGAAAAGTCATGACTGTCATGTTTTCATGGAACGCTTGTTACCAGTGGCTTTGAAAAATTTACTCCCGAACACCGTTTGGAATGCAGTTACAGGAATTAGTCAATTTTTCAGAGACTTGTGTTCCTCCACGATATCAGTTGATGACATGATTCGTTTGGAAGACCAAATACCAGAAATTTTGTGTAAAATTGAGATGATATTTCCGCCTTCTTTTTTCAATTCGATGGAGCATCTACCCATTCATTTGCCATATGAAGCTAAAGTTGGTGGACCCGTTCAATATAGGTGGATGTATCCTTTCGAAAGGTTTCTTAATCATGTGAAAAAGAAAATTGGTAATAAAGCTCGTGTGGAAGGTTCTATTTGCAATGCATACCTGACGGAAGAAATTGTCAATTTTTGTTCTTTTTACTTTGAAAAACATATTGACACCAAAGCAAAAAACTTGAACATTGAAGAAGCAGATGAGTTAGATACAAGTTTACCCAAGTGTTTTCATGTACATGATGATGAAGGGTGTTCTTTTGCTGGGGGAACAAGATTTCTGGATGACAAGGAGTATAATCGTGCTCACCTTTATGTCCTATCTAATTGTGAGGTTTTGGAGCCATATAAAGCAAAATTTGTGACAGATTTCATGATTGATCACCTTAATGTTAAAAGAGAGGATGTTTGGAGTAAACACGAGGATCAGTTTCCAGCATGGTTTCGAAAGCATGTAATTAAGCTAAATATCCAAGATGATGTGGTTAGAAGCTTGGGTTTGGGTCCTTCTCGAAAGGTTGTCACGTGGAATCATTATTTAGTTAATGGGTTTAAGTTTCACACATTCGACTACGGGAAAAGTAAGGCTAAATGCAACTATGGCGTTACTATTTCTTCTCGGATGGCAATGACTATTATGGGATATTAGAGGATATCTTTGAGTTGTGTTATAATGGGCGTGACCGGGGTTATAAAGCTGTCTTATTCAAGATTCAATGGAGAGATAATTCTGTAGCTAGAACGAGAGTGCATGATCGCTACAAGCTTGTAGAAGTGAATCACACTCGAACCTATTCTAAATATGATCCATTTATACTTGCACAACAAGCTCATCAAGTTTATTATGCATCTTCGCCTAGCACAAGTAAAGATAGACAACAAAAGAATTGGTGTGCGGTAATTAAAACAAAGGCGCGATCAGAAGTCGACACATCCTTTTTCCAAGAAGAAGTTGTATCAGAGTCAATTCTATCCCCAGTTGATCATGAAGTCTTTATGGAAATGAGATAGAAGCGGAAGAGGAGTTAGAAGAGGATGAAAGGGAGGGGCAAGATCAGTTACAAGATAATAATGATGAAGAGTTAGAAGAGGAGGCAGAAGATGATGACGAGGAGGAGGAGGTAGAAGAAGAAGAGGATGACGATGATGATGATGAGTAAAAGTAGTAGGAGGTTAACATCTTATAAATCTGTTTAGGTTCTGTTTTTTAATATATTAAAAACATTTATTCTATTATATATATATATATATATATATATATATATATATATGTTAACATTTTTCCTACAATTATAGGTTCACATGGCTCGTGGAGGAGGCAGATAACGGGGCGGTTATAGTGGTAGTGGGGACAGTAGCTCGGCCCGATCACAGGAGGAGGAGGTGGAGGTCAATGTATCGAGTGACGAGGAGGAGGAAGCCCGTGTACCTCGCCATACTGACGGCAGGATCATCATTGATCCGACGGGTCTTTGGTAATTTTTTATTCACTGTTTATTTGTTTAATTTTTTTATTAAACCTAGTCTAATTAACATTCATGTTTGGTTTCAGGTTTAGACATCAAACGACGATTCGTGGCGTCACCAATAGCATTCAAGAGAACATGATTCATTGCGTCACTTGTTGGACGAAAGCTAGTCCCGAGGACAAGGAGATGTGATTCAACGCATTTCGGGTACGTATTTAAGTATTTACTTTAATTATTTATTTTAATAAATTCATGGTTGATTATATTTGTTTCTCTAACCCTTATTTTTTTTGTAGCGTGCATTCTATTGGTCAAATGACCTTGAGCGACTAGCTTAGGATATATATAATGATGTTGGTAAGAGGAGGCTAAAGGACATTATGTATAAGGTGTCGAAGAGAAAGAATGCGTCATCGTTCATGAAAGGTAATAATTTATTAATAACCGTATTAAAATAAAAAATTTAACATTTTTTTAATTTATATTAATAGTTTCTATTTTATTTGATTATAGGTCAATCATATGAAGAATTCACTAAGTACGGAGAAAGTCCTGAGTTTAAGCAAGCGTCGGCCCGGAACAAGGCGAACAAGAGGGGTGGAGATGATCCCGAAGCGGACGTTGAGCCTACTCATTATGGTGGGTCTCAGTCATTCCATGATCGGGCAGTGATAAGTGTAAGTATTTACTCTTGTAATTTAATTTATTACTTTTATCTTGAAGTATATATTTAGCTTTAAATTTTAATTAACTGACTAAGACTTCATGAATTTATTATTTTTTTATAGGCAAAGAAAAATAAGGGCAAGCTACAATCGGTTGTAGATCTCTTCCTTGAGACACATGCCAAGAAGGGAAGGAAAGGGTTCGTCTTTGCAAATTCAAAAGATCGCGAATTATATGTAAGTGTTATTGTATAAAGTATTTAAAAAATGATTTATAATCAATTAAGCTAAATATCGAAGATGATATATTTATATGTAAGTGTTATTGTATATATTATTAATAATGTTTCATTTTTTGTAGGACAAATTTCTTGAGCGAAAGAGGAAGAACCCTGACATTTCCGACAATCAACTTTGGTATGAACTAGTTGATGGTTTTCAGAAAGGAGGAGTCTACGGGGCCGGTTCAGCAAAAGAGCTTTTTTATGACCCACCGGCAAGAAGAGGGTCCTCCTCCCAGCACCAAACATATATGTTCCTGGTTTGGTAAGTCACCTTCAGGCTCCAACTTCAACTAGCTGAGAAGGATAGAAGGGGCGCTGTAAGAGATGAAGAAATGAGAAGAATGAAAGAAGAGATGGATAAGATGTCTTCTTATTTTGCAAATTGTAACAGTGGTTGGCGTCCACATGATAGGGATCCAAGAGATCCGGATTATGGAGGTGGCAGTGGGGCGGGACCATATTTTCCGGTGTCTTAGCTAGTGTCTCTTCTTGTTTTTAGTGTTGGATGCGTCGGATAATTTTTCTTTTAGTTAGACAAGCACTCGAATTTGGTACTTTGTAATCCGAATCAGTTTTATTTATTGAAGTTTCAGATGTTTGGCATCATTTGGGTTGTGCGCTGCTGTTGTTGATTTTGCTTGCAGGTTTATAAGTAATAGCTAGGGATTTGACTTGGACAAAATAGGTTTTTACGGCCAAAAACATGTAATATTAGCGACCGAAAATGTAAATTTAGCGACCATTTTCGGTCGCTAACCTTCCGTTTCTTTTTTTCCAATAGCGACCAATTAGCAACTGAAAATGGTCGTTAATTTAGCGACTGAAATCAGTAGCTAAATTAGCGACTGACATTAGTAGCTAAATTAGCGACCGACTTCAGTCGCTAATTTAGCGACCAATTTCAGTCGCTAATTTAGCGACCGACTTCAGTCGCTAATTTAGCTACTGATTTTAGTCGCTAAATTAGCGACCAACATTGGTCGCGCGTCTTTATTTTTTCGGTCGCTAAATTTGGCGACCAACATCGGTCACTAAAAGCGACCAAACCTAGCGACTAAGTGCGGGCGACTGGACTTGGTCGCTAAAATGAGAAGGGCGACTGAAATTGGTCGCCTTTTGCAGTCGCTAATGCCAGTATCTATTGTAGTGTGTATATAATTGATTGCAATTGAGGGAGTAGTATGTTACTTTCTTCATTCCAATCAATCATATATCATATATTTCTTTAATGCAGTTTTCAATCCCGCTGACATGGCAACTCACATTTTCATTTAAGGGTGACATGTCAGTTTATTAGAGCACCGAGAGGTAATCTTCTAATTAATTATTTAATTAATAATTAATAACTAATATAATACCAATATTATAGAATATTCCATATCCACTTCCATATTTCATCCAAAGAATAATACGGAGATTACGTTTTGATTAGCAACTATATTAATTTTTGGAATTACATCGGATTTTTTTTTTTGCCAGATGGAAACAGTTCACAACATCAAATTTTATTATGCTAAAATTATGGAAATTCTTTCCAAAATTAATGCTACAATTATGAAGATTATATATAGCGAATATAGTTATGCCACCAAAGTTATTCTTAGAAATATGTTGCATATAAAAAACATACAAATTATTCTCGGAATATGGCAATGACAATTGCAATTGACAATTTTCTTTTGAAATATTTTTTGAATTTCCATATTCGTAAAATAATTGACCAGAATGTTAAAAAAGATTGATGAGAAATAATAGTATTAGGCGGTTGTACAACAACCAACAATGTTTTTTTTTAAATAGATCATTATTACTTATTGAAAGGGTGGTACAACAGTCAACCAATTCTTTCATTAATTTTTCTGCTTATTGAAATAATTTAGGTATTTCCTTATATATGCTTATGTATACACATCTTTAAGTAAATTAAAACAAAATTATGTTTTTAACAAACTTTCAAACTTTTGATTGATATGTGTTCTAACAGACGGGTGATTAAACATTTACAAATTATGAAATAATAAATAAAATGCTCACACTTATATGAAAATAATAATAATAAGTTAATTAAACAGTCATTTTGACCACGATAAAAATAAATAAAAGGATTACAAAAAATGCTTATAGAAGTAAATAAGTTAATTAAACAGTCTATCATGTTTTTCAGCTAGAAATTAATGCTAAAGACAATTATACTATATGATAAACTTTTACGTAGTATATAGAAGCATAGGAGTTGAATGTATAGTTTAGTTTTCGTTACAAACCAAACTAAACTTTTAATATGAAGTTAAATACTTTCATCTTAATGGCTAACAACGACTTAATATTCATTGATTAAGTCTAAATATTACCGATGAGCACGATATAATAGTCATATATCATTAAAAATTTCAAAAATAAATTAATTCATTATATCTTTATGATAAACTATATTAATTTAAAGTTTTATATTAGGCCCGTGAATTTCACGAGTTAAAAGCTAGTTCTTTACGTTTCACTTGATGGACACTATTTACTAATTACTAATTGAGTATATTAATTTAAAGTTTTACATTTGTATTAATTTAAAGTTTTATATTAGGCCCGTGTAAATAATTGAGTATATCAGTAAATAAGCTATAGAATAGAAACACATAAAAACGCGAGCTATTAACGTAAGTGTTCTTTTTATACGTTATGTGTTCTTTTTATATAAGGATGAGGTGTTGCCTTGTCAAGGCCTGTGTTGTTGTCTACGGTTATGTTTCGAATAGTGTAAATTTCACCGACACACAACTGTGATCCAAAGTGTGAAATCAATTGTTTCCTTATCGTGGCTTGGATAAAATCATTCTGAAAACAATATAAATAAAATTCAGATCAGTTTTTGTACATATAAAAAGAACACATAACGTATAAAATTATTGTAGAATAAATGGTAGAAAAAAGACAAACCTTGGAATCCACAAATAGCAACTCTATTGCATCGAGTTTCTTTTTGTTAGAAGTATCGGATTTTTTTCGAAATTTTTGTTTTTGAAAGCAAATTCGGGTCTCTCCCATTTGTGTACCACTCTTACGTTCATCTGAGTAACGCGAACCCCGTACTTGAGGTCGCTAATAGTCATAAAACTTGTCATAGCCATTGATATGAAAAATTGTTGAGGTACTTTGTATTAGACGGCTGAATAATATATTGTGGATGTAGGTACTTTGTATCGGCTTGAAGTCTCTATTTATAATTCGGGGATAGTTCTTATCAAGTGAAATTCTCTAGGAGGTAAATCTCTGTTTATATGTAATATGATTTGGTAACACCCCTAAGGACTCTGTATTTAGGTAATTATTAAATATAACAGCTGATTATTATTATTACTCCTATTAAATTATTATCTCACAGATATTTCACAATATTCATAATTTCAGTTTAGTTAATTTTGGTTTTACGATTTTTATGGCATAGAATCATTATTTCATTATAAAATATTAAATATAATAGCTGATTTTATCCGTGTAGAATATATATTTTATATTTATTATATTAATTCCTAAATATAATAGATTGATGTTTAGGATATTGACTCGTTTTTTATGGAATAGATATGCTCGATATTTTTCTGTTTTTCATTTTAATTTAGTTATTGACTCGGGTCAAATTATGCTTGATATTTTTATGCTTGATAATCTATGTTTAGGATAGATAACAATAACAATCAGAGTACTTGAATAGATAACAATAACGATTTTTATGGCATAGAATCATTATTTCATTATAAAATATTAAATATAATAGCTGATTGACATGATAAAATTGCTATATATGATTTATAATCATTATGTATTATATATTTTATATTTATTATATTAATTCCTAAAATATCCGTGTAGAATATTCCTAAAATATCCGTGTAGAATATATATTTTATATTTATTATATTAATTCCTAAATATAATAGATTGATGTTTAGGATATTGACTCGTTTTTTATGGAATAGATATGCTCGATATTTTTCTGTTTTTCATTTTAATTTAGTTATTGACTCGGGTCAAATTATGCTTGATATTTTTATGCTTGATAATCTATGTTTAGGATAGATAACAATAACAATCAAAGTACTTGAATAGATAACAATAACGATTTTTATGGCATAGAATCATTATTTCATTATAAAATATTAAATATAATAGCTGATTGACATGATAAAATTGCTATATATGATTTATAATCATTATGTATTATATATTTTATATTTATTATATTAATTCCTAAAATATCCGTGTAGAATATTCCTAAAATATCCGTGTAGAATATATATTTTATATTTATTATATTAATTCCTAGATATAATAGCTTGATGTTTAGGAAATTGACTCGTTTTTTATGGAATAGATATGCTCGATATTTTTCTGTTTTTCATTTTAATTTAGTTATTGACTCGGGTCAAATTCTTTCTATCTAATTCTTTATGGAATAGATTATGTTAATTCAATTTTAAATACAGCTACACGTTTTGATACATATATTATGGAAAGATTTTTGCTTAATTTAATATTAAATACACGTTTTAATTATAATACGGTCAGAGTATTTGAATTTATATGGTGTGTATCCAATTTTATGGAATAGATATATGGTGTGTATCCAATTTTATGGAATAGATAAGCTATGAACAGATAAGCTATAAAAAAGTTTGTAAAAGAAATTGTAAGTGTTAAAGTAACCTTATACTGTTATAGTGGTGTTGCAGAATGACCTTCATTGAAAAAGACCTTCTGGGCATTGCAGGTCTCCCTACAGCAGAAAAAGATAAAGAATATATTGCACAAAATTCAGGAAAGAAGAAAGGACGGGAAACATGATAATTTCTCAGTATATGCAAAGTCAAATTAAGATGTTATCTATTAATTTGAAAGCAGTACTTACGGCTTGTTTGCTTGATTCGCTCTTATTGTATTACACGCGCTGAACATGGAAGAACCGTTAAAATGGTAACTGAAGATGATTTCAGGAAAAGTGATGGATGGGAATGATTTCGATAATGATTCTGGGAATGAATCAACTGGATATAGGAAAGAGACTCTGAGAAATGAATTAGGTATAATGATTTTGTGTAGAACAATCGTGATTCTGGGAATGAATCAACTGGATATAGGAAAGAGACTCTGAGAAATGAATTAGGTATAATGATTTTGTGTAGAACAATCGTCTGAGAAATGAATTAGGTATACTGATTTTGTGCAGAACAATTTAATAATGAACATGGTCAAAATTGGAAAGATTTTATTCTGGTTATATATTGTATTTAATAATAAATAAATTATTATTAAATTATTAAATTATTAAATTAATATGAGGTGGCATAGATGTGTAAATATGATTGGTCTAGAAAACTGAAATTTCTGAGGATGAATGTGAGAGCTCGAAACACCCAACGCTGATACATGATCGCGCCACGTAAGCGGAAATACATCCTTCTTTTATAGTAATAATGATATACTCAATTATTAACACAAATGTTTAGATCTAATCTTGATAAAGAAATAAATCCAATTAAACCGACATACAAATAAATAAATCTAATTAAAACGACATACAAATCAATAAATCTAAGTAAACCGACATGCAAATAAATTTTTAATATGAGACCACGGTGAATAAAAAAATGTCGAGACAAATTAATATAAAAATCAACAATGTATAAAGTTTACAGATCTACAATTTTTGTTCATCAAACATTTCGAATTTTCTATCATTTACACAGAAAAAAAAAACGTCATTCAAATACTTAGATCGAATCCTTAGACATAAAAAGAGCGACATGCAAATGTTTAAATCAATTTTTATTTAGAGAGAAAAAAAAACGTCATTCAATCAATTAACATAAATTACACTTCATGAAGCAACTCACAAGTGATGAAAACGAAAACCAAAGTTAATATCCTATTTGTGGAAGCATATAACAGTTAGTTACAATTGTCTCACCTTCCTCTTCTCCTGCATCTGCAATCTGCATGCTCTCTCTACCCACTTCTATTCCCATATTAAGTACTGTTGTTCAACTTGAGTCTGCCCGTCATGCGTATCCTCGAAAACAGAGAAAAATAATTAATTATGGTATAGCATAACTTAAATTCATTATTAAATATTTGGGATATGGTATGGCATTTGACTCACCATTGTTGAACACGAGTCCGACTTTCCATCTGCATGTCAGAAAAAATATAACAAATGTCATAATTAATGAGAACTAAAAAAATGATCTAATTAAATTAACAAGGAACTACTATTCCATAAAAAACGAGGTTCTCCAACTACATTAACAAGGAACTACTCACCCTGGATGACAATCACTGATCTTCCACTTCAATTGACCACCTGATACATCCAGTGCCATAACATCGCCACTGCCTGTTCCTAATACTAGCAATGATGTGGCTCTCTTCCTCTTTTTCTGCCATACAGAAAACAACCACCCAACTAATTCACAATCAACAACAAAGAAAGAAAAAATGAAGTGAAATCCCATAAATTCAAACACAATACCTTCCCGTTTGCCTCGAACGAGACCCACTTCATGCAAGTGTAATCAATAGAGAGGTGTCCTCTTTCCTCTGGCTTAGCAAACAAATTGGATACACTACTCGACGCAATATCGGAAAATTCAGTTTGTAGCTGTCCTTTTACAGTATCCCATATCTGAAAATCCAGCAAAATGACAACTTTTTAACAATTGTTTTAATTTCAACACATACTCATAAACCCAACTAAAACCCGCAATGCTTCAATTGCTCCCGCAAATTGTGAGGTTGATATTTATAATAAGTAAAAATAAACAAATGCCCACCCTTTATATTTACCTCACAAAATTAATTCCAACAAAACACAAAGAAAATGAATTAATGAAATTAACTAAAAGGTACTTAAATCAACTAATGATGAATTAATTTACCTTGATACGACCATCACCAGAAGTAATGGCAAAGAAATCAAGAGAAGGGCTAAAACAAGTCAACAAATCTCTGATATTTGAAGAAACCATTGATTTTGGGGGAATTACAACTGCATAAACAAAAAGGAGTACTTATTAACACATTAAAGCAACCACCACAAAGCATATGTGATTTTTAAATTAACATGCAAATCAATAATCAGGTAAAAATAACCAACAATTTAGGCGATACTAAACATTTCACTCAATCAACAACAAAAATGTTTAGATCTAATAATTATAATCAAATAAATCTAATTAAACTTACAAGCAAATAAATAATTAAAGTGAGACAACCGTCAAATAAAAAATGTCAATACAACTAAATATAAAAATCAACCATGTGTAAAGTTTACAGATCTACACTTTTTGTTCATCAAGTATTTCGAAATTTTTATTTACACAGAAAAAAGCCCACAATTTACAACTTATTTACTGATATACTCAATTATTAACACAAATGTTTAGATCTAATCTTGATAAACAAATAAATCCAATTAAAACGACATGCAAATAAATAAATCTAATTAAAACGACATACAAATCAATAAATCTAATTAAACCGACATGCAAATAAATTTTTAATATGAGACCACGGTGAATAAAAAAATGTCGAGACAAATTAATATAAAAATCAACAATGTATAAAGTTTACAGATCTACAATTTTTGTTCATCAAACATTTCGAATTTTATTATCATTTACACAGAAAAAAAAACGTCATTCAAATACTTAGATCGAATCCGTAGACATAAAAAGAGCGACATGCAAATGTTTAAATCAATTTTTATTTAGAGAGAAATAAGTGACCTGCAACTTTACAGATTTGCTCAACCGATAATGATGGGAGGGTTCTGTGAAGAAAACCTGGAAACCACCAAGCCATAACGGCCGAAGCTCAATAGTCGAAATATAAAAAGTGTGCCGCTCCTTCAAATATTTAAGTTAGGAATTAAATTTTATAATATTTCACAGTTACTAATCATTTATAATTTTTACTTTAAACTAATGAAGTATGAATATTATAATATGTCATATGTCGTTGATAAATTTTAGTTCATGACATTATAACTCGACGAGTTTGTGAGTAAGCTGATAAGTTGATGTTAAGAAATTTTATATTTTATGAATATGAGTTTGTGAAGATGAGTTTGTGAACATTATAAAATTTCTGACCATGAGATTTTCGAATTATTTTAGAGAGATAGAGGGGTGTATGTTAGAGAGAGGGGGAGGTTGTCTGAAAATGATTTAGGGTTAGGGTTAGAGTGATGGGTGAGGGGGTTTATATAGGGGATGGGATGTAGGGTTTTAGTAGATTGTGAAGATTGCATGGGCTGAGTCCATTAGTTGGGCCATTTGATTCGAGATTTTTAGCCCATTATTTTCATTGCTTCGGCCTTTGGGCCGCTATCTTAAATTTTTGGTGAATTATTAATTAGTCTATAATTTAATCATAAGTAAAAAATCATAAACAAATGATTTTTTCGGTTTAATTACACATTCATTATTAAATGATTTGTTACACTCGATTTTTATACTATTCCCAGTTTTGTAATATATAAAACTTAATTTTTTTTATTTTTTTTTTACGTTAAATATCTTAAATTATCTCTTTACTTTTTAGTTGAATTTTCAGTTTTTTAATATATAAATTTATATGTTATAAATGACTTAATTTAAATATCTTAAATTACTTACATTTTTAGTTTTATAATATCTAAAACTTAATTCAATATCAACATCAATCGGTACGGGGATTCGGTTTACTTAAATAGCTTAAGTATTTTCCTCATATTCATACTATTTTACTCCGCACGATTTTATGTTGCAGTGATTGATTTTTCGCAACCTTTACAACCATGTCCAGATATTCAACTGCCAGCATCATCTCCACCTACTAATGGTAAAACAACATTGTATTCATCTCAAAATGACATGTCTCTCAAATTAATTTCTTTTTGGTTTGATAAAAAAAATTATGTAAACACGTGAAAAGAACAGATTGTAAAAGACTTAATCATGTCACATTCTTACTTATATTTGTCTACACCTTAATTGATTTCTTATTGTTCTATTTTACGCAAGTATTTCAAACACCTAATGAGATTCGAAGACAAACATCAACTCAACAAAATAAGGGTAAAGCACCTTTGTATCAACATCAAACTGGTATGTGGCTTTGGTTTATTTAATTAGCTTAATTATTTTCTTCATATACTACTTTTTTATTCCACACGATTTTATGCTGCAGTGATTGATTTTTCGCAACCTTTACAACCATGTCCAGACATTCAACTGCCAGCAGCATCTCCACATACTAATGGTAAAACAACATTGTATCCATCTCAAAATGATATGTCTCTCAAATAAATTGTTTTTTGTTTGATAAAAAAAATGATGTATACACGTGAAAAGAACAGATTGTAAAAGACTTAATCATGTCGCATTCTTACTTATATTACTCTACACCTTAATTGATGTCTTATTGTTCTATTTTACACAAGTATTTCAAACACCTGATGAGATTCGAAGACAAACATCAATTGAACAAAATAAGGGTAAAGCACCTTTGTATCAACATCAATCTGGTAGGTGGCTTTGGTTTATTTAATTAGCTTAATTATTTTCTTCATATACTACTTTTTTATTCCACACGATTTTATATTGCAGTGATTGATTTTTCGCAACCTTTTCAACCAACTCCATATACTCAAGTGTCATCATCATTCCGACCTAGAACTGGTAAAACAACGTTATATCCATCTCAGAATGGTAAGTGCCTCAAACAAATTACTTGCTGTGATAAATTAATATTATGTATACATGTGAAAAAAACAGCTTGCAAAAGACTTCATTATCTGACATTTATACTTATCTATTCGTACACCTAAATTGATTTTTAATCGTTAGATTTTACGCAAGTAATTCAAACACCTACTGATATTCAAAGGAAAACATTGATTCAAAAAGATAAGGGTAAAGCAACTTTTTATCAACATCAACCTGGTACGTTGCTTCTATCTATTTAACCTGCTTAATTATTTTCCTCCTATACATACTGTTATAGTCTACACGATTTTTTGAAGCAGTTATTGATTTTTCTCAAGCTTTTCAACCAAATCCACACATTCAACTGGCATCATCATCCCGACCTACTACTGGTAAACCAACATTATTTATATCTGATTTATATTATTCTTGCTTTTAAACCACGCCCAAATATTGATGTTATGTTACACATTAACTAATTAAATATTGATCTCCAACTATTTTTACTCAAGCTTTACAAACACCTCCAAATATACAAATTAAATCACCAGTTCATCCAAACAAGGGTAAATCAGCATTGTATCAACATCATTCTGGTACGTCTGTCAATTCAATGATTTGTTTTAATCTTGGAAAACAAATTTTCACATTAATGTTTTTATGTTATATATGCGAGATTCAATATTTATTTTATAGTCAAATGATGTCAAAGTAATTGAGTGTACACAATCTCTTGAATCTGTTCCAGATCAGGCGAAAAGCAAACTGATGGCAGCCTCTATAAGCAATTATTGGAATGGTTATTTTCCTCTCCCCTTTTTAACAAAAAATCGACGTACAACTATTGTACTAATTATTTATAATCAAACTATTTATGATTGAAATATATTATAGATTTTCAGTTGGAAAAAGGTGTAAACGAGTACCTCACTGCACAAACATCTAGGAAACAGCGGAAAGATAAATTGTCCATGAAAAGATCTAACGGAAGTGTCCAAGTTGTCACGGGACAGTATAGTGCCTTAACCCAAATGCAGGAGGCATCTAAGTTAGCAAGGCGTAAGAGGAAGCTTATGGTATCTCATAGTAGGATTGAGAAAAAGCAATCCAGCTCAACACCCACCACTCCATTCAGCACGATCACGCTTGGTAATTTGGTCAAAACATGTTTTTTTTATTTACATTAAATAAAAAACTCAGTACATAATTAATATGTGTACGTTTTTTTAGATGACTAAACACCATCTATCATGTATACTACTAAAAATTAAAAATTTATTTCCTTTGTGTGCAGATAATAGTGGACAACAGCTTATGGAAAGTGAAAGAGAAACAACCGAGACCAATTCACTACAACGGAATATTCAAAGACAAAATATGATCCGAGATATAGCAAGGGATCTTTCATCAGCGTATGAAACATACGAATCAAATAATCGTATAACAATTGTTGATGATAACAATCAAGGTAATATAATTGATGTTTATCAATTAAAACTGCCATTCCCTACTATTTTTATATTATTATAAACTTTTCTATTTCTTAACAGACTTTGAAGGTTACGATGATATCGGAGACCCTATTTACAATTGCACAAAGTGTGGTGCTCAAATGTGGTACGGTGAAAGGAATCGCATGGATAACAAGCCCGTTGTGCCCTCTTTTAGTATGTGTTGTAAAGATGGAATAGTAGAGCTTCCCTTCATCAAAAAACCTCCTAAATTGCTTTGTGATCTTCTGATGCGTAAGCATCCCAAGAGTAAACATTTCATTGAAAACATTCGTCAATACAATAACATGTTCACGTTTACATCTATGGGTGGCAAAATTGATCACTCGGTGAACCGAGGAAGGGGTCCCTATACATTCAGAATTGGTGGGGAAAATACACATCTAATTGGAAGCTTATTACCTAATAATGACGCACCACCAAAATTTTGTCAACTTTATATTTACGACACAGAGGAGGAGTTGAAGCACAGAAAGAATGCGTTAAGGTTTGACCTTATTTTTTTCAATGAAGTTTTAGAAATTCCAGCTAATTATTTTTCAGTTTAAAATATTAACCTATAACAATCAATTATGCAGTTCTTCTAGCAGTATTCAATTTGATGATGGTCTAATGACGGATTTGAAACAAATGCTTGATCGTCACAATGTTTTGGTAAAATCGTTTAGAATGGCTAGAGATCGGCTACACCAACGACCTGAAGGTGAGGTGTAACACCCCCATTTATTTAAGGGCCTGTACTAGGACTCCCCAAATAAATAAGGGTGTTACCATCTCAGTTTCCCGAGGCAGTAGATACAAAGGAAGATAAACAGTACTTTAATTAAAATTAAAGTCATATCATGTTCTTACAACTGTATCCGAAAGTCTCAACAAAATAAATAAAGTATAACTCATGCTAAACTGACTAAGGTGATCTAGACTCTAGTCTGGTCCGGATCCAAGCTCTTTCTCCCATAGCTCCCCCTTAGTCTCAGCCACCTGTCAAACTGCTCCCCAATAAATTGGTTCATCACCGGTGATCACGAATACACAGGGTCAACCACGAGGTTGAGTAGAGTAAAACTGTAAACAAACCATATTACTAAAAATAGAAAGTCGATCATCTCCACTCCGAATCACAAGACCCAATATCTCCGCACCAATCACAAGACCCATTATCTCCACACCAATCACAAGACCCATTATCTCCGCACCAATCACAAGACCCATTATCTCTGCACCAATCACAAGACCCATTATCTCCGCACCAATCACAAGACCCATCATCTCATCGCCTCATCGTTATCACAGTATAATATAAATGCACAATATAAAGATCACATGATAATATATAACACATGTTTGATATCACTTATGAACGGTTTACACATCATCAAACATTAGTAGTTTCCCCTACCTGAAATAGCAGGGACGCAATAATCCAAGGCTTGCTAGAAGTGTTCCACGCGAAACCCGCTACCTAAACACATATACGTAACGAATAAATAACCTTCCCGAACCCCTTAACAAACCACACTTACTATAAATAGAAACCTTCCATAAGTGGGAAGTTTCCAAAAATAGAAACCTTCCAATTATAGAAACTTTCCAAATATATAATTTCCAAAAATAGAAACTCCCAAGACCCACTAAGTTCCCGACTCGTACACTTTAACCATCTCAAAGCAACAACCAAAACCCGTAACCAAAAGTAAGAATGTACTCATAGTAAGACGTAATACTAATTAAAGCCAACAACTTTAGATTGATTATAACCAAACAATAGGATAAAATAATAATAATAATAATAATAATAATAATAATAATAAGTAATAATAATATCCTTAATAAGATAACAAGAAGGATAAGAAAAGAATAAAACAAAGAAAATAATAAACGATGCAAACAGCCCCACCGACACACCCTTAACCCCCGACTTCAGCCCCCTGCACTACCGTGAACCACCACCTCAACCACCAGCGAGCACCAGCCTCCAACACCACCGACCACCAACTACCACCACGACACCACCCAGCACCACGACACCCGCCGACGAGTCAGACCAGGGCCCCTAAAACCCGGTCTGATCCACGCCTGAGTCTCAACCTGCCTGAAACAGTCCTCAATTCGAAACCTAGCCACGCCCCTAGCACCACCTAAGACCGGTACCCAAACACCTCCTGACAACAGACACCTTAACCACGGTGGTACCACCGCATCGACCTCCCCCGAGTCGGCGGTGGTGCCACCCCCAACACCCAGTACCCGAAAGCTAAAGAAAAAGAACAGAATCAACCAAGGGACAAACTCTCTGACTCGACACCACAGTAACCACCCTAAACCACCTTAACGACCACCAACCTACTCCCTTGGTTACCACATACTCCTCCCTTCCAACAACCAATAAAAACGCTAGGTAGAAAAGCATCGACACTCAAGGAAACTCGGCCGGTCAGACTCAATGATTCATAAATTAATTATACAACCCCCTGACATACGTCCGTAAACCCCCTTCACTCGTGTTGCACGGTGGTTGTCAGAACCACGACAAGGGTCAGACGCGACCCACGCACCCCATAGATTAAATACACGAAAGACACAGACTCAACAAATGCAAACACGACTCAGGGACACATACCAAAAACGCAGCTGTGAGAGACGATAAAAACCGTGTTATACATACCTACTTTATGAGTAAATCGACCACCCCTTGCTTGTCGTACAGCCACCGTGAGATCCCGTGTTTCCGCTTAGTGTGACGGCTGAGGTTTGTGTGGTGTTTTGATAGGAAACTAGGGTAGGTTAAGCTAGGGTATAAGTGTTATAATATGACGGCATACAAGTAAGGTTGACAAGGTTTTGTAAAAAAAACTAAGTATGGGCTGGTATCGAAGGCACAAGAACCGAGGCCCAAAACTAGTGCGTGAGGTCTCAAGATCGATCCCCCTTACGAACACAAGTCACAACCTTTATATAACAACTTAGCAATTACTGGCAACATCTAAATAACATTGGTACGACAATTATAACCATTATAAACGTAGATATCGTAATGAAAATTCGAGGTATTACATGAGGTCAGGTTACGGCTCATTAGTTCACGTCATACCGATGGGAGAACATATAATTTACCCACCGTCTCAGAGGTGGCTGCCCTAATTGTGGGAGATATGGAGAACACAGTTGATAGTAAGGACATTGTGGTCGAGGAACGATCTGGTAGACTACAACGTATATCGGAGCTACATGCTTCTTATTTAGCCTTGCAGTACCCTATTCTCTTTCCACGCGGAGAGGACGGTCATAGACTAGGGATTCCTCATAGTAAACCTACCCAAGCATCCACAAGTAACAATGAAAACGCTCGGGATAAGTTAACCTTGAGGGAGTGGTTTGCTTTTCGAATTCAAGACAGATCACTAGACAAGGAATATCCAACTATTTTGATGGCAGGTTAATTACTTGATCCCTAATTTAATTTTTAATACAAGTACAAAATTTTCATTTAATGGCAGGGAAACTATTTATTGTAATAACATTTATTTAATTTTCTATTTGAGTATATTACTTCTGTAAAAAAAATGGTCCTAAATTTATCTAATTTTCAGGTAAAGCATTTCAACAATTCATTGCTGATGGTTGCACCATGATAGAGTCTGATCGTCTGAAGTATATCCGTTTCAACCAACCAAAGTTGCGCTCCGAAAATTTCAAGAATCTAGCAAATGCTGCCGCATTAGGACAAACCAACCCGTCAACCGCTGGTGTTCGTTTCATTGTCCCTTCGTCTTTCGTTGGTGGTAAGGGTTACATGCGAGAAACATATCAAGATACAATGACCATTTGCAGGTGGTGTGGGTATCCTGATCTGTTTATTACCTTCACGTGCAACCCGAAATGGCCTGAAATATCTAGGTTTGTTCAAAAAAGAGGACTACGGCCGGAGGACAGGCCTGATATAGTCAGTCGAGTATTTAAGTTGAAACTATATGAGCTCATGAGAGACTTCAGAGAACTACATATTTTTGGACGGACAAGGGCAGGTGAATTTATCATCCCCGTTATTATACGTTTGAAACCATCATCTATAGTCTATAATCATTTTTCTAATGCGATTAATTAACTCTATGTAATACTGACTTCTGTTTTCTTACGTTCTTTTTTCAAGTTGTTTATACTATTGAATTCCAAAAACGTGGCCTTCCTCATGCTCATATTTTGTTATTTTTACAAAGGGATGACAAGTTCCCTGAAGCCGTCGATGTTGACCGTATTATAAGTGCAGAAATTCCAGACCCCCTTGAAAACCCGGCACTTTATGCGGCAGTGAAAGATTGTATGATTCATGGTCCATGTGGAGAACTTAACCCAGATTCACCGTGCATGATTGATGGTATTTGCTCCAGAAAATTTCCAAAGAAGTTTAATGAGAGAACTGTTGTAGATGGTGACGGTTATCCAGTTTATATGAGAAGGGACAATGGAAGAACAATTGATAAAAATGGTAAACGAATTCACAACGGATATGTTGTTCCATACAATGCAGATATGTTGTTGAAATATCGTGCTCACATAAATGTCGAATGGTGCAATCAAGCGAGATCGATCAAGTACTTATTCAAGTACATTAATAAAGGATATGACCGTGTCACTGTTAGTGCAACTCGCACCAACCATGGTACTAAATTATATCTATTTAACTTCTGCTTGACATTTTCTCACTTAATATTTTTCGAAATTATATCACATATTTTCTTATTTTTATCTTTATCTATTAAAATAGGTAGTCAAGACCCAAATCAGGTTGATCAAATCCAACAATACTACGACTGCCGTTACATTTCACCGTGTGAAGCTGTTTGGAGAATCTTTGCATTTCCTATTCACTATAGGACCCCCCCTGTTTTAAGGTTATATTATCACCTACCTAATGAGCAAAATGTTATTTTCCATGACGAAGATCCAATCGACGAAGTGGTTGAGAGGTCTTCCAGTGGTAGAACAAAATTCACCGCTTGGTTGGAGTATAATAATTTAAAATCTGATGGTAGAGATCTAACGTATTGGGAGTTTCCTCAAAAATATGTATGAAAACAAAAAGAAAGGGTATGGACTCCTAGGCATAAAGGATTTACTCTTGGCCGAATGTATCACATGTCTCCAAATGGTGGTGAGAGGTACTATTTGAGAACCCTACTCAACTTTGTTAAAGGCCCTAAATCATATGAGGACATTCGTACTGTAAATGGTATCACTAACCCCACTTTCAAAGAGGCCTGCTACGCTCTAGGCTTACTTGGTGATGATAAAGAGTATATTGATGCCATTAAAGAAGCAAGTTTCTGGGGGACTGGGTTTTATCTTAGGAATCTTTTCGCAACTCTTTTGCTCACAAATAGCTTAGTGAAGCCTGAGTTGGTGTGGGAGGAGACGTGGAAGTTATTGTCAGATGATATCTTATACAGAAGACGAAATGAACTCCGTAACCCAGGTAACATATCAATCTTTTTTTTTTTTTTATAAACACTTTTATTAAACTCATCTTAACAGCATTCTCATTTATATATTGACATTTGTTCACTTTTCGTGTACACAGATCTCCAACTCACAGAAGAGCAACTGCAACAGTACGCACTATCCGAGATTGAATCATGGTTGCAAAGAAATGGCAGTTCCTTGCGTAAGTTCGAAAACATGCCATATCGAGACGTTGACATTCTTGCTACGTGCTCGAATAGGCTCTTGGCAGATGAGTTATCTTACGATAGGGATGACTTGAATAGACAACATGAAGTCTTCATTTCTTCAATGACCGACGAACAGAAATCAATTTACAGAAAAATCATGAGCTCGGTGAATTGTGATCAAGGGGGTGTTTACTTCGTTTATGGGTATGGTGGAACCGGTAAGACCTTCCTATGGAAAACCTTATGTGCTGGACTAAGGTCCAAAGGTGAGATCGTTATAGCGGTTGCTTCAAGTGGCATTGCAGCTATCCTTCTTCCAGGAGGGCGGACAGCCCACGCACGACTAAGCATACCTATCAATGTCGATGAAAATTCAACATGTCATGGAATACGACCAGGAACCGATTTGGCTGGTCTGCTAAAAAGAGCAAAACTGATAATATGGGACGAGGCACCTATGGTCAATCGTTATTGTTTTGAAGCTCTTGATAGAAGCATGAGAGATATTATGAGAACTTCACCGGAAGGAGACCCAGAAAAACCATTCGGTGGGAAGGTTGTGGTGTTTGGCGGTGATTTCCGACAAGTCTTGCCTGTTATACCTAAAGGAAGCAGGCAAGATATTGTAGGTGCTGCTATTTGTTCCTCACCTTTATGGAGATATTGCAAGGTTAGAGTCTATTTTTAAAAAATCTCCAGAGAATTATCTAAATTTCATATGTAATACTTACTTTTAAATAGTTGTACATTTCTGACCGTTTCAGATATACTTTAAATTTCAGGTATTGAAGCTCACGAAAAATATGAGACTTCAGGTAGGAAGTGCACAGTCAAATGTTGATGAAATACGAGAATTTTCAAAATGGATTCTCGAAGTTGGGGATGGCTTAGCAGGTGGGTCAAATGATGGAGTAGCTAGCATCGAGTTACCAGAAGATATACTTATTCATCCTGGTGTAGATCCAATATCAACTATTGTAGATAGCACTTATCCATGTTTGAAAGATCACTTAGGTGACCCTCTGTATTTCACTGAAAGAGCTGTACTAGCACCTACTCACGATGTGGTCGAGGAGGTAAACGACTATGTCTTGGATCAAATTCAAAAGGAAGAAAAAATTTACTTAAGCTCTGATGAAATAAGCAAGGAAGAGACTAATTGCGGGGTCAGAGAACTTTACTCTACAGAGTTTCTTAACTCTATCAGATGTTCCGGGTTACCTAACCACAGCTTAATAAAAGACTGAAAGTTGGAGCTATAGTGATGCTTTTAAGAAACATTGACCAAGCAAATGGTTTGTGCAATCGCACCCGAATGGAGGTAAGACAACTAGGAAATCGCGTGATTAGTGCAACAATTATTTCTGGCAGTCATATCGGAAGCAATGTCTATATTCCCCGCATCACCTTGACTCCTTCCGATCAAACCAGGTTCCCAATTAAGTTTGAAAGAAGACAGTTTCCTTTAGCAGTTTGTTTCGCTATGACTATCAACAAAAGTCAAGGTCAGTCTCTATCCCGTGTTGGACTTTATCTTCCAAGACCGGTCTTTACCCATGGCCAACTGTACGTTGCTATATCTAGGGTCACGACTCACGAGTAAGAAAGGTCTAAAAGTGCTATTTCTTGATGAAGAAGGAGGGATGACTAATACAACAACAAATGTTGTTTACAAGGAGGTTTTCGAGAAACTGTAATTGTCGTGTTGGGTTATCGAATTTTAATACATCCATTTAATTTATATTTGTTATTTAATATTTTTTTAGTCGTCTATTGTTTTTTCTTATATACCTTATTTATTAATTTTATCATAAGTAATCCAAATATTATCATCATTACTAATATCTATTCGAAGATTAGTGCACCAGAAAATTCATCTTTTCACCTAATATATCTTATATTCAAACATCCCGTTAAAAAATAATTCGTCCGAATAAACAGAATTGCTATATATTCAAATAAATATACCGACGGCGTCTTTAAAAATAAGTGTACACAACCCCGTGATTTTTCACGGGTGTTACACTAGTTTATATTCTAATATATAACATAAAAGATAGTTATGTCTGACATCTTGTTTAAATTGTCTTATCGAGTATATTGTGAATATTAAAGTATTATAATCTTTATCGATAGATAACAAAAGATATTAACAAAAAAAAAAAAATTGACAAGTATAAATAAGCAAATATATAGAATTGATTGGAAAATGGTCAATGATTGGAACTTGGAAGAAGGCAAGTGTGGGAGAAGTGAGAAAGTGGGATAGAATTAGAGAAAGGGAAGGCGACCCGGAGCGAAGAAAACGCATCTTGACTAAAAGGCAAAGAATCCTGAGACATTGATAAAGAGCAGATACATACAAAAAAGGCAATAAAATAAAATGAGCGGATGTAACGCATCTGATTGGTCCCTTTTATGTATGGAGTCTTTGATTCCTATTATTCCAATGATTCTGGTGCAGATACTCCTCACCCCACTTCCACCCACTAGCCCACTACCAAGTACCACTCTCTCTCTCTCTTAATTCGAGTAATAATAATAAATACACAAAATTTTTTGAACATATTTATCGCAAACAGACGAGTTAAATATTATCATTTGGTAAAATAAAATAAGGTATTTGAAACTTTTTATGTTTTGTCTTTTATACTTTAGGTGGAAGAATTTGACCCGTTACAAACTTGTGACGGATGTATCCGTCGCAAGAAAACTTATTGTAATAAAAACTGAAATTCTTACTTGAGATGGACCAAAATAAGATGGATAAAATGTTATAATTTGAGAATGTAACTTTTTTACCCTGAAAATAATGGTAATATTTTATAAGAAAATGGTAACATTTTATAAAAAAATAATAATATTTTATTGTAAAATGCCTACATTTAATCCGTCCTACCTCATACGGAAAATTAATCCGTCTAAAATAAGAATTTGCATAAATAAAAAAGCGCGAAAGTGGCGATTAACCCCATAACTTTGAGCAATTGTGAAATTAAGCCCCATAAGTTTCAAATGTAGTGATTAGGCCCCATAACTTTGAGTGAAAGTGAAATTGAATCCAATTTTTTGATTTCCAACCAAAATTGCACCCAAAAAACCAATTTCATTCATTTATACTCCCTCCTATTCCATATTTTCTTCCCTTTTGTATTTGGCACAAATATTAAGGTGGGGAATAAAATAAGTGTAAAAATTGGGTGGAGTTTGGTGATAGGAGAGAGGGATGAATAATTAGGAATTAAATAAAGAAATTGTGGGGCCAAAAGCATGAAAAAAGAATAAAATAGGAGTAAAAAGGTTGGGTGGGGTTTGATAATAGGAGAGAGAAATTAATAAAATAAGAATAAAAGTTTCTAAAATAGGAAAGGGGAAGAAAACCTGAATAATCCGTTTTAGGAAATAGGGAAGAAAATATGGAATAGGAGGGAGTATAATTTATCAATACATCAAAAGTTGCTATAAATTTATAAATTGTATGAAATTTATTACACATTTTGGAAAAAAATTAATATTTGAATGAATTACATCAAATTTAGAATTTATAAAGTAATTTCATATGTATATCAACTATATTAAAATTAGTTAAAATATTTTTGAAATAACCAATATAAAAACTATGTTATTTAATATATTATTTAAATTCTTGTAAAACATTAAAAACTATTTAATATACCATGAATATAAATATAAAGTTATTAATGATATATTTTATGTTAAAATAAAAAATAGGGTTGGATTTCACTTTTTGTCAAAGTTACGGGGTCTAATTGCTACATTTGTAACTTATGGGTCTTAATTTCACAATTGCTGAAAGTTATGGGGCTAATCACCACTTTCGCGAATAAAAAAAAAAGCAAGTGGTGGTATGCGTATTGCGTAGGACTATTTAATCATGTCATTAATTTGGAATTAATCCATTCAAATTAATTGTGTAGATTACTGATTCATTCATATTCATATATTCATATATTGATAATAGAATAAAGAAATAGAATAGAATAAGCAGAGAGAGAGATCTAGAGAGAGAAGTAGGGAGAGAGTGATGGAGTTGCAGAAAAAGAATGTAATAATATCTATTCTCCTTCCTATCATCGCTGCCTTTCTTCTCTTCTTTCTCAAAAACTCTCTCAAGGTCAGTCTCTATCTAACATTTCTTCTTCTTCTTTTTTTTATGTCTATATACTCTATCCATATTGTTTCCATAAATTAATAATAATCTGAAACCCGTTTCAGTGGGTTATTTATGACTTTATCAGTATCTGCAAGCTATGTATGTAACCAATTCGATAAAAGATGGAATACTCATCAACCGTATATTTGAAATTCACGTCAATGGCAATAACACGGTTATACATACACTGTAATCCCCTTTGAAAAAATGAGCATTTTATGATATTAAAAATAACCTTCTTTGTTAATCGAAGAAGATTCACTTTGAATTCTCTGGTTAATTAGCGTTAATTAGCAAAATAATTAGGTAATTAACGTTCATTCTAAACTATTTGGGTTTATGGTGTGCACGCTATCCTTTTTATTTTTGTCCCATTTTTACATGAAACCGTTAAGAAACCTCGCGGCTTTTACCAAATATTTATATATTTATATCTTTATCATTAAAGTACACTACAATAGATTAAGCCGCTAAGAATCTCTTAGCTTTTTTGGCTTTTGTATATATAAAAAAAAATTCTTAGCTTTTTTGGCTTTTGTATATATAAAAAAAGCTAAGTGAAATCGCTAAGTTTCTTAGATTTTTCATTTAAAAATCCGGACAAAAATAAAAAATGATGATGAACGTTAAGCTAATTAATTTACTAATTAACGCTAATTAACCAAAAAATTCATCCACTTACAGTCTTACAACGAGGATGTGGGTAAATGCATGGCATTATACAGCTATTAGATATCTAGCAACTACATTTAGTTGGGTTCTTACTACTCCGTATTTTACAAGGCTTAACAACCATATTAAGAGACGTCTCAAAAAGGGGTCTTACCAAGTTTTTTAATTTTAAATACTTATCCACTTAAGGTACCTATTTAAAATTACACTCCGTCTTGCACTCTTACTTGTTATAGTTACAGCTTGTAACTTTTCATAACCCCTTATCCTCTTCACTTGCCCCGACTTACAAGTTTGTGTCTCGTCACAATTTATGACGGATTTAAGATTTAACCCGTCACAAATTAGAATTTGTCTTAAAATTAAGGCAGTTTAATACCTGTACGAGGTTTTTATTTTTTCAGCAATTCTCTGATACGTCGTTTCTGTTTTTTTAGGCAACAGTACTGTAATGGTAGTTAAATGTTGGTTGCACTCATGTTTTCCATGAAAAAAAGAAGAAGAAAATGACCCTCAACAAACTAGTGTAGACTGTAGACGTCTAGTTAGCCAAGTTCGAAACGTCTCTCTTTCACTTTAGTTGTCAATCTTGACTTGCTTCTCCACTTTGTTACTATAAACCAATTATCATCAACTTATCAACCATAATAATTTTAACACTAAGTCTTGGGCGGGTCAAATATTACCAAGTGGGAGAATAAAGACAAAAAATTGTCATTTGTCGGGTGACAGGTGCGGTGATTTTGTATGCATTTGATCCGTCTTAAGCCTAAGACGATAATGATCGGGTGAAATGAGAATTTGTGTAGCTTTAATTAATTCTTAAATAACATTAGCTTCACCATGGTCACTTATGAGCTTAATGTTAAGACGTCTACCTTCTCCTCTCTACCTCTTAACAATATTACCTCAATATCTTAATCTTAATGACTCTTGTAAATTGCGGAGTAGAGGTGGTCGGATAATCGGATATATGTATTCTTACCTTTGGGTAATAAACAACAACAAAAAAGTTTTTTTCGAATGACCGGATATGAAATTCGGTCGGACACTAGATTAATGGATTTGTACTTTACAAAAGAAACAAGTGTAAGTGACTTTAGTGAATCATATACTGTATGATTTATTCAGTCACAATTACAAGATTAATGAATTTTTGACTTCATTGGTAATGGGATGTTAAGATAGATGAAATGGTAAGCTGTATGATCAGTTAGTCTTAACTCGGCTTATATAGAATACATTGTCGGATTTCCGAATTGGGCCTAATATAAGCGTATTATAAAATACAAAGCTGCTATAATCTGCTTATATATTCCTAATATGGGAGACAAGATTTTCTTCAACATTTTTATGTGAGTATATTCATGTGGTGTACCTCTTAACTTGAAGTTTTTTTCCTTGTACGTTGTATGTTGTTTTAGGCATCTTCATCTGGTTGCAGCCTTCTTGATAACAACCATTATTGGATATCTAGCAACCGGATTGTAACACCAAATGGCATTATTTCTGGTGCAAGTAAGTTTAAGCCATGTATTATGTTTGTGATTGTGTCAGCTAAATAACCAAATCTCTGTAATTTCACAGAAAATCGAAAACAACTTTTTTCTACGTAACTACCAAATTAATGTAATTTCCTGAATGTGGGATACAAACAGTCGAGATAAACGATGGCAAAGTTATAAGTATTGTTCACGATGAACAATGGCGTGGAATAACCAAGGGAGATCAAATAGTCGACTTTGGTGAGGCTGTTGTCATGCCTGGCCTTATTGATGTGTAAGAACTCACCTACACTTACTCATCTTCGTAAATTGAACCACCATTTTCATGCTTGATGTACATTCTATATGTACTTCAGCAGTACCGGAGCCAGAAAATGGAATTTGCCCGAAAAACATGAAGTTCATGTGTCTTGGGGATAAGTAAATAACGTGAAAAAATATAAATATAGTGTGATTTTAATTGATCAGAAGATGTAATTGTTCAAGACTGAGGGCTGGATACTCCTGTTACCTCATAATATACAAGTGCGGACATTTTAGCTGTTTATTCTGCCAATATGCTGTGCACTTTGGTAATAACTAAGAAGTTCGGGGATTTCATCATGTGACTGGTTTTGCAAGCGAAGTACGTTGAAGAAACTTAATGAATGAATGTGACTGAAACTCTCTTCGATCACATGAGAGTATTCATATGTCATAACACCCTGCTATTGTCAGCACAATGTAGCATCAATGAAATTCTTATTTATTGTTGTTTGTGTGCAGGCACGCACATCTAGATGATCCAGGGAGAGATGACTGGGAAGGATTCCCTACAGGAACTAGAGCTGCTGCTGCTGGTACTTCACTTTTCAATTGATTGTACATAACATATCTTTCAATTTGGATGGAAAATGACCTAAAAATCGCTGAAGACATTTGCCATTAGGCCTAGACAGTCAAATTAACTGTTAAACATCAAGTTATGCATTACTTGCTTGTTATTTCTCGTTTCAATAAATCTAAATGAGTTTATGACAGGTGGAATAACAACCTTAATAGACATGCCTTTGAACAGTGAGCCTTCAACGGTATCTGTGGAAACGCTCGACCTTAAGGTACCAATGACTGACGCCCCTATTTTACTCTTAGTTCCATTCCAGTCAATTAGCCTCACTTGACTTTTTCGGGTAAGGAGGGAAAAGTCAAATGAGTCTAACAGTGTGAAATGGAGGGAGGTTTAGTTTTGATTTCTTGTGCTTGTGATGATGTGACCATACCTAGAAATCATATTGACCTCCGTCTATGTATACTCTTTTCAACAGATCAAGGCTGCAAAGAATCGAATCTATGTCGATGTTGGTAAGCTCCAATCCCCAAAGCCTCTATATTTTTCTCAAATGTTGGATGTGAATATCTCTAACTGGGGTTGTTTTCAGGTTTTTGGGGTGGTCTAGTTCCTGAAAATGCTTTCAATGCAACTGCTTTAGAGAACTTCCTTAGAGCAGGTGTCCTTGGCTTAAAGGTAATTAGATCATACCAATCATCGGGTGCAGCTTAACAAATAGAGGAATCATGCCATTGTGTCCAAGTACTTTTATTATCAGATTATCAAAGTGTGATAACTTAGACTGACTTATACCTCACTTTATATTTCAACAGTCTTTCATGTGCCCTTCGGGAATCAATGACTTCCCCATGACAAACATAAGTCATATTAAGGTAATAATCATTTGTATTAAGTTATTGTAACTCATTATTTCCGTCTCTTATAGAACCCAAGACTCTGCTATTCTTCGGTTTTGGAATATGATGGGGGAAAACAAGCAAAATGATTTACCAAAGTTTTTGTTGTTTTCTCGCTTTGCATCTCTAGAAAACATTTTACATTTTTCTGGAATTCCATTTGGAACCTTTGAACACTGGTTTTGTCCTTTGTACTTCTTATTCTATCTACATTAGAATATCTTATAATTCCTGCAATCTAACTAAGAATCTGCTGGTTTTGAAGGAGGGACTATCTATATTGGCAAAATTCAAAAGACCCTTGCTAGTTCATGCTGAAGTTCAGGAAGAACTTGTAGAAGATTCAGTGGAAAACAATGACGGTGACGCCAAGTTATATTCGACTTACCTCAAGACTAGACCTCCTTCAATGTGAGTTGCCTTGTCTCAGCAAAGTTAATAAACATTATTGGAAGCCTACATCAGTTGTAATTGTCTCCATTTCTAATTTGAGACTTTCTTAGTTATGAGATGTGATGCTTCCTAATGTTATTGAACTAGTTCTGTTGTTTTCATGTTTCCTTTGTACCACTAATCACGATCTTTCTTAAAAAAAACTAACCTTATTGTGAGATCAACCTGCTTGTTTTTGTGTATGGTAATTGGCAAGCGCTCTTATAGAAGAGTGTCTGTTCTGTCTTTCCTGTCTTCTGAGGCACCTCGTATTTCATATGCCAGGGAGCAAGCAGCAATTACAGATCTCTTGACAGTCAGTGAAGACACAAGAGTTGGCGGTCCTTCAGAAGGAGCTCATCTTCACGTTGTTCACCTCTCTGATGCTGGAACTTCTTTAGATCTTTTAAAGGTATTTTGTTTGTCGTCCACTAAATCTTTTAAAGGTTATCCCTTTAATATAACTCAATAAACCGCATTATTCAAAAGACTCAATTACCGGAAAATATTAATTCAAGTGAGACTAATTTGTCTTCTACTCCCTGCATCATTATATCAACTTCCAACTTTCTTGCAGAAAGCCAAGGCCAGAGGTGACAGCCTAACTGTAGAAACATGTCCACATTACCTTTCATTTTCTGCTGAAGAGATCCCAGATGGAGACACGCGGTTTAAGTGTGCTCCACCTATCCGTGATGCTGAAAATAAAGATAAATTATGGGAAGCATTGAAGGTATGCATAATCTGTCTCAAAGTGCAAAATCAAAACCAAAATCTTCACTTCGTTAATTCTGAGGTTGAAATTGTTTCCATGGTGCAGGCTTTGGTGTAGTATAATTAATTTTCACTGGTATTAGAAACGACAGTAGATCTCTTTGTTTAGATTAAATTTGACTGTTACTATATTTTAGCTCACCAAATCGGAAACAGTAAAAGAAGTATACCCTGGATTACAAGGAGATATGTCTACTGGCTAGATCTGGTTTTTTGACTGTGGTGTTGTTTTGCAGGTTAATGATGTGGACATGTTGAGTTCTGACCATTCGCCTTCACTTCCATCGCTCAAGCTTCTAGAGCAGGGCAACTTCTTGAAAGCCTGGGGTGGTATATCGTCTTTGCAGGTTTGTCCTTAGAAATTGATTCTTGACTCTTGAGCACTTGTTTTTCTTATGTATCTCACAAGCTTGAAAATATGCAGTATGTACTTTCTGCAACATGGACTTCAGGTCGTGAATATGGTGTTACTTTTGAACAAATTGTGTCTTGGTGGAGCGAGAGACCAGCGAAACTTGCTGGCCAACATCTCAAGGTACATGCATGCTCAAGTGTCAGACTTCTCGAAGAGTCTGATTCGGCTATTTTAAAAAAAAAGTCATGTTTTGCCTTTAGAGGGTATTGTGAAACTCTGCTATTTATGATAGATCTATACATTTTCGGTTGAAATAAGGTCTCAAAGTGGCATAGCTCTGGCTCTGTTCAAGTGTTGAGTATTAGTATTTCTTTATGAACTGATTGAATATGTTCTTAACTTGAGCCTTCGTATATATACAGGGGGCCATTGCAGTTGGAAATTACGCGGATATAGTCGCATGGGAACCTGAAACTGAGTTCCACCTTGATGATAATCATCCTTCATATGCCAAACATCCGGTATGCAATACACCTGTCTGCAATTTTAATTACGGGTTTCTTAAAACGTACTCTTTTGTGTGTTCGACACTACGTTGTGGCTGCATACAGATGATCCCAATGACCCTACCCGACCATAGGCGAGAGTTTAATTCTCATCTTTAGTGGAAAAGCTCGTTCTCAGTTTAATGAAATTCTCAACCCTTCAGCATGCATCATTCAGGATACATTAGAGCTGTACCCCTACCCATACCCCGTAAGCGGGTAACTGGTGATTTACTCTTTACCCATAATAGTTCATTCTTTGATTTCATTGCAGAGTATATCAGCCTACATGGGACAAAAGTTATCCGGTAAGGTATTAGCAACATTTGTGAGGGGAAACCTTGTATATAGAGAAGGAAAGCATGCTCCTTCAGCCTGTGGCACCACAATCCTTGCTCAATAACACTACTGTGAATAGATTTAAGGTAATAATCAAGTTACTCTGAGTTTACGTAATCTTCACTAATTATGTTTTATATCTCCCTGCTAGGTTCAGTGCTATCTACACAATCTAAATACTTGACTGTTGTTATTTTTCGATCAGGTGATGTCAAAAGACGCGATCACCGATCACATAGCGTAGACAGATGATTGCTTAAATTGCTGGTATAGTATTGCTATGTACAGGATCTAATTCTTCAAGATTTGGTGCCCAAGTTGCTGCTAACTTTCTTTGCTGTTTTTAGTAGTTGCCTTCAATTCTTATTTAAAACCATTCCACAAGTGTTTTCTTTAAGCTAAGTCCCTCTCCAACGGATATATCCGTCGCAAGCTTATAAATGGTCAAATTCACCAATTTAACTATAAAAGACAAAGCATAGTAAATATCAAATATGTCTTTTTCTACCTAATTGTATAATACTTGACCCGTCACAAGTTTGCGGCGGATATATCTATCACAAATTAATATTTTTAAAGACAAGAGTTACGCTGAAATATCCAAGAGCAACTTACCACGCATGTGAAATTTTAACCGCTATTTTTTCCCGAGATAACAAAAAATAATCCAAATTACTCATTGTATTAAACTAGTTTTTTTGCCCGTGCGATGCACGGTTACTAAAGTATTTGTATGTTCATAAAACTTGTCATTGTGTAAATAAAAATATTAAAGTACTTTTTTTCTTGCTAAAAATAGTATTACTTTGTTTTATAAATGTGATATGTTGTTAATAAAATTACCTCGTTTATATTCATTTATGTCATTAATGCTACATCATCTATACACATATCATGCGTTCATCGTATTAAATCACAGATACATCTAACCACCAAACTCGCCGCAATCATCTTCAATACCACTTGAAAGAATCCTTTAAACGACTACTCTCCTTCGAACAACACATGAAACAGTCTAGAATCCAAAGTCACGTCTACTAACCAATCATGAAATTAACCACCAAATGCGATGGAGTCGTCTTTATTCCTGCCTCAAACAACCATCCAATTCATCATCAACACCCATCTTTTAGTTTCAATACACACCTAAAATATTCAAGTCCCCCTCATTCACGAAACACCCAGAATTATCCCTCAAAGTTAACTCTCCCTTTGAAAAGTTTATCCATCTAACAAAAACTTAACTTTTACCTTCAAAATCGACCTTGTTTGAATGAAAAGCGCTTGACGGGGAAAACAAAAACATGCAATTTTGTGTTTAGTTAACAAATGGGGTAAGAGAGAAGTGACAAGGAATGAATGAGGGATGCAACACCCGAGATGTTATATTGGAGTTTGGTGTAAAATTTAAATCATGACATTTTTTTTAATCGATCACCAAGACAAAAAAAAAATAGCCCAGTTAAAAGTTAATAATATTTTATTGACATGACATTTATTAACATTTTATTAGGTATTTTTATGTTTTACAAAGAAAAACAAAATTGAGTTTATAAACATGATGTTTTAAAGATTTTTAACCTATTTTTATTGCATGTATGCCTATGTCATTTACACATAATACAAACTTGAAATAATATTTATCTATTTCCTCAGTTTTCTTACTACAAACCCCTCATTTTTCACACCATTCAAACATTTATCATACCCTTTTCACCCAACTAACCAATTTGACCATTAGAATCGACCGTATGCGTCACTGGACAACCTCATCGTACATACATTTATAATTACTTGTACTACTCAATTCACACTCTTAAATGTCGGAAAGTAACTCTATCCTAAAAACACACTTACCTCGACCTCAACACCTATCTAACTCTACCTCAAAAAAATAGACACATTTATTGTAAAGTTAACTCCCATCATATAAGACAATCAAAATTGAGAATATTTACATGATATTAAGAGATTTTTGACCTTTTTTTAGCATATGTGCATATGTCTTTTCCGCATTATTATATAATCCTGAATGAAATTCTTATAATTATTTTCTCAATTTTTCTAATCATTGTTTTACTACCCTTTTCCACACCATTTAGACATTCGTCATATCTACTGACCCAACTAACCAACTTAAATTAACTAACTGTATGCCTGAATAATATTAACTTATCGGCATTTGAGTGCACTACTCAAACACACTATTAAAAGTCAGAGAGTAACCCTACCCCTAAGACATTTCTACCCTTAATAATTTATTGTTTTCTAATTATAACATGAAGGTGGTAAATAACTTATTTTTTTATAATCAACTATATTCTAGTTCTAATAGAAAAATAGTAAATACTTTATTATTTTCTTATTTTCTATATTAATAGCACAAAAAAACATTATGAAATCATTCAACATTTAAATGAGTATAACATTTGATTGTTTAGTTTTATTTTTAACAAAGAAACAAAATTGAGTTTATACACATGATATTTTAAAGGCTTTTAGCCAATATTTATAATATTTATCAATTCTTATTTTTATATAATACACTTTCAAATAAAATTTATCTATTTAGCTTCTCCGATTAATATTTCACGTTACCCACCATTATTTTCCATATCCAACCATTTCCACCCGACTAACAAACCAAACCCTTCAGAATCAACCATAACCACAACCTTATCCTTGAACAACCTCAGCCCCCACATATGAATATATTTTTCTATCTCTTAAATTACACTCGTAAACGTCGGAGAACAATCCTACCCGTCGAGTACCCTTCTCCCACACCTAACCAACTTACCCACCAAAACCAGTTGTAAAATATATCCCTGGAAACCTCAGCTTACCGACATTCTTGTACTACTCAATTCACATTATTCAATGTCGGAGAGTAACCTTACCCCATAAGACACGTATCTTCTCCCTCGAGACCTATCTAACCCCCACCCCTAAAAAACATACACACATCTAATGTAAAATAAACCCTCATGTTGAACCATATATTCAAATATATATAGTATATATGTTTATGTTTTGATAATGACAAGTCTAGCTATTTATATATTATATACTCGTATGTATAATCGTGTGCTAAGTGTACAGAAATTTAGTAACAAGATCTAATCAATCAAGTACAAACGATTCAAGCATATTAGTCAATGAATTGACTAAGTCGAAGATTGATAGAAGATCACAAGCGCGCATAATGAACTAAAGTTATATTTATCAACTATAGCTTTGGTACAAGATTGGTTCTAGTTATAGCCAGTAGCTATAACTCTATATCATGAAGAAATGATCAAGACTTATGTGTGTTTTAGTTGAAACAATTGTTTCCTAATTTGTGTCGTGTAGTATTAGTGGTTCAATGGTATTCTATTTTAAATATGGAATTGTTAATCTTAATAGGATTATATAAAATATCTTTTGGGTAAATAAGAAATAAATAAATATCTTATGAGATAATTATTTATTACTTAAATAAACTAAAGATTTTTATATGATTTTAATTGTCAAAAATATATAGTCTAAATATAGTTTGTTTCGATTTTGGAAATCGTGTGATATGCCACATTACCAAATCGTGTAGGACTTGCTTAAATAAATATCATGTATTTATTTAATGTCCTAAATAAACTAAGATTATATTATGGTAATATATTTTATTATCTTTGACATGATTTAGGAAGTTGATTTAATAAGGATACTAATTGTTTATTATATAAAGATCTTTCCTAAATATGAATTAGGAAATTGATTCCTTATATAATACATATAGTACATTATTATATCTTTCCTAAATATATTAAGATTAGATTTATGGTAGTATTACTAAAAGACTAGTATTCTAGTTTTAAGTAATATTCCTAAATCATCTAGGGTTAGAAATACCTAGATACATATTCTATATAAATAGACTACCTATGACACATTAATTCACACGAAATACATAACACACATACACGCATATCGAGAAAGAGCCGCCGTTCATATTCTTCAAAGTTCGAGCTTTTCATTGTCAAATCCGATTCAAGATTCAAGTGCTCAAGCATTGATCTTATTTATTCAAGATTGTGACACCAAGAAAACATTGAAGACTTTATCTTATTTACGTAAGATAGAACGAGTATTTAACGGTACTCATTGTAAGACAAATATTTAACGGTATTTGTCGTAGCTAGATATTTAGCGGTATCTAGATTGAGTTACAACTAACATCAAAGTTGTACGAGTAGGGTTGATAAAATTGTAATCCAGAGTTGGTACTAATTTTATTAATCGAGAATAGTGGACGTAGGTCTCAGAGTGTGAGACTGAACCACTTCAAAAATATCGTGTCTCTACTTTATTATTGCTCTACTCAACGATCATCATACAACTACACACCCATCGAAGAAGATTCCGAAAAGAAGGCATACTCAATTCAACCCCCCCTTCTTGAGTATATCATATCAATAGACTCTTCAATTGGTATCAGAGCCTCGTGCTCTTGATCGCCTAGCCGCGTGAGTTTTGATCCTTCTATTGATTCTATATTATATACTCCTTCAACAATGGATTCCAAGCATCTCAAGTGCCCTATCTTCGATGGCAAAAACTATAGTTTATGGAAAAATATGATGACTCATTACATCAAGGGTTGTGATTGGGAATGTTGGAAGATCATCCAAACTGGACCAAAGAAGATCTTGGTCGCCGCCGCCAATGGAACAACCTATGAAAAAATGGAAAGCGATTATGTGGAAAGTGACTACAAAATTGCAGAGAAAAACTCTAAGGCTATGAGCCTCCTACAGAACGGAATGATAACCTCAGAATTCGATAGATTCTCATCCTGTAGTTCCGCTAAGGAAATATGGGATAGTCTCGAACTTGCTTATGAAGGAACATCCGCAGTCAGGAAACATCGTATAGACTTGCTCGTTCAAAGATATGAACTTTTCAATATGGAAAAGAATGAATCTATTGATAGCATGTCTGCACGATTTTCTTGTATTATTAATGAACTGCGGAACCTTGGCAAAAAGATCGATTCTGAGGATATCATTCGTAAGATTCTTAGGAGTCTCACCAAAAAGTGGCAACCTAAGGTCACGGCCATAGAAGAAGCACGTGATTTATCTAAAATCACTTACCAAGAATTGATTGGTTCCTTAATGGCTCACGAGATAATTCTAAATAAAAACGATGATGATCCCAAGGGAAAGGGAGTCGCCTTACAAGCCTCCACAAACGAAGTAAGCGAAGAAGAACTTGAGGATGAAACAGTTCTATTCGCTAGACGATTTAAGAAAGCAGTTTTCAAAGGTAGATACAAAAACTCGAACAACAAAACGTTCGACAAAAAGAAAACTGACTCCAAACAAACATTCTTCAAAAGAGGATGTTTCAAGTGTGGACAACAAGACCATATGATCAAAGATTGTCCAAGTTGGGACAAAATCAAAGACAAGTCAAAAAGAGAAAAGACCAAAACAGAGTTTAAGAAAGTAATGCTTGCGTCATGCTGGGGAGAATTAGAATCTGAAGATGACGAGGACTCTGAAGAAGAAGAAGTAGCAAACCTATGCCTAAGCAACGTCAGCCTAGATCTAATCTCAAACGACAAAGATGAAGATGACGCATCGAATATGTGTCTCCTTGGAGAATCAGACTCAGACGATGACGACGAAGAGGTAAATTTTCTTCAACTCAAAAGTCAAGTTAAAAACTTATCTAAGGCTATGCTAATTAAATATTTTGAAAAAACCCTAGACCAATGTCATGAACAAAATCTTGAATTAGATGACTTGAAAGAGCAGATCCTCGATATTGCTGAGGAAAATCAACTTCTGAAAGCCAAAGCTAAGAAACTGAAATCCAAAATAAGCATTGAAGTAAATGCTAAGTTGGAAACAGTTATGTCTGAGAAAAAGGTTCTTGAGTCTAAAGTTATAGCTAATGAAGCTATAACCTCAAAACTAAAACTCAACATTAAAGAGCTTCAATCTAAAGTTATAGCTAATGAAGCTATAACTTCAGAATTAAGAAAGGTTAATGAACGGCTTAAGTCAGAATCTTCGACTATGGTCGAAGATGAGACTCATCAAGAAGAAGTTGAGATTCTCGAAAGCAAAATCATGGATCTAGAATTCAGTATATCCAAAATCAAGAAAGAACATGCCAAAATTGTGTCTGACTTCCATAAAGACATTCAAAACCTAAAAGAGTCTAGCAACACTGACCATAGTGAATGTAAGAAAGAAATAGACTCCCTAAAAGAACTCCTTCTTCATGCTCGGAAAGTTCACGATAAGTGGGAAGGAAGCACTAACGTTCTAAACTTCCTAACTGAACAATCCGACAACAACATGAAGATGGGGTTAGGTCACGAATGTTATGGAAGAAGGGATCACTCAAAGTGTAAGCAAAGTCCAACAGATAGAGACTTTAGAAGAAGAAAATATGCCGACCTTCCTGAGTATTTAATATGCACTTATTGTGGCCATACTGGACACCTCCGAGAAAACTGTGTGAAACACGCACAAGATTTTAAAACCGGAGTTAAGTTTGTTAAATCCTTAGGAATTCCAAGCGACACTAATTCTGTCTCTGATAGTGATGGTGATAAAACAGAGGAAAGAAACATTGACCACAGATGGTTCTATGACATGACATTTGACTACGAAGAAAAGAAAAACAGAACCAAACAGACTCCTCAAACATCACACAAAAAATGGTCACCAAGAGTCCAAACTAAAACCTACACAAGAACATCAAAACCCAACCACTACCGATATAGGAAAACCTATGTAAGACAAGTCTGGGTTAAAAAGGAAGATGTATTTGTGATTACTAACAACAAAGGACCCAAGTATGCTTGGGTACCTAAATCCTGTCTTTAAAATTATTTGTGCAGTTTGTCGCCAAGGAAAATAACTTATGGTATCTCGACAGTGGATGCTCAAGACATATGACAGGCGACGTAAATCTATTCCAAACCCTTAAACCCTTTGATGGAGGTAAAGTCACATTTGGTGATAACAAAAAGGGAAAGATCATCGGAATTGGTAAGATAGGTATTTCATCCTCTCATGCTATAAATGATGTATACCTTGTAAGTGGTCTCAAACACAATCTTATCAGTATATCTCAATTATGTGACAAAGGAAATAAAGTGGTTTTTCACTCAGATATATGCCGTATTATCCTAGAAGGCACCAGTAAAGTAATACTTGAAGGTCATAGGATGAAAAATATTTATATGATTGATTTAAATGTTGTACCTACTGATTCTCTATCATGTATGAAAGTTACGTTAGATGATCCATGTCTATGGCACAAGAGATTTGGTCATATTAGCTCACCTATTCTAAGTAAGCTGAAAAGATGGGACTTGGTCGAAGGTCTTCCAAAGATCAAATTTGATCAAGAAAAGATGTGTGACACATGTGCACGATGTAAACACGTCAGATCATCCTTTAAGCCAAAAAGAGTGGTAAGCACAGAACAAGCTCTTGAACTAGTACACATGGATCTATGTGGCCCTATGAAGGTAAGAAGCAGAGGTGGTTCCAGGTACGTTTTCGTTCTAGTTGATGATTTCTCTAGATTTGTTTGGCCAATCTTTCTTCACTCTAAAGACGAAACATTCGATGAATTTGTTAGTCTCATGAAACTTGTCCAAAACAAATATAAATCAAACCTAGTAACAATCCGTACTGACCATGGAACTGAGTTCGACAATCATGCTTTCATCGAGTTCTGTAAAACCAATGGTGTTGGACATAACTTCTCGGCCCCTAGAACCCCACAACAAAATGGAGTCGTAGAACGAATGAACAGAACCCTAGAAGACATGGCTCGAACAATGCTTCTTTGTAGTGGCCTACCTAGAAACTTTTGGGCTGAGGCTATTAGTACAGCTTGCTATATTCATAACCGTGCTATGATTAGACCTATCCTTAAAAAGACTCCTTATGAACTTCTTCGTGGTCGCAAACCAAACATATCACATCTAAGATGCTTTGGTAGTAAATGCTTTGTTCACAACAATGGTAAAAACAGATTAAGCAAATTCGACCCTAGAAGTGATGAAGCAATCTTTATAGGATATTCAGATCATAGTAAAGCCTACAAAGTTTTTAACAAACGTACTTTATGCATAGAGGAAAGTATTCATGTTATCTTTGATGAGAATAATGCCTTCGATAAGCCATTACAGGATATAGAGGAAAATCTAGATGAACCTGATTTCAGGTTATCAAGGGAAGATCCTCCTGAAATGGAAATTGAAGAAGGAGAACCTCAAGGAATTCATGATGAGCTCAACTTGGGAGAAAATGGTACGAGAGATGAAACTACAGTTGATGATACTGTAGATAACTCTCAAACCAATGACTCGGAACCCAGAGTTACAGCTAATGAAGCTGTAACTTTGAATCAAAACCAAAGGGAAGAGGCCAGAGTTATACCTGACCCTACTATAAACCCAGGTTTGGATTCAGGGGGAACAAGTCAAGATCCCGAGTCAAGTTCAGGGAATGCAAATGATCAATCAAGGAACTGGAGATATAAAGGCTCTCATCCTTTGGATAATGTAATAGGAAGCCTGACAGATGGAGTTCAAACTCGAAGGAGCTTAAATAACTTTTGCTCATTTTACTCCTTTCTCTCCACTATTGAACCTTCAAATATTAAGGAAGCTCTCGCAGAACCAGACTGGATAGTTGCCATGCAAGAAGAACTCCAGCAATTTGAAAGAAACAAAGTTTGGCATCTTGTTCCTCGACCTAAGGACAGAACTGTCATTGGAACTAGATGGGTATTTAGAAACAAATTGGATGACACTGGAGTCATTGTGCGAAATAAGGCCAGACTAGTAGTTCAAGGATACAACCAACAGGAAGGGATCGATTATGACGAAACCTTTGCTCCTGTTGCTCGTCTTGAGGCAATAAGACTACTCATTGCATTTGCAGCACACAAGGGAATGAAACTTTTTCAGATGGACGTTAAGACTGCATTTCTTAATGGCTATCTCCAAGAGGAAGTATTTGTTGAACAACCTCCTGGATTTCCTGATAGCAAACTCAAGGATCATGTATTCAAATTGGACAAAGCACTATATGGTCTAAAACAAGCACCTAGGGCATGGTACGACAGATTATCAAAGTTCCTATTGGAGAGTGGATTCAAGAGAGGGTCTGTGGATAAAACCCTATTTCTTAAAAGCGAAAACTCAGATCTACTAGTCGTTCAGATCTATGTTGACGATATTATTTTTGGCTCAACTAATAAAAAGTTGTGCAAGTACTTCTCTGAGTTGATGACTTCTGAGTTCGAGATGAGTATGATGGGAGAACTAAAATTCTTCCTTGGACTTCAAATACAACAAACTGAAGAAGGAATCAAAGTTCATCAACAAAAATACGTCAAGGAGTTACTAAAGAAATTTGGAATGGAAACCTCTCATGCAATGCCTACTCCAATGGTCACAGATAAGAAGTTAACCAAAGACGAAGATGGTAAGTCTGTAGATGAAACTACTTACCGAGGTATGATTGGCTCACTTCTTTATCTTACAGCAAGTCGTCCAGATATAATGTTTAGTGTCTGTGTTTGTGCGAGATTCCAATCTGCACCAAAAGAATCACACATGATTGCAGTTAAGAGAATTTTAAGATACCTAATCGGAACCTCAAAATTATATCTATGGTATCCTATGGACTGTAACTTTAACCTAGTAGGATATTCAGATGCGGATTATGCAGGATGTTCTTTAGACAGAAAAAGTACCTCCGGACTTGCTACCTTTGTAGGTCCTTGTATTATATCTTGGGGATCCAAGAAACAAAATTCTGTCGCTCTCTCAACTGCTGAAGCAGAATATATTGCAGCCGCACTGGTATGTTCTCAACTTTTATGGTTAAAGCAACAGTTACATGATTATGGTGTTGATGTTGGATGTGTGCCTATCTTATGTGATAATACGAGTGCTATAATTATATCTAAAAACCCAGCCCAACACTCGAGAACTAAACATATTGAGATTAGACATCATTTCCTTAGAGACCATGTTGAAAAGAAAAATATAAAATTGGAATTTTGTAGTACGGAAAAACAGTGGGCAGATATCTTCACTAAACCATTGGCTAGAGAACGCTTTGAGACTTTGCGATTGGAAATTGGTTTAATCGGTGGCACCTAATCAAATCTTAAAAGCAAAAATAACCCAATGATTGACTACGGTTTAGATGAGATTATATGACTGTGTCCGTATACTCCGCTGCATGTGTATGTATATATTCGATGTAAAATTTTGTGATTATAGTTATATTATATGATTTACATATGAATGTGTGCACAATCGACCTCACAATAATATTACGTCACATATTATAATTTACCTACATATACGTTTTACATATTATACAAATTATAATACACAAATATTACAAAATAAACTAAAAACTCACCAATTTATCACACAAATTTCGTGTGATGGCCCCACCTTTAACCACGTATCACCCTCACTTACCCCACAACCAACTGCCACGTGTCTCCCCTATCACCTAGCCTTTGACTTCACCCAAACCATCATTATTAACCCTCACTTACCCCAACTCCCTCATTTACCTCACGTTCTTCCATTATTACCGACATACATTTTGTAAAAACCAATTAATACACTCAAAACCTCCATTAAAATCCATCAAAACCTCCACCATCTCATCGTCTTTCACTCTCAAAACCACCATGCCACCCTCCAAAGCCACTCGCTCACAACAAAAGAAACCCTCTCCACCCTCACCTACACCGTCACCACCACCATCTCCGACCCCCATTGCCACCATGAGTCCAACCCGAGAAACTGGTAAACGTCGAAAACTTAATCGAGCTGCTTCTCCAATTTCGGACGACATGCAAGAAAGGGATTCCAAGAACCCTCGTCCTCTGTTCAAAGACTATTCCGTCGAAGCTACTCAAGAGGGATTAGAACGTGTTCGCATGACCAAGAATGAAGGTATTCTTATTAACCGCCTTCTTCCTTATGCCATTCATGCCGGTCGATTTTATCCGACAACCTGGGTAAACGGTTCTAAATCTCTGCTTTTCTTTAAAAAGTTTTTAGAGTTTCAAGGGTGGGAATATGTTAGCAATTTCTCAGGGTTAATATTTCCAGTTGAATTACTTCAATTCTTTGCCTCTGTCAAATCGACTGAAACCGGGTTAAAGGCCATAGTTAATGGAAGGGATGTCGAAGTTTCTTTAGACGATATATGTGAAATTTTTCATCTTGATCCAAGGGGACTTGATATTGATACCCGAAAGGAATGGGGGGTAGTTACTCACGAACAGAAAATGCTGATCAAACAATACTTTGATCCCAATGCCACTGAAGTCTCTCCACTACTCACAAATTCCTTCTCCCCGAAATTAAAGTTGTTTGTTAACTATCTTTGGAACACGATTCTGCCTAGGAGAGGTGGTCGTGATAAATTGTCAAGTGTTGAGGCTATTGTATTATTTCACTGGTTGGAGGGAAACAAAATCAACCTCGCATTCTTGCTCTGTTCGAAAATTTGTCAAGTTTCCTCTGTTTTAGTTAAAGAAAAACCAAGTTCGACTCTTGATATTCCTTATGGCATGTGGGTTTCTGAAATTTTGTTGAAGAAGGGTGTTGTGGACGATTACAGTTTTGGTGTTAAACCCCGTGATCGTATGTGTGACAAGTTACTAAAGTTGATGGGTATTACGTTTGATGGTGTTGATTTGGCTTTTGGGAAGACGGGTGAGGAGGGACCCCGTCCTAATCCATCTCCATCCTTTGTAGACTTGGAATCAAAGATGGATCAGATTCTAGGGTTGTGTCAGATTAAAAAGGAAAAAGAACACTCGGGTTCCTCGGAAAATCGTACAGGTAGTAATCGTGAGTTTGAGGTTGAAGTAAAGGAATGGATGGCGAAAGTAGACAAGCATTTGGTAAAAATTGGCTCAGAGGTCTCGGTTGTTTGCTCTGAATTACTGGCGATGAGTGATCGTTTGTCCTTTCTTGCGACTCAAGGCGGTGCTTTGGTAAGGGATCATGGGTTCTTGCGCACAGATGCGAGCCAAGCTCTTGAAGCGGTTAAGGCGCTTTCATTGAAGATACTCAACTTTGAGTTGGCTTTAAATGCTCAAGGAAGAAATGTCAGTAGTTGTTTGGATCGTTTGGACACCCTTGAGTTCCGAACCCGACCCGAGTACGTGAGTCCGTATGCAAAGACCCCTGCTTCCAGCTCTCGCTCCTAATCCGCCCTCTCCGTCTCTGTTTCTATTAAACTTGAAGTTGTTTTGTCGTTGTTCTGTTCAAGTCCTGGGTTGGACTTCTAAACACTCTTAGCTTTTATGGCCCAACTTATTCCCTAGCCCATTCGGAATCCGAGACTATGTTTCGTTTTGCTTCCTCGGATTTCCTAAACCTAACAACTTTTATAATTGTTTTTGATGCGGCCCAATTGCCTTTCTTATCCCTTGGCCCATCTTATTTGTTATCTTTTGCAGATACTTATCCCATTCAGCCGGCCCATTTTCTTTAAACACTTCTTCATTCGGCCCATTGGCTTAGTACTTTGGATTGCTTGTGTATATTTTTTAACATTCCGTATGTGCTTATGTGATATTTTCTATGTTCATATTATTTCGACTCGTTTATATGCTTGCTTATGTTTCGTAGTGTATTATTCTAGTCGTTTCATGTCTTTGTTCTCATCTTTTCGATGATGTCAAGAGGGGGAAATATGCGACTTAGATTAGAATTTGCCTAAGCTTGCTCCTTGTCGTAATTCATTGTCTCTTAGGGTCCTTAAAGGATATGGGTTAGATAGAAGATAGAAACCCTAAGTGACTCTTTGCTATGAATGACCCTTATTATATTGAGGGGGAACATACACTTAGACACGAAATCTAAGAGAGACTTGCCATCATCAAAAAGGGGGAATTTGTTGAACCATATATTCAAATATATATAGTATATATGTTTATGTTTTGATAATGACAAGTCTAGCTATTTATATATTATATACTCGTATGTATAATCGTGTGCTAAGTGTACAGAAATTTAGTAACAAGATCTAATCAATCAAGTACAAACGATTCAAGCATATTAGTCAATGAATTGACTAAGTCGAAGATTGATAGAAGATCACAAGCGCGCATAATGAACTAAAGTTATATTTATCAACTATAGCTTTGGTACAAGATTGGTTCTAGTTATAGCCAGTAGCTATAACTCTATATCATGAAGAAATGATCAAGACTTATGTGTGTTTTAGTTGAAACAATTGTTTCCTAATTTGTGTCGTGTAGTATTAGTGGTTCAATGGTATTCTATTTTAAATATGGAATTGTTAATCTTAATAGGATTATATAAAATATCTTTTGGGTAAATAAGAAATAAATAAATATCTTATGAGATAATTATTTATTACTTAAATAAACTAAAGATTTTTATATGATTTTAATTGTCAAAAATATATAGTCTAAATATAGTTTGTTTCGATTTTGGAAATCGTGTGATATGCCACATTACCAAATCGTGTAGGACTTGCTTAAATAAATATCATGTATTTATTTAATGTCCTAAATAAACTAAGATTATATTATGGTAATATATTTTATTATCTTTGACATGATTTAGGAAGTTGATTTAATAAGGATACTAATTGTTTATTATATAAAGATCTTTCCTAAATATGAATTAGGAAATTGATTCCTTATATAATACATATAGTACATTATTATATCTTTCCTAAATATATTAAGATTAGATTTATGGTAGTATTACTAAAAGACTAGTATTCTAGTTTTAAGTAATATTCCTAAATCATCTAGGGTTAGAAATACCTAGATACATATTCTATATAAATAGACTACCTATGACACATTAATTCACACGAAATACATAACACACATACACGCATATCGAGAAAGAGCCGCCGTTCATATTCTTCAAAGTTCGAGCTTTTCATTGTCAAATCCGATTCAAGATTCAAGTGCTCAAGCATTGATCTTATTTATTCAAGATTGTGACACCAAGAAAACATTGAAGACTTTATCTTATTTACGTAAGATAGAACGAGTATTTAACGGTACTCATTGTAAGACAAATATTTAACGGTATTTGTCGTAGCTAGATATTTAGCGGTATCTAGATTGAGTTACAACTAACATCAAAGTTGTACGAGTAGGGTTGATAAAATTGTAATCCAGAGTTGGTACTAATTTTATTAATCGAGAATAGTGGACGTAGGTCTCAGAGTGTGAGACTGAACCACTTCAAAAATATCGTGTCTCTACTTTATTATTGCTCTACTCAACGATCATCATACAACTACACACCCATCGAAGAAGATTCCGAAAAGAAGGCATACTCAATTCAACCCCCCCTTCTTGAGTATATCATATCAATAGACTCTTCACCTCACCATATAACAATCAAAATTGAGTATATATACATGTTAACTTCAAATATTTCTAACCTAATTTTACAATATTTATGGCTCTATTATTTTCAAAAAATAGAACTTTGAAATAAAATTTATCTACTTACTTTTGCAGTTGTTCTAATCATAACCTTAGTACACACGTATGTACCATTTTCCCCTACCATTCAGGTATTATTCGTACATTTCTCACCCCTAACTAACCAACTTGATCAACATAATCAAATGTATCCCTGGACAACCACAACCTATAGACATTTTTTTGTACAACTCAAATCACACTTAAACGTCGGAGAATAACCCTGCTCCCAAGACACTTACTTCATCCCTTGAGATCTATTTACCCCCATTCCTAAAAACAAAAATCGACAGATCTAATGTAAACTTAACCACTACCCTATAAGACAATATCTTATTGTAAAAAATAAGTTGAAAATTTGGAGGAACAAAAGGAATACGGGCTACAATAAACTATAATCTAATACTATGATAAAAAATAATTTTGATTTTTTTTACTGATTACTCTATCCGTCTCGTAAACACCTTTTATTTCACATTACTTTGTTGTTTATGAAATACCTTCTAATACACAATTAAATTTCATCTCACCACACAGTTATTCCGCTTGACTCACGTACGTTGTTGTATTCTTTGTTATTTATGCTCATTAAATCGAAATTTCACAATCCAACTAACCAACTTGAACATCAAAATCATCAACTGTATCCCTGAATTACCCCAGCCTATCGACATTATGTTGTACTACTCAAATTATACTCTTAAACGTTGGAGTCTAACCCTATCCCTTAAGACACTTACCTCCTCCCTCAAAAGCTATCTAACCACACCCTCGTACAAAATACGTCACTATATAAAACAATGTCTTATCTATAAAGAATAAAGTGAAAATATGTAGGAAAAAATATTTTGTTGTTTATAAAATAGCCTTCAATACTCATTTAAAATAAATGTCATCCACACAATTATTCCAGTTGATCTATATATCTAAATCATCATTGTGGTCTTTAATATTTATATTTATACTCCTAAAATATAGTATATTTGACATTTGTCTTATTTCTGTTGTTACTTAATTAAAGAAATTATCTCATTTCTTTCGCATTCCTAAGTACGAAAGTGTATAATTTGAAATACTTAATTAAGCCCTTACAGTTATTAGTTCCACATATTTTTAATTAAGATGGGGTATTCATTTTAAATTTAAGAAGATTCAAGTAATATGAAAAAGATAAAAACATAATGCATAAGACAAAGTAACAAATTTGTCTAATATCTCCAAGTATGACTATTTTTGACCCATTATAATGTTAAGACGAAGAGAAACTGAGTTAAAGGTTGAATAAAGTTAATAAACTTAAATAGTAAATATATAAATATTAAAGAATAATGTTCGTAGTCTAATAGCAAATTTGTAAATAAACAATTTTGTTCTAACTCATTTGCCATTTTCATATTTAATAAAAATATTGAATAAAGTTATTAACCATTTCACCATTTTCATATTTTACAGCTGCCAAAAAAAATAATCTTAAATAATAATATTATTCTTAATCTAATAGAAAATTTATAAATAATCACCCATTTTCTAATTCTAATAGAAAAATTGTAATCAATTAATTATTTTCTTATTTTCTAATTCTAATAGGAAAATTATAAATAAATTATTATTTAAACAACTATTTTCTAATTTTCTAATTTTAATAGAATAATTGTAATTAATTTATTATTTATTATTTTCTAATTCTAATAGAAAACTTACAAATAAATTATTATTTATAAAAATAGAGTTTTGTAATAGTTGGAGACTACCATGTAGCTCGAAAAAAGGCTCCTTTAATTATATATATTGATTTGAAATATCGAATTCATTAGATACATAATTTTCTTTAATCTATTTGTATTCGACTTTTATCAAATTTATAGTTTATAATCATAAAATTAGACAACTATATTCACTAAACCCAAGGTGAATATAATAGTGTCATATGATTAATATCACGCCACATAACAATAAAATATAAGCTCCTCAAATTACATTATCATATTCATCAAACGCAATGTGAATCTATCTATATTAATAAAGAAGCTACTTTTTTTTAGCGATGATAGACTCTCGAACTTTTTAGAGTTAAAATAAGCTTAAAATAGATTTTAAGCTTTATTATTTACAATTTTTCTATTAAAATTAAAAATTAATTAACCTTATTATTTATAATTTTTCAATTACAATTGAAAAATAGTTAGTTAATTATAATTTTCCTATTAAAATTAGAAAATTACTTTCACTTATTATTGTTTTAAAATTATTATTTTTCCAACTATTTTATTTAAATTAGAAATTTTTTCTTAATTTGCGTATTTATATATACATTATATTATATACTATAAATAAAATCTTCAGATGTATTTATGATTGGGGAAGCGGTAAATGATCCCCTTAAGTTTGCTATAATGTGAGATAAATCCTTTAACTTCGTTTTGGAGTAAATTACCCCCTTAACTTTATTATAAAGTAAAATTAAACACTTTTTTTTTTTTCGTGTCAATATCTCACCGATAGGGGGTAATTTACTCCATAGTAAAATTAAGGGGGTTAATCTCACATTATAGCAAACTTAAGAGGGTTGTTTACCAGTTCTTCGTTAAATTATATATTAGTATGATTAATAAGGTTTATGAATCCTTCAACTCGTTTATATGATCTACCATGATTTTCCCATATGACCCCTTGGCAACCTAGTGTCTTCTATCAATTGTTTACATCTCCATCCCTATTTGCATGCTTTACTTTTCATTTATTACATTTTTGTGTTCTGAACTAAAAACCCAAATCGTGACACTTGCATAAATTGAGACAGATGGACTTAAAACCCAAAACATATCGTTCCATAGATCGACCTCGACTTACTACTTGCTAACTAGTCGTGAGTTTATAAATATTGTTTGATAGGGCGTGCCGATTAAGTCTGCATCATACATCTTACTTGGCGGTACTTAACATTATGATCGCGGTTGGTGTATAACTAAAGACTTTTTTTTTTTTTTTTTACAGCAGTAAAAACAAGGTTTATACAAATGACATTTGATTCATATGATCAAATGCACGTTTAACTTTTAAACGATAAGTAAAGACATAAAGGTAACTACAACGGATTGTAAACATGTGTTGATGACTAAAAGCTGAAATAGCGCCGGAGCCACCACCTTTGACCTCAACTTTCTTGAGGGGACAAACAAGGCTTGAACAATGCACGGTACGATCTTCACTCATCAGGATCCACGGAAACCAACAAACCCCATGGACCGCAAGATCCAAGAAGAGGGCGCAAAGTGTACTTACGCCACAAGGACGTAGATAGAAAAAGGGGGACAAAGACCCTGAAGATCTATGCCAAGCGGAGCCAAAACTCCTACACCTTAGAAGCCACTCAGAACAGGCAAGTAAGCCGAAGTCCAGAACGACGAGCAAAGAAAGACCAAACCCACAGACAAACCATTTGAAGAGACCAATGACCATCCTAGGAGGCCACACAAAGATGGACACAACACACGCCGAAAGTAGATACACTAGAGTCATATTTATTTGACAAATACTAAAAACTGAAATAAAATGATAAACCATTACCAAAAACAACCACCGCTTCTAACCCTACCCAAACCACCACCACACAACCCGACTCCCACCATCCTTCCACTCCCAACACCAACGGAGACCACACCCACGCCAGTCAAGTAACCCCCGCCCAACAGAGCCCGCAACCAAAAAAACCACACGGTCCCGCCGAACCAACCCCGAAGACCACCGAGACTCCAAATTCCAACCGTACCCCCCCCCCCCCCAAGACCACTGGTGTGCATGCAACAGACCGCCTTCGAAAATGACAAAGACTGACAAAAACAGAACAGAACAAAGGAACGATCGGTAGGAACCACCATATCGTCCCAGGGACCCAAACATAAAGCAAACGAAAGATGAGCTATACTCATCAAAAATAGAACAACCAACCAAGAAGAGAAAAGGTCTTACCAGGGATGGGGGAAGGGGCGAGGGAGAGGGGAACATCCCTCGGTTGCATGCACCACTTTCAAAGACAGGACAGGAGAACGGTAGAACGGAACGACCTCAGAAACAAACCATCAACCACCTTTCACCACCGTGCGCCAGAGACAGGCTAAGAAAAAGCGGACGGGAAACAAACTGACCAGAGGCAGGCCATAGTCATCGCAAAACGAGGGGAGTCGTCGGAAATAGGTCGAAATAGGGACCCATCTCCGGCGAGGGAAGGAGGGAAACGGGTTTGGGTGAATGTAGGTAGGCGGCGGCGGTTGAGCAAAGGACTAGGTTTTAATTGATTTTGTTTTTAGAGAGTGAAGGGAGGTTTTTTTGAGGAGAGAGATTGAAGGTTACCCACTATGACTAAAGACTTGGATAGGTATACATGTGATTTTCCAAAAAATAAGGGTATACGTTGAAATTACCCCATGCGAAAGGGATACAAATATACAGTTTAAAATTTGTGTAGATAAAATTTGTTAATTTGACAAGCTAGCAAGAATATGGATGTTGAATAAAAAATGGGTTATGCTCTTTCATGTATACGATTTACTTGGACATGATTTACCAATTTATTACCCCTCTAAGCTTATCTATATAAATAGGAAAACATTTAACTCATCCTCATGAAACCACGTCATTAAATTTAGTTGTTCTTTTTTTAAAAAAGAAAAGTAAATGTGGGTCCCACAACAAAGAAAATGAATTTAATTTCTGAAAAACCACTATGTTTATGTGTACGCAAATAATTACGTTTTATGTTTCGTACGTACGGAAATATTAATGTTGTTTCAGAAATCGCAGTATTTTGATTAAAATAACATTAATATAAATTACATTAATTGATAAGAATAAGAAATTTAAATATTAAAATGTAACTACAAATGAACTAAAAAATTATAGAACTAAATATTTTAATTCCAAGAAATTAATTTTGGGAAAGTTTTTAACATTTTATAATAACAAACGTCTTACTTCTATATAAAAAAAAAAGAGTTTTAGTATATTTACGAGAAGTATAAAATTTCTTTTTCCATTTTAAGGTTACCGTGGTCAGATTTTTTTCATCAAATGACTAAAATTCATCAGCAAAGTTACAAAAATTAATACTAAAATTCCGCCCGATTATATCGTTTATGTTTTGTTAATAATATTTATGTATTATTTTTTTTAAAAAGGTTTAAAACTAGTTTTAACCTTTCTTTCTCAATGTTCTCCTTCAAACTGTTACCCCACCTTTCAACCAACACCGGACCATCACCCAAACACCTTCCCCATAACCCCTCTCTATGCCACTCGCTGGCCTAACACGTCGCCTCGACCCACCCTTCTAGACTCGCTGCCCCACTCCACAAAGTCAACCAGTGACCAACATCAGTACACTAGAGCAGCACATCTACGCCCCAACAACACATACGCCCCGAGACCTGAGACCACAACACCACCAGCTTCATCATTCTTCTCGGTTTAACACCAACCAACCACCGCACGTATCACTATGGCACGACCACCAGTGCTCACTAGAAACTCGAGCATGAGTAGCCTGGTGATTGACGAATGTGGATGGTGAACGAAGCATCAAAGGGGAGCGATTCCTACCCAATTACCTGAGACCCCGATGCCTTAAACGTCGGCCTACCTTCGCACCGACACCCTACCCTGCAACCTTTTGCTCATAAACCCTAATTTCTCAATTTTTGATTTTATCTAACCCTGATTGTTAAGAAACGTGAATGTTTTGCTTGTCTTATTACTTAGTTTGTAGCGACTTATATAATTACACGAGACGGACTTCGTCTATTGGATTGGGCCTAAACATATAAGTGAATACAAAATACATATTCCTAATACCCCCCCCCCCCCCCTCAAGCGGGAGCATGAAGAATGCCCAGCTTGCGGAGAAAATAATAAAACTGAGAAACACCCAAAGCCTTCGTAAAGATATCAGCCAGTTTTTCGGTGGTGGAAACATGTACCGGAGAGACCAAACCGTCGGTAATAGCATCCCGAATGAAATGATAGTCAATTTCAATGTGCTTCGTACGTTCATGAAAAACAGGATTTCGGGCGAAGTCTAGAGCGGACTTATTATCCGAAAAAAGCGAAATAGGGGCGGTAACGGGTACATCGAGGCAAAGCACAAACCTTTGAGCCATTTTATTTCACACAATAATTGAGCCATGGAACGATACTCTGCTTCTGAAGAAGAAAGATAGACCGTCTGTTGCTTCTTAGTTTTCCAAGAAATAGGGGAGTCCCCAAGGGTCACAAACCAACCCGTAATATAGCGTATGGATGTAGGACAGCCACCCCAATTCGAATCACACCAACCCGAAAGTGTTAAACCACCATCGGCACGAAGGAGAATCCCTTGCCCAGGACTTCCCTTGAGATACCGTACGACCCGATGAGCGGCGGACAAGTGCTCACGGCGGGGATTACTAAAAAACGAGACAAGATGTGCACCGCATAAGATAAGTCGGGACGGGTAACGACAAGGTAAACGAGGCGACCAACAAGCCTCCGATAAGATTCGGTATCATCACAAGGAGGTCCAGAAGCTAAACCAAGACCATGGTGTTGTTCAATAGGAGTCATGGCAGGCTTCGAACCAAGTAACCCTGTTTCAGTAATTATATCAAAAGCATACTTAGCCTGACTAAGATAAATGTCCTCTTTGCTGCGTGCGACTTCGATGCAAAGGAAATATTTAACGGGCCCCAAATCTTTCATATGAAAGCCTTTCCCGAGATAAGATTTAAAGTCTGTAATTGCTGCCGAATCATTTCTCGCAATGACAAGGTCATCCACATAAATAAGCACAAATAAGCGAACCATACCTTTCGAGTAGGAAAACAGGGAGTAGTCGGAGTAGGACTGGACAAACCCAAAATTTTGCAAAGCAGTAGCCAATTTGGCAAACCAACACCTAGGGGCTTGTCGGAGACCATATAGAGATTTTTTGAGACGACAGACCTTTCCTTCTTTCCCACGACTAAAACCCGGAGGCAGTCGCATATACACTTCTTCGTCGAGATTCCCGAGCAAAAATGCATTGTGCACATCCATTTGATGGAGTTCCCAATTTTTAACAGCGGCAACAGTTAAGAAAGCGCGGATAGTCACCATCTTAACCACAGGTGCAAAGGTCTCACCGTAATCCATTCCTTCAACCTGGTGGTTGCCAAACACAACGAGACGAGCCTTAAGTCGTTCAATAGCACCGACAGATTTGTATTTGATCTTATAGACCCATCTACAGCCAAGAGCCTTTTTGTCAGCCGGTAAATCAGTGAGCTCCCATGTTTCATTGCGTTCTAGCGCATCGATTTTGTCCCTCATGGCAGTACACCACCCATCATCTCGAATGGCTTCTTTAAATGTCGGGGGCTCTATACCGGTGGTAATAGCTGCAATGAAATGACGATGTTTCTCCGAGAAGGAATCACAATTGATATAATTTGCTAAAGTGTAAGGAGTACCTGAAGACGACGAAGACGGAGGTGGTGAGCTAGGAGGGGATGGATTGCGCATGGTCTGAAGCACATAGCTTCGGAGTCTCGAATTCAGGAATTTCGTGCGAAAACCTTTACCCATAAGCTCCCCTGTGGATCCCGTAGGCACAATAGCCTCATCAGGCCCTGCAGTTCCTGTTTCGGTTTCTGTGCCTGTACCCGCGGCTGGTTCCCTTTCAGTTTCTGGTTCCCCTGCTATTCCCATATGCACCTCTGTTGCCCCTTCTGTTTCGGTATGCACAACAGCTCCCCAGCAGCCCCAGCAACCCCAGTGAGGACGCCCCCATCAGACCCGACAACCCCGTCTAGAGTACCCGTGGGTTCACCATTAAAGGGCTCAGTGGGAATAGAATCGGGACTAAGCACAGAGGGCGAGGAGGGGACAAAAAAGGAAACACAGATTCGTAAAAAACAACATCCCGTGAAACGAAATATGAGTTTCACTAGTACAGAAATGACATATGGCCACGGTTAAAAAAGCTATATGGCTACGGTTATGCAACCGTAGCAAATCAGGGGGTAGCCTTAGGTAGTAGAGAAATGGCTACGGTTGTCAACCGTAGCCATAAGTCGTTTTTTGCTACGGTTAGTAATTAATAACCGTAGCCATAAGTCCATTTTTGCTACAGTTAGTAATTAATAACCGTAGCCATAAGTCCATTTTTTTGCTACGGTTAGTAATTAATAACCGTAGCCTTAAGTCCTTTCTTTTTGCTATGGTTAATAATCAATAATCGTAGCCAGAAATCCATTTTTTGCTAGCCAGAAATCCATTTAAGGGTACGGTTAGTAATTAATCACTGTAGCCATATAAGTTCATTTAACGCTACGGTTGCACAACCGTAGACCGGCCATGTCTTTTGTCCAAGCTAGAAAACGTCGATTGGTAAAGCTATTATAACAAATGGAAGCAAAAATAACTTGGTCTATTTTATAACAAAACCAATGTGATCTGTGTATCTGGATACATATTTCCAATATAATTCAAGTTTTCGATAACAAAATAAGCTAATATTTCATGATCACAAAATACATTATAACCAATACCCCTTAAAAATACAAATTAGGATAAGTCCATATTGATAGATCGCTTGTCATTTTTATTCGTGCTTCTCTTGGAAATTTGATGGCCTTCTCTTCGACACTGAGAACATTTGCACTGAAAATAGGTGCCCATTTAGCAACAGGAATAGGAGCAATGATACCTGATTTGGGCAGGGAAGCAGCGCATCTATTAAACTCTTCAGCTTTGACAGAAAGGTGCAGTTGGGGCAGCACCTGTAGGGGCATTTGGTGTAATGGCGGTATGGGCCTCTTTGGCAAGACAGAGGTCCCGAGACATCCAGCAGGATCAAGGCGCAATACAGCCAATTCCATGACACTAATTTAGAATATGGATCATCATTCAGTACATCTGAACATAAACCAAGAGAGATGAATGACAGAAGAAACAACAGCAATTTTCAGTAACATTTTTACAAATTTTGGTAGAGTTTCAATCTTTGTTTATGAAATAGAATGTGGGGATTATAGAAAATTAATGCAGATACTTAGCAGAACAATTTTCCTACAACTTTTTTTTGGGATTTTATCAATGCATCAAGTACATACAGCAACAGAAACAAACAGTATAGTAGATGTATAAGCATGCATATGCAAACAATCAATGCATCAAGTACAGCAACAGAAACAGTAGAGTAGAGCTACTTAGTTTTTACAAATTGAGTGTTAATGCTAAAAGTACAGGTACAACTAGTTGTTCATGCACTGTTTCATTTAGTTAGATCAACATTTTTCCTGCTATCTTTTCTAAAGAAAGTCGCTAGTACTGTATATCGTGGAAAAATAACAGGCAACGAGGACAATGTACTGGAAGCATCATGCTAAATGATAGTAGATGTAGACAACTTACTGTCATGTAGCCATAATGGGAAGGGATACCGAATTCCAGATCAGATTCATTTGGCATAGTTGAATTTGTAAGCCTATTAAGCCAAGCTCTTGTATAACCTGCAACATTAGATTTTAATCAGGACCGTGAGCATTCTCTTGTGACTGGGATTTTGGGTGGTTAGGGGTATGAATCTGACTTCATTACTATACCAGTGAAGAAGGATGAGTTTTTTTATGTTTAATTTTGTAGCTGTTTTTTTGGTATTCTTTATCGTCTCAATATTGTTCAATAAATTTGTTTTGAACTATTTTGCAGATATCAATGCTTTGTTCAATCAACATTCTCTAAATTTTGAAGGAAAGGTAAGCGCTATCTGTTTAAATATGTGAGTCAATATGCAAATTGCAATGAATAGAGTTCACTAAAGTTTCTAATAATGTTATTTTATTAAAAGAATATGCTTAGACTATATTGGGAAGAAACCACCTAGATTGATAGTTTTTGCTTAGTGCAGCCACCTTATGACAAGTTCTGAATATGACTACAGTTGGACATTTGTTGATTTTTCATTAATTCAGGTGCCTAGATTATTTAGCTGCGCAAAGCAAAACCAAATATGATTACTAACAGATAGCAACTAGAAACAATGCTGACAGTAAAAACATGACAGAAAGAAGCTTACTCGTGAGAAGGAATGGTGCTAGCATGGCTATTTTCAACAATGGAAGAGAAACGAGTACATCTAATGATTTCACAGACATTAGTACTGCGTTTTTGCTGGTCTCCGTCCTTGTGGCCGGAAGTAAGATGGGAGCAAACAAAGCACATACGTGACTGATAAAGTGACATGCTGACATATACAGATCCCTGCAAATGCAAACATGTAAGCAGTAGAATATCAAAAAATGTTCATAAATCCGTCTTTTTAGCTGCTCTTATTCTACTCATGTATAGACTATGATTGGGACATGGCTGGGCATCACATCTATCACTGACCTTGCTGCTTACATCCATACCAACTAATGTCTTCAACTCCAAAAAAATGAATCAGACTATTATCTACATTGTATGAATAGAGCAAAGTAAACTCTCAGCAAATGACCTATGCTCACAACATAACTACAACAATAATCACTAGAAAGACTAAAATATTTCAAGTGCAATCGCCTCAAATCTCCAATAGATGAAAAACAAAAGCAAAAGAGGGCAAATCAGTATATTAAACCTGCTCCATTCGACCAATTCTGTACAAAAAATCTTTAATAACATGTATATCTCAAAATTCATACCGAAAAAATATCAACTACCTCGAAAACCCCCATTTTGTAGAAGAATACCCAATTCACTTGTCTGTTTTTTCTTTCTCCATTTTAGAGAAGAATACCCAAGACCTTTATAGTATTCACAAAACTGCAAGTCTTACTTAATCGAACTGAAAACAGTCCCTCCGTTTTACCCAAATCGGTTAAAACGATGATGTCCCAATTGAACTGAAGTGTAATTAAAAGGCCAACCCTAATACTTAATTGCACCCTAATTCATAAAATAATTGAATCAACAAATTCTAAATGATAAAAAAAATTAAATTCAGCAACAAATTGAAAATAAATTAGGAAAAATAAAGGATTTAAGATTTTTTTTTGATAAAATACCAACCTGATTGAGATGCATGAGAACTGACTGCTGACGAGTTACTGCCGGAAGTAACACAGGTGGGTCATGAGGTTGGTGCCGGGAATGACAAGGTGGATGACGATGTGGCTACCGGCATTCTGCGTTGAGGTAGTCGAGAAAGTTGGGTGTTGATTGTTAAGGCATGGTAGTCGGGAATGATGGACTTAAGGTTTAGATAGTAAAGTTAGTTATAATTAGGAGGCATGGTATTAATGGCTACGGTTTAAAAGTAACCGAGGCCTTATCTAAGACATTTGGCTTCGGCTCCTTGCTACAACCGTAGTATTAGTTTTAAATTTGCATTTACGGCTACGGTTGTTACTTATCAACTGTAGCCATTTATAAACGGCTACGGTTATTTTCAAAAACCGTAGCCGTATGTACTTGCCAAATGTCATTTTTCTACTAGTGTTTGTCTCAAGATCGAACACTTTCCAGTCTTTTTTGTCACTGGGGTACCCAACAAAAACAAATTTTCTACTTCTTTTTTCAAATTTATCACCATGAGTGAATTGGTTATGAGCAAAGGCAAGGCAACCGAAAACACGAAAGTTGACATATGAGGGACAAACGCCATACAAACATTCATAGGGAGTTTTATTGTTAAGGAGGGGAGAGGGTGTACGGTTGATGAGAAAAACAGCGGTGAGTACACTTTCACACCAAAAAGTGTTGGAGGAAGTGTCATCGACAATAGTGTGTTGACGTAATTAAAACCCATTTGAATGAAACACAACTGGGAGTGTTACTCTTTTAAAGTCGACTAATCAACATTTATCGATAATGATTGGCTGTCTAGATTTTGACATTATCGTCATATGATGGTGGTGATCAGTTGATCCCTTAAGGCCATATCTTTAGGGAATTCCGTCTCAATGGAATAATTAATTAATATCGTATTGGATACGAATTAATTAATAACTGGAAATATTGGAAATAATTTTTATATGACAAATATTTTATAATGGGATTATAATAATAATAGTCAAAGTAATAAAATCGTTTTATTACTCGGTTTTTATTTATTCGTTTGGGAAACGATTAAATTGCGAATGACCACGGTTGATCATAAAATTACAAAGAGTTGTAATTAAATGATGATATTACATTTTTATACAATAAATAATTTCGAATTGTTAGTATAATTATTTAAATGTAATAAATTTGTAATTATGGATTTTAATAGTTAAATTGCATAATTAACAAATTGGGTCATGTGTTATGGAACATATGTGACATGTTACAAATTAACACAATTGACAAAGATAAAATGGGGTCTAAAATAACCCCATTTCAGCCGTGTAGTGTAGTATGTATGTGAAGGTTGTGTGCTTGAATAAACAATGAGATTGTGTGTAAGATACATAAAGAATATGTGTAAGGTATATTACATGCTTTATGTAAGAGTGTAAGAGAGCATGCATAGGCCATAAAGGCTTGACACATGGCCGGCCATATGCTCACCCATCCTATAAATACTACACTATCTACCATCACAAGTGCACTAGTTCTTAAGAGATTATTGATGCACATACTCATCTATAAACTACAACCTCATTCATGCTAGTAACACTAAGAAAAATTAGTTTTTCTAAGTAAACATGATTTCCTATACTAATAATATTAAGGGGTAATATTATTATCATTTCTAGTACACTAACTCTATTTTTCTAGTAACAAAAATAGTCTTAGTTTGAGATCGGGTCCTTAATACGTATCTTTTGGAGACGATTTTTGTTAGATCGTTATAAGGGTATTTCGGTTATTGAAGACTCAAATAATAGGTGATTATTGAGTATAAACCTTCTAAAACCAATGTAAGGACAATCACATCTTATGATATCATCATGCATGCATAAGATCTTATTAAGTTTTATAACCTAAACTTAAAGAAACAAAACTCACATTAGATTTGAGTATAAAATCAGGAACTTAATTTCCAACAAGTGGTATCAGAGCATTACGGTTGTTGCATGCATGATCGGATTCATGTTTTATGTTAAACGGATTAACATGCATATTTCGAAATTTTTGTATTTATTGATAAATCACAAAATAATTTTGCATGTTAAAGTTTCTATTTCTAAAATGATTTTAGGACATAAAAAGAATTTTATGGATTTTTATTGTTCATATTATATTTATTTGTATATTTTGTAGTTTAAATCGGTTTTAAACAACAATTAATGGAAAAATAGTTAAACATAGTTTATGGCCGAGATTTTTTGATATGTTGTCACATGCATATTTTATATATTCTATATGATTTTTCGTAACAAATGGAGTTATTATGCATGGATTATGAATTTTATGAGATAAATAGTCATAATATGAGTTAAAATGGGTATAGGAGGTTATATTTCGAATCTGACCTTAAAATTTTATGAGGAGTCACATGCAATATATAAAGTACCTGTATAAAGTTTTGGAATTATTGGACTTATGTTGCATGATTAATGATTTTTATAGTAAAAATCGCATTAATAGTGACTCAAATTCGACTTTAATAGTTATAGTTGGAATTTTGCCATAAAAGTTTTACACAATGTCACATGCAATATTTACAGAATGTATATAATTTTTGAGAATTTATTCTCAAGTGATGCATGTTTTGTGATTTTAATAGTTAAAATCGGCTAAATAATGACTTATTGTGTTAAAAATAGTTAATCTTAATATTATGGCATAAAATTTTACCCATAGATGTCTTATATAATAGGAACATCAGATTTAAAAGTTGGATATCAAAAAGTTTCTGTTTTTATGATTATTAATTTTTATGAGTTAATTAGCTAATAATCGTAATTTATGAGTCATAAAATAAATTTTCGAGTATGGACTGTAATTTTTGGTCATTTTCAGATGCTAATATATATTTTAGGATGACTAAAAATTTATAGCAATTTATTACAAGTTTTTATAATTTAAATCGGATTTTTAACCATAAAAACGCCTATTATACGATTTATTTGAGAAATAAATTATATATATTTGCATAAGACCATTTTATTAATTTGTAAATTTTTAGAAAATTTCCAGAAAGTTTAAAATTTTTGAATTTTAAATTTCGAATTTTTATTGACTCATTTGGCCATATTTTGTTTATTTTTCCCGAAAATACAAGTAATTTATGAAAAATAATGCAAAATCAAGTTAAATCATGATCAAACATTAGTAGAGACTAAACATCGATTCCTAAAGTATGTTAGGATGATTAGCTTGGACATAAATGAGATTTATGTAATTTTGATGATTTTAATAGTTAAAGTCGCGCATATCCGTAAAAACCGTAAACAAATATAAGATATTTGCTCCCATAAGGCGATTTGACATTAAAAATTGAGCATGTGCATACATATTTTATTATTGCAATTTTATGAATGTTATATTTGAATGTTTTTATATAATTTGGAATTATGTAATTTTTCTTAGTATGGCCTTAGTTTTAATCAATATTACTCGTAATGAAAGGGAATATTGATTCGGTTGTAATTTATGTGATTTCTTATCACGGGTTTGTAATTTAATTTAAATTTCAGTTTTACAATAGAGTAGTTGTATTATTTTATTGTAATTCCGGAGATCCAAAAGACGGTGTCATACGAAAAGGAGTTCCGACAAGACGGTGTTTTCTTGGATGGCGTGCCAATGAAGTTCAAGGGACCATGGAGTTGGTTTCCGAATTTGTAATAGTTAATTAGTTTTTACTTTTACTAGGAAGACCAAACTAGGATTTTATTGCTTTATTGCTTTTATTTTTGCATTATTTATATGTTTGCATGCATAGCCAAATCGCCATAAACATGCATATTAGTTTAAATCGTTAAAAACGACCGAGTCAATTATAATTATCGAGTTCAACAATTTAATTCACTTAAAGGAGATAGATAATAAATTGACGAGACCTCTATATTAAACAAAACAATTGAGAATTAGCCTTACCAAATAGTAGAACCCATGAGCTTCTATTTCGTGGGGTGGTACTAGTCCAGTAGGCAGTACGAACCTCATTACGTAGGATAAGTGTGGCGATGAGGTGGATTCTGTTGGGGCTGATGTCCTTGACAATTAAGTACAATGACTTATTAAATCTCTTTAAGGATCACAAGGGCATACTTTTGTATTATTACCAGTTGATCCACGTTTATCAATAACGGTTGGCTTGCTAGATAAGTTTGACGTTATTGTCATACGGATGACGGTGATCAACTGGTCCCTATACGTCACACCTATAGGACACGTTTGAAAGATGTGAAGGTATGAAAATACAATCACATTTATGCCGGATATGACTAAACAGTTAGTCAGAGGTATTGACTATTAAATTAGTCAATAAGATGTTGAGATTATTATTTAATACGGATTAAATAATTTTAGCTAATACGGATTGCATGATTAATTTGTAAAATTAAATATAAACGGTTATATTTAATTAAATATTGTATTCGCATATTAATATAAACAGTTATATTAATTTGGGTAATTATACAATATCGTAATTTTATCAGACCATTATTAATACATCGACTGCATTAATATCTGATAACATGCATACGATTTATAAACAAAACCCGCGAATAAAGTTTAGCTAAATGGGTCGAATCACAAATTAGAATAAGGTAAGAGTGGAAAGCCCACTCCTACCCTATTGGAAATTTCGGCCAAAAGAGCTACATAAGGAGGAGGACTCTCCTTATGTCAGTGACTCTTGTTTCACTGTTTAAACAAATCTCAAGGAAAAATTAGGGTTTTGAGAGCTTTCTTCTCCCAAAACCTCAGATCTCACATCTAAAACCTAAATAGCTCTCCCAATATTGCAAGGCAGTTGGAGAGGATTTCTAGCACACGCGGCCACGTCTCATTCTAAGTCTTGGGTGCAAGTTATAGGAGGGAATTTGTGTTAATTCCTGTTCTTAGGCCTTTCGCACAAGGACCAAAGGTTGATTTCTTTTTCATGCTTTTTATTAACTTATGACTATAATCACAATTGTATGTTTCATTATAATCCTGCAAGTTTGGGGCGAATACATGCTTTATTCCCCACAAGTGGTATCAGAGCCAGGTTATGAAAATTTTACCTTTGTGTTTTTCGTTTTAAAACCTGAAAAATCGTCTTCTGCCGCTAAGTCGGTCGATCGACCCCCCGTTGCGGTCGGTCGACCGCCTCCTGCGTGTTTTTCTGTTTCGACAGTTTATCTTTTGTGAGAAATCGTGTTCAGAAACTCGGTTTCGTGTTTTGTGGTCGGTCGACCTGTTTTTCGGGTCGGTCGACCATTCTGCTTTAAAAAAAAAAAAAAATTTTTTTTTTCGTCAGGTGGTCGGTAGACCTGTTTTTTGGGTCGGTAGACCACCCCTGTAACAGACTCGTTTTTTTATTTTCCGAAAATAACATGTTTTATTTTCACATGGCCTTAAGTAATATACTATATACGGAAATAGTATATTATTAATTTTGTGAAACGGTTCACCCTCGTTTGATACATATTATTTTAAAACGGTTTAAAATAATAGGATTATAAACTTATTAAAATTAAAGTGGTTAAAACGGTATAATCACATAATTTTAATCCTAAAAGGTGGTTTGGTAAAAATTTGTTAATCATAATAACAGTATTATGTCATGTATGAATTTTAATTTAGTTGATGCATTTTATTTATCGTCTTGTTGAATGTCTAATGAATGCTTTCAATAACGTATTTAATTTTGCAAACGGTTGTAACTTAGTGTGGCCTTAGAAGATTGTGTCACCGTAATGATGGGACACAGTCTTGCTTGTAATCTTGAGATCTTGAATCTCCGTTTTGGGTTTTTGCCATGTAATTACTTTTGTATTTAAATTAGAATGTATCTAGGACTACTTTTGTAATTTAAATTAGTAATTTTGTGAAGACCAAAGACAAGACGGAGACCGGATGCTCACTCCCGCTGCAAGGACCAAGATGGAACATCAAGACAAGCTTCTAGGGTCCAACGGTGGATTCCAAGTTGTTTTATGTTTATTTTGGTAGGATAGGCCACAGTAGGACTTTTTATTTACGTTTATTGCATTTAATTTTTATGCATTCATCGATAATAGCTTGCATCATATTCCGCCTAAACCAAACCACCTATATCATGCCTGAAAACTGACTCATGTAGAGGTTACGCGTTAGTTTTCTGTGACAATACAGATGTCGCATGTCAATTGCAAAGCCATCACTTTATTTAATTCATTCACGCATTTGCTAGATATTAGTTCACTTAATATGAATAAATAAAAGTTGATGGGGTCTTCCTCGTATAACCAAAAATTGAGACTAGTCTTTATAAATCAGCCTCCCATGAATCCCTTCTTCGTCGGTAGGCATAATATGACCCCTTCTACGTCGGGTAAGTGGGAACAGATGATTTATTTTATCTCAACATCATGGTCACTCGATACTATCTAGTGACTGAGATGGACTAATAGATAGGATTTACGGAAATCTATCGACCAAGAGTTCCAACGATTGGAATTAGCCAAACTGTGGGCTTATCAATATACGGAAATTGAGTCTTGGGATCGTTTATATAATTCTTGAGGGAGATCAATTATATAAATGCATGAGTCTACGAGTTTAAATTCAATTTAATATAGACTTAAATCACAACAATGAGTTGCTTATATGGTTTTGTTTTATCTTCTTTTCAGTCTAGAACACGTTCAATTAAACTGCTGTATAACTAAATGGCTGGTGAAGACCCAATGCCAAGTGCCAAGCTAGCACGTAAATCCTGGCTAAAAGCCTTCATGGACTCCATGAATCAGTCCACAAGACTGAGGAATGATGGGTCAAACTTCTCTGACTGGGAGGCAGCACTACGGAATGCTGCCATTGCTGACGGAAAGCTTAAGTACTTAACTGAGCCCATTCCGGCACACCCAGGAACTGGAGCTAGAGCCAACGAAATTCACGCCTATAGCGATTTCGTTATGGAAGCGGGTGCGATAAAGAACGTACTCATCTATGCAATGGAATCAAATTTGCAAAGACGCTTCATATCCCATGGTGCAAACAAGATTTTCACCACGCTCTCTAACGAATTCTCCAAGGCCTCGAGAATCGTTTCTTATGAGCATACCTGTCGCTTCTTTGAGGCGAGACTCCAGAAGGGCCAAACTGTTAGCCCACATATTCTTCACATGATTGAGAATATCGAGAAACTGGAGGCCCTAAACTGCAAGATCAGTGAGAACATAATCGTTGATCGTATGCTTCACTCGCTTCATGATGGGTTCGCCCTCTTTAGGGCCAACTACTACATGAACGACATGAAGAAGACTCCTCATGAGCTCCACTCCCTTCTCGTACAGACTGAGAAGGATCTGAAAATGAGTGGGAGCATGAAGCAAGATGTTCTCATGATCTCCAGTAAGGGTAAGGGTAAGGGTAAAGCTAGAGCTCAGGGCGACCTAATAGTAGGCAAGCCCAAGTTTAAGAAGTCAGGATTTACTAAGAGTGGGCCAGGTGAGTCAAGCAACTCACAGGGCAAAACAAAGAGCAAGGATACTAGCATGGAATGTCACCATTGCCACAAGACTGGGCATTGGAGGCGCTCATGCCCCGTGTATCGCGAGGACATTAAGGCAGGCCGCGTTACTCCTGTTGGTATGTCTTCTTCTTCTTTTATTCACATGATTGAGATTAACCACGCAAGTTGCGGAACTTGGGTACTTGATACTGGTTGTGGTTCTCATCTATGTAATCATGTGCAGGGCCTCCGAAACCAAGAACCCCTAATCAAGGGTGAGGTGGACCTGCTTGTCGGGAATGGAGCACGTGTTGCTGCAGTCTCGAAGGGAACATACGTGATCCAGCTTCCAAGTGGATTCGAGTTATTTTTATATAACTGTTATTATGTTCCTAGTTTGTCCAAAAACATTATTTCAGTTTCTGCGCTTGACAAACTCGGCTTTTCATTTGTAATAGAGAATAATAGCTGTATTTTCTCCTTACACAATATGATTTATGGCAAGGCAGTTTCCATGAATGGAATTTATGTTTTAGATCAAACCACCGAAATATTACATGTGAATAATAAGAGATTAAAGGTAGGTGACAAAGATCAAACTTACCTATGGCATTGTCGTATGGGACACATAAATGAGAAACGCGTGAAACAGCTCATACAGAATGGAGCTATCTCGCCCTTTGATTTCGAATCATATGGCACGTGTGAATCATGTCTCATTGGCAAAATGACTCGGATTTTCTTCAAAGGTGTTGGAATGCGCGCTGCCGACCTATTAGGACTCATACATACCGACGTATGTGGCCCTATGTCGATCAACGCACGAGAAGGCTATAGGTATTTCATCACTTTCACGGATGATTTGAGTAGATATGGCTATGTCTACTTGATGAAACATAAAAGTGAATCCTTTGACAAGTTCAAAGAATACCAGAATCGGGTACAGAACCAGCTGGGTAGAAAGATTAAAGCACTACGTTCTGATCGTGGTGGTGAGTATCTTTCACACGAGTTTGATCAACACCTTAAAGACTGTGGCATCGTGCTACAGTTAACTCCACCTGGAACACCACAATTGAATGGTGTGTCCGAACGGAGAAATCGAACTCTACTCGATATGGTTCGATCCATGATGAGTCACACCGTCGTGCCTGATTCATTGTGGGGCTATGCTCTTTTGTCGGCCGCTCTAATACTTAACCGAAGTCCGTCTAAAGCTGTTGACAAGACTCCATACGAATTATGGAAGGGAACGGTCCCTAACTTGTCCTTTATACGGGTTTGGGGCTGCGAGGCTTATGTCAAGTGGAGACACGAGGATAAGCTCGGCCCGCGATCGGTCAAGACATACTTTATAGGTTATCCAAAGGGAACTTTTGGTCATTACTTCTACTCGCCAACCGAACAACTTGTTTTTGTTGCGGCTAGTGCGACGTTCTTAGAGAAAGAATTTCTCGAGAACAAGTCGAGTAATAGAACCTTCGAGTTATCGGAGGTTCAAGAACCAACTGCCGAGCAACCATTGGAGGAAACAGTTCCTTCAACTGAGGCTGCGGTAGATATTCCTGAGGAACGTAGGAGGTCGGGAAGAGTCTCTATTCCTCCGGACAGATACATTGGTATGGTCGAGGAACATGATACAGATGACGTCTTACTCCTAGAGGGTAATGAACCCACAACCTATAAAGGTGCCATGACTAGTTCTGACTCAAAGCTATGGCTAGAAGCCATGCAATCCGAGATGGACTCCATGTATGAGAACAACGTGTGGGATCTTGTGGACCTACCTGCAAAGGTACGTCCCCTTCAATGCAAATGGCTTTACAAGATAAAGCATGCCGTGGAAGGACAACAAGATATCCACAAGGCTAGACTAGTTGCTAAAGGTTTCACTCAAGTGCCAGGCTTGCACTATGATGAGATCTTTGCACCCGTAGTCATGCTACGTTCCATTCGGATTATCTTAGCGATCGCCGCATTTCATGATTATGAAATATGGCAAATGGACGTTAAAACCGCCTTCTTAAACGGTTATTTGGAGGAAGAGTTGTACATGGTACAACCCGAGGGTTTTATCGATCCAGCACATCCTAAGAAAGTTTGCAAGCTTAAGCGTTCCATCTATGGACTTAAGCAAGCATCGCGGAGTTGGAATCATCGCTTCGACCAAGTGATAAAAGAGAATGGGTTCATTCGATCAGTCGAGGAACCATGTCTCTATATCAAGTCGAGTGGGAGCAAGATTGTATTCCTAGTACTGTATGTCGATGACATACTCTTGATCGGGAATGACATACCTCTCCTATCTTCGGTTAAAGCATGGTTGAAAAACCATTTCCAGATGAAAGATCTGGGAGAGGCACAAAGAATTTTGGGCATCCGTATCTACAGGGATAGATCACGACGGATGTTGTCTCTCAGTCAGGAGTCTTATATAGATAAGATTCTAGAGAGATTCAGTATGACGAACTCCAAGAAAGGGTTCCTTCCTATGACTCATGGGCTTCACTTGAGCAAGACTCAAGAAGCTAAGTCACTGGAAGAGAAAGAGCGCATGAGTCGGATTCCTTATGCTTCGGCAATAGGATCAATCATGTATGCCATGATATGCACACGTCCTGACGTTGCATATGCATTGAGTATGACAAGTCGATTCCAAGCTCATCCAGGTGAACAACACTGGATGGCCGTGAAAAACATTCTTAAGTACCTACGGAGGACTAAAGATTGGGGATTGACTTACGGAGGCGACTCGACGCTCTGCGCCACGGGTTACGCAGATGCTAGCTTCCAAACGGATCGAGATGACTCGAAATCTCAGTCTGGATTCGTTTTCACTCTTAATGGCGCTGCTGTCAGCTGGAAAAGTTCTAAACAGAGTGTTACAGCAGATTCTACGACTGAGTCCGAGTACTATGCCGCCTCGGAAGCAGCTAAGGAAGCAATATGGATGCGTCAATTCTTACAAGGACTCTCAGTAGTGCCTAGTTCGAATGACCCAATCACCGTTTATTGTGACAATAGCGGTGCCATCTTCCATGCTAAGGAGCATAAGTCTAGCAACAAGGCTAGGCATGTACAACGGAAAGCTCATCTAATCAGAGATTACGTGGAGCAAAAGGAGATTTTTATTGATAAGATCGCTACGGATGACAACATAGCTGATCCTCTCACAAAAGCATTACCACGTGATAAGCATGAAGGGCACATTCATTCCATGGGAATTGGATGTGTTCCTAAGTTGTAGTACTCTTTTATGAATTCATGTAATAATTCATTTTCTCGTGTACTCTATTCAACCTTATTGTTATGATATAAAATGTTTTGTTTCTCATGTGGAATTGTACGCCAATTTTGAACACCACAAAGTGAACTGATTAACATTACATCGTTTTGGTCCTTGATTACCCACTTGAGCTGATAACTCAGGTAATCATTTTGTGACGTTGGTTGATGGTGGGTTCAACGAGCCATAAGTCACGTGGATGACTGACCAATCACAAAGGCGAGTTATACGGATATCTCGTAGGACACCCCGTGACAACGTTATGGAGTCCTAAATGTTTTATAACATTGGGTGCCTGGTCGTGGATAGGACCTCCATAGTGTTCCTTAGAGTCGAGTCTTTTGACCTTCAACTGTCTCTTGAGATTAAGACAGATTTTGGGTAACTTTGGTTTCTTTCCCACGGTCACCGTAACAGGGGCCAAGAGGATTTTTCTGGGTTATTTCATGCTGGGCGATATCGGCAGGATTCGAGTTGAGGGAAATATCCAAACCCTTATCAGGATTTTATCATTTCTCAGGGCCACTCGAGGAGTAGTAACTGAAATGCATGGCCATGCTCGAATACAGATTCGTTTTATCAGTTAAGTTACTCTCTAGTCGGGGAAACCACTCTTGATACAGATCGCTTGTGAGATACGACCTTTGCGAATGCGGATTTGCAAATTGTCTTACATTGAGTGGGAGAAATTTTAAAAGGATATGAGATTCGGTTATCGCACCTACACTTGTACGGACAAGTGGGAGTTTGTTGGAGCTTGTGTCCTCCACATGTAGTGTGATAACGTCATTGCACATACCCTTGTACGGACAAGTGGGAGATTGTTGGGGCTGACGTCCTTGACAATTAAGTACAATGACTTATTAAATCTCTGTAAGGATCACAAGGGCATACTTTTGTATTATTACCAGTTGATCCACGTTTATCAATAACGGTTGGCTTGCTAGATAAGTTTGACGTTATTGTCATACGGATGGCGGTGATCAACTGGTCCCTATACGTCACACCTATAGGACACGTTTGAAAGATGTGAAGTTATGAAAATACAATCACATTTATGCCGGATATGACTAAACAGTTAGTCAGAGGTATTGACTATTAAATTAGTCAATAAGATGTTGAGATTATTATTTAATACGGATTAAATAATTTTAGCTAATACGGATTGCATGATTAATTCGTAAAATTAAATATAAACGGTTATATTTAATTAAATATTGTATTCGCATATTAATATAAACAGTTATATTAATTTGGGTAATTATACAATATCGTAATTTTATCAGACCATTATTAATACATCGACTGCATTAATATCTGATAACATGCATACGATTTATAAACAAAACCCGCGAATAAAGTTTAGCTAAATGGGTCGAATCACAAATTAGAATAAGGTAAGAGTGGAAAGCCCACTCCTACCCTATTGGAAATTTCGGCCAAAAGAGCTACATAAGGAGGAGGACTCTCCTTATGTCAGTGACTCTTGTTTCACTGTTTAAACAAATCTCAAGGAAAAATTAGGGTTTTGAGAGCTTTCTTCTCCCAAAACCTCAGATCTCACATCTAAAACCTAAATAGCTCTCCCAATATTGCAAGGCAGTTGGAGAGGATTTCTAGCACACGCGGCCACGTCTCATTCTAAGTCTTGGGTGCAAGTTATAGGAGGGAATTTGTGTTAATTCCTGTTCTTAGGCCTTTCGCACAAGGACCAAAGGTTGATTTCTTTTTCATGCTTTTTATTAACTTATGACTATAATCACAATTGTATGTTTCATTATAATCCTGCAAGTTTGGGGCGAATACATGCTTTATTCCCCACAGATTCAGTCCATTGGGCGGATCGCATCTCGATGCAATTGAAATTTGGGTTGTACTCAACGGAAGTGTAGAGGACCAGTGGTCAATGTGTTCAGGGCTAAGATGAATAAATAATGATTTGTCATCAACCAAGAGTTCTATGGTAGAACCGGTTTATTTTAACCCACAAAACCATATCATTGGGTCGGAGTTCCAGTGGTTCACGATTTCGGTAGTTTGGGTTTGGGTCTTGGAATCATTTATAAAATTGGATAGAGGTCATTTTATAGATGCATGAACTTAGTAAAAACGTTTACAAGTTGAAATTAAAATTAAAATGATTAGCATTTAATTTCTTCATATGTTTAAAATTTTGTAGTTAAGTCTTCAAATCAATATCAATCATGACCGCTTCCACTACTACAAACACTTCATGGTTACGTTCCTTCATGGATCGTTGTAAGTTAGAAAAGAATGGGGCAAACTTTGTCGATTGGGATGCCCAACTTTTGTTGGCGGCACAAGGTGACGGTAAGACCGAATACCTCATCGAAGAATCACCTCCTGAACCTGCAGAAAATGACACCACCGCAGCGAGGCGACCCTATGATACTTATCAAAAGGAGTCTGCGGCAATCAAAAATGTTTTGATCTTCTCGAAGGAGCCGGAACTCCAAAGGAGTGCCATAAAGATTGGCACAGCCTATGAGATCTACTCCAGGCATGTGACAATGTTCTCAAAGGCATCAAGAATTGTCCAATACGAGGCGGCATCGGCCTTCTTGGATCTCAACCTTAAGGAGGGGCAAAAGGTTAGCCCACATGTGCTCAAGTTAATTGAGCATGTAGAAACCCTAAGGTTGAATAAAGTGGACATTCCTAAGGAACTTGTGATTGACAGAATCCTCCACTCCTTGTCTAGGGTGAAAACTTATGTGCAATTCCGGGTGAATTTCAACATGAGAAACCAAGACATCTCTCTCGATGAATTGCACAATATGATCGTGCAAGCTGAAAGGGATATGGGCCTAAATGTTAGTGCCCCTAAGGTAGTGCTCAACATTAATGTTAAGGGCAAAGGAAAGTTCAAAAGGAAGGGTAAGGCAAAGGGGAAGCAACCTTCCAAAGGTTCAAAGAAAGTGTCTTCTAAGGCAAGCACCTCAAATTCCAACAAGAGCCCTGATGGCCGGATTTTGTCGTCGATTCCGTCACCAAAAACAATTTTTAAACTCCCAAATTAAGTAGTATAATTTAGGGTCGAACCCAAAAGACGGTGTGGAAGTTGTATATTTAAGTGCTAGTTCGAGCTTGAGTCGGGTAATAAGTTTGAGATTGATTAACAACTAAAGAACAATTAAAACAAATAAATTTAGATAAAATTGATGATAAGGAGGACTAGGGTGTCGGGGGTCACCTAGGTAAGTCGGTAGCCAAACGTAAGGCAACGGTCTCGTGTCACTTCTATGGTAAGTCTAGGGTCATCTCTTCTCTCGAGTCGACTACCCTTAGGTCAAGACTAGTCCTAGCTTTCGCTACAAACCAAGCTAACCTAACACATAAGCATGCTCATGAAACTCAAGACCATCGTCTAAAGCAAACAAAGCGAAGACTAATACCCAACCGTCGTTGAGGCAATTCGTCGAACACGTAACATGCAAGATGCGAAAACTTAACCAAAGAAGCAAACAAGACTAACCCTAAGCATTTTTCATGGCTACTAACTACCCAAGCAAACCCCTAACCCTAGAATGAAACTACTCACACATGATTAAAGAAGAAACATGAACAAATGAGGAATTGATGATAAACATTATGAGAGAATGAAAGAGTAAACAAGTAAACAAGGAAAACTTAAAGGAAATGCAAAAATAAAGTAAAGACGAAGAGGATTATACCATTAACTATGGAAAAGGAAATGACTTGGATGACAACTTGAAGGATTCTTTCAAATCCCCCAAAATTACAACCCAAATAATCCACTACAAATGCTTAAACACAAACTCAAGGAGAATCCTCTAGAGAGATTAACTAATAAAGAAAGATTAAGTAAAGATCTAAATAAGATTAAAGTATTTTTTAGTGTTTTTGAGTCTAAGTGCTAAGTATTCAAAACAGTAGTAAACCCTAAAAAAGCTTAAGAATGCGTAATATGAAGTGTGTAAATGAAAGACTAAGTGCGGGTTTATATAGTGCGCGAATTTCTGAACAGCGACTCCCAGCCGGTCGACCGGCTGCCGGTCTGTGACCGGCTGAGAGTCCAAATTTGGACTTCTGAACTTTCCTCTTCTTTTCTTCGATTTGGCTTGGATCTTCAGCCGACCGGCCGGCTGCCGGTCGTGTACCGGCTGGGAGACCTTTGGCTCAAATCTGGAAAATTCTTCATTTTGAAACATGATCAGGTACTGCCAGCCGGCGGACCGGCCGCCGGTTGTCCACCGGCTGGGGATGCGAAAACACGGGTCTGACTTTAAAGCAACGAAGGAATGGTGAGGGGGTCCCAGCCGGTCAGCCGGCTGCCTGTTGGCCACCGGCTGGGGACCCAAATCCCAAGTTCTGCATTTTTTCTTCATTTTCAAGGCTTAGGGGCTCCCAGCCGGCGGACCGGCTGCCGGCCGACCGGCTGAGGACCCCATTTCTTCATTTCCACTCCTTTCCTCCTATTTTGCCTTGATTTCATCACATTTTGCTCCCGTTTCTTCATTCCCGCGTCAAGCCCTAAATCATGTCAACAAACATGTAGAAGAGAGATATCGGGTACAAAAAGGGGCGAAATCATGTCAAACGGGGGTGAAACGGGATCAAAACAAAAGGAAAACAAGAGAAAATAATGACCGAATTTGGGCTCATCAGAATTCCCCACACTTAAACCTTACTCGTCCTCGAGTAAGAGATCAAGTAACTACATAACCCTTATTATAAACAAAGAAACAAACTAGCTAAGCTAACTAGAAGCCGAATCGGGTTTAGCTACACCCGTAGCCCTTTCAACTCACAATTTGACATTCATGAGGGAAAATGCCCTATTGCAAGGCAAGTAAGGTCTTGCTACAAAACTTTTGATGCAAACAAGTAAAAACAAAACACATATAGACAAGCAACATGCATCGGAAAAGAAAGAAGACCGCTTGCCTCATTCAAGCGGCGGAAAACAACTAAAAGGGAACAAATTCAAAATCGTAAACTCCCTCACAAATATTAATTCTACAAGTCACTAAGGCAAGAAGGATGACAACAAAACACCGCCAAATCATGCTAAACTAGGCTACTTTCATAACCGTTATCCAAATACTTTTGTCAAGGGCGATCGGATGGAATGGAATGATGATCCCCGCAATGCTAAAGGCAAAAGATACAACAAGTCTAGATTCTTCACAAAGTAAAGGTCATGGGTCGTCCCAAGATCGACAAAACGGCAAGGCAAAATTGATTTTTTGGAATGAAATGCTCAAATCAATACAAAATGGTGGATGACAATCAAAATTTGACCTCATTCAACTTTTTTTTTTTCATCTCTTTTTTCATGCCATGAGTTAGGATGGGGTTTGTCCCACGCGTGCTAATGTCCTTTGCTTTCGCCAATCGCTTATTAGGCAACCGGTTAACCTCTAGACAATAGCTTATCGGGCTGACAATCACTCTGTCTTTGGGCGGTCGAATTCACAACCAAGTGGGAAGCCAACTCAATGGCTACCCTCCAAAGCACATCGAAGTGGTACGCCTCCACCAAAACAACATGTTCTTATTCTTTTTCATTAACCATTTTTTTTTTCTTTTCTTTTTCACTTGAGTTTCCCTTTTCTTTTTTTTTTTTTCAAATCGATTCCACTTCTTATGATCATTGACAAAAGCATTCCAAATTTATTCATGAAAGTTATTTTTGGGTTGCCAAACCGCCGAGTCGAACAAGGTCACAAGACAAGATAATCAAAACCATTTCGCATTACGGGGTTGGACAAGGTGACTCACATGCAAACCCTTGACTCGGTATTGGACCATGGTCAGAAATATACTAGAAAAGCTTAACCTAGGGTGTTTCAAAAATCATTCTAAAAGACAAAGTCCCAAGTAGAAGAATTATTTGTAAAGGCCTAAACGATTTTGTCAAAGTTCTCAATTAGGCATTTTCAAAACATTATCCTAAATGCAACTATATGCCATGAATGCAACTAATATAGACATGTTATAATGCAAATGAGACTATCAAACTAAATGCCAAACAAAGCTAATGCATCTCCTAACAGCACAAAAGCACACAAGCCACACACAATTCTCCACAATGTACTCCACATCCTCCAAATACAAGCCCATCCTCCTCAATTGTAACAAAAGAATGAAAATGAGAGTGAAATAGAGGTTGGAACGATCATACCGTGGTATCTTCAAGATCCAAAGCGGTGCTCAAGCGAGTGTTACCTATGCGAAAGGAGGGGAAGCAAACACAAGTATATACAATTCTACACTAATAAGGTAAAAACATGTTTTCGAATTTTTCAAATTTTTCGATTTTTTTGGTATTTTCGAGGTTTTTCATACTTACAAAAGCAATCAAATATTCACAAGGTGGATATTTTCCCTCCCCACACTTAAGATTTACATTGTCCTCAATGTAATAAAGTGCAAAGGGGGAAATGAAGCAAAAGAACGAAAACAACATGTTTTTGGCTTTTTTGAAATTTTTGAGAAAATAAAAACTTGTTTTTTTTTTTTTTTTTTTTTGAAATAAACGGTTCTTCCTCCCCACACTTATTTATGTGCATAATGTGAGGAGGAAAACCGGAAAATAAAGAACATATTTTTGAAAGTTTTTGGTTTTTCAATTTTTTTGGATTTTTGATTTTTAAGAAGGCATTAAAAACAAAGGTAAACAAAAGAAAAGAAAAACTAAAAACTAGACTAAAAGCAAACTAAATGCTCTAAACTACATGTATGCAATCTATATGTGACAATATGATACAAAAATATAAATCTAATGCATCTAAATGAATGCAACTAAATGCATCTAAACTAATGATGTGAAAACATGAAAAGGAAACTAAAACTAACTAAGTAAACTAAACTAACTACTCTAAATGCATGCTAGAAAGTAAAATGCAAACAAAAAGAGAAATTTGGATTAAGGGAGTTACTTGACTTGTTTTGGATTTTGCAAGGGGAGCATAATCATCACCAACCACCTCCAAAGGTGGTCACTCATCAAAATGATCATCAAAATGATCCTCGGACTCATAACCTTCATCACCGGCTCCATCATCATCATTCCCATTGCCATCATCGACCACCATGTAGTCGTTCGAGTTGAGCATAACATCACGGAAAGGGGAGGCTTGAGAGCCACTAGGTCCCGCATCACCATACCCGCCATGGAAGGATGAATGCCTCGGAGGGCCCGAATCCTCATTTCCCCGGAAGTTGGGGGGAAAGATCGGGTTTGAAAAATAACCCGGGGCGACGTTGATCTCCCCGTAAAAATGACCCTCAGGAGGCACATAACCCCTATCAGGAGGCATGTAATATGACGGGCGACCACCATCCGGATGATGATAACCGTCGCGGACGGACCGATCATAACTCGGAAATGTACCATAGGCTTGATCATGGTAAAGGTAATCAAGCCTATAGGTCAAATCCCTATGCCGCTCATCGGCTATGGCTTGGCGCTGGTCCGCTAAATCCGCTGCACTCTTCATGCCCAAGTCAACTCGGGCCATGAAATCAATAAGCTCTGGGGGGCATGAATAAGAAGATGGACCGGAGGTGGAGGCGGATCCCTGGAAGTGTGAGGGACCACTCTGAAACTGGGACATGGAAATGGAGGGCTGCTGAAAAGGCTCAAACGGGAGGTCGGTAGGAGTGGCACCGACTCTATCTCTGGTGTAGACTCTAGGGGCACGCTGGTCTGGTGGGAGGTCCTCGGGGTCCGCCTCAATATCGAGGAGGTAAGAGGTCTTCCCCGGCACAACTTTCATCAAATCGGTGTTTGGCAAAGGGACTGAATTCTTGAACTTGTTGTCAACCCGAATCTGCCAATACTCTTTGCGATCACTGGGGTTATACCGAACCCACCCCAAAGCATCCTGCAAGTATCGGCTAGATAGTACATTCTCGCCCTGAATGAAATCGACCGTGAAGTGCCTTTGACAAAGGTTGTTGGCAATCAAGGTGACCATCCCCCCAACACAAATGGGGGTAGTAAGCTGAGGTTGGGATGCCAACCTACTCAAGTGAAGGGCCATATGGTGAGCAATGTTCAATTTCGGGCCACCAACCAAGTAACAACCAATTATCTCAAGCTCAGTAGTAGTGAAGTTGTGAGGCTCATCCCTAGAGAAAACGGTCCACCCCATGAACCTGTGCCAAATTCTAATCGGTGCCAAATGCACCCTATTAGCCGGTTTCTTTCGGCTTCTATCACTTACAAGACCGGTTATGGCTGTCCAAATAAGCTCGGTATCAAAGCCCTCCGGAGGCTTAATGGCTAATTTTCCGTCTAGCCCAAAAATCAAAGCAAATTCGTCTAAGGTGAGACGATGTTCCTTATTCATCAACCGGAACTCTAAAAATGCTACTTTCCCCAAAGTTCGGTTCTTAGTCACAACCAAAGAACTCAAAAATTCCCAAGTTAACCGGGGAGATGTGTGAACCGGCTTTGTCTCATACAAGGTTTTCATACCTAATCCCGCAAAAAGAGCCGCAGTTATCTTCTCAATCTCTAAGTCTCTCAATCCGGCTCTATCAATAAACCTAGTTGGGTGAAGGGGGCGATTCTTAAAATATGTGAAATTACCTTTTTGTTGGATTGAGGCAAAAGTGAGACCGGGAAAGCTAGGATCCGGGCCAATGTTGCCACTCCCCCTTACATTTTCGACCTCTTGCTCAACCGAAGGGTCGTGCCTTGATTTGGATCGCCTTTCTGTTCTTCCCGACATGGTTAATTGAAGGATAAGTGATGAGGGAGTAAAGGGGGTTTTGATTTGAGAGAGTTTGGTGAAGTTTGTTGGGGTTTTTGAAGGTTAGGGATGAAGAGGGGTGAAGGAAATAAGGAAGAGGGGTGAAGAAATGAAGGGAAATGAGGTAGAAATGAGAAAAAGAAGGGATTCACGAGCTTGTTAAAACGCGACAGAACACTCCCAGCCGGTCCTGGACCGGCGGCCGGTCGACCGGCTGAGAGTGAGGGTTTGGATTTTTCACATTTTTTTGAAATTTTTCTAAGTTATTAGATTCTGGGCCGGTGGACCGGCTGCCGGCCGACCGGCTCAAAATCGGTCTTCATCATCCTCCATCTTCTCTTCTTCTTCTTTTCAAAACACAAAAACACTCCCAGCCGGCGGACCGGCTGCCGGCCGACCGGCTGGGGATCTTCTTCATCTTCTTTTTCTTCAGCCGTCCTCACTTACAAACACTCCCAGCCGGCGGACCGGCTGCCGGCCGACCGGCTGGTGATTCCTTCTCCTTGCTTTTTTCTTCACTTTGGTTCACACAACATATGATTCTCAGCCGGTGGACCGGCTGTCGGCCAACCGGCTGGGAATCACTTCCTCTTGAATTTCGATTTTTGAATAGGTACTCGTCTTCTCAGCCGGTGGACCGGCTGCCGGTTGGGTACAGGCTGGGGATGCAAAATCTGAAATCTGCCCAAATAAACTATCAAAAACAGAAATGTGTCCAGGGCCTCCCAGCCGGTATGGTACCGTCGGCCGGTGGGCCGGCTGGGAGTACCTGTACACAATTTCGAGAAATAACTTAATTTGAGCATAAAAATCAACTTTGCCTACAACGGTTATGCCAATAATCCTCCGACTATACCCATGAATCTTCCACAAACAAGCAACAAACATATCCAAATATCTCATGCAACCTAAAAATTAAACTAAAAACCGAACTAACAAAGAAACTAACATGTAAACTAGATGAACTAAAGAGAACTAATACTTACAACCGGTGGTTATTGAGTGACTCCACCAAACCTTTCATGATCAAACTTCAATCTTTGTAGGTGGAAACTTCGTCCATGCTAACTAGTGACCTTAAGAAAAGGTCAAAAGCCGCGGACGGGGCTTCCACTTTGCTCTCACTTCGAGTTTCCATCTTGCTCATCATCAACTTTCGAGCTTTGACATCTTTTCCGGCAAGTAGCTCCTCTAGGTCCCCTTTTTCAACCAAAGGGTCTTTAAAAGAACTAGCACAACTTGGTCTTCCTTGATCTTTATCATGGTCTCTCTTCTTAGGACTAATCAACTTCCCGCTAGTAAGACTAGCATCCTCATTCTTCAAGGTCATACTTTTCATGATTCCCTTCTCATCAAACATCTTAGGGACATCATTCACCAACAAGCTCGCAACCATGCCAACTTTCTTCTCCTTGGAATTTGCATCGGGAGCTTCCGGAAGCACGAATTCACAACACTCATCTTCGACTTGAAAGGTTAGCCTACCCCTTTTCACGTCAATGATTGCTCCTCCGGTGGCCAAGAAGGGCCTCCCAAGAATAATGAAAGAGCTTTCACCGACCGGAATATCAACGACCATAAAGTCGGTGGGGATGGAAAGCGATCCAACCTTGACCACCGCATCTTCAAGGACCCCAATAGTAGGTCTAACCGTCCCGTCGGCAAGAGTGATGTCCGTTATAGGAGGGGACAAGTGCTTAATGTTCAATCTTTTGGCCATGGCAAGTGGGATAACACTCACACTTGCTCCAAGATCGCACAAGGCGTGCTCAATGTGTCTTCCTCCTACGGAGCATTGAATAGAGAAGCTCCCCGGGTCTCCTAATTTAATTGGCAAATCTCTTGGGATCTTTTTCGCCACTAATGAAATGGCATTGACTTCCTCCTTTTCTTGGGTGGAGGGGATTGTGGCCTCTACTTCCTCAACAAGTTTGATCAACTCATTGCAACGAGGGTCCCTCTTGGTGATTTTACGAAAGAATTCGCACATCTTTCTCTCCATGAGGCTCTCCACATATCCATGGTCTTCCTTTTTTATCACATGAGTCCTTTTTCCTTTGGCACTAGGGCCTTCATCACAATTCTTCTTCGTAGTGTTCAAGACTTGTTGCATCACAAAGTTCAAGTCATCAATTTCGACTTCATTACAATCATCCGGAGGAGTGTTGGGCACCATCACCATCACCTCCTCCTCAACACATTCCTCACTTCCACTACCAAATACCGTCATAACTTGCTCTACCTTGGATCCTCCTTCATCATCTCTCTTCTCAAGCATTGGTTGCTCATATTTGCTTGTCATAATAGCATTGACACCATGTGGTTTTGAAGCATCCCGGGAGCTTTGACCTTGGGCAAGAAAGCCGCCCGGTGGCCTTTGTGGGTTGGCTAAGGCTTGTGAAGCAACTCTAGCCTCCATCTCCCGGATCTCTTTTTGATTTGCCGTCTTCAAATTCATCATTTCTTGATTATGTGTCGCTTGCATGCCTTTCACAAGTTTAAGCAACTCTCCAACTTGGGAGTCACTTGAGAGATCTTGATGAGGTGTATTGGTAAGGGGCAAGGGAAACCCGTAGTCATTCCTTGCACCCCCACTTTGTTGATTTGCTTTGAGACCTTGGTTGTTGAAGTTTGGGTTTTGGTGGTGGTTAGGAAATGGTTGGTTGAAATTTTGGTCATTGAGACTTTGATTGTTGAAATTGTTGTTGTGGAAGTTTTGTTGGTGGTTTGGGTTGTGGAAATTTTGTTGGTTATGGTATTGGTTGTTGTTTTGGTTGTTGAAGTTTGGATTGTTGTTATTGAAATTTGCATTGAAATTTTGTGGGTTTTGGTTGTTTTGGAAATTTGGACCAAAGTTCGGGTCATTGAAACTTTGTTGAAAGCCTTGATTGGCTTGGTTGGTTTGATTCCCTTGGTAAAAGTTGTTGTTGTAATTGTTTCTCGGGTTGAAGTTTCCTCCCCTTGGTTGAAAACCGGGGGGATTTTGCCCTTGAGGTTGTTGAATTTGATGAGGATTCAACACATTGGTACTCTTGTAACTCATATAGGGGCTTCCTCGGATCCCTTGATGGTAATAGTTCGAATTTGGGTTGAAAGTATTGGGGTTTTTTGGGTTGTTAAAGGCTTGGAAAGCATATACCTCCTCCATACTCTCACTTCCCTCATAGGAATTGTTGTTTGCACACACATCAAAAGTATGCCCGCATCCCCCACATAAGTCACATGAAACAACACTATTAACTTGGTACATTCCCGGGACTTTGCTCTTGGTTTCTTTGGTAGCGGAGCCCTTTGTCAACTCTTCCAATTTCTTGGTTAACATGTCCAACTTGGCATTGGTTTCTTCGTTTGCCTTAGCATTGGAAAGGTGCTCACTAGGGTACTTACTACTCTTCCTCAAGACATTCCCCCTAGTACCATAGTTTTCCTCCGAATCAACAATCTTCTTGATGAGTTCCGTTCCTTCCTCATGTGGCAAGTGGTCAAAGCTACCACCCGCCGATGCATTAACCATTTCCTTAGTCCGGGAGAGAAGAGTTTGAAAAAAAGTTTGGGTTGTGTACCAAGGTGGTATCCCGTGGTGTGGGCATTTGGCTAGCAAATCTTGGTATCTATCCCAAGCTTCTCCCAAAGATTCTCCCTCATCTTGTTGAAACTGAGTTATCTCATTCCGGAGCATCGCGGTCTTGGAGGATGGGTAGTACTTGGCAAGGAAAGCCGTTGCCAAGTCGTCCCATGTGGTGAATGTATTTGGAGCATGGACATTTAGCCACCTATCGGCCTTGTCGGTTAAGGAATAGGGGAAAAGCATAAGCCTTAATGTCTCCTCGGGTACTCCGGTCTTCTTTATCATCGCGACTTTACCCTTGAACTTTCTCAAGTGCCCATGAGCATCTTCGTGGGAAGCCCCGCTAAAGGCATTCTTTTCGATTGAACTCATTTGCGAAGGGTGTATTTCGAAATTTTGAGGAACAAGGACCCCGAAGTTGATTGGATTGGTGGGGTCATTGTGATTGGGCCGGTTATGATCACGAAGAGCGGCCATTATGTGAATTTGATGGTTGTTTGGGAAGTGTGGTGATTGTGGTGGTGATTGATAAAACGGATTGTCAAAACTTTCGGATGTTGGGCTAGGATTGCTTTGATTGGGACTTGGTGGTTCGGATGAAGAGGGGTTGTTTTGGCTAGTAGATGCTTGGGACGCAATTCTTACTCTCGCAATGGTCTTCCTCCTTAAAGCCCGAAAGAGCCTCTCCTGTTCGGAAGATGACAACAAAGAGTTAGAGTCACCCCTAGGCATAAAACTTAGCAAACAAATTAGTCGTCCTAGTGCTTGTTAAACACTAGGGTGAGCAATAAAACAAGCACTCTACAATTAACTACCAAATCTTTGATCAAAACAAAACAAGTTCAACTAACTCTAGACTAAAACTAAAACTAAACTACACAACTTCTAAACACCGTCCCCGGCAACGGCGCCATTTTGATGGCCGGATTTTGTCGTCGATTCCGTCACCAAAAACAATTTTTAAACTCCCAAATTAAGTAGTATAATTTAGGGTCGAACCCAAAAGACGGTGTGGAAGTTGTATATTTAAGTTCTAGTTCGAGCTTGAGTCGGGTAATAAGTTTGAGATTGATTAACAACTAAAGAACAATTAAAACAAATAAATTTAGATAAAATTGATGATAAGGAGGACTAGGGTGTCGGGGGTCACCTAGGTAAGTCGGTAGCCAAACGTAAGGCAACGGTCTCGTGTCACTTCTATGGTAAGTCTAGGGTCATCTCTTCTCTCGAGTCGACTACCCTTAGGTCAAGACTAGTCCTAGCTTTCGCTACAAACCAAGCTAACCTAACACATAAGCATGCTCATGAAACTCAAGACCATCGTCTAAAGCAAACAAAGCGAAGACTAATACCCAACCGTCGTTGAGGCAATTCGTCGAACACGTAACATGCAAGATGCGAAAACTTAACCAAAGAAGCAAACAAGACTAACCCTAAGCATTTTTCATGGCTACTAACTACCCAAGCAAACCCCTAACCCTAGAATGAAACTACTCACACATGATTAAAGAAGAAACATGAACAAATGAGGAATTGATGATAAACATTATGAGAGAATGAAAGAGTAAACAAGTAAACAAGGAAAACTTAAAGGAAATGCAAAAATAAAGTAAAGACGAAGAGGATTATACCATTAACTATGGAAAAGGAAATGACTTGGATGACAACTTGAAGGATTCTTTCAAATCCCCCAAAATTACAACCCAAATAATCCACTACAAATGCTTAAACACAAACTCAAGGAGAATCCTCTAGAGAGATTAACTAATAAAGAAAGATTAAGTAAAGATCTAAATAAGATTAAAGTATTTTTTAGTGTTTTTGAGTCTAAGTGCTAAGTATTCAAAACAGTAGTAAACCCTAAAAAAGCTTAAGAATGCGTAATATGAAGTGTGTAAATGAAAGACTAAGTGCGGGTTTATATAGTGCGCGAATTTCTGAACAGCGACTCCCAGCCGGTCGACCGGCTGCCGGTCTGTGACCGGCTGAGAATCCAAATTTGGACTTCTGAACTTTCCTCTTCTTTTCTTCGATTTGGCTTGGATCTTCAGCCGACCGGCCGGCTGCCGGTCGTGTACCGGCTGGGAGACCTTTGGCTCAAATCTGGAAAATTCTTCATTTTGAAACATGATCAGGTACTGCCAGCCGGCGGACCGGCCGCCGGTTGTCCACCGGCTGGGGATGCGAAAACACGGGTCTGACTTTAAAGCAACGAAGGAATGGTGAGGGGGTCCCTGCCGGTCAGCCGGCTGCCTGTTGGCCACCGGCTGGGGACCCAAATCCCAAGTTCTGCATTTTTTCTTCATTTTCAAGGCTTAGGGGCTCCCAGCCGGCGGACCGGCTGCCGGCCGACCGGCTGAGGACCCCATTTCTTCATTTCCTCTCCTTTCCTCCTATTTTGCCTTGATTTCATCACATTTTGCTCCCGTTTCTTCATTCCCGCGTCAAGCCCTAAATCATGTCAACAAACATGTAGAAGAGAGATATCGGGTACAAAAAGGGGCGAAATCATGTCAAACGGGGGTGAAACGGGATCAAAACAAAAGGAAAACAAGAGAAAATAATGACCGAATTTGGGCTCATCAAGCCCTCATCAAGGAGCTAAGTGCTTTTATTGCAATGACAAAGGACATTGGAAGATGAACTGTTCCAAGTATCTCAGCGATCTCAAAGCTGGGAAAATTCTTCCAGTTGGTATGATAACTATCCCAATTTTATGTTAATCTCAACTAATGTATTATGATACAAGTTGTGATGTGAATGCTCTTCTTACTTGAATTAGGGCATGAAAGCAAAGATAAGGGAAAGGAAAAACAAGCATGATGGATCAAGGGAACTAAGAGTAGCTCCACTCGGGATGATCAAGGAGCTTTGTTTTTCGCTTATTTTGCTAGTATTTCAAGTGTTGTAAGAACAATTTAGAACCTATGTTTGATTTCCTTGTTGGACGAGGAAAGAGTAATCCTTGAACAATTTGTTGTATTTTGGATGATGTAGTGACTTGGTTTTCAACCCAAGTCACTATCGGTTTTATAATTATGTTCTTAATTAGTTTAAACACTTGCAAATCTTGAACATAAAATAGAATTGATTGTTACATTTCAATGTATAACCATTGAAACCGAATAGGTATAGGATACTTAATTCAAAACAAATCAAAATCCAATTAAGTTTAGAACTCAATTAAGAGGAAAAGTTATCAACCATCCAAAACTATCTAAGATTTAATCGAATATTTTTTCTGTAATAAATCATAAAGGTACACAAACCAAAGTCAAAGTCATTGCTTGTGGCCTTAGTGGCTATCTTTGAAAATGAAATGAGATTATTAATACAAAGATAGAGTGGGAGAAATTTGAAAAAGCCACAAATAGCATATGATTTTGATTAACACAATGGATTTGATCTATTGGTGAATAGTAGGATTTTTGTGTTTTGGTTGTGCAAGAGATTTAGAAGGTAGATTAAGTTGTGGATGAGATCTACGATTTGAAAAATCTACGCCTTATGATTATAAAGGTAGATTAAGTTGTGGATAAGATCTACGATTTGGTAAAAATCTACGCCTTATGATCCCAACGGCCCCGGCCCCGGAGGATACTTTAAAAATAAATTCTTAAAGTTTGTAAGGAAAAATTCTATACATGGATAAGATCCATGTTAGAGTCCTCGTACAGTATAAGATAAGATAAATATGGGGAACTAAAAGTTCCCACACACAAAATTATATACCATAAGAAAAGACTCTTATGAAAACTACGGGAGGACACTCGAAGAAAATTATTCAAAAGATTTTGCAAAGGCTCAAGAAAGGGTTCTTGGATTTAGATGGTGATCTAAATGTGCCAATGCAAATTCTAAGACCATGAAATTTATAAGATATACATGCTAATAAATGAGATTTATTGAGAGAAGCATAGGTTGACATGTGGATGTCAGCAGTCTGCAAAGTTAAGGGTAACTTTGTTGAAAGTAGTGAAATAATTCATTAAGAATGAATTCAGTAAACTCAATAACCGCTTTTCGAAAGAGTATTTGAAAAGAATGTGACTATTAGCACATATGGTTAAATCCCAACCATTTCAATTCATTAAATGTTAGGGAACATTGAATTGAGTGAGAGCTTTATGATTTATGGTTAAATCTAAAGTTCAGTGGGAGTTCTCGCACCAGGATTTGAACCTATTGAGTCATGGGAATGACTTCGGGATTTTCAGAATCAGGTAAAAACAAGAGTTTAGTGGGAGTAAACGTTATCTAAAACAGCTCATTGCTCGTTTGGAATAAAGCATTGATACTTATGAAAAGTATACGAGTTTTTGATTCTAGATGACAAATTGATATGATCTAAATCTAATTATACATGGGATGTTTAATTGAGATTGTAAAAGACGTCTTGTTATCAGTGTTAAGGTTGTTCATAGAGATGAAGATAGTATAACCATGATGGGATCATGGAAATTTATCGAACCTTAAGTACTATAGTTTACACGTTTAAATTTACTAATGTTTCCGCCATTAGTGTAATCGTGTAAAGCTAGATGCGCGCCGCTTACAGGATAACCTGTTTAGCAAGTGTTAAACCAATGATTAAACCTTGATGAATTATCAAAGTATTCTCCAATGGAGACGATAGACAAATTCAAGATTTTGGAAGATAACTTAGTCGTATGGTAAAAGGGTTTACAACGACTCAAGTTGCAAGATATCAAGCAAAGATTTATGATAATCTTTGGCTTACAATCATTGACTATGCATCTCAATGACTTGTATTTTAACTACATGGTCATCACAAGATTCTACAAAATGTATAAGTTCACAAATTATGTAATAGCATTGCTGTAGCTGGGAGTTACACAATGCACATAATATTTGTTAGTCATAAGATGACTTATCTCTTTGAGATAAAATAACATATGTGGATATGATCTGCAAAGTGAACGCTCGCTCGAACGTGGTAAACCTGGTTTACCCGAAATGAAGATAATTACAAAATTAGAGAAAGTGAACGAGAGGCACTAAAGCTCATTGTAAATTAAATGGTGTTCAAAGGTTGACCACTTGGATGGTGTAATCCACTAATTTTTTGAGTTATTTATAACTCACGAAAGGTCAAGTAAAATTCAAATGGGATGGTAAGACCATATTGAACCCCATTAAAGTGAATTGAATTATCATGACCTCGCCCCTAGTTGCTTAAGGAGGTGACATCTCAATGCAACCGGATGTGTGATGCGATTGATGGCAAGTTCAATTGCCATAGAGTCCTACAGGATGACTAATCGATCACCTAGGCATAGACATGTTAAGATACATTTGTCGGGCTAATGACCGCTGATAGAGCTCTGGCATACTCTTATTAAAAGACTGACTGGTCGTGGCGGGAGCATCTATCGTGTTTCACATGAGTCAGTTCTTGGACTAATGACTGTTCTCTGAGGTGGCATAGTTTCCAGATTAACTTTGATTTATGTCCTAACACCTTCGTAACTGGGGTTTATAAGGACATATTTTGGGTTATGATGGACTATGGCCAGCCGGAAGAAATAAGTCGATTAGGAATTGTCCACCCCTTATCAGGGTTGAGCAATATCTCTAGGCCACTCGAGGAGAATAATAACTAGAAATGCGTGGCCACGCTCGGAAGGCATCTATGGTAGATAATTCCGGTCAGTAGTTATAACTCCAGATGGAGATAAACCACTCTAGATTTAAATCAATTGCAGGCACAACCTGAGAGGACGCCATGCATTGAGTGGGAGATAGTAATAGGGCAAGAGAATTGGTGACACACACTTGTCTCAGACAAGTGGGAGATTGTCGGAGGAAGTGTCCTCGACAATAGTGTATTGACATAATTAAAACTCATTTGAATGAAACAAACTGGGAGTGTTACTCTTTTAAAGTCGACTGATCAACATTTATCGATAATGATTGGCTGTCTAGAGTTTGACATTATCGTCATATGATGGTGGTGATCAGTTGATCCCTTAAGGTCATATCTTTAGGGAATTTCGTCTCAATGGAATAATTAATTAATATCGTATTGGATACGAATTAATTAATAACTGGAAATATTGGAAATAATTTTTATATGACAAATATTTTATAATGGGATTATAATAATAATAGTCAAAGTAATAAAATCGTTTTATTACTCGGTTTTTATTTATTCGTTTGGGAAACGATTAAATTGCGAATGAACACGGTTGATCATAAAATTACAGAGTTGTAATTAAATTATGATATTACATTTTTACACAATAAATAATTTCGAATTGTTAGTATAATTATTTAAATGTAATAAATTTGTAAATTATGGATTTTAATAGTTAAATTGCATAATTAACAAATTGGGTTATGTGTTATGGAACATATGTGATATGTTACAAATTAACACAATTGACAAAGATAAAATGAGGTCTAAAATAACCCCATTTCAGCCGTGTAGTGTAGTATGTATGTGAAGGTTGTGTGCTTGAATAAACAATGAGATTGTGTGTAAGGTACATAAAGAATATGTGTAAGGTATATTACATGCTTTATGTAAGAGTGTAAGAGAGCATGCATAGGCCATGAAGGCTTGACATGGCCGGCCATATGCTCACCCATGTGAGCATTGTTGCTCTATAAATACTACACTATCTACCACCACAAGTGCACTAGTTCTTAAGAGATTATTGATGCACATACTTATCTATAAACTACAACCTCATTCATGCTAGTAACACTAAGAAAATTAGTTTTTCTAAGTAAACATGATTTCCTATACTAATAATATTAAGGGGTAATATTATTATCATTTCTAGTACACTAACTCTATTTTTCTAGTAACAAAAATAGTCTTAGTTTGAGATCGGGTCCTTGATACGTATCTTTTGTAGACGATTTTTGTTAGATCGTTATAAGGGTATTTCGGTTATTGAAGACTCAAATAATAGGTGATTATTGAGTATAAACCTTCTAAAACCAATGTAAGGACAATCACATCTTATGATATCATCATGCATGCATAAGATCTTATTAAGTTTTATAACCTAAACTTAAAGAAACAAACCTCACATTAGATTTGAGTATAAAATCAGGAACTTAATTTCCAACAAAAAGTCGTATCCAAATTAGCTTGGAAAAGAAGAGAGCGGGCAACATTTAATATGTGACGATGCTTGCGCTCAACCCGCCCATTTTGTTGGGGGGGTTCTCACACAAGATTTTTGAAAACGAATTCCATGAGACAAAAAATAACCCGCCATACAATTAAACTCGGTACCATTATCGCTTTGCACAACCTTAAGGGTTTTAGAAAATTGAGTCTTGACCATATTAATAAAATGCAAAAACATATCTGTCACCTTCGTCTTATCCACCAACAAATAAACCCAAGTAGCGCGAGAGAAATCATCCACAATTGTCAAAAAATACTTCGCACCACAAGAAGATAAAATACGGTAGGGACCCCACAAATCACAATGAATAAGGTCAAAAATATTCGAAGCACGCTGTTCATTATTGCAAAAACTATTTCGATGTTGTTTAGCGTAATGTTGACAAACATCACACACCCAATCTTTATTAAAATTTAGAGTACGAGCAAAAGGAATAGTCTTGACTACTTGATCAAACGGATGCCCAAGGCGTCGATGCCAGAGGTCGCGAGAGCCCAGAGCACTTACTTGATGAATATCCGCAACAAAAGCACACGCACGAATCCAATACAATCCATCCCGGAGCTCACCTACTCCAATCGTCGTCTTCAAAGAACGGTCCTGTATAAAGCAAGAGGTTTTAGCAAATTCAAAGAGAAAATCATGATCAGAGGCAAGCTGAGAGACAGATAATAAATTACAAGTAAGGCTCGGTACATATAGAACTCGACTAAGGGAAAGAGAAGAATTAATATATGCCGAACCCATGAGCGTGGATTCAACCCACTGCCCATTCGGGAGACCAACGGGTCGAGTCTCGATAGCGACACAATCGTGTAAGCAAGTTATATCACCAGTAACATGATTCGACGCCCCTGTATCAATAATCCAGAAACACATGCCGCTAAGACGATCGGAAATAAGCACCGAATTCATGGAAGCACTAGAAGTGAGCAGCATGTTAGCGTGAACAGGTACAACCCCTGCCCCTCCCCCCGAGGACCCAGTCTGTGACGCCGTGCCAGACGTCTGCCTAGCGGAGGTCTGACCAGACCCACTAGAGCCACAGCGCGCACCCCGAGCACTACGAGCCTTTCGTAAATCAGCAAGGGTACGGGACCGATCACCCCACCAGTCCGGAAAACGATGCAATTTGATGTAGCAAGTAGAGGGCTCATGGCCTCGGGTATCACAATATTGACAGAATAAGGGTCGACGGTCACCACGCCAGTCAGGACGCGGTGTAGCAAAAGCAACAACAACACTATTATCAACGACAGTCGGAGACGAAGCCCGAAGGCGCTCCTCCTGGAGTACCGCATAGTACGCACGGGAAAGGGATGGGAGGAGTTCCAATTGAAATTGTTGGGACCGAATATTACCGTATAAGGTGGAATCAAGTCCCATGAAAAACTGATGAAGCCTTTCGTATCAAGACGTTTAATAGCATCGGGACCAATATTACAAGTACAATTACCACACTTACAGGAAAAAGGCGGTTCATGAACAACAAGAGAGTCCCAAATGGATTTAAGCTTGCCATAATAAGTCGTGACATCCATACCTGTCGTTTGGGTGCAATTTTTTAATTGAGTCGTGAGATTGTGAATGACGGTACCGTCGACGACGGAAAATTGAGCAGCCAAGGCGTCCCATAGTATAGCAGCGTTCTCGACATATGAGACCGTGTCGAGACGAGAAGGATCAATTGTGTTCCGTATCCATTGCACAAGAGTGCAATGAACAACTTCCAAAATTTCTAAATAAAACGGATCAGTAGGTTTCTTGATGGAGCCGTCAATGAAACCGAATTTGCGTCGCGATTTCATGACATACGCATAGAATTTTTCCAATCGTCGTAATTATCACGACGGAGAATAACATTCGAGATTTTTGCTTCGGGAACACTATGGGAACCCAGGAAATAGGGAGATGTGGAATCAATTTTAGGAGAAGGAACCAGAACTTCTTCGTCATCTTCAGCCATGACGGCAGTGGCAATAATCTTCGTCGCGAAAGATGGAGGTTTGTTTTAGGGTTTTGGTGTGGTAGGGTTTCCTGAACCTGATACCGTGTTAAGAAACGCGAATGTATTGCTTGTGTTATTACTTAGTTTGTAGCGACTTATATAATTACACGAGACGGACTCCGTCTATTGGATTGGGCCTAAACATAAAAGTGAATACAAAATACATATTCCTAATACTGATTTAATCATTACATGTTTTTTTTACAATTCATACAAAGAGGAAATAATGAATGCATTAGAGTCAATATTTAATTGTAGAATTAAGATTAAAATTGATTAATTTGATGGATATTTGATTTTTTTTTTTGGTAATCAGACGTGGGTACAACCCAAAAAGAAAGAACAGACAAACAGAACAGAAAACAACAAAGCAAGAAAAACGAAAAAACAACAGCAAAACAAACAAACTACACTACTATTACTCTATAGCGTTTCAGTCGTCGGGACCAGACGAGGCCAAGCAACACCTCGGGCATCAAAATCAATAAGTCTACGCAGCGGTAGAGGCGTCTGAGCGGGTTCGAAAATACGTAAGCCCATATCTTGTTCCACTCCCAGAATCGCTAGCCAGTCAGCACAAGAATTTGCCTCTCTGTAGACATGAGTTATTTCAGCCTGCCATTCCGTTTCATAAAAGAAAGCTCTGCACATGAGTATGAGATGAGTGTGTACTGTAGGGAGTATATCATTGTCCAAGTTCCTGATAAATCCCTCAATCACCCTTGAGTCGGTTTGAATGTAAATACAAGGGAATTTTCGTTCTATAGCAATCAAAAGCCCTCGTCTAAGTGCCATTAGTTCCGCTCTAGTGACAGTGGCTATTCCCAGTTTCCCAGCAAAGAATTTCTTGTTATTTATTGTAGAGGTTAAGGTGTGGAAAAATTATAGCAAAAAGTTTATGAGAGAGTAAAACTCGTTTAGGAATGAGCTGGCCTAAAAAAATGAGGGGTGGAATGGTGGATGAGTGCCTAAGCGGTAACGTATAAAAGCCCGTGGATAAGCCCCCGAGGATTCTCCCCAAATTTAATCCGTTACTTGTCTGTTGGCTCCACAAATATGGAGCTCAAACTGTCGCTCTCCCTACCCCACCCACCCTTCCACCACCGCCGTCTCTCCTTCATCCGCCGCACTTTCACCGTCAGACACTCTCTCTCCACCGCCACCCGCGAAGACCTTCAATCCGAAACCCTTAAAAACCTTGAATGGAACCGCCTTTGCACTCACCTCTCCCCCTTCACCTCCACTTCCATGGGACACTCCGCCGCCGTAACCGGCTCTATTCCAATGGGCCGTACTTTAGAGGAAAGTCGTTGCCTACTGGCCCAGACTACTGCTGCGTTGGAACTCCCTTGCCAGCTGGATTTTTCCGGCATTGATGATGTGTCCGGGATTGTTGCGTCCGCCGTGGCCGGTGAGGTTTTGTCAATTGGGGAGCTTTGTCTGGTTAAGAGGACATTGCGCTCTGTCAGAAGGGTGTTGGAGCAGTTGGAAGGGGTTTGTTCTGGTGATAGGTGATTTCTTGTTTTATTTTAATTGACTTTGATTATCATTTGACCTATTGTTTCCCTTTTTTAATTGTGTTAAAGATTCATTATTCTTTGGTTTTAATTGCAAATTCGCTCGGTTAAGAGTTAAGACAGAGATTTCCATTTTACAATTAAAATGAGCCAATTACTGCCCGTTTATATAGATAGGACAAACTTTTGTTATTCCCTAGCTTCCCTGTCTTTGACCTCGTCTATCCAAAGTGAGCAATATTGAACCCGTTTCAACTATAAAATGGATCTTAAACAAGAATGTGTGGGCTACCCATATCAAACCCTTCTTAACCTCACAATTCATAGGTGTAGAGTGTTGTGATCAAATTTAAACAAGGGTGAAACAAATATGAGATTTTGAGCTCTGTCATTGGGACTAATGAACCCACATACAACAAATGCACGATCACGGTAACAATTGTTGCATCGTTACATCGTCACGTACTGTTTGGTATGAGGATAAAACTTTGGTATTGGACTTTAAATTTTGGTAATGCACAATCAGAGAGAGAATTATTGAGGATAAAACTTTGGTATTGAACTTAAAATTTTAATACCAGTACTGTTTCATGTTAAAAATATTCGGAAGTAATAAGGTCAAATATAAGTTATTTTCTGAGTTGTGACCGTTACAGATCTCTGTCTCCTTCTTTCTCTTCTCTCACCCTTCTCATAGTTGTGTGTGTGTGCGCCAGCATGGCAGTCTTTCTTCCTTCTTCAGTAACATAGATTTGTGATTGTTGAAGTTGAAGTTACACCCTGTTCCACTGGCTCATGTCTTGATAATTGTTTTTATTGCACTGCGGGCCATTGCTGCATTTCCTGTTGTGGAACTGACTACCTGAATGATAATGATCTGTGACGAATCGTGTTTAGTTGAGTAAACTTGGAGGTTACAGTCATCTCACATATTCTGATTGTTCTATTGGAACAGGAGCCATCCTTTGCTTGAAGTTCTTCGGAAATGTAACTTCCTGGTTGAACTGGAGCAAAAAATAGAATTTTGTGTCGACTGTAGCCTTTCGATTGTTCTTGATAGAGCTAGTGACGACTTGAAGTTCTATAGGTCAGAAAGGAGACAGAACATGGATGATTTGGATTCACTTATGAAAAGTATTTCGCAGAAAATTTTTCAGGCCGGGGGAATTGACCGAGCTTTGGTTACAAATCGAAGGTCTAGAATGTGTGTTGCTATCAAAGCCTCTCATAGATCTCTCCTTCCTGACGGAGTTGCTCTTAACGTTAGTAGTTCTGGAGCAACATACTTCATGGAACCTAGGGAGGCAGTGGACTTGAATAACATGGAAGTGATGCTATCTAATTCAGAGAAGGACGAGGAGCGGGCCATTTTGAGCTTGCTTGCTTCTGAACTTGGGAAGTCAGCTGAACAAGTCAATGATTTGTTGAGCAGAATACAGGAGGTTGATCTTGCTGTTGCAAGAGCTCGTTATGCTAGATGGTTGGATGCTGTCTGTCCAATTTTGAATCCAGTAACTGAAGATGGTGCTTTACTGGTAGATATAGAAGGGGTACAGCACCCTTTGTTGCTTGAACAGTCGTTGGGCAGCTCTAAAGACTTCGATCACAAAGCTAGTATCACACACATTAGAGAGCTGCGTAATGAACTACATGATTTCCCTGTTCCAATAAACATCAAAATTAGACGTGGTGCCAATGTGGTGATCATATCTGGACCAAACGCAGGTGGCAAAACTGCTTCCATGAAGACGCTGGGCCTTATATCTCTGATGGCAAAGGCTGGTTTCTATCTGCCCGCAAAAAGACTTCCAAAGCTCCCATGGTTTGATCTTGTCCTGGCAGATATTGGAGATCATCAGGTAAGCTCCAATTCGTTAAATATTATATATGTAAAATAGATTCAAGCTAAGCTAGAAACATGCGGTCTAGAGTCACTTAAGCTCAAGGCTTAGTGAGGTACTATCCAACTGCTTCAGGGTGCCTTAGGTGCACTTGCGCGTTGTGCATGAAAGGAAGCCAGTAATGCACACACCTATCCCAATTCCATATTTTTTTTTAATTTTACTGCTTTTATTTTGCTCTTTCCTTTACCTCACTATCCAATTGTACATGTTAACCCTCTTTAAAGATTAAAATCCATTATTTTTTGGAAATGTTGTACAATATTTTATATTGATGATATATATTTGTTTGCAAACGCTCCTCGTGTGTATTAGGCGCACATCTTAGCTTCATGTCTTGTGCCTTGTCACTTGAGTTCCCCTTGCGCCTTAGAAAACTTAGGCTCCTAGACGTGTAACTAATTGAATGCCAGCTACTGTCGTTATGCTAACAACTTTGTTTTCCCCCCTTTCCATTGAAGTCCTTGGAACAAAGCCTCTCGACTTTCAGCGGTCACATACTACGGATATGCAAAATCTTGGATGTGGTTTCGAAAGATTCTCTAGTATTAATTGATGAAATTGGGAGTGGGACGGATCCTTCAGAAGGAGTAGCTCTATCTGCCAGTATCTTACAGTATATTAAAGATAGAGTGAGTTTAGCTGTGGTAACGACTCATTATGCTGATTTGAGCCGCCTGCAAGAAATGGATACTCGGTTTGAGAATGCAGCCATGGAATTCTCATTGGACACACTGCAGCCCACCTATCAGGTTTTATGGGGATGTGCTGGTGAATCAAATGCATTGAGAATTGCTAGGAGAATTGGCTTTGATAATAAGGTTATTGATCGTGCAGAAAGTTGGTTAGAGAGGTTGATGCCAGAAAAGCAGGCCCAGAGGAAAGGTCAATTATATCAGTCTTTATTGGAGGAGAGAAACAGGATGGAGGGCCGAGCTAAAGAAGCTGCATTGCTTCATTCGGATGTCATGGATCTTTATCATGAGGTATGAACTATGAAGTATTATCTTTGTTGTGGCCAACTTGTTAATTCTACTCTGGACTCCATTTTACTTGAGTCCTTGACACATTGTGTGTATAAGATGTTGAGTTTCATTAGATGTGTTGCTTTCATAGTGTAATTGATTCAAGTCTGGTATTTGAATGATTCTGACATCTCACAAGCACGGTTTTGAATATCCGCTGCGACACTGATTTGAGACCAAGTTGCTCTTTTAATTAGATGGAGCCGAGTACAAATAATATGTAGCACAATTATTATATTATTTTAGTAGCAATTTGACATTCAGATAATTTGTTGGTATCCTGACATAGTTTCAACTATTCATATATCTACCATTTAATCACATTTTTTTCCAAAATCATGTCACTTTATTTTAATAATCTCTTATTTTAATTTCATGAAGATTAAAGGGGAGGCGCATGATCTTGATTGGCGTCAGAAAGCTTTGATTGCGAAGGAAACCCAACAAGTCGAAAAAGCGATTGAGTTAGTCGAGTCTCAAATAAATAATGTGGTCAAGGAGTTTGAAAATCAGCTAAAAATTGTAGATATTGATCAATACGGTTCTCTTGTGAAGAAGGCTGAATTAGAAATTGCATCTTTGGTGGCGAGCCATAGTCCCATCACGAACAGGGTCTCTGGTGAAACAGAATGTATGCAGACACTTAAACCAGGTGATCAAGTCTATGTAAAGCGTCTAGGAGGTAAGCTAGCTACTGTTGTTCAGGTTTGTGAAGATAATGGGACTGTTCTTATTCAATATGGAAAAGTGAGGATTCGTGTTGAGAAAAGTGGTATTAAAGCTATAAATGAAGATATGGCTGGTAGCTCACATCCACGCATTAAAAAGCAGGTATGATTCCTGATTCTTCTTGTGTTTTTTGTTCATTTTTTCCTTCCTAGTCCTCCCAAGTCCCAACCATCATCTAAAAAATTTCATTTACGGATATACCAAAGACTTAATTAGAAGTATATCTGATTAAAGAAAGTGTAAAGGTACTCGTTCCTTTTAAAAAGGTTTTTCTTGGGCATTATTGTGCATTATAATGGTCAGAAGCTTTGTTTGTTGATTTAAGCGCGCAGGACATTGTCAGTCACACAATGTTAATCGCAAAATCTTGGTATAAATTAATTTGGCGTTTTTTTTCATGAACTGTGATATTGAACCACTATTATACGGCGGTATATCCAAAAAGTAGAAAGATAGAACAAAAAGGAGGAGAGACAAATTCAAGAGGAAAACAAGAGAACTAAGAGGCAAAATCTGAAAGGCAAAAACGAAATTTAGAGAAGCAAGAGGAAATGATCCAAGTTAATTTAAAATCAAACAAGCTTTTCGGAAAAAAAGTGGGGTCTTCTTGACATAAAATAAATCCATATATGCCTGTCTTTTAAGTAGTCTGGCCTATTATTAGACATAATCTCTAAATGATTGTATCTGAATATCTGATCTCTAAAATGATGCTTGAAGCTTATTTCTATAATTTTATCTTATTCTAATAGTTTAATATTTGGATTACAGTTTACAACAATAACAATGCCTCATCGGAGAGGTAGTTTGAAGTTGGCTAACTTAGATCATCATATGGAGCCATTACTAGTGCAAAACTATCAAAACAATAGGGGAAGGCAAGGAAAATAAACAGAGAAACACAGGAGAATAAGAAATATGAGATGGTGCAACAAAGAGAGGGAAAATAAAATAAAATTATGAGGGCACGAAACTAGGAGAAGGAAAAAGAGGGAAATAAGAGTGAAATGAATGAAAAAAAGGTGAGAGAGAAACCAGTATCTTAGCACTATGCAACATTACCCGAGCCTTAAAGGCTCTTGGCTGTGAAGATCTGGTTTATTTCGTATGAAATGTAATTATTAGCAAATTATACTATACATGTTTGTTTCTTACGGCTACTCATGGATTTGAAATCTTAAGAAAGTTTTCACGTCCACTTACCTTTTTTTGTTCCGTTTCATGGGGGGTGTTATATGTTTGTGTCCTTCACATTAAACTTTGACATTTTTAATATTTTTAGGAGTTTCTTTTTCTGCCATCTTCAACATTTTTAGTCAATTTTTTTCTGAAACTAACTATGTCTGGTATGGCATGGTATCCACTGTGATAAACAGAAGATGACACATTTTGTTTAACATGAGTGGTTTATGTTCCGAAAATCACTATTGCTGACCAATTTGATGAGATGTAAGGACTATTGTTCAATGTGTAACTTAACTTCTTTAGTTTACATTAGATTTATGCTAATGTTATTAAGTTATATGTTAAATGTCATTAAATAAGAGGGAGCATTGGAGAGTATATACATTAATAGGTAAGGAAAGTTTAAAGTCACGTAAGTTGTATTAAGTAGGCTTATGTGCAATGCTTTCATTGAGAGCTACACAGTCTCACCATATGAGAGGAACTCTCTTACGTCATCTCCCACAACTGTAAAAGTGTATCATTCCAATTTATATAAATGATCTACGTTGGTAACCTTTGGGTTCAAAATAATTCCGCTGCCTAAATTCTAACTATAGGAGTTAGAAAGCAATTTTCTAAATTTACTACCACATAGTATTAAAGTGCTTAGTTAGACATTATACTGAGTACAGCTTCTGTGTTCTGTTATGTATATGCAGGCCCGTGTTTCTGGAAATATAAAATTAATGAATGGGAAAAAAGAGGGGGAGCAATCCTATGGGCCAATGATACGGACGTCTAAAAATACTGTTGATCTTCGAGGCATGAAGATGGAAGAAGCATCTCGTGCACTCAATATGGCTATAGCAGCATGGGAGCCTTATTCCCTCCTTTTTGTCATACATGGAATGGGTACTGGAGTTATCAAAGAGTGTGTGATTGAGATATTGAAGAATCATCCTCGAATTGTGAAGTTTGAGCAAGAAAGTCCAATGAATTATGGCTGTACAGTTGCTTTTGTCAAGTGAAAGTTCATTTATATTCTTGCTGTACTCGGAGTGGGCACTGGAGTTGTCAAAGGCGTGATTTGAGGTATTGAAGGATTATCCTCAAATTGTGAAGTTTGATCAAGAAAGTCCAGTGAGTTATGGCTGTACAGTTGCTTTGTCAAGTGAAAATGTATGTACATTCTGAATCAGCATGCTGATATAATTTAGGACAAGCTAAAGCTTAAGCTAGCCATTTAGGAGTTAATTATAATGTACAGTACAATCTCACTAAAGATCTCTGAGCGCAAAGTCAAAGATGTTCTCCAATCTTTCTTGGGTACCTCGTTGCATCTTTTCCATTTTGTTGAGTTTTATATGAGACAGTCTCACGTGTAAGACCAATTAGAGTCCACGAGTATGAATGTGATGGATGGAAGGAGGACAAACTACAACTAGAGATTGGATTTGAAAATTTCAAAAAGATTAATGTGTCTGAGTGCCTGGGTTCTTTAACGGAAATGATCACAGATCGTGCAAAGACTATCACGAAAGCACCATTATTTGGTCTTGTTTTACTCGTTCTCAGAACTCAAAGGCCTTGTCGAAGATTGCTTAAATCTTTTAACCATCATACAGTACTTCATTTTACCACACTTTGCTTTGACATGACAGCATGTGTAGTTGAGTACTTTGTGCAGATTTCATCAAGTTTTTGGAAGATTGATGAAGCGGCTGCTAAGCAGCTGGGTGAAGTGGCTTTATATTGTGAAAAAATTGAAGATTAATTCAGGAGAAGGCTAAACAAACTCTTGTACGAGATCCTCTTGCAATAGTTTATGTAAGACCACTTTACTCAGAAATTAAGATGACCCCATATATATTTTTTATAACCCTTTGAACTTCGTATGTGATCCTTTCATCTAAAACCATTTTGCTGATATTAGTGAGTATTTTATCCTTGACAGTGGTCGTTTTATTTCGTGAACCATTTTGTATTTATAACCATTTTTCGACTTTTAATGATGCTTTTAGTCTTTTACTTTCAGTTGTGAAATAAGCCTCACTAATTTTTTTGCAAAATTTTCTTACAAGAGATTTCTAAGTTTGTATGACTGAGTATTTTATGAAGTGGCAGCTGAAGAAATAGAACTGTTAAGGAGTTGGTAATGGTTGATCAAGAACTTTGCTGTGCCACGCATAATGACACTAGCACTTGGGGAGCAACTCAGAGCTCGAACAGAATTTTGAAGAAGTGAAGTAGAGGAAAATAAATACAAAAGCAGAAATAATGGTGAAGGGGCAAGAAGCGCGAACCATAAATTGATTTTCAAGGGTATAAGGTTGGCCTGGGAAGAGTGCCAACAAGAAATGGAGTCCAGGAACACTGCTGGCACAAGCGTGACTGCTGATTTCTCGAGAGTTTTGTCAGTTCTGACGACCGCAGGTCAGATCCTTTCAGATTAGGTGGAATTGTGGGTTCATAACAATAGGGTTGGATATCTGGGTTCACAACCTCTTCAGCATTCCGCAATTTATTATCGAGCAAAGTTGGGTCATGATAGATATGAAGGTCAGCTTCTGTTGATTTTTTATATATTATCTGTACAGAGTAAAAAATATTTCGTTTCTGATTTTGAAGACAGTTTTTCGGTGTAGTCTTCAGAGATTTAGATCTCCGGTTAATAGTTATAATTTGGATTTGGTTTGACTTGATATGGGATTGTCCTTAAAATTGGCAAGCTTGATTACTTAAGTTGGGTGTCAAAGTGTCAGCTACCAGCCTTTCTCGGCAGGCAACTACATACAAACATGTAGTGGTCTATTATTGTCACAGATAGTATTTTTGGGCCTCCATTGGGAACACTGAATTTTAACAACATTGGCTGCTAATTATAAATTTGAGGCTATACCTGAAATTTGTTGAAAATCCAGCACACATACGTAGTCTCCCTTGTGATGCCAAGTGATCTCATTTATTTATCTTAATTTTCTACCATATATCAGGATATCAGGATTATTTACGTATAAATCATTGGAACTTAACAAAGACTATTGTTTGCTGCTAATGCTGCTCTTTTATAGTTGCACCACATTGGATAACTTTCGTGCCAAGCTCTATCCTAATGCTGGTGCTGGTGCCATCATTTCTTTGTTCTGCTCCCAGTTACCTTTGATGTCTTTATGTTGACGTTGTTTCTCTTCAGTGTCAAGATTGGGTGACTGATCAGAGGACCTATCCGATCCCCATCCGCCACTGCCCCAACCTTGACTACCTCTGCCACCTGATCCACCACTACCCCAACCTTCACCCCCTCCACCAGCTGCATTACAACCACAACCTTCACCACCTCCACCGCCTCCACTTCCCCATCCATCACCCCCTCCACCGCCTCCATTTCCCCAACCTTCACCACGACCTCCACTTCCGGGGCCACCGCTTCCCCAACCCTCACCTCCTCCACTGCCTCCACTTACCGGACCACCACTTCCCCAACCATTACCTCCACCAAAACCACCACCTGGTCCCCAACCAAATCCTATACGTGGAATTCCAAAAAATGGGATGTGGACGCCATGAATAGGAAAGGGAGGGATAAATGGATATGGAAAGTTAAAGTCTGGGCCACTGCCTCCGCCTCCTCCTCCGCCACCTCCTCCTCCGCCGCCTCCACCACCAAAACTTCCGCGTCCCGCCCCCGCCCCTGATCCATAGCCATAGCCAAAGCCTGCACCAGACCCAGTAAGGCTTTCTGATACTTGTCTATGTGAAAGATATTTACTATTTGATAATTTAGTCGTGTGGTCCGCTGCCAACAGTCTGGCAGCAGGATAGACATGAAATGATGTGGTGATTATGAGAAATATGAAGGGTATGCGAGCCATATTTAGAGACCCCATCTCTTGCCGATGTGTATGATATGCGTTTGCATGTGAGTTTAAATACTTGTTGCTCAGCATCTGGAGATAGACAATACGCATGTTTACTGAAGTTTGTTCTGCAAATCAGGACTTGCACTAGTTGTGTGGAGGTAGAACATCATTTTATCTAACGTTGGTCACACTATTTTTGTTTGATACAATTTTCTCCTGGAATTCATGTGAATTTGTTCCAAGAAACTACTTGAAAAGGAGAGTTTGAGTAAAACGGTAACCAAGTACTGAGACTAGGTTGAAGTATTATTTTTGCTATCGTAGACTCACAATAGTTAATACATGTAAATTAATTATTTTTCCATTATTTTTGCCGTCAGTAAAACTACTCCTTCCTCATAGTCTATTTCCAGCATGTTTCGCTTGCAGAATGAGATAGTATTTGGACAAATAATCAGTTTTCTTTCCTTTATCTATGTTAGTGAAACATATCTGACAACTTCATCTAAAATAGATAGAAGTCATAACTCGTAACTCGTATTATTACCAAGGTTGACCTCAGTTCGTCTCATCAGTCATCATTTTGTTTTGCCCTTATTCTAGATCATATTGTATTCTACGTCACGATTACTCGCGTCTGGCAGCTGTATGATTCATGTTGTGAGCCGACTTGGTATCTGCCTGGGGTGCTCCTGGCCTGACTGCACCGAAAAAGGGCATATTGAAATTGGCCCCCGCGCCCATGTTCATAACATCCCCAATATTGCATCCATGCGCAGGATCACAATTTATGGGTGCACACAGCAGTCCAGAAGGCGCCTTGTTAGGGGGGCATTCAGAGGGCTGACAGTTACATCTGCAATTGCAGTTGCATTCTTCTCTATGATGCTCATGGGGAGGTTTTTCGTCTGGTTTTGGGTAAGTCCACGAACCCAGTCCAGGTTTCGACACATTTTCATCAGCACGTATAGATGGCTTATGTTTACGGGCTAGATCATCAGCAAAGGAATTTCGGAACAAGAAAAGTAAAGAAATCATCAAGAGGGAGCAACTACTGAATGCTGTCATTCTGTATGTTTTGTTTTGGTATAATATGTGAATTTTGTGCAGGCTGTTATATATGATTTTAGATGTTTGTGATGCTGGAATCTTTGCATGAGTTCATATAATTAATACCAGATGATTTAAGATAAAATAAGGTTTATAGGTAGGCTGCATTCTTGTGTCCTTGAGTCATTCATTATACTTGAAGTATATTGTGTCACTCTTGTTGCCCTACTTTCTTCTCTAAGATTAAATAATTGTACAATTTCTTGATTTGATGAACAATACCTAAACATTGCAGTCCGTATATTTTTAACAAAAATTCTTTACCTCCTTCAAGAATACACAAAATTATTCAATTATAAATCATAATTCAATCACAGAATATGTATTTATTCGTGAATTCATTGTTCTTAATTCAATTAATTCATCGGAAATTGTCGTCGGCGATAATATTGGCATGAGCCGTATAGAATTGGGAAATTATTTATTGATTTTAAACTTAGCATGATGTGATCAATGGTTCATTGCTTCTCTCTTGTCATCAACAGTCCATTCAAATTTGGTCATCAACGCATTGTTCGTGCGTCGTAGTCATGGTGTTAACTAAAGAAGTTTTTGCCAAAATGGTATTTCGAACGAAACTATTTAACAAAAGGGTTTCTTTTGAAACTAATTATCAAAGTCATAATTTCTGATTTTTTCTTTTTTTTTTAAAAAAATTCTCAAACATGTCGCTGTCCCATACAGCGACCAGTTGAAAAAAAACCACAGTCGAGTAATTGGTCGCTGTCCAGCGACCAGATGAAGGAAATTTTTTTTTTTCCAACTTTCCTTTATTAAGGATAAGAATCCGTATATATCAACTAAGGTTGAGATCTTAGGAATATTGTGTTAATAATACAAGATTACCAAGTCAACATACGAGATTGGAATCTCATCAATATGGAACAAATCACGCTTGATTTGTGCACATGTAGATATATTATCCTTAATTATTTTTTTTTTAGTTATTTTGTTACCTATCTTAACTCCTCTATTTATGTTGTGTATCTTTTTGTTACCCTAACTTTAGCTATGTATTGTAGTATACTTAACTCTTCTAATTAAGTAATACAATTCACAATATTCTCATATAATTTACTTATTGAAGATATTACTACTACAAAAGCTTAAGCACTCAATCTTCTAACTATAATAAATACTAGGTTGTAACCCGTGAAATTCACGGGTCTGTTTTTTTAATTTTAGATGAATATAGTTAATAATATTGGAGATAAGTAAATTAATTATTTACTGTGGCCTGTTTTTAACTTTAGATGAATACCGTAATTAATAATATCAAAGAAAGCTGATTAATTATATACATATAAATAAATTTTAAATTATTTATGGCACATGTCGGTATGACGGTATACATGAGCTATTATATAGTTGTTCATTAAGATGATCGAGACTTACAATAGAATTAGTATACTTCTAATTACCCATTGCATCATTTTTAAAATATGTAACCCATATATAAAATAAAGTTGTATATTACATATCGTACAATAAAAGCAAAACGTAAATAATCTGATGAGACGTGATTAGTAAATGTATAGTTGGGTTAAAAAACGTATTTTTGATTATATTTATTAAAGATGTTCATATAATAAATAACAGTTACTGCGTGCGACGTCTTACACGAAGACATTCCAAAATTATTAAATGACCACTCATTTACTATTTACTATATTAAATAAATACTCCGTAGTTGTTAAAATGTTTCGCATTCACGTGAATAGTCAGATGTCTTACAATAAATCGAAAATGTAGTCTAATAAATCACGACGCTCACATAAGTGTATATACCGATGAAGAGTAATTATTCCGACCTATATTTAATAAAGATTAAACCATCAAAAAATGTAGTTTAAAAAATACTTGTGGGTATTCCGACCCGTAATTATTCCGACCCATATGTAAATCGAAAATGTAGTCTTAAAAATACTTGTAGATATTTCTTGTTCGGTGATTATGGATATTCTAATTGCACAGAATATTATGGAATGGGTTGTTGAACGAAATCTTTGAATTCTTATGAAATGAAATCTTTTCAGTCTTAAATTATATACGTGTACTGTACTGATTATTCCATTATTCCAGTTTTTAAGAGATTATTCCACAATATTTCTATTTTATATCTATTTTTAAAACAATATTCCGAAAATCACGTAAATTATTGATTGACGTTTTTTAATGATGATTGCATAATTTTTACATTATTCGTTTTTTAATGATGATTGCATATACATGTAGAATTATATATAGAATGAAATTTTTTCAAATTCATAATTATATACGTGTACTCATTATACACGGTTAGTTGACTTTTTCAAAGGAACTAATTAATTGGGAGGAATTGTAGCGGCTGGAATTTCAGCTATGGAAATTTTTAACTCATTTTTATTAATTTTTTAATTTTTTTTTGGAAATTTTGCAATAGGTCTGAAATCGTGCCACGTCAGACGAAGGTAGTTTTTTGTGAAGCCACGTCAGCGGATTGGCTTCTGCATTAGTATAATATATGATATGATTCTATAGAAAATAATATATTGTAATTATGGTTAGAAGATTTTTCTCTTGTTCAAGTTGAAAACACCGGTCATAAACTCTGAAACAAGTAGTCGAGAAGAGGTTGAAGCAATGTCGAAAAAGAATCAGCAATAGATTGAAGATAATAGAGCAAAGTTGAAAAAAAAGAATTTCATTCATCCGGTCGCTGCTATGGTTTTTTCCAACTGGTCGTTGTCCCACACAGCGACATGTTTGGGAAATTTAAAAAAAAAAAAAAAAAAATCAGAAATTATGACATGGAACCATTTTTGGTAATTACTAATTAGTTTCAAAAGAACCCTTTTTTGTTAAATAGTTCCGTTTGGAACACCATAAAACTAATAGGACCTTAAGATGCTAAGGCCCATTAGGGTTAGGTTTAATAGTGAGGTATTATAACCGAATTGCGAAAGGTCGTCGACGTTTTGCGAAAAATCGTCGACGTAATTTGTTAAAAAGACCTAACCTACCCTTCCTCAACAACAAAACCTCTAAAATTCAAACACTCACCCAAAGCCCTCACCCACCCACAACCACGCACCACCACCGCACGGCCACCACCCGCGGCACCAAGACCACACCCCCACCCCACGGCCACCGTACGACCACCCCACGGCCACCGCGAAAGGTTCGCAATTTTTTTTTTTTTTTAATTAATTTGTTAGTCTTAATTATGATTGTATTATGTTATTGTTGTCATTGTTTATGTTAATTAGATTAGATTTGTTAGTTTAATGTTATTTGTTAATGTTTTTGTTATTTTTTTCAAATTTGATTCATAATTTGTTTTTGTTATTGTTTGTTGTTGTTCTTGTTGTTGTTTTTGTTGTTTTTGTTATTGTTGTTGTTGTTGTTATTGTTGTTGTTGTTGTTGTTGTTGTTGTAAGATTAGAACGGGTTAGAAATCGAAAACACGTTTTAGGTGTTGGTTGGACGTGGGAGGGGCATGGCTGGGGTTGGTTTGAACGTGGGAGGGGCACGTCGGGTCTGGGTAAGGACGTGGGAGGGGCATGGCTGGGCTGGGAAGGGACGTGGGAATGGGTGGCTAGGGTGGGTAGGGACGTCGGAATGGGGTGGTGGGAATGGGCAGGGACGTGGGAATGGGGTGGCGTGGGTGGGTAGGGACGTGGGAATAGGGTGGTGTGGGTGGGTAGGGACGTGGGATTGGGGTGGTGGGAATGGGTAGGGACGTGGGATTGGGGTGGTGGGAATGGGTAGGGACGTGGGAATGATGGGGTGGTGGGAATGGTTTTTTTATGTTTAGGGTTTAGGGTTTAGGGTTTAGGTTTTAGGGTTTAGGGTTTAGGGTTTAGGGTTTAGGGTTTAGGGTTTTTTTTACGTTTTAACCGTATATTTGCAAATTTAATAGTTTAAATTTTGTTGTTTTCAGGAATGACAACCATGCCGTTGAACGATGAAACTTGGCTTTCACAACGGATTGCAGAAGCTGAGACAGATCTCGCAAGCCCTGTAGCGGAAAACCCGATGGTGAAAGCATCTCTTGAACATCAACGCAACTACTGGATCAAGAGGCTTGACGCAGTCCGGTTAGTGAACGAAGCTGCAAGTTCGTACCCTCGACGTCCTGACACTCGCCGTCTCAAATAATCGATTGTAATTAACCTCATTTCCACCAAACTCCTCAAACGAATCCTGTTAATACGCAAAATTGGTAAGGATTATATTAAAAAATATTAAAAACCACTTAATTTATGTTAAAAACTAAGAAAAATAACGGAAAGAAAAGGACTTGAAAACTGGCCGTCCAAGCATGGTATGGACGTGAATAGTACACGTCCAAACCATGCATGGACGTGTACTATTCACGTCCATGCATGGTGAGGACGTGCACTATTCACGTCCAAACCATGCATGGACGGCCAGGATTAACGTCCAAGCATGGTATGGACGTGAATAGTGCACGTCCTCACCATGCATGGACGTGAATAGTACACGTCCATGCATGGTTTGGACGTGTACTATTCACGTCCATACCATGCTTGGACGGCTACTTTTGTCGTCCTCTCCACGCGAGGACGACCATTTTTCAAGTCTATTGCAAAATTTCGATTGAGTTCAATTTGTCTATTCTATGGCTTCTACGATTAATTCAACCTAATTTCAACTAAAGGGCTTAAACATGTAATTCAACAAAAATTAATTGAAAAAAAAAATTAAGATTTTAGTTACTTACCGATGAATCGTTGTCGTAGTTTGACATTGAATCGTTGTCGTTGTTTAATGTTGTTGTTCGATGTTGAAACCGTTTTTTTGGATTTTACGTTGTTTTTGTTTCAGAGAAAAGAAGGTAGAGAGAGAGAAAACCGGCCGTTCTCGTGTGGAATGGACGGCAAAACTGGTCGTCCAAGCATGGTATGGACGAGAAAAGTACACGTCCAAACCATGCATGGACGTGTACTATTCACGTCCATACATGGTGAGGACGTGCACTATTCACGTCCAAACCATGCCTGGCCGTCCATGCATGGTTTGGACGTGAATAGTGCACGTCCTCACCATGTATGGACGTGAATAGTACACGTCCATGCATGGTTTGGACGTGTACTTTTCCCGTCCATACCACGCTTGGACGGCCAGTTTTCAAGTCTTTATATTTCCGTCATTTTAACCAGTTTTGCGTATTAACAAGATTCGTTTGAGGAGTTTGGTGGAAATGAGGTTAATTACAGCCGCCTATTTGAGACGGAAACTTCTTTCGATAGTCGGGATGAGGTGTTTGACTGGGCTCAAAGAAGAGCTATTGATTTGCATTGTTTAGGTTGTAATATTGAAATGTAACCGTTGTGATTTCAAATTTCAAAATGTTACCGTTATAATTTCAAAATGTTACCGTTATACTATGGCTTCTTATAAATACTGCTTTTCATGTTGATTGTAATCGCAACAACCACAATCTCATTCACTACTCAAATCAATACTTTTAAGATGGCTCTCACAAATGTTCTAAAAAACAGAGCTTATCAGCTAAGGATCGATCTTATAACTACGCAGTTCCCAGTGCTAGTTTCTCGCCTTGAACTAGTTATTCCAAGTGACACTGTGTGGGACCTGGTAGAACATCCTCCAATTGCCAACCATTTTGGCATCCTACACGGTCACCCCTTCTGCAGTCCGGTTGTTCCAGACGATGATGTTACTAATAAAATTGTAACTGAGAAAATGTGGGAGTTCCGCAAGTTAAGAAGCGATTTCCTTGTCTACATTGAGCGTATACTAACCTTGATAGACTACGCAACACTATCTGATTTGTGTGCCGGTAGAGTGTTCAATCTAGGTAATGTTCGTCTGCGCGTTTTAATGTTTTATGATCATTACGTGGCTAGTCAACCTGGAGTAATTGAAGCTGGAGATTACGAAGGAGATCTGGATTCTTCATCTTCGTTATCCGAAGATATTTAAGTATCGTAAACTTGTGTTTGATGTTTGATGTGTTTTTGTTAATGTCCAATGTAAGCTATGTTTTCATCAAGTTTTAGTTACGATTTATGTTTTATGTGCTTTTATTCATGTCCGATCTAAGCTATGTTTTCATCAAGTTTTAGTTACGATTTATGTTTTATGTGCTTTTATTCATGTCCGATGTAAGCTATGAGTTCGTAATAAATATTAAAATATGCATAACAAAACTAATAAACTAATAAAGAAGTCTGTACACAAGAAAACTAAAATAGTCCGTACATAAGACAACAAATAAAGTCCATACATAACAAAACTAATAACCTACGTCCTCATTGTAACATCCCGTATTTTCGTAAAATCTATTTTAAGCGTTTTAAATTATTTTAAGTAATAAAATAATATTTTAATAATTTATTGTGAAAGATTTTAATTTAATTAGTAAGATCCGTCTTAAGAACCTTAAGTCCTTAAGACGAATACAAACTTGGTAAACTTAAGTTCCAACTTAAATATCCGTTCAAGTATCCTAACCCGTTTCATTTAATACGGAAAGGACACTTACTTAAACCCCTAAAATCACATATGTCGACATTTATTCATCTTCTTCAAACATTTACACTGTAAACATACTTCTCTTAAAACCTCCATTTTATTCATCTTCTTTTGATCATTTCTTCATCATCCGTTCATCAAATCGAGGTAACAATAACATTTTCGGAATCCTCATTGAATTTGCAAGCCATCTATCACTTCCGTTTTTCAATTCCTTCATTTCGAAATTTGGCCTGTTTTCCCTAAATTCCGTTTTTCTGTCCTTAAACCCGTTTTTCGTGCTTGTAGGTGAAGGATTGGAGAACCCGGACATTGATAGCTTCGTGGTAGAGGAGGATCTTTAAGCCGGAGTGCATTTAAGGTGACGATAATGAGAAACTCGGCCTTATTGTGAATATTAGCAAGTTTTGATGTGTTCTTCTAAGCTATTTGTTTCTGATTTTGTTAATGTATAATGATCAATGGACTTAGTATCATGTTTAGGATTGTTCTTATGTGAAGAATTCATGCCTTGTGATGTTATATGTTCTTAAGCTTATTTTCAGTTTTCACAAAGTTAAGACGGATACATTGATTTAATCGTTTGAGGATTGTTATGGGATTTGTTTGCTGTTAGTTAGTAGTATTGGATGATTGGAAATGTTGGGTAAACTTTACTTGTAACAATTTTGAAGAATTGGTGTCGATTTGTGATGTTTTCGCATAGGCTGGAAAGTGCGAAAATCGTATCAGGCTCTCTGAGCCGGTCGACCGACCGGCCGCCGGCCGACCGGCTGGGAGCGCTTCTATTGGGTTTTACGAATTTTTTGTAGGAATTGGGCTTGGGACTGCCAGCCGGCCGACCGGCTGCCTGCCGACCGGCTGGTGGTCTCTTTGTGTTGTTTTGTGTTTTTGCGAGAACATAAGTAAAGGGGAGCCCAGCCGGCAGACCGGCCGCCTGCCAGCCGGCTGGGAGTACATTTGGGGTGGGTTGCGAATTTGCGAAGGCTAGGAACTTGGGTTCCCAGCCGGCCGACCGGCTGCCTGCCGACCGGCTGGGAGTCCTTTGTGTTGTGTTGTTTTTGTCAAAGAGAGAAAGGCTGAGAGGACCACCAGTCGGCCGACCGGCTGCCTGCCGACCGGCTGGGGCCCCTGTAGGCTGTTTTCGATTTTGATTCATTCGTAACTTTCAAACGGTTAATCGGTTTTGATTGAAACTCGTTTTGTGTACCTTTGATATGTGTTTGAGGTCCCCGGAGGATGGGCGACACTATATTGGGTTCGGGAATGGAGAGAGGATAGAGACCCCCCCGGTCGGGTAACCGAAAGGGAAACCGGCTCTCCCTCAACTTAGTTCCCGGGATCAATTAAGTGTTGATTAGAAGTTAAGAAAAATAGAACTATAGTTTAGTTCATAGACATTGATGATGTTGTTTTGATGCGTATTAAGTTATGCCTTAAGCTGGCCTCTGAACTTAATACGTGAGTTGTTTGTCATATATGGGGATATGCCTTAAGCTGGCCTCTGAGCCCTATATGTGTATGTTTGTCGTGTCTGGGACATGCCTTAAGTTGGCCTCTGAGTCCAGACATGTTGATTGTGACCGCGTTGGAACATGCCTTAAGTTGGCCTCTGAGTCTGACGAGTAGAGCAGCTGCACAACGGGATAGCTAAGGAACTGACACCTTGCCCGGAGTGCAGATGTTTGGTGCTAGGACATGCCTTAAGCTGGCCTCTGAGTCTAGTACCTTGTAATGTGGTGAAGAGACATGCCTTAAGCTGGCCTCTGAGTCCTTTACTTTTGGATGCTAGTCTATGCCTTAAGTTGGCCGCTGAGTCTAGTGTCTTGCTGATTGGCGGGTCCATGCCTTAAGTTGGCCTCTGAGTCCTTTCTTGCTGAATGTTTTGGTGTTTAGGTTATGTCTTAAGTTGACCGCTGAACCTTTACACTTGCTGATTGATTAGTATTAGGTTATGTCTTAAGTTGACCGCTGAACCTTTTACTCGCTGAATTTATCTGCTTGCCTTGAGTTGGTACGTGTCAGATATAGATATTGATAATGATGGGTAAATGAATGTTTGTTTGAGTTATGGTTTGATCATCTAAGGCATTGGATGACTCTTAGTTCGGTTTCATAAATAGTTGGATTGAAAGACCCCCCGACTGGGTAACCAGTAGGGAAACCGACTCTCCTTCCTAACGGTTTATGAAGTTGGTTGAGAGCCGTGCACTAGAGTTTGCATGATAGTATGAGATCAGTTGATGAGATGTTTATGCTTCACATGTTGATATATGTTGAAGTATTCTGTATTGCTTTATGTGTTACGTGTTGTCACAAAAGGTGGCTAGGAGAACTCTAGTCACTCCCCACTGATTGTGGCGTACATGTTTTCATGTATGTAGGTACATGCAGGTTGGAGCGGGGTTCACGAGAGGGCTAGCGAGTGATGATCCTTCATCATATGACTTACACTTTTATCGCCTAGCTAGACTCTTAGTCTTTTGATACAGTTGTTTTGGTGCCTGTAGGGATGTTCCATCCCAGGCTGATGTATATGTATTTGGTTTTCAGTACTTAGAACTGTTACCTATCTATTTTTGTTTATATCAGTTTCAGTTTCCGTTTCAGTTAAGACTTCTCGCATGTTGTTTATGTTTAAAAAGTTTTAAATTCCGATGCATTTTTAGTACTTTGTGTGTTTTAAATTTCCGCTTTCGCGAGGAGTTTTAAAGTTGGTATCAGAGCATTATTGCTCCCGACGCACTCATGTGACCCCCAACCTTAACTTGACCAAATAAACAAAAAATGAATGAGAGATGGGGTAGATCTAAGGATTTATTTTGTAGTCTAATTGTGATTGCTAATTGCTAAGCTAATACTTGTTTTCTCTTTTAAAGGATGGTGAGACCCACGGCTGCTGATAACATTATGTTGCAAGCAATTCATCACTTGCTTGAGACCCAGAGACCGCAAGCGGGGAATGTTCCACCTCCTCCACCGCCAGGCAACGAGGCTAATCGTCCTGGTAGCTTCTCTTGGATAGCGTCCCAAATGTCCAGGAGCCATGTGAAGACTTATGGAGGCGAGGTTGATCCGGTAGCTCTTACCGAGTGGTTCAGAGAGATGGAAAAGAGCTTTACCATGTATTCGGTGGGTAGAGAGGATAGAGTGCGGCTAGCCACTCACTTTCTGAGCCTTGAGGCCGATAGGTGGTGGGCGTTGACCGGACCGACTTTCACTCTTGATCCTTTGTTCGATTGGGAGGCTTTTAAGGATAAGCTCGAGACGAGGTTTTATCCTAAAGAGCTCAGATCACAGCGACTCAAAGAATTCATGGATTTGAAGCAAGGCAAGATGTCAGTTCAGGAGTTTACAGACCGATTCAACCAACTTGCTCATTTCGCATCGAGGTTTGTCAGAGATGAGGCTGAGAGAGTCTACTTTTACCGTGGGAAGCTAGGACCGCGCATCGAGAGCATGGTTCGTCGTGACTCGACTTCTTTTGTGGAGGTATATGATGATGCTATTTGGGCCGAGAGTTCCATTCGTGCCATAGATGCTGAGACCCGAGCTGCTACTTCTAGTGTGACTCATCACCAGAGATCAGTGTACCAGGGGAAGAGACCGTTTGTTCCTTCTACTTCTTCGCCTTCTTCTCAGAAGAAGCGGTTTGAGAGGTTCTCTGCTCCGGTTACTAAGACCATTGTTCACACCGACACAGCTGCTAGTGTTTGCCACCGTTGTGGTAAACCTTCTCATCCGGGTTTTGACTGTTTCAAGAATGCTTTCAAGTGCTACACTTGCAATGGATTTGGGCATAAGTCTTATGAGTGTCCTGAGAGGAACACCGCACTTGGCAAGGCTGCCACTGCTGCTGCAGCGACTAAGGGAGGAAAGCCGAAAGGGAAGATTTTTGTGATGACTAGGGCTGAGGCTGAGGCTCATCCAGACATTGTTGCCGGTATCTTCTCTGTTCTTGGTGCTGAGTGCCTTATTTTGTTCGATACTAGAGCTTCTCTTTCATTTATATCGACTCAGTTCGCCGACCGTTTAGCTCTTGAGTCTTCATTGGTTGAGGAGACTTCCATTTCCTTACCTTCTGGAGACGTGTTTTCCTGCTCTTCGTCCCATAGGGATGTTCCTATTATTATTGGTCAAGCCACATTTCCAGCGGACTTACTGAGATTTCCTCTCGAGGAGTTTGACATTATCCTCGGTATGGATTGGTTATCGCGATACCATGCTCGTTTCAAGTGTCGCGACCAGAAAATCTGCTTGAGGAGTTCTTCAGGAGTTCTTGTTTCCTATAGGGGAACTCGCCCTAAAAGGGGTGTTCGTGTTATCTCTTCGATGAAAGCATCTCATCTTCTTAGGAAGGGTTGCCAAGCCTTCCTGTGTGTTGTTACAGCTGCTAAGGCATCGCTACCGAAGCTTGAGGGTGTAGCCATTGTTCGTGAGTACCCAGATGTTTTTTCAGATGACTGGGATACCGCCAGAGAGAGGCGTGGAGTTTACCATTGAGCTTGTTCCAGGTACCGGACCGATTTCCAAAGCTCCTTACCGTATGGCTCCACCAGAGTTGAAGGAATTGAAGCAACAGTTGGAAGAGATGATCGAGAAAGGATTCATTAGACCGAGTGCTTCTCCGTGGGGTGCTCCAGTTTTGTTCGTAAAGAAGAAAGATGGTTCCATGAGACTTTGCATTGACTATAGAGAGTTGAACCGAGTGACCGTGAAGAATAGATATCCTTTGCCTAGGATAGACGATTTGTTTGATCAGTTGAGAGGTGCTTCTAGGTTTTCTAAGGTTGATCTTCGATCGGGTTATCATCAGATTCCAGTGAGAGAGGCTGATATTGCGAAGACTGCTTTTCGTACCAGATATGGGCATTTTGAGTTCGTGGTTATGCCTTTTGGGTTGACTAATGCACCTGCTATTTTTATGGATCAGATGAACCGCACCTTTAGTGAGTACCTTGACACTTGTGTTGTGGTGTTTATTGATGATATCCTCATTTACTCTAAGACCGATGAGGAGCATGCTGAGCATCTTAGATTGATTCTTGGGATTTTACGTCGACAGAAGTGGTTCGCGAAGTTCTCTAAGTGTGAGTTTTGGCTTTCTAAGGTTGCATTTCTTGGACATGTGATATCTAGTGAGGGAGTTATGGTTGATCCCGCGAAGATTGAGGCTGTTGTTGATTGGGAGAGTCCCAAAGATGTTGGAGAGATCCGTAGTTTCCTTGGATTGGCTGGTTATTATCGTCGATTTGTTGAGAATTTCTCTAGATTAGCTCGTCCGATGACTCAGTTATTGAAGAAGGAAGCTAAATTTGTGTGGACCGACAAGTGTGAGAGTTCTTTCCAGGAATTGAAGACTAGGTTGACTTCCGCCCCCGTACTTGCTTTGCCAGAGATTGGTGTTGACTTTGATGTCTATTGTGATGCTTCGATGTTAGGACTTGGATGTGTGTTGATGCAGAGTGGTACGGTGATAGCTTACTCATCTAGACAGTTGAGAGTTCACGAGGTGAACTATCCTACACATGATCTTGAGTTAGCTGCAGTTGTTCATGCCTTGAAGATGTGGCGTCATTACTTGATTGGATCTCATTGTCGCATTTTCACGGATCACAAGTCTTAACTCTTAAGTACATTTTCACACAGAAAGACCTTAATATGCGACAGAGACGTTGGCTAGAGTTGGTTAAGGATTACGACATTGAGTTATTGTATCATGAGGGAAAAGCCAATGTAGTTGCTGATGCGCTTAGCCGCAAGACTTCTCATTCGATGAGTACTATGCGAGTATTGCCCGATGAGTTGTGTTCCGAGTTCCGGAAGTTGAGATTAGAGATGGTGAGTAGTGGTTTTGATTGGTTAGCTGCTATGACTGCCGAACCGTCCTTATATTGGGAGATTCGCCAGAGTTTACCTTCAGATGCTGATTTCAAGAAGTTCGAGGCTAAGATTTCGAGTGGTGTTGCACCTGACTTAGTGATTGATGCTGATGGTTTCCTTAGGTTTCGTGGTAGGATGTATGTTCCCGATGTGCCGGATTTGAGGAAGAGAGTTCTTGATGAGGCTCACTTGACACCGTATTCAGTTCATCCAGGAGGAGAGAAGATGCACAAGGATTTGAGGCTTATGTTTTGGTGGCCTGGAATGAAGAAAGAGATCTTAGATTATGTGAGTAGGTGCTTGACTTGTCAACAAGTCAAGATAGAGCATAGGAGGCCAGCTGGTTTGCTACAGCCGCTTCCCGTTCCTCAGTGGAAGTGGGAGTGTATATCGATGGACTTCGTGACAGCATTGCCTAAGACTGTGGGAGGCAAGGATGCGATTTGGGTTATTGTTGATAGGCTAACTAAGTGTGCCAGATTTGTGCCTATCAGAGAGACATGGGATATGGACCGTTTAGCCAAGGCTTATATTGCTGAGATAGTCCGTTATCATGGTGTCCCGAGAGAGATCGTTTCAAATCATGATCCTCGTTTTTGCTCCAGATTCTGGAAGGCTTTACAGGAGGCTATGGGTAGCCGTTTGTTGATGAGCACCGCATTTCATGCCGCGACCGATGGTCAGTCCGAGAGGACTATTCAGACACTAGAGGACTTGCTCCGCGCTTGTGCCCTCGATTTTCAGAGTTCTTGGGAGCAGTGTCTACCGTTAGTTGAGTTTTCTTACAACAACAGTTACCATTCATCTATTGGTATGGCTCCGTACGAGGCTCTTTATGGTAGGAAGTGCCGTAGTCCGATTTGTTGGGATCAGGCGAGTGACGTGCACGACCTAGGACCGGACCAGTTGGCTGTTACGATTGATCAGGTTCAGCTTATCAGAGGTAGGATGAAGGCCGCACAGGATCGGCAGAAATCCTATGCTGATGTTCGCCGTAGACCGCTAGAGTTTGAGGTGGGTGACAGAGTCTTCTTGAGAGTTTCACCGATGAAGGGCGTTAAGAGGTTTGGAGTTAAGGGCAAGCTGAGTCCTAAATATATTGGGCCTTTTGAGATCGTGAAGAGGATTGGTGCTGCTGCTTATCGTTTGGACTTGCCTCCTAGTTTGGGTAAGGTTCATAGTGTCTTTCATGTTTCTCAGCTCCGTAAGTATGTTAGTGACCCGAGTCATGTTCTGCCTAGAGAGATCGAGAACTTAGAGCCGAGTCTTGCTTTCGAGGAGCGTCCCGTGAAGATCCTAGACCGTCAGGATAGGAAGCTTAGGAGCAAGGTGGTGCCGCTAGTGAAGATCCTTTGGCGTTGCGGTGATGTTGAGGAGCAGACGTGGGAGACCGAGGCATCGATGCGTATCGCGCATCCTTCTCTTTTCGATTGAGGTAGAGTTAGTTAGAATTTATCTTCGTTCAAGTTTCGAGGACGAAACGTTTTGAAGTTGGGGTGATTGTAACATCCTGTATTTTCGTAAAATCTATTTTAAGCGTTTTAAATTATTTTAAGTAATAAAATAATATTTTAATAATTTATTGTGAAAGATTTTAATTTAATTAGTAAGATCCGTCTTAAGAACCTTAAATCCTTAAGACGAATACAAACTTGGTAAACTTAAGTTCCAACTTAAATATCCGTTCAAGTATCCTAACCCGTTTCATTTGATACGGAAAGGACACTTACTTAAACCCCTAAATCACATATGTCGACATTTATTCATCTTCTTCAAACATTTACACTGTAAACAAACTTCTCTTAAAACCTCCATTTTATTCATCTTCTTTTGATCATTTCTTCATCATCCGTTCATCAAATCGAGGTAACAATAACATTTTCGGAATCCTCATCGAATTTTTAAGCCATCTATCACTTACGTTTTTCAATTCCTTCATTTCGAAATTTGGCCTGTTTTCCCTAAATTCCGTTTTTCTGTCCTTAAACCCGTTTTTCGTGCTTGTAGGTGAAGGATTGGAGAACCCGGGCATTGATAGCTTCGTGGTAGAGGAGGATCTTTAAGCCGGAGTGCATTTAAGGTGACGATAATGAGAAACTCGGCCTTATTGTGAATATTAGCAAGTTTTGATGTGTTCTTCTATTTGTTTCTGATTTTGTTAATGTATAATGATCAATGGACTTAGTATCATGTTTAGGATTGTTCTTATGTGAAGAATTCATGCCTTGTGATGTTGTTATATGTTCTTAAGCTTATTTTCAGTTTTCACAAAGTTAAGACGGATACATTGATTTAATCGTTTGAGGATTGTTATGGGATTTGTTTGCTGTTAGTTAGTAGTATTGGATGATTGGAAATGTTGGGTAAACTTTACTTGTAACAATTTTGAAGAATTGGTGTCGATTTGTGATGTTTTCGCATAGGCTGGAAAGTGCGAAAATCGTATCAGGCTCTCTGAGCCGGTCAACCGACCGGCCGCCGGTCGACCGGCTGGGAGCGCTTCTATTGGGTTTTGCGAATTTTTTGTAGGAATTGGGCTTGGGACTGCCAGCCTGCCGACCGGCTGGTGGTCTCTTTGTGTTGTTTTGTGTTTTTGCGAGAACATAAGTAAAGGGGAGCCCAGCCGGCAGACCGGCCGCCTGCCAGCCGGCTGGGAGTACATTTGGGGTGGGTTGCGAATTTGCGAAGGCTAGGAACTTGGGTTCCCAGCCGGCCGACCGGCTGCCTGCCGACCGGCTGGGAGTCCTTTGTGTTGTGTTGTTTTTGTCAAAGAGAGAAAGGCTGAGAGGACCACCAGTCGGCCGACCGGCTGCCTGCCGACCGGCTGGGGCCCCTGTAGGCTGTTTTCGATTTTGATTCATTCGTAACTTTCAAACGGTTAATCGGTTTTGATTGAAACTCGTTTTGTGTACCTTTGATATGTGTTTGAGGTCCCCGGAGGATGGGCGACACTATATTGGGTTCGGGAATGGAGAGAGGATAGAGACCCCCCCGGTCGGGTAACCGAAAGGGAAACCGGCTCTCCCTCAACTTAGTTCCCGGGATCAATTAAGTGTTGATTAGAAGTTAAGAAAAATAGAACTATAGTTTAGTTCATAGACGTGAGTTGTTTGTCATATATGGGGATATGCCTTAAGCTGGCCTCTGAGCCCTATATGTGTATGTTTGTCGTGTCTGGACATGCCTTAAGTTGGCCTCTGAGTCCAGACATGTTTGATTGTGACCGCGTTGGAACATGCCTTAAGTTGGCCTCTGAGTCTGACGAGTAGAGCAGCTGCACAACGGGATAGCTAAGGAACTGACACCTTGCCCGGAGTGCAGATGTTTGGTGCTAGGACATGCCTTAAGCTGGCCTCTGAGTCTAGTACCTTGTGATGTGGTGAAGGGACATGCCTTAAGCTGGCCTCTGAGTCCTTTACTTTTGGATGCTAGTCTATGCCTTAAGTTGGCCGCTGAGTCTAGTGTCTTGCTGATTGGCGGGTCCATGCCTTAAGTTGGCCTCTGAGTCCTTGCTTGCTGAATGTTTTGGTGTTTAGGTTATGTCTTAAGTTGACCGCTGAACCTTTACACTTGCTGATTGATTAGTATTAGGTTATGTCTTAAGTTGACCGCTGAACCTTTTACTCGCTGAATTTATCTGCTTGCCTTGAGTTGGTACGTGTCAGATATAGATATTGATAATGATGGGTAAATGAATGTTTGTTTGAGTTATGGTTTGATCATCTAAGGCATTGGATGACTCTTAGTTCGGTTTCATAAATAGTTGGATTGAAAGACCCCCCGACTGGGTAACCAGTAGGGAAACCGACTCTCCTTCCTAACGGTTTATGAAGTTGGTTGAGAGCCGTGCACTAGAGTTTGCATGATAGTATGAGATCAGTTGATGAGATGTTTATGCTTTACATGTTGATATATGTTGAAGTATTCTGTATTGCTTTATGTGTTACGTGTTGTCACAAAAGGTGGCTAGGAGAACTCTAGTCACTCCCCACTGATTGTGGCGTACATGTTTTCATGTATGTAGGTACATGCAGGTTGGAGCGGGGTTCACGAGAGGGCTAGCGAGTGATGATCCTTCATCATATGACTTACACTTTTATCGCCTAGCTAGACTCTTAGTCTTTTGATACAGTTGTTTTGGTGCCTGTAGGGATGTTCCATCCCAGGCTGATGTATATGTATTTGGTTTTCAGTACTTAGAACTGTTACCTATCTATTTCTGTTTATATCAGTTTCAGTTTCCGTTTCAGTTAAGACTTCTCGCATGTTGTTTATGTTTAAAAAGTTTTAAATTCCGCTGCATTTTTTGTACTTTGTGTGTTTTAAATTTCTGCTTTCGCGAGGGGTATTAAAGTCATCATCATCATCGTCCTCCTCCTCATCATCATCGTCATCAGCAGGAACATCCTCAACGTCATCCTTCATTATGTAGAACCGCTCCATATCATCGACCAAGCGTCGCACGTACCGCCATTTCTGGTCGGGGGGATGACTATAAATCTGCGAGAAATGACGATTAAGAGCTCGGCCAACCTCCGGCTCCTCGGTGAAAGGGGGTGAGCGCATCTGAACACGACGTGCAGGGGGTAGAAGTATGGGTGAGAAATCTTCTTGTACCAACTCATGTACCGTGGATCACACTGAAACGACATCAAAGCCCGATCATGACGCTGTCTCAACGGAACCTCAGCCTCTCTCAAACCTCAATCCAAATCAGCAGCATCACCGTACGACAGCTTGTAACCCTGAGCCGGCTTCGCCGGACGAATCTCGGCAGCTGGGACCCGCATAGGGTTCGGGTGATCCTGAACATAGCCAAACTGATGGAGACACCTATCAGGTTGGTACGGCTCCACTATATCCATAAACCTAATCACCCCCGAGTAGAGCGTACTACGACAACCCTTGTATGGGCTAACACCGTAAGGGAGCCACGTCACCTACTCCGCCCTCAGCCCGTCCAATCTCTGCCTGTACTGCTCCAACAACCCCTCATCTCCCCTAAACTTAGGAACTCGTGACCAAGCCTCGACAAGTGGTCGTCCCTCAACATAATATCCCGAGTGAGGCCTGAACGCCTGAAAATACTCGTATATCCAAGCCTGGAGCAACGGCAGACAACCGCTAACCCCAGCTGCCTCCCTACGCGTAGCCATCCCCAACTGTCGGTACAGGTACGCCAATGTCGCGGCCCCCCAAGCATAACCGCCTATATCATCTAAATCATAAAACAGCGGCAACATACGAGCGACAACCCGATCGCTAGACTTGTCGGTGAACAAAGTCTGTCCAACCAACAACATCATGTACGCCCGTAGGGAGTCCTGCTGGCTCCCCTTCTTCGCAACATCCATCAGCTTCCTTACCAAAATCCCCCCACCCATGTAAAGGGGTGCAGTCATGGCCGCCACGTCGATGCCAAACAAGGCTGCGAACTTCCCCTTCAGACCAATCTCCCCCCTCGTATGACCCTCGTCCATAACCCTAGCGTCATCCACCCGTATGCCGAGGATCATGTGAACGTCGTGCAACAGTATCGTAATCTCACCAAAAGGCATGTGGAAAGTGTTGGTGTCCGGCTGCCACCTCTCGACGAACGCACTGATAAGGTTCTTATTCAACCCGGTGGTCAAAGAGGTCCTAAGATGATCAAGCCCGGTCTCGCCAACTCTATCCATAACCGAAGAGCGGATCCTCAGCTTACTCATCTTCTCCATAGCGTCCGGCCTCTCGTAACACGTGATCCACTGTCTCGCGCTCCCCTCATCCGTCCAACTACTGCGAGCTACGTGGCCACCGAAACTACGTAGGGCAGTAAGTACAGACGGGCCCCCCCCTCAACCGGACCTTGTAGACGCCAGGAAAAATCTGGAGTCTTCTTCCTCTCCCCCGTGCTACTAGAGGCACCCTCCACAAATGGCCTATATCGGCCGCTACCATCACGTACGATCACCTTAACTGGTCGATCGGCTGCCCCCTCATTCCAAAAACTGGGAGTCGTGCTCCTCCTCCTCCTCAACCTCGTCATCATCATCATCATCCTCCTCCTGTCTCCCGACCCTAAACTGCTCCACCTCCTCGTCCTCCGAACTACTAACTCGGTCCCTAAAAAAAGCTCTCGATAGCTGAAGCTCGTCCTCGGGAGTACGGTCGGGAAACCTTATTAGGAGACCCTTTCCCCTACCCCTAGCTCCCCTACCAGGCCGTGGCGCTGCTGCTGGTTGTGATGCTATCGGGACACGACGCTTAGACCCTGTCACTCTTCGGCCTACGGTACGGCCAATTGCAGGCATGATATCATCCTCATTGTAAGACATCTGCATTTACGAGATTACAATAACGTTAAATTAATATAATTAAACAAATTGTCATAAAAAACTAAAATAATAAAAAATAAAGTATAAAATACACAAAATTATCAAAATTAAACAAATTTTCATTAAAACCTAAAATAATTCAAAATAAAATCAGAATTAAATAAAATTAACAACTTGTTATACAATTAAATACAAAATTAATATCTTTTAATGAAAAAATAATAAAATTTTAACTATTAAAATTGAAAATAACGGTTAAAACGGAAAAAAAAAAAAAACCCGAACCATGAGGGACATCCCATTCCCACGTCCCAACCACCCCTAAACGTGTGGTTCACACGTCCCGACCCCCCTAGACGTGTAGTTCACACGTCCCGACCCCCCTAGACGTGTAGTCCACACGTCCCAACCCCCCTAGATGTGTAGTTCACACGTCCCGACCACCCCTAGACGTGTTGTTCACACGTCCCAACCCCCAAAAGACATCCCTTTCCCACGTCCCTACCCACCCACGCCACCCCATTCCCACGTCCTAACCCCCCTAGCCGTGTAGTTCACACGTCCCACCCCCACTAGCCGTGTAAACCACAACTCCGACACCTACCAAAATCGTGTTTTTCCTTTCCTTTCATTCTAATCCTACACTTCTAACAACAACAACAATACTACTAACAACAACAATAACAATAACAATAACAACAACAACAATGACAATAACAACTAACAAATAACAATAACAAATAACAAAAACAACAAAGACAACCAATAAACTAACCAAATTAACAATAAGAACAACAACAACAACAACATTAATTAAAACTAAAACTAAAACTAAAACTAAAACTAAATCTAAATTAATTTAAAAAAACAACTAACCTTGGTATTTTCGGTCGTGTTGGTGGCGGTGGTGGCTGTCCTCGGCGGTGACAGTTCTCGGCGGTGGCGGTGCTCGGCGGTCACGTGTGGTGTGGTGGTGGTGTGGTGTGTTCTCGGTTGAGGGATGGAGGAAGCTAAGGGAAGGTGTTTTTAGTTTTTGAATTTTGAAGGAGAAAGTGTGTGTAAGGGTAGAGTTGTCTTTTGTTTAAAAAACGTCGACGATTTTTCGCAAAACGTCGACGACCTTTCGCGATTGGGATAAGAAAAAGGAAAGAAAAAGGAGGGGGAAAGTGAAACACAGCGAAAGCTCTATACGCAGAAACACAAGCAACAATAACACCGACAGACGTCGACAGACGCCGGCAATGCAACCTAGAAATCTGATGGACACCGATACCCAGAAATCCGATTGATGCCCACAACCCAGAGAGCCGACCCCCACAGTTAACCTCCGTACATCCAAAACTAATGTCAACCACTGTGTCATCCACCACCCACACCCGTAATTAACATTAACTCTAAATATAATTTCAATAAATATAAACGTAATATTTGCAGTAAAACGTATTAATAATCGTTAATAAATAATATTAATTCAGTAATTGGAGAATTGTAATCCTAGATTTCGACGAAATCTTTCATAAAATGGATACTTTTAATAAAAAATTTAAAGCTTTCCTATAAATTTAAAGTTTCTAACTCAAATAATTGATGACCTTTCAGATAACATTCTATATGTTGAGATGTCTTTTCAAAACGCATATATTCATTTTAAACTTAATAAATATATACCATTCTTTAATTAAACAGGTACTCCGTATTAGTTTAAAGCTTCCATATAAATGCATGGTTTAGAGTCATTTAATTTATGACCTTTCAAATAACATCCTATATTTCGACGAAATCTTTCATAAAATGGAAACTTTTAATAAAAAACTAGTTTTGTGACCCGTGAAATTCTCGGGATATTCAGTTTGTAATGTGATACTTTAGTGATTTGATATCATAATATACTACGATCCACTCAACTTAAGGTTTTGCAAGTTCTTATAGGTATATAAAGCCAATTAGTCTTTTGTACAACAATTTATCAGAAGTTAAAGTGATATATAGTAGATATTAAGACACCTCGCCAAAACTAAAGTAAATCAATATAAGCTAATATAATAATTAATAATATAGGTATTCATATAATCAAATTATACAATACTATATTAACAAACAAAAATCCCAAAATAGAGCACCCTCGCCAATTAGATATTAAAATTTCAACAACAATTATTAAAATAACATAACACACTCGATTAGAAATGTTATGAATTACAAAATTAATATATCATGATCCCCATAAAATTGAAGTTAATACAACAATAAATTGTGGAACTAAGAATTTTAAAGCATCAACTTGAACAACAATTGGATCATTAATGTCGAATACTGCGTCTGCTAAACAATCTTATACAAAACTGTGAATAGAATTATAGTAGAAAATATCAGTGACACATACATTTTACTAACGATAGAGATAAAAAAATGTTTTTTGTTTACAAGTTTGCCTTTTATCAAAAATATATAAACAATTGAGGATGCGTTTTATAGCGCTATTAAATATACTTTTTTTATTATTATCAAATTTAATATTGGCATAAAACAGATCAAGATTCAAGACTTTTGATCATCCTTTTTTCCATTATTATGAAGTTTAATATAAACATATAGGGAAAAATGTGATAAGATATGTAAAATGTTTGTTTTATTATTATTATTATTGTTATTATTATTTTACAAAACCCCCTTTGCATGAAAGTGGTTTAATAAGTTATTTTATATAATTAAAAATATGATATATGGTTCATAATACCATTATATTAATAGATAGATACTAGCGGCTTTATAATCCAAATTATTAGACTTTTTATTACTACATATAGGACTTTTTTAGCTACTATATTTATGCTTAATGAAGAATTAGATGGAGAAATTGTAAGATTTAAATGATGAGAGTAAATTCGTAATTTATTTTTATAATTTAAATGAGGATCGTATGGTTTCCACCAAAAATATGCTAGTAAACCTTATAAAGAGTTTTAATAAATAGCTCTAAATAATTTTAATATTAACCAATATAAATTAATACAATTTAATTATGATATTCCTATGTGGCAAAAAATTAAATATTGTTAAGTTGCCTTTTAATTATATAGTATAAATAAATATAGATAGAAGAATACTAATCAATTTATTAACATATTATATTAAAAAAATAAATTAAATAGGAAAAACTTTTAATTAATTTAATTTGGTGGTTGTTAACTATTATGAAGAGTTTTACACTATTTAATATTATTTAATTAGATAGGAAAAGTGTCAATAAAGAGGGTGGGTGTTAAGTAATATGAAAAGTTTAATTAATTATTAACATGTTTTACTACAAAATATTAAATTAAAATGTTAATTTTAATTATGAATTATGAAATTATTTAACATGTTTTATTACAAAAAAGTTTTAATTAAAATAACATTTTAAATTATGAAATTTTGATATAAATTTGTAAGAGTTATATAAATTATAGAGAAAATATATATTTAATAATAATAATATCCGTTAATATAATAAATAAGTGAATTAAATTAATTTATAAATAAATAATTTAGATCAATGTCATGTAATAATAAATTGTTAATCTATGTCACATAAATTTTCCATGTCACATTAAAATTATGTCACGTCACAATTAAATATGTTATGTCACATTAAAACCTTTTTAATTAAATTTTATAAATCAAATATGTCATGTCACAACTCCAGTTTTATTCTATGAGAAATGAAAATGATTTATAAGAAAACAATAAATTTCAAATAAAACATACATTTGAAAGTTCATGAAATACTAATTTTTTTTGCTAGGATATAATATTGAGTGGTTGTTTAAGCAATTCTACTTCTTTCGTCGTATAGTCTTGTTTATCTCATGCACCATCCCTACAAAAAAAATATTGAGTATTAATAATGGACAAATTGGTGGAATTTGATTCATATGTAATATTAGCCTTATCTTTATTTATTTAAGTTTTCCCTTAAATAATGAAAGAAAGACGACATTGAGTTAAAAAGAATATAAGTATATTTACCTTTAAATAGATAGGAGAACACCACAAATCTTGATAGCTCCTGCATGAGAGCAAAACAACACTTAAAATAGTAAATTTAAAAATAAATAAATAATTAATTAATTTAAAACCTTAATACAATTACCGTACCTTAATATACTTATCTTGATTTTGACACAATCATAAGAAAAATTATTGACACACACAATTCTGTTGACGATGGGTGTAAAAAATATATTGGTGAATTTTGGCTCACAAATGTTGTCTTCCCTCAAAAATTTATAGCCAATTGTTCATGTGCTTTATGACTTTTGATCATCTTTTTATATTATTATCAAATTTAATATATACATTAATATGTAGTAAAGTGTTATGATTTTTGAGCATTATTTTTCATTATTAATTAGCAAATTTAATTTATACATAAATATGGATCAAGAAAACATGAAATGTGAAAGATTTGCTTTAATATACATAAATATGTAGTATAATTTTATTACTTTTGAGCATTATATTTCATTACTAATAAGTTATAAAATTAAAGATTCTAAATTTTTATTTGAAGTTTAAGTATGTTATTATAGTTTTAAAAATTAAAAAGGCTAATATTTAATGTTTAAGTATGTAATTTTTTTATTTTTTTTGCAAGAAAGTATTTCCCATATATTCCTTCAAAAAAGAGGATTACATGAGTTTCACTTACAAATTTTAAGTATGTTATTATTTGCCCTTAATATTTACAAATTTTTATTTTTTATAAACGGCGTAGAAATTAGAATTATATGTATTTATTTGTTGCTTAAAATATTCTAACAATAAACATCTATATTTTAAATTTAATAGGTTGTTTGATTTTTAATTGTTATTTAATTAATCTATAATTTAAAAATGCCAAAGGTTAATGTTTGTTATGTTATTTACATTTTTAATATTTTTCTTCTTTGTTCTTTTTAAATAAAAAAAATGATGTGGCTCCATATCATGCGTAATAAGTAACATGACTTTTTGTTAATGATAGGTGACTTTGTCCACGTGCCATTTTATATTACCCTTTTAATAATATTGTATAAATACAAATAACTTGATGTGAATAGAAAGATAAGAAAGATTAATGACACATATAATTCTAGTAACGATAAAAATAACAAAAAAATTGCTTATAAATTTTACCTTCCAACAAAAAATATATAAATAGTCGAGGATGCGTTTTATGACTTGTGAGCATCCTCTTTTTAAATATTATCAAATTTAATATAGGCATAAATATCAATCAAGATTCATTACTTTTGAGCATTATATTGATATTATTGTGAAATTTAATATGGTTATGAATATGGGCCAATGAGAAATGGAATGCATAAGGTTTGTTTACCCATTGTTATATTATATTTATTTTTACAAAATCGACTTTATATATATGGGAGTGGTTTCAGATATTATGTTATGAAATTAAAATATGACTTGTGGATGATAATTATAGTTTGACTTGCCCTTTAATTAGATTTATAGATAAAATAATTGTTAACTTTTTTTATTTTTTCTACAAAATCCACTTTACATGAGATTAATTTAAGATTTTATCTTATGAAATTAAAATATGACATGTGAGTAACATGTGGATGATAACAAAAAGTTTGGCTTGCATTTTAATTAGATATATAGATAAATTTATATCTATAAATTTTTCTCATTACTATGAAATTTAATATAGACATACATATGCAGTAGCAAAGAGAAATAAAATTTAAAAAAGTTTCTTAATTATTATTACTATTATTTTATTCCTTTTTCAAAATATATACTTTGCATGAGAGTGGTTTAAGAAGTTATCTTATGAAATAAAAATTACGATATGTGAATGATGGTAAATAGTTTAACTTATTTTTTAATTATATATTTATAGAGTCAATTATTATTAAATTTATGTTATATTTTCAATTTGATTAAATAATCCAGGAAAAAGGAATATAAATGAATGAGGTGTGAAATTGTCATATGGAATGAAATGGATCTTCTAAACTAACCTTTTATTTGACAGTATAAATAATTAAATTAAATAATCAATTAAATTAAAATTAATGGGTATGAAATGTCATATGGAATACAATTAAATGTTAAGAGATGGAATTAAATTAAATACTCTAATAATAATATAATATCCTTTAATTTTATAAATAAGTGAGTTAAATTAAGTTAATTAAATTAATTTATAAATAAATAATTTAAATGATGGTCGTTTAATAATAAATTGATAATCCATGCCACATTAATTTGCCATGTCACATTAAAGTTATGCCATGTCACATTTAAATATGCCACGTCACATTTAAAATTAGCCATGTCACATTATTTTAGGTACCCTTTTAATAAGATTTTATAGATCTTAAAGCTCTCCTATAAGACAAATTCTCAATGAAGACGGACACTATCCGTCATAAGCTGAAGACGGATAATGCTCCTCTCACATAAGGCAAGTAGCAATATCCATAAGATGCTCCATTTTTTCCACTTGCATGTCCACTTGCTTTATTGTGAGAGTAAAATATCCGTCTTCAACTTGTGATGGATATATCTGTCACAAGCAAGACTCATTGTTCCTATAAATGCAAAGTTTCAAACTCAAATACGTAATGACCTTTCAGATAGCATTCTATATGATGAGTAGGTCTTTTTAAAATGCATATATTCATCTTAAGTTTAAGACATATGTATCCATCTTAAATTGAACCTGTATTAGTTTAAAATTTCCTTATATATGCAAAGTTTAGACTCATTTAATTAAGAGTAAATCAGATTTTACTCCCTTTTAAAACCAAAATTTTTAAAATTACCCCCTTTCAAACTTTTTCCCTAAAATTACTCCCTTAAATTGCATTTTTTTTGCTAAAATTACTCCCTTAAGTTGCATTTTTTGCTAAAATTACTCCCTTAAAATGCATTTTTTCCTAAAATTGCTTCAAAAAACCGATTTGAGTTGATTTAGTTCCTCTGTGTTTTAAAACCCCCTACATTTTTCAACATATTTATACCTTCCAAAGTATAGATTTGGCAAGCCACAAATGGAATATGTTCAAAAATAGACGAAATAATTCACTAAAAGTGGAGTTTGGAGCAATTTTAGTAAAAAATGCAACTTAAAAAATTTTGGGAAAAAAATTTCAAAAGGGAATAATTTTCAAATTTTTGATTTTAAAAGGGAGTAAAATCTATTTTTCTCTTTAATTAATGACATTTCAAATGATATTCAAGATTTCGAATAGGTATTTCTTATGATGGATATATCTGTAAAAAGAAGTAAAACGAGTTAATAAGCACCCATTTACTTTCCTTTTAGGTAATCCTTTTCCTTTCCCCCTCTTACCCTTTCTTATTTCCTTTCCCTTTCCCTTTCTCTAACCAAACGCCCCCTTAGATGAGACAAACACATTTTGCTAATTTTAGTAACTTAATTAATGTATTTTATTTACGTCTTATATGTAATACTTGACTCGCTTTTATATAATCCGTCATAAATGAAAATGTGTGCTACATTTCTAGAAGTATTTACACATCGGTGGAAGAATACGACCCATAACGCAACCCATTTAAAGATATCTAAAGGGCCCTGATTTTCGCAGTATACGTTTTACTCAATATAGTACACTGTTGATAATTTTACCTACTCATTTTACTTTTCATTTTCTCTCTTCAATCTCCCTCTAATGTTTTTTCTTTAATATCAAATTATCAATTAATATGAAAACGTACTGCGAAAATCTCTATATTCTTCTAATTATCAATTCATATCAACTTCAGCGACCATCAAAACCCGAACGCTAATTATCGATCAAACTATTTTATCACTGTCAAAATTCCTGATAATCAAAGGTGCGCTACCTTTTATTCTCTTATTCCTAAAACTCAAGCTAATACTTATGTTTCCATCATCAATCTTTTGCCTTTTATTCTCATGTCGTTATTCACATAATAAAATGATGGTGAATACCTAAACATTTGTTTGGAAAATTTTCCAAACTAACGTTGTCCTGTGTGACAAAATTAATTATATGGATTTTTTTTTTGAGAAACTCAAATTATTATTTGTACGTACTACATTGAACACATACAACATAGTACTTACAACATTGGATTTTTGAAAAAAAATGGTACTACTTTGAGAAAAGCGAAAAAGCCCCAAATTGATGAAGATAATGGTATGTCAATATTACGTACCAAATATTTAGTACTAAACAAACTCTCGCTGGAGACTCACCCTCACCGATGGCTCAGCCTCGTCGACACCAATAAACTCACCATAAAACATCTTAATTAAGTTACACCCTAAACCCTAAATAAAAAGAAACTATATTATAAAAATAATAATCAAATTAATAAGTAATACTAGGAAGAATGAAGAGAGAATTAGGTTTATTATTTTTCTTGAGAATGATAAACAAATGGAAAGTTTGGTGCAAAAAGTATTGTATTGAATAAAAAACGCACTGCGAAAATAAATTATGATTTTAAAATTTTGTAATGTTCCTAATTTTCCATCACTTAATTGTCGATGTATTTATTATTTAAAAATATTACTTGTTATGTATTTATACGTTGTGTTACTTTTCCGTCAAATATTTCGATTATATAATAAATATTTTATATAATAATGTCTTTTACAGATTATATTATATTCGATTGTATAAAAATTTCCCCCTTCATAATTTGTTTACTTCTTTTCATGCATTTTTATTAGATGTACAATTAACACAGATGGAGGTTTCTATTTTGGTACAATTTTTACAGATGATATTTTATTAGTATAATATTGCAGGGTTTTTTTTTATCTGTATAGGTTAATAATTTGTAATTAGAAGCAATAGTTTGTAAATATTTGTAATTTGTTATTATTTGTTATTTGTTATAACTTGTAATTTATATTAGTAGATTTGTAATTATGGCAGCTTATTTTATCTTATCTTATGTAAATATAAATAAACATGAATACTGTGCGTCAATTTCTTAATCAGAAGAATAAAATTGCAATTAATTCCGGAGTAGTTAGTGGGTCCTGAAATTATGTAGATCTAACCGTCGTTTGAAAAGTCAACATTGAACCACAGAGCGCCACATATGCTATGTGGTTGTTGCTTTAATAAATAATACGTAGGATTTATATAAGGGAGCAATACATTAATGATATTAGATTATTAGTATTGATCCGATATACGATTATAACTTTTGAACTTTTTTTTAAAAATAATTTCGGGTCGGACCGGGATAAAACTTGGGTCTTTAGGTTAGCCCAAACTCGGCCTATATTTATATCGAGATTTTTTTGGGTCGGGCCACGGGCTTTTGGGCTAAATTTCCAGGCCCAAACTTGAGAAAAATTCGGAGTGGGCCGAGCCGGGCGGCCTAGGCCATCTAATCAGTGTTACCATAACGGGAGTAGGAGTTTAAAACTCGTATGGGGTTTGAAACTCCCCCATTTTGCAAAAATGGGGTAACCAAACAACCATAAAAAATCACAATGGGATTTTAAAACTTCCATTAATTACGTGGACAACCAAAGGATGCCTAAGTTTTGGGTGCTGATTTTCACAGTACAAATTTTAATTTTTGTAGTACATTATTGACATTTATACCCCACTCATTTCCTCCTCTATTACCATGGCATAGTTGGTAGAGGTAAGGAAGAGTTCAATCCTTGGTAGCAACACCCACAAGTTTACATTTCAATTGTGATTCAAACACAAGACCAAGACCTTAGATGAACTAACAAGTTCTAAATTATTTAACCACTTACTTGTATTGTTAAATTAAGTACTAACGTTACTTATATTAACAAAAACAAAAATTGTTTTCACATATATTTAGAATTTAAAGTAATTTAGAGAAGACACTATTTTTTGAAAATATATCTATAAGATTAAATTTTTTATTTTATTTTATGTGTATAATAATAAGTAATTTAGGAGGAAAAAATGTAAAAATGTTATTTTAGATGCTCATAAAAATGCGCGTTTGAAAAAAGTTTGTGCCCCGGCTCTAATTTCCTAGGTCCGCCACTGCTCCCTACTCGGCCATTATCTTCCAATTTCATGTACTATATTGATAAATTATTTTGATAAACACGTGCCGCTATGTATTTACTTGCTAAATTTTCTTTTTACAAATACATATACTACATTGCTAATAGTGCATAAATAAAGCTTACGAATAAATGGAAAAAAAAATCCTAATACAAACAATTAGTCGTAGTTTTTGATAAGATTATATAGATGAGTGATAATTGCATAAGGAAATTATGTTATTGATAATTAGGTTTACATCATATATGGTGAGGTATTTACAATACCTCCCTATTAAACCTAACCCTAATGGGCATTAGCATCTTAAGGCCCTAATACCCTCCCGCAATCGTAAAGGCAGTTTTACGAAGTTTACGATTGGAGAAAGAAACAAAAACATAAGAGATACAAGAAAAACATAATCAATAAAAAAAAGTCTTCATCTCCTCATCTTGATCTTTCTTCAAAACATTTATCATCATCAAATTTCTTCATTTTCACAAGTTGGGTGGTAAGGGTGCGTATAGGACTCGCCAGACAAATTTTGGTGCGTAACTCGCCAGTTTTTTTAAGTGCGTAACTCGCTAATTTTTTTTTCAAGTGCGTAACTCGCCAGTTTTTTTTCATGCGTAACTCGCCAGTTTTTTTTCATGCGTAACTCGCCAGTTTTTTTTTGTGCGTAACTCGCCAGTTTTTTCATGCGTAACTCGCCAGTAAATTTAATATCACCTTGATTAAAGAAATTAGATTTTTTAGATTGTAATTGAATTGAAGATTAGAGGAAAAAAAATCTTTTTTTTTTGTGTTTAAAAAAAATAAAATAGATATTATCTTAAAATCCAGCCGGAGGGCACCATAGTTAATTAGTCCCTCCGGCAGGACAACGGAGTGTCGTTTTTAGACCTCAAGAGCGTGAGGCTCTGATACCATGTAAAGTTTAATGTTTGATATTGTATTATTGATAATTATGATTGTACATTGAGTAGCTATATATATTAGTAGAAGTCTGACAATATAAGAAGAGTACTAGGAATAGGAAACTATAGCTAACAATATGCATGATAATAGGAAAGCTAAAGTAGAGTCATAGGAGGACTCTAAATAGTCTCAACATAGCGAACCGTGGCCTAGGCAGAGGCTTTGTCAAGGCATTAGCAATGGGCACAACTCACGACCCGAAGAGAGCCAGTGCAACCTTCGAAGAGGAGTAGCCAGTGCAATAACCAAGTTGGAGAGGGGTGACCAGTGGCCACTAAGGCACAAGTTTAAGAGGGGTGGTCATGGTAGTGACCAAGTTGAATAGGGGTGGCCGTAAGGCACAAATTTTAAGGGGTGACCTCAAGAGCACGCAGTTTTTGTGGGGTGGTTCACAAGGATGCCAAAGTTTAGGGGTGATCATGATACTGACCAAGTTTAAGAGGGGTAGCCGTAAGGCAAAAATTTAAGGGGTGACCTTAAAGGCACACATTTTTTTTGTAGGGGTGGCTCACAAGGATGCCAGAGTTTTGGGGGGGGTCATTGCAATGACCAGGTTTAAGAGGGGTGGCCACAAGGACACAATTTTCTGAGGGTAGATGGAAGCGTCGTGACGAGGAGGGGTGTAAATAAGTGAAATAACAAATATTTGTGAGGAAAAAAAATTAAATAAAGTAGGACGAAATCCCGCCGGTGGATTCAGTACATTATCAACCCACCGGCAGGGTAGCAGCGGAAATTTGTTTATGCCTCAAGAACCGAGAGGCTCTAATACCATGATAAGATAAGGAAATTATGTTATTGATAATTAGGTTTACATCATATATGGTGAGCTATTTATATAAATATTACGTGTTTGATTTGTTTAGTTTTTGCTTTTCTGCTTTTTAATTTTTGTTGTTTTAGTTTTTTCTTTCCTTTTTATTAGTTTTTTTCCTTTTTTAAAATTTTGTTTTTAATTTTAATTAATTAATTAATTAATTATTACTTAATCGTAAACGGAGTAGGTGGTTGGTTTGTTAATCACTTGGTGTTTAAGGAGATGAAGGAAAAGAGAGAAAATCAATTGATTGAACGAAAAAAAGAAATGATAAGGACAATTTGTTAAAAATCATATGTGAAAAGTAAAATTCGTATGTAGAAAACAGTCTTTTTTTATGGAAGATAATAACCTAAAATAGCAATATTGAATATAAATATTTACATGCATCTTTAGGGCATGGATTAGGTGGGGAAAAAATTAACGATAACATGACACGTAGGGATGACAATGGATGAGATATGGATGGGTGGAGCCATATCCATATCCATATCCGTATCCATTTAATTTGTGGTCATCCATATCCCACTCTTATCCGTTTAATATTTTTTCTTCCATCCATATCCATATCCACCGGGTGAAGCGGGTGAAGTGGGCACTCGTTGGATATTTTCACGCTCATAAATTTAAAGGCGATATATAAAAAATGTACACCTAAGACGATAAAATTTAAAGCGTACCTTACTATACAATTCCATATTACATAGTAGTTTTTTGAGAAAATTGAACATAATTAATTTTTAATCCTGTTTACCGACTTACAATTTTATAACTTACAACTGCGAAATTAATTTACACAAGTTCTATCAAAATATTTATTAATACTTTTTAAGAAAAATAACTGTACTTATTAATTTCGGATATCCAGCGGGTGATAGACCATGATCCATACCCCACCCTAAATTCACCTATATCCATATCCCACCCTAAATTATAAAAAAAATCATCATTCATATCCCACAGGGTCAGGGTGAGACTGCCAACTCTTGTGACACGTGTCAAATTTAATGATAGCGTTTCTTCTTTTATGCAAACTAGTTTTAATTAAACCCGTGCAAAATTGCACGGATATCCTTTAAAAAAAATACATAAATATTATTAACAAAACATAAACGATATAATTGGGCGGAATTTTAGTATTAATTTTTGTAACTTTGCTGATAAAATTTTAGTCATTTGACGAAAAAAATCTGAACGGTAACTTTAAAATCGGAAAAAAAATTCTACTTCTCGTAAGTTTACTAAAACTCTTTTTTTATATAGAACTAAGACGTTTGCTATTATAAATTGTTCAAAAGTTTTCCAAAATTAATTTCTTGGAATTAAAATATTTTGTTCTATAATTTTTTAGTTCATTTGTAGTTATATTTTAGTATTTAAATTTTTTATTCTTATCAATTGATGTAATTATTATTAGTATTATTTTAATCAAAATCCTGCGATTTCTAAAATAACTTTAATATTTTCGTACGTACGAAATATAAAACGTAATTATTTACGTACTAACATAAACATAGCGGTTTTTCAGAAATTAAATTCATTTTCTTTGCTGCGGGGCCCACATTTACTTTGTTTCTATTTTAAAAAAAAAAACTAAATGTGATGAGGTGGCTTCACGAGGATGAGTTAAATATTTTGCTATTTATATAGATATGATTGCGACTTGACCCGACCTATATTATGCAAATGGACTCAACCCGATTAACCGTTTCATAAATCTTTGTTTTATAAATGGGCCCGTTAAGAAAGTTGAAGCTTAAAAAAGTTCCCGAAAACGGCGGATTTAATTATTCGCGATTTAGCGTATTGCAAGACCACCCCGTGATAATTCCCGTTCCCGATAGTAATTTCTCTTCCCCTTGTGTCTCATTCCCATTTGTTTGCCTCTCTTTGATTTAGGGTTTTTCGTGGGGTTTTTGATCCCAATTAATCCACCAAAAAACCCAGAAAATTTGTTGATACATTGCAGAAATGGATAGTAACAGTGGAATTGTGAAGAATATAAACTCAAAAAAGGAGCTTGATGATGTTGTTCAAAAGGGTATTCCCGTAATTCTGCATTTCTGGGCAACTTGGTGTGATGCCTCCAAACATATGGACCTTGTCTTCAATCATCTTTCAACTGATTTCCCTAATGCACTCTTCTTTAGGGTATGCTTTCTAGTGTTTTATGTAATTAAGGAAGTACTTGCTTGATTTGTCTTGCAAAATTTCACCTTTTATCTTATTTTTTTTGTTTGTCATTTTGATGTGTTGTATTGATTAGATTGTGTAAGGCGATTTTTCGCGAAGGTAGTATAAAACGGATCTAACCATGACCATATTAGTGGGTAAAAGTAGTAATTAAAAATATCGCATGTACTATTGTTTCAGTACACGAGAGTTTGGAATGGACCCAGTTGGTTAATTATATCAATAACTGTTTTTGTGCTAATCCTTGGCTTTCAAATACAATGATTGTATCAATGTTTTTGTTAATTGTCAAAAATCCCATTGTAAATGATTTCAGTAAGTAAGAAAAGGTTGATTGAAGTGCTATGTTTCTTCTAGAACTAGAGATTATGAAAGCCTTTAGGGGTTCTTTGGTTCAAATACAAAAGGTGTGAGTTACCGGTTTGGAAGGAGTCAAACCCATACCAAGTGTTTGTTTGACAAATTTGAGGGTTTCATACCGGTTACTGGATTATACAACCACCTGTATACATGTGATAGTATATATATTTAGTCTTATAGCAAAAATATTGAGTTTATATGTATATTTAATGAGTTTTATTGAAAAAAAATTCGAGCAACTTTGTAAAATTTTTTTTAACTCCAAATATTATCTTAGAACTCAAAAATTATAGATATAAGCTCAATAAGATTTTGATTTGAATAGGTAAAAAATTAAAATGTAAATCAAAATTATAAAAAGCTCAAAAAATTATGCATTGGATGTACGATGCTCATATTCATCTGGATGTATAGTTCTATTTGTGGTTTTATACCCATACCTCAAATCCATGAGGTATGGGGTTTCTCATACCCATGGGAAGAGGTGGGTATGAGTATCAAAATAAACAAAAATGTGAAAATAAATATTACATATTTCAACTTTAACTTCATACCACTTACAATTGAAACAAACAGAAGGTATGAGGAATGAAGTTTTAACTCCATACTACCCATGTATCATTTGCTAAATGCTACTCAAGTGCATGGTACTATATCTCAGTTTCGGTGGTTGTAGCCAAATCTCGCTTAATGAAAGTACTATTGCTTGAAAATGCGGTAAAATGTATCACAGTAACCTCAAAACCTCAATTACTTGGTCACGAGTTACCTAGCCCGGCTTGCCTATATGTTATGTCCTGTGAGTGTGTGAGTGTGACATAAGGAACTATTGAATGACGCAATATTGAATGGCATGAATAAAAAATGTTGGATTTTAGAACAAATTTATAATAAACAAGCATGCAGTTGTGGGATGATGCAAGATGGTGGCCAGATATGATGTTTTCATCATATTGACTATTAGAAGGCTTAAGTGTTGTACATGGTATAGGTAAAGCGAACCTAAACCCTGCTCCTCACGAGAGCAATAGCAAAAGAAGAACTTTATATTAAGCTCCTATGCCATATCATATTTTATTAGTTCCAATGTTTAAGAACTTTTATCTACAATAGATAACATTTATATAAAGTTCTTAATTGGAGAATATAAAAGATGTAATTGGTTTTCACATTTTTCAAAGTATGTTTATTGGTTACCAAATTCCATGTATGAACAAACCAAGTTCTTATTTTGAAACTTAATTCTTAAAATTAAGAACAAACTTATAGTTGCAATAGATGAACATTTTAATTTGGGTTCTTGTTGACAAATCCAAGAATAAGAACTACTACGCTATTGCTCTGACTTCTGAGGGTGCTGTTGCTAATTGACTGTTGGTATATTTGGACACGTATACCATTTTTATTGGGGCCACAGTTCTTCTGAATATACCAAGCACAAGGAACCTTGGTTTCGCTTCTGTAGGTCATTAACAACTCTCATCTGGGATTTCGTTTGATTGTATGACTCCACATGTCAATGATCAGATGCAAGGTGACTCCTTTGTTACTCTGACTCTTCACTATTGTTAGTGTGTTGCATGTCGCATATCCGACACGACACTTCAATACTTCATTTTAGACCAAAAGATTGAAAATCTCATAAAGTAACTGTATCTGATACTCCAACTCCATGTCGTGTCCAACACTTGCAGCCGAGTGAGAGTAACATAATGTGCCTCCTCCATATGATAAATTTATGGTTGAAAGTGATGTGGTTTAATTGGTTTGGGTTCATCAGCAGTGGAGAGTGGAGATACTAGTAACGCTCATGTCTAGCGAGGACTTCTATCTTCCATATCGATCTGTCGTAATGTGAGAGTTAGGAATTAAGAATGTAAAACACTGTTACATGGCTGGTGTCTGGATTTTATGTAGGTGGAAGAACGGAGTCTTAAGATATGTATCATCTTGATAGGAAAAAAATAGGTTTATTCATTTACTGATACTGTAGGGACAGTTGGAAGTGTTTATTATGAGATTTGTGAGAGGCAAGCCTGTGCCATAAACCAGTTATAGAATCAAACTCTCACGGCTTAGCTGGTTTTTAACTTCCTTTTATTTTAGTTTGGATTTACAATTAGAGTGATGTTACGGTATAATTTTGTTTCGCTATGCTACTTGGTGGACCATTGGTGTTGGCCATTATTCAACTGAACTTCAGGTTGTCGTTATGCTATTTTCTGTTAGATAACATCTTGTGAAAACATTGATTTTTCATCTGAGGCGATTTTTTGTGGCCATAAGAGACTGAACACAGAGTAGTAACAAGGACAGCTTTCAGGAAGTGAAAATGAACACCTGAAGCAATAGTTTACTTCCTCCATTCCATTGAATTGTTGCCATCTGCTTTTGGTACAATAGTTTAGGAAAAACAGAAATTGTAGGATCATGACTCATGAGTACAAGGTTATTAAATTACACCTCAACTTACTTAAATACGGGGAGGGAAATTGGTGGGGATGGGGAGAGAAGATGGTGGGGTATAGTTGTGACATTTGCACAAAATGGAATATCCATACAATTCAATGGATTGGGGGGGCCTTGGGGGGAGTACAGTTTCTCGGAGGGGGCTGAAACTCCCGTTTATTCTTGGGTATACCTCTATAGAGATCTGTGAAATAGGTGTCGGTTGACATCAAATGAACTCATTTGGACCTTACTGAATATGATTTTGGTCATTGAAATAGGGATAAAAAGACACGACCATGGAAGCACGTTGAAGCTTGGGCTTTTATTTATTTATTTTACTTTAATGTAACTGTCTTAGTGAAATACTAGGCAACTAGCAGCCTAGCACAAATAAAAAGCACAACACATACTCCCTTTGACTAAACTGATTCTTCACTGGAACTCCCCTAGCAAAAAAGTGCAAACACAAAGAATAAGGCGAGTCAGGGAGAGTATTTTCCTTGCACTTGCATCCGCAAATACTTTCTGATTTTCTCATTGCAACATTTCGTAAATATTTTCCTTGCTAAAATATTGTAGGTTGAAGCTGAGGAGCAGCCAGAGATATCTGAAGCTTATTCTGTTTCTGCTGTGCCATATTTTGTCTTTTTCAAGGTAAGTTGAGAAGCATCGCGATACTTTTAGAGTTTTAGTTGTGGGAATTCTTATTCAATCAGTGCTTCTTGTGCTTTCTTACCAAGTCGAACTTGTTTCTCATACTCAATAAGTTCAAGGCTCCTAAACTGATCAACCTCTCCAAGCTTGTTATTTGCTCTTACTGTGTACCTGTTTAGTAAGTTTTCAAACGAACATAGAATTTCATAATGATGGAGTTGACCATATTTCACCTAGTTTAGCTTTACTCTTCCTGTTGACATTTAGTATTCTGGATTTCTTTTTTGAAATTTTGAATATACGGATCTAGGTTAATCTTAGATTAATAGATCAATCTCATTTTTGCTAAGACACCAAACTATAGAGTATAGAACCCAGTTCTGTTAAACTCCGGCAAAGATTATGCCTAGCCTTTTCAATTTGGCTCTGTAATTTAAGGATGAGGTGAGATGCTACTGGTAGCAAAGGGCAGATGTTTGCATGTGAAAGTGTTATTCTTTTAAATGTGTAATGTTAATGGTAAAGATGAAACTGTTCACTTGCTATTGTGATACACTATTAGGATCCATGGTTCACACGGAGTGTGTACTTTAACTACTTTTCCGGCTAAGTAGTGAAAGTGGAGATGGTTAGTCATTTGCATGCTACTGGCCACTGGGTAGATATAATCATGAACTCTTGGCTTCTATCTTTATTTCAGCCTGCTATCATTGGTTGTTAATGGTGAAAATTTTAATCGCATTAGAAACTCGTATTAAAGATCAAATTTTTGTTTAGTGTTGACTTTTGATGAACTCTATTCTTCTCTTAGGAGAAGAATATTTCTCTCATAGGCTATTATTTGTGGGCTGGGTGGGGGAAGGATGCTGCAAGAGGTTTTGCTCGAGTTTGTGTTGCCAAATCTATACCTCTTAAGGGCTGCCTTTTGAGCTTATTGTATTGTTGGAAATTGGAATGAAGTACTCCATTCTACGATTAACTTGACTTTTGGTCTCTTCAGTTAAGATAACTCAGCTGAGAGCTTAATCTTCTTGCTTTCTTTTTATATGTGGGTGTGACCGTGTGGGCTTTAATCTATATTCTGTATTACTTGTCAAGAAAATATGTACACATCTAGCGTTCTCCATGTGCTTTGTTTGTTGTGTTCAGGATGGTAAGCGAGTTGATACGTTGGAAGGAGCAGATCCATCTAGTTTGGCCAACAAAGTTGCTAAACTTGCTGGTCCCCTAAACCCTGATGAACCTGCCGCACCTGCCAGCCTTGGCTTAGCTGCGGGACATTCTATCCTTGAAGCAGTGCAAGACCTTGCAAAAAGCAACGGGCTGTCTCCAATTGGCCATGGCGATGATCTTAACCAGGAGTTGAAGCAGTTGATAAATTCTCACCCAATTATGCTTTTCATGAAAGGTAATCCTGAAGAACCAAAGTGCGGTTTTAGCTCAGAGGTGATTGATATTTTGAATAAAGAAAAAGTTAAGTTTGGAAGCTTTGATATTCTAACCAATCCAAAAGTCCGGGAAGGGCTGAAGAAGTTCTCCAACTGGCCAACATATCCTCAACTTTACTTAAAAGGGGAGCTTCTTGGTGGTTGTGATATTATCAATGATATGCATAAGAATGCTCAACTGAAAGAAGTTTTCAGAGATCATGGAATAGGAACTACTGATTCCACTCAAGATAAATCTGAAACCAAGAAGGGTGATGTATCTGATTCGACAGGCTTGTCTTCATCTTTGACCTCCCGTCTTTCAGATATCATTAGCTCTAGTCCCGTCATGCTTTTCATGAAGGGTATACCAGAAGAACCCAAGTGTGGCTTTAGCCGAAAAGTGGTTGAAATTCTTCAACAAGAGAAAGTGCCATTCAAGAGCTTTGATATTCTAACCGATGACGAAGTCCGGCAAGGGCTCAAGGTTTACTCCAACTGGTCTAGCTACCCTCAGCTGTACATAGACAATGAACTCATTGGTGGGTCTGACATTGTACTCGAGATGCAAAAAAGTGGGGAACTAGTGAAGGTTTTGGCTGAGAAAGGAATCCTTGCTGAAGAATCTTTGAATGACCGGCTGAAGAAATTGATCAACAGTTCACCTGTTATACTCTTCATGAAGGGCAATCCTGATGAACCTAAGTGTGGTTTTAGCTCCAAGGTGGTGAATGCGTTGAAGGAAGAAGGGGTGACATTCGGACATTTTGATATTTTGAGCGATAGAGAAGTTCGAGAGGGGTTGAAGACATTCTCGAATTGGCCTACGTATCCTCAGCTTTACTACAAGGGAGAGCTCATAGGTGGCTGTGATATAATTTTGGAGTTGAAGAAGAATGGAGAACTGAAATCAACTCTTTCAGAGTAAAAGCATTACACTGATGTGAAGCTGTTTAAATTTTTATGCATTGAGAGAGTTTCTTATGTTTCTGCAAATTGGATCTTGTAGTAGTTACTAGTAGCTAATTTGCGCAAATCATCGGTTCGGTATTGTGTAATAATCTGCTGACTATATAGCATTATTATGGGTGTTTCCAGGAGTGTTTTACGATTGAAAAAGATGTATGAGGGTATGTCACCGTATGGTGCCAATCCGCTGTGAGTGGTTACGGTTTTTTACCATATGGCTGCTATTCTTTCTGGACATAAGAAAAAAAAATCACAAAAAACTTTTCTATGTGCAATTCGGTACTAATAGTTTTCTTAATTTAGGATATGGTTGGTGGAAACGAAATGTTACCTCTACTTCTCCTTTGTTTCAACGTGAAACTAGAGTTAAAACTGGAGTGAATAAGTGATCGGTTACTATAAAACAAGCATGAGAAGCTGTTATTAGTGGTGGCAACTGAATAGGTCTAGTCGGGTTCGGCTCAATTGGATTGGGTTATATTGGGTTTGAGTGGCTTATGAGTCAGGTTAGTCGAAATAATTTTAAAGAGTTAGGAACGATAAATATCCACGAGGGGATAGGGTAAATTAGGTATACCATTTTAAAAAATTTGTTCTTGACTTGGTTAATTGACAACTTAAGTAAAGAACTTTGAAATATACACCTTGCAAAACTTAATAGAATGTAAGTTCACAAGAAGGTACAACAGTTCTATATCACAGTATTGAGAATTGTGACTCAGAACGTTCAATAAGTGTGAGAGCGAGCGAGAGAGAGAGCAAAGTAAGAGAGGGTACAAGTAAATAGACAAACAAACGATATTCCAAAAAATTGGTTATGTGAAACCCCGTGATATAACGTAAAGATAAACAATCAAGCGTAGCGGAAATACGTGATTTTTAAAAACTTTTTCAACATATATAAAGCTTATCCCGGAAATTCCAATCTAAACAATGCGGAATTAAAAACAAACATAGATAAGTATTTAAGTTAAATAAAATATAAACGAAATTGAGGAAAATATATCCCACGAATAGACAAGTACGTGTCTAGCTAAATATAAGGGAAAATGTTGAATACACAACATGCTCGCTAGCCACACGTTATCCCTAAATAACACCAATCAAACACCTATCATTCATAAAGATAGATCTCTTTTGTAACGAGTATATTCGTCACAAGTTTGCAACGGGTCAAATACACCCACTTGAATAGATAAGACAAGAATGAAAATGCATAGAGAATCACGTTGTCTTTATCTTGTCAAATGAGTTTTATTTGACCTGTCACAAGTTTGCGACGAATACTGCCGTCACAAATGAGAATTTGTGTTCATGTAAACATGAACGCCACAGTCAATGGTGGAGTAACTCAAGGTTCTCCCAGCCACTTATCGCCAGAAAACACGTAATCATACATACATCATACAAACATACACATAGGCACGTGGGAACGGTAAATAAATCATATGAAGAAATATGAATAAACAATCGATATGAGTCAACATAAAAGTCAACATGTGAATCAAAACATAAAGTCAACATATGAAAATCTAATAAACATCCAAGCGGTCAAGTCAACGATCTTATTAAAACTACGGCGGTTTGCATCTCACCCTGTAGTACCTTAAGGTTATCAACTAACCACACAACCAAGTATTGGCTCGGAGACTACCTTTAAAGCATGTCCAAATACTAACAAATAAACAATCATCAGACGTATTCAAAATAGTAGTACACATGCAATCAACATATTGTCATTTGTTTACTCTTCTTAGACTATATACTATTCATTGGTAAGACGACAGTAACGTCAAACTCTAGCCAGTCAATCGTTACCGATTAATGTTGTTCAGTTGACTATATAATTGAATCTTCCCTTGCGCATTCTCATGAGATTTGAATACGTGATCATACTATTGTTGAGGACATTTACTCCAACACTTTTGTACAAGGGATGTGAATAGGGGTCACAATGGATGGCAAGACCAAATAAGGTTTCAAGTCACACATATCATCTTCCTCATCAAGTAAATCATCAAAATAAGAGTTGCCAGAGGTGCAAACAACTTCTTCCTCGACCTTACTTCCCTCATGTTCATCTTTTTCAACAGTTTGACTCATTGACTCCTCATTAAGGCCACTAAGGACCGAGGATTCGTCATCACCCACATGACTATTACTCGAAGAACCATCATCAAAAGTGCACATGGTGTCGGTAGATACCACAACGAGGGAGTGGCATGAGAGTATATATAGTAAAAACATAAGCATCCTTCTCATCATCCCAAAAACAATACTCTCTATAAGAGTTACTCGTATCAAATTTAAGGGGAGGGAGGTCTTGAACCTCAACATCCTTCTCTTTATCAAATAGACCATCATCAAAATGCTCATTGTCTAAAGTGTGAAGAATCTCTTCATTGACCTCATTTCTATCAATATTACCACGATTTTGGTTCATTTGGTTTCAAAGATGTTCACTCTTGTTTGAGTGAGCTCACTTTATTAGTATATATTGGGATTGACAAGAGTTTTGCAACTTTCATTCCTTAGTATCATTGGCTAAGTAGTGAAAGAGTTCCCATTTATCATCATAACTCCATTCAAGGAATTTTCCATTACTTAAGTGCTTCACATGAGACATACTTATGACATTTAACCCATTAAAAACAACGCGACAAAGTTCCCATACTTCAAAATGATAATCACAATTCAAGACATACTGCTCAAGTCTATCAAAGTAATTGCAAAACAATTCAAGCTCATTTTATGGGAAATAGAGATTAGTCATTTAATCAAATAAGTAAATTATATATGACAAATAAATGAGTCCTAATATTTACAAAGATTAACTACACTAATTAAAGACCAATAGTTCAAAGAAAATAAGCTGTAGCAATGTTGCCTTCCCCGACAACGACACCAAAATTTGATAGGAGAATAACTAGTTGTGTAATTAATCTAATTACTCTTATCAAACAAATAATTTATAACCTAAACTTAACTCTACTAACTTTAAACAAAATCATAGTAAAGAAAAAGTAAAGGGTTGAACCCAAACGAAGACTATTGAGCTAAAACTTGACTTCCAACTATTGAACACTAATTGAGGTCTAATTACTAATTAGGACACTAATCACAAAACAAACTCACTAATTAAAATAATCACAAAAAATGGTTATAGACAATGACTAACATATTGAGAAAATAAAAGAAGAAATTCGGGTTGGAAAAACAACATTAAAAAGAGCAACGAAATTCAACTTCTATGAAGGAATTCTACAAAAAGTAGAGTGTAACAAATTCAATAAAGAGGGGAACTTGGTGTAGTTTGATGCAACAATTAACCCTTAAGCATATAATTATCTCTTCTCTTCTTCACGAAACTACTCAACGACTTCTATAAGAAAGCGATTACTTGCTCTTAAAACACAGTAGTTTATTCTACTCATATGCTCATCCAATTATTAAAATACAAAGAGATTTGCATACACGAGCATTAAGTATAATACCAAATAAAATAAGTTGGGATTAATATTTTAGAAGGTTTAAAACAACCAACCAAATACTAACATGCCATTTTCACTCACAAAGTTACAAACTTTAAGCCAAATTCATAAAAATGCAAGTTTGTTCAAGGATTCCTAGACGATTCTAGAAATTGCAATAGTAGAACAAATAATATGCAAGGTTAATTACTCCTAACACATTACCATTCAACATAACACAATTAATCAAGGAATTAAAGTGCAATAATTTAGTGAAAAGATAATAAGACATTCTTACAATATTTAAAGGATAATGTCTACCAAATTACACCAAGATTAAGGAAACTAGCCTTCCATATTCTTAGATAAATCTAAGAATTGTGGAAAGATTGACATCAAACTAAAGAAAGATTACAAATTTGCTCGCCTTTTTGTCTCAAAAACAACTTGATTCACGAAAGTGCTTTAATATGTTATAATAAGAGGAGTTGAGAGAGTAGCTAGATCTCTAAATTCTTGATAAATATATAGAGGCACGAGAATCTAGGTTTTAGTCTCCAAAAAAACAAAATGCGAAAATAGCGCAGAAAGTTCTCGAGGAAAACGCAGGCGGCGTCTATGGGCGCATGCTGCATTTCAGTCTCAACTGCATCTTCAAAATACCATATCTCCCTTATTTTGTATACAAATGAGGCGTGTGGCCTATCGTTGAAAAGCTAAAATCACAAGCTTGAACCTCTACTTGGTCTTGAATTGATGCGAGCTCTACAACTCAATATATACTCGTTTGAAGTTGATCCTTGTGAAACTGAGTTTTCAATTCTTCATTTTGGTAAAGCTGCAACTCTTCTTTTTCCTTGCTTTTCTCTACTTTTCACTTATTCCCTAGGTTAACTTCCGCCTCTTCTTCTCCGTCTTGGTGTAGAAAAGATAGAAACCGAGTTCCGAGTCAAACGATACAACCAAAATCCGAAATTACAACCCAAGTGCAAACCAACATATTTTATAAAATTCTCACTAAAACTCGATATATCAAGCATGTTTATTGTAATAAAATTATTCTAAACCCGTCACAATTTGACAATGTCAAACCCTTTCATCACCACTTTAACTTCTCTTTCACCACTCACCAACTACAATTAACCAAAGTCATTCAGCCTGTCAGCCACTTAGCAACTTTTGTCCAAATTTATTTTTTTTCTATATTTTTCTGTTTATCTACAAATTACCAAGGTCGTTAAGGTAGCTGTTAGGCCTTAAAATTATCATTTTTTATTAACCGACACTTGGCATTATCTCAATGGATAAATCTCTTGAGGGAAAGGATCGACGATGTAGCACGCTCCCAGCCGTAGGATCGAGTTAGAAGAAACACAAATAAACACAAAAGTCACATGAAGGAAACAATGCAAGTGGTGGAAAAGTAGCGTACAAAGGAAGTCTCAAGCAAGCCAAATATAACAAAAAGACAACTAAAGTTCAGCAAAGGGAAAAGAGAATCAGTTGCATAAAAGGGAAGTTTGCATGTGATGGTTCGCTTGTTGAAGAAGCCACAAGAGAAGGCCCACTTAGTTGGAAGCCAACTAAGTCCAAAGAAAGCTAAAAATGGCTAAATACCAAATGTGCCCAGGAAAAAGAAAGAAAGGAAGGAAAGCTGAGAAAGGAAAGCTGGAACCAACAAGAGGACAAGATGCCAAACATTGTCTAATGGTTATTACCCAACCAATGTATTATACATAAGGGGATTGAGCACATTAGCAAGGTATCCAATGTATCATTTAACTCACTAGAACACTTAGCCTCCCTCAACATTTGTAACTTTATTGACATTCATGAGTCGATTTCTATAGTCAATTTGGTGGAACACCTATTCCCCCGCGGTTTTTCCCACAAGGGTTTTCGCGTCAACAAAAATGTTCTCCCTTGCTCCTTTTTCTTCCTCATTCGTCACACTTAAAATCTACTCCTAAATACATAAATTATCATTTAAGATCATTATAGCCCTAGTGCCCTACAACATAAACTTGGTAATTTTTGACTAATATATTTTGGCGCCCACCTTGGGGCTATAGTGATCCCCTTCTCCGAAACCGTTCAAACAAGAAGTTGTGAGATTTGGGAAGAGGGGCAAGCTCAGCCAGAAGTTTATCGGACCGTATGATATTCTTGATCGTGTGGGAGAGGTTGATTACCGTCTAGCTTTGCCCCCAACGTTGGACCAAGTCCATAATGTTTTCCATGTATCCAAACTAAGGAAGTATGTTAGTGATCCATCCCACATTCTGGAGGTGGAACCGGTTGAGCTCGATGAGACCTTGTCATATGTGGAAACACCAAAGGCTATCTTAGAAAGTAAGGTTCGTAAGACTAGAACGGGGGAGACTGAACTCCTCAAGATTTTGTGGTCAAACCACGAGGTTGAGGAGGCTACCTGGGAGCCTGAGACAACCATGAGGGAGCGCTAACCTGTCAGGTAATAAACCAGGAGGTAGCCTGAGATAGCCATGAGGGAGCGCCACAAACCTGTACAACAAAAGAGAAAGAATTTTGCCCCGGAAAGGAACTAGGTAATAAACCAGGAGGTAGACGATCTTCTGACAGCAGACAAGATCAGAGAGGTGAAATACCCTGAGTGGCTGTCCAACGTGGTGGTGTTCCACAAAAAGAACGACAAGTGGCGAGTCTGCGTTGACTTCATCGAACTAAACAAAGCCCGTCCGAAGGATCCTTTCCCACTACCGCACATCAATGCCATGCTGGATGCAAGAACGGGACACGAGATGCTGACATTCCTGGATGCTTGGAGTGACTACATCCAGATCAAGATGCATCCCAAAGACCAAGAGAAAACCGCTTTCAAATCAGAAAGAGGTATCTATTGTTACAATGTTTTGCCCTTAAGCCCTTTGGACTAAAAAATGCAGGATCCACCTATCAAAAACTGGTGAACATGATGATCAAGGACCAAATAGGTAAAACAATGGAGGTGTACATTGACGACATGGTGGTAAAGTCCAAGCTCGCTGACCAACACGTCCAACACCTGAAAGATAGCTTCAGCACCTTGAGGAAGTATCAGATGAAGCTGAACCCCCAAAGTGCACGTTCGGAGTACCCAGTGGCAAATTTCTGGGGTATATGGTCACTCAAAGAGGAATCGAAGCAAGCACGGAACAGATCAAAACCCTCCTATAGTTTGAATCCCCACAAAAGCCAAAAGACGTTCAAAGGCTAGCAAGAAGAGTAGTTGCCGTCAACCGGTTCACATCTAGATCCTCTAACAGGTGCAGGCTGTTCTACAACTTATTCGCAAGAGCCAGAGGTTCTAAAACTTAAAGCAATATCTCAGCATTCCTCCCCTTCTTTCTAAACCGAAGCTAGGAGAGCCACTCTACCTGTACCTATCTGTAATCGAGGCAGCTGTCAGCGCAGTTCTGGTGCGAGAGCACGAAGGGTCGTAAAATCAAGTATACTATGTCATTAAGTCTCTGCTACCTTCAGAGACGGGTATTCAGCTCCTGAAAAACTGGTTCTTGCATTGGTAACAACATCCTATAAATTAAGACCTTATTTTAAGTCTCACATAATCTCAGTCCTAACAAACCATCCACTAAAGACAATATTAGGAAAACCAGAACTATCTGGAAGAATGGCTAAATGGTCCGTACATCTGAGTGGCTACGACTTAAAATTTGAAACTCGTACTACAATAAAATCACAAGCTCTTGCAAATTTTGTCTCTGATTTTAGTCCATGTTTCAGAAGAAGGCTGAAAGGGACATCCTGCCTATCTGGAGGCAGCCGGAGAACGCAAATTAAAATTCGTCACTTTCAAAATAGAGCGGATACCTAGAGAGCAGAATGCAGAGGTCGACGCGCTCGCCAATCTGGGGGCTACATTCAAACCAGGAGAATCTCCATAATTCCAATAGTCTATGTGATAGAATCTTCAACCTCCAGATCATAACATGAAGTTGGCACATCCAGCACCCAGTGGGAACGGGGAGCAAGAGTCCTCAACAACACAATCGGCCAAAAAGAGCCAAACGACTGGAGGAAGCCATAAATAGACTGACTGCTAAATGACATCCTACCACCAGATAAGAAGAAGGCAATGAGATTTAAGGTGAAGGCATCCAGGTTCACACTAATTGATGGTGTTATGTTCCGAAAATCTCTTGCAAGACCCTTCTTAAGATGTTTAGGGCATGTCAGGCTGTTTTGTATGCCCTCCATAATGGAGAATGTGGAAATCATGTAAGGGGCATGAGTCTGTCCAGCAGAGCACTTATGTAAGGCTACTTCTGGCCAACAATACGAAAGGACGCTGTAGAATTCGCAAAAAAAAATGTGAAGTCAGCCAGAGGCATGCACCAATCATCCACCAGCCTGCTGAACCCCTGCATCCAGTCATATTACCCTGCCTCTTCACGAAGTGGGGAATGGATATCATAGGGCCATTACCCAAAACACTAGGAAGCAAAATCTACATGCTAGCTCTGACTGACTATTTCTCCAAATGGACAGAGGCAGAGGCGTTCCCCCAAGTTACAGAAAATCAGGTGATATCTTTCCTTAAACGCAATACGATCTACAGGTTTGGTATTCCATCCGAAATAGTCTGTGATAATGGATCCCAATTCATATCTAATAAAACAAAAGCCTTTTGTGCCAAGAGGAACATCTCACTGCTCCCAGGTACCTCCAAAGTCCAGACCAATGGTCAAGCTGAATCTAACAACAAAAGCGTCATGGACATGGAACATCCTCCACCTAAAGAAATACTTCATTTGAAAGGTGAAACACACTGAACACTCTGCTGCCAAATTAAAACACATTTCCCCCAGGCCCCAAGGTACCTTTTCGGCTTTACATTTTCCTAACATACTTCAATATCAGGACCCTATAGACCTGACAAAATTATCTTTGAGGTTGAAATACATTTTCTAAAGTTTTCTTTTTTGCTAAAAAACTCCAAGTACTATTTGAATAAAATTATGAAGCTATTTTGTATCTTTTATTCTTCCTAAAATTTGCCAAAACAAGGTCAACAACCAGAAGGGGCGAAATCCGAGTAAACAAAAACAACATGCGAATGTAGCAAGGTACCAGCAACCGGGACACTATCGTCCGCGATACCAAGCACCCACGCAAGCCTGTCACCCTTCGACTGAGACAGCTAGCACCCACACAAGGCCATACTTAAACAGAAAATGCATGCAAACAAACAAAAGCAAACCGCATACAACGGCTGAGCCTAAAAATCAAACAGAAAACGGAAAAACATTGAAACACGAAATGCTAAAAACATCCACGAAATTCCTGTCAATCAGGTTTCAGTACAATTATCAAAAGAACCGGCGTCTCTCAGGGCCCAGAACTGTTCAAAACAAGGAGAAAATTCTGACTGACGTCTCACAGGGCCTAAAACAACTCAAAACCTTCTACTGGCGCCACACAAGGCCCAGAGAGTTGCGGAATACTTAAAGAAAATATAAAAAAATATCTGCCACACAGGGGCCAGAAAAACTACATACTTAAACTGAATACCCGACTACTAAACGAGTTATTCCAACACCACCTGCTCCGCAGGAATTCCATTCACCGTCTCCACCACAACACGTTTGGTAACAGAGTGAGCATCGCCAGCAATTGGCTTTCCACCAACACTCTAACCATCACCAGGTGGAACAGGAGTCCTCAGATTATCATCATTTTGGCCATCAGGAACAGAAGCAGGAGTCTCTGGAACCAAGATGTTCGCCTCCAGCATATCACCCTCCTCACAGTCAGAGAGTATGCTTAAGTCAGGACTCACTAGGAATGCCTCCGCAAAGAGCTTCTCTTCCTCCTCCTCCTCCTCCTCCTCCTCCTCCTCCTCTATGCTCCACTCGAGATGCTTATTCTCCTTAAACTCTTTCATATATTCTATCATAGCTTTCTAATGAGTGCAGGGCATAACATAAGATAGAGTCTTGAAGAGTGCATCCCTCCTCTTTCTCAAAGCTTTCACCTCGACGGCCAGAAAATCCTTTGCCTCCTCCAACACTATTACCATCTGTTCCTCAGACACTACAAAAAAAACGCGGTGTTCTGACCGAAATACTGACGGATTATACAGTCCGTCAGATGTCTCGGTGTACTGACACATTTCTGACGAAATATCCGTCAGAAATTTGTTTTGACGGATAACAGGTCACAAATTCGTTAAAATAGCAGACCGCGAAAACAAAATGGGAAGGCGCGAAATTTTGGTTGCAATTTCTGACGGATAGTGCGTCAGTAATAGTTAATGACGGATTCCCCGTCAGGAAAATTACTGACAAAAGGCTGACATAACTGAAAAAGTAGAACCATTTTCTGACGGATTATCCGTCAGAAATGCCACGTAATATTTTATTGACGCATTATCCGTCAGTACCTTTTTTTTGTTGCTTTTCCTATTTTCAATAATTCAAACCACGCCTGCATTCAATTCTTTTACCTTTTTTACCCAAATTAAACGACTCTCCTGACGCCTTATCCGTCAGAGATTCTATTTTTTAAATTCCTGACGCCTTATCCGTCAGGATTTTGTATAAAAAAAAGAAACAGAAGCATTCACGCGTTCACTTTCTTTTTTTTTTTTTTTTACCCCAAAACCCTTCGACAACCACCAACCCTCCCAAAATCCGATTTCTACCCCCACCAATCCTACCACCGTGACAACCACCAACACACTACTAACTCCATCTTGCTAATAGGTAATGTTTTTATGTTTTTTTCATTAATTTACAGTTTTCTTTTCGATTTATTTCAATTCATAATTGATTTGTTTGTACATTGTAGTGTGACAACCACCACCACCGTGACAACCTCCACCACCGTGACAACCCCGCGCCAACACTGCTTTGCAAAATTAATTAGGTAATTGTTTATGTTTATTACTTAATTATTTATTTAAGAATGTGTTAGTTTAGAAAGTAATTAGTGTAACTTATTTAGGTTAATAGATAATTAGTTAGAAATTTTGATTTAGGATAATGCCAATTAGATAGAAAAACTGACCTAGGATAGTAGCCTGTTAGATAGAAAAATTGACTTAGGATAGTTGCTAATAATTTGTTGTTGTTAGTGTTGTTACTTCTTAATTGTTGTTGTTGTTGTTGGTGATAGTTATTAGTTGTTAATTTTGAATTATTATTTGTTAATTGTTGTTGTTGTTGATCAACGATAATTTTTAGTTGTTAATTGTAGATTGTTGTTAATTGTTAGTTATTGATAATTCTGAATTGTTAAATATTGACCTAGTACCCGTTCAAAAATTACTTATTAGGAGTAATTTTTGAATAGTCCCCATTTTGGGACTGTCTTTGTACGTTTCAAGTCATTTAGGTAGCAAACAGATACTTGTTATTTTTTTAATGAGGGTACAAATTCGGTGACGATTCCTTTAATATTCTCTGAATACATATATGGACTAATAATATAATCCATATTTTGTATTTGGAGAATAAAGGGGAATTGCTGCCGAATTTTTTCCCCATTAATAAATAACAAGTGCGTGTTTGCTAATGACTTGAAATGTACATTGATGGGTTTAGGTTGGAGTGATAAGGACCTAATTCAAAGACTATTTGATTTTTTGACAATAATTATATATTCATTGATGATATTGTTTTTTTGTGTATTATATGTGATAGTTAATTAATAATTGTCAATTGATTGATTATTTGAATGTAGATACATAATAAGATGAAAAGATTAGAACGACAGTGAATGTATGAAAGATTAGATGAGAAAAAGAAACCTAAGCTTGAATTTGCAAATGGGGTAAAAGAGTTTCTTGAATTCGCTGCACAAAGTAGTGTGTATAAGAATTTAGGTGAAATGAGGTGTCCCTGTAAGAAATGTAATAACAGAGCTTTTAAAAGGATTAAGGATGTTCAACTGCATCTTTGGTCGAATGGTTTTGCCCCATGTTATTATGTTTGGACGTATCATGGTGAGGAAATGCCAACCGGAGAAAGTAGCAGTAGTACTGTAGTTAGTGATAATCCTTATAGGGAGCTCGTGGAAAATGCATTACGTGATAATATTGAACAAATAATGGAGGATCGACTCAATCCTGATGACCTTAGTGATGAGGAAGTGCGTCATGAAACCCCAAATCCTCAAGTTTCTTCCTTCTATAAATTGTTAGAAAAAGCCGAACAACCAGTGTATGAGGGAAGCAAAATAAGTTTATTGCAAGCCGCTGCTAGGTTGATAGCACTCAAATGTGAGAACAACTTATCCCTTCGATGCACGAATGGGTTTATGTCGTTTGTTGGTGACATGATTCCAACAAAAAATGACATGTTACGCAATTTCAATGAGGTTAAGAGTGTTCTTAAGGGACTACAACTACCACATGAGAAGATCGATGCATGTCCTACTGGATGTATGCTTTTTTGGGAGGAAAATGTCAATCTCGAGCAATGTACAAAGTGTAATGCATTTCGGTACAAAGGTAACAATAATTCAAGTAATGGGAGGCGAATTCCGAATAACCCCTTAATTTATTTCCCGCTTGCACCAAGGTTACAACGATTATATGCAACAAAGAGCATAGCAGGTGAGATGAGTTGGCACCATAGAAATTCACGATTAAGAGAAAAAGGGACAATGGCACATCCAAGTGATGGAGAAGCGTGGAAACATTTTGATCGAGAGCATCCAGAATTTGCAAGTGAGCCTCGTAACGTTCGGTTGGGTTTGTGCACGGATGGATTTTCCCCACATGGCGGCCAATTTGGGAAAAAATATTCATGTTGGCCTGTGATTGTCACTCCGTATAATTTACCTCCCTGGTTATGCATGAAGAGACAATTTATGTTTCTATCATTGATCGTTCCAGGTCCTAAGAACCCCAAGACAAATCTAGATGTGTACCTTCAACCGTTGATCAAAGAGTTGAAAGAACTTTGGGAAACGGGTGTGCACACTTACGATGTTTATAAGAAACAAAATTTTCAACTGAAAGCTGCATTAATTTGGACTATCAATGATTTTCCGGCATATGGCATGCTTTCCGGTTGGTCCACGTCTGGATACCATGCTTGTCCTTATTGTCAAGACAAGGATCATAACTCCTTTTGGCTTAAACATAGCAAGAAAGTTAGTTGGTTCGATTGTCACCGTGTGTTTTTGAAACCTGATCATCCTTTTCGCAACAACTGCAAGCATTTTCTGAAGATTAGAAAAACTGAAGATCGCATTGCCGCATCGAGATTAACTGGTGAAGAAGTGTGGGATGCGGTAAAGGATATGCCAAGAATTGTTGATGCTTCTGATCAAGAATTGAAAAAATTAAAAGACAAGAATGAAGGATGGTGGAAACAAAGCATATTTTGGCAACTTCCTTATTGGAAAACTTTGTTGATTCGACACAACTTAGATGTTATGCACATTGAGAAAAACATTTTTGAACATCTTATCAGTACGGTGATGAATGAACCAAATAAAACTAAGTTCGGAGTTAATGGTAAAGCTGACTTTAAAGAGCATTGCTTTGTACGGCCCCCATCATCTAGGTTTGTTTTAAACGCCGCGGAGAAAAAAGCTGTATGTGAGTGGGTTGCCAAATTGAAATTCCCGGATGGTTATGCTTCGGATTTGAGTCGGTGTGTTGATCATAAAAGTATGGTGTTGCATTCCATGAAAAGTCATGATTGCCATGTCTTTATGCAACGGTTACTTCCTGTTGCCTTAAAACATTTGCTCCCGACGGGTCCTTGGAATGCAATAACTGAGTTAAGTCAATTTTTTAGAGACTTGTGTACCTCTACGATTAAGGTTGATTCTATGGAAGGTCTAGAATCAAACATTGCAGAGATAATATGCAAGTTAGAGAAGATATTTCCTCCGTCTTTCTTCAATTCCATGGAGCATCTACCTGTGCATTTGCCTTATGAGGCGAAGGTTGGAGGACCAGTTCAATATCGATGGATGTATCTATTTGAGAGATTTCTTAATCATATAAAAAAAAAGATTGGCAATAAAGCTCGGGTGGAGGGTTCCATATGCAACGCTTATTTATTAGAGGAAATTTCGAATTTTTGTTCGATGTATTTCGAAAATCACATTGATACAAAAGCGAAAGACTTAGACATTGGTGTGAATTTCGATGACCAGCTCACTTCAAAATTACCTGAGTTATTCAATGATGACATGGGAACTACAACCGGGAAATGTAAAGAGAGGTACTTGAACGAGAAAGAGTATGAAGACGCTCATTTTTATGTGCTAAGGAACTGTGGAAACTTTTTGGAGTCCTATGAAAAGTAAGTTAATCATTATTTTGTCACTTCTACATACATTATTTTAATAATTACATTAAGGTATAATTTTAGTTAATAGTTAATTATTATATATGTTTTACATATAGGGAGTTTGAGGAATATATCAAATTATCATTTCCTGATGTTACTTCTTCTGAAGATGTTTGGACGAAACATGAGAAACGTTTTCCGAAATGGTTACGAAATGAAGTAAGTAATACATTTTCTTTTAAAATAAGCAACCAATTTGAAAGAATCTATAATTAAACATCTTAATTAACATATATATTGTTTTATTGGTAGGCTAATAGATGGAAGGATCCTTTAGTATTAGGTCTATCATTAGGTCCTTGTACCATGGTGAAGACATGGAGACGATATTCTATCAACGGTTATAAATTTCGAGCTTTTAAGGAGGGAGTTGATGTTTCCAAAGCTACCATAAGCAATGGGGTTTGTGTGAATTCTACAGATGGGTTGGATTATTATGGAACTCTAAATGAAGTAGTTGAACTTGCCTATTATACCGAGCACAAGGTTTATAAAGTGATATTGTTTAAATGTGATTGGTTTGATAACTCCCCACAAGGACTTAGTATCCATAAGATATATGGACTTGTAGATGTGAATGAGAAAAGAAAACTCAAAGGACATAACCCATTTGTGGCAGCTTTTCAAGTCGATCAAGTTTGTTATGCTAGCTATCCAACCACTAAGAAAGGTGATCAATGGTCTGCGGTTTTTAAAATCAAGGCACGATCACATGTTGATGCTCCTATTGACGAAATTGAATTCCAAGAAGATGTGGTTCTCAATGATCATTCAATTTCATCAATTTTGGTAGAAGAGACAGATACTGAAGATGAGTATCAAGTGGTTGCAGATGAAATAGGTGAAATAGGTGAAGATGAATATGACGGGAATGTCGCGGAAGAAGAGGATAGAGATTTAGTTCAAAACACCACAATTGAGATAAATGAGGAGGAAGAAGAAGAAGTCGGAATTCTATTTTCGGATGATGAAACTTTTTTAATTTCTAGTGATAGTGATAGTTAGGGGTGATAGGGAGTACTTGTAATTGTTTATTTATCTTTTGAGCATACATTTGTAAGACATGTTTTATTTATCCTTTGGTTATACATTCATAAGAAATGTATGAAAACTTTGTTTTATTTTTCATGGGTTAACATTTATTATTGCTAGTGTTTATTTGTATTGTTAGCTTTATTTGAAGCAGGTAAATGTCGAGATTTATACGAAAGATATTGGGGAGTGGATCAGGTAGGCGTTCTCAAAATGAGAACGAAGAAGTGGAGGAGAATGATGATGACCTTCATTTGACCGGTGACAATGTGCCCCACCGAGATCCACCGATTATACTCACTTCTGATCCTTCGGTAGTTAACGGTTGTTGGTAAGTATTTTTTTTTATCCTCCATTAATGAAAAATATATCCTTCAAATTTATAATATTCATATTTATATATATGTGTTTGTTTTTAATCAGGTGGAATGACAAGATTGTAAAGAGATACGTGGTTGCCTCGTTCACTCAAAATCTTACCGATGAGTACTTCACCAACTGGACTGAAGCGAGTTATGCGCAACGAGAAAAGATGTGGATCTACTTTAAGGTAATGTAAAAATAAACAAGTCACATTAGTTTTTAAAATTAAACTAATATTTTCTATTTCTAATAACATTTTATTTTATGGCAGACTCATGTAAGGTCCATTGATTCTCAGTATGACCCTTTTCCTGAGTGGAAGAGGAGGGTCACGAGATTGATTACTCACATGGTGAATGGTGTCAAATACGGAAAGAAGAAGTCGGATTGGGTGCCCGATAGTTGGAAGGAGAAGTTGGACGCAAGGTACGAGAACAATCCTGAATTTAAAAAAAAATCAGACATAAACAAGGCAAATAGAGGGTCTGGTGCTAAGGACGGGAAAGCGTTGGGCACCCACACTCTAGGCCGCAAGAGTTGCTCTGATATTTTCAAAGAAATGGCAAGTATTTCATAAATTTTTAAAATATTAAATTTGGTTAATTAATATTTTATTGTCGGATATAATTAACATATAAGTTTTCTTTGCTTTTTAAAGGGCGAGTCGGCTACACCGTACAAGGTGTTTGAGAAGACGAAGAAAAACAAGAAGGGGGAGTGGATTAACCCTAGAGCTGCTCGGACAGACGTAAGTATTTCTAATCGAGCAACTTATTGTATATTTTTCATATTAAAATGATAATTTTACAATATATTTTATTTATTTTTTATTTAATAATTTCTCTTTTTTTCAGGCTGCTTACAATGAACTTTTGGGTCAACCAACGCCAACCGGAGAGCCTCGGGATGAGATTCAGACCTACCACGAAGCTGTTGGAGGATTTGACAAGAAATGAGGTTTTTTTGGGATCGGTCCATTGGGTGAAGAGGTATGGTATGAGAATCCTAGGGACAAAAGAGGAGATCGTCGATCTTGTTCTTATCGACCAAGCATGTTTAGTCAAATGCAAACTGAGAATATGCGTCTTAAAGAACAAGTTGAAAGCACTCAAGCATCTCAAAAACAAATTCAAGAGGAAATGGCGGAAATGAAAAAAGCTTGGAGTGATATGCAGGCTTTCTTTTCCACTCAGTCATGCTCAAGTATGCCAAATTATCACCGACGTGATGACTTCTCGGACGATCCTCATGGCTTTGGATGCAATAACATGTCAGTTGATCCTCCAACCACTTAGCATAGTTTAGTCAAATGCAAACTGAGATTATGACTTATTAACTTTAGAACATATTTTATGTTAGTGTATGAATTATGAAGACTATTTTATGTAATTCAATTTCTTACCCATGTTTTTTCTTTGTTGTTGGTTAATTGTGTTGGTTCCCGCTTAGCGGTCGACTTGGAAATATAAATCTCCGTTTGGCGGATGATGAATGTTTTGCAGGATTTAGTGATTTTGAGGTTGTAAATATGAACAATGCTATCGCATTGGGCTGGACAGCAAGCAGCTGTTTCCTGCCTATACTGCTTTAAATTCTGACGGATAACCCGTCAAAAAAAGTCAAAAATTGACTAAATTCCCGACGGATAATCCGTCACAAAAGTCAACAGTTGACCAAATTTCCGACGGATTATCCGTCAGAAATTGAGTCAAATATTGACTTTTTGGACAAAATTCCTGACGGATTATCCGTCACAAATTACCAAGTACTGACGGATTATCCGTCACTAAAAGTCAAAAAAAATTTGACCGTGGAATTTTTTCTTCTACGGATAGACCGTCAGAAGTCCGTCACAATTATTTTTCTGACGGATAATTCGTCACAAACTTGATTTTCGTGACGAATATTTGGGACGGAAATTTCTGACGGATAATCTGTCAGAAACGCGAAATTCCTGACGGATTTCCACTTTTCTGACGGATTTTTTCGGTCAGAACACCGCGTTTTTTTTGTAGTGAGAATCCCTCAACTTGGCATTGGCTGCCCCCAGCTCATCCGTCTTCTGGCTCCTACTAGCGCTCTCCGCATCCACACGCTTGGCCATTGAATCCAACTTTGCCTTCAGCATTCCGAAGTCTTTATCCGCATTAGGGAGGCACTCGAGTTCATCAAGCAGCATCTAGAAAGCATATAGGGGGAAAGGAAAGTCAGAAGAGCACTAGCAAAGCATAAAAAGCGCAGGGCACTTACCGAAAAGGAATGCTCAGCCGCCTGCTCCAGTGGAGTCCTGAAAGAACGATTGTTCAGCTTATTCCAGGGTCTATGAAGTAGCATGCGTCCCAGGAAGGACCAAATCTCCTCGCCCGGAGTAGCCCCAAAGCCTTCCGGCATCCGGATCACATATTCGGGATGTTTTCCCCTTTCACAAACCGACTCAGTCGCTCTGGAACAGGAACCGCTGGCTGGAGCTGCCCCAAGAAAAGGTGGCAACGTCGCCAAAGGGGTAACCCTTAAGGGAGCGGAGCTGGTGGATGATGAGGAAGCCAATCTCTTGGCACCAGGTTCAGATTCAGCAATCTCAGCCCTCCTTTTAGATGAAGCCTTTCATACAACCGCAACAACCTTCTTCCTCTTCTGTGCCATCATCATGGTAGCAATCATCCTGGGCCCAGCAGATTCTGAAACCAGAAAATAATGTCAGAAAACACAAACCACAGAACAAAACGAGAAAACCCAAGAAAGGAGAGGGGTACCAGAAGATATATCTCTCTCCTCCTCCAGAGTGCAGTATCCCAGCAGAACGTTGTAAGAACACTTGGCAGGTTCCAGACTAAACAACTTGGTAAGGGAAGCCTCATCGTCAACAGTAGGGTCCAGGCGCAATCAAATTACACGGGAATTGGGGGCTAATGTTAGGCCTCAAAATTATCATTTTTTATTAACCGACACTGGGCAACATCTCAATGGATAAATCTCTTGAGGGAAAGGATTGATGATGTAGCACGCTCCCAGCCGTATGATCGAGTTAGAAGAAACACAAATAAATACAAAAGTCACATGAAGGAAACAATGCAAGTGGTGGAAAAGTAGCGTACAAAAGAAGTCTCAAGCAAGCCAAATATAACAAAAAGCCAACTAAAGTTCAGGAAAGGGAAAAGAGAATCAGTTGTATAAAAGGGAAGTTTGCATGTGACGGTTGGCTTGTTGAAGAAGCCACAAGAGAAGGGCAACTTATTTGGAAGCCAACTAAGCCCAAATAAAGCTAAAAATGGCTCAATACCAAATGTGCTCAGCAAAAAGAAAGAAAGGAAGGAAAGCTGAGAAAGGAAAGCTAGAACCAGCAAGAGGACAAGATGCCAAACATTGTCCGATGATTATTACCCAACCAATGTATTATAAATAAGGGGATTGCGCTTGCGCATATTAGCAAGGTATCCAATGTATTACTTATCTCACTAGAACACTTAGCCTCCCTCAACATTTGTAACTTTATCGACATTCATGAGTCGATTTCTATAGTCAATTTGGTGGAACACCGATTTTCCCGCGTTTTTTCCCACACGGGTTTCCGCGTCAATAAAAATGTTCTCCCTTCCTCCTTCTTCCTCATTCGTCACACTTAAAATCTACTCCTAAATACATAAATTATCATTTAAGATCATTATAACCCTACGACATAAACTTGGTAATTTTCGACCAAAACAGTAGCCAACGACTTAACCCAAATCACCCAGTCGCTAAGCAACTTATTACTCCCCAGCAGAGTTTTGTGTATTTCTGTCCTAGATGGACCTATTTCTGATAATAAGTTTTATCTTATTAACCGCACTTTGATAATTCTTTTTACCTCGAAGTCTATTTTTTAAGGTACAATAAGTGTCCATTGTGACGGGTATATCCGTCACAAGCTTGCGACGGGTCAAATACTACCCATGTGAATAAATAAATATCAATAAAAATATATATTTGAGGCTTTTTTCGAGCGACGTGGTAGTCTCCAAATTTTCTAAACTACCTAATTAATTATTTTTTATATTTTTAATTAAGATTATATTGTCCCACATCTACAAATTAGGAGAACAAAGAAAATTTTAGTAGTATATAAATAAATATATATTTGAGTTTTTGAAAGTTTTAGTAGTATATAAATAAATATTTGAGTTTTTTTCAAGCGACCTGGTAGTTTCCAGCTTTTTTATTTAATTAAGATGGACAATATATTCCACATCTAAATATTAATATTTTAATATTTTAATTTAATGAGGATAAACAACATATCCCACATCTAAAAATTACAAAAACACACAAAAAAATGTCCCACATCTAAGATTAGGAGAACAAAGAAAGTTTTAGTAGTATAAAAATAAATATTTGAGTTTTTTCTCAACCGACTTGGTAGTCTCCAACTTTTGATTTTAATTAAGATGGACAATATATCACACATCTAAATATTAATATTTTAATTCAATGAGGATAAACAACATATCTCACATCTAAAAATTAGAAAAACAAACAAAAAATTTTAGATTTTAATTAAGATTTAACAGTATCTCCCACAATTGATTATAAATTCCCTAATATTATACGTGAGAGTACACCTAATTAAATTAGGAGTAGCAAACCTATCTCATATAAATAATTTTTTAGAGTAGTAGATAATATTAGACAGTATAGTTGATTATTAATTTTATGAGTACGAAATATTGTACTTATGATTAACAATATATCCCACAATATTAGGAGAGAAAGAAAAAATAAGATAAAGTTCATTATTAATTTTATCCCACATCTAAAAATTAGAAGAACAAAGAAAATTTTTTAGATTTTAATTAAGATTAAGAATATATCCCCACACCTAAATATTAGGAGAGGAAAAAAAAAAGATAAAGTTGATTATTAATTTTTATGAGTACCTATTATATATTTTAATTAAAATTAACAATATATCTTACATCTAAAAATTAGCATAACAAAGAATTTTTTTTTTTATTTTAATTAAGATTAGCAATATATGAATATATCCCACAATTGATTATAAATCCTCTAATATTTTACATGAGACTACACCTAATTAAATTAGGAGTAATAAACTTATCTCACATAAATAGTTTATTATTAATTTTATGAGTACGTAATATTGTACTTATGATTAACAATATATCCCACAATATATATTTGAAGTTTTTTCGAGCGACGTGATGGTATCCAACTTTTTTAAATTATCTATTTAAGTAATTTTAGATTTTAGTTAGGATTAGCAATATATCCCACATCGAAAAATTAGGGGAATAAAAAATAGAAATAAGATATACAACAATTTTTAAAGTAAATAATATTAGATGGTAGAGTTGATTATAAAATAAAGTCCAACTTTTTTAAAATACCTATTAAAACTACTTTACTATTTTAAGTAAGAGTTACAATATATCTCACATGGAAAAATTAGGGGAAAAAATGGAAATAAGATGTAAAACAATTTAGAGTAACAATATATCCCACATGGATATATTAAGGTAAGAAAGAATGAAAATAAGATATATATACCAATTTTTAAAGTAGATAATATTAGAGGGTCGACTTAATTATAAAATAAATTCCAACTTTTTAAAAGTACTTACTTAAATTACTTTACTATTTGAATTAGGAGTAATAATATATCCAACTGAAAATTTCGGGGTAGAAAAAATGAAAATAAGATATAAAACAATGTTTAAAGTAGATAATATTAGAGGATAGAGTTGATTATAAAATAAAGTACAACTTTTTAAGAATATCTAATTAAATTAATTTACTATTTTAAGTCAGAGTAACAAAATATCCACAAACCTACCATAAACATTAACTACCAAATCTGATGCAGTCATTCTTATTCTAGCCTCAAATAACCATCAAACTCTTTATCAACACCCTTAACTTATTGTAGCCCTAATACAAACCTAAAATATCTAAATCACCCTCCTTACGAAATACCCACACTTAGCCTCCCTCTCCATTTAAAAAGTTAATTCACCTAACAGAAAACTAACATCTACTTTTAAAATCTCATTTTTACACCAAATATAACTTAATTTTGTTCGTTTTGTTTTACCTATTAAACCTCTCAAAACTATTATCTAAAGAGTCATCCAAGTGTCAATGAACGTAACTAATAAATCAAAAGATGAAAGAATAAAGTTGATTATTAATTTTATGAGCACATAATATTTTAATTAGGATTAACTATACATCCCGCATCTAGAAATTAGAAGAACAAAGAAAGTCGTTTAGATTTTAATTAAGATTGACAATATATCACAGTTCTAAATATTAGACAGTAAAATTGATTATAAATAAAGTTCCTAACCTTTTTAAACTACCTATTTCAATAAATTTTTTAGTTGAATCCAATCTTACTACACGTAATTAAATTTGGAGTAGTAAACGTATCTCACATAGATATTTTTTTAGAGTAGTATGTAATATTAGACAGTAAAGTTGATTATTAATTTAATGAGTACGTAGTATTTGACAATACACCTATTTAAATTAGGAGTAGTATGTATATAAATATATCCGACATGAAAAGTTAGGAGGAAGTAATATTAGATAGTAGAGTTGATTATAAAATAATATTGCACGTTTAAGATGGGTCAAATTTTCATTTATGACGGATATTATTAAATACACATATGGCAAGTTTTCCAGAAAATACCAAAATATTTGTCTTTATTACCACCATGTGGTAGTATTTAATTCGTTTAAATTTAAGAAAAACAATATTCGTTTTCGGCTACATTTACTATACATGGAATGGTAAAAACAACTTTGGTTTCGCTTCAAATCACGTTCACCGAGCTATTATCACATAAGCTTATTAAGTATGGTTCAATTATTAAGATGGGGAGGAGAAATCTGAAAAGAGAGATCTAAGAGGACTAAGGGTGTATGACATCTATATCGGTCATTTATTATACTTTAAATATAACAAGTATCAAAAGAAAGAGGTATTCATACATATATATTGTATCTTAAGTAAATGAGTTGTTATGCATGTTTTGCATAATTTACGAATTAAAACATTTTACAACAATAATCTAAAGAAAAAATGTTCATTCAAGTGTCAATTAGCGTAGCTAATTAAATCACAGATGTGTTAATAATGACCGTTAATCAAGTTATGTTAGCCTTATAATTGTACTACAACTCTCTTTACACATTAAAGACCAAAACGCTCTTAAATATTTTACATATGGCCAATCATTTTAGAACCCGTGCAACGCACGGGCATCCCACTAGTATATAATTAAAGGAGACTTTTTTCGAGCGATGTGGTAATCTCCACATTTTACAAAACACTGTTATTTTTAAATAATGATTTATTTATAATTTTTCTAATAGAATTAAGAGATAATTAATTATTTACAAATTTTCTATTAAAATTAGAAAATTAGAAAATAGTTGTATAATTATTAATTTATGTATAATTTTCCTATTACAATTAGAAAATTAGAAAATAATAAATTATTTACAATTTTTTTATAGGACTTAGAAAAATATATAGTTGATTATTTACAATTGTTGTATTAGATTTAGAACATTATTATTCTTTAATATTTGTATACTTACTATTTAAGGTTATTAACTTTATTCAACGTTTCTATTAAAAATGAAAATACGAAATGAATTAAAAAATAATTGATTATTTACAATTTTCCTACTAGACTTAGAACATTATTCTTTAATATTTATATACTTACTATTTAAGGTTATTAACATTATTCAGCGTTTCTATTGAAAATGAAAATGGGAAAGCGGAAGAAAGAATTAACCCAGTTTATCTTCGTCTTAACATTAAAATGAGTCAAAAATAGTATCATGAGATATAAGAGTAATGAGACAAATTTGTTACTTTTTCCTATACATTATGTTCTTATCTTTTTCATATTACCTAACCCTTCAAACTTAAAATGAATATCTCCGTCTTAATTAAAAATGTGTGGAACTAAAAAATAAAATTAGTTAAATATTTAAGTCTAAACAAATTCCTACCTAAAAGGAACATTTGCGATCAATCACATTCGACCAAATTAAGAACAACAATATTATTTTTTGGTACAAGGGTAGCACTACTATTCAAATAAATATTATACACTTTCATACTTAATTATGCGAAAGAAATGAGATAATTTCTTTAATTAAGTAATAAGAAAATAAGATAAATGTCAAATATATTATACTTTAGAGAAATTCCAAAAATGTCAAATTTGGATTTAATTAATATAAATATAAATATTAAAGACCACAATGATGATGTAGATAGGTGAAGTGAAATATTTGTGTGGATGACATGTATTTTAAATGATATTGAAAGGTATTTCATAAACAACGAAATATTTAATCGTGCATATTTTCACCTTATACTTGAACGATGGGATATTGTACAATAGAGTGGCATATTTTTTTACCGGTGTGGGGGTAGATAGATTTTGAGGGAAGAGGTAAGTGTGTTGAAGGGTAGGGTTACTATCCGACGTTTAAGAGTACATGTTATTTGAGTAGTACAAGCAAATTGGTTAGGGTTGTTATACAGATGATTCTGATGATTAAGTTAGTTATTTGGATTGTCAAATTATGATTTAAGGAGTATAAATATAAATATTAATATTAAAGAACACAATGACGTATGTGAGTTAAGCAGAATAATTGTATTGATGAGGTGAAATGCAAGTGGTATTAAAAGGTATTCATACAAAATAAAATAATGACAAATGAAAGGTATTTCCGAGACGGATAAAGTAAGCCGTAAAAAAAGATCAAAATTATTTTTAATTAGTATTAGATTATAGATTATTATAGTCCGTATTCTTTTTTTTCCTCCATATTTCCAACTTATTCTTTATAGTGGGACATTATCTTATAGGGTAGGGGTTGATTTTAAATTGGATGCATTGATTTGATTAGGGATAAAAATAGATAGATCTCGAGGGAGGGGATGAGTATCTGGAGGAGATAAGGTCACTCTTCGACGTTTAAAAGTGTGATGTGAGTTGTACAAGAAAATTTCTATAGGTTAGGGTTGTTCATGGATATGGTTGATTATGTTAGTCAAGTTGGGTAGTTGTGTGAGAAAGGTATGGCGAATACCTAAATGGCGTGGAAAAAAGATACTTATGTTCTACAAAATGATTAGAACAACTGAGAAAGTAGGTAAATAAATTTTATTTCAGAATTCTATTTTGTTATAATAACAGAGGCATAGATGTTGTAAAAAGAGCTTAAAAATCTCTACAGTATCATTTATGTATACTCAATTTTGATTGTTATAACTTAGGGTGGGGTTTGATTTTACATTGGATGTGTTTATTATTTCGAGGGGTGGGGTAAATAGATTTTGAGGGTAGGGTTACTCCACGACGTTGAAGAGTGTGATTTAAGTTGTACAAGTAAATGTCGGTAGGTTGGGGTTTCAAGAATACATTTTACAATTGATTTTAATGGTTAAGTTGGTTAAGTGGGTGAGAAGGGTACTCCATATGTAGAATTACTCTTTGACGTTTACGAGTGTGATTTAGGAGAGAGAAAAATATATTCACATGTGGGTTAAGCTGTTTAGGGATATGAATATGGTTAAAGTTGATTCTGATGGGTTTGATTGGTTAGCCGGGTGGAGATGGTTTAATATGGAAAAAGGTGGATAACGTGAGATATTGATTGGAAAAGGTAAAGAAATAAATTTTAGGATTATTTCATGAGAATAATCCATCTTATGGGTGCCCTTCAAATATCACTCCATCCTATCAATAATTCCAAATTAATCCACATATTCACCCTTCTTCCCATAATCGTCTAAGGATGAATTAAATACATCTTATCCATACTATCAATAATTCCAATTAGATTGTTATGGGAAGAATGATGAATATGATGGATTAATTTGGAATTATTGATAGGATGGAGTGATATTTGCAGGGCAATCATAAGATGGATTATTCTCATAAAATATGAGAAAAAAGCCGACAAATATATATTTATAGGCTAAAAACGTTTAAAATATCATGTGTATAAACTCAATTTTGTTTATTTGTTAGACACAAAACTAAACAATCAAATGTTATACTCTCTTCAATCCAACCGAATGCTCCCTTGGGCCTGGAGAATAATTTTTAATATGGAATGACTTTATAGTGTTTTTTGTGAGATTATTCTTGGAAATATTGAGGGATGTGTATAAAAAGATGTCATAATGTGGAGTTGGAGTTGCAAATTTGCAATGATATCATTGTAAATACAAGAAATAAAAGAAGTTATTTATGTCAATTACTTACCAAGTATGGAAGGAAAACATTAGACTAAATTGTATAAAAATAGAATATGAGAACATTGAATAAAAATTAAGGAAATATTTGTGGATGTGTGGGAAAATTACTTTATTGTGTTTCTTGTGGGATTATTCTTGGAAATATTTAGGGATGTGTATAAAAAGATGTCGTAATGTGGAGTTGGAGTTGCAAATTCGCAATGATATCATTGTAAATACAAGAAATAAAAGAAGCTATTTATGTCAATTACATGAAGTATGGAAGGAAAACATTAGATTAAATTGTACAGAAATAGAATGTGGGAACATTGAATAAAAATTAAGGAGGTATATGTCACGTCAGTATTATATCACTAACATTTAATTGAGTTATTTTTTTCAAGATAAAAATGATTGTAAATTTGTAACACATGTAACTCCATTGTATCGTTTCAGATATATTGTTTGAAACTCTTCATTCTTTCACCATTTGTCGCATACCTCATTTGCTAACTAAATAATTATCTACTTTTCTCAATATATACACGACGTTAAGTTAATAACTGACTGAAATTTAAAAAAATAATATATCAAACATTAAATTAATGATTAGTGTTTTACAACTAAAAAAAAGTAGTACAATACACTATAATTGCAACTTATTTTAATATCCGTGCAACGCACGGGCAAGAAAACTAGTAAGACAATATAGATTGGTATTTCCTAGATATCCTCTTTTTGTCTTATCTATTTTACATGGGTAGTATTTGATCCCTTGCGACGGATATGCCGTCACAAAAGAGAATTTGTGTTTAAGATAAAATGTAGTAGACTTATAGTATTATCATCGGTAGTGTTATGCCCTAAAATATGCTATTTTATGCCTTCACACGTGGCATCATGAAATTGGTCCAAGGATGTACATTTGGCACCAAAGTCAATAGGAAGAAAGGAAAGGGAAGTCAGCGGCGAAAGAAGAGTACAAGGGAAGGAAGGAGGCAGCAAAGACGAGGAAGAAGAAAAGGCTAAAAGAGCAAGGCTCGAGATTTGCCTTAAATGGCCACACACCCAGACTCCGTCAGAAAAAGCAAGTAGGAGAAGAAGCCCAAAATGGATAAAAGAAGAGGAAGAGATCCATTGGATTAGAGCCAAATCCAACAGTCCATATGAGGAAGTCCTTATATATATGTGAACATTGTATATTAGAAAGTCATTCATTATCACACTTAGCATACATAGCACTAAGAAAAATCTGAGAATACTTATAAACCGGTACACACCCTGAAGGAGAATTCTAATAGAAACTTGGAGGAACCTTCCTCCCGCAGTTTTTCCCTAAGGGGCTTCCTGCGTCATCATCTCTTGTGTTCTCTTATATCCTCCTCTCAAATCCTCTAAACACTTAACTCACCTAAACATACCACAAATTAGGCTTGGAATCGCTATAACCTCCATAAACAACATTAGGTAATTTTTGACCTAAACATTTTGGCGCCCACCGTGGGGCTATAGTGATTATTCAACCCAAAAGTGCAAAAAATCCCAACACTCTTCGAAAAACCTCTCAAAATGACAAACGTAACCTCTCAAACAAACTCACAACCTATTTCCTCGGTGATAGGAGCTACCTCCACCTCTATGGGGGCTCAGGAAACTCCAGCTCCAACAACAACGGTGCCCCTCAGCGGCAGCACCCCCCAGATGCAGTCAGGCACCACTAGCGGCGGCATGGTGGCTAGCTCAGGCGACAACAGCGGAGACGCTCCCACCCCAGCCATGTGGAAGACCATGATGGAAGGAATCTTCGCCCTCCACCAAGCGGTAGACGGCTTGAAGAAGGACAACCAGGAGCTGAGAAAGTTAGCCGCTGCGCAAAACCAGCCTCCACGTGCCAACGGAGGGCCAGGCACAGAAGCCGGGATCCCAAGGCCTCCAGGAAGTAGAAGTGAGGCAAGAGCTATCCCCAACGAATTGGTCACCAGGCTAGACCTCGCGGGAATAACTCCACCAGAAAGAATCGCGCCTACAGGACTAGGCTACCTCTCCGTCGACCTAGACTCACCCCCGCCACAAACAGGGGCCCCAGGTAACGGATTTGTAAGATTACCCATTAGTGCTAACCGTCATGGTAATGCAGGACCTTTCTCCACCCCAACCTCGGGCTGGACGCAAGGAGAAGGATCGTCGGCAAGGCAACCACTCCTGCTGGGAGCTGGACCATCAGGATGTTCTGCCCAGCAGGCGCCGTCAATAGTCCACACCGCACCGATGGGTCAGCAAGCGCTCAGCTGGTCTGACTCCAGGAGCGCCAGGGTATGCACCAAATCCTTGGGAGCACCAATACAAAGAGTTGTGGGACTTAGTCAGCCACATACCAGGAATGCCAAGACCCCTGGAGAAGGCGGCCCCAGACAGCTACGCAGATTCCCCGTTCACCCACAACATAGTCTCGGTGGATGTGCCTAAAGGATTCACCCCCCAAACATGACGAGCTATGATGGAACGGCTGACCCGATAGATCACATCAACCAGTACAAGCAAAAAATGATGGTAATAACGACCTCTGGATCCTTGAAAGAGGCGTGTATGTGCAAAGGATTCGGGTCCACCCTCTCAGGAGCCGCCCTCCAATGGTTCGTCAACCTGCCCAACTCCAGCATCTCCAGCTTTGCAGGCCTGGTGAACGCGTTCAATCAACAGTTCGCCAGCAGCAGGCGACCAGAAAAGCAGAGCAGTGACCTCTACCAGATCCAGCAAGGCGATGAGGAATCCACCAGAGACTGCCATCCACGCCTTCAACAAGGAAATGGTATCCATACCCCATTGCGAGGAGAAGGCTGCCATCCACGCCTTCCGCTGGGGGCTACCACAGGCCTCCGACCTATACAAAGAGCTAACCAAATGGCCGTGCACGGCATATGCTCAGGTTCAGCAGAAGGCGTTGGATGCGATCCGACTGGAAGAGGATGCGGGACCTAGGAGGATCAGCTGCACCTCCGCCTCCACCAGCAGGAAGGCACCGGCAGCAGACAGGCAGGAGAGATCAAAACCCTACAGCAGGCCAGTGCATAAGGTCTCTGGAGGAAAAAGCTGGAAGAATGACTCGAACCTGCCGCCAAAGGTACAAGAGTATGGTTTTACTGTCAACCTTGCAGGACTGATCAAAACCCTAAAAGAGCTAGGAGAAAAAGTCAAGTGGCCCAAGAAAAGGGCGGAAGAAAGAAGCAAAGATGGGAGGGACACCAACCTGAGGTGTGACTTCCATAACGAGGACATCGGGCATACGACCGAGGACTGCATCACCCTCAGAAAGAAGGTCCGATATCAGTACGAGCAGGGTAACCTGAACCACATCCTGCCAAAAGGGACCAAGGTGAACGCAACTCGTCAGGTAACACCCTCTAGCCCTTTTGTCTGCACTAGAACTATTAACGTGATAACAGGGGGCTCGGAACTGTGCGGACTCAGCTACTCCGCCGCCAAGAGGCACGCTACCAGAATCAAAGGAGACAAGCCAGAATCCTCGTGCAGGATCAGCGCCCAGGACCTACCAGTCGTCAGCTTCGACGAAACAGATGTGGAGGGAGGCGCTGAGTACCATGATGACGCCCTGATCATCACCCTATCCATAGGGAACTGCAGGGTAAAGAAGATCCTGGTGGATACGGGGAGCTCAGTCAACATTATCATGTTGGAAACACTGAAGAGTATGGGATTTGGAGAAACAGACCTGACCAAGAAGGCGGTACCGCTGGTGGGATTCAGCGGGGAAACCAAGCACTCTCTTGGAGAAATCCTGATCCCAACCTATGCCGGAGGAATCAACAAACAGGTAAGGTACCTGGTAATCGACGGTCCCTCTACCTACAATGTCATCCTTGGCAGGCCGTGGATACACGACATGAAGGCCATCCCGTCCTCATATCACCAGTGCCTCAAGTTCCCTATACCATGGGGAGTCCAGACCATAAGAGGAAACCAGGAAGAAGCAAGAAGCTGCTACAAGGTGGCACTCAAACCCACAGCCACTCCTCCTTCAGCATAGCAATCACAGCTGAGGCAGGTCAGGGGAACCTATGAGGAACCTCCCCAGGTGGAGGTGGAGGAAATTCCCCTGGACCCGCTGCATCCGGAGTGGAAGGTGCTGGTGGGAGCAGAATGCACAGGTACTGTTCGTTCAGAACTGTTAAATTTATTAAAAACTAACATCGATTGTTTTGCGTGGTCCCACGAAGACATGGTGGGAATAGACCCAAACATAATCTCGCACAGGTTAAGTGTAAGCCCCGGCTACAAGCCGGTCCAGCAAAAGAGAAGGAAATTCGCTGCAGAAAGGAACCAGGTAATAAACCAGGAGGTGGACGACCTCCTGGCTGCAGGAAAAATCAGAGAGGTAAAATATCCAGAGTGGCTATCAAACGTGGTGGTGGTCCCCAAAAAGAACGGGAAGCGGAGAGTATGCGTAGACTTCACCGACCTAAACAAAGCATACCCTAAGGACCTGTTCCCCCTGCCGCACATAGACGCAATGGTGGATGCAACAGCAGGCCATGAGATGCTCACGTTCCTGGACGCCTGGAGTGGATACAACCAAATCAAGATGCACCCAGAGGACCAGGAAAAGACGGCCTTCAGGTCTGAACGAGGTATATACTGCTATAACGTTATGCCGTTTGGGTTAAAAAATGCAGGGTCCACCTACCAAAGGCTGGTGAACATGATGTTCAAGAGTCAAATAGGCAAAACCATGGAAGTCTACATAGACGACATGGTAGTCAAATCCAAAGCAGCCAACCAACACACCCAACACCTGGAAGAAACCTTCAGCATACTGAGGAAATAACAAATGAAGCTGAACCCCTCCAAGTGCACGTTCAGAGTCTCCAGTGGGAAGTTCCTGGGGTACATGGTCACGCAGAGAGGGATCGAGGCAAGCAGCGAGCAGATCAAAGCACTCCTTCAACTGGAGTCCCCCTAGAAGCCGAAAGATGTGCAGAAGCTGACTGGCAGGGTGGCAGCCCTCAACAGGTTCATTTCCAGATCCTCCGACAAGTGCCGGCTATTTTATGACATACTACGAAAGAGCAAGAGATTCGAGTGGACGGAGGAACACGAAAAAGCGTTCGCAGAACTGAAGAAATACCTCAGCACTCCTCCACTCCTATCCAAGCCAGAACAAGGGGAGCCACTATACCTGTATCTGTCAGTAATGAAGGTAGCAGTTAGTGCGGTTTTGGTGCGGGAACATGAAGGAATCCAGCATCCAGTTTACTACATCAGTAAGTCTCTGCTCCCTGCAGAGACCAGGTACACAGCTCCTGAAAAACTAGTTCTCGCTTTAGTTACAGCCTCATATAAAATGAGACCTTACTTTGAATCTCACTCCATATCAGTCTTAACTAGCTACCCCCTGAGACCCATATTGAGTAAGCCATAACTTTCTGGGAGAATGTCTAAATGGTCAGTCCACTTAAGTGGCTACGACCTAAAATTTGAAACCAGAACTGCGATAAAATCACAAGCCCTTGCAGATTTTGTCTCTGATTTTAGCCCAGGAATGGAAAAAGAGGCAGCCAAAGAAATCCTACCTCCAGAAATGGATTCTGAAGGAAACTGTTGGACGTTGTACGTGGACGGAGCCTCTAACAGTCGGGGAGCAGGAGTGGGAATGGTACTCAGGTCCCCCCAAGGAGATAGACATGATCGTCCAGGCATTAAGATGTGAATTCCAAGCAACCAACAACGTGGCGGAATACGAGGCCCTGATCCAGGGACTCCAACTAGCCCCGGACCTCAAAGTTAGGTACCTCCGAGCATACAACGACTCGCAGCTCATAGAAAACCACGTCAACGGCGAATACGAGGCCAAAGACGCCAGAATGATAGCTTACCTGGAGGTGGTCAAAGACAAGAAGACAAGGTTCATTACCTTCGAGATAGAACAGATACCCAGGGAGCAGAACGCGGAGGCAGACGCATTGGCCAACCTGGGGGCAACATTCAAGCCAGGAGATATCTCTTCTATCCCAATTACCCATGTGCTGGAACCATCAACTTCCCAGGAAAACCGAGAAGTTGATTGAAAACTCCAGCACGCACTGGGAGGCAGGGCTAGGCGTCCTCAGCAGCACCACAGAGCGGCAAGAACCGCCCGACTGGAGGACACCCTACCGAAACTGGCTGAAAGACGGAACTCTTCCAGCAGAGAGAAAAGAGGTAAGGGGATTCAAAATGAAAGCCTCAAGATTCATACTAATAGATGGTGTGCTGTTTAGGAAGTCGCTTGCAGGACCATACCTGAGATGTCTGGGCGACCAGGAAGGACAGACGGTCTTGCATAACCTCCACAGCGGAGACTGTGGAAATCATGCAGGGGGCAGGAGCCTGTCCAACAAAGCAATCAGGATGGGATACTTCTGGCCGACAGTACGGAGAGACGCAGTGGAGTTCGCCAAGAAATGCGAAGCCTGCCAGAAACACGCTCCTGTCACGCACCAACCCGCTGAACCCCTGCACCCAATCATATCACCCTGGCCCTTCATGAAATGGGGGATGGACATTGTAGGACCACTGCCCAGAGCACCTGGGAACAGAACCTACATGCTCGCACTAACAGACTACTTCTCCAAGTGGATAGAAGCAGAAGCTTTCCCCCAGGTTACAGAAAATCAGGTGATATCCTTCCTTAAACGCAATATAATCTGCAGATTCGGTATACCTTCTGAAATAGTGTGTGACAATGGCTCACAATTCATAACTAATAAAACGGAAGCATTTTGTGCTAGTTGGAATATCACCCTACTAAAAGCTGCTCCCAGGTACCCACAAACAAACGGTCAAGCAGAATTCAGCAACAGAATCGCCATGGACAACATGAAGAGGAGGCTGGAAGAAGCTGGGGGCAAATGGGCAGACGAGCTGCCTTTGGTCCTGTGGTCTGACAGAACCACACCAAAGACGGCAACAGGCCAGACCCCCCTTCAGCCTAGTATTTGGAGCAGAAGCCGTCATTCCAGCAGAAGTAAAGGTGCCAACCCAGAGATACGGTTGCCTAACGTAGGAATGCAATCAAACAGAAATGGCCAACACCTTGGATACGGTTCACGAGCTCAGAACCAGCGCCGCCATCAGAATGGCCGCTTACAAGCAAATGGTGGTCCGGAGTTACAACAAAAACGTGAAGATCAGAACTCTCCAGGTGGGAGATCTAGTCCCCAGAAAAGTGTTCCAGAACACGAAGAATCCAAACGTTGGGAAATTCGCCTACAATTGGGAAGGACCTTATCAGGTGGAAAGCACTACAGGAAGTGGATCCTATAGATTAATGGACATGAAGGGGAACATGGTACCCAGACCCTGGAATATCCTCCATCTGAAAAAGTATCACATATGAAAGAGCATCCCAGAATACCTCCAGAACCTGCGCCCAGAATCTGCGTCCGAATTCTAGGGTACTTACTCATTTGTTTTGGTTTCATTTCATATTTTAGCTAAGTAAAAATGTATCACCCCCAGGATCCAGCTATCCTGAGGGAGTTATCTGGAAAGCCAGTTTGCCTATAAATAAAAATCTACTTAAAGTATTTCCTACTATGAATACTTGCAATACGTCGTCTTTATCAAAAATGAACACGAGTTAAATCACACTCAGTCCTCTACACTGCGTGGGTATGGTGAGGTACAAGCAACTGGGACATTGTCGCCCACGATACTTAGCACTCACGAAAGTCTGGCAGCCTCTGACTGAGATGGGTATACCCTGAAGCCAGCACCTACACATGGCCAAACACACACAAACATGCATAAACAAAAACAAAGGAAACCAGATATAAAAAGCCGTCCGCAGACGCATAGTTAAGGCAGCACAAAGGCTGCTAGAAGTTTCTGGGCAGCACCCAGCATAAATTCGAGCAAAACAAAGAAAACAAGATAAAAAGCCCGCCACGCAGGGCCCAGGGCACAGAAAATGTTATGGGCACTAGCCCAGCCAACAGCAACGACAAAAAACAACAAAGTTTTAATGCCACTAAGGGCGCAGAAATTAATTGTCAACAACTTCCTCCACCACCGGCTCACCACCCGAATGCTTGGTAGAGGAAGAACCTTCTTCAGCAGGGGTACCAATGACCTGGTCTTGGAAGATGCCAGCTGAAGCAGGAGAACCCGGAGCAGCACTCTGAATCTCTGGAGAACCTGGGAGCGGGGAGCGAAGGGATCCATCAGGGTTGATGTCTGAAAGGTCAGGGACCACAGGATGGACAGAGAACAGGTCCCTCATAAGCTGTTCCTCCCCCTCCAGATCCCACTTTTCATGTTCTCCCGCCTTGAACTCCTTCATGCAGGCTATCCTCGCCTCTAAAGAGGAAAAAAGAGTCGTGTCATACAGCACCTTCTCCAGAGTCTTCTTTTTAGCCACCACGACTTTCAGCCGTGCATCTTGCTCCTCATTCTCCCTGCGCGACTCAGCAAGGGCCTCCTCCAGCTCATTCACCTTGGCCTGGCAGCGTGTCAGGTCCTCTGACTTCCTTGCACGAAGTCCCCTCTCAGCATCTAACCCGGTCTGCAAGGAACGCACCTCTTGAGACATGGTCTCGGCCTTGCGGCACCCCATCAGTATCTTCTGGAAACCCTGGAGGAAAATTACAGCCGTCAGTGGTCAGTCAAAACAACAGAAACACAAGCACTACGGAAGAAAGAAAAGAATGAGGTGGAGCTCACCGAGAAAATATCTTCATCTGCACCCTGATGCCACAGCGGTACAGCAGGTTGATCCTTCAGCAGCACCTCAGAACCAGGAGTTAGCAGACGGTCCATAACTGGCCAGGGATCCTCCACCAGAGCACAACTAAAACCCTCTGGCAAGCGGATGATATCCTCGCTAAGATCTTCGATGACGGGAGCAGCAGGCTTCCTAGGAAGAGCGGTCGAGGTGGAAGCCTTGTTGCGAGTTCTGGAGGCAATAACAGGAGGAGGAGGGCATAGGTGGCCGACAGATGGAGCTGATCCCGAGGGAGCAGGCAGGGTGGCCTTCTTGGAGGCAGGCAAGGGTTCACCTGGTCCCAACTTTCTCTTCGCCAGAGGCTTCACTGCCGAAACCATGGCCATCTTCCTACGCTCAGCCAACATCTCCGCGGGGGATGAGAGTTGTGCCGGGGAAGACCTCTTACCTCCTTGATATTGAGGCGGACCCCGAGGACCTTCCCCCAGACCAGCGTGCCCCTAGAGTCTACACCAGAGACAGAGTCGGTGCCACTCCTTCTGACCTTCCTTTTGAGCAGTTTCAGCAGCCCCCCATTTCCATGTCCCAGTTTCAGAGTGGTCCCTCATACTTCCAGGGATCCACCTCCGCCTCCGGTCCATCTTCTTCTTCATGCCCCCCAGAGCTTATTGATTTCATGGCACGAGTTGACTTGGGCATGAAAACTGCAGCAGATCTAGCGGACCAGCGCCAAGCCATAGCCGATGAGCGGCATAGGGATTTGACTTATAGGCTTGATTACCTCTACTATGATCAAGCCTATGGTACATTTCCGAGTTATGATCGGTCCGTCCGCGAGGGTTACCATCATCCCGATGGTGGTCACCCATCATACTACATGCCTCCGGATAGGGGTTATGTGCCTCCTGAGGGTCGTTTTTACGGGGAGATTAACGTCACCCCGGGTTATTTTTCAAACCCGATTTTTCCCCCCAACTTTCGGGGAAATGAGGATTCGGGCCCTCCGAGGCATTCATCCTTCCATGGCGGGTATGGTGATGCGGGAGCTAGTGGATCTCATGCCTCCCCCTTCCGCGATTTCGTGAACAACCCTAGCGACTTCATGGTCGTTGATGGAGGCAATGGGAATGATGAAGGTGATGGTAATGAAGGTGATGGTAATGAAGTTGACGGTGATGAAGATGATGGTGATGAGTGACCACCTTTGGAGGTGGTAGATGGTGATGATTATGCTCCCCTTGCAAAATCCAAAACAAGTCAAGTAACTCCCTTAATCCAAATTTCTCTTTTAGTTTGCATTTTACTTTCTAGCATGCATTTAGTTAGTTTCGTTTATATTAGTTAGTTTCTCTTAGCTTGTTTTAAGTTTTTAATTCATCTTTGCATATCATTAGTTTAGATGCATATAGTTGCATTCATTTAGATGCATTAGATGCATTAGATTTATATTTTTGTATCATATTGTCACATATAGATTGCATACATGTAGTTTAGAGCATTTAGTTTGCATTTAGTCTAGTTTTTAGTTTTTTTCTTCTTTTGTTTATCTTTGTTTTTAATGCCTTCTTAAAAACCAAAAAACCAAAAAAAATTGAAAAACCAAAAACTTTCAAAAACATGTTCTTTATTTTCCGGTTTTCCTCCTCACATTATGCACATAAATAAGTGTGGGGAGGAAGAACCGTTTATTTCAAAAAAAATACAAAAACAAGTTTTTATTTTCTCAAAAATTTCAAAAAAGCCAAAAACATGTTGTTTTCGTTCTTTTGCTTCATTTCCCCCTTTGCACTTCATTACATTGAGGACAATGTAAATCTTAAGTGTGGGGAGGGAAAATATCCACCTTGTGTATATTTGATTGCTTTTGTAAGTATGAAAAACCTCAAAAATACCAAAAAAATCGAAAAATTTGAAAATTTCAAAAACATGTTTTTACCTTATTAGTGTAGAATTGTATATACTTGTGTTTGCTTTCCCTCCTTTCGCATAGGTAGCACTTGCTTGAGCACCGCTTTGGACCTTGAAGACACCACGGTATGATCGTTCCAACCTCTATTTCACTCTCATTTTCTTCCTTTTGTTGCAAATGAGGAGGATGGGCTTGTATTTGGAGGATGTGGAGTGCATTGTGGAGATTGTGTGTGGCTTGTGTGGCTTGTGTGCTTTTGTGCTGTTAGGAGTTGCATTAGCTTTGTTTGGCATTTAGTTTGATAGTCTCATTTGCATTATAACATGTCTATATTAGTTGCATTCATGGCATATAGTTGCATTTAGGATAATGTTTTGAAAATGCCTAATTGAGAACTTTGACAAAATCGTTTAAGCATTTACAAATAATTCTTCTACTTGGGACTTTGACTTTTAGAATGATTTTTAAAACACCCTAGGTCATGCTTTTCTAGTATCTTTCTGACCATGGTCCAATACCAAGTCAAGGGTTTGCATGTGAGTCACCTTGTCCACCCCCGTGATGTGAAGTGGTTTTGATTATCTTGTCTTGGTGACCTTGTTCGACTTGACGGTTTGGCAACCCAAAAATAACTTTCATGAATAAATTTGGAATGCTCTTGTCAATGATCATAAGAAGTGGAAATGTTTTGAAAGAAGAAAAAAAAGAAGCCTCAAGTGAAAAAGAAAAGAAAAAAAAAAATGGTTAATGAAAAAGGAATAAGAACATGTTGTTTTGGTGGAGGCGTACCACTTCGATGTGCTTTGGAGGGTAGTCATTGAGTTGGCTTCCCACTTGGTTGTGAATTCGACCGCCCAAAGACAGAGTGATTGTCACCCCGATAAGCTATTGTCTAGAGGTTAACCGGTTGCCTAATAAGCGATTGGCGAAAGCAAAGGACATTAGCACGCGTGGGACAAACCCCATCCTAACTCATGGCATGAAAAAGAAATGAAAAAAATTGAATGAGGTCAAATTTTGATTGTAATCCACCATTTTGTATTGATTTGAGCATTTCATTCCAAAAAAAATCAATTTTGCCTTGCCGTTTTGTCGATCTCGGGACGACCCATGACCTTTACTTTGTGAAGAATCTAGACTTGTTGCATCTTTTGCCTTTAGCATTGCGGGGATTATCATTCCATTCCATCCGATCGCCCTTGACAAAAGTATTTGGATAACGGTTATGAAAGTAGCCTAGTTTAGCATGATTTGGCGGTGTTTTGTTGTCATCCTTCTTGCCTTAGTGACTTGTAGAATTAATATTTGTGAAGGAGTTTACGACTTTGAATTTGTTCTCTTTTAGTTGTTTTCCACCGCTTAAATGAGGCAAGCGGTTTTCTTTCTTTTCCGATGCATGTTGTTTGTCTATACGTGTTTTGTTTTTACTTGTTTGCATCAAAAGTTTTGTAGCAAGACCTTACTTGCCTTACAATAGGGCATTCTCCCTCATGAATGTCAAATTGTGAGTTGAAAGGGCTACGGGTGTAGCTAAACCCGATTCGGCTTATAGTTAGCTTAGTTAGTTATTTCTTTGTTTTTAATAAGGGTTATATAGTTCGTTGATCTCTTACTCGAGGACGAGTAAGGTTTAAGTGTGGGGAATTCTGATGAGCTCCATTTTGGTCATCATTTCCTTTACATTTTCTTTGTTTTCGGTCACGATTCGACCTCGATTTGCGTATCTTTAGGTGTTTTTACGTCCGTTGCCTCGTATATTCCTATTCGATCCAATTTTTGTAGGTATTACGGCGTGGGCGAATAAACGGGTGAAATCGAGCCGGATTTAGAACGATTTATGAAGAAATGTGGAAGAATTGTGAAGGAGGCCTCCCAGGCCCTCCCAGCCGGTCTCCAACCGGCGGCCGGTCGGCCGGCTGGTAGCCTTGACTCAAGATTTCAAACAAAAATGTGAAGAATTTTCCAGCCCCTTAAGAAAAGCCTCCCAGCCGGTGGCCTACCGGCAGCCGGCCAGCCGGCTGGGATGACTGTTCCATACTTAGCCAAATTCGAAGAATCAAGAAAATGAATTGTTGGGCAGATTCAAGTAAAAGGGTCCCCAGCCGGTCCACCACCGGCGGCCGGTGAACCGGCTGAGGGTACCTGTAGCCAAGAAGAAGAGGAGAAGAAATCAGAAGTTGAGGACAAGCCTCCCAGCCGGTGCCGGACCGGCAGCCGGCCGGCCGGCTGGGAATCAAGGACCATTTGAAGAAAAGTCAGAAGTCGGATTTTGGGCTCTCAGCCGGTCCACCACCGGCAGCCGGTCGACCGGCTGAGAGGCCTTTTTCGTATTTCCGCACTCTATATAAACCCGCACTTGTGTAGACTTATTTACGCACTTTTTACACACTTTTCTAGGGTTTTTGCACTGTTCCATTGTTCTATACTTAGACTCAAAAAACTCTCTTAATATTTGAATTCTCTTTAGATCTTAGTTTAATCTTTCAATATTAGTTAATCCTTTCTTAGTGATTCTCTTAGCTTTGTTCTTGGGCAATTTTAGAAGATTCTTATTGGGTTGTAATTTGAGGGTTTGAGAGAATCCTCCAAGTTGTAATCCAAGTTCCTTGCTTTTTCCTTATTATTGGTATAATCTTCCTAATCTCTACTTTGTCTTTGCATTTTGTTTTAGTTTTGCTTGTTCAATTATTTACTCTCATTAATTTCCACCATGTTTAGCATTAATACTTTATTTGTTCAAGTTTATTCCTTAGCCATGTGTGAGTAGTCTTATTCTAGGGTTAGGGGGTTTGCTTGGGTAGTTAGTAGCCATGAAAAATGCCTAGAGTTAGTCTTGTTTGCTTCTTTGGTTAAGTTTTCGCATCTTGCATGTTATGTGTTTGATGAAATGCCTCAACGACGGTTGGGTGTTAGTCTTCACTTTGTTTGCTTTAGACGAAAGTCTTGGGGTTTCATGAGCATGCTTGTGTGTTAGGTTAGCTTGGTTTGTAGCGAAAGCTAGGACTAGACTCGACCTAAGGGTTTGTCAACTCGAGAGAAGAGACAACCCTAGACTTACCATAGAAGTGATACAAGACCGTTATCTTACGTTTGGCTCCCGACTTACCTAGGTGACCCCCGACACCCTAGTCCTCTTTATCATCAACTTCATCTAGATTTACTTGCTTTAGTAGTTAATTAGTTTTTCCAAACCAAAACCTTTTACTCCGACTCATACTAAAATTAAAGCATAACTATACAACTTCCCCACCGTCTTTTGGGTTCGACCCTAAATTATACTACTTAATTTGGGTTCTTTATAAATGTGTTTGGTGCCGGTATCGACGACAAAATCCGGCCATCAAAATGGCGCCGTTGCCGGGGACGGTGTTTAGAAGTTGTGTAGTTTAGTTTTAGTTTTAGTCTAGAGTTAGTTGAACTTGTTTTGTTTTGATCAAAGATTTGGTAGTTAATTGTAGAGTGCTTGTTTTATTGCTCACCCTAGTGTTTAATAAACACTAGGACGACTAATTGGTTTGCTAAGTTTTATGCCTAGGGGTGACTCTAACTCTTTGTTGTCATCTTCCGAACCGGAGAGGCTCTTTCGGGCTTTAAGGAGGAAGACCATTGCACGAGTAAGAATTGCGTCCCAAGCATCTACTAGCCAAAACAACCCCTCTTCATCCGAACCACCAAGTCCCAATCAAAGCAATCCTAGCCCAACATCCGAAAGTTTTGACAATCCGTTTTATCAATCACCACCACAATCACCACACTTTCCAAACAACCATCAAATTCACATAATGGCCGCTCTTCGTGATTATAACCGGCCCAATCACAATGACACCACCAATCCAATCAACTTCGGGGTCCTTGTTCCTCAAAATTTCGAAATACACCCTTCGCAAATGAGTTCAATCGAAAAGAATGCCTTTAGCGGGGCTTCCCACGAAGATGCTTATGGGCACTTGAGAAAGTTCAAGGGTAAAGTCGCGATGATAAAGAAGACCGGAGTACCCGAGGAGACATTAAGGCTTATGCTTTTCCCCTATTCCTTAACCGACAAGGCCGATAGGTGGCTAAATGTCCATGCTCCAAATACATTCACCACATGGGATGACTTGGCAACGGCTTTCCTTGCCAAGTACTACCCATCATCCAAGACCGCGATGCTCCGGAATGAGATAACACAGTTTCAACAAGACGAGAGAGAGTCTCTGGGAGAAGCTTGGGATAGATACCAAGATTTGCTAGCCAAGTGCCCACACCACGGGATACCACCTTGGTACACAACTCAAACTTTTTTCCAAACCCTTCTCTCCCGGACTAAGGAAATGGTTAATGCATCGGCGGGTGGTAGCTTTGACCACTTGCCACATGAGGAAGGAACGGAACTCATTAAGAAGATTGTTGATTCGGAGGAAAACTATGGTACTAGGGGGAATGTCTTGAGGAAGAGTAGTAAGTACCCTAGTGAGCACCTCTCCAATGCTAAGGCAAACGAAGAAACCAACGCCAAGTTGGATATGCTAACCAAGAAATTGGAGGAATTGACAAAGGGCTCCACTAGCAAAGAAACCAAGAACAATGTCCCGGGGATGTACCAAGTAAATAGTGTTGCCACATGTGATTTATGCGGAGGAAGTGGGCACACATTTGAAGTTTGTGCAAACAACTCAATTGAGGGAAGTGGAAGTGAGGAAGAGTTGTATGCTTTTCAAGCATTCAACAATCCTAGAAACCAAAATACTTTCAACCCCAATTCAAACTACTATCACCAAGGGATTAGAGGTAGTCCTTATATGAGTTACAAGAGCACCAATGTGTTGAATCCTCATCAAATTCAACAACCTCAAGTGCAAAACCCCCCCGGTTTTCAACCAAGGGGCGGAAACTTCAATCCAAGGAACAATTTCAACAACAACAATTTCTACCAAGGCAACCAATCCAATCAAGCCAATCAAGGCTTTCAACAAGGTTTCAATGATCCAAACTTCAACCCCAATTTCCAAAACAACCAAAATCCACAAAATTTCAATCCAAATTTCAACAACAACCCAAACTACAACCAACACCAAAACCAAAGCTTCAACCCACCACCATTTCAAAACAACCCCAATCAAAATCAAACCAACTACAACCACAACCCACAAAATCCCAACAACCCAAATTACAATCAAAATTTCAACCAAAACTTTCCACCAAACAATCAAGGCCAAAACTTCAACAATCAAGTTCCGAAGGGCAACTCTCAAGGTGGGGGTGCAAGGAATGATTATGGATTCCCCTTGCCCCTCACCAATGCACCTCACCAAGATACTAGTGATTCCCAAGTGGGTGAGTTATTGAAACTTGTCAAGAACATGCAAGCAACTCATACCCAAGAGATGGCTAATTTGAAGAGTGCCAACCAAAGGGAGATACGGGAAATGGAGGCTCGAGTTGCCTCTCAAGCTCTAGCCAATCCACAAAGGCCACCGGGCGGCTTCCTTGCCCAAGGTCAAAGTTCCAAGGATGCATCACACAATCACCAAGCACATGCGGTGATTTTGAGAAGTGGAACGGAGCTAGAAGACCCGTACAAAGACTACAACTATGGTGAAGAGGAGCCTATCTTGGAACTTGTGAAAGACAAAGGAAAAGAAGTTGATGGTGGCAATTCAAGGGATGATGACTTTTATGTGGAGGACCTCCCTTATGAGGAGAAAGAAGATGAAGTTATCTTGGAGGAGGTGGATGCTAGACAAGAGGAGTTGGTTCCACAACCAACTACTAAGGTAACAAGCAAACCAACACCCACCAAGGTACTATCTAACCCTCAACCAACTAGCTTGCCTTATCCTTCAAGGGCTTTGAAGGGAAAGGAGAACCTCAAGTTCACAAATTTTTGTAAAATGATTGAAAAACTTGAAGTGACTCTTCCCTTTACGGAGGTGATATTGAATATGCCAACTTATTCCAAATTTTTAAAAGAAATTTTGTCGGGCAAGAGAACCTTGGGTGACCAAGAAGTAATGGCTATGAGGGAGGAGTGTAGTGCACTTCTCCTCCAAAAGGAGCCAAAGAAACTTGGTGATCCGGGGAGTTTCTCTATCCCTTGCATAGTTGGTGGCATTCCAATCTCTCGTGCCCTTTGTGATCTAGGAGCTAGTGTAAGTGTACTTCCTTTGAAAGTTGCAAAAAGAATTGGTTTGAATGATTTAGTTCCTACAAGTATCACCCTCCAATTGGCGGATAGATCCGTCAAGCGCCCTTTGGGAGTGCTTGAGGATGTACCCGTCAAAGTGGGTAAGCATTTGATTCCCGCCGATTTTGTTGTCCTTGATATTCCGGAGGATAGCCACACTCCCATCATCCTTGGTAGGCCTTTCTTGGCTACCGGAGGCGTCTTGATAGACGTTAAGAATGGGCGGCTCACCTTTAGAGTTGGGGATGACAAAATTGAGTTTAATCTACCTACTATGATGAAAGGTCCAAAGCATGATGAGGCATTTACATTGGACATTGTGGAGCAAGTGGTAAGGGAGATGGTAGAGATGGAAGAAGAGGAGGAAGGCCACATGGAACAATTATGTGGCATCACAACTAGTGAAGACAAAGAAATGGATGAGGACATTGAGCTTGAAGATGAAGAAGTTGAGAAGGTGGAGGGAATGCTCCCTCCAAAGGTACAACTCAAAACCCTTCCTCCCTCCCTCAAGTATGCCTTTCTTGGGGAGGGAGAGGCTTACCCGGTGATCATCAATGCCAACCTCAATGAGCAACAAGAATCCAAACTCATTTCAACTTTAAAGGATCATAGGAGCTCATTGGGGTATAGCCTTGATGACATCAAGGGGCTAAGCCCGAACCTTTGCATGCATAGAATAATTCTAGAGGAAGGGAGTCGACCTAGAGTGGAAGGTCAAAGGAGATTGAATCCGAAAATGGCGGATGTAGTGAAGAGTGAAGTCCTTAAATTGCTTGAGGCCGGAATCATATATGAGATCACGGATAGTCGGTGGGTGAGCCCCGTCCATGTTGTCCCCAAGAAGGGGGGTGTAACATTGGTTACACAAGAGGATGGGACCCTCTTACCGACTCGTCCGGTGACCGGTTGGAGGATGTGCATCGATTACCGTAAGTTGAATGCGGCAACTCTCAAAGACCATTTCCCAATCCCCTTCATTGATCAAATGCTAGAGAGGCTTGCGGGGCATTCGTACTATTGTTTTCTTGACGGTTATTCCGGGTTTTTTCAAATACCTATTCACCCGGAAGACCAAGAGAAAACAACTTTTACATGCCCCCAAGGTGTGTATGCTTATCGGCGGATGCCATTCGGGTTGTGTAATGCACCCGGCACCTTTCAAAGGTGCATGATGGCCATCTTTGCCGATTTCCTTGAGAAATCTATGGAGGTTTTTATGGACGATTTTAGTGTTCATGGTGATTCATTTGACCTAGGGCTTTCTAATCTTGTAAATGTATTGAAAAGATGTGAGGAGCACAATCTTGTCCTAAATTGGGAGAAATGCCATTTCATGGTAGAGGAGGGGATTGTGCTCGGTCACATAGTGTCCAAGAGGGGCATAGAAGTTGATGGTGCAAAAGTGGCGGTCATTGAGAACTTGTCACCCCCCACAAATGTGAAAGGGGTGAGGAGTTTTCTTGGACATGCCGGCTTTTACCGGCGTTTTATCAAAGATTTTTCCAAAATTGCCAAGCCATTGACTTCTCTTCTTCTCAAGGATGCTCCCTTTTTGTTTACTAATGATTGTCTTGAAGCCTTTGCTAGGATCAAAGAAGCACTTGTGACGGCTCCTATTATTCGTGCTCCGGATTGGGGACTGCCTTTTGAGATTATGTGTGACGCATCCGACTACGCGGTAGGAGCGGTCCTAGGTCAAGTTGTGGATAGGAAACACCACGTGATATACTATTCAAGCAAGACTCTTGATTCAACTCAAGCAAAGTATTCCACGACCGAAAAGGAGATGTTAGCCATCGTGCATGCCATTGAGAAGTTTCGGCAATATCTCATGGGATCTAAAGTGGTGGTGTACTCCGATCACACCGCTTTGAGGCAATTAATGTTGAAGAAAGATGCCAAGCCAAGACTCTTGAGATGGGTTCTTTTACTCCAAGAATTTGATCTAGAGATAAGAGACAAGTCGGGGTCGGAGAATGTGGTTGCGGACCACTTGTCTAGATTGACTTTTGAGGATCATGGTTTGCATGATAGAGATGGCCCAATCAATGAATGGTTGCGTGAGGATAGTTTGATGGCAATAGGCAATAAGTTGCCTTGGTTTGCGGATATTGCCAATTATCTTGTTAATGGCTTTATCCCGGAGGAGTTGGAAGCAAGAGAAAGGAGAAAGTTGAAGGTTGATGCTAAGAGATATTTTTGGGATGATCCCTACCTTTTCAAGAAGTGTGGGGATGGGCTCTTGAGGAGATGTGTATCAAAGGAAGAGGGGCTCGAAATTGTTGATAGGCTTCACAACTCCGCCTATGGAGGGCACTTGGCGGCTTCACGGACTATAGCCAAGGTTCTTCAAGGAGGGTTCTTTTGGCCTTCAATGTTCAAAGACATTCACGATGTTGTTAGATCTTGTGATGCTTGTCAAAGGTCGGGCAACATCGGTAAAAGGAATGAGATGCCCCTAAAAACCATCTTGGAGATTGAGTTGTTCGATTGTTGGGGGATTGACTTCATGGGACCTTTCCCCAATTCATGCGGGAATGAGTACATCTTAGTAGCCGTGGATTACGTCTCGAAATGGATTGAGGCGGTTGCCTCCCCCACCAATGACTCCAAGGTAGTGGTAAAGCTCTTCAAGACCATCATCTTTCCCCGTTTTGGTGTACCCCGAATAGTGATAAGTGACGGAGGTTCTCACTTCCGGAAACATACTTTCAAAGCCCTCCTAGCCTCCTATGGAGTGACCCACAAGGTAGCACTTGCCTACCATCCTCAAACTAGTGGGCAAGTGGAGGTTTCAAATCGTCAAGTCAAAGCTATTCTAGAGAAGGTGGTGCAAAAGAACCGGAAAGATTGGTCCCAAAAATTGAACGATGTGCTATGGGCTTTGAGGACGGCCTACAAAACTCCTATAGGAATGACCCCCTACAAGCTTGTGTACGGGAAGGCATGCCACCTCCCGGTGGAGCTTGAGCACAAAGCTTGGTGGGCCTTGAAGGAGATGAACTTCAATTTAGACATGGCCGGGGAGAAAAGGTTCTTTCAAATGAGTGAGCTCGAGGAGCTTAGATATGAAGCTTATGAGAGTTCAAAACTCTATAAGGAGCAAACGAAGAAGTGGCATGATGCCAAGCTAGTGAAGAAAAATGTGAGCGTAGGAGACCTTGTTCTCCTCTTCAATTCTAGAGTCAAGAACTTTCCCGGGAAGCTTAGATCACGGTGGTCCGGGCCCTTCAAAGTGATGGATATTTCTCCTCATGGGGCCTTTGAGCTTTGGAGTGAAGGCGGTGGCACCTTCAAAGTCAACGGGCATCGGATTAAGCGCTATTATGAAGGAGACTCCAAAGGCACCGTCGAAGTTGTTGACCTCGGGGACCCACTCCCCGAGGAGGATTAATTTCAAGGAAGTTTGATCATGAAAGGTTTGGTGGAGTCACTCAACAACCACCGGTTGTAAGTATTAGTTCTCTTTGGTTCATCTAGTTTTCATGTTAGTTTCTTTGTTAGTTCGGTTTTTAGTTTAATTTTTAGATCGCATGAGATATTTGGATATGTTTGTTGCTTGTTTGTGGAAGATTCATGAGTGTAGTCGGAGGAATATTGGCAAAACCGTTGTAGGCAAAGTTGATTTTTATGATTCAAATTAAATTATTTCTCGAAATTGTGTACAGGTACTCCCAGCCGGCCAACCGGCCGACGGTCCCATACCGGCTGGGAAGACCTGGACACATTTCTGTTTTTGATAGTTTATTTGGGCAGATTTCAGATTTTGCATTCCCAGCCTGTACCTAACCGGCAGCCGGCCCACCGGCTAAGAAGACGAGTTCCTTATTCAAAAATCAAATTGCAAGGAGAAATGATACCCAGCCGGTAGGCCGGCAGCCGGTCCACCGGCTGAGAATCAGGAATGTGTGAACATACTTGAAGAAAAAAGCAAGGAGAAGGGAACCCCAGCCGGTCGGCCGGCAGCCGGCTCGCCGGCTGGGAGTGTTTTTGTATGTGAAGGATTCGAAGAAAAGAAGAAGGAGTTGGACTCTCAGCCGGTCGGCCGGCAACCGGTCCGCCGGCTGGGAGTGCTTTTGTGAGTGGGAAAAGAAGAAGAGGAGAAGTGGAAATTGAAGACCTGATTTTGAGCCGGTCGGCCGGCAGCCGGCTCGCCGGCTCAGAATCAAAGTCCTTTGAAAAAATTCGAAAAAATGCAAAAAGTTTTGAAACCCTCACTCTCAGCCGGTCGACCGGCGGCCGGACCCAGACCGGCTGAGAGTCGTCTGTCGCGTAAATTAAATCTCGATACCCCTCTTTTCTTTCTCATTTCTACCTCATTTCTTAACCATTTCCCTTCATTTCTTCTTCATCCTTCCTTATTTTCTCCTCTCCATTCATCCTTTACCCTCAAATACTCCCTCAAACTTCACCAAACTCTCTCAAATCAAAACCCCCTTTATTCCCTCATCACCTTATCCTTCAATTAACCATGTCGGGAAGAACAGAAAGGCGATCCAAATCAAGGCACGACCCAAGGGTGGAGCAAGAATATGAAAATGTAATGGGAAGTGGCAACATTGGCCCGGATCCTTGCTTTCCCGGTCTCACATTTGCCTCAATCCAACAAAAAGGTAATTTCACTTACTTTAAGAATCGCCCCCTTCACCCAACTAGGTTCATTGATAGAGCCGGATTGAGAGAATTAGGGATTGAGAAAATAACGGCGGCTCTTTTTGAGGGTTTAGGAATGAAAGCCTTGTATGAGACAAAACCGGTTCACACATCTCCCCGGTTAACTTGGGAATTTTTGAGTTCTTTGGTTGTGACTAAGAACCGAACTTTGGGGAAAGTTGCATTTCTTGAGTTCCGATTGATGAATAGGGAACATCGTCTCACCTTAGATGAATTTGCTTTGATTTTTGGGCTAGACGGAAAATTAGCCATTAAGCCTCCGGAGGGCTTTGATACTGAGCTTATTTGGACAGCCATAACCGGTCTTGTGAGTGATAGAAGCCGAAAGAAACCGGCTAATAGGGTGCATTTGGCACCGATTAGAATTTGGCATAGGTTCATGGGGTGGACCGTTTTCTCTAGGGATGAGCCTCACAACTTCACTACTACTGAGCTTGAAATAATTGGTTCTTACTTGGTTGGTGGCCCGAAATTGAACATTGCTCACCATATGGCCCTTCACTTGAGTAGGTTGGCATCCCAACCTCAGCTTACTACCCCCATTTGTGTTGGGGGGATGGTCACCTTGATTGCCAACAACCGTTGTCAGCGGCACTTCACGGTCGACTTCATTCAGGGCGAGAATGTGCTATCTAGCCGATACTTGCAGGATGCTTTGGGGTGGGTGCGTTATAACCCCAGTGATCGCAAGGAGTATTGGCAGATTCGGGTTGACAACAAGTTCAAGAATTCAGTTCCTTTGCCAAACACCGAGTTGATGAGAGTTGTGCCGGGGAAGATCTCTTACCTCCTTGATATTGAGGCGGACCCCGAGGACCTTCCCCCAGACCAGCGTGCCCCTAGAGTCTACACCAGAGACAGAGTCGGTGCCACTCCTTCTGACCTTCCTTTTGAGCAGTTTCAGCAGCCCCCCATTTCCATGTCCCAGTTTCAGAGTGGTCCCTCATACTTCCAGGGATCCACCTCCGCCTCCGGTCCATCTTCTTCTTCATGCCCCCCAGAGCTTATTGATTTCATGGCACGAGTTGACTTGGGCATGAAAACTGCAGCAGATCTAGCGGACCAGCGCCAAGCCATAGCCGATGAGCGGCATAGGGATTTGACTTATAGGCTTGATTACCTCTACTATGATCAAGCCTATGGTACATTTCCGAGTTATGATCGGTCCGTCCGCGAGGGTTACCATCATCCCGATGGTGGTCACCCATCATACTACATGCCTCCGGATAGGGGTTATGTGCCTCCTGAGGGTCGTTTTTACGGGGAGATTAACGTCACCCCGGGTTATTTTTCAAACCCGATTTTTCCCCCCAACTTTCGGGGAAATGAGGATTCGGGCCCTCCGAGGCATTCATCCTTCCATGGCGGGTATGGTGATGCGGGAGCTAGTGGATCTCATGCCTCCCCCTTCCGCGATTTCGTGAACAACCCTAGCGACTTCATGGTCGTTGATGGAGGCAATGGGAATGATGAAGGTGATGGTAATGAAGGTGATGGTAATGAAGTTGACGGTGATGAAGATGATGGTGATGAGTGACCACCTTTGGAGGTGGTAGATGGTGATGATTATGCTCCCCTTGCAAAATCCAAAACAAGTCAAGTAACTCCCTTAATCCAAATTTCTCTTTTAGTTTGCATTTTACTTTCTAGCATGCATTTAGTTAGTTTCGTTTATATTAGTTAGTTTCTCTTAGCTTGTTTTAAGTTTTTAATTCATCTTTGCATATCATTAGTTTAGATGCATATAGTTGCATTCATTTAGATGCATTAGATTTATATTTTTGTATCATATTGTCACATATAGATTGCATACATGTAGTTTAGAGCATTTAGTTTGCATTTAGTCTAGTTTTTAGTTTTTTTCTTCTTTTGTTTATCTTTGTTTTTAATGCCTTCTTAAAAACCAAAAAACCAAAAAAAATTGAAAAACCAAAAACTTTCAAAAACATGTTCTTTATTTTCCGGTTTTCCTCCTCACATTATGCACATAAATAAGTGTGGGGAGGAAGAACCGTTTATTTCAAAAAAAATACAAAAACAAGTTTTTATTTTCTCAAAAATTTCAAAAAAGCCAAAAACATGTTGTTTTCGTTCTTTTGCTTCATTTCCCCCTTTGCACTTCATTACATTGAGGACAATGTAAATCTTAAGTGTGGGGAGGGAAAATATCCACCTTGTGTATATTTGATTGCTTTTGTAAGTATGAAAAACCTCAAAAATACCAAAAAAATCGAAAAATTTGAAAATTTCAAAAACATGTTTTTACCTTATTAGTGTAGAATTGTATATACTTGTGTTTGCTTTCCCTCCTTTCGCATAGGTAGCACTTGCTTGAGCACCGCTTTGGACCTTGAAGACACCACGGTATGATCGTTCCAACCTCTATTTCACTCTCATTTTCTTCCTTTTGTTGCAAATGAGGAGGATGGGCTTGTATTTGGAGGATGTGGAGTGCATTGTGGAGATTGTGTGTGGCTTGTGTGGCTTGTGTGCTTTTGTGCTGTTAGGAGTTGCATTAGCTTTGTTTGGCATTTAGTTTGATAGTCTCATTTGCATTATAACATGTCTATATTAGTTGCATTCATGGCATATAGTTGCATTTAGGATAATGTTTTGAAAATGCCTAATTGAGAACTTTGACAAAATCGTTTAAGCATTTACAAATAATTCTTCTACTTGGGACTTTGTCTTTTAGAATGATTTTTAAAACACCCTAGGTCATGCTTTTCTAGTATCTTTCTGACCATGGTCCAATACCAAGTCAAGGGTTTGCATGTGAGTCACCTTGTCCACCCCCGTGATGTGAAGTGGTTTTGATTATCTTGTCTTGGTGACCTTGTTCGACTTGACGGTTTGGCAACCCAAAAATAACTTTCATGAATAAATTTGGAATGCTCTTGTCAATGATCATAAGAAGTGGAAATGTTTTGAAAGAAGAAAAAAAAGAAGCCTCAAGTGAAAAAGAAAAGAAAAAAAAAATGGTTAATGAAAAAGGAATAAGAACATGTTGTTTTGGTGGAGGCGTACCACTTCGATGTGCTTTGGAGGGTAGTCATTGAGTTGGCTTCCCACTTGGTTGTGAATTCGACCGCCCAAAGACAGAGTGATTGTCACCCCGATAAGCTATTGTCTAGAGGTTAACCGGTTGCCTAATAAGCGATTGGCGAAAGCAAAGGACATTAGCACGCGTGGGACAAACCCCATCCTAACTCATGGCATGAAAAAGAAATGAAAAAAATTGAATGAGGTCAAATTTTGATTGTAATCCACCATTTTGTATTGATTTGAGCATTTCATTCCAAAAAAAATCAATTTTGCCTTGCCGTTTTGTCGATCTCGGGACGACCCATGACCTTTACTTTGTGAAGAATCTAGACTTGTTGCATCTTTTGCCTTTAGCATTGCGGGGATTATCATTCCATTCCATCCGATCGCCCTTGACAAAAGTATTTGGATAACGGTTATGAAAGTAGCCTAGTTTAGCATGATTTGGCGGTGTTTTGTTGTCATCCTTCTTGCCTTAGTGACTTGTAGAATTAATATTTGTGAAGGAGTTTACGACTTTGAATTTGTTCTCTTTTAGTTGTTTTCCACCGCTTAAATGAGGCAAGCGGTTTTCTTTCTTTTCCGATGCATGTTGTTTGTCTATACGTGTTTTGTTTTTACTTGTTTGCATCAAAAGTTTTGTAGCAAGACCTTACTTGCCTTACAATAGGGCATTCTCCCTCATGAATGTCAAATTGTGAGTTGAAAGGGCTACGGGTGTAGCTAAACCCGATTCGGCTTATAGTTAGCTTAGTTAGTTATTTCTTTGTTTTTAATAAGGGTTATATAGTTCGTTGATCTCTTACTCGAGGACGAGTAAGGTTTAAGTGTGGGGAATTCTGATGAGCTCCATTTTGGTCATCATTTCCTTTACATTTTCTTTGTTTTCGGTCACGATTCGACCTCGATTTGCGTATCTTTAGGTGTTTTTACGTCCGTTGCCTCGTATATTCCTATTCGATCCAATTTTTGTAGGTATTACGGCGTGGGCGAATAAACGGGTGAAATCGAGCCGGATTTAGAACGATTTATGAAGAAATGTGGAAGAATTGTGAAGGAGGCCTCCCAGGCCCTCCCAGCCGGTCTCCAACCGGCGGCCGGTCGGCCGGCTGGTAGCCTTGACTCAAGATTTCAAACAAAAATGTGAAGAATTTTCCAGCCCCTTAAGAAAAGCCTCCCAGCCGGTGGCCTACCGGCAGCCGGCCAGCCGGCTGGGATGACTGTTCCATACTTAGCCAAATTCGAAGAATCAAGAAAATGAATTGTTGGGCAGATTCAAGTAAAAGGGTCCCCAGCCGGTCCACCACCGGCGGCCGGTGAACCGGCTGAGGGTACCTGTAGCCAAGAAGAAGAGGAGAAGAAATCAGAAGTTGAGGACAAGCCTCCCAGCCGGTGCCGGACCGGCAGCCGGCCGGCCGGCTGGGAATCAAGGACCATTTGAAGAAAAGTCAGAAGTCGGATTTTGGGCTCTCAGCCGGTCCACCACCGGCAGCCGGTCGACCGGCTGAGAGGCCTTTTTCGTATTTCCGCACTCTATATAAACCCGCACTTGTGTAGACTTATTTACGCACTTTTTACACACTTTTCTAGGGTTTTTGCACTGTTCCATTGTTCTATACTTAGACTCAAAAAACTCTCTTAATATTTGAATTCTCTTTAGATCTTAGTTTAATCTTTCAATATTAGTTAATCCTTTCTTAGTGATTCTCTTAGCTTTGTTCTTGGGCAATTTTAGAAGATTCTTATTGGGTTGTAATTTGAGGGTTTGAGAGAATCCTCCAAGTTGTAATCCAAGTTCCTTGCTTTTTCCTTATTATTGGTATAATCTTCCTAATCTCTACTTTGTCTTTGCATTTTGTTTTAGTTTTGCTTGTTCAATTATTTACTCTCATTAATTTCCACCATGTTTAGCATTAATACTTTATTTGTTCAAGTTTATTCCTTAGCCATGTGTGAGTAGTCTTATTCTAGGGTTAGGGGGTTTGCTTGGGTAGTTAGTAGCCATGAAAAATGCCTAGAGTTAGTCTTGTTTGCTTCTTTGGTTAAGTTTTCGCATCTTGCATGTTATGTGTTTGATGAAATGCCTCAACGACGGTTGGGTGTTAGTCTTCACTTTGTTTGCTTTAGACGAAAGTCTTGGGGTTTCATGAGCATGCTTGTGTGTTAGGTTAGCTTGGTTTGTAGCGAAAGCTAGGACTAGACTCGACCTAAGGGTTTGTCAACTCGAGAGAAGAGACAACCCTAGACTTACCATAGAAGTGATACAAGACCGTTATCTTACGTTTGGCTCCCGACTTACCTAGGTGACCCCCGACACCCTAGTCCTCTTTATCATCAACTTCATCTAGATTTACTTGCTTTAGTAGTTAATTAGTTTTTCCAAACCAAAACCTTTTACTCCGACTCATACTAAAATTAAAGCATAACTATACAACTTCCCCACCGTCTTTTGGGTTCGACCCTAAATTATACTACTTAATTTGGGTTCTTTATAAATGTGTTTGGTGCCGGTATCGACGACAAAATCCGGCCATCAGGCGCTCATTCAGAAGAGAGAGAGAAAGGAGTATCCTCCAGGCGTGAGGATTAATCTGCAAAAGCGGGAGTTTGGAGTGATGGAGGAATTGCTGCACAAATGCAGGAAAGGGGAAGGATAACCCCAGGGAGAACGGGTATAAATAGAAGGTGGTCCACCCTGGACGGTAAGCGTCAGGCGCTTGGCCGGGTCGAGGAACAACGAATTCAACATTTTCGTCGAAAGGGAAAAAATCCCTAACGACGGACGGATCCATGAGAGAGAAGCACGAGTCAATGCGGTACTCCTTATTTAATAAGGAGCGTGGGGAAAATGAATAGGATGCCATCACAACAACAATCGAAGAAGAAAAGTCTCGAGAAAACTGTACCTCAACCGGAGAAGAAAGGCAAAGGAGCGATCGGAGATTATGGAAGTTGGGAGACGAAAAGAGAGAGAAAGAAAGCGGAAGTTGAAAGAGGGTAAAAAGTAGAGATGAAAAGAGGGAAAAGAAAGGTAATAAATAGGGGAGTAAATTTTCGAAATTTGAAGATAATGGTGGACAGTTGGCAACGGTTGGGGAAGCATTAAAAAGGGTTTCTGGCAAAACCGATACACGTCCGATCGGTGTCCCTTCAACTGATGACCCTGTCCGACGTTTCTGCAAGAAAGCTGTATCCAAATTCTGAGCCCAGAAGCTGCAGGAGTTCCCGCATAAATATATTCATGCAAGAACTGGGGGCTAATGTTATGCCCTAAAATATGCTATTTTATGCCTTCACACGTGGCATCATGAAATTGGTCCAAGGATGTACATTTGGCACCAAAGTCAATAGGAAGAAAGGAAAGGGAAGTCAGCGGCGAAAGAAGAGTACAAGGGAAGGAAGGAGGCAGCAAAGACGAGGAAGAAGAAAAGGCTAAAAGAGCAAGGCTCGAGATTTGCCTTAAATGGCCACACACCCAGGCTCCGTCAGAAAAAGCAAGTAGGAGAAGAAGCCCAAAATGGATAAAAGAAGAGGAAGAGTTCCGTTGGATTGGAGCCAAATCCAACGGTCCATAGGAGGAAGTCCTTATATATATGTGAACATTGTATATTAGAAAGTCATTCATTATCACACTTAGCATACATAGCACTAAGAAAAATCTGAGAATACTTATAAACCGGTACACCCCCTGAAGGAGAATTCTAGTAGAAACTTGGAGGAACCTTCCTCCCGCAGTTTTCCCTAAGGGGCTTCCTGCGTCATCATCTCTTGTGTTCTCTTATATCTTCCTCTCAAATCCTCTAAACACTTAACTCACCTAAACATACCACAAATTAGGCTTGGAATCGCTACAACCTCCATAAACAACATTAGGTAATTTTTGACCTAAACAGGTAGACTCCAGCAACTTGAGAAAATATAGTTAGTTTTTTTTGATGAAAAAATTCTGCCGAAAGTGGAAACAGCAAATATTCCAAACAATGATAGTTGCCTATTTCATACCAATTTATTTATTTATTTATACCTCTAATAATTTGCTTAAGCATATTCAAAGTTTCGTCCAACAATGTTCATCCGCGAGACCTCGACACTTTGGAATGAAATAAACAATGAAGAATCTGGATTATCCGATTCTTCAACTTCAACATAAATAATCAACTCAAATAAAAACTTAACTGATAATTGTAACACTTGGAATCACATGTCATTTCGGGTTCGGTCAATTTTCTATCTATTATTATTAAGTTATTTGACGATAAAGATCATGCGTAAAACATTTAAATCCAATCATTTAAGTTATGGATCAGCTTCAATTTGAGTCGTCAATTAAAGTGTCGGTTGAGTATACTATGGTTATTAACCGGGCCGAGCAATTTTTTTAGGGCTTAATGGTATGAGCTGATCAAAGTATATGAGATGATTCATTTGAAAATAAGGCCAATTATGGTAAAAATGCTAAGACCAAGGTAAATGGGTAATGATATTTGTCATGCAAAAATCAAAACAATACTAAAAACAAATGATAGATATGTAAATATAGTTAAATATATAGGACAGGTAGGTATAAAATATATTTAAATGAGTTTGTAAAGAAAATCCATAATTCCATATAGAACAAGGCTTATTTTGATAAGAATCAATATACAAAGTGGAGTCTTAGCTAAATTCCTACCAACACCAAGATACGAGTATAATGTTAGATAAGCATATATACCGTGCTATAGTCTATACCCATGCGCTGCACCTAACTTTTTCATTTTTATCGTTTTATTAATTAAAAGTCTCGCAAGAGTTATAACATATGTCAAGAACGGCCGGATACAAAACGATTAAAATCAAATAAACTACATTCTCGATCAACAGAAAACTTCTAAACCTGATGGGCTCATGAGACGTTTCTACACATCCTCTAACATATTGCCTTATACGACTTTTCACAAGAGGGTGTTCGAGTTCGTTTGAAAGCCACACAAAATAATTAAAGAAGAACGAAAACGAAAAATTTGGGGCTTACTTCCATAAAAAAAAAGGTAGACAACAGTCTAGGATGATGAATTAGGATTTAGGTTTTTTTAAGGAAGAATTAGAGAGATATAATGAAGAAAAGAAAAAAAAAAGATTTTTAGCCTGTTGTGTTGCACGTAACAAAAGTAGGTTGTATTATTGCTCTTATATCCTTATCCCCTGTCCATGGAATACGAATATATTATGACAGCTCTGATCTATCAAACTACCCTTTATAAAGGCCAGGGTTCTTATGTTTGTTTATCAATTCAACTCAAACAACTTTACTTAACTAAACAACCCTAGTAGTCTAGTACAAACTTTTAAGCCCTTGTTACACAAACCAAACAACAATGGCACCTCCCACCATTGCGCAAGTAGGTATGGAAGCTTTCATGATGTTAGAGCACTTTGAAGCTCAACGTGGCCGCAAATTGAGAACTAGGTACCAAAATTACAATTCTCGCCAGCCTCGCGAAAACAATGGGTATTATCTCCCACGGGAGCGAACCATGGATAGTGAAGAAGCTGCTCGCGCCTTTGACGGGTTCATGATTTGTGACCACTATGCGCTTAAGAAATCGCCATATGCCAAGGCTTACTAATACTTTGGTGTATACATAATATATGTAATATTGGTACGGTATTATGTAACCTCTACTTTTTATACGAGTGTCTAGTATCCTTGTATTACGCCCGATGTTAGTTTCATGTATATATATAATAATCCTACGTCGTTTCATGTGGTTACCCTAGTACCTATGTACTAAGTGGTAGTTTTACAAGTGTCATGTAATCGTCTTCGGTGTGTTGGCTATCTATAGTATAAAATGCTGGTACTTTGAAATAAATATAGTTCGAGCGTAAGTGTTTGTTTGTTTATCAATGGGTTAAGATCAAATAATTATCTTGTTTGGTTTGGAAACAAGCTATGTACCTAAAGGTATCGTGGTTCGTGCAGTTCGTAAATATCCTCCTATACTTTGTAATCTACCCTTAAATTGCAAGGGTTCGAGTCACGGTTATTGTAGATATGTAATTGAGTTAGTGTTAAATTAATTCGAGTAATTTAACACTTTCGGGTTGAATGATTTAAATAACCAAACACAAACACAGGAATTTCAAACGATGCTTATATATCATGAAAATACCATCAACAACACAAATCAAAGTCCTCACAAGTAATACTAGCCTTGTGGTTGATGAAAACTAAATTACAAACTAAGGGATAGATGACACTAAAACGCCTCACATAATTATCCTGCTCTAGGAACCTTTGTAGCTCCGTCTTATTAGAGGGTGGTTTAGCATTAATTACTACTTTGGACTTATTTTTATCGATTTCAAACCACGTTGGTGGATTAAGAACCCAAGGAAATTCCTAAAGCTTACTCCAAAAGCACATTTCATAGGATTCATTTTGAGATTATAATTCCTAATCCGCTCAAAAGCTTGTTGCAAATGGGCTAAATGGTCATCAAATTCATTTGACTTTACGACCATGTCATTTACGTATATTGTCATAGATTCTTTGATTAGATCATGAAAAATGCAATTCATTGTCTGTTGATACATGGCGCCTGCATTTTTCAACCCAAAGGGCATGACCACCCATTCAAACTTCCCGACCCTAATTATCAAGGATATCTGAATGTTGTTTTATAGCAGTCTTGCTCTTCAATTTTAATCTGATAATAACCAACGTATCCATCCATGAAGGTAAGATATTCATGTCTGGTGGTTGAATCAATTAAAATATCCACCATAGGCATTGGATATTAATCTTGCGGTGTGGCTTTATTCAAATCTCTGAAATCAATGTACACTCTAATAATATTTCCGTTTTTCTTAATAACCGGAATGATATTGGTTATCCATTCCACATATTTCACCGATCGAATGAACTTAGCCTTTAGAAGCTTACTAACTTCTTCTTTCACCGCCTGAATGACTTCTGATAACTTCCACCTCGGATGTTATATCACCGTTTTCCATCCCGGCTTAATTGGCAAACGATGTCTAGCTATATCAAGTTCAATGCCAGACATTTCAAGATGTTCCGATGCGAAGCAATCCTTATATCTGAATAGGATTCCTCTCATTGCATTCTTCCCGGCCATGGTCATATTTTGACTCATATAAGTATACTTAGGCCCTTTTAAAGATCCTAGATTTACTTCTTCTAAGGGATCTTGTGATTCCTTCGGAATGGCATAACTTCTTACCCATGGTCTATCCGGCCATGTTAAGGATGAATTTAAATTGTTTTGTCCCTTTTTATGCGAACACAGATCATGAACTATTTCTATAGAAGACTCATTGTTTTCAAATTTGTATTTTTTATTTACTTGTAAAGCCATTACAATATTTGATAAAGCTAAAACTAGGAAATTACTATATTCTAGTAATTAAATAGGAGAACAGTCAAATCCTGAGCACCATCCTCTGGTTTGTTACTTTTGTATGCACTGCCTCGGGAAACCAAGATGTTCACGACCTTCTTATCTGGGATGTCTTTCTAAAGACTCCTAGATAAATGGGGAGTTATAAAGTGGTATCAAAGCGAACGTTCCTAAGGCCTAAATCAGTAAACATAGGATCAGTCTAAATAAAATGAACTCGGGTATAAACTTTTATGAATCCATTTGGCTTGCGATGGCTAGGGTCCCTCACTCCAAACTCTGACCCTCTCAGTTTTGATCCGGACACGCACCTTAAGAAGGGATAAAAGAGAGAGGACATTTTTTTTCTTTTTGGCAGCAATAAAGATAATGGTTTTTATACAATATATATCAGATTTTATTATTACATTATTCGAATCATAAATCAAACTAAGAATGCGGGCAATAATCAAATTAGGTTTCTTGTGGGGACGATTGAAGCTAGCCAGTTGAGCAAACATTTCTTTCCTCTTCTTCATCAACGTACCTGAGAGGAATACGTACAACAAGACACACTTACGCCGCGAGGACGTAGGAATTTATGGGTGAAAGATCTACTGTAATACTCCATTGAACCAAATACGGTATTCGGGTGGGGTAACCCCTTGAAAAGGTTCATTGGTAGGCTTAAAATCTGACTAATGCTTAAAGGAATTGAAAGTACTACTCATATCAACAAAGTGCAATTTATTTTCTAGCTATTCATGCCAAAGAACTCTGCAGTTAAACGTGCTTATTAGCAGAAAATAGTCTTAGGATGGGTGACCTCCTGTGAAGGTTCCCAGGATATTACGCATGACGGCATGAGTGAGGACAAAATGCGGTGAAAAGGACCCATGTTGATTTATGGGCCATGTACACAATAGGGCTAGCTACTGTTGCTAACCTTTCTGGTCTTAGGCTTGGGTCGGGACTCGGGCTGATAATACAAGTGCTATTAGAGCAACCCTGCGACTGTCTGATGAGCATGTGGTCAGGAGTACCCAGGTCACCAACCTAACAGAGGAGAATTCCGGTTTTGGCTCGGCTGCGGTCTAATGCTGCCAAACGCAACGAATACGCTGCGTTCTTCAAGTAAGGGGTGTGTAATACTCCATTGAACTAAATACGTTATTCGTGTGGGGTAACCCTTTGAAAAGGTCCATTGATAGGCTTAAAATATGACTAGTGCTTAAAGATATTGAAAGTATTACTCATATCAACAAAGTACACTTTCTTTTCTAGTTATCCATGCCAAAGAACTCTGCAGTGAAGCGTGCTTGGCTGAGAGTAATCTTAGGATCAGTGACTTCCTGGGAAGGTTCCCAGGGTGCGCCATGAGTAGGGATGACAGCGGGTCGGGTACCCAACCCAGACCCTTAGGGTCGGACCCTAATGGGTCGAGTATGGGTTTGAATATTTGGGACCTGCTCGGGTATGGGTCGGGTATGGGTCCAATATAAAAAATGTAGGGTCGGGTATGGGTTTAACTATTGAGACCCGCCCCGCCCCGTGGACCCGTGTATTTTTTTTTAAAAAAAAAAAAATTAAAATCATAAATCAACTAGTCAACTTACGTTTCCAGGGTCATTTTTTAAAATACTCTCTTCTCTTATGATGTTTGGGACTAACAGTGAATGTCATTAGAACTACATGTGAGCTAAAATAATAGCTGTGATGTCGCGTCTATCATGAAATTGTTCCTTAATCAACATGGAGAGCACCTCTTTACAATTGTAAGATTAAAAATATATGCTTAGTTGCTTACAATTGGTGGTTTGTTGGTACATTGGTACCTCATGTTTCTCATAATACTTTAATAGGGACATGTGAGATTAAAAATATAAGCTTACAGTTGGTTTGATTAGGTTTGTTAATTGTCAAACAATTTCTTTGTGTTTGTTATTTGTAATTTGTAAGAGATTTAAGAATATTTCCAAGACTTTGTAATACTTTAATTAAGACTTTGTAATTTAATTTAAACCTTGGTACATTTTAACGAAGGATTCGTTAAAAAACGTTGGACCCTAGGGTAGAGCCTACCCAGACCCAGACCCGTTAGGGTCGGGTATGGGTCCATTGATTTCAGACCCTGCCGGGTATGGGTCGGGTATGGGTCTAAGGATTTTTAGGCCGGGTCGGGTCGGGTCTTGCCGGACCCTACCCAGACCCTACCCATTGTCATCCCTAGCCATGAGTAAGGATAAAATGTGTTAGAAAGGACCCGTGTTGATTTGTGGGCCATGTACACAATTTGGCGAGCTGTCGTGGCTAACATTTCTGGTCCAAAGTTTGGGTCGGAGTGTACAAGTAGTTGTAATAATCCAAAGAACCGAATATATTATTCGGGTGGGGTAAACCCTTGAAGAAGTCTATTGATAGGCTTAAAATCTAACTAGTGCTTAAAGAGATTGAAAATACTACTCATATCAACAAAGTGCACTTTCTTTTCTAGTTATCCATGCAAAAGAACTCCAGAATTAAGCGTGCTTGACTGGAGTAGTCTTAGGACGTGTGACCTCCTGGGAAGGTTCCCATGATGTGCATGAGTGAGGACAAAATGTGCTGGAAAGTACCTGTGTTGATCCATGGGCCATATACCAGCCCAGCAAGCTACCGTGGCTAACATTTCTAATCCTAGTTTGGGTTGGTGTGTTACACATGGTATCAGAGCAACCCTGTAACCGTCTGGTGAGCTTGTGGTCAGGAGTATTCGGGTCACCAACCTAGCGGGGGAGGATTTTGGGTTTGGCTCGGCTGGGGTCGAATGCTGTCAGGCGCAACGAGGACGTTGCGTTCTTCAAGTGGGGGTATGTAATACTCCATTGAACCGAATATGTTATTCGGGTGGGGTAAATCCTTGAAGAAGTCCATTGATAGGCTTAAAATTTGACTAGTGCTTAAAGAGATTGAAAGTACTACTCATATCAACAAAGTGCACTTTCTTTTCTGGTTATCCATGCAAAAGAACTTCACTTTTAAGCGTGCTTGGTTGGGAGTTGTCTTAGGATGGGTGACCTCCTGGGATGCATGGTTCCCGGGATGTGCATGAGTGAGGACAAAATGTGCTGGAAAGGACTCGTGTTGATTTGTGGGACATGTACACAGCCCGACGAGCTATTGTGGCTAACATTTTCGGTCCTAAGTTTGGGTTGGGGTGTTACATCTATCCGTAGAGAAAGTAAATAAATTGTGCTTGGAGATTCATTCCCACGGCTAACAATTTTCTTGGGAGTGATTATTCTCCTTCTCTATTTTTCATGGTGTTTTAAAGGGTATCTGCAAAGTAAAGATGAACTAGGAGCACACAATAATTTATCAACGGAAGAAACGTACATCTTACCCTTCTTTGGACAAGCAAAAAATAAGAAAGGTTGGTGGTCATTAGGTTCATATTGAGCTTGAGTGTAAATAGGAGTCGCGTTATGAATCACAGAAGAATCATGCAGACTTGAATCATGAGTAATGGTAGATACATGGAGGATTTGAGTCCTAGAAGAAGTGAAGTTGTCACATACGGAGGGCGTGCTCGAACTTCCGCTTGGGACAATAGTTGTCCTTGCCCAAGACTACCGTCACCTTAGACTTCCTCTTTCTAGGACATCTCCTCTTCCTAGCTATTACACTTTTCTCTTGTAGTGCATATTTCCTTTGTCACAATGTTAAAGAATTTAAATGGTTATAGATGACAATTCTTATTTCCGATAAAAGCTCACATTTTTACCTTGAGCTAGTTTTTGATAAGAATGTCGGAAAATCCTAAGTCGGGGCTTTCTTCCATCCTCTTTCGAAAAACTCAAGTATTAACTTATTAGAAAGATGCTCGTTCTCCTTTAGAATTATTATACTATATATTTGCATTTCACTTATTAATCCATTTCTTTTCCTTGTGCAATTACGACCATCAATTGGCCCGACAGCCTGATATTTAATCTGCTCTTTTTATTAAATAGTAATAGACCTCTATTTTTTTTTTAAGAAAATGTAGAGAATCCTTTCCTGAAAGTTAGCTATGTTGTGGGAGAATAAAGTAAAAAAAATGTTGAAATGTGTAAATTGGAATGTGAAATATATTTGTGAACTTATCCACAAGGAATTTGTGTATAGCTGAAGAAAGCAGGAGCAGATTGATTGATTCTCAGAGTGTTACATCTTGACTGGCATAAATGAAGAAGATAAAGATAAAAATGAAAATGCAGAAAACTTCCAAAAAATACAGTCATACATCTGGATAAGATGGTAGTCATTCCTGATTTTATTTTGTTTTGTTTTGTTTTCAGCATAGTATTATACCAATTTCAGAAGACAATTTGGCAGTTTTCATATCTGTTTGTTGCCACAAATGGATGTCGTCGTCTTCTTCCCCACCGTCTTCTCTTTCGCTGGTAGTTGATGAGGCAGCCGGTAGGTGCAAACATGAAACGTATGGCCTTTTCTCTATCTTTTGGGGTTGTTTGTGTATGAAATAAAAGGAGGCTAAGTCAGTAAAAGTGTGTTGAATTTAATATTGTTTCGGTAGGAAAGAACCTGTCCCATACAAATATCCCAACGACACTGTTTAGAGACACCTTCACAGTTCACATACAGTGATACAGCCAGCGATTACAGTGATTACGTAAATTATACACGATGTCGTCTCATTCATTCGTAATCCTCGGAAAATCCTCAACAAGCTTCGAATGTTCGAATGTGCTTATACACTTTACACAGAACTACTGTACAAATAAGAAGCTTCTGCCACAAAAAATGTAAATCAGAAGAGGAAGAGGCAAAGAAGGAAGCAGCACAAAAGAAACAATGAAATCCTACTTAGTGACTTATCCACCTGCATCTCTTGCCTTCTTAACCTTGGGCTTCCATTCCCTACATAATGGTATGAGTTTGGATATGTGTACAAGCTCTGCGAGTTGCCAAACACCCTCGCATAAACCATCTCCCCGAACATCCCGACAACCGGTTGAAAAACATTTGCAACACTGTCACTTGAAGAAGTTACCTCTTCTGAAGCATAGTGAGGGTGGCTTTGATAAGGGTTGCTCCTGTAGGGCCGGATCTGGTGTTCAGGATGAGATGCCGCATTTAGCAACGCACGTGTCCCACAAGCTGGTGGCCTTGGGGGTGTATGTGTATCAGGGGAACTTGACTTGGCCTCATCATTGGAGATGCTTCTCGATTGGCCTCGACCATATAGAGGGATCACGGTTGTGTGAGAGATTTCAGCTTTACAAACTGGGCACTGTGGATACTCGTCTGATGGGAGAGATGCGCTCTGGATGTAGAACCATTTGTATATGCATGGCCAACAATAGAGGTGGCCACATAACGTGACTACCGGATCATTTGCAGAGTCTAAACAGATATTGCACTCAAAACAGCCATTGACATTATCTGCCATTGCATCTTTTGGTGAAGACAGAGTTGAGTTCCACTTCTGATGTTCTAGTGCCATGGATTCTTATCAGGAACACTTGTCAGGCGCCACTTTCTAAACAAGAGCTCTGGAAGGCAAAAATTTTGTCAGATGAATTAAGATTCCTTGGGCACAACTCAAGAACTTGCAAATTGGTTGGCGTTTCTCAAGGAAATCAAGCAGAATATATACGAAAAAGATCACTGAGATGGTGATAGCAAAATATCAAAAAGCAGCCACATGAATTCCCAACAAGTTGTGTGCAACCACATCATACAGATAATTATGGTCTATGAGTATAAATTAGTAAACTACATGGATAAGCAACAATCGCCATCAAAGGACCCAACGCCTAGCTGGATCATGTTCAAGAGTACCTTAAATCTAATAATTTCATTTTCACAAATATCCGACCAAAAACTTTCAGTATGCATTTAGTGAAGGATTCAAGTAGAAGATGATGTCAGAGGACCCACTGCTTGTACCCCTAATGTGCTGGATGGATAGGATCATAGGACCAAGGCCCTTATTTGGACAGAAACTCTCTAAACTGAACTTGACTATACATTTAAACAAAGTGTACCTGAATTTGACCATCTACGCTACATTCATGGCACATTTTTTTCAGAACGAAGATTATCAAGAGCTTACGAGGTTAGAACCGTTTAATGGCAACCGTCAAGCATAAACACCGACATCAATATGACATTCAGAATTACATGCCAACACTCTACAAGGCATGCAAATTTTCAAAAGGATTTCTTTCGATTGGACATTTCTAGACACCCTAATGCTGAATTTAGTCATTAATAAGTAAGAGAAAGGTGATAACTTTAGGTTCATAGGCAACCTCTCGTACAATTGATTTAAGCAAGGTTATAAATTGAAAGTAGATAGTGTTATATGAAAACAAAGTTAGTATAGCTTTGTGATGCCGATTTATCAGATAATTAGCCAAACTCAGCAGTACTATCACTTTTGTAGGAATCAATATTATCAACTCATATTACAAGAAAGAAAACGACAACAATGCAGCTCGTAATCTCAAATCAACGTCCTGTACAATTACATTACCCCGTAACATCACTTTCTTGAAAGTGTATTCTAACTGACCTATTTGTGTGCTAAATAGGGGACAGCATAGCACAAGGAAAACTGAGAAACATAATTACCAAATGCAAAAGGGAGAAGGGGTGGACAAATTCTTACTTGTGAGTTGTGACCGTCACAAGCTCGTGACGACTCGCTCCCGATTTGAATAAGATTAAAAAGAAAAGGGGATTGTGAGACATCATGAGCTTGTGACCGTCACAACTCACAAGCAAGACATGCATGACGGGTAAATAGCAAAATGGGGTAACACATATGTACTGACTCATTTTAAACAAGTTAGTCAAGTCAAATTCAAAAGAATAAGAATAAGAGACAAAACTGAAGAGGTACATCTTCAAGCATCATGGATAAGTAAATAACTTAATTGCTTACTCTACATGCCGGTGACTACACATGATTAAGAATAAGTCCAATCATGGTATAATATTAATAATTTGATTAATAAGACAAATACCCCACCTCTTCATCCACATGAAATTTCATCTATCATTTTGAAATTCGACAATATAATTTGTTAATGAGAACAGTGGGAGGACCAATGTCAATCACACTACCATTTTAATAACATATATACTGCTCATCAAGACTGGACTCATCCTATGATAAATATAATATACCAAGTACCCACCCAAAACATTGCTGACTAGATGTTCATAAACTTATTTAATTCCATAAATTACATCGAGTTCAGACTTAGCATCAAGGTCATTTTATAAAGAAATGAGAGATGGTTCCTTGATCTTTCGGTTCAGAACATGTGGAAGACTCACGGATAAGATTACGTTTTTGCTAACACATCTATTATTCAATCTCAAGTCAACCATCAATATTCCCCCCTCATACACACCCTCCTTCCTACTGTTTTCTCCTGGGCATCATTAACTTAACATCATTATTTGGGAACCTAGAAAGACTGGCTACGGCTTTAAAAAAAACAACGCATGCAATGGGAGAAGTACCCAAATATTTGGTGATCACCAAACTAGGAAAAAAGACGCCTCTTTCATATTGGTTGAGTCGCAACACAAAAATACAGAGTTTTTTTAGTCCATTTACTTCACTGTTTCACCAGTAACTTAAAAATAAAAGCAAAGAAGACGGATTGAATGAAACTACAAAGGTGGATGATGAGAGGGATGTTTACCAAAAACATTTGTTTGATAGGAAAGCAGGGACAAAACACAAGTTGACGATGACTAATAGAGGCCCAGCAAATAAGAGTGGAAACTCGATTCATTTTGGTCCATAATTAACTGCTCTGTAAGTCTTAAGCAAAATGGTCCATCAATATAATACAACCCAACTCTCAAATCGACATCTTGTGAGCAAACCCCCAAACAACTCTTACCGACTAATCCAACTCTGACGAGAGTACCACCCCAACCAATTGTCGGTATATAGCGGTTTCACATGAATGGTTATCCTAACTTGTTATGTTCCCACGAGTTGTTGAATAAGACCACCCTACAGGCTACAACAACAGTTATCCATTATTCTTATAGAATGGCCTAACACAAGACTCTAATGGGTTTGTTTAATTGTTTGTAAGTCTCAAAATCCCCATTTCAACTGTTCCTGAGGCTTCAAATTGATCACACCAACACGATAAACCCTAATTCTACTAATTATTCAATACTCACTCCGTCATAATCATTTGTTAGGTTATGTTTTTCTTCATGGCCAGGGTTAGGGTTAGGGTTATTTTAATAAAAGGTAAACAAATGACTGGGGCAGAGGGACTATGATTTAGCAGGCTAACCCTTTAGGGTACTTGTGTGTAGCAAAAATCAAAACCTATATGGCTATATTGTCATAAGATAAGATACAAATAGAGCGATCTCAAATATTAAAATCAATAGTATTAGTTTACAGTTAATCAAAATAATAGCGATAAGCATGGAATTGAAGTGCAGTAAATGATGAAAAGGAAGAAAAGAGGGTACCCAAATAAAGTAGAGGCGTGGTAACTGGTATGGCGGAAATATTGAGAAGAAATGGGCCAAAATCAGTGATATTATGGAGTGATTTTCAAAATCTGGGTTGTTTATATTATACAGTAGTACTGTAGTAGGAGTAACTTGTAATTGTTGATGAAGAAGACGAAATTAACAAGATAAGTGGAGGAGTAAAACAGCAAAAAAAAAGGTGATGTTGTGTTGGGTTGGGAGTTTGTGAATACAACTAGAATTGGTTAACTCTATTTATATAAGCTGCTGCCGTGCATCACCTTCCACTTGTGACTTCACTTTTGTCTTTTGCTTTTGGATAATTTACGAGAGTTTATACGATTTAGCCCATGTTCATCATCCGGACCAATTATTCCACATGCTTAAAGAAAGAAATTGAAGCTAATGACAAGAATTCCATTTCGTTTAGAACTTTAGATAAGAAGGATAAGCTTGGATATTAGGTTTAACGACAAAATAAAAAATAAAAATTTAGAGAACCCACACATGTGAAACCAATAATAAAAAGAAATTGGGCTCAAACTTTTTTTAAGTAATTTTTAACAAAAAATTAAAATGAAAGGTAATTTTTAACAAAAAAAAAAAAAAAAGTAAGGTAAGGTAGTTGTTCACAAATGGACATAAATGTAAGGTAATTTCTCACAAATTATCCTTTGTTTTTTTATAAACACACAAATCTTACATGGACGCTCTCACACTAGCTAACATAATACACAAATTTTTACACAAATATCCGTCACAAGTTTATAACGGCTTAAATATTGGGTCGTGCTTTTGCACATACGGATTTTACTCTTTCACATACACCTTTTACGATTTTGCCCTTTTCATTTTTATCATTCAAAAAAATTTATTCAATCTCTTCCTTCTCACCCGCCGACATACCCTTCTGCCGACCTAATAACTTACATACTCCGATGCCCTCTATCACGAACTCCGACAACAGATTTGTGCCAATTGTATGGTATCAAAATATTGTTGTGTTTAGTAATTAGTATATCAGATTATCTGTTATCAACCGCATGTTATTTGTTTGTTGGAGTTGTGCAGTGATTGACTAGGGTTCTTTACTGACAACAATCATCAATTTCATAGTGCTATGGGGTAAGTAGCTGAGTTTTAATTAACATCGTCTATTGCGGCGCTAGTAATTAAGCCAAATTCATTTTGTCAACTATGCCGCCATTAATTAATTAATCAAACGGTGATACATTGGCTTGATTTGATACTTTTGTATACAAGTAAATTGCTTCATTAATTATCAAAATTAGGGTTCATCGTTTAAGTATTTGAACAATTAGATTAAGTTTTAGGGAAAAAAGTTTGATATTAGAGTAATTTTTGTAGGTTTTAATTAATAAGGGTAATTAATGGAAATTTAATGAAAAAATGTATGTGAAAGAGTAAAATCCGTATGTGAAAAAGTAATTCCGTAAATATTATCCATATGAGAAAGAAAGGATAAATATTTTGTGATTCCCTATACTTGTCCTATCTACCCAAGTGGGATCTATTGACCCGTCGTAATCTCACAAGGGAGACTTGTTGAACATAATAGGCCCATCAATTTATTTAGAGTAAGTCTCCCTTGCGATGGATGGTTGTAACTTGTAACTGGTCAAATTCTCCCACCTGTGTATATAAGACAAAATATTGAAAATCTTCTACTCAAATGGTAATATTTGACCCGTCGCAAGTTTGCGACGGATATATCCGTCACAAATAAGAATTTGTATTTATTTAATTCACACCCTCCGATCCAGACGAGAGGTAACAATTAATTTTTGACACTATTCATGGTCGAAGAAAATCTTTAATATTATCGTTAATCTATAAGACAAAATGCAGTTATGTGAGATCTTGTTTGATTTATCATCATGAATGCTATAAGAATATCAAATTCTTATAATTTTTAATAATGTGGAAACAAAGATAGTCACGTTGCAAAACGTATCTCGACAACTATGAAAAAGCAATCGTTACATTTTGTCGGGATCGGAGCGAATATATTTTTATGTTATGTATTTATTAATTTAATCAGAGAACGTCTTTTACGAAACCTACCGTATTTAAATATAATCTTTAATTTGAGTTTATCCTTTTACTGATTTCTAAATTAAATTTATCTTTGCTTCTATTTTTTAAAAAATGAAAAATATATAACTATTTTTAAAAAAAAAAACTTTAAATAACCATCTAATTTAATTTAATTTTGCATAATTATGCATTTCTTCTTTCAAATCATTTGTTTACCTTTTGAATTGGCACAAGAACCCAGAAAAAGATGAGTGGAGCAATTGTTAGACTATGAGTGGGTCAAATTGAGTGGGTCAATTATTATCCATCAGTCATTTTTAGGGAGGTAAACAATTTATTAAGACACCCGACAATAGGATAAATAAACAAAAAACCGGGACTAAGGGAGTAAACTTTATATTTGTGATCGTATTGATAACAATTCACCAATGTCCAATTTATCAGAAATTTTCACTGAATACGGATATTGTTCATCACAAGTTGGAGACGAATAGTGCCTCTCTTACAATTTGCAAATGGCAAATCAAGTGGAATTAATGGCAAATAATTTATAAATCAAATATAGTATCGTATTAATTTACTAATTAACTGATTTTTAAAATCAACTGAAATAAAAAAAAATTTAAAACAAGAGAAGGAAAATAGAAGTGATGAATGATGATTGGTTATGGCTGATCAACAATGGCATTGGCAAATGGCAATTTGAGATTTGTATGCGGAGACGAAATGAGATAGATTAGAGTTTGGGTCGATTTTATTTTTAGTGTGATATCTGATGTGGCCTCTAAAGTGGCTTTTTACTTTTCTACGTTTATTTAGTAAGTTTATTAAAATTTAGATCGGATTTGAATATCCGGTTTTAAGAAAACCACAGTCCACCTTCGATCCAGATTATTCGAAAAAACCCGAATCAAATATCCAATTTAAATGAAATTCATATATTTGAATTTTTTTCCCAATTTCGAATTTTTTTAAATGCATAACATTGGGAACCATAAATACAAAAAGAATGCAATTTACTACTCCCATAGTCCCATGTATGTAAATTGTAATGTAGTGGCGTGTACTTACTTGGATACACATTTCTGATTCCCCGCACTCAGACACTTACACATTTTAAATGCATCACTACTATTGTCCTAGGTTTGTGGTCGGCTACACATTTTCTGCATCACAAATTCTCATTTGGCGATATCCGTCACAAGCTTGTGACGGATACCGTTTTCTCTCACAAAATACCCACTTTTCCTCTCTCTCTGACACTATTCATGTGGTCCCCTTTTTTTCACTAACTCATTTTATATCCATTTTATCTCACAAAATACCCGTCGCAAATGGTGACCCGTCACAAGCAAGACTTACTATTTCTGCATCTCTATCCTCATATCTTATTTTTCTCATTTATTATTCACCGCCAGTATTTGGAAACACGGAATTAACTCTATTTACATGATTTTAATTGTAGAAATTTAAATGTTTGAATTCAATTTCGAATTCAATTCTAAAATTGCGTTTGAGAAACTCTTGAAATTGGAATTGGAATTGTACTTATGCGAGACGGATATGGTCGAGGTCATCAGATTTTTATATTTGAAAAAAATAAATATTGACACGCAAAATATATGCGCTCGAAAAAAATATATTTATGAGAGATATTTTTCGTCACAGGCAAAACTCTTTGTTTTATTTATTGCTCCTCCATTGGTCACCATATTTATTTGCATTTCAATTTGACACAATTATTAAGAATTGCAAAAGAATTACTATGAATATTTTTGTTTTTTTTTGTTTTTGGCAGTAAAAGAAATCTTTACAAATTCATTGCTCGTTTCGCTAGGCGATGAGCAACTGAGTTCAGGTTTATAGGAATAAATTAAAACTAATACAATGGAAAAGAGATAAACTAACTTCAATGTCGAGAAGTATTCCTTGCGTCAAATGGTGTTCATTCTCCACTCATGTGATATGGAATCAGATCTGTAGGCAATCAGAATACACGTCCAAATGTAGAAAACCATTAGCGCTAGCCCATTGTAAAACTTCTCGGATACTCTTTGCCTCCGCCTATAATGCAGATTCAGACCATGAGCTATTGCCTCCTTCATAGAGGATTAACCCATCAGGATCATATGTCATCCAACCATGAGCTATTGCCTCCTTCATGCAGATTTAACAAATATGTTTCCTGAAAACTAAGAAGACTATTTTGCTTCTCGAAATAATTTTTCTAGTCTTAAAAATCTCCATGAGATATCAGATGCAACAGTCTGATGGACTGTTGTATGACTAAGCGGTCACTTGGCTTTAACAAGAATGTTACACTTACTCTTACATTTGTGACTAAGGTTACATGGGGAAATGTGCTTGGCTTGTATTGTTCTTCTTGATCATGTTTGAAACATAATGGATGCATCTTGATTTGCGTAGTTCTTCAATCCATTTGTTTTTGCTTTGAACACTAATCATGCCACTTAAGAACAAACAATTAATATATACAAAGAGTTGTCATCATCAATTTAAATGTTCCAACAAAATCTACACGAATGGTCTGCACCTATTCCTCTTTTTTGAAACTCGGACTCGTTAGAAACAGAATTAGTAAGGATTCGCCATACTAAAATTTACCATTTCTGAGGTCCGGGGAGTCTGCAAAGCCTCCTTTTACAAAAGACAACACACGGCCTGCTTATTCTAGATAAATCATTCTCGGTGCATTTTTTGTTGAGGTGAGAGTCAAGAGCAATACCATAACCGCTTTTAACGGAATATATACCTGAAGTAGAATGCTTCCAAAAGATCATATCATTGTGTTGTGACGAACACAGAGGAAGAGCCAAGATTTTGGACCACCATTCTTCACTGAAAAGTTCAGTTATTAATTCTTTATTCCATTCCTCGGGGCCCAAAAAAAGATCTTTGACTTTGAGGTTCAAAGTAGCTGAGACTTGATTAGAGTTCAGGCTAGGACTCATACTAGGTGTTTCCCCATTAACCCATTTAGTGCTCCAAATATCAAGATTAGAAGAATATCCCACTTTCCAAGCACAATTTGGGAGAATAAGTTCCAGTCCCCGAAGCATACCTCTACAACCCCAAGACAGATTTGAGGCATGTTTTACGGATATGTCTCTTGGTCTAAACGGAAAGTTGAGTAATTTTTCTCTGAAAACCGTCCCAAAGAGTGTTTCCTCCCCCTTGATCAGCTTCCAGGCTTGTTGGCTAGAAGACCTTGATTAAGACAGGAAACATTCCTAATACCAAGACCTCCTCTACTTTTTGGAATACTTAGGAAATTAATACTACGCCAGTGCAACGTCTTGGACGATCTCAAGCCCGCCCACCAAAAATGTGACAGAAGAGAATTAATTCTCTTAGCCACACTTACCGGTATTTTGAACACCGATAGGAAGTAATTAGAAATGGTGGACAAGACAGATGAGATCAGAGTAAGTCGTCCTGCTGGTGACAAAAAAATCTCATTCCACGAGGAGATCCGCTTTTTAACATTATCCACAAGAGCAGTGAAGATATCCGATTTTGAGCTTTCAAAATCCGTGGATATACCCAAATACTTACCAATACCCTTATTATTCTGAATGTTAAGAATTTTAATTCTTATGAAAGCACGACGAATGAGAGTGCTCGGACTAAAAATCATACCAGATTTATTATAGTTAATAGCCTGACCTGAAGCCTCGAAGAACAGCCTAAAGATTCCATCAAGTTGACAAAAAACATCTTTTTTATCTACGAGGAAGAAGATAGAGTCGTCAGCGAAAAATAAATGTGAAAGGGGTGGAGAAGACCTCCTTAGCTTAATGCCGTGAAGCCGTCCACAACGGGTAGCAGCAGAGATATTACGCGACAGGACTTCCATACAAAGAATAAACAGGTATGGAGACAAAGCATCCCCCTGCCGGATTCCACATTTAGGCTTGAATTGCTTCAATGGAACCCCATTAAGCAATACTTCATACGACACGGTAGACACACAGTTCATAATTAAGTTGACCAAGTTGTCAGGGAATCTCATGCACGTTAAAGTTTTAGAAATGAAGCTCCAACGGACCCTGTCGTAAGCCTTACTCATATCAGCCTTAAAAGCGAACCTACCATGCTGACCTTTTTTTATGACCATTTATGTTGTGAATTGCTTCGTGAGCCAATAGAACATTGTCACTAATGTGTCGTCCCGAAACAAAGGCATTTTGAGAGTCTCCCACAAGGTACCTCATAACCCTTGTAAGCCTATTAGCAATACACTTGGTAATGATTTTCATATTGACGTTACAAAGGCTGATAGGACGATAGTCTTCGACTGATTCAGCATTTTCACATTTTGGCACAAGGGTAATAAATGTTCTATTCATTTCTTTGGATATAAAACCTGAATTGAGGGCAGATAAAGCAGCATTGGTAACATCATCCTTAACAATGTGCCAACATCTTTGGAAGAATGCAGCTGGTATACCATCAGGACCCGGTGATTTTAACGCCCCTAACTGGAAGGCGGCACACTTTACATCCTTAGACGAGAAAGGCTTCCTTAGAAAATCAACATCGTCATCCTTGACCCGAATATCCAGTTAGATCAATAATACAGTTTATTGATGGTACTCTAGTGCTAATTGGATCACTTGTTTCATTCAATTACAGCTCGCTTTTTTTTTGTTTTTTTGTTTTTCTTTGTTTTATTTTTAGTGTTTTGATCATCCATATTCATAGTAATTAATTTTTTCTAGTCTTTTAATTAATATGAATATGGATGATCAAAATACTAAAGAAAATGGATTTTACTTTGTGACAAAATACAATCGAAGTTGACATCATTTGATAATCAAAGTCAATTAGGAATATCCCAATACTATAAATTAGATAAGAGATAGTTATTAGACCAATAATACAGTTTAGTGATGGTACTGCTCTAGTGCTAATTGGACCACTTGTTTCATTCAATTACAGCTCACTTTTTTTTTTGACAGCAGTAAAACACCCCTAAGGTTACATAGCGGCTTTAGCAAGATTGTGAGCAATCTTGTTAAAGCCTCTAGATTAAAATTCACACACAAACAATGAAAAACAAAAAGAGACGCAGCTAGATCCACGAAAACGCCTTTAACTTTGACAGATGACATCTCCAACCCCGCAATTTGAAATATAAGCTGCAGGCAGTCCGTAGAGACATCAAAATGACAAATCTGATTAGAGATGGCCCATGAAACAACCTCCAGAATACCCCGAGCTTCGGCATGAAGAGGAGATTCAGCAAAGAACCGCGAGGAGAATGAACCAAAAACAGAACCGTCCGGATCATAAACCACCCACCCCACCGCAGCCCTGAGGTTGGGCAACCAACTAGACTTTATATTGACTTTGGTTTGTGGCGGTTTCATAACGGTTCAAATCAGGTATAGTTCAGGTCAGGCCATCATCAAATCGGTCATCGCCAGGTCGACTCATCATCCGGAGACTAATCGAATCGGGTTTAGTTTGGTTCACTATCGTGTCGAGTTGTCAATATATATATGACTGAGTAAGTATTGGGTCATAGGTTGGATTTGGGTTTGGATTGGGAATTTGGGACAAAAAAGGAAAGTTTAAACTCAAGTCAGTTTGGTTCAATTTGGAAAATCCTGTTTACGATTGTATTGGGTCAGATTTTAAGCGACTCGGGTTGGGTTTCTCGGTCTAGTGGATGGCGGAAAGAATAGTGTTTATAAGAAGTGGAAATGAAGGGAAACAAGTTAGGAAGATGTAAGAGTTGGTCTGGTCCATTAAAGGAAAAATAGTGTTATCAACTCTAGCTCGTCCTAATTTTTTCAGTTTTTACCCTCCACTCTCATATATTTTCTTTATTAACTACTTCATTAATCCCTCGCAAAATATAGCAAGTATTTTCTACTCAATGTCATTTCAATAATTTAATCTTTTGCAGTATTAGCAAAGAAGCGTTACGTAAAGCAAGAGAACACTGAACGATAACAACAGCAAAATCTGATAACAATGTTTTCAGATTCTAATATTGAATTGTTGCACTCTAACGCTTACATTAAGCAAGACAAGAGTGAAACACTGCTTCAGAGGAAATACAGTAATAATAGTGGAGTTCTTGTTCACATCACAGCTGATGATTCTATGTGAGCTCAATTGATGCAAGATCTATCTGGCTAAAACGATACTTGATGCATATGAAGATGAGTCTGTTTATGAGGATATGTTGGCTTTCAATCAATGACCAATGCTAAAAGGTCTACAGGCTTGGCTCTGTTGAACAGACAGCGAAGGACGCCTGTTGTGGTCCTGTCATCAAATGAGAGCGAAGCGACTCACATTACCATCAAACATATGTTTAACAAGCCTCTAATCATGGCAGAGCTGGAACAAGCCTTCACTGCACTTTCTAGACAAAGCGCAGCTAACAAGGTGCACTACTATACACTTTCCATTTATTTTTTCCAACTCTTATACTACCCTTCACATTCCACATTATCTGTAGCTTTTACTCTTTACTAGAGCTGATCATGGGCCGGGCTTGATAAGACTTGGACCGGGCTGACATGTTAAAAATGGCATGGCATTTTCATGTTCCTCGATTTAAACGACAATAAATTCCTAGCCATTAAGACTTCCATGAACCACCTTATGCGCACGTTCATGTTAGGCCGCTTTTTTTTCGGGTTATAGCATCCACGAACAGCTATAGTGTTTGGTAATACCCAAAAAGGAAGAGATAAGCTTATGCACAAATTTAGATAAAAGTAAAGACTACATACTGAAATATTGATGACTGAACAACATGAGCAACACCGAACAGATTGGGCTCCAAATGGATACATCAAAAGAACTGTACAAATCTCACATTTCACCTGTCCAACTTGATGCTCTGTATCCACCCAAATGAAGGCTGATGGTTAGACAGCAAACAATTAAACAGAAAACTTAAAGCTATTACTGCATATCATTACACAATAACAAACAGCAGAAACTTGCTTTTTACAGATGTTTGCAAATTAGAAGGCAGAATTATTTTAAGTAGCTGATGCCAGAGAAAAGCTGAAGTAAAGAAAGACCTTCGAGGACATAGTTTACTGTTAGGCAGCATGAACACCGGACGTGCTTGGAGCCTTGAGTATAAGACAGAAGATGGCGGCAAGAACCACAGACCATTTGACCCATTTCTGTCAATGCGTATTTAAGTTAGTGAGAATAAGCAAGTCCACTAGAAAGAATTATAACTACATAAACAATGTCTTAACAAAGAATCTAGTGCTCCTTCCATCCGTGAATGAAATTCCTGGTTTATTTTGAACAAAAAAAACAAGGAAATAGTACAATGTAGACGGAAATGCAACTTAATGAATGAAAGATAAGGGGTCACAAACTATAATGACCACAATGTATCATACAAAAAAGTATAACTCCGAGTGGAAAATTTCATTCATGGACATCACAAAATGTTGGAGCTAGTGAGTTTTTTCATGGATGGAGGGAGTAAAATCGAAGAGCTGCTGCAAACCTTAGAAAAAAAAATAACCTGTGCAACTAAGCAGGACTTTGGGAGAAAACTGGGATACATTGATTTTAGTAAAATGCCATGATGTGTTATACTGATATTCTACAAATTGGTGAGGACCGTACTATCGCATTAAATGAAGCAAAAATGTGATCCATATTTAGCTTTTGTAAAGGTGAAGTTACTGTTGACGTGGTCTGAAGCTAAGCGATAATAGTGAAAGAACAACCGTTGCAGTCACCACATCATTAGTTGTGGCGCGAGATTATAGGCTTAGCTCATAAAATTCAGGAAAACAGTCATATAAACCTATTTCTCTAACATATGATGAGCTCTATAAGTCTACATGACATGGCATTTGAGAACATAACAAACCAAACGGGTCAGGCCACACCCAAACGAAGAAGAGTCTCACCACTCGACAACAAGTGAAGTTTCATCCTAAAACCAATAAGAAGAGTATCCCCTTGATTATATATAATAGGAATATTAATAATAGTTGGGCCTCAACCATCACCTTAAGGTTTTGGTTGAGATGATTCATCTATCATGGTATCAGAGCCAGTGTGATCGAAGGTCACGGGTTCAAATCCTGGCAACCTCAAAACTCCTCAAAAACCACGAAGTGGAAACCCAGCACACGGTAAGGGGGCGCCTGTGTAAACTAACCACTCTTCAATGCCCATTTGCCCAATGCGCATTGAGTGAGGGAGCGTAAGAAATATTAATAGTAGTTGGGCCTCAACCAACCTTGCATTTATATTCCAACAGGAATTAAGCCATCAAGGTACTGGTACTCCCAAAGACCTCTCACAAGTGGAAATTACATTGGTTGTGGGACATCCATGTGCTTTCCCACTCACCCCTAGATGGGTATTTTGTGAGAGAAAATTGTATCCGTCTTATTATTTCAGACGGATCTTGCGGTCCGAAAAAAGAATTAGTGAACTCCTATATTTCAGCATTTCGCAAGCAATATCGGGCAATATATTGGTATATATAACAAGTGAATGCAGCTAGCTTAACAATGTTAGCTACGGGGATGAGAATAACTAATAAAATACACACTTGAACCCATTGATTCCAAATGATATTGAATGGGAAATGAATGAGCCACGCAATATATGGTTTATGGCGGAAGAGAGAAACAAGCTGCGGGGATAGCTCAGTTGGGAGAGCGTCAGACTGAAGATCTGAAGGTCGCGTGTTCGATCCACGCTCACCACATTTATATTGTTTTACCCTCCATTTACAAAAAATATATTTTTTTCATTTTTTTACAAGAAAATCTTTTCGAATAAAAATATATTTTCTCTGATATTTCCTAATGAAACCTTTTTGGAATAAAAAAAAAAAAAAAGAAAAAGGAAAAACCTGGTTGGGGAGAAGGGGGAAGTTGGGGAGGCAGAGGCAGAGAATCCCAGCCGGGTGGGGGACCTTCCATTTCATCATCTTGACGTTGTTGCTCCACATTTACAGTATCTATCTCCTTTTTTTGTTGTTCTTCTCCGTTCTGTTTTTCTTCTAATTCTAATTGAGGGATTTCAATTACTTGTTCTTCTCCAATTTGTCCACTGATTTGAACTTGTACTTTAATTGGGTCATCAAATTGTTCAACCTCTTTCTCTTCTTCTGCATTGATTTTTCCTGGGTCTTCTTCTTCTTCCTCTACGACTTGACAACTTTGTATAATTTCTTCTTCACCACTTTGTATGATTTGTTCATCACCTTGTCTAGTCACTGTTTCTTTGTCCTCGTTTTCGTCATTATTTTGATGTTCATCTAGAGATGGTGAAGGGTCGTGGGGTTCAGTCATTTGAGTCTCTCCTTCCGCCATTTCAGTGTGGGGTTGGTTCCCTTTCTATTTCTCAGTTGGGATCCTTATTAATTGTGGCTACAGGCCGGATTGCGGCTGCCCGGCCGGACCCATACCTCGAACCAGCCTTCTTTGATGGACGGGCTGCAAGGGCTCCGGATTAGCCGATGGTCCGACCCGGCCCTGCCCAATTTTTTTTCGGATTTGGGTCTAATAGTTTGGTCCGAAAAGCTTGTGGCCCGGCCCAAAATAAGCCTGATTTAAATATAGGGCCGGATTTGGGCCAACCTAAATGCCCGATTTTTGGCCCAGCCCGGCCCAAAATTATTCTTTTAAAAAAAAAAATTCAAAAGTTGTAATCGTATATTATATCACACTAATAATCTACGTAATTGCTCATTCATATACGAGTTTTACTCATTCATACCCTTTTTTTCATTACTTTTCCATTCTATGCCCTCTGCCTAAAAAAAAAAGTTCTCCTCTCTAATTCTCCCCCCACAAAAAAAACCTAAACCACACAACTATGGATGCTAGCTCTCGTATCGATCAGGTTCATTCTTGGGTTTTTTCTTGGGTTTATCCATTCTTCACAATCATTTTCATACGGGGCAGGTTTTTTCTTGGGTTTTTCATCAATATTTTGACATTTAAGAACTGAGTTTAACTTCCTATTCACTGGGTTCGTTTTAACTGCGGAATTACGAAGTTTACCTGCATAAAGATGATATGCATTTGCATCCTTCTTGTTGGTATCTTCATCGGTTTTAACTTTCTTCAGGAAATTAGCTTTTCCAATGTTACCATTTGTTGAGTAATTTCGCTATTGTTGTTTTTCTTTGTTCATTCTTGAGTGTTTTTTCAGAGAAATTCAACTAAAAACCAGCTTGTTGTTTGAGACGAACAACAATGGCAGAACCATGATTTTAAACTACAAATTTCTGGGTTTTTGATGAAGGTAAGTTTATTGTAGTACGTGCACACCAAGTGTTTGATCATAATGTTAGGGTGAGAAGTAGAAACAAAATTGTAAATGTTGGGAAAATATAGGGGTATAATAGTCAATTAGGTGTATGATTGAGTAAAACTCGTTTAGGATTGAGCAACACCCATAATCTAATATCACTAATGCATTGAATTATTAACTTTACGGATATTTTTAAATTTTTATCGTACATCTTTAGTTAGTTAGTGTATTACTAATTTTTTGTCAACTCATAAGTTACGTATGGTAGTATGCATGGGCGGATCTAGGGGTGGGCCCTGGTGGGCAGGTGCCCACCATGAAATTTTCGACACAAATTTTTATAAGTCTTCAATATAAACATATAGTTATCATTGTGTAGTTGGTAAGGATGACAATTTCCATCCAGGAGATGGAGGATCGACTCTTGTTAGCTACATTATATTGATAATTTTTTTGGGCATCTTTCAAATATATATGAAAAAATTGCATAATTTAAGACTCGAACCCATTACCTTTAGACTAGGTGATAAGTTCTAAGCGATTGAACTACTTGAATTAATTGGCAAATTATGTACCAAATTGTATTATATTCTATAATTTTAAGTCATTATTTTTATATATACTTAAAATATATATATTTCGTAATATTTTAGAAAAAACGTTATTTTTGAAAAAAAATATTATCTATAAGTCTAGATTTTTTCCATCTTTTTACTTAAATATTAATTAAAATAGGAAAAAAATTAAAAATATAAAAATATTTTCTTAGACACGCGTAGATAACGCGTCAAAAAATTTTTGTGCCCCCCTTGCACAAAATCCTGGGTCCGCCACTGGTAGTATGAGATTGTTCTTCTATCAAAGGAGTCGAAGTCAAACACCTAAGCCTTGAAAATTTTATTTCGTTGCTAATAGTTTGTTCACATATCCATTTTGTTTATTGTTTCGTATTGTATTATTTTGACCCGTTTTGGCCTATTTTGGCCCGAGGTCCATTATAGCCCGAACAATTATGGGTTTGGGCCAAAAAAATTGGCCCACCTTTTTGGCCTGGCCCAACCCGACCCGTGTATTTGGGTCGTTTATTTAGCACGAACCCAGCCTAAATCTGACCCAGCCCGACCCATGATCAGGTCTTCTCTGGATCAGTACGGGCTCTTAATGGGCGCTGCATCTGATTTTATTTTGGGTTTTCTATTTACTCTAACTAGTTTTAACCCGTGCAAAAAGTAGCACGATTTTAATTACGGAATTATTTTTTTACATACGGAATTTATTCTTTCACATACATTTTTTCCATAAAGTTTTCAAATTCTACACCTCTTATTCGATTGAAATAAGGCTCGTGTCTTGTAGTGTGAGTATTCAACAACACTAAATACCCAGATTAAACATACCGGTGTGAATCACTGATAATTGAAAAGAGCAATCAAACACACCGTAGTGAATCAAGTAATGAATTTGAAGGAGGGTTGTCAGGTCAGTGAGAGGGTGGTGGTTGGAGTAGCAGGGGGTTGCGGGAAAGGGGAGGCGAGTGTCGACAGTCGCAAGAGGAGGGGAGCGCGTGGCAGAGGGAGACCGACCATGATCGATGACGTGGGGTCAGTCGGAGTAAGAGTTTCTGACGAATGGAGTGATTGGTAGTGGTGAATGAAGGTGGGTGGTAATGATTTAGTGGTGAAGGGTTAGGGAAGGGAGAAAAAAATGATTTGACAAAGGATAAAAAACGACAAGGATACTACAGTAAAAAAACGTATGTGAAAAAATAAAATTCATATGTGAAAAGCACCCCTTTCATTATTAAACAATTGATATCATCTTAATTTTAGAAAATAGATAAATATTCAAAGTTAAATACATAAAAATTATAGTCTAAAGCCTCGTTTTGTTGCCCACCTAATTCTTGGGAATTTTGGAATCCCATGAATTATGATATTTGTTAGTTAATTGGTTACCCCAATTTTTGCAAAATGAGAGAGTTTCAAATTTTAGTAGGAGTTTCCAACTCCTACATAATGGAGGAATTTAACTACCGACCTCTTAGAGCAAATGTAATGGAAAAACTTTTTATAAAATTCTTCCATTGTCATGTCATATTTTTACAATTTCAATAATTAAGAATTTTTTGTTATAATGGATTTATTAAGAACATAATTGATTTGCTATGTCTATACATTTCTTGGTTTTGGGAAGAACTTGATTCTTCCTTTCAAACCAAGTTTATCTTTTTAAAAACATTTCTTGGTTTTGGGAAGAACTTGATTCTTCCTTTCAAACCAAGTTTATCTTTTTAAAAACAATCTTTATTATGCAACGACAAATTTATTTTGAAAAAGTTCTTATTTATAAATCCAACACAAAACCTCCTCAATTAATGTGAATTTTACCGTAAGAATTAAAATTATGTGTTTTAGAAATTAATACATAAATTTAATTTCTATATAACCAAACGAGACCTAAGGCTCCGTTTGGCAAGCCATTTCAGCTACCTGATTTGCATGAAGTAACTTTTTTGCCAAAACAATCAGGTAGCTTATTATTTTTGGAGGGTTTGACAACTACCTGTTTGGAGTGAAAAAAGGTGAAATATGTACTTGAAATAAAAAGCTACCTCAGTAGCATTTGACAAATGAGGTACCTGATTCATTTTTTTTACCTATTCTCCCATCGGATTTTATAACGTTAATTAACAAAATTAAACACACTACAAAATCCTTACGTAAACTTAATTAATTATTTTTTTGTGTGTATGACTTTAATAGTAAACTAATTTTATATCAGTAGTATATTTTTGAGAATATATTGTTAGGTTCATATACCTATATAGTCATACTAGTTATTATATCTCATATAAATTATAGATCTTTAGCATGCTTAACTAGTGATTATGACGAGATAAAGGAGTAAGAACAAGCTCCCTTACATTGTATATCTCGGCAAAATAAGGGCACAAGTGAAGTCACCTTCTTCACTTGTTCTTGAGCTAATTCACACGGATGATCCTCCTTGAACCTTCAAAGAGATGATGGCCTCCAAAGATGAACACCAAGACACACTAACTCTCAATGTTTGTATGTTATTGTGCTAGAATCAACAAACAAACTAACTAGATTGAAGGTAGTACACGGCTAGGGTTTGAGAAAAATGAACCTTATTTTTCTTTCTTTTCTTTCTCTCTCAAAGACAAAACCCTAGTGTGAATTGAGTATGAATGAATTGGATTAGTGAACCAAAGAACAAAACTTGTTTTGTTCCTCCATTTGGTTCGGCCGAGACAAGGGTTAGAGTGCCCAATAGATTGGCACTCAATCCTCTAAAATGTCTCAAGCATGCATTAACACATTTAATGCCTTGTCATCCTAATGTTCCTATCATAAAATGTCTTATGTAAAATGTGTATGTCTAAGTGTGACATATCACACGGTCACCATGACCAAAACGGATCCCATCCGTGACTTAACATTAGGATTATATTATTTACGTAGTTTAACATTTTAAACCTTTTATCGTAAATTAGTAATTAAATAATTTCATATAATTATTTAATCGCATTCTATAACTACAACAATTGTAGTTTATTCGATTCATTCATTTTAATTATTATGTTTCATTAAACAATAATTGATAGTGATGACACTTCGATCACTAAAATAATTTACAATCTTCATTATAAATTATCTCCTCTTTTCTTCACAATCTAGAAATGTATCAACTCGTATCAATATACAGTTGTTACATTTAATATTGAGATAGCTGTCCTAAAGGTGTGACCTAAAGGGATCAACTGGTCACCACCGTTATTACGACAGTAATGTCAAACTCTAGCAAGCCAATCATTACCGATTAATGTTGACCAGTTGACTTATGATAAGAATCATCCCATGAATATTCTTTTATAGAGATTTGTCAATTAATAATATAATTGACGTGATCACATTATTGTCGAGGACACTTACTCCAACAATCTCCCACTTGTCCTCACAAGTGTGGATCACCGATTCTCTTGTTCTATTACATCATCTCCCACTCAATGCAAGGTGTCTTTCAGGTCGTACTTGCACGTGATCAAATCAATAGTGGTTTTTCTCGACATGGAGTGTAACTGTTTGACCGGAATTATCTACCATAGACAGTCTCCGAGCGTGGCCACGCATTTTCAGTTCACTACTCCTCGAGTGGCCTTGAGATTTAAGATAACCCTGACAAGGGGCAGAACAATTTCTTTCCAACTGTTCTCCTTGGTCAACATCATCCATTGTGACCCAAAATATATCCATTTGACCCCTTTTACGGAAGATCGTAGAATATAAATCAAAGTCATTCTGAATAACGTCACCTCTAGAGCAACCAGTCTCTAGTCTAAGAATCGACTCATAAGAATATATATAGCAGCTCTTGCCACGACCAGGCTTCATTGAATTCTAAAGAACTCTATAAGCGGTCACTGCCCGACACAAGTGTACTTTACAGTTGTCTATATGATCGACTAGTCATCCCTTATGACTCTATGGTGTAAGAACTCACCATCAATCGCATCATAATCTAGTCACTTCGAGACGTCACCTCATATAAGTGACTAGGGGCAATACTAAGTTAATCCAGTTCACTCGAACAGGGTTCAACAATTGTCCTACAATCCTGTTGGATTTAACAAAGTATATAAAATAAACAAGTTGTATAAAACTTTAAATGATGAACGAGATTATCTTATATGAACGTAAAAACAACATTTTTCATTTCATATCGCATAATCGGTTACACATTGGGTAAACTCTTAAGACCCATAGAACGAGCATGAGAATCATGCTTAGCTTGCGACAAGGGTTTGGTTAAAGGATCAGCCACATTATCGTCTGTCCCAACCTTACATATCGCTATTTCCTTCCTATCAATGAAATCCCGTATTACATGATATTTTCTTGGTACATGTCTAGACTTATTACTAGACTTCGGCTCCTTAGCCTGAAAGACAGCACCACTGTTATCACAGTACAGGGTGATAGGATCTTCAGCATTTGGAACTACTCTTAGTCCCTCGATAAATTGCCTTATCCATACTGCCTCTTTAGCAGCTTCTGATGCTGCGATGTACTCTGCTTCCGTTGTAGAATCCGCAACGACTGGTTCTTTGAAGCTCTTCCAACTAATGGCACCACCATTCAAGATAAAGACAAATCCAGCCTGGGATTTAAAATCGTCTTTATCTGTTTGGAAGCTTGCATCTGTGTAACCCTTTACACACAAATCTTCTTCCCCTCCAAACACTAAGTATGAATCCTTAGTTCTTCTTAAGTACTTAAGGATGTTCTTGACAGCAATCCAGTGACTTTCACCTGGATTTGCTTGATATCTACTAGTTATGCTCAAAGCATACGAGACATCAGGACGAGTGCATATCATGGCGTACATGATAGATCCCACGGCGGAAGCATAAGGGATCGTTTTCATGCGTTCAACATCTCTGGGCTCTGTGGGTGATTGAGACTTTCTCAATATAATGCCACTTCCCATGGGGATAAACCCTCTCTTGGAATTTCCCATGCTGAACCGTCGAAGAATCTTATCGATGTAAGGTTCTTGACTTAGTGCCAATATCCTCTTGGATCTATCTCTATAGATCCGGATACCTAATATGCATTGTGCATTTCCTAGATCTTTCATCTGAAAATGGTTACCTAACCATCCTTTCACTGATGAAAGCATTGGAACATCATTTCCAATGAGCAGTATGTCATCCACATACAAGATCAGGAATACAACATTGCTCCCACTGAACTTCATATATAGACAAGGTTCCTCGACACTTCGAGTGAAACTATTTTCTTTTATGACTTCATTGAAGCGATGATTCCAACTCCTTGATGCTTGCTTAAGACCATAGATGGACTTCTTAAGCTTGCATACCTTGTTAGGATTTTTAGGATCTTCAAAACCTTCGGGTTGTATCATATACACATCCTCCTTTAAATGCCCATTTAAGAAGGCGGTTTTGACATCCATTTGCCACACTTCATAGTCATGAAATGCGGCAATCGCTAACATTATCCTAATGGATCTTAGCATGGCTACCGGAGCAAAGGTTTCATCATAATGAAGACCTTGGACTTGGGAAAAACCCTTAGCTACTAGCCTAGCTTTATAGACATCATCATGTCCTTCTATGCCATTCTTCACCTTGAAGATCCACTTGCATTGGAGAGGTCTCATCTCCTTAGTCAAGTCTACCAAGTCCCATACTTGGTTTTGATGCATAGAATCCATTTCAGATACCATGGCCTCATGCCATTTGATGGAGTCGGGACTAGAGATTGCAGCTTTGTAAGTGGTAGGCTCGTCACTTTCCAAAAGTAAAACGTCCAGGCTACCATCTTCCTCAATAAGTCCAACATACCTATCAGGTTGATGTGGGACCCTACTCGACCTCCTAGGTGGAATAGGTACCGAAGTGGATGAAGAAGGAACATCTTCTTCAGTCTCAGCTTCAGTTTGTGGCTCTTGAACTTCTCGAACTTCATTAAGTTCAAAATTTCTCCCACTCTGTCTCTTAGAAATAAACTCCTTTTCTAAGAAGACAGCCTCAGAAGACACAAACACTTTGTTTTCTTGAGGTTTGTAAAAGTGGTAGCCACGAGAGGTGGTTGGATAACCAACAAATACGCATTTTTCGGATCTTGGTGCGAGTTTGTCATCGTTTTTCGACTTGACATAAGCATCGCACCCCCATATCTTCATATAGGATAAGTTGGGAACCTTTCCTTTCCACATCTCATATGGAGTCTTATCGGTCGCTTTCGTTGGACTATAGTTCAACGATTTGATGGCGGTGAGGATCGCAAATCCCCAAAATGAATTGGGTAAATTAGTTTGGCTCATCATTGATCGGACCATATCCAATAAGGTTCGATTCCTCCTTTCAGCCACACCATTAAGTTGTGGTGTTCCTGGAGGTGAAAGTTGTGACACAATGCCACATTTCTTTAGATGTGAATCAAATTCATTACTAAGATATTCTCCACCACGATCAGATCGTAATGTTTTAATCTTCCTATCGAGTTGGTTCTCTACTTCATTCTGAAATTCTCTGAATTTCGTAAAAGCTTCACTCTTATGCTTCATTAAGTAGATATACCCATATCTACTTAAATCATCGGTGAAGGTGATGAAATAGTCATAGTTGCCTCTAGCGGTGATAGATAATGGTCCGCATACATCCGTATGTATAAGTCCCAATAACTCACTTGCTCGTGTCCCTTTACCACTAAAGGGGTTACGAGTCATCTTCCCTAGAAGGCAAGCCTCGCATGTTCCATAAGATTCATATTCGAATGGTTTGATTATGTTGGTCTTTACCAATATTTTAATGCGATTTTCATTTATGTGACCAAGTCGACAATGCCAAACATATGATTCATTTGGATCATTTGTTTTAATTCTTTTGTTATTGACGTTGTAGACATTATTAGACGAGTCGGAAGTTTCCAAAACATAAATTCCATTAATAGAATTGGCACGGCCAACTACCATGTCATTCTTTGAAATTACACAACAATTGTTTTTAATGGAAAAATCATATCCTTCAATGTCTAACATTGCGACAGAAATAATGTTTTTGGAAAGAGACGGTACAAAATAACAATTATTGAGTTTGAGCTCATATCCACTCGTCAAGGCAAGAGTGCAAGTTCCTTTTGAAGTGGCCGCTACCCGAGCTCCATTTCCAAGTCGGAGATCCATATCACCCTTGTCTACCTTCTCCACTTCTCTTAAACCCTGCAAACGATTACAAAGGTGAGAACCACATCCGGTATCCAATACCCATGATGTGTTGGATGTAAAATTTATGTCAATAACAAAAATTTCAGATTTGGAATTACCTAACGGGATCACAAGACCTTCTTGGATATGACGTAAGTACTTGGGGCAATTCCTCCTCCAATGGCCCATGACACTACAATAGTGGCATCGCCCTTTCTCTAACTTTCTCTTCTTCCTTTTATTCTTTGCAAGACCTTTCTTGCTAGAACTCCCACTAGCTTCATCATAAGCTCTTTCCTTCAAGTATAAGGCGTCCATTTCTTCATTTAGCTCATCTATATAAGCCGTGTCAAGAAATGAACCTTTGGGAGGTGGGAGAGAAGAAATGAAGTTAATACTGCCATCCGGACCCGTTCCGAAATGAACTTCTCTAGTAGTATCAATGTTGTTTTGGTTGCAAATATCGTCGAAAACATTATGACAAGAATCAATAGTGATAGGGTTGAATGAATCCATTGCGATAAAATAACTACAAAAACGGAAATGAAGGAAAATTAACGTTCATCATTAAAAACTTGTTAAACGTTTTAAACAAGTTAAGTATTTACTTAACGATCTCTTACACAATTAAGTAAATAAACCCGAGACCCAAACCCATACTAATTCGGGCACGGTGTAGCCGATTCAACCCGTATTGGTATAATTTGGTGGATTAACCCTTTAATCGGTTCTACTCTTAGAACTCTCGGTCGACAATTTTCTCAAAATTATCTATAGCCCGAACTTATTGCAACTACGGTTACGAATACCTTCGTTGAGATCGACCAAATTTCAAGGTGTAATCGTTATTACCCCACTTACCCAACGTGACAATTTTAGTACCCCGGTTTAGCCGAGCCTACATATTTGTGAAGAAGGGATTCATGGGTCCATACTCTTTGGTAAGGCTAAGTCTCAATATTTTAAACGTAAGAGATCTTATCAATTATTATCTATCTCCTTTTAAGTGAACTAATTTAGGTGAATTATCGATAAAAATTGATACGTTGAAGACCCGATACTCGATATGCATGACATGTTAATGGCGATTTGGCTATGCATGCAACATATTAAAACAAAATAAAGCAAGCGATAAATTCCTAGTATGGCCTTATCCTAGAAAAGAAATAACAAGAGTACAAATTCGGAAACCAACTCCTTTGGTCCCTTGATCTTGACGAGGCACGCAAATCGAGGCAACACCGTCTTGATCGGAACTCCTTTCCGAATGGCACCGTCTTCAAGGTTCTCCGGATTTTACAAATATTACAACTTTTCTAGTCTACTTTATACATTATAAAATAGAAATAAATTACAATTGGGTGATACGAGATCACAAAATTACAACCGAATTGGTAACCCCTTACATTACGGGAAATACCAATTTAAATCTAAGGCCATACTAGAATAATTACATGATTCAAAAATAATGCAATATAATATGACATTCATAAGGAAAAACGCAGCAATATAATATGTTATAAATATGTTCATTTTAATGCCAAATCGCCCTAATAACTTATTATGTCGAAATTAACCCGGTTTTATGAGATTTTAGCATTTTCAACTCTTTTAAAATGCATAAATTAAAACATACACAACTTATGTTCTAAATAATATCCCAACACATTTTAGGATTCAAAATTAGTCATAAATAATTTTGATAATAATTAACACTTTAATTATATTAACATTGTTCATAATGCCTTTTAAAAAATGTATAACATTTACGAATTAAATCCAAACAATTATAAAAATTCGAAATTTTGGATTTTCATTTTCACTAACATTCTGAAAATATTACTTGAATATTTATAATGTAAAAAATTTGGTCATTTTAACCGAAATAAATTTCGAAATATCGTATATATAAATGGCCAAATTACCTCTTTTTACGGTTTTAACAATTAAATCGTAAAACATGCTATACAAAGTCATATTGTACCAAAATTTTACATACATTAAGTAAAATTAGCATGTGAGGTCGTGTGAAAATTACAAGGCTAGAAACATTTTCTTTCTATTTTAATCACTTAACTCGATTTTGTCATAAAAATGCATTTAAACGATTAAAATCTTAATTATGAACAATATATTAAATCTCATAAATTATCATATAACCTAAAAACATTTTAGGACCAGATTTAATTTACATGCCAAAAATTCGAGTGATATAAACAAGGGTCTTTATAAATTAGTTTTGTTTTAAGTCTCAAAAACTCGGAAAAACTATAAACCGATTAAGCATGCAACAACAAGTGCTCTGATACCAATTGTTAGGTTCATATACCTATATAGTCATACTAGTTATTATATCTCATATAAATTATAGATCTTTAGCATGCTTAACTAGTGATTATGACGAGATAAAGGAGTAAGAACAAGCTCCCTTACATTGTATATCTCGGCAAAATAAGGGCACAAGTGAAGTCACCTTCTTCACTTGTTCTTGAGCTAATTCACACGGATGATCCTCCTTGAACCTTCAAAGAGATGATGGCCTCCAAAGATGAACACCAAGACACACTAACTCTCAATGTTTGTATGTTATTGTGCTAGAATCAACAAACAAACTAACTAGATTGAAGGTAGTACACGGCTAGGGTTTGAGAAAAATGAACCTTATTTTTCTTTCTTTTCTTTCTCTCTCAAAGACAAAACCCTAGTGTGAATTGAGTATGAATGAATTGGATTAGTGAACCAAAGAACAAAACTTGTTTTGTTCCTCCATTTGGTTCGGCCGAGACAAGGGTTAGAGTGCCCAATAGATTGGCACTCAATCCTCTAAAATGTCTCAAGCATGCATTAACACATTTAATGCCTTGTCATCCTAATGTTCCTATCATAAAATGTCTTATGTAAAATGTGTATGTCTAAGTGTGACATATCACACGGTCACCATGACCAAAACGGATCCCATCCGTGACTTAACATTAGGATTATATTATTTACGTAGTTTAACATTTTAAACCTTTTATCGTAAATTAGTAATTAAATAATTTCATATAATTATTTAATCGCATTCTATAACTACAACAATTGTAGTTTATTCGATTCATTCATTTTAATTATTATGTTTCATTAAACAATAATTGATAGTGATGACACTTCGATCACTAAAATAATTTACAATCTTCATTATAAATTATCTCCTCTTTTCTTCACAATCTAGAAATGTATCAACTCGTATCAATATACAGTTGTTACATTTAATATTGAGATAGCTGTCCTAAAGGTGTGACCTAAAGGGATCAACTGGTCACCACCGTTATTACGACAGTAATGTCAAACTCTAGCAAGCCAATCATTACCGATTAATGTTGACCAGTTGACTTATGATAAGAATCATCCCATGAATATTCTTTTATAGAGATTTGTCAATTAATAATATAATTGACGTGATCACATTATTGTCGAGGACACTTACTCCAACATATATTGTTTGAATTTTGTTTACCTAATCGTTATTTATTAATTTGTAAAATTCTTTGGGCTTGAATCATGTGTATAAAAGCTAGTAGTTGAAACTATTCCTATAACTTGATTTTAATGGTCAATTCATTTGAAACAGTGTACATGAAGAAATTCTGGAAGTAGCAATGTAGCCATTTTCCAGTATCATTTTAAGTGCATGATTCTATTCATAAGTTACTACTCTATTTGTTTCGGTCAATTGTTTACAATAGCACAAGAATAATAGTAAAAACGTAAAAGATATCAATAATAAACCATGTCCTTTTACGTTATTTTTTCATATATCAGCTAGTTTCCAAATAGTTTTAACAAAAATCAACTACCTTATCAGGTCTTAATTTTCAAGTACCTTTTCAACTACTTTTTCAGGTTTCAGGTACCTTCTCAGATTTCAGGTACCTTTTCAGGTTTCAGCTACCTTTTTAACTAGTTTTGTCAAACAGACCCTAAGAATACCAACTATTCTAATTCACTGAGTTGGCATCGGTTACAAATTTTTGAGTCGTACGCAAAAATATGAAAAGAAGGCGTTTGTAAATCCTAAATATAATATCAGATTACAGAGTAAATACCTAGTAAGGATAGAACCAAATCATTACAGTATAAATTTGTTAATTACTTTAAAAAAAAAAAAGTAAATCAAATAAATTGAATACTCTACTTGATCAAAAGTGTAGTGAGTAACAATTGTATCTATCTAATATAATTGTTTATTGCGGAGTACTTCGTTAGACACTCATCCAAATGAAAGAATTCATACCTGCAAACTTATACTAATGCTAATGCAATTATGTTATCTAACCCAACCGAAGCCCAAAATAATTTTGTTAGGCTTGTGAGAACAATAGTATAATTAAATATGTATGTGGTTTATCACTACAAAATTTAGGACCATAACATAGCCTTGATATCTATATTTCCTATGCAAGATGAAAACTTTATTATTTTATATTCGGTACACAACTAACCAACAAACTTGAGAATGAAAGAGAAATTATATTAGGAAACCTGCTCTGAACAACTTATATAGAGAGTATTATACCAAGGTCTAATTCTTAATAGTCGATATTGATCGAGATTATTGCTTTGAAAATTTACGAAAGAAAATAATTAACAAATATAAATACGTACTCGAAATAAAAATTAAGCACCAATACACTTTTATGCTAAATATAACCATTTTTGAAGGAAAAGAAAAAAATGATAAAATATAACCATTTTTTAAGGAAAAGAAGAGAATCATGCCATCTTGGTATAAGAGGACCTATAAATAAGCAAATGAAGATAATTAGTGAACCATGAACGAAAGATGATTAAAAAAGCAATTCGCAAATAGTTTATAACAATTGCATCAACAAAACAAATAAAATAGCGTATAACACTGGCATGTATTGTATATAAATCTAATTACAAAACATAGGTTTCATCATAACATGAAAAAGAAAAGAATATAGAAAAGGAAAAGTGAATAATGCCAATTGATAAACCAATTCTATATACCTTATTTATATGTAATTGTAGATGTTTGAAGTCCAACAAAACTCTTATGTAGTTGAAACACAACCGCAGTTTTAAAACTTATATTGTTAATGAGAGATTTAGAGATTCCAAAGTATTTCACTCCTAATAAAATACTCTTTACAAATTAAATTAGCATTTTTTATTAAGTTGTTTAGAATATTTATCTTGTTATATATTTCTTTTAATTATGTACTAATATATTTATCTTATTTCAATATTTTATAGCTTAAATAATACACAAAACTTAAACCAATGAAATCGCTCGAAAAGTTCATCTTTTAAGTATATATATTGATTATACCAAGGTCTAATTCTTAATAGTCGATATACGCATATACCTTTAAGAGACATATGTATTACAAAGTATTTCTAATTTGTATCGTTAAAAAAAAACAGTATTTCTAATTTGTTAAGATGAGAGCATACACATTAAAGGGGTCACCTCATCCCCTTCAATTTTCCTCTCTCCTTCTATATTTCTTACTGTTGGAGGAAGTGTCCTCGGCAATAGTGTGTTGACGTAATTAAAACTCATTTGAATGAAACACAACTGGGAGTGTTACTCTTTTAAAGTCGACTGATCAACATTTATCGATAATGATTGGCTGTCTAGAGTTTGACATTATCGTCATATGATGGTGGTGATCAGTTGATCCCTTAAGGTCATATCTTTAGGGAATTCCGTCTCAATGAAATAATTAATTAATATTGTATTGGATACGAATTAATTAATAACTGGAAATATTGGAAATAATTTTACATGACGAATATTTTTATAATGGGATTATAATAATTATAGTCAAAGTAATAAAATTGTTTTTATTACTCGGTTTTTATTTATTCGTTTAAGAAACGATTAAATTAAGAATGAACACGGTTGATCATAAAATTACAAAGAGTTGTAATTAAATTATGACATTACATTTTTATACAATAATAATTTCGAAATTATTAGTGTAATTATTTAAATGTAATAAATTTGTAAATTATGAATTTTAATAGTTAAAATTGCACAATTAACAAATTGAGTCATGTGTTATGGAACATATGTGACATGTTACAAATTAACACAATTGACAAAGATAAAATGGGTCCATTTTGGACCTCATTTGGACCGTGTAAACGTGTAGTGTGCATGTGAGTTTGTGTGTATAAGTGTATAAGGGTTGAGTGTAAGGCAAAATGAAGGTGTAAGGAATATCTCATGCTTTTGTGTAAGAAAGGAAGGAGCATGCATTGGCTCCTTTGGCTTGGCTTGGCCGGCCTAATGCACTCAAAAGAGAGCATATTTTGCTCTATAAAAGACACTCAACACAACACACAAATGACTAAGGGTTTTTGCATACTAGTTGTTGTTGCTAAGTTGATGCTTACACTAAACTCACACTACAACCTCATTCTCCATAATTCTTAGCTAAAATAGTTTTTACTAAGAAAATAATTATTTCCTATACTAATAATATTAAGAGTAATATTATTATTTCTAGTATACTTGTACTAATTTTCTAGTAACAAAATTAGTATTAGTTTGAGATCGGGTCCTTGATACGTATCTTTTGGAGACGATTTTTGTTAGATCGTTTAAGGGTATTTCGGTTATTTGAAAACTCAAATAATAGGTGATTATTGAGTATAAACCTTCTAAAACCAATGTAAGGACTATCACATCTTATGATATCATCATGCATGCATAAGATCTTATTAAGTTTCATGACCTAAACTTAAAGAAACAAAACTCACATTAAATATGAGTATAAAATAAGGGAACTTAGTTCCCAACAAGTGGTATCAGAGCATTACGGTTGTTGCATGCATGATCGGATTCATGTTTTATGTTAAACGGATTAACATATTAATCTCGACATTTTTGTATTTATTATGATAAATCACAAAATAATTTTGCATGTTAAAGTTTCTAATTCTAAAATGGTTTTAGGACATAAAAATAATTTTATGGATTTTTATTGTTCATTTTTATATTTATTTGTATATTTTGTAGTTTAAATCGGTTTTAAACAACAATTAATGGGAAAAATAGCTAAAAATAGTTTCTGGCCGAGATTTTTTGATATGTTCTCACATGCATATTTAATATATTTTATATGATTTTTCGCAAGAAATGGAGTTAATATGCATGGATTATGAATTTTATAAGATATATAGTCATAATATGAGTTAAAAATGGGTATAGAAGGTTATATTTCGAATTTGACCTTAAAATTTTTATGAGAAGTCACATGCAATATATAAAATACCTGTATAACTTTTCGGATTTATTGGACTTGTATTGAATGATTAATGATTTTTATAGTAAAAATCGGATTAATAGTGATTTAAATTCGACTTTAATTGTTATAGTTGGAATTTTGCCATAAAAATTTAACACAATGTCACATGCAATATTTACAGAATGTATGTAATTTTTGAGAATTTATTCTCAAGTGATGCATGTTTTATGATTTTAATAGTTGAAATCGGCTAAATAATGACTTATTGTGTTAAAAATAGTTAATCTTAATATTATGGCATGAAATTTTACCCATAGATGTCTTATATTATAGGAACATCAGATCTAAAAGTTGGATATCAAAAATTTTCTGTTTTTATGATTATTAATTTTTATGAGTTGATTAGTTAATAATCGTAATTTATGAGTCGTAAAAATAAAATTTCGAGTATGGTCTGTGATTTTTGGTCATTTTCAGATTCTAATATATATTTTAGGATGACTAAAAATTTATGGCAAATTATTGCAAGTTTTTATAATTTAAATCGGATTTTTAACCATAAAAACGGTTTTTATACGATTTATTTAAGAAATAAACCATAAATATTTGCATAAGACCATTTTATTAATTTCTGAATTTTTAGAAAATTTCCAGAAAGTTTAAAATTTTTGAATTTTAAATTTCGAATTTTATTGACTCATTTGGCCATATTTTGTTTATTTTTCCCGAAAATACAAGTAATTTATGAACAATAATGCAAAATCAAGTTAGATCATGATCAAATATTAGTAGAGACTAAACATTGATTCCTAAAGTAACTTAGGATGATTAACTTGGACATAAATTAGATTTATGTAATTTTGATGATTTTAATAGTTAAAATCGCGCATATCCGTAAAAACCGTAAACAAATATGAAATATTTGCTCCCATAAGGCGATTTGACATTAAAAATTCAGCATGTGCATACATATTTTATTATTGCATTTTATTTAATATGAATGTCATATTTTGAATGTTATTTATATAATTTGGAATTATGTAATTTTTCTTAGTATGACCTTAGTTTTAATCAATATTACCCGTAATGAAAGGGAATATTGATTCGGTTGTAATTTATGTGATCTCGTATCACGGGTTTGTAATTTAAATTTAAATTTTCAGTATTACAATAGAGTAGTTGTATTATTTTATTGTAATTCCGGAGATCCAAAAGACGGTGCCATACGGAAAGGAGTTCCGACAAGACGGTGTTTTCTTGGATGGCGTGCCAATGAAGTTCAAGGGACCATGGAGTTGGTTTCCGATTAATTAGTTTTTACTATTACTAGGAAGGCCATACTAGGATTTTATTGCTTTATTGCTTTTAATTTTGCATTTTAATATGTTTGCATGCATAGCCAAATCGCCATAAACATGCATATTAGTTTAGATCGTTATAAACGACCATGTCAATTATAATTATCGAGTTCACCGATTTAATTCGTTTAAAGGAGATAGATAATAAATTGACAAGACCTCTATATTAAACAAAACAATTGAGAATTAGCCTTACCAAATAGTAGAACCCATGAGCTTCTATTTCGTGGGGTGGTGCTAGTCCAGTGGGCAGTACGAACCCCATTACGTAGGATAAGTGGGGCAATGAGGTGGATTCAGTCCAGTGGGCGGATCGCATCTCGATGCAATTGAAATTTGGTTTGTACTCAACGGAAGTGTAGAGGACCAGTGGTCAATGTGTTCCGGGCTAAGATGTATAAATTATAATTTGTCATCAATCAAGAGTTCTAGGGTAGAACCGGTTTATTTTAACCCACCAAACCATATCATTGGGTCGGAGTTCCAGTGGTTCACGATTTCGGTAGTATGGGTTTGGGTCTTGGAATCATTTATAAAATTGGATAGAGGTCATTTTATAGATGCATGCATTAGCTTGATAAATATGTTTACAAGTTAAAAATGAACATAAAAACGATTAGCATTTAATTTCTTCATATGTTTAAAAATTTTTGTAGTTAAATCTTCGAATCAATATCAATCATGACCACTTCCACTACTACCAACACTTCATGGTTACGTTCCTTCATGGATCGTTGTAAGCTAGAAAAGAATGGGGCAAACTTTGCCGATTGGGATGCCCAACTATTGTTGGCAGAACAGGGTGACGGTAAGACCGAATACCTCATTGAAGAATCACCTCCTGAATCTGCAGAAAATGCCACCGCCGCAGCAAGACGACCCTATGATACTTATCAGAAGGAGTCTGCGGCTGTAACACCCCCATTTATTTAAGAGCCTTTAGCAAGACATTCTCAAATAAATAGAGTTGTTACCATCTCGGAATGTCCGAGGTAGTGTATAACAAAGTAAAACAACCAAAGTACTTTATATAAAACTGATAAAATTTAAACTTTTGTTATTACAAATACTGCTCAGCGGAAAAGAAAATACAACTGATAACTCTCTAGATGTGATATAATTCTAAGTCGGTCCAAAGTACGCATCTCACATTCCTGCCCCAGCTCCTAGCTCATCAGTCTCTGACCTGCAGAATCTACTCCCCATTCCGGATCATCGTAGGTGTACACGAATACACTGTCAACCTCGCGGTTGAGTAGGGTAACACAATAATTATAAAGCAACAATTATGATATGCAAATGCAAAGATATGCTCGAGCTCAATCTCAATCTCAATTCTCAATCTCAAACTCATACCCTTGCACCAAGCCATACCGAACCTCCCGGCAGACTATAATCGGTCGTCACCGAACACCAGCTCAATAGCTGATAAGACACCAGGCCTGGTCTGCAGAACCACCCTGGGCTTTATATCAGAACAATATCTGACCATAATTTTCTCAGTAACCAATGCATATGCTATGCTCATGAATGCAACGATATAATTACTCAATCATGTTATAAAATAATGAAATGCTCATGCCATTACCAATAATCCACAACAATCCAACCAATATTATTTTCATATCAATCATACTCAGCATCCATAACACACAATATCTCATCCATTCATAACACATCATAGAGTGTAAGGTCAGTGTATCCTACCTGTATAGCAATATAATCCGATAGTGAGCCAGCAAGTAAACAGAATTATGCCACTTCAAAATCGTCACCTAACAAATATAATATGAATAATTACTAACTAATATAACTCCGTAAACAAGGTATAATCTATTAACTAATCATTTTAATTAACCAAACAATACATTAAGCATAACGAAATTATATGAAGCATAATAAGTAGTCGATTAACTAAATTCGTTGATTAATTAAATTACCGTCACAAACCATTTAAACAAATTAACTAAATTAGTTCAACTAATTAAACTAATTGGTCACAACTAGATAAGCATGTACTAAACAATTAAACTACTAACAACATCAAAATGTTAACTAAGCAAATAATTATTATAAAACTACTAATAAGCTTTTAATAATAGTACTATTAACAACTTATAACTAAGTACCATGAGTCACATATAATAATGATAATAAACAATAATAACAACATTAATAACAATAGTGACATATAATGATAATTTAATAATAATAATTATTATAATATAATAATAATAATAATCATAGTAAAACAAAACAACACAACAACACATGTATTAACGTATACCAAGTAAAACCGCAACAAAACAACACGACGCTAATAACGACAAACCAACTCAATACGCCCTACCACGGCTCACCCGCACACTCGACTTCAAGGAACCACCACCACCAACCTGTTTGCCCATAACCACCATTACTGGTCCCAACCCCTCGACTGCACTACCAACCACGACTTACTCTACTTTTTCACCATCTGCGACCACCACACGCGTCCCAAATACATGCCCTAACAGCCTGCCTAAAACGTGATAAAAACAGAGCTCGTCGTTTTATTTATTTTTGTTTACACCGGTAACCACCAGACGACAACCCATAAACACCACGCCAACTACCTACCCAGAACCGCCTATCATCGACCAAATTCGCCCCCTGAACCACCAACATCCTCGTGGTCCCACCACGAAGAGCACTCCCTTCAACCTCGCGCCCAAACCATATTATTGTTTGCCCCTGCTTCCGCCAGTGGTGTCCTCCACCACCAACGGCCACCGAGCCCCACTCCCCAGGGCAAACTTAACCAACAGTTCCCAACCTAACAAGCCTTGGTTCAAGTCAAGTCTCAAAACAAAAGAATAAAAACGCGGTTTCGATTCCTTCCCGAATCTCATCACGGTGGTGACCACCACCGCCACTACTGGCCACGACTGAAACCAGGCGGTGATCCTTAACTCGGAACTCACCAGATATCACCCGGGTCAGACACGTATGCATATGGTCAGGTTATTTACAATGTTTGTCGGGTTCTACATTCGTAAACGATAACTTAACGATAAACGATAAATGACATACCTTATAACAACAGTAAAACAAACGAAGGAACTTGCATAGGACGAGTAGAAGGCAGGAAGGAAATGAGGAGGAGGAAGAATAAAAACGCAGAAAACAAAGAGAAGAAGAAGAAGAAAAAAAAACGGCGTTGTATGATATGGTAGTTAACATATGCGTCCTTTAGGTTTTCATACAATAAAAACGATAATAATATATAATGTTTCATTGCTAATTGGGTAAAAGGGTACATTGACTTATATTGTTAAATTCCGAGTCTCGTAAATATCCATAATCAACATCGTAAATTAAATTAGCAAGTACATATAATAATTATACTAATTAACTATGTAATTAGTACTAATAAATATAAATTAAATTAATTATAATAATATAAAATTATTTGTACTTTTATAAGAATATATAAAAAAAATTAGAATTAGAATTTAAATATAATTACGACTTAAATAATAAAACGAGTATAAACGAGAAATAGATATAAAATATGAAATATATTTAATTATTAATATATTATCAAAATAAAGAAATAAGAAATAATCGTAGAAATACGATTTATAAAATAATAACAGTTTACGCAAAATACTTTATAAACATTCCATTTGAAATACTTGTATAAGACATGGTTTGACTGTCGTTGACCGAGACTAAAATACGGGGTATTACAGCGGCAATCAAAAATGTTTTGATCTTCTCGATGGAACCGGAACTCCAAAGGAGTGCCATAAAGGTTGGCACGGCTTATGAGATCTACTCCAGGCTTGTGACAATGTTCTCGAAGGCTTCGAGAATTGTCCAATACGAGGGCATCGGCCTTCTTTGATCTCAACCTTAAGGAGGGGCAAAAGGTTAGCCCACATGTGCTCAAGTTAATTGAGCATGTAGAAACCCTAAGGTTGAATCAAGTGGACATTCCTAAGGAACTTGTGATTGACAGAATCCTCCACTCCTTGTCTAAGGTGAAAACTTATGTACAATTCCGGGTGAATTTTAACATGAGAAACCAAGACATCTCTCTCGATGAATTGCACAATATGATCGTGCAAGCTGAAAGGGATATGGGCCTAAATGTTAGTGCCCCTAAGGATGTGCTCAACATTGATGTTAAGAGCAAAGGAAAGTTCAAGAGGAAGGGTAAGGCAAAGGGAAAGAAACCTTCCAAAGGTTCAAAGAAAGTATCTTATGAGGCAAGAACCTCCAATTCCAAGAAGAACCCTCATCAGGGAGCTAAGTGCTTTTATTGCAATGGCAAAGGACATTGGAAGAGGAACTGTTCCAAGTATCTCAGCGATCTCAAAGCTGGGAAAATTCTTCCAGTTGGTATGATAACTATCCCAGCTTTATGTTAATCTCAACTAATGTATTATGATACAAGTTGTGATGTGAATGCTCTTCTTACTTGAATTAGGGCATGAGAGCAAAGATAAGGGAAAAGAGAAACAAGCTTGATGGATCAAGGGAACTAAGAGTAGCTCCACTCGGGATGATCAAGGAGCTTTGTTTTTCGCTTATTTTGCTTGTATTTCAAGTGTTGTATGAACAATTTATAACCTATGTTTTATTTCCTTGTTGGACAAGGAAAGGGTAATCCTTGAACAATTTGTTGTATTTTGGATAATGTAGTGACTTGGTTTTCAACCCAAGTCACTATCGGTTTTATTATTATGTTCATGTTTAGTTCAACACTTGCAAATCTTAAACATAAAATAGAATTGATTGTGAAACCGAATAGGTATAGGATACCCAATTCAAATCAAATCAAAATCAAAATTAAGTTTAAAACTCAATTATGAGGAAAAGTTATCAACCATCCAAAACTATTTAAGCTTTAAATCGAATATTTTCTGTAATAAATCATAAGGATACACAAACCAACATCAAAGTCATTTCTTGTGGCCTTAGTGGCTATCTTTGGTAATGAAATGAGTTTATTATTACAAAGATAGAGTGGGAGAAATTTAAAAGGCCGCAAATAGCACATGATTTTGAAAAGCACAATAGATATGATCTATTAGTGAATAGTAGGATTTATTGTGTTTTGGTTGTGTAAGAGATTTAGAAGGTAGATAAAGTTGTGGATAGGATCTACGATTTAGAAAATCTACACCTTATGGTTGTAAAAGGTAGATTAGGCTGTGGATAAGCCCAAAGGTTGTGGATAAGATCTACGGTTTGGTAAAAATCTGCGCCTTATATCCCAAAGGCCCCGGCCCTGGGGGATACTTCAAGAATAAATTCTTGAAGTTTGTAAGGAAAAATTCTATACATGGATAAGATCCATGATAGAGTCCTCGTACAGTATAAGATAAGATAAATGTGGAGAACTGAAAGTTCCCACACACAAAAATTATATACCATAAGAAAAGACTCTTATAGAAACTACGGGAGGACACTCGAAGAAAATTATTCAAAAGATTTTGCAAAGGCTCAAGAAAGGGTTCTTGGATTCAGATGGTGATCTAAATATGCCAATGCAAATTCTATAACCCATGAAATTTATAAGATATACATGCTGATAAATGAGATTTGTTGAGAGAAGCATAAGCTGACATATGGATGTCTGCAATCTGCAAAGTTAAGGGTAACTTTGTTGAAAGTAGTAAAGTAATTCATTGAGAATGAATTCAATAAACTCAATAACCGCTTTTCAAAAGAGTATCAGAAAAGGATGTGACCATTAGCACATATGGTTATGTCACAACCATTTCAATTCATTAAATGTTAGAGAACATTGAATTGAGTGGGAGCTTTATGATATACGGTTAAGTGTAAAGTTCAGTGGGCTTGTAACACCCCGATTTATTAAGGAGCCTTTAGCAAGACATCCTCAGTAAATTGAGTTGTTACCATCTCGGAATATCCGAGGTAGTGAATAACAAAGTAAATCAAACCAAAGTACTTTATATAAAAACTAGTAAAATTTAAACTTTAGTGTCACAACTACTACACAGCGGAATTAAAGTACAACTGATAACTACAACGTAGGCGATCTACATCTAAGTCGGTCCATCCAAGTGCTCACGCCATCCCATGCTCCCACAGCACCATCTTTCCTGTCAAAACTGCTCCCCATTACGGATCATCACAGGTGTCACGCGAATACACAGGGTCAACCACGAGGTTGAGTAGAGAAAAATAAATAACAACACTATATACATATATATATATATATTGGGATCAATCATCCCTTCTCCGCACCGATCCAACGCCAAATAAACTCCGCACCGATCACAAGACCCATTATTCTCCACACCAATCACAAGACCCATTATCTCCGCGCCAATCACAAGACCCACTATCCCCGCACTAATCACAGACCCTTTATCTCCGCACCAAACACAGACCCTTTATCTCCGCACCAAACACAGACCCTTTATCTCCTCTCCACATCATACAAAAATATTCACGATAGTTAATAACGTTTCAACAACGATAATGCACATCGTATACCAATCTCGTAATAACAAACAGTCTCATTATGCAGCATAATGTAAATCACAGTTCTTTCCCCTACCTGAATTAGCAGGAAAAGCAGATAAATCCGAGGCTTGTTAGAAATATTCCACGCAAAACTCGCTACCTAAACAGACGTAACGAATTAACGATCTTCCCGAACCCCTTAACAACCATACTTACTATAAATAGCAACCTTCCATAAGTGGAAAGTTTCCAAAAATAGAAACTTTCCAAATATAGAAACTTCCCAAATGTAATAACTTTCCAAATGTAGAAATATGAACTCCCATGACTTAATTAATTCCCGACTCGCATCTTTAATTAGTACGACTCATAACCACAAGGAAATAACAAAACACTAATATCAACATAAATAATAACAACATTGACATTAATAATAATAATAATAATAATAACATCAATAACCTTATCATCCTAAAATCATAAAATCATAATACTAATAAATGAGGAATAATAAACAAGAAACAACAATAGTAATTTGGCCCAAAATCAAGTAAAAAGAACGTAACAACACCAACAACACCAACCAAGTCAGCCTGAACAGCCCCCCGCACAGCCCATTTCGCAGCCCCCATCGATCCCCTTTTGCCGCCTGCACCGCCACCCCACAGCCGTGGATGAGACCCCTGACCATGGAGCAACCACTGACCCTGACCTCTACCTCTAACTCAACCCCAACAACCATTGCCAACCGCCTCAAAGACGCTGGTCACACACCCAGCCCCCAAGTTTCTGCCCTATACCCGTGTTACCACCCTCCTTACACACTCTCTCAGCCACCTGCCAACACCACCACCGTCATAACCAATCACTACCCACGACACCCTACACTACACATGACACCCTGGTGGCAACCACCAGGCTTGACACCACCATAACCCTACGAAACAGGCCTCCCAAAACCCGTGCACAACACCCCTAAATCCGTTACCCTGTTTCACGCTATAACCCAGCCAACGATAACCACCATACAGTGGCCGTGAAACACCACGACCCACTACGTCCACCACCGTCACAAACCCGCCACTACTCTCTAGCAATAAACTTTCACATTCAGAGCCACCGCAAACAAGAATCACACGAATTGGTATACGAAAGTCACGCCTTCAAACTGTTTATACATATGGTACTGCAACCGGCGACAAAACGACATAATTGGTGGTCCTCTGGTGGTCAACTACGACTCCCCTAGGGTCCAATACGATTACCACGTATCATAGATTACTATTTCTCAAAGGATCAGAAACAATAACATATTATACGATGGTGATGCAGACGAGAAAAAGGAAGTGCAGAAGGGGAACATGATAAACGTGATGAACATACCTGTTTTAATGAGCATTCGAACCACCCTAGACCACCTAGCCTCACCGTGAACAACCTCCTTCCTCGACTCTGATGTGGCGGCTGTAAGATAGGGTTGGTGGTAGTGTTTGTACTAGGGTAAAACTAGGTTAACAACCTCTCTATGTCGGCATGTATGAGAGTGTCTATCTAGGTTTTCACAAAAACTATAAGGTGTGGGTTGCTGCGTGATATGTATGGTACTCAAGGCCCACAACTACGTACCCACAGGTCTCGAGTTCAAACCCCGCTAACAACATATAATAAGATACCATTCAATAAATAATTCAACGAATATATTGACTATCATCAATCACTATCGATACGACGAACGTACTAGTAAATATTTGTAATAAAATTTCGAGTTATTACAGTTCTCGCTCCAGGATTTGAACCTATTACGTCACGGAATGACTTCGGGATCTTCAGAATCAGGCAAGAACAAGAGTTTAGTGGGAGTAAACGTTATCTAAAACAACTCATTGCTCGTTTGGAATGAAGCATTGATACTTATAAAAGGTACACGAGTTTTGGTTCTAGATGACATATTGATATGAATTAAATCTAAATGAACATGGGATGTTTAGTTGAGATTATAAAAGACATCTTGTTATTAGTGTTAAGGTTGTTCATGGAGATGAAGATAGTATAGCCATGATGGGATCATGGAAATTTATCGAACCTTAAGTACTATCGTTTGCACGTTTAAATTGCTAATGTTTCCGCCATTAGTGTAATCGTGTAAAGTGGATGCGCGCCGCTTGCAGGATAACCTGTTGAGCAGGTGTTAAACCAATGATTAAACCTTGATCAACTGTCAAAGTATTCTCCAATGAAGATGAAAGACAAATTCAAGATTTTGGAAGATAACTTAGTCGTATGGTAAAAGGTTTGCAACGACTCAAGTTCCAAGATACCAAGCAAAGATTAGTAATAATCTTTGGCTTACATTCATTGACTATGCATCTCAATGACTTGTATTTTAACTACATGGTCATCACAAGATTCTACAAAATGTGTATGTTCACAAATTATGTAAAGACATTGCAGTGGCTGGGAGTTACACAATGCACATAATCTTATTCGCTAAATCATGAGAATGACTTGTCTCCTTCAGAATGAAATAGCATATGTGGATGAGATTCGCAAAGTGAACGCTTGCACGAACCGTGGTAAACCTGGTTTACTCAAAATGAAGATAATTACAATTTTAAGGGATATAAACGAGAGACCCTCAAGCTCATTGTAAATTAAATGGTGTTCAAAGGTTGACCACTTGGATGGTGTAATCCACTAATTGTTTGAGTTATTTATAACTCACGAAAGGTCAAGTAAAATTCAAATGGGATGGTAAGACCATATTGAACCCCATTAAAGTGAATTGAATTATCATGACCTCGCCCCTAGTTGCTTAAGTGAGGTGACATCTCAATGCAACCGGATGTGTGATGCGATTGATGGCGAGTTCGATTGCCATAGAGTCATACGGGATGACTAATCGATCACCTAGGCATATACATGTTAAGATACATTTGCCGGGCTAATGACCGCTGATAGAGCTCTGGCGTACTCTTGCTAAAAGACTGCCTGGTCGTGGCGGGAGCATCTATCGTGTTTCACATGAGTCAGTTCTTGGACTGATGACTGTTCTCTGAGGTGGCATGGTTTTCAGATTAACTTTGATCTATGTCCTAACACCTTCGTAACTGGGGTTTATAAGGACATATTTTGGGTTATGATGGACTATGGCCAGCCGGAAGGAATAAGTCAATTAGGAATTGTCCACCCCTTGTCAGGGTTGAGAAATATCTCTAGGCCACTCGAGGAGAATAATAACTAGAAATGCGTGGCCACGTTCGGAAGGTATCTATGGTAGATAATTCCAGTCAGTAGTTATAACTCCAAATCGAGATAAACCACTCTAGATTTTAATCAATTGCCGGCACGACCTGAGAGGACGCCATGCATTGAGTGGGAGATAGTAATAGGGCAAGAGAATTGGTAACACACACTTGTCTCGGACAAGTGGGAGATTGTTGGAGGAAGTGTCCTCGGCAATAGTGTGTTGACGTAATTAAAACTCATTTGAATGAAACACAACTGGGAGTGTTACTCTTTTAAAGTCGACTGATCAACATTTATCGATAATGATTGGCTGTCTAGAGTTTGACATTATCGTTATATGATGGTGGTGATCAGTTGATCCCTTAAGGTCATATCTTTAGGGAATTCCGTCTCAATGGAATAATTAATTAATATTGTATTGGATACGAATTAATTAATAACTGGAAATATTGGAAATAATTTTACATGACGAATATTTTTATAATGGGATTATAATAATTATAGTCAAAGAAATAAAATTGTTTTTATTACTCGGTTTTTATTTATTCGTTTAAGAAACGATTAAATTAAGAATGAACACGGTTGATCATAAAATTACAAAGAGTTGTAATTAAATTATGACATTACATTTTTATACAATAATAATTTCGAAATTATTAGTGTAATTATTTAAATGTAATAAATTTGTAAATTATGAATTTTAATAGTTAAAATTGCACAATTAACAAATTGAGTCATGTGTTATGGAACATATGTGACATGTTACAAATTAACACAATTGACAAAGATAAAATGGGTCCATTTTGGACCTCATTTGGACCGTGTAAACATGTAGTGTGCATGTGAGTTTGTGTGTGTAAGTGTATAAGGGTTGAGTGTAAGGCAAAATGAAGGTGTAAGGAATATCTCATGCTTTTGTGTAAGAAAGGAAGGAGCATGCATTGGCTCCTTTGGCTTGGCTTGGCCGGCCTAATGCACTCAAAAGAGAGCATATTTTGCTCTATAAAAGACACTCAACACAACACACAAATGACTAAGGGTTTTTACATACTAGTTGTTGTTGCTAAGTTGATGCTTACCCTAAACTCACACTACAACCTCATTCTCCATAATTCTTAGCTAAAATAGTTTTTACTAAGAAAATAATTATTTCCTATACTAATAATATTAAGAGTAATATTATTATTTCTAGTATACTTGTACTAATTTTCTAGTAACAAAATTAGTATTAGTTTGAGATCGGGTCCTTGATACGTATCTTTTGGAGACGATTTTTGTTAGATCGTTTAAGGGTATTTCGGTTATTTGAAGATTCAAATAATAGGTGATTATTAAGTATAAACCTTCTAAAACCAATGTAAGGACTATCACATCTTATGATATCATCATGCATGCATAAGATCTTATTAAGTTTCATGACCTAAACTTAAAGAAACAAAACTCACATTAAATGTGAGTATAAAATCAGGGAACTTAGTTCCCAACACTTACACTTCATCTTCTCTTTCATCCAACTCATTTTTCCATTACCTCTTCACTCTTACCCTTTTTTTTCTACAATGGAGGGTGAACCTCTTCATTTAATTTGACCCCACCATATTAAAACATCCACTATTATAAATATCATAAAACAAAATAATTTCATATAAACTTAAAACTAATTAAACGTACATTATTATTAATAACATACTTACGTACATATAAACTTAAAACTAATTAAACGTGCATTTAAATTTAAAAATAATTTGACCTTGAGAGGAGTTAAGAAAATTCGGATGAAACTGGAAATTATTTGGGTTTTATTGATTATTTGAATTTTCTTGAGAATATAGGTTATTTTCCAAAATTTCAATTATTATCATCCATGCTTAGTAACAACTAATTAACAAGATAAAGTTTGAAAAAATAAATTGATATTAGACTCTATTTATAGAGGAGAGAAAATGAAATATTTTTATAATTTTTTTTTTAAAAAAATGTTTCACAATTGAATTAAACCATAAACAAATTAAAGTATACATATAATAAGTAATAAAATAACCAAAAGAATTGAATAAGAAAAAAAAGTGTGCACATAAGTCAATGCACATCACACCCCAAACAAGGGTTTTCCCCTTCCCCTTAAAAACCTTTAAAGGTACCCACATTGGAGGGGTAACCTCTTAATAGGAGAGAGGGTGCTAAGAGGTGGGTCTTTCCCCTCCATTGTACATGCTCTGATAACAACCCTACATCAACCTGCACAAAACCCAAAAAATGAAATCAGCATTTAGTGCACGAATATACAAAACACCTTAATTATCCCGTAAGATTATAGAAACAAAACACCTTAATTATCCCGTAAATATAGACCTGGCAAAAGTATACCGAACCCGAAAAAGCGATCGAAAATAACTGAATCGACATCTGACCGTACATCCGAAAGGTATAACTGAACTTCACCCCGAAACCTGAATCGACCTGAACTGATTCGAAATTGAACTGAATTTGTAATATCCGAAATAGACCCGAAATCGAACAAACCTGAACTGTTTCAACCTGAACTGGTTTGACCCGAATCGAAACACACCTGAACCGTTTTCAACCTGCTTAATGATGACCGAAATTCAACCGAAACCCGAAATTACCCGAATGTAGTAATTGTCGTTTGTCAAACAAAAGAAAAAAAATATTTATTTATATACATATTTTTATATTGGCGGATAAAATGATGGTTGGCGGTAAAATAATTCGAGAATCTACAATTTTTGGAGGCAAAATATAATTAGTTCGTCATTTTTGGAGGCAAAATCAATTTTTTTTACCGTATTTGACTGCAATTTCAACCGAAATGATAAAAAAGAATTGACAAAAGAGATTTAGATGAACAAAATAACTAATCAAATATTTAAAGCGCAAAATCCGGAAATTTCATTAATTAATTAGGAATAATTAGAGATTTTCTTACCGAAATGAGATGATTTCCATCTTTACAAAATATATGATGCTCTGTGCCTCTGTGGACTGCAATTTGTCAACTGGGCTTTTGGAAGATGAAAAGACTAGAGAGTTTGTAATGAGTTGGTGACTTGGTGTATAGTAAAAAGGAAAGTAGATTTGCGATTTGTGATTGATTGTATACCATATTTACGAATTGCGATTATTAAAAAGGAAAGTAGTTGGTGACTTGGTGTTATGGTGTATACATGTATTTTTTTCGACAAAGGTTGTATACGTGTATTGATGTAATGAGTTTTTGATTTTAAATTTTTATCATTTATTCATTTGCCATTTGCCATTTGCTATTGTTTTACATTTTAGTTTTTAGTTTTTGACTTTTTAATTTTATGTACTTATTTTTTTTTTGGTATAATGTAAAAAGTATATTAGAAAAATACCAAAGAGATAGAAGGCTTTAAGCCTTCAAAAGTTTGAGTACATCAGCAAATTAAATACGCATACTATCGATCCAGGTTCGATCCCCATGGGAGATTTATGTACTTATTTCTCCACTTGATACTTTTAGGATTAATTATTAAGTTGACCAAATTGAGTGTGGATGATCAAAATGTCTACTAAAGGCATCCAAAATAGAAAGATGAAATATATAAACAAATGATTGAAAGTTTGAGACGGAAGGGGTATAAGTGTACACCAGCATAACTTAATAACTTATAAGTTCATCTAACTATATTGTCTATTTATATAATTATATATAATATGATAAATTAAAGCTTCTAATTCTAAATTTCTAATACATTTTGTGATATTTTTGTCGAACTACTCGTCTACAGTTTGTTACGTATTTGTATTTCATTTAAGTTCCTCGAAATTATAAGAATAAATGAATAATCGAACTATTAAAATTCGAGATGAGATTGTAAAATTACTTTATTATAAAAACAAAGTATAAAATAGGTCAAGATAGGCTTTACATCTACGAAATTCTAAAATAAAAGCTTAAGAAATCGAACTGTAGATTATTAGTTATGTTATAAATTATATAGTTTTAGCTACTGTTATTATAGACTATAGTCTATAATGCTGGACTCGAGTAAGGTGCTATTGTGTTAGTACAATTAATTGATAATTAAAGATCAACTCAAGAGTAGCTCAAGTTCAAAATTCACCGAACTCAAGTTGAGCTCATAGAATTCAAATAATTTACATATCGGGTGGTCTTGTTTAAGAATTAAGATCATCTTAACTTAAAACCTCTTATAAGTTATAACCTCCTCCAGATGGAAGAACCATCTTAATTTAAGAGTGAAGGTGGTCTTATATATACTCCTATACAATAAGTGGTGATGTAAGAATAGTAAGACGAATTGACGAGGAATGAACATTTGATAATAATTATTTTCTGATATAAGCTTTACTTTTTGTTCAAGCTTATTTTGTATTGGATAGAAAGTTCCATCGCCATTGTAAAAAAATTCAATCAAAAAAACAAAATCGAGTAATTTTGTGTTAACATTTATTACATATATATACGTCTTAGTTTCATTTATTATTTATAGGACGAATACTCACGATAAAAGACAAGTCGATGTTGTAAGATATGAAATACTTACGATCAATTTCCATGTATATACTGCGGAGTATTTATATAAGAATGTCTACTATTTTTCAATTGCATGTTTGACCGTTCATATTTAAATTATTTGTATATATAATATATCAATAATTAAAAAAAAATAGATAAGAAAAAAAATGTGGAATCAAATGATATTACTATTAAAAGAATTTGAAATATTATCGGACAAAAATCTAAAAATTATATCGAAAACAAAATCGAAATATTTGATATATAAATATAATCCAATATTAATCCCTTGACATCCGATCTGAATATGGCCCGAATCGAATCTCATCTGCTCTGATATTGACCCGACCCGAGTCTCATCTGTTCCGAAATTAACCTGACTCGAACCTGAACTGACCCGAAATATTTACAACCGATTAAAAGCGAAAACTGATTCCAACCTGAATTGAACCGAACTGAAATCGAAAATAAAGGTAAACCGAAATAACCTGATCCGAATGAAACTGATCCGAAACTGAATCAAATGACCCATTTACCAGGTCTACGTAAATATATGCATGTATTCACAAAGTCACCCAACAAAAAAATAAACAAAACACCTTAATTATCCCGTAAGATTATAGAAACAAAACTTATGCACTACGGGAGTACGGGGACACGGGGCATTATGGAAGTAATAAAACAAAACAAAAAACGATATTATTAAAGACTAATCACAAAAGTGGGCATTCTCATAAGGCCCTAACTTTTATCACAAAATTCTTATTTATGACGACGGTATCTGTCACCGACTTGTGACGGATATCGATTACTTTCACAAAATATCCGTGACAGGTGAGTGGAAAAGTACATGAATGGTGTCCCACCTTGTCCCCACTCCTTTTTGTTAGAGGTCACAAGGTTGTGACGGGATTAACCCGTTTCAAGCAAGACCTGCTGAACTTTTATATAAGGTGTTAAGTTGAGAGTATGTACATTGAAAATGATGTTAAGATCCTCTTATTTTTTATCTTTTTGACACATTAGTTACTCTTTTATCAAGTCATTTTCCACAATCTTCATGCTCAGGATCATCTCTACCTCCTCTTACATATTTTAATTATTTTTTATTAAAACTAAAATAAAATAAAGCATACATGTAATATTTTTATGTGTGAATGAGTACAAATGCCTAGGTTGTACTTTCTCTAAAAATAGAGAAAGTATTCATCTTCCTCCTTCAATGTTTAATGTTGGTTCTACATTAAAGAGGACATTCTCGTAGCACCCTTACTCATCTAAGAGGATGAACAATCATCTTCAATGTGGATGCTTTGTGGATATTTGTTAGTCTTCACAACTCAATCATCTTATAAGAATCTTGTCCAAATTCTACTCAAATACCACTATTAGCAATAAATGTCAACCACGGTAGAAAATTAGAAATCAGGACTTGCTTTGCTCTTAAGATAGAATTTAATTCTACAAATATCACAAAATATAATATTTTAACTTTTAAATATTTCATAACCAATGAAACCGCTCAAAAAAAAAAAAAATCCTTCAATACTATAGATAGATATTGATTGAATTGATATTGATATTGATATTGATATTGAAATTGAATCTAATAAATGTTAGTTTTATAAAAGTGTAAAGATTAACTGTCCAATCATTATTACTATAAAAGAAGGATGTAATTCCGCTGACGTGGCGCAATCAGGTTTCAGCGTTTATTGTTTCGAGCTCTCACATTCACCCTCAGGAATTTCAGTTTTGTAGTCCAATCAGAATTACTCATTTATGCCACATCATAATAATTTAATAATTTAATAATAATTTAATATTAAAATATTAATATTCTTTAATATTCTATTATATTATATATTATATTATATATATGCCATAAAAAACGTCAAACCAAAATCATGCACGGATATTTTACACGGATATTTTAGGAATTAATATAATAAATATATAATATATAATATTCTATTCTATGCCATAAAAATCGTCAAACCAAAATCAACTAAACTGAAATTAGGAATATTGTGAAGATTTATTAGGAATATTCTACACGGATATTAGGAATACAAGCAAGGATGTTGAACTCTCTAATTCATTAATTTTAAATTTACGGAGATACGGTATATCTCTTACGCTACAATTCATTAATTCGTACAGTACCATTTTCCCGCCCACTACTTTACGGAGATACGGTATATATCTCTTACGCTTTTTTAACCCTAAAAAATGTCAAAAGAGCAAAGCCCACATTTTCTTAGCCGCCTTCTCAGGTTTACCATCCCCTCTCAATCTCTCATCTTTCTGGATGGACTTATATCACAAGTCCATAACCTACTCCTCCGACGATTTACCCATAACCTGTTCCCTGCCTTTTCTTTTAATTTTCGTATACATAATCACGAATGTAATTCTTGAAAATTGTAACTTATGCTTATGTTGATATCAAGAGTCCAAGGATATCTAGATTGAGGTTAGCGAATTTCTCTTTAAAACGTTGCTGTTGTTTCATTTTTACCCATTTTTTTGAATTCTAAGTTGGGAAGATGGAGTTTTACTCGATTGCATCATTTACCCTTTTATCATTTCATAGTAGCTTATAATTTTTTTAAAATAATTGGAGTTTAACAGCGAAATTCACTAGAAGTAATTTATAGGTATATCTGGTATGGTTATACTTATTATTTTGGTTAATTAATCCTTCAATTTGTAATATTTGCTACAGGTTGCAACATCAAATATTTGGGACGAATCTAACAATGTGGTTGCGCTGGAGTTTCCAGTTTATTGTATCATTTACCATGTATGTTTTATTGTTTGTTTCAATTAGCCAGTTAAGATATGATTTTTTTATATGAAGATTATACTACTTCATCTTTTAAATTTAATTAAGATATGTTTAATAGTAGTGTATAACCATGCATTAATTTATTTTCTTCTCATTGTTGTTCAGGAACTTCATGCAAAGTAGCAATTTCTCAATAGGTGATTCTTGCACAGTAAAAACTCTTGCATTCTTAAGATCGTTTTTTTTAATGATTTATGAGAATTTTTGCTTTTAATTTAGTTCTAAATTATTTTGTTAAAATTCGATTTGCATTTTCCTATCTTTGATTTATCATGTTCTATAATATTATGCACTGATTTTATAAGAAAAGCGTGATTTAAGTTCTTTTACTAGAAATGAAGGTTATTATTTGATATGCATTAATCTGTTGTTGTCAGATTCTAACAGGCAAACAACTTATCTAAATGATCATTCATCACGCATGGCTTTGCTCCTTTACTCGAATAGTTTCTTAATTACTTGAAACCATCGTCTTGACATGTATTTTTTATATATGCTCATGTCAATGACGTATCTAGGGGGATACCGTGGCTGCACCTGTAGCCCCCATAATAAATAAAATTTGCTGGAGTAAGACATTAGCATAGTTCCACCGGGTACAATAGTACGAGTCTTATTGTTTAGGTTCATTGGCCTTGGCTTCAAATTATAATCTAAGCATTTTGAACTTGTGTATTTTTTTGCAAAATTATTAATGCACTTCAAAATTATTAAATGCATTATTGCATTTAAGTATTACGTTTTTCTTTTCCATCCAGAAGATACTTCATCTTTATTGTAAACAAATGCAATAAATTACAATAGATTCATTACTTAAAATTAAAAATAAGGTATATCGTTTGCCTTACTTTTTCGAGTTGGTATATTTTCAATTAAGTAGCAATAACTAATAGTTTCCTAATACTTAGTTCAAGCCTTTTCCCTTTCAATATAAGAGGAGTTGTCTTTGTAAAAAAAATAAAATAAGAGGAGTTAATGTTGTAAGTGCATTAATAATTTGACTAGATTAGTTAATTTGTGATTCACTTTTGTTATTGTATTTAAATACTTGCATATAATAGACTCCATATAAATATAAACATATGTATTGCCTAAGTTTGGTTTTTATGAGATATTCACTCATTTATATTGCGTTCATTGATATTGCAGGTTTGACAAAAACAAGAAATAGATTGGTTACGAAAAGATCAATATCCGTAAAACTACAGGAAAATTTTTTGACAAGTGACAAGCCGGGTGATTGAGAAAACAGAAAAATAATTAAACTTGGGAGATCTGAGGTAGTCACAAACTTATTAATTGAAATTAGATGTAAATTTGTAATGTACTTTGTGTAGAAGTGAGTAGAACCATCCATCCGTATATTTATACTGCAGTAGGATGAGTTATTCGAGTTTTTGTAATGTAATTGGAAATTAATCTGATAATAAGAAATAGGATGAGTTATTCGAGTTTTTGTAATGTAATTGGAAATTAATTTGATAATAAGAAATACTTGAGTAATTTTTATTTTAAGTTTGTTTTTCTACACGACTATTAAACTATAAAAGTATAAAAGAAAAACCGCTACACACGTGTCAGCCCTACATTCAATCTCACGAATTACTTTTCCCACCTAACTAACTATCTATAGAATGTTTATGGAAAAGAATATTATGCATTTGGAAAAAGGGGCAAAAACATTCACAGTTATTGAAGATAACGAATCTCTAAATAATATTTATAAAAAATATATAGATAATTATGATATGGAAAGAATCTTTAAATAATATGCAAAAGTTGATTATATGCAATAAGTACACTCGAAAAAAACAACAACTAATCTTTAAATAATAATTCAGAGAAATACACTAGGAAAAAACCGCAAATAATATTTAAATAACCAATCAATAAAGGGTAAGCAATCTTGAGTCAATCAAGTCAATATGATACAATGTTGGGCTCGTGTGTTGGGTTATTCTGATTGGTCATAATACAAAAATTTAAGAGAAAGACGCATAAAATAAGTTACGTACTTTTTATTAAAATATATCTTAACAAATATTTTAACGAACGTTAAAAATACTGAGACAGTTTCATAGTCTCAACAGTCCGCATATGATTTATTAATTTATTAAATTTATTAAATATTGTGTATACATTAATATATGTACTCTTTTAGACATACCCGTCCAAATTGCACGTGATAAAGGTTAGTTTATATTAAATGGATACGTCATTGCTATTTTACAAAGAAAAAAAAAATTGTTAGGACGTTATCGGTTTATCGAAAATGTAAGGTAGATCAATAATGTATTATTTTTTGTAATTGTTTTATTTACATATTCATTATTAAATTTTTGTTACAATCGATTTTTTATGATTTTCAGTTTTGTAATATATAAAACTTAATTTGCTTTTGGTCTTTGCATGAAATGGATACGTAATTGCTATAACCGAAATGGATACGATCAATAATTTATTATTTTTTTAAAATTTTTTTATTTACACATCCATTATTAAAAGATTTGTTACAATCGATTTTTATATTATTATCAGTTTTTTAATATATAAAACTTAATCTAATTTTATTTTTTTTATATTAAATATCTTAAATTACTTTAATTTTTATGTTATAAATTACTTAAGTTTTCAGTTAAATTTTTAGTTTTTTAGTATATAAATTTATATGTTATAAATGACTTAATTTAAATATCTTAGATTACTTAAATTTTCAGGTTTGTAATATATAAAATTTAATTTATTATCAACATCAATCGGTACGTGGATTCGGTTTATTTAAATAGCTTACGTATTTTCCTCATATACATACTGTTTTACTCTGCACGAGTTGATGTTGCAGTGATTGATTTTTCGCAACCTTTACAACCATGTCCAAACATTCAACTGCCAGCATCATCTCCACCTACTAATGTTAAAGCAACATTGTATCCATCTCAGAATGATATGTCTCTGAAATTAATTTTTTTGGTATGAAATCAGAGAATTTTCAAAGTGGATTCTCGAAGTTGGGGATGGCTTAGCAGGTGGATCAAATGATGGAGTAACTAGCATCGAGTTACCAGAAGATATACTTATTCAGCCTGGTGTAGATCCAATATCTACTATTGTAGATAACACTTATCCATCTTTAAAAGATCACTTAGGTGACCCTCTGTATTTCACTGAAAGAGCCGTACTCGCACCTACTCACGATGTGGTCGAGGAGGTAAACGACTATGTCTTGGATCAAATTCAAAAGGAAGAAAAAATTTACTTAAGCTCTGATGAAATAAGCAAGGAAGAGACTAATTGTGGGGTCAGAGAACTTTACTCTACAGAGTTTCTTAACTCAATCAGATGTTCCGGTTTACCTAATCACAGCTTAAGACTGAAAGTTGGAGCTATAGTGATGCTTTTAAGAAACATTGACCAAGCAAATGGTTTGTGCAATGGCACCCGAATGGAGGTAAAGCAACTAGGATATTAGTGCAACAGTTATTTCTGGCAGTCATATCGGAAGCAATGTCTATATTCCCCGCATCACCTTGACTCCTTCCGATCAAACCAGGTTCCCAATTAAGTTTGAAAGAAGACAGTTTCCTTTAGCAGTTTGTTTCGCTATGACTATCAACAAAAGTCAAGGTCAAATAACTTTTCAATTCATCAAAAGACAATAACTTTCCAAACTACTCATTATTAGTTATTTAATCTTTTTTTAGTCGTCTATCGTTTTTTCTTATATACCTTATTCATTAATGTTATCATAAGTAATCCAAATATTATCATCATTACTAATAGCTATTCGAAAATTAGTGTACCAGGAAATTCACATTTTCACCGAATATATCTTATATTCAAACATCCCGTTAAAAAAAAGTTCGTCCGAATAAACATAATTGCTATATATTGAAATAAATATACCGACATCGTCTTTAAAAATAAGTGTACACAACCCCGTGATTTTTCACGGGTGTTATACTAGTTAATAATGAACAATAACTCTTATGTGAGACGATTCCATTATATAAAAAGAAAACTTATTTATTAGTATTAAATAAACATTTTTTCTTATAAAAATGGACTGTCCCATAGTGTGAGACCGTCTCATTCTAAAATTAATGTATAATGAATGATTTTTGGTTTCTTATATAAAAATATTGTCTTACAATATTGATTAACGGACTTTAAAGTTTCAACAGGTCTCCTTTGTGACGGATATATCCGTGACAAGCTTGCGACGAGTTAAGTATTACTTAATGTTGGTAGGTAAGGACAAAACAATTTGCTAGTACCTAGCTACTCTATCTTGTCTTATCTTGTTCACATGGGTATAACTTGATTACTTGACCTGTCGCAAGCTTGCGACGGTATGTCCGTCACAACTCACAAATAAGATTTTGTATAAAAGTTTAGCGATGACGATTCCATTTGTGATTAATGAGAGCAATAGAGCATTAATTAAAGCTTGGTGATATCGTCTAAGCTAAGTTATGGTCATAATATGCGGAGAGCATTAATTTTCGTTGATTTCCAAGTTATGTGTGTCCCCAAAGATTGATAAATAATGAACCCTCAAAAAAAAAAACAATTAGTGTAAGAAAGATGGGAAGTTTAGGAGAGTTAGTGAAGCACCGAGAAGAAGTGATAGGTCTTATAAAGTTAAAAAAAGCAGTGAAGGAAGCTGAGAAGCAAATTCCTGAAGAAATAGAGTGGTGCTTCTGTTACTCTATGCTTCAGAAAGTTGCTACAAACTTATTCATTGGTATTCAACAACTCGATACTCAGCTCCGTAATGCTGTATGTTTTCTCATCTTTCTCCATTCTCAGCCCTTTTTCTTTCTCGATAGTCCATACTCAACTTTTTATTGTAGGTGTTCGTGTATGCATGCAGGTTGCTGTATTTTATTTGCTACTTCGAGCCCTTGACACTATAGGTACGTTTCCACTTTAAGTGTATTGCCTTTCTTATTTATCAAATTTCTAATCCTCAATATATAATTTTCCACATTGTGTGCGACCATATACGATATACTCATTTATATGATTTGAATTCGTGACTTCTGATCATGCCGGCTCTCATCATTTATTATTAATAAGCCCGTTACATTATGTTGTAACGAGGGCGTTTCGTTATTGATAAGGTGATAAAAATAATAAATAACGAATATAAATAAAGTTGACACAAAGATTGATTTACGTGGTTCACCAGGAAAATAACTGGCTACGCCCACCTTGTGATGACATCAACTTTCACTATAATGGAGAAAATTGTACAACGGTAGGCCAATACACATGCGCTCAATATGATCCAAAAGTATATCTTATTCTACCAACAAATATGGTAGTCTCAGAGGAACAAAAGAGACTAACTGCCACAATAAGATGAAGGACAAATTATCTTCAAATTTTTGCTTAAATGGTGTCAAAAATCAAAGTATTTACCAAAATGGGGTTATTTTGAAACTAATTACCAAAAATGGGTCCACGTCATCAATTCAGATTTTTTTATTTTTTTTTCTTCTGAAATTTAGCACTTGTCGCTGTCCGGGACAACGACAAGTTGCTTCCATTTTTATAGCTTTGACAAGTTAACTTCGTCAAGTCCGTTCTCCTTACTCCGATCACCAAATAATGAAATACGATCACCATTTTCTTATTACGGCTCATATTTTGCGCAAATCATAGAGCAAGTAACTCAAACAACCATGTGAATACGATAAGGGAAGTGAAAGGAAGAAAATGGTGGTCGTATTTCATTATTTGGTGGTCGGAGTGAGGAGAACGGACTTGAAAAAGGTAGCTTGTCAAGCTATGAAAATGGAAGCAACTTGTCGCTGTCCCGGACAGCGACAAGTGCTAAATTTCAGGAAAAAAATAAACAAATCGGAATTGATAACGTGGACCTATTTTTGGTAATTAGTTTCAAAAGAATCTCATTTTGTTAAATAGTTCCGTTTGTAACACCATTTTGGTAAAAAGTTCAATTATCTTGAGGTCAACCAAGATCTGAACAAACTCTTGCCTGAGACAAACTGAGTTTTCTTCTTCAGAAGGAATCTCAAAAATTGACTATTTTTATTGTGCTCTCAAATCTCTATCTTTCTTAACCTAGAATAATATTTGAGTTTTTATATAATTATTTCACCCAAGACAAAATATCTAGACTAATAAAGAAAAAAAGACTATTAGGAAACTAATAATAATTTCGTACTACCATAAATAAACTAAGAAACTAAGTCTTAATAAAACACTTAGCTTAATTCGTCTTTGACTTAGCTTAATCCGTTTTCGACACAAATTTTAGGCACAATTTCCTAACAATCTCCACCTTCACTTGAATTACCCAAAAAATGAACTCAACATAAAAGAACCAAACCCAAATCAGCTTCAACGAACTTGATCTTCAAGTCACTATTTGCCCCCACAACTCCCAAAACAGACAAACGCACCAAGTGTATGACAACAAACGTAACCAATACACTACACGAATTATGAGAACGAGCGACTGATTTTGGCGACTGAAATCAGTCGCCAAATCCCAGTCGCAGGCCTTAGTCGCCACTACAACACATGCGACTGATTTCAGTCGCCAAATTTGGCGACTGAGAAAGTAGTCGCCAAATGAGAGAATTGGCAATGTGTGTCTGTCAGTCGCCATTTTTGGCATTAAAAAAAACACATATCTGCAAAAGTATAGATTTGTAAAAAAAGAAAAGCAACTCATCTGCGCATAAAGCCACAAAATCACCATCACCTTTTTTGTACTAAATTTACATTACAATCAATTTATATTTACATAAATGCACACTCACTACAATCAGTTTACATTTACATACTTCAAAAAATTTAAATTACAAACGATTGACATTTACATTAACATACTTTAAAATCCATACAAAATACCTACAAATCGTCTTCCTTTGGTTCTCCGCTCCTTTAGAGTTAAATCAACACCTAAATACCAATTACACCACAACAATAATTCGTATTTTAAGCAAATTTAAAATAAAATACTCCATGTGAATCCATGGACAAAAAAGAGAACCAAAAAGCAGTAACAATGGATTAATTAAAACTAGGAATTTGAAAGTTAAACTTATAAATTTGAGAATAATGATGCTTTAATTCCGGAAAATGACGAGGAAGTAATCAATAATGGAGTTTTGAGGTTTTTGAGTATTGATGATATATTGATATGGAAACAATTGAATTTTGTGGTTTTTTTAGTATTGTTGAGTATGGTGTAATTTAGGCGTTGAAAACAAAAGAAAAGGTGAACATGGTGGGTACTGGGGGAGGTGGGTTACTTTATTTCTTTCCACATAAATTGGCGACTGAAATGAATCCGTCGTCAAAATTGGCGACTGAAATCAGTCGCCAATTGGTCTAATCAGTCGCCAATGAGTGTCGGTTTGTGAAAATTGGGGAAAATTGGTAGTCGCCTAATTGGCGACTGATTTCAGTCGCCCGAGTTTTTTTTTCAGTCGCCAAATTGACGACTACCTGATATAGTCGCCTTTTTCTGTCGCCCAAATCAGATTTTCTTGTAGTGATATACGAAGTACCAAATGTAGTAAGCTGAAATTACCAAATGTACTAAGTACCAACACATAGCAACGGGAAGGCCAAACATAACAAACTCTGAAGAGGACAAAAGTTATCAAACGCCAACACAAATATATGAAATACTACATGTCACTTGATGGAATGGTATACCAAAAACAACGCACACAAGACTCTAAACAATTCTCCTTCAAACTACATGGCTTAATGTACCGTCGTACCAAGCTGTCCCGAAAAGAACACATGTACAAACGCCACGAACAAAACAAATGTCTCACTTGAGTATATTAGGTGTCATGACCACCACAAATATGCTTACACCAAGGCAACAAAAGTCAAGTCGAAACCCAAATATTAAGTGAGCACAAATTACTTTCATCAAAGGTATAAATTGTTAGAGTAGCAAATCCAACCCAATAGCTCCAAAAAATAAACTCTTGTTGAAGTTTTAAATGACCCGTCCTAAAGTATCAACGACTTTATTTCAAAAGCCACAACAACTCCACCTTGAGCCCCAAACCGCCCCACCTCTAGGGGTGCAGATAGAGATGGCATTATGGGCTGAGGCACGGTAGGCGGCACGGCCCAACACGGAGCACGACACGACGGCGTTTTCGAGGCGGCACGACACAAGCACGGTCGGGCTACCTCCGGGCTGTGACGCACAATTTTCGAAAAATTCGTGCATAGGCACGACACGGCCCGAAGCACGGCGGGTCATGGCACGCAACAGGCACGCCGGCCCGGTCTGAGGCACGATGGGCTTTATTCTTCTATAATTCTTGTTCTCTATTTCTTTTCTACTTATCTTAAATTCTTAATTCTCATGTAATTCTTATAATTATACAATAACAATATAACTTATAAATATATAAAAATCTTATATAAAATAATTAGTAATATAAATAATTAGTTATATAAAATAGTTAATTGGGTTTGTTGAATCCGAAATTCGGAAGTTCAAGCAAAAGTAATTACTAATTACTAATTAATATCGTTTCTTAATTATTTTATTGTATTTTTAATTAAATAAACTTGTAAACTTGTATCGTTTCATACTTTTTGAATAAAATATTTGGGTATTTTTTTAACATCGTTTCTTAATCGTTTAATAATAAATTCTTATTTTTCATCGTTTCTTAATTATTTGATTAAATCGTACTCCCTCCATTTTTTCCATTCAATACATTTGCTTTTTCACGTTTGACAACACACATTTTACGTGCTTAATATCTTTACCTACATCTTTGTAAACATTATAAAAGTTATATATTTTCAATGTACTCGTAAAGACGAATTAAATAAGACCCCACATGAATATGTTTTTTCTTACGTATTGGGAGAAAATTGAAACTGAAGGTTAACTTGTGAATATTGTACAAAAAGCAAATGTATTGAATGGAAAAAAATGGAGGGAGTATCATTAAAAATACAATAAAACAAGTGAACAAGTAAAAAAAATTGTTTTTTTTTAAAAAATAATGTAGCACGCGGGCCGGCCCATGAACATGGCACGACCGGCCCATGGGCCAGGCACGACACGACACGCAAATCCACCGTGCCTTGGGCGGGCCGCGACTGGGCTTTCAGTCACCGGGATCAGGCACGACACGGCATGGTGGACCAAAAAGCACGACACGAACGGGCCATTTTATAGGTTCCGGCACGGTGGGCCGACCCAGCACGGGCCACTGCCAACTCTAGGCGCAGACCGCCTCATTGCATCCCCTCATTGAGGCGCAAAGACAAAAGTTGATAGCTTAACAGACCAGACGCCTTGTTGTCTAAGCAAAACTCTCATCTTCAACTGCCACAACCCAAATCTATTTCTCCCAATGAACTTTTCAACATTCAAAACATTCGTTCTCGACATCTTTTCTCCCGGAAATCAAGAAACCCAAACAACGCCTAAAAAACAACTAACACAAAAGCAAATCCTAAATCAGAACTTTAGCTCCGGTGCCAATTGTTGTAACGGATGCATCCCGTTACCCAAATAGTTAATTAATAAGGTGATAAAAACAATAAATAACGAATGTAAATAAAGTTGACACAAAAATTTATGTGGTTCACTAGTAAAATAACTGGCTTGGTCCTCCCTGGGATGAGATCAAATTCCACTATACTAGAGAAAATTGTACAACAATAGACCGGTACACACACGCTCAATATGAGCCAAAAGTATACCTTATTCTACCAACAAATATAGTAGTCTCAAAGGAACAAAAGAGACTATCCCATTAAGATGAAGGGCAAATTATCTTGAGGTCAACCAAGATCTGAACAAACTCCTGCAATTTTCAAAGACAGAAGAACACCAATAATAGTCTGAGACAAACTGAATTTTCTTCTTCAAAAAGAACCTCAAAAATTGACTCTCTTTATTGTGCTCTTGAATCTCTCTCTTTCTTAACCTAGAATGATACTTGAGTTTTTTATATAATTATTTCAACCAAGACCAAATATCTAGATTAATAAATAAACAAAGACTATTAGGAAAAAACTAATATAACAATTTCCTACTACCATAAATAAGCTAAGAAATAAAGTTTTAATAAGTCACTTAACTAGTTTTGTGATCCGTGAAATTCACAGGTTTTATTTTTATTTTGCCACTTTATAAACTATAACGGTGCAACTTTATAATAATTAAAAAAATGTTGTACCAAGTCATTACCGAAAGAAATACATGTCGGTTATTTTTTAGCAAACAATATATTAAATTGTTGCGTATGTATTGTATTCAAAGTAGTCAATAAATTTTGAAAAGTCTTTGGTCAGTGAATAGAAACTCTAAACACCACATAAAATAGAGAGGTTAAAACAACAAATGAAAGAAGAGGAAGAAAAATTCTCATGCGTAGAGACATAAAGTGCGTCTACCTTACCAAAACCATATAAAAGATAATGTAAAGCAAATAACCCATAATTTTTACAATAGAAATACTCCGCCAGCCCACCATTTATATTGATAAAACAGTATGAACACTATAATATTAGTAACATGATCATAAGATTGTAAGAAAACATCTGTAATATCACTTTTTGATTCATTTTAAAGTATTATATTTTAAAAACGACTCTCTTATTTCAAATTTTTGTTTCGAACTTGCTTTGTATGTATTTGAACATCTTGCTTTCGGAACATCTATCTTATGACTTCGCCCATCGTCGAGATACTTGTGAGAAGTTTAACTTAAAAAAATTCTACAAATGGCTAATAATCACTAAGTACTACGCACGACGAAACTAACATCGATAAAAAAATAGCTTTCATGATGATATAAGGAATATATAATAAACTTTCAAACTCTAACCTCCTATTAAAATCATTATGATAAAGTTGTTGACTCAATCACAAATGATCATTGAGGGGATCAATATCATCACTCCATCACCAACTATTATACAATAAGGAATTGAAATAAAGAAAATTAAAATTAAAATAGAAAATAATAATGAATTAAAATATAAAGTACACAATATATAAGAAATAAGGTCGGAAATATAATATTATCAAATACTTCGTAAAAAAGGAAAAAGTAAGGGATCATATCTTCAGTAGTACAACGGAGGGTGTAATTTTTTGGTTATTTTCCTATAAACCCTCGATACATTATGTAAAAGGAAACTATAAAAATACAAATATTACTCCATAGCTTTATAAACAAATAATTACTTGCAAGATTTATTTTACAAAGTTCACGTGTCATACCACCTTACATAAAAGTCTAAAAAAAATTCTTACGAAAATAGTTACCTTTTACCTCTTTAATGTTGTTAGTATTTTTTTACTATAGTGAGTATGTATAAGGTACCTGTAACAACCCGACCCGCCACCGTTGTAACACAAACCCAATAAGATGGGTGTGCACTTTTGGGCCCACTATTTGTCCTCACTTAAGCCCAAAAGCACAAGGCCTTGTTACTAAGTGGTGGGTGGGAGCTATTATAAACATATCACAATCCTCACATTCTACCTATGTGGGACAAATCTCTTCTCATAATACTCTTGGGGTGTTACAAACTCCCCCACTTAAAGAACACAACGTCCTTGTTGTGCCTCAAACTTGACCACAACCAGCGCCAGAATCCTCTCCCGTTAGGTGTGTGACCCGGGTTCTCCCGACCACAGGCTCACCACACGGTCGCAGGGTCGCTCTGATACCATTTGTAACAACCCGACCCGCCACCGTTGTAACACAAACCCAATAAGATGGGTGTGCACTTTTGGGCCCACTATTTGTCCTCACTTAAGCCCAAAAGCACAAGGCCTTGTTACTAAATGGTGGGTGGGAGCTATTATAAACATATCACAATCCTCACATTCTACCAATGTGGGACAAATCTCTTCTCATAATACTCTTGGGGTGTTACAGTACCTAGCAATGAAACAAAATTATTGTGAGGAGTATTTGAAGAGTCAAAAACGATTGCCAAAAACCATATTCAATGCGTTTTCAAAGGTTAAAAGTTACTACTAAAATAACATAAATCAAAGTATAATAATGGTGAGTGAAAATAATAAAGGTCATACCAATAATTAAATAATTATTGGTTAGATATATAGGATAGATTTAATTGTATGGATAAATATGACTTATTAGTCATGTGAGATGTATCATGTATTATTTGGAGAATAAGAAAAGATGACTTTATTAGTCCATTGATTTTAATATATAATATCTTTTGTTATTTATTTCTTATATTTATTTTATAAGCATTCTTATAAAAGATTATATGATGATATAGTATAGATAGATGTATGAATTAAATTAGTGTTATGTCACCATAAATTAGTATATATAGATGTGTGAATTAAATTAGTGACTTAGTGAGATACCTAATCTTGTTTTTATTATAATATTGTAGCGGAGTTATCCTTTTAAAAGGATGTAATAGATGAAAAATGTGTAATTAACTTTTGCCCCCATAAATTTCAACAATTTATTTGAGGGAGGAAGAAAGATTTTGGAAAGTAGACGAAAAATTATGACAATATATAAAGTATAGTAATAGTGAGGGAAAAACTAAGATAAAAAAAGTAAGGTATAAAATTTTAGAAGTGGCTTTGTCAATTATTAGCAGTGGAAACTTAGCAAAACTAACTAAACATTTTGTTTAAAACATATATGATATTATATGATTGAAACATACTTTGTAAGATTTAAGCATAGTTGTTTTCTCTTCATTCATCCAATATTACAATTATAACAATACTATTATAATTCATAAGAACTATTACACAAATTAAAAATAAAAATAAAAATCTCGAAGAAATATACATTGCAGTGCTAAAATAACATATTTGGTGGGGAAAAATTATTTAAAGTTTTGAAAGTATTCAAAATTCAAATAGCGAATTTGAGAATGAACATTGTGTTACAACCAATAACTATAATATTTACTCTGCATACGACACTATTAAAAGGTTAAAATTGACATATTTTTAATGTAATTCAACACTTCGACTAAAATATTTGATTTATAATTCGTTTGACAAAATACAAAATAGAATTAGAAGTTTTACCTAGAAAGATAAACTGGGTGAAATAGTGAAAAACAGTGTAATACAATTTTATAAAATTGTCAATTAATAAATTAAGGATTATAATATGTAATATAACATGTCAATACATAACATAGATTCATACTACCATTTTATTTTGCACACGTCATAATAAAAAAAATCCGACAAAAAAAAGAGTATTGAAACCAAAAGAAAAGTGGAAAGAATATATATTACCATTATTTTCCAATTTCATGTAATGCTATTGATATGTAAGTATGTCACACTCGTGCAATTTGATTACAAACACAAAATAATAATTAAATTAGATTTGTATTCTAACTATTAATTCAACACATAAAAACGATAAAAAAACGAAACAATTCATTTATTTCTTTATGTATATATAATTACCCACCAACTTTCGAAATAAAAAAAATTATGATTAGTGTGATGGTTATATAATATCATTTTTTTAATTCATTATCACATTAATATCACCAATTTATTTAAGGGAAGAAGAAAAGGTGTGAATGAAAAGTCAAAATTTATGCTAATATAACTATAAAGTACAATAATGGTGATTAAAAACATACTATTAAATAAAAAAAGTAGATATTAAATAGATTATGATAAATTAAGAAACAAAGTTGTGAGTGGAAACTAAAAAGTTTGTATTAATGTATTTTTTGTGCTTGTAACTAATATTTAAATTTTTTTTTTATATTTGTAAGCATGTAACCCATAATATTTGGAGATGAGTTTTAAATGACATATGAGTAAGTGAGGTATTTTGTCTTTTTCTTTTATATAATGTTGTAGCGAGTTTATTATCGTAGTGCATTTTTTACTCGTCACCGTAATTTTCATTATTTGTCTACAAACTTTAAAAACTCTAACATAATACTTTGAAATCTAACTATATACAATGTGAATTGTAGAGGTAACATCACTTTTAAAATCTGTTAACTCATCAAATATTTAATATGCACAATTAATTTAAGAATAATGATGATAATTATGACATTTTTGTAAAACATTTTAATATATATGTATTTTGTGTGTATATGAAAGGTTAATTCAATAAATTTTCAATAAATAGATTAGTGTTTTGCACAATAATTTTTGTCATGTCACAATAAAGTTTTGCCATGTCCCAACTAATTTTTGTCACTTTTCACATTTTTTTGATATTTTAGTTCACCCTTCTAATAAGATTTTATAGATATATAGTATAGTTTTATTAGTTATGGGCATTAATTTTCATTCTTAGCAAGTTATAAAATTAGAGACTGTAAATTTTTATTTGAAGTTTAATATATTCTAGTTTTAAAAAAAAGGCTAATATTTAATGTTAACTATGTTATTAATTGCCCTTAAAATTTACAAATTTTTATTTTTTACAAACAACGTATAAATTAGAATTATATGGTATTTTTTTTTTTTTTTGCAAGAAGATATTTCCCATATATTCCAATCAAAAAATAGGATTACATGTGTTTGACTTACAAAAGTATATAACCTCTATACTTGACTCTCTAAACTTCCAAAACTTAGTCATTTACATGACACACAGCTAGTATTTCTTCATGTATTGCCTCCGAAGTGTTGTGTAACAATATTGCTCTAGTGATGTATGGTATTTATTCATTGGTTAAAATATTTTAACAATAAATATCGATATTTTAAATTTATTAGGAATTTTGATTTTGATTTGTTATTTAATTTATTTAGAAATTAAAAAAGTCAAAGGCTAATGTTTGTTAATTGTTATGCTATTTACATTTAATGTTTTAGATTTTTTTTTTCTTTTTAAATAAAAAATAATGATGTGGCTGCATGTGATTTGCAATAAGTGACATGCGTTTTTGTTAATGTTAGGTGGCATTGTCTACATGGCATTTTAAGTTACCCTTTTTAATAATATTGTATAGATTTTTATTTGAAGTTTAACTTATTATAGTTTTAAAAATTAAAAAGACTAATACTTAATGTAAGTATGTTATCATTTACCCTTAATATTTACAAATTTAATTTTTTTAAAAACGGTGTAAAAATTAGAATTATATGGTATATATTTGTTGCTTAAAATATTCTAACAAAAAACATCGATATTGTAAATTTATTAGGAATTTGGATTTTTAATTGTTATTTAATTTATCTAGAAGTTAAAAAGCTCAAAGGTTAATCTTTGTTAAGCAATTTACATTTAATGTTTTAATTTTTTTTTTAAAAAAATAAGAAATAATGATGTGGCTCCATGTCATGTGCAATAAGTGACGTGGCTTTTTCTTAATGTTAGGTGGCATTGTCTACATGACATTTTATGTTACCCTTTTAATAATATTGTATAGATTTAATCCGTCTTCGGCTTAGCTTAATCTGTCATCGACACAAACTCAAGGCACAATTTCCTAACACATTATAGGATTATTTCTGTAACAGCCCGACCCAAACCAAAGACCGGAAATGTTAGCCACGGTAGCACACCAGGCTATGTACTGGTCCCACAGACCAACACGAGTCCTTTCCAGCGCAGTTTGTCCTCACTCATGCGTATCCCGGGAACCTTTCCACGAGGTCACCCATCCTAAGGCTACTCCTAGCCAAACACACTTAATTTTGGAGTTTTTTCGCATGGATAACCATAAAAGAAAGTGAACACATGTTCATCAAATTACTCTATCATATTCAGTAAAATCAAAATGAATATGGTAATGTTATATGGTGAACTAGTTTAGCACCCCGTGCAAAATTGCACGAGCATATATAGATACTCCCTTATTGCGTATGAATGACATGATGTAATTAACAAACAGAAAAAATTATTACTTACTCCATTGCTAATTAGCTAATTTTCATTATTTAGAACAAATGATTCTGTCTAATCATTATAATAATCAAAATATTTAAAAAATTTATTTCTTTTTTTTGTTTTTAACACAATAATATTGCCATTAAAAGATGCTCCCTTATTGCGTATGGATCATGAACGAACTCTATTAATTGGGTAGCATGTATTAGCTACACTACAAAAAAGGTCATTTGGTTCAAATCCATTCCAAATGCCCCAACCAAACACCCCCTAAAAAGTTGGGAAAATTTATGATTAGTTTTCACAAAATAGTAATGTAAATTTATTATTTTAATTTTTTTTTTACTTTTTTTAAAAAAATATTTTAATTAAAAAAAGCGTTAGAAATGTTTCTTGACCCGTATTCTAAACCTAAACCGACCCATAACCCGTATAAGCTGACCCGTATTCTGGCCCGACTTGTTTGATAGGTCTATGCATAATACGTCCACCATCAAATTGTTGGAGGAAGTGTCCTCGACAATAGTGTGTTGACGTAATTAAAACTCATTTAAATGAAACACTGTACAACTGGGAGTGTTACTCTTTTAAAGTCAACTGATCAACATTTATCGATAATGATTGGCTGTCTAGAGTTTGACATTATCGTCATATGATGGTGGTGATCAGTTGATCCCTTAAGGTCATATCTTTAGGGAATTCCGTCTCAATGGAATAATTAATTAATATTGTATTGGATACAAATTAATTAATAACTGGAAATTTTGGAAATAATTTTATATGACGAATAATTTTATAATGGGATTATAATAATAATTAAAGTCAAAGTAATAAAATTGTTTTATTACTCGGTTTTATTTATTCGTTTAGGAAACGATTAAATTGAGAATGAACACGGTTGATCATAAAATTACAAAGAGTTGTAATTAAATTATGACATTACATTTTTGTGCAATAATAATTTCGAAATTATTAGTGTAATTATTTAAATGTAATAAATTTGTAAATTATGATTTTTAATAGTTAAAATTGCACAATTAACAAATTGGGTCATGTGTTATGAGACATGTGTGACATGTTACAAATTAACACAATTGACAAAGATAAAATGGGTCCATTTTGAACCACATTTCAGCCGTGTAAGTGTAGTGTATGTGATAGTTGTGTGTGTAAGTGTATAAGATGGTTGAGTGTAGAATGCAAAAGTGATTTTGTAAGGAATCTTGCTAGCTTTTGTGTAAGAGGTAGAAGAGCATGCATTGGCCTTATAAGGCTCATGTTGGCCGGCCAAATGCACTCAAATGAGAGCATGTATTGCTCTATATAAGACATACATACACACTTCACTATATGTTGGTTGTTAGTTTTTGATGCATGATTATTCCACACAACACTACAACATCATTCCACCTATATTTCTAGTAAAAGAGTTTTCCTAAGAAAATATATTATTTCCATTACTAATAATATTAAGAGTAATATTATTGTTATTATTTCTAGTATACTTATACTAATTTTCTAGTAACAAAATTAGTATTAGTTTGAGATCGGGTCCTTGATACGCATCTTTTGGAGACGATTTTTCTTAGATCGTTTAAGGGTATTTCGGTGGTTTGAAGACTCATATAATAGGTGATTATTGAGTATAAACCTTCTAAAACCAATGTAAGGACTATCTCATCTTATGATATCATCTTGCATGCATAAGATCCATTTAAGTTTTTATGACTAAACTTAAAGAAACAAAACTCATATTAGTTTTGAGTATAAAATGTGGAACCTAGTTTCCAACACAAATAACTACTTCAAGTCCCTTAACTTCCATCTCAAGATAGAATACATTATAAATTGTGGAGTACAAATGTATGAACCATGTCCGTTCTCGTAAATCAATTGATTTTGAGGGCACATAAACTTATATTATTGTCAATACGATATAGTAGTATATAGCCATGATAAGTTTGGTACGTCATACATTTATTTTTTTTACTTGTAAACTTATTCCTAATTCTGGGTCCAAAACAAAACCCCGACCAAACGGACACATAATCTTTATGGCGTAGCCGCGTAGGGGACATGTTAACCCTACGTATATTCATAACTATCTTACTTCACTTATATAATTCTGATTGCGGGTCATCTCCCATTGCTTTTATTTTTGACATCTTTCAAACTTATTTTTTTTGTAAATAAACATGGTGTTTGCCATGTATTGTCAGTTATTTTTTTTTTTTTTTTTTTTTTTTTTTGCAAGAAAGTTAGTCTCACTTGTATTCATCCATGAAGGGAATAAAATGAGATGAGATCTTACAAAAAAGAATAACCAAAAGAAACGGAAGCGCTCAATGAGCACTCTACAAAATTAGTGCCTTACATCCATCCATCTACGAATACATGGGTCATTACTCGAGCTAAGTCTTGTTTTTATAGCAAATTTAATGTCCTTGGCCACCTGTTCCACGGGAGTGAAGCGCCCCCCAAAAATGCATCTGTTTCTCGCCTCCCAGAGACCGTACACTAGGCCCGCAATGCAGCATCCCGCTATCTTGTTTTTCCAACGGTGACGAGTCCTGTCTTCCACAATCATGTACAACCAGTTTTTCAGGTTGATGTCAGTTCTTTCTCCAGTGATGTCGGCCCAGGAGATGATGAGCCTCCGAGTCTCCTGTGAAAAAGGGCATCTAAAAAAGAGGTTGCTGTGGGATTCAGCAGCTTGATTGCAGAGGCAGCACCGGTTTGCCAGTTGGAAGCCCCGGGCGCAAATGTTATCGACCGTGGGGAGTTTGTGTTGGATGGCTTGGGTTATAATAACCCGTTGCTTTGGGTGAATTTCAGCAATCTGCAAAGGCTTCGTCCATCCAAGAACCCTGTTTTTGTTGCGAAAAATATTGTAAGCTTTACTAACCGAGAAGACCCCCCCGGGAGCGCAAGAGTCCAACATCCTTGTCTCCAGCAAGGGTGAGGAGGGCATCCTTTGTTTTAACTAGTCCTTTCCAGCTTTCGGCATGGTGCGGGAGGCATTTCGCATCCCAAATGTCGCACCCGTGAAGATTATAGGCACGGGACCAGCTAGCCAAATGCCCTCATATAGACTATTTTTTATATATCTGATATTTTATGTAACATGCGATACTTTTTTCACAAAACTATTATTATTTTAACAATCCTTAATATATCATAAAATGCGAAAAGTTAAATTAACATTCGATATATTGTGTAATATACTTTTTATATGAAACAACATGTTAAATATAAATCTAATTTGAGTCGGTAGCATATATTTTACAAATTAATTTATATATGCACGCATCATCTGCTGGTCTTTACAAAGATATATTTATTTATTAATACATTAACAAGAGTATTTGATAGAATTGAGTTATTATATCTTAAATGTGGGATATAAATATTTAACTTTGCTCTATAACATTTCTTATAAAATATATAAATAATTATATTAAGAGTCCATATATTTAACAGTTAGACAATATCTTAAATGTGAGATATAAATATTTAACTTTGCTCTATAACATTTCTTAATAATTATATTAAGAGTCCATATACATTGAAATGAACAAATACTCTTAATATAATGTTAAATATATGGACTCTTAATATAATGTTAAATATATTAGTCATGCAACATAATTTAAAATATATAATTAAGATGTAATACTTTAACTCCGCACCTTAATTTTACTATACAAAATTTCTTTTAGTTCATTTTATAAAATATATCCTTTAAATGCTATCATGTAATACTTATGTGAGAAAAATTTATAGATGAAATGTAAACAAAATACATTCTCATGCAACTTTGCAAACTAATAAAATTGATTTTTAACTTTATGATTATATAAAATTTAAATATAAATCTTCATATGGGTAGAGATGATCATTATAATTTTATACGGAAAGATATTGCTAAATAAAAGATACAATAAGAGGGCAAGTTGGGTACATTTTTTATGTAATATAAACATGATAGAGAAATCTTTTAAAAAGATATTGTCCGTATACATATTGTTCAAGTAAAATATACGCAGTATAATTTTAGGACTTTAAGTTTTGAGCAGGAAATTTTTTAGCGTAAAAGCAACACGTGTCCAACCTAATGCATAACGGTTCTTCTTTTATACTCATATATAGATACCATATTACATAACACATATTCAGTTATCTTAATGGTCCTATCCAATCTTTTAACGTAAAATCATGCAATGGACCTCAGTATTCCTAAAGATACAGATGATGCTCTATTCATCTAGTTAGAATCACAACATAGCCCTTCATGTATTCATAGCCCTTCATGTATTCATATCCACAGACAAATTCCAAAAAATGAGCTCATCAAACTTCTTCCAGAATCTTGGGTTACTCATTATGAAAAAATCAATGACATCAATACTCCCCTACAATCCATAGATTCCAAAATCACAAAACAAAAAGATGGCACCATTGAGATATTCTTAAAAAAAAAACCAAATGAAAAATCTTGTCCACAAATTTTCTGCACTGAAATAAATACGATTACTCCGCTCCTCATCCCGATGAAACAAAATGATAGTTATCTTAATGTTCCTATCCAATCTTTTAACCCTCTTGGAGATCCAGTATACGTATTTAAAGATGAGACAGGTCACAAGTTTTTTGACATCTGTGATTGTGAAAATTGCATGATGATGGACTCAGATGAACATGATTACCCAAAAAAAGAAAAATAAAAAATCTTCCCAACAAATTCTTAAAGAAAAATATGAGTCGGGAGATTCTAGTGTTGATCTTCTAGGAGAACCAAGGGGAAAAACTTTTGAGTATTACGTACAATATTCCAAACCAGAAAAGCCTACCAACCCATCAAACAAAATCCCTACATGTTTTATGTTTGGTTCATCCTCGTCCTAACACACAAACTTTCCACCAACAGAGTGGGAAGAAGAAAATACCAAACACTTCTGGAAAATAAAAAATCCAGATGGTTCAACAAAACAGATAAGTGCAGCGGAAACAACCTTGAACTGACAATCGAAAAATGCACGAGCTCAAAACAATTTGTTGCAACATTTAGATAAAAAGGTAACAATCATGGATCTTGCTATAAAAGAGATACATCAAAAAATATATTTATTACACCAAGAACTCTTGCAGCTTGCAATAACATTTTCTGTAGCATCACCGATTATTTCCCAAAAAGAATCTGAACTGAAATCACTAAAAGCTCAACTATCCTCCTTACGAAACCCATCAACAATACCACAAGAGATGCCTTGTGATATATTCACCCCATATCCAGTTTATACACTTCCTCTTGAAAAACATCCACAACCCCTTCCTATATTATCTCCAGAATTAAATCCTTTTGGAGCATCGTCATTTCTTCCGACGAAAGTTTTAGAAGATAGACATGTAATAAAAAAGAGGCAATCCACCACGAGTGATGGAGAAAAAACATCTACAATAACTCAAACTGAATCTCCAGTCACACAATGTCCAGAAGATGCCTCTCATTTCATGGTGGAAAATCAAAACCCCATCTCTTCTCTTCTAACCAATTTGGCAAAACCCAAAACAAAGAAGCCTACGTCTCAGGGCTCAGTAGACGAGATTTTGATTCCCGAATTTATGATGGCTGAACCTACTTCAGTTGAGGAATTCGGATTTCATGGTGGAAAATCACAACCCCATCTCTTCTCTTCTAACCAATTTGGCAAAACCCAAAACAAAGAAGCCTACGTCTCAGGGCTCAGTAGACGAGATTTTGATGCCCGAATTTATGATGGCTGAACCTACTTTAGTTGAGGAATTCGGTGAGAGTGATACTGAAAATCAAGGAGAGCAAGAACAACCGGAAGCTCATCCTCCACCCGGTTGGAACCCTAAAGGTCAGAATATACCAGGTCATAGTTTCTCCTTCGATAATATTCCACCCACAAAATGGAGAGACAAGATATATGAAATGCATGCCTGGTGTACCGAACAACTCCTTTACCCTGGAGCTAGCCTTCCAACAGTAGTAGACAGGCTAGTCTCAAGATTTTATGGTCGTTTGCGCCAATGGTGGATTAATCTTAGAACTTATCGACAATTGCAAATTCGACAATCCTCCTCAGTTGACGCTTTCATTAGAAACATTCACAATGAATTTCTGGGTGCTTGGGATCACTACACAACTCAAGCAAGAGAAGAATTCCTAAGTATGAAATGTTGTTCATTCATGCGAAAAGATATTGAACGACATTACGAAAAAATGTCCAAGCGATTTTATGCTCTTGGAGGCATGGATGATGTAAATCTCAAACAAGCTTATCTAAACTCTCTTCCGGAGCCATTGGGAAACGAAGCCGCTAGACAATTCTCCCTCAAGAACATATCATTAAGTAATGCCACATTGGGAGAACTTTATCAAACATCACTTGCAGCCCTTGAAAAACTATGTAACCATCAAAAGTTTTTCAAGCAACTGCAAGAACAAGGAAAGCTTCTAGGAAAAGCATGTGATCATCCAGAACTATCCATCAGGTACAAGCCTCGGATACTGATGATGTTGACAAGAAAGGGCAAAAAGGAAGGGCCTTATGCAAAAGATTTTGTTGACAAGAAAAAAAGAAATAATCTTGTGGGATACTTAGCACAAATCGAAGATATTGATGATGTTGAGATCGAATCCATCTTCTCCCTTGATGATGAACCAACAGATGAAACCATTTAGGCAATGTGAATAAAATTTAGAGAAGATTCATCTGAGGATTTAGACCAAAACTCTGACAACGACGAAGGTATTACCGACCAATTTGTCAGGTTTGATCTTTATCCCATAGAAGTCTGTGAAACAGAACCATAAAATAAGATTATTCCAACCTACCCTCTTCAGCCCTCTCCAAATGCAAAAATTTAAATTTTCCCAAATAAATATGACAAACCAATACCTGTCCTAGAAGCTTTCCTTGTTCTTGCAGTTGCTTGAAAAACTTCTGATGGTTACATAGTTTTTCAAGGGCTGCAAGTGATGTTTGATAAAGTTCTCCCAATGTGGCATTACTTAATGATATGTTCTTGAGGGAGAATTGTCTAGCGGCTTCGTTTCCCAATGGCTCCGGAAGAGAGGTTAGATAAGCTTGTTTGAGATTTACATCATCCATGCCTCCAGGAGCATAAAACCGCTTGGACATTTTTTCGTAATGTCGTTCAATATCTTTTCCCATGAATGAACAACATTTCATACTCAGGAATTCTTCTCTTGCTTGAGTTGTGTAGTGATCCCAAGCACCCAGAAATTCATTGTGAATGTTTCTAATGAAAGCGTCAACTGAGGAGGATTGTCGAATTTGCAATTGTCGATAAGTTCTAAGATTAATCCACCATTGGCGCAAACGACCATAAAATCTTGAGACTAGCCTGTCTACTATTGTTGCAAGGCTAGCTCCAGGGTAAAGGAGTTGTTCGGTACACCAGGCATGCATTTCATATATCTTGTCTCTCCATTTTGAGGGTGGAATATTATCGAAGGAGAAACCATGACCTGGTATATTATGACTTTTAGGGTTCCAACCGGGTGGAGGATGAGCTTCAGGTTGTTCTTGATCTCCTTGATTTTCACTCTCACTCTCACCGACTTCCTCAATTGAAGTAGGTTCAACCATCATAAATTCGGGCATCAAAATCTCGTCTACTGAGCCCTGAGATGTAGGCTTCTTTGTTTTGGGTTTTGCCAAATTGGTTAGAAGAGAAGAGATGGGGTTGTGATTTTCCACCATGAAATGGGAGGCATCTTCTGGACATTGTGTGGCTGGAGATTCAGTTTGAGTTATTGTAGATGTTTTTTCTCCATCACTCGTGGTGGATTGCCTCTCTTTTATTACATGTCGCTCTTCTAAAACTTTCGTCCGAAGAAATGACGATGCTCCAAAAGGATTTGATTCTGGAGATAATATAGGAAGGGGTTGTGGATGTTTTTCAAGAGGAAGTGTATAAACTGGATATGGGGTGAATATATCACAAGGCATCTCCTGTCGTATTGTTGATGGGTTTTGTAAGGAGGATAGTTGAGCTTTTAGTGATTTCAGTTCAGATTCTTTTTGGGAAATAATCGGTGATGCTATAGAAACTGTTGTTGCAAGGTGCAAGAGTTGTTGGTGTAATAAAGAGATTTTTTGATGTATCTCTTTCACAGCAAGATCCATGATTGTTACCTTTTTATCTAGTTGTTGCAAAAAATTGTTTTGAGCTCGTGCATTTTCCGATTGCCAGTTCAAGGTTATTTCCGCTGCACTTACCTGTTTTCTTGAACCATTTGGATTTTTTATTTTCCAGGACTGTTTGGTATTTTCTTCTTCCCACTCTGTTGGTGGAAAGTTTGTCTGTTAGGACGAGGATGAACCAAACATAAAACATGTAGGGATTTCGTTTGATGGGTTGGTAGGCTTTCCTGGTTTGGAATATTGTACGTAATACTCAAAAGTTTTTCCCCTTGGTTCTCCTAGAAGATCAACACTAGAATCTCCCGACTAATATTTTTCTTTAAGAATTTGTTGGGAAGATTTTTTTTTTCTTTTTTGGGTAATCATCTTCATCTGAGTCCATCATCATGCAATTTTCACAATCACAGATGTCAAAAAACTTGTGACCTGTCTCATCTTTAAATACGTATACTGGATCTCCAAGATGATTAAAAGATTGGATAGGAACATTAAGATAACTCTCATTTTGTTTCATCGGGATGAGGAGCGGAGTAATCGTATTTATTTCAGTGCAGAAAATTTGTGGACAAGATTTTTCATTTGGTTCTTTTTTGAAGAATATCTCAATGGTGCCATCTTTATGTTTTGTGATTTTGGAATCTATGGACTGTAGGGGAGTATTGATGTCATTGATTTTTTCATAATGAGTAACCCAAGATTCTGGAAGAAGTTTGATGAGCTCCTTTTTTGGAATTTGTCTGGGGATATGAATACATGAAGGGCTATGTTGTGATTCTAACTGGATGAATAGAGCATCATATGTATCTCTAGGAATACTGAGGTCCATTGCATGATGGACCCTATATGCCATCTGATGATGTAGCGGCATATGTATTTTCTATTTGGAGGGTTCCAGTTATTTGTAACTGGATTTGGAGATTTTGGAGGATTTGTGGGTCTTCTAAAGCCATATTAAAATTTGGGAACAAGGTGATAAATACAGTACCTGCATTAAGCGTTCTTTGGATGGTTGAAATGCATGCATGTTGGTATTCCATATACCTTGTATCCATTAGGGCTATACGCGCAACAACAGGAAGTCCTTTTCTATCATGGAGAGTCAGTGCTAAACGTACTGCTCCATAGTGAAGGTGAGTATAACCATTCGTTCTCCAAGAGCGAAACATCGCTTCATTAATAAGTCGGAGGGGAATCATTTGCTCTGCTTCCGTGGCCGGAACAAAATGTTGTTCTAGTTGTGAGGCTTGAACAATTTCTTTAGCTGTATTTCTGTGTGGGCCAAGTACTTGTTTGATTACTTTAGGAAAAGAAGAGTTTGATTTTGTGAAGGCCCGATAAGGGTTTAGCAAAGGAAGTTGAGTAATAAGAACTTTAATCTTTTCATCTACATATTCTACTTCATAAAGATAATCTACTTTACTAACATTTGACATGCGAGAAGAAGAAGAAGAAAAAAGGTGCTAAGATATTAAAAGTATTTTCCATATTTTTGATATGAAATCAGTAACCATAACATAATACTTTATTTCTTATTTTACCTTTAAAGGTTCAAATTATAATGAATGTTCCTCCTCTATTAAGATGATATGATGGTATTGAGAAACTATTTTTTTTTTGAGGTAAAAGCCGACGGCTTAATTCATTAAAGCTAAATCAAAAGTAACAGCATTGTTCGCGCTTGTCGGTAGAGGATCTACCCAATCAATTCTACCTGGCTCATCCATGACGTAGTGTAGCTCATGAGCAACAGTGTTTTTTGTACGACAAGTATGCGACCATACAATCGAACTAAAAACAGAACAAAAAGAAAGAATATCTGCTATAAGAAGGTTAAACAAGCTTCGTCCACTATCTCGTTTATTCAGAGCTTCGATGACTTGGAGGCAGTCACTTTCGATCACCACATCAGCATGACCCTTCCGGTGCGCTTCCTGGACACCCTCAAGTACCGCAACCCCTTCAGCAAACAGAGGAGACCAACATTGGGCTTTCTTGATGGTTGTACCCCACAGGACGTGCCCTTCGTCGTCTCGACAAACCAATCTGACCCCTACCCCTTCGCCCTCCTTGACTCCCGCGTCAACATTTATTTTCACGCAGTTTATAGGCGCTCGTGTCCAGGCCTCGCCCTCCCCTAGCTGCTGCCTTCTTCCCCTCTCCCTTCTTCGACCTTCATCCCCCTTCTCCTCCTTGGCATTCATCTCCGCGACCACGTCCCTGCAACGTTGCACCACCCCGTCTGGTTCCACCTCCCTATTTTCGAAAATAATCTTGTTTCGATGTTCCCAAAGCGCCCAGCATCCAACCATAAAACCACGGTGCTCTGTTTCGCCAGTAGCTGCCCATTTCACTTCCACCCAATCCCGCACTCCACCTCCCTCCTCCTCCTCGTCTCGATACAGGCCCAGCCCCTCCCAAACTCTGTGTGCAGCCCAGAAATCTCTGAAAAGATGAAGGCTCGTTTAATAACAAGAAGAACAAAAAGGACAAAGAAAGGACTCACCTCGGGTTCGGGAAGCAATGTTCGCGCCAGTTGCTAGTGCCGCGCTGCATAGTTGCCAAAAGAAGAGTTTAACTCAGGGCTACACCGGAACTTTCCACAACCTATTCCACATCCATTGCTCACGGGCCCAAGACGAGGATTCCTCCGTATCAATCTGAGAGATGTTACCCGCAATAAGGTGATAAGCCGTCTTCACCGAGTACTCACCATTCCGCTCCGCTTCCCAATACCACTCATCTCGCAGTCTAGATACGCTCAATCTGATGTTAGCTACCCGGTCGCGCTCAAAAGGTAACAACAGCTGATTTAATTTATTCATATCCCACCCGCCATTCTCCTGATTAAATAACTCACCTACACGCATCATTTCGTTTCCTGGGCAACATGGTGACAAAACTCGACCCGACTGCGTCCCCGGAATCCAAGCGTCCCTCCATACACTCGTGGTCATCCCATCCCCAATACGCCGTCCAAGACCATGGCTCAACACACTTCTGGCTTCGACGATCCCCTCCAGGTATAGCTCGGATTATTTCCGAGTCTTGCCGTGAGGAAATCCCCCTGTGCGAAGTATTTTGCCCGCATAATCCGCGCCCATAAATAGTCCTGAACCGTTAAAAGCCTCCAAGCCTGTTTACCCAGGAGTGCAGTGTTAAACAAATGGAAATCTCTGAATCCCATGCCTCTCATACCTTTCGGTTGACAAAATTTCTTCCACACAACCCAAGACACGCCTCTTTTCCCTTCTTCATGGCTCCACCAAAAACGCGATACCATCGATTTAAGTTCGTTGCAAAAGTTCGCAGGAATTTTAAACACACTCATCACATAGGTAGGAAGCGAATTGGCAACAACCTTTATGAGAACTTCCTTACCCGCTCTTGACAAAATTTTCCCGCGCCATCCAGATAACCTCTTGCTGATCTTATCCCGAATGATATCCGTTAAAGGCTTCTTCGATCTCCCTATGACCGTAGGAAGGCCAAGATATCTAGCTTGCTCATTCACCTCCACCATACCCAGCCTCGACACCAACGCATCCCTTTTCTCCCTTTTAACCCCTTTGCTAAACGAGACCGTTGTCTTATTTAAGTTCACCAGCTGCCCCGAAGCGGCTTCATATGATCGGAGAATATTAGAAATAATCTCCATCTCTGTCGTGGTGGCTTTGGTGAAGAAGATATTGTCGTCCGCGAAGAAAAGATGAGACACCATCGGGGCTTGCGCCGCAATTCGAATACCATAAAGTGCACCCTGTTCAACCGCTTTCCTCACAAAGTTCGAGAGGGCTTCCGCGCATAGAATGAATAGGTATGGTGAGAGGGGGTCTCCTTGGCGAAGTCCTCTCGTTGGCCGGAATTCACGAGATTGCATACCATTGATTAGAACCGAAAAGGCGACTGTTGAGACACAGTCCATCACGCTGGCTATCCATGATCGGTCAAAACCCATTTTGCTTAAGACTCGTTCGAGAAAAATCCATTCAACTCTGTCATAAGCCTTGGCCATATCCAGTTTGATGGCCATATACCCTTCCCCTAACTGAGAATGCTTCACATAGTGGAACATTTCGAAGGCGATTAGAACATTATCTGATATAAGACGGCCCTTTGTGAAAGCACTTTGATTTTCGGAAACAATGTCGCCCAGAAAATTCTTTATTCGGTTAGCGGGCACCTTGGACACCAATTTGTAAGCCACGTTACACAAGCTAATAGGACGGAAGTGTTGAATTTTATCCGGAGCTTTCTTTTTTGGAATTAGAACAATGTTGGTTTTGTTTAAGTCTCGAACAGAGCGTTCTCCTTGGAGAATGGCATTCACTGTAGCAATAACCTCGGGTCTTATGATATCCCAATACGATTGAAAGAAGAGAGCATTCATCCCGTCTGGACCCGGTGCTTTGAGGGGGTGCATCTGATTGAGGGCTTCGATTATTTCAGCCGCAGAGTATTCTTTTCTTAATCCAGCATTCATATCATCCGTGACCCTATTTTCGAGCCCAGCCTGAACATCATCAAAGTTGGTAGGATTTGAAGAATGAAACAGGTACTTAAAGTAGTTATTCGCAACCGCGGCGATATCAATATCCTCCGTGTGAACAGCCTCTGCTTCATCCACAAGCTTGGTTATGAGATTCTTACGCTTCCTCTCGCTACCTTTTGAATGGAAAAACTTTGTATTCCTATGCCCCTCTTTGAGCCATAACGCACGGGACCTTTGCCGCCAATAAACCTCTTGTTTTTTCCGAAGGCTAGCAAGCTCGGCCACTAAATTTTTCCGTTTAGTGACATTTGCTTCAGACCTGTCACTCGCATTCAGCTTCGTTACCTGTTTCTCCTTTCTGTCCATGTCGCGTATGATATGATTAATAGTTGTGCCCTTCTAAGCCCTCAATTCACTCGCACAGGCCTGAAGAGCCTCCACAAGGTCACCACGTCCTTTAAGAACCCCCCTCTCAACAGCCTCCTTGCAATCCTCCTGTTCAATCCAAATTTTCTCGAACCGAAAACTTCGTCTTTTTTTTCCTGTAGCCTCCTTTCGATTGAGAATAATTTTAATGGGCGCGTGGTCGGACCATTCCCTATCGAGATAAAAGAGTTTTGCGAAAGGAAATAATTCCATCCACTGCTCGGTAGCCATAGCTCGATCAATCATACTTTGTCTAATCGTCGTTCCACTGTGCCCATTATCAAACGAGAAGTTGTATCCTTCCCATGAAACATCACGAAGCCCGCATTCATCTACCGCCGCTTGAAAATTGTTCATTTGCCACTGTTGCCGGCTACCACCCTTCATCTTCGTAGAATACAAAATTTCGTTGTAGTCACCAATACAAACCCATGGAAGAGTAGATTGCTGATAGAGGACCCTAAGGAGTTCCCACGATAGGTGACGATCTCCCACCGATGGCCATCCATAAAACCCCGTCAGCCTCCATTCCCTATTAGCATCCTTAATTGTAAAATCCATATGATGGACCGAAGCCGACTGAAAATTACAGTCAATATCATCCTTCCACAACAAGGCCAAACCCCCCGATCTACCAATATTATCCACTTCCATTCCGTAGTACCCCACTAGTTGATCCTTCACTTTACCCATCTCACGACCACTAAGCTTAGTTTCGCAAAGGAAGATAATGGCCGGGGCCTCCCTCTTTATTAATTCACGGAGTCCAACGATTGCATTGGGGTTGCCCAATCCCCGGCAATTTAAGCTTAAAATACTCATTGGGCCCAGCGGGGTTGAACTGTTGATACGTGTCTATTTTATGATGTTTTACATCTATTTTTACACGTATTTGGTCGCTCATTTACTATGTTTTAGCCCTTATTTCCCACAAATTGTGTACTTTCGTATTTTTATGCACTTTTGCAGATTTATGCGGAAAAGAGACGATTTGGCACCAAATTCGTATCCTCAAGTCTTTTGCTTAATTAAGGAATAAATGGAAAGTCAACTGGAGTCAAAATCAAGTACCAAGAGTCAAAACAGAAGAAAATCCGAAGACTTCCGTACAGAAGCGGTCGACCGACCAGTTAAACGGGTCGGCCGACCAGGCCTGTTTTTCAATAAGCCCAATTTTCCAAGAAAGGCCGGAAATAAAAGAGGTCCAGCAAGAAGCGGTCGACCGACCAGCCAAACGGGTCGGCCGACCAGAACGAAGCCCATGCGATTCTTTTTCGGAAATAAAGTAGAATTAGAGTCTTTAGGAAACTCTTAGTTTCTTTCTATTTAAGCCAATCTTGTGATTAGGGTTAGATATCTCCTACTATCTTAGATCTTAGATCTTGATAATCAAGTTTTGCATCGAATCTTTCAGTATCAAGTTTTATCAGATTTAGTTTTGTAATCTTTCAATAATTCTCAAGCATTCATCAATAAAGTTAGTTTCTTTCTGCCCTAAACTCCAAATTGTGGTATTTACTCTTTTAATCTAGCCTTTTATTATAGTTCTTATTTTTATTATAATTGTTAAGTTAGAATCCCAAGCTTTATTGAATCTTGCATGTTTAGATTAATTACTATGTTCTCCATGTTTATTCCCAATTTTACAATCGTCTTATCAGTCATGAGTAGCTAATTTTCATATGTTAGGATGTAGGGGATAATATGCAGAGGTAAATAAAATCCGAAAAAACCGACTTGTAGCAGGACCACGGTCGGCCGACTGGAAAAGTCGGTCGGTCGACCGAGGCCGTGGTCGGCCGACTGGAGTAGCCGGTCGGTCGACCACTCGCGTATGTTTTCTTATTTCGTCTTTTCTTGTCAATTTTAATATCCTGCAATGAGACCAATAGGAGATTTGTAGGATGTTAGTAATGACCTACCCAAGATTGAGAGATACGGGAAGGACATTGGTTTACACCTTAAGACGGATAGGTTACTCAAGGCTGAAAGGTATGTAACCTGGGATTTAGGAATCACCCTTATTGTTGACACCCAATAATTGTGAGACCTAGGAACTAATAGCATAGGCCGAAAGGAGCTATTAGGTAGCATAGACCTAAAAAGATATGTTACACCCCCTTACGCGACTGCAATACATGTTGACCTTAGGATTTATTTTACCCTAGCTATTTATTACCCGAACATCCTAGCATCCCTTTTTATTATATTTTATTCTCATCTTTTATTATTTGTTTATTTTAATCTTTGCCTTAGATATAGTAATCAACCAATCAAACTCCCAAATTTGTTACCTTTAAACATTAACATTTAACAATAAACATTCCCCACCTCCTTGTGGTTCGACCCTGACTTTCACTATCTAATTGTTTAAGTTAGGAATTATAAATTTTATCTTTGGTACCCTCAACGACGGGCATCAAATTTTGGCGCCGTTGCCGGGGAGGTGACGCCAGTGTTTATTGTTTTTTGTTTTTGTTTCTCTTTGTTTAAGGAACTTTTTGTTCCTTAAACCTTCTCACCTTTTTCTTGTAGTTTCCTCTTATGCGCAGGTCAGTTCAAGGAGAACTCCTACCACTTGATCTCGAAATTGAGAGGACTCTTAGGGAAAGAAGAAAGCAACTTCTAGCAAATCAAGAGGGAGGGTCACCATCCTCTTTATTTCAAGAAGACCTTTTCGAGTTACCACCATCTTCACCAAAAACACCACCTTCGCAACCGAATTCACCCATCAATCCGCTTTCACCAAAAACACCACCTTTTACCTACTTTCCAGTTTTTCCTAAAGAAGAAGATAATATGGCAGAAGAAGCTACTATTGCCAGTCACTCCATGCCTCAGGCAAAGGACCTATACAAAGGGTTCACTTTACCTGCAGGTACTGGGAAGCCATTCGAGGCCAAGCCTGCCTATATTACTATGGTTGAAAGAAACCAATTTGGAGGCTCGGCCAATGAGGATGCTGCTAAGCATATTGAAATCTTCACAGATTACATATGCTCTATAGCACCCCCAGAAGGAGTGACGCAGGACCAGATTAAACAGACCATGTTTATCTTCTCCCTTAGGGACTCTGCGAGAGAGTGGTACAGAGACCTTGACCGCACTGCTGCGGGAGTTACAGATTGGAACACCTTAGCCTTAGCATTCTACAGGAAATATTACTCTGCATCAAAGACAAATGCTTTAAGAGCACAGATCACCAATTTCAAGCAAGGTCCCAATGAAGACTTTAGCGAGGCGTGGGACAGGTTCAAGAGACTTGTTCGATCCATACCACATCACGGATTCGAACAATGGTTTCTTTGCAACCAGTTCTACAATGGCCTCTATGATGACAACAGGGCCTACTTAGATGCTGCAGCTAATGGAAGATTCCAGGATAATTCAGGAGAGACTAAGGGTCTCAAGTTGATAGAAGATGTTGCTGTGCACCGTGCTGAGCATGGTACTTCCAGAGGAAATCAGAGGAAAAACGAGTACAACCTGTCAGCAATTGAGGCCTTAACGGCCAAGTTGGAAAAATTTGAGGCTGCAGGAAAGCTCAATCTTGGGAGTGGAAGCAAGGGAGGAATCTACCAGGTGAACGCCGTTCAGGACGGACCCTTTGCTTGTGAGAGGTGCGGTGGAGAAGGGCATGTGTCAAAGTTCTGTACTTCATCTAATGAAACATGTGCCGCTTTTCAGCATTATCGTGGGAACAATTTCTATGATCCAAATAATAATAATGTCCATCCCAACTTAAGGTGGACAAGCCAGAATGTTCAAAACCCACAGCACATGCAACCTCAGCAAAATTCCACTTATGTACCCCCACATAAACAAAATTTCCAAAGACCACCTTTCAACCCTCAACCACCTTCTAATCCGCCACCCAACACAGACGCTCTTATCCAAAATCTTATTGGGTTGGTTCAGAAGGAGTCGCAGGCTAGAGAGGCAGGGATGAAGATGTTAGAGTCCCAGATTGCTCAAATTGCGAGCAAGAATGATACTAGGGCTCCGGTTCAACTTCCGACAAAGCCGGACCAGAAGAAGGAGACTCTAAACGTCGTGACCCTGCGAAGTGGAGCCAAAGTGGGGGCTGAGAAAGAAAAAAAGGCGAGTAGCAGTGAAGTCGGTCGACCGACCGAAGAATCTGGTCGACCGACCGCAGAGCAGGACCCGAAAATTTCGCCTGAACAGGAGACTGGTCGACCGACCGAAGATACTGGTCGACCGACCACTGAAGCAGAACCTAAAGTTCCCTTTCGTCCAGAATTGCCGAACAACTTGCGGGATTTTCTTTTCCGGGGTGATAAGACCCCCAGGTTTTTAAAAAGGGCTGCAAATACGGAGTCCTCAGCTGCTCCTTTTCCAGAGAGACTCGTGCCTTCAAAGGATCAGGTATCTTTTGACAAATTTAAGGATGTGATTCGTTCATTAAATGTTCAAGTCCCATTTTTGGAATTAGTTCAACAAGTTCCTTCTTATCTTAAATTCATGAGACAACTTTTGTCAAGAAAGAGGTCTCTAGAAAAGGTTGAGTCTGTGGCTCTCACTGAAGAGTCATCCAGTTATTTAACACATGTCATTGCCCCTCATAAACTAGAGGACCCTGGAAGTTTTTCTGTCCCCTGTAATATAGGAACCTTCCCAGTAAAGAAGGCTTTATGCGACTTAGGTGCTAGTATAAGTGTCATGCCCCTAAGCGTTGCCTTAAAACTAGGAATGACCGAATTTGCAGTGACCAGTATGACGGTCCAGATGGCAGATCGCACATCTATGGAACCTGTAGGGGTGTTAGAAAACATCCCTGTGCGTATTGACAGGTTTTTCTTCCCAGTCGACTTTGTTGTTTTGGACATCCCAGAGGATGCCCATATACCTATAATTCTAGGAAGACCCTTTCTTCACACTGCAGGTGCCATTATAGATGTAGGCACTGGAACTCTAACTTTCAAGGTAGGCAAACATTCTATTATCTATGGCCTATCCTATAGGAAGAAGGATGCTATGACCCCCATCACATGTAATGCTATCACTTCTGAGAAAAAGTATGAGGTCATCACTACTTCTCCACCTTTACTACCTGTTCCTGTATCTGCTTTTACACCTCCGCCCCAGATTGGGAGCAATAGGGAGGACACTTCTATTATGACTATTGCAGGAACTGGTTTTGGGAAACCCAAGGAGAAGGAAGTCATCATCCAGAAAGGAGGAATGGGATGCCTAAGCTATAAAGAAGATGAGGATCCAGACGTCGTGGATCGAGAGGAGAAAAAGAAGAGGAGGCAGGCTCAAGAAGAGGGACCGTCGCATATGCTTTGCGACGGAGGAAAGAAGATGTGTTTTGCCACTAAGGCAAAAACCGTGGAGACTACGGCATGCCGTCAGAAGCCGTGGTCGGATATTTTCCGCATCTTCAGCGGATAGTTGTTTTTAAGTTGCAATTTTAAGACAATTTACTTTATGTTGTGTGAGACTTTTTAGTTTTGTTTGCTAGTAGTTAAGACTTTAAGAATCGTTTTGGCATCTCGCGCATTGTTGGGCGCGCTTATTTTCTTGTTTTTTCAGGATTTACGAGAAAAAACGAAGACCTCCAGAACTCCGCTGGTCGACCGACCAGAATCATCAGTCGGTCGACCAGAGGCGCTGTATCGCAGATTTTTTTTCCGCTGTTCACAGGAGGTCGATCGACCAGAAACACCGGTCGGTCGACCTAATGTCCGCTGCAGTCTTTCGTTTCTCTTCCTTAGACCTCGTGAAATCAACTTGGATACCTGAGTGGCACTGCTGGCCACCAAAACCTCCCAGCTTACGCTGGTTTGGGGAGGTTTTTCTCATGCACTTCATAACCCAGTGAGTTCTTTCCAGTTTTTCCTTAGTTTTAATTTCTTTGCATCGTTCTTTTATCTTTCTGAAACCTTTACTTAGGCTAATGCACAATGGGGACATTGTGCGGGTTGGTTTGGGGAATGGTTTCGTGTTACATGCATTGCATTTTGTCACACGTTTATTGCATTTCTGTCTTGCATCGTCCTTTTCTTTATTTTCTTTATATATACACAAAAATCCAAAAAAAAAAATTCAAAAAAAAAAAATTCAAAAAAAATCCAAAAAAATGCACGTTTATTTTTGCATATAGGTCGAGTCGGAACGAAAGTATTTCAAGGATGATTTAGCAATCTTACATGTTTATGCCTTTACATTGCCTTGTCAACTTGTTTTAGTATGAGAGTCTTTTGCATATCTACGAGTTTTTGTCAATTTGTATATCTTGAGACTTGACTTATACCTTGGTAACCTACTATACATTCTAAGTTTTAGAGCTTATTTCCTGGTTTCATTCTTAAACCAGTTGTCTAGGATGTGAGTAGTACTCCCCTTGGAACATGTTACATCAATATGCATAAACATGAACTTGAATTGCTATATACTTGTTTTACTATCTCGTTTTGGTGAGTCTTGATACGTGCATTTGGGATCCCTTTCCTCATATTTACCCATAAGCCTTACATAGCCAGAATTGCCTTTTTATTCCCCCAAAACTACATCTCATACTTAGCCTACCCTTCCAAGCTAGTATTTGTGGTCATTGGATTATTTTTTGAGGCATCTTGGTTTGTATGCTATTATGAGCAAAAAGAGAAAAGAAAGAAAGAAAGCAAGAAAAGAAAAAGAACAGAAAATTCAAAGAAAGAAAGAAAAGAAAAACGAAAAAAAAAAATACGAAAAATGCGAAAGTCAGTCGACCGACCACATATACAGGTCGGCCGACCAACTGACACCATCAGAAAAAAATTCGTTCCAAAAATCCCTTTCTTTTATATGTTATCACTCCCGTGCTTCATTCAAAAATATCTGGGAGTCCTTTCTTATATTTAATGTGAGAATTGTGCTACAAAAGAGCACTTTCTTAATATCAAAAAAAGTTGTGAAGTATGTTGTTGGGAATCGGTTTTACTAGCTTGGCTACTAACCCCACAATTCCAAAAAACATCTTAACCACTTTTACCTTTTACCTCACATATCTTTCGTACCTCATCTGCATGTATCTAGGTCACTTTAATGAGATTGTTATACAAAGTTGTAGAATTCCTGTTCATGTTAGATTGCAGGCATGTTTTCATGGGTCGCAGTTAGGTGAGTGTCTCTACAAAATTACTTCTTTCTATCTTTTACATATACTCACCCTTTGCTTCATGAGTGTCTCGAGCATACCGCGAGAGTCCATGGTATAAGTCTCTATAGTTTCTTTATTTGCAAATCTGACGACACCATAACTCGTTTGCATGATTTAAATACTTTCTCATTTTGTACTTGGTATTGATATAGGCTAACATGTAATTTTCGCTCTGAGATTGAAATCGTTCCATTAGTTAAGATCGAGTCTATTTCTTGCTTGAGGGCAAGCAAGGGTTTGGTTTGGGGAATTTGATACGTGTCTATTTTATGATGTTTTACATCTATTTTTACACGTATTTGGTCGCTCATTTACTATGTTTTAGCCCTTATTTCCCACAAATTGTGTACTTTCGTATTTTTATGCACTTTTGCAGATTTATGCGGAAAAGAGACGATTTGGCACCAAATTCGTATCCTCAAGTCTTTTGCTTAATTAAGGAATAAATGGAAAGTCAACTGGAGTCAAAATCAAGTACCAAGAGTCAAAACAGAAGAAAATCCGAAGACTTCCGTACAGAAGCGGTCGACCGACCAGTTAAACGGGTCGGCCGACCAGGCCTGTTTTTCAATAAGCCCAATTTTCCAAGAAAGGCCGGAAATAAAAGAGGTCCAGCAAGAAGCGGTCGACCGACCAGCCAAACGGGTCGGCCGACCAGAACGAAGCCCATGCGATTCTTTTTCGGAAATAAAGTAGAATTAGAGTCTTTAGGAAACTCTTAGTTTCTTTCTATTTAAGCCAATCTTGTGATTAGGGTTAGATATCTCCTACTATCTTAGATCTTAGATCTTGATAATCAAGTTTTGCATCGAATCTTTCAGTATCAAGTTTTATCAGATTTAGTTTTGTAATCTTTCAATAATTCTCAAGCATTCATCAATAAAGTTAGTTTCTTTCTGCCCTAAACTCCAAATTGTGGTATTTACTCTTTTAATCTAGCCTTTTATTATAGTTCTTATTTTTATTATAATTGTTAAGTTAGAATCCCAAGCTTTATTGAATCTTGCATGTTTAGATTAATTACTATGTTCTCCATGTTTATTCCCAATTTTACAATCGTCTTATCAGTCATGAGTAGCTAATTTTCATATGTTAGGATGTAGGGGATAATATGCAGAGGTAAATAAAATCCGAAAAAACCGACTTGTAGCAGGACCACGGTCGGCCGACTGGAAAAGTCGGTCGGTCGACCGAGGCCGTGGTCGGCCGACTGGAGTAGCCGGTCGGTCGACCACTCGCGTATGTTTTCTTATTTCGTCTTTTCTTGTCAATTTTAATATCCTGCAATGAGACCAATAGGAGATTTGTAGGATGTTAGTAATGACCTACCCAAGATTGAGAGATACGGGAAGGACATTGGTTTACACCTTAAGACGGATAGGTTACTCAAGGCTGAAAGGTATGTAACCTGGGATTTAGGAATCACCCTTATTGTTGACACCCAATAATTGTGAGACCTAGGAACTAATAGCATAGGCCGAAAGGAGCTATTAGGTAGCATAGACCTAAAAAGATATGTTACACCCCCTTACGCGACTGCAATACATGTTGACCTTAGGATTTATTTTACCCTAGCTATTTATTACCCGAACATCCTAGCATCCCTTTTTATTATATTTTATTCTCATCTTTTATTATTTGTTTATTTTAATCTTTGCCTTAGATATAGTAATCAACCAATCAAACCCCCAAATTTGTTACCTTTAAACATTAACATTTAACAATAAACATTCCCCACCTCCTTGTGGTTCGACCCTGACTTTCACTATCTAATTGTTTAAGTTAGGAATTATAAATTTTATCTTTGGTACCCTCAACGACGGGCATCAACTGTGTCAATCACCGCCTCAGGTATCAAGACGCCCCCTCCCTCGCCATTCGTTTCCAGGCTTTACCATGTATGCCATCCCCATTGTCACGCATATTAGTTCCTGTCCCATTGTCACCTTGTTCAGCTTCCCCCTTGTCGCCCCCCACATATGCCATCACCACATCCCCCTCAACCTCTCCAATCCTCTCCTTACCCTGCTCCCACAGCTCCACTTCCTCAGCATGAAAACTCCTCCTCACTGGAACCCTTCCCCCTTGGCCTGTTTCCCCTACTTCTGTCCGAGGCCCCTCTTCCCCGCCCCTACCATCACTCTTCTCCTCCCCTCCAACACTCCCATGACTCTTCTGTCCCTCTACTTTGCTCGGGTCCTGACCTCCACCTTTCTTCCAACGTAGATCGAGAGCAATGACGTTTAGCTTCTCAATCATCTTCGAGATATCCTCCTCCGCTCTTTCTTTTCGATAAGACTCTTCTATGCAGCCCGTTAAGTCTCTGGCTGCCGCCCCCGGCCCCATTTTCACCGTCTTAACCACTTTCCAAGGTGACGCTCGCATCCACTCACCAAACTTTAACTCTTCCTCCTCATACGGACCTTCCTCACAGTCCTTTTCGCCATGTCCGATTATACCACATCCATAACAGTACGTTGGTAGTCTCTCATAATTCACATCGAAATGTGTTGTCATCCCATTTTTCATTTTTAGGGAAATAAAGGATTTAAGAGGCACCCTAACATCGTGTAGATATCTTATGCGAATGGCTCTATCCATCTCGACATTTGGTCCGGTTTCGACATTAACAAAAGAACCTAGGCAATCACCTATTCTCTGAGCGTTTGATAAACTCCTTCGTCCTACAATCGGAAGGTCATCAACCCGAGCCCATATAGGAAAACGGAAAATAGGAACATCCGTAATCTTACCCGCTATGTTGGGCTCATTAAAGCATCAGAGGAATTTGTCGAAATTCCACGGTTGCCCTTCAAGAACCCTAGCCTTATCACGTTCCGCTCCGAATCGAAAGATGAATATCTTCTCCGGTGCATCAATGACATTACTAAGCATAGTTTTTGAGGGACTCCATAGTTTTATCATTGATTCAACAGCCGCTTTGATATTGATAGCCCTAGATGCCCACAATTTCCCTACTAACATTAGTTCAAGCACCACTTCATCTTCCCCTATCCCCTCATCCCATTTTAATCCATCGTCATCATTCCCGTTCGCTGGATGCATAGGTTCTTTCCCATTCCGGTGATGGCCCTTTGTTGAACCTTCCATTAGCACCTGCACAGACAAACAACAAAAACAACAAGACCGAGAACAAAGCCTCCTTACTTACGAGAAGTAAGAGAAAGCCTCGAAAAATCGAGGAAGAAACCAAGAAAAAACGATTTTTTTGGACAAAACCCTAAAGAAACCCTAGGACGTATACCTACCACAATTGTATAGTTTTTGGTATATAATGATATTTTGGTGAGATAAGACGTATTAAGAAACTAATTTTGGTGTTCTTTAAAGTACTAAACCGAGACATGTTATTTTAAACTTTCTGTCTCAAGGTACAAGCTTTAAAGAACATCATATTTATTTCTTTATACCTTATTTGTCCTAGCATGAGATTTTCTGATGTGGAAGATCCACAAAGTGGCAACCACAGAGCATACTTCTTTATACTTAGGGTAGAGGGGATAACTCATTATTATCTAAAACTTTTTAGGAAGATAGAAGCCAAAGCTTAGACTGTCATGACTCTGATACCAAGTTTACGGACACATAGTGAGTACAACCACAAAGGAGGTTTATTAGGATCAAACTTGTTACAAGAAGAAAGCTTCGAACTTTTATTATGGACAAGAGTATAGAAGAGATTTTTATTTTATTTTTTTGGTTTAAAAAAAGAACTAATGGCTCTACCATCTCTGCTACTAAATTACCTTAGAAGAGATTTTTTATGAGAAGTATTTTGTGTGAACTTAGCTTGGTTTCCTTAGTTCCAAGCTTCTTTATTTATAGTACTCTAAAGGGATACATGATAAACATTCATCATACACCTAGCACACCTTGATGCTACACTTGTTACTTTTCTTAAGACACTTATGCATCTTACCTATTTTACACATGTTATCCTTCCTAGCTTTACACTTGTCACTCTTATTTAGTTTACACATAATTTACATAATTAGCTTAAGTATTTGCTTAATTAAGATTGCCTTTATTTCATTATTATACTCGATCACTAAACTCAATATGAATATAATAGTATCATATGATGAAGATCATACTATATAATACATATTCATCATGCTATACTATCATATTCACTAAACTGAAATTGAATATAATAATTACATATGATGAATATCTGACATTATACATCAAATTAAATTACAAAATTCACTAAATTGAATGTAAATATGATAAATATCACGCCAAAATAATAAATTACCATGAATAATAAAAAGAAAATATAAAAATTAAATTAAATTAATAGTATATGCGATATTTAGGGGTTGAATGAACTTAATTTCAACACTTATCTGATAAGACAATCAAAATAAAAATCGAAATTAAAAAACTAATAAGAGGAATGAAAAATTAAATGTGTGCATAATTTATTTGGTGAATATAGAAGCTGCATATTTGAAATAGAAGAAAAAATGTCATTTATTGTAGAAGGTAACTACTTAATAGTGAGGAAAATTGGTAGGTTTTTATTATTTATTATTTTTTTTATTAAATAGAGTATGAAGAACCTTTCAGCTCGAGGTCTTATTTAATATTAGAGGAAATAAATTTTACTCAAAGTTTAAAATATCACCATTTTTTTAATAGAATGTAACCATTTAATAACAAAATGTTATATCGCAAATTAGTTACTCTTTACCTTGAAAAATGATGTTAACATTTTATCTAGACATGGCAACATTTTATTGTAAAACATGGCTACAATAACTCCGTCTGAATTTAAGACCAAAAGTGATGGTCTGAAATAAGAATTTGACTTTAAAAAGAGAATTAATGATTTGAAAAAGAAATCATCATAACAAAACTTATCTTCATTGGTACATACGGGTGGGGTTATGGGGATGTACGGAAATTGTTGAACACAAAGTGGGTTGCTCTATCATTTACCCGATTTTTTTATATTCTTTTTTATTTGGAATAAGTGATGTGGCTTCCCCTATGGCATCTAGAGGATTGTCTTATAGTCTCAACGTAAAACCCATGGCGAAGCGGAAATATAAACAAAGCAACATGCGGAAAAATGCGTGGAATTAAAACATTTTGACATGAATATAAAACATGCGAGATGATTTACTTAAACAAAAATGCGGAAAGTTAACTAAATGAATTATTAAGTTTAGATATAATAGCCAAACGGGGATGGTACATCCCACGAATATCAAAATAGAATATGAACTGAAACTAGATAAACGATATAGGCGTGTAGTCATGTCGATGCATAACATCGCTCGATAGCTCTCTGTGATATCCCCAATCAGCATCAACATACATACATGAAAACATGTATGCCACAGTCAGTGGGGAGAAACTAGAGGTTCTCCCAGCCACTTATTGTTAATAAACACGTGAACAGATAAAACTCGTTATACACATAAACATGCTCCAACATAAATGAATATCATGTGAAACATTTAGAACATTATATCAACATGTGATGATAGCCATACTTAACTGAAACATGTAACTACTTAACCTTCAAGATGAATCAATATAACATATGATATGTGGTATGATAAGAATATAATCACTAAGCAACTATTCCAGTGGTGAACCTAACACATATCCAGATACTATTACGCAAATAGTGGGTCCAGAGGTTAACTTAAACATATCCCACTACCACACGTACCGGGTCCAGAGGTGAGCTTAACACATATCACGATAAACATACACAAGCACTGGGTCCAGAGCTGAACTTAACACATATCCCAATACACATACACAAGTAATGGGTCCAGAGGTGAACTTAATACATATCCCACTACAACCAAATGCCGGGTCTAGAGGTGAACTTAACACATATCCCAACATACATACACAAATAATGGGTCCAGAGGCGAGCTTAACACATATCCCATTGCCACACACAAGCACTGGGTCCAGAGGTGAACTTAACACATATCCCAATACACAGTTATCGCACGCAGAGGGTCCAAAGGTGAACTTAACACATATCCCAATCATACGACAACCGATCACGTGTCAGGTCCAGAGGTGAACTTAACACATATCTTGACAAGCCACATCCATACACGTATCGGGTCCAGAGGTGAGCTTAACACATATCCCATCATGCGATAAACACTTACGAGTCAGGTCCAGAGGTGAGCTTAACACATATCCTAACACGCAACACGTACTAGGTCCAAAGGTGAACTTAACATATATCCTAATACGTAACCATACATGCATCAACACATGAATCTCCTTAAGGAGGTTATACTTTACACCATATAATATATTCAAGCATAGAAATCATATGGAGAAAGAATCATTCAAATCGGAACATCCGATCATAAATAAAATTGCAAACGAATAAATCAGGGGCTCCCAGCCGGTCAGGCCACCGACTGCCGACTGACCGGCTAGAAGTCCTTTACAACTTTTCTCAGAAAACTTTTAAAACAAGAGGAGGGGTTATCAGCCGGCCTACCGCCTGACAACCTCCTTCGGATTTGTCAACACTTGAAAATTTACACCTAGTAGGGACTCTTAGACGGTGGACCGGCGGCCGGCCACTCGGCTGAGGGCTCTTTTCACTTAACATATCAGAAAACTCAGCAGGGACTACCAGACGGCTGTCGATCGATCGGCTGGAGGTACCTGCTATTTAATTTTTGGCGAAGAACAACTTTGGAAGGCACAGGGCTCTCAGCCGGTTAGCCGACCGGCTGTCGGCTGCCGGCCCACCGGCTGAGGGGTCCTGAGCGCGAAAACAACATTTTACGCATATCAAATATAACCAAAACTCATGGAACAATTTCTAGACATGATTTCAACCTACAAATTCAACAATCCCAGCACGTATACATCTACCTATTATACATGAGAATCAAAATGAGAATCAAGATAAGTTTCCATACTCTAAATCTCATTAACAACATCAAACACATGCTTAAAACACATGAACAACCATAACCCATCAATCTTATCAACCCAAAACAGAAATTAAGTATTCCTAACATCTTCCTTTCACAATATTTCAGATTATAAACATTCAATACCATATTAAACATATAACCCACAATAATTTCACATAAACATCAATTAAACCCATGTAAACCTAAGTTTATGACATAAGCCGGATTTTCTCATCTAGTTTACCTTTTTGCTCTTCAATCAACAAGATTCCGGCTCCAAGCTACTCCCTCGGTCCGAATCCGCGACGAGAATCATGAACTGTGACCCAACCTCAAAAAACGTGCATTAAATGGCATGGTCAGATTATAAGACGGAAATATTTTGGAATTCTTCTTACCTAGAAAGATGGAGGACAATGAGAGGAATAAATAGACGCGAAAAGCGTCTCAAAGGGATAAATAACGAAGATTTTATGAGCATTTTAAGATTTGAGGAGAGAAAGTTATAAGAATGGTGTTTGTTATGTTTTTGCAAGATCTGAAAAAATGTAAAAGAAGGAGGAGAGAGAGAGAGAGAGAGAGAGAGAGAGAGAGAGAGAGAGAGAGAGAGAGAGAGAGAGAGAGAGAGAGAGAGAGAGAGAGAGAGAGATGGGTTTTTGTGAGGAAAAGATGAGGGAAATGGTTCAAATGGACAATTAAATATTAAGCCCATAAGACAAGTTTTAAGACGGTATGAGCTAGAACACCTACTCAAGTTACTATAAAGTTAAAACGAGATAAAGATTTTCCGGAACAATAAAATTAAATCATTAACAAATAATTTACACAATTAAATGAAATGTCAACTTTTAAATTAAAATGACTCAACATAAATTATTCGAATCATTTAAATAAAATTACGACAATCGTGAAATATAATTTATTTTCAAAATTAAATTTAAAATCTTTAAATTTACAAGTAGCGAAATATCGGGGGTGTTACATTCAATTCAAGGTTTGGTGTATTCGTATTCCTTTGGTTTGGAATACGGTATGTTTCTAAATAGTTTTTTTTTTTTGATGAAAGGTAAGTATAATATATTAAAAATCAAAGTCATATTACAAGGGGAATCTATAAAAGATACACAATTAATCTAAATAGTTTAATTTTCATTCATTTGAACTATTATAGTTTTACGAGTTATATTATTTTATTGTGACATCTCTGAAAAATTTCTTTTTTGAAATAAATATTAGGCAGGAGTCGCCAATAGCTTTTATAAAAAAACATATAAAAATTAATTTTAATAGAAACATCTATTTTGATCTCTGGTATGGGGCATGATCCATCACTCCGGTTTGAACCAAAGATTGCGGATTCAGGAGTAGAAGTACGGGCAGGGAAGGTACTAAGCACTCAAACCGCTCATCAAACTAACGAGCTTTACTATTTATTTGAAATATCATATTGCATGTATTTGACGAAAATTAACAATAGAAAAAGTTAAAACAAATTTTATATAAAAATGATACAAGTTATATACAAGATGATTAAAATAACCAAGTTAGTCAAAACAATAAAATAGAGAAATACAATAAAATAAATAAAACAAAGAGTAAAAAAAATGCTTTTGTTTCGGTATCCTCAGGGGCTCGGGCCTATTTGTATTTTGACAATTTGACTATGAACGAATTTCGAATTTCTCGTAAATTAATACTTTCTCTTAATTTGAGTACTTGTTTATCTTTCCATTTCAATGTTAATCAAGTGTCGGTTCCCCTTTTCTTTTTAGTATGTTTTTTTTTGTATGTGGTCCATAATATAAATACATATAATAGTTGGAGTTTAATGATCACCTTAAGGTTTTAGTTGATTGAATTGAGATGATTCATCTATCATGCTAATAAAGTCTAACTCACGAAGTGTAATTTCAACACATTGTTTGGGGGGCTTGTGCACTAACCACTCTTCAAACCCAATGAGCATTCGAATGAGGAGGCATAATAGAAATAAATATAATAGTTTGGTCTCAACCATCTAGCTTACCTTTTATGGACTTGTATGAAAATTGGAACAATATATAAAGGGTTTGATTAGCAGGCCGATCTTGAGTATTTTGAGGCCCTAGTCAAAATTACAAAATAAGGCCCTCACTCTTCAAAAATAATTGATGAAGAAATTTCCTATGTCATTGTCTAATAGTACAATTTAATTAACAAAACAACTAAAAAACTTTTGAAGAACACTATTTTTTTCCAATTTGAAAGATAGGTAAATGATTTTGGATTTGGAGAGAATTGAAGATAAGATACCTTATAATTCAAACCTTTTATCATAAAAAAAAACTGCAAAAACTCGAAATTCTTTCAAATTTAGATATAGCTCTAGCAGATGAGTCCGTTAAATGTATAATTTGCACAAATTATGCTATGATGAACCAAATTCGCGCAAAATCCAAAATCATTCATCTACTATACACATCAAATCCTAAAATAAAACGGTTCATCTTTATAATAAATTTCTTAATTAGTACTAATAAATGAGTTTTCTTTTTTACATAATGGAACGATTTTACGGTGTGAGACCATCTCACACAAGAATTACCGGGAGAATTGAACATAAGACCATCTATTAAATAGTTACATGCATAACCACTAGACTAGTTCTCATATTTTGATATTTACATGTAATAAATATTATTTGATAAAGACAAAAACTTCTATGTTGGGTTGTTCATAAATTAAATAGATTGACAAGGTATACACCATACTAGAACACAAGGCTTGTTAATTTGTTATACACGATTGATATTTTGTCATCTTCATTGTTTTTTCGAGAAATAAACATAAACAACCTTTAATTATAATATTATCAATTTGCATATTAGTCATTAAATTTAGCCTCGTCATCGGGTATCTGGTACTCGTAAGGCTGATAAACATTTTAAGGTATCTACATTTATCACTGTCTATGGGACCCTAGCTAATGTTAAAGTATTCGGTGGAATAAATTTAAAGAACGTGCAAAATAGTGGACGTCATATGTCTTATATGGGACAATAATTCTCTAACTTATGGTTAAACAAAGACCTAATTATTTCATCAAGTAATGCGGTGTTTTTAGAAAACGTGGAAGTGAGAATTATCATTTTTCCTTACAAGGTGATTGTTGTGGAATTATAATACACTTGTTGCATATTAGAAATTATAGTCTAGCTACATTATAATAATATCAATGCATATCATTGTTACTGGTTTTTTACCCATTAAATAAGCTTTTTCTCTCTTTAACTTTCCTCTCCCTTCTCTCTACAAAAAGAAGTAAAACTTCCCTTTCCTCCACCGCATCTTCCATCCATCATTTGTCCACTCTCATCATCTTCCCCTACCCTTTCGCCGGAGATGGGCTCTTCTCATGCATGGCCTATCTCCGGTGAAGCGACACATCATTTTCTCCAAAATGCCAAGATCCAACACTTTCTTCCTCCCTTCGCCCCTACTGTCTCTATAACGGGCTGCTCGGATGCCGAAGATGGGACTGTAGTAGCCTATCTCCGGTGACATGTCCCTCACTTTTAATCCTTAAATCTTTACCTCAGATTTTCTTTTTCTCAGATTTGATTTGTTTGACCCGTTTTTTTTAGGTTTACGCGATCGGGTCTCTTTTTTTTATTTCGCCTGTCTTTCGGGATGTCTCATTGTCAGTCTCTTTGCATGCAACATCGGTGAATTGGTGGTTGGTCTCGGTGATGGCATTCAAGTCTATCAAATGTCCGAGTTTGGGTCTTTTCTTATCACTGTCGTTCCTGTGACACCTTGCCCTGTCACCGTTGCTTGTTTTCCAATCCAGGGGTGATCCCCCCCCCCCTCCCAATTTTCCCCACCCCTGGTTTGTCTGTGGTTGTATCGATGAGCATGGCTCATTTCTTCTTCGTTGTTCTATGAGGTTGTGTTTAGGGTCCGATATGGTGATCCCCCCAATTTCCCCCACCTAATGGTCTTATTTCTTGTGTTGTCGTGTTGGTCTGGTTGCATGTAAGTGGTGGTCATGGGAGGTGTCTTCGGGTAACGGTTTTTGTGGTGTTTTTGATCTGGCTATGGTGTTGTTGGGTCTCCTACTCCTTTTGTTGCATGCATGTTTTTTTTTGAAGCTTTGAGTCAATTCCGGTTCGAGTCTTTGGGTTTGTTCAGTTTTGGGTGCCCTGGTTCGTGTGGATGTTAATGGTTTTGGTACCTTTACTGGTCCTATTGTGGTCATCGAGTCTTTCTTTTCGGTTTAGAAAATCTAGGTAGTTTTGCTTTTTTTTGTTTGAGCGGTCTTTTGTGGTTTATGGTGGGGTCCACATACTTGAAGTTATGGATTAGTTGGAGGTTGATGGTTGTTGAGGTTTTATATGAGTCTTTGAGATGTGTTGGGTATGGTGAAGTCGGGGTTTGACAATATTCTTGAATGGTCGGATGCGGTGGTCTCAAGTCAATGTCTTCCATCACTCAATTCCTTTCTTGCTTTTATGATTTAATAATAATCTCCTTATATTGGAGTTTTTATTATATTCTCGGGGCACGTTCGAGGTTCCTTGCTTGTTAGGAGATTGGTTGGGATGCGCTATTTAGTCGCCCTTCTCAGTTTAATTGGTCCTCTGGGTCATTGGTCTCTGGACTATTTGGGTCAATCACCACGATGTAGGAGATTCGTCTCCGCTGAAGATAAGCTTGTTCGGCTCGTACTCCCCCTTTTCTTTCTACGCTCTTGTAGCGTAAGTGCACCTGGTTCGTCCCGTTGGCCTGCAGGATTTTTTAGTATTGCTGCTGAAGTCGACTACTTTACTCGTCTTCCAACTTCGCGTCATCATCCTGCTCTCGTTCTAATTTGCTTCGTTCTTTTCTTAGATATACTAAACTTGTATGTAATCTTTAATTATAGCTTTGTTGCACTAGGTTTGCTAGTCAGGCTTCTAGTGCAGCCTAGCCCAATAGTCTATTCTATAACTTTTGGGGTATTATAATCACCCTTTTTCCTTCTACCGAGAAAAATGCATATCATAGCTGTATCCTGCTAATTGTATGTGAGAATTATTAATTATGTCTTGGCATCAATTTATGTGTGAGAATTCCTATATTAAACCCGTAACTTTGTCGTAAAACAATTAAGTTTCAAAGGTGAAAGTGGTGATAATGACAATTATATAGGATTAATTAATAGATGTGAATACACTGATATTGAGGTTGAATAAGCTTGTATCTCCAACCACTTTTTTTTATTTTAGTTTTGGTTTATCTGCTTACATTAAATTAAGAAGAGGTATAAGACGCATAAACTGTATTTATTTGGTTTTGATTTTGCGATGTTTCTTTAATGAAATTGGTTATAATTCGAACACTAATATATGAGCCGTCAATTAAGATGTATACTTGACATTATACATGACATAATAAAATTGGCGGAAAGGTTGTTACATTCATATATATATGGCATTTCTATGTGTTACGAGAGATATGATATGGATTGTGTGGTTGTTTTAGGGGATGGACACCATGGTTTTTGTAAGTTAAATCATAAACACAATCGTATATCTAGACTGAGTTTGCAATTTGATTGAACGTTGAATAATTATAATATTTATTTGACTCTGAAAAACGGTGTCTTTCATAATGTAATATCATGCAAGCTATAAATGCATAGTTACATTGTTGAATATTTAATGGAGTATGAATATATTGTGAAGAATTTGGAGGATAATAAGCTAAATGACTAAGTGGTTGAATTCTTTTGTGGAAATATTCTGACTGCATTAATTGCCATGCATCATAATCTGAACCAACGGGCCATTTGGCAAATTGTCAAGAGTATGATGAATAATCTGATTATATAAGGCATTCACAAAGATTGTGAATTGTAAGTGGATATTGAGATCTCATACACAGTGTGATATTATGATAAGTATGTACATAAATTGTGAAGAGGATTTTGATATCCTCTTACCAATGGTCATGGTAAAGGTGTTGATGACAGACTGACAACATAAGGAATGAGTTTAAAGCCTGAAGTGAATCGTGACGGGGATCCCCAACTTAGGGTTAACTAAGTCATTAGGTCAACCGAAATCACGAGGATCTCATATTGTAATACTACTACAGTTCCTATTTATAATAAAACGTGATGTACTATTCTATTTTAGATCGTGTTATAACTGTCATGTGAGGAAGTTGAACTAAGTTTTTAATAAGTCCAGAATCTTTTTTAAAGGTGGTTTGTGACAGACGAACTTGATGGACTTAGCTATGTGAATGTGGGGGAAATACCCAACCCCCTATGAGGTCCTTAGCCTTTAGAACCTCTAGAGCGTTCACGAAAATCCAGGCATGTAGCGCACTTTTTTATGACATTTTGCAAGGACGAACGCAGATTTAAATGCAGGTTTGTGCGCAATTATCCGTCACAAGCATCGTGGAGTGTTTAACGCCAGGAGCTACTCAATATGGTTGTAGCGGTTAGTTGTATGCAGTGAGTGACCATTCAAATCCACGGGACAATGTTAGCTGAGCTATTCTCTTTACTTGTTTTGAATTATGTGGGGATTGTCTCTTTACTTGTTTTGAATTATGTGGGGATTGTTGGAAGTGTTGTTTCAAAAGAAATTTCTTATTTTTTCAGGTATGAGGAATAACAAGGGAATTTTGGTTTATAAGTGATTATTTGTGTAATACTATTAATATGTGTAGTAATGAAGGGGCCGGGCTCTGGAAGAGCACCCACGGTGCTAGCCAACAACTAAACTCATTTTTTCTAACGTTCCGCAAGTAATTATCATTTTTATTCTTTGTGGTATACCTTTGACTAGAAGGTCGTATAACCCTGGAAGGCCGTGTTTATAAAACGGGGCAAATTCAACTTTAAGACAGTGATCGTATCACGCCACTGAGTAATCCCATCTATGTCCAACAAGAATTTTTGTTCTTCGTTATCAATGATAGTCATCCTGCCTACCGAAAAACCACCTTTTATTGAAATCCTAATATGATAACATAAATATCCTACGGAGTAACGAAGAAAATAATACTAAAGGATAGGAGAAGGCGGTCTATTAGCCAGCCGGGGATGGGTATAATTAAGAGTTAAGACCGTCATCTCCGGTCGGTGGCTTAGACAGTAGGTCGTGACAGACGCAAACATTTTATAGAGGAGCGATATTTAGTCAGGTATGGTATAAGATGAATCATCCCAACCAAACACTTATATGTATTCTTATTATGGACAACCAAAGTGAATTAGGACGATATAAAGCAGATAAATGTGATGTGATGCCTTGCAGTTTTTTAAGCTTAAGTTGTTTTGTTTGTTGGTCTTGTACAGAGGATGATATGAGCATAGCCATACAAGTCAAAATTCCTATTCTCAAGGCCTTTCATAAGCACATATACGATTGTAACTGGCATTTTTACTGTGAGTGCATTCAATCTTATCCCTGCTCTCTTCAGCTCTGCAACGTCCAAACTATTTCCTTCACTTGCAACAATTACCTAACTTTACTATTGTTTATTACTGATTTCGGGGTGGGTCAGGCCATTTCAGGTTTGAGTATGTTTCGGGTTTCATTCAGGGTCTGTTTTAACGATTCTAATGTTTACTGAGATAGCCAGCTCCGACTCTAATATGCTTTTTTCATTGTTAAGGTGGTATGGAGCATGAAAAAGTTCTGATGGAAGAATTTCACCATGTCATAGCCGCATTCCTTGAGCTTGACAGGGGGTACTGTTCTTTACTAATTCATTTTATATTTAAGTTTACATTGTGATTGATTCCATACTATAGTGTGGCACTAGTGATTTTGAAGGTGCTACTCAATCCCCATTACTTTTTAGTTTTTTCCTCAAGGATTACTTTGAGCATCTAAACAGGTTTAGTATAGTCGAACTTGTTCATGATGTACTTCTACGAACCTGGTAACTACCTCTAGTTTGGTTTAAAAGAACTTCTTGGTTGCAAATTTGATGCGAATAAGGAGCATCGAATACATCTTATTGTCCGTAAGCGTAAAATGGCTATTTTGATTGTTCGAAACATAACCATCAAACGTATGTTCTCTTACATATGCGTGCTTATTATCCGTAGCTTTCAGGAGGTGATTGAAGATATCACTGAAAGGATGGGCACAGGAATGGTAAAATTTATCTACAAGGAGGTCTGTGATTAATGATTATTATGCATACTTGGGCCTTTGCATTGCATGTATGCTGAACATCACTTGTTACATAGGGGTTTTTAATAACAGACTATATGCCTGTAATTTTATTTTATATTTTGTTTCGTCCTAAGTCGAACAAAGTTGGTGCTATGTCTACCATTCAGATGACATTTTGTCCTTCAATTTTGTACTTGGCTAATCAAGATAACATTTGATTTTATTAATTGCGATTTTAAAATTAAATCATTCGTTGCACCAATTGCAGGTGGAGACAATCGAGGACTACAACGAATATTGCCACTATGTTGCAGGACTTGTTGGCCTAGGATTGTCAAAGCTTTTCTGTAACTATGGCTTGGAGGATATGGCTGCAGATACTCTTTCGAATTCAATGGGCTTGTTTCTTCAGGTTTCAAGTGAGTTACATGCACATTAGTACATGCATGACACAGTGCATGTTGTTAATGCCTAGCCCTATTGTGCAGAAAACAAACATTATTCGTGATTACCTTCAAGATATAAATGAAGTGCCTAGATCTCGGATGTTTTGGCCTCGGGAGATATGGAGAAAATATGTCAACAAACTCGAGGTTAATGTTTCTTTTTGGCTGCTACCATCTTGGTCTTGATTACCCTCATCTTCTTTATATAGTCTCTTTTTTATTGATCCAAAAAGGCATACAGAAACCTAAGATGAAGCTTTTCTTGAAAATTTAACTTGACTTGTGTTGGTTGGGAATTTCTAAGCAGCATCTCAAGTATGAAGAGAACTCAGAGAAAGCAGTTCAGTGTTTAAATGAGATGGTGACTAATGCTTTGTTGCATGCGGAAGATAGCCTTGCATACATGTCTGCTTTGCGGAGCCATGCTATATTCCGATTTTGTGCTATTTTACAAGTATGTACAGCGTCTTCTGTTCTCTGTAACTCTGTTATATGTAGATTGCTTGTCTATGTAGCAACTATGTTACTCGGGAAAATTTAGAGTATCTCGTGTATGGGTTCCTTTTTAGCCAAACCATGAGAATTTAGCGTAAGTTAGCTGAAGTCTAATGCTTGACACCGCGCCCATACGTATCTTGTCCTTCAACTCGATTAATGTCAATTATTCAATCTAACACAATGTAATTGTTTTAGATCATAGCCATCGGAACACTAGCTTTGTGCTATAACAACATTCAAGTTTTTCGAGGTGTCACGAAGTTAAGACGAGGTAAGATATAATATTGTTGTAGTTTTCCCTCTTGATGTACATGTATCAATATATGGCTTGGTTTTTTTCTAGGCCTCACTGCTATGGTAGTTGAGCAGACAAGTTCAAAGGGCGACGTCTATGGCGCCTTCTTCGATTTTGCCTCCATAATAAAATCAAAGGTAATGTCTTATAGATTGAAGCGGGCCTTACTTATGCTTCTCAGTTAATTCTGATTCACATCATATAAACTTTGCTTACATAGATTGAAAAGAGGGATCCAAATGCCACGGAAACACTTAGTAGGATCGAGGCTATCCAGAAAATTTGCGTCGACTCTGGAACTCTGAATAAAAGGTAGTTTACGTTTGCTCATATTGAACAGTCTTTCGTTAATCACTGTATTCACTGATAACGAATACATTTTACAGGAAATTATACGTCTCAAAACCTAAATCAGTGATGACAATAGCTGTGGTGAGAACTGAGAACTGAGAATCCTCAACTCTTGTTATATTTTGTTGATGAAGCTTATTTGCTGACCATGATAGATAATCTGTGCAGATTTTTGTGATTTTCATTATATTGCTGCTCATTCTATTCCGTCTATCGACATTGGTACAAATCTCACTTGTAATTTACTATGAAATATTGAAAATTGAGCTTCTAATCTACAATTTCTAACATTTTTGTGGACTCCATTCACAGAATCACAGGTCTCGATTTCTTTCGAGTATGTGAATCAGGTCATTGTGGGGGACGGTGTGCTCTCTGGAAGTGCAAATGTATAACCAAGCATCAACGACCTTCTTCATAGTTCATAGATTCGGACCTAGAACTTTATTATTATGCGCAAATTCTCATTGTAGACGGAACAGTTTTCGTCTACAATGTATCCTTGTAGACCGGGAAAATGTCGTTACTAATCACAAAATGTGATCATTTAGTTTTAACGATAAAATGTTACCGCATAGAAATTGTTCTGCTAACTTTTTATCAACAATGGTGAAATATTTGTTGTAAATGAGTCACATTTACCCCGCATTCAGCATAAGAAGACGAAAAGTGTAACCCGTTTTACTGGAGCTTTATTGATTATTTTGGTGTACTATTGTAATATCCCGTATTTTTCATAGTTCGTATTAAGGGGTCGTTTTATACTTTTGCCAAGACGAGGTTTAGTTATATGCTTTTCGATACGTTTTTCGCTAAATTGCTATAATAATAATATTAATTATATATATTCGTTAAGTTTAATATTTGTTATTTACATCGACATGTAGATAATTAATTTGTCAAATGATGAACTTGTCATATAAAGGTTATTTCCTATGTGGTCCGTGAGTCTCGAACTAGGGACCTTTGGCACACCGGTGTTGGGCCTCGAAATGAATGTACTATGAAATCAGCCCACACTTCGTCTTTTACACAAACACAATAGCCTCTCCTCCTGCCGTCATTTTGGTGACACCAATCCTTAACCTAATTCTAACCTAATCGACATTCTATCACCCCACCTTCTCTGCCGGCACTACAAGGTCTCTAGGGGCGGCTTACACGGCGGATTTAGGGCGGTCTAAGGTGGCTCGTTTGGGCCAGGAAAGAGGTATGGCCACCACGTTGTTTCTCCTATGTTCATGTAGCGTTTTTATTCGAGTAATTCAGTCAGGTAGATTTCATGTATGTTGTCTGGTTATTATACAATGGTGATCTATGCTGCATGGTGTCGTGTCTTGACCATAGTCGTAACCCCGTTGACCACCTAGGACCACCAGTCTTGGCCGTTTTTGTCGCCTATTCAGATCACGGAATCGTTATTTTCAAAACAGAGTCATGGGCGTGGTTGTTTGTGTACCAGTTCGAAGGATCTTTTGTTCATGATTGGTTATGGGTGTTAGAGTTTTTCGTAGGGAGTAGTCGAGGTGTTCGCGTGGTAGTCAACGCGGTGGTTCGTGGTGGCTCTTGGCCGTTTTGCGGAGGGTTTCGTGCTAGGTGTACATATTGTAAACAGGGTACTGTTTTGGGGATGCCGGGTTTAGGGCAGGTTGATGGTGGCGGTTGGGTTTGGCGGCGGACACTACTCTTCTCCCTGGAACCACCGCGGCTCAGAGGCGAGCCTGGTGGTGCCAGAGGCGAAGTCAGTGGTGGCGTGTGGTGTTTATAGTGGTGTTTGTGAGGGTGGTTAGCCATGGTAAGCTATCGAGGTTGCTGGGTTCGTTTTGCGTTTTTGGCGTGTTTAACTATGTCGGTCTTGTTTGTTTTCACTTGTCCTTTTTAGTTGTATTATTATTATTATTATTATTATTATTATTATTATTATTATTATTATCATTATTATTATTATTATCATTATTAGGTTGTTGTGTATGAGGTATTACTACTAGTAAATTATAGTTATTATTATTTAGTATGTGGTAATATTTATCCTTATTATTTTGTTATTATTTTAATATAGTGATGTTAGTTGTATCGTTTTTATCGTTATGAGTTATGACTGTTCGTTAGTTTGATTATCGAAGTAAGGAATATTATTATTAATATTATTATGTTATTAATAATTATCTTATTCAAATTAATAATAATCGGTTGTTAGGATACGGTAACTTATTATTAATGTTTTATGGCTAGTCAGTGTATTTGTTTATGTGCTAGTTGTGATATTGTATTGTGGCAATTATTTATATGTGGTTAAGTTTAATAATTGAGAACATGATCAATAATTTTGTAGTACTGCCATTTTGGGCAAGGTTTCTATTTCGGGAAAGTTTCTATTACAGGAAACTTTCCACTTTTAGAAAGTTACTATGTTTGGAACCCTTACTATTCTAGGACAAGGGTTAATAACTGTTATATAATATATGTTTAGGTGACGGTTTCCGCGTGGAGTATTCCTAGCAGCTGTTAGGTTGTCATTCTGCAATTTGAGGTAGGGGAAATATGTTATGATTCATGTTATGGCATGAAATGTGTAAGTGATGCTTAGTACGAGTTTGATATAATTGATTATTACTGTACTGTGGATTGTACTATTATTATTGATCACTGTGGAGATCGGGAGGTGTGAAATGGGTCTTGTAATAAGGGTCTTGTGATATGGGTCTTGTGATATGGGACTTGTGATATGGCCATGGGAGGTGTGGTGTGATGGGAGGTGTGGTGTGATGGAGGTGTGGAGTGGTGGAGGTGAAGTGGATGACTGGTGATATGGAGACGGAGTTGTGTTCTGATCTGTTCCTATTTATGTTTCTGTGATGTTTTTCCTACTCAACCTCGTGGTTGACCCTGTGTATTCGTGTGACACCTACGATGATCCGGAATGGGGAGTAGATTCTACAGGTCAGTGACAGATGGATTAGGAGCTTGGGCATGGAGAGAGACATGGCTTGGACCTACTTAGAGTTAGATGACACTTAGATATCTTCAGTTGTACTTTTATTTTTATCAAAGTTTGGACCTCGTAGTTGTTGTAATATCAAGTTTAATTTAATCAGTTTTTATATAAAGTTTTTATATAAAGTACTTTGGTTTGTATACTTTGCTATTCACTACCTCGGATATTCCGAGATGGTAACAGCTCTATTTATTTGAGAATGTCTTGCTAAAGGCTCTTAAATAAAAATCTTATATGATTGGGGTGTAATGGGCTAGGAAGGTGTAGGACTTTGGCTTAATTTCATGTTCGGGGTTAATTATGAAAACTTATGTTAGAAATTTTATTTTCGACCTGTTTCTCCCTTTGATTTCAGTTCAAATTTAACCATATCATCAGATTTTTCAGCCTTTATTGCAACTGTTGCATTGTTTTTGTTGTTGGGTCTCCGTCTTTTCAATGATTTCTTAACCGCAACGTTTACACGTTCTTCCTCCTCTTGGGGTGGATGATGTTCATCAAATGACTTTCTTCCTCCTCTTGGGATTGATGATGTTCATCAAGTGAAAGCGGACATAGTGTCATTTGAGTATCTCCCCCGATCATTAGAAGTCATTAGAATGCAGGGACACTAAATTAGTCACGGGTTTTCGAAAATTACCAATTGTTCAAAGTTGTCTTCTTTTTTGGCAGCGGAAAAAAAAAAGATTGCATATACATGGCCCTCCTAGTTAAATTGTGGGCCCTGTTATTTAGACTTTGAGGTAGAAAACTAAAACATAGACAATGAAAAAAGCGGGCCAATGCGTGAATATCCCCATTGATGCCACGAGTCTGATGATGTCCGATCTCAGTGTCTGGCTGTCTGCAATATGATGCACAAACTGAAAGCAGTTCGATAGAATACTCAAATGAAACTTTTTTCTCCTTATCGCCCATTCCATAACAAGTCGTATCCTAATCGTCTCCGCTTGTGCCGCCGATTCATCGACGAACTTGGCTCTTTCTTGAAACAAGATCTCCCCATACGATCCATACATCACCCAACCCGCCGAAGGCTCAATTCTCGAAATCCAAGCTGCGTCCACTTTTACACGCATTCAATCACTAGGCACTACGAAAAAAAATACGGAGTATTGACGGAAAAAATCCGTTAGAAAAGCCAAAATCCGTCAGGAAACTCCAAACTTGAAAAAATGAGGGGCCCTATAAGGAAAAGGGTGATCGAATCCTTGATTCTAGCCCTCATATCATCTTTGATATAAGTCCCACCATCGCACTGCCGAACCCCAACCCCGTTTATCTTTTTATTATTCAACAGATGAGCCTCATAGGCCACAGCAACCGTCCCATTCACCAACTTGAAGACAACATCCGGAATAAAGGAATCGCCCCTGGAAATAGCATTATTGCGTTGGACGCAGATGTTCCATAATACCGCTAGAAACTGAATAATGCGGATATTATTCTCCTCGATCTTGTCCAAATATCATATCCAATTGATGATCAAATCACCCACACATATCCTTTCACTCCCTTCACTACAAATCCTGACATGACTATCGTAACCCGGTCAAAAGTAAACCTAAGTCAACTAACTATTAGCTAGCGGAAGTAGGGTAGAATCCCACGGGGAGGCAGAGTTTTAATCCAATATCAGTATATTGGTCACAAAGGGGGGTTTTGTGTTTGATTTAATTAACTACTCAAAACAAAGAAACAATAAAACAAGAACGAATATAAAATTGAGTTGAAACGATCATAAAGGAATATATCAGGAATCGGGTCACCGCGGTAGTTCATGCAATACGAAAATATTAGGTCAGTCAAATCTTTGATAATGTGGGTAGCGATTATCTCCTCTCGGTCTCAAATTACCCTAGACTCCCCTAAATAACTTTCACCCTATTAGGTTATATCGATTGTTATAAGCACGCCTACTCTACCAATCTCTCAATCCAGGTAGGGTTTTACTAATTAAACCGGTCTCATGCGTGCACTCAATTGACAAGTTTTATGATTAAATTGCTTATAAACAAATCTCGTCGCAGAAAAGACTAAACATGTGAATTCTATAACATTACTACCGCGATTTTACCTCTTCCTAACATACTAAAGAAATTAGCTACACATGGTTTTGGGATCTACACTAACCGTTGAGATATAAACTAATAACGACATAATGATAATGGAAATTAACTAACAATAAAAATGAGAACGAACTAGAAATTAAATAAGAATTAAAGGAGAAGGAAAGTTACGCTAATATTGAATGACGGCGGAAAGTGATGAACAAAAGTTGAGCAAAATAGATCCGAAACGAATTACAGTGAATGAAAACTAAAGGAAAAATGTTTGTAATGCAAAATAAAACCTAAAACTGATTATTGATGCTAAGTGTGTGATTAATGCCTTGACCTAATCTCCTTATATAGGGAAATCAGTTCAAGTCATCAATCTAACCTAAAAACAAATGCTGCTCCTGCGGATCATAAGTGGACTGCTCGATCGAGCTTCCACTCCACTCGATCGAGCTATTGTGCCTGCCAAAATCCTCGATTGAAGACTTCAGTCCTTCGATCCCACTGCCTTCAGATATGCTCCTTTCGATCGAGAGTGAGACCACTCGACCGAGTCTTCTCTCTAACCATCCCTTCGATCAATCTATTCTAGCAATTCGATCGAAGACTTCTCAGCTGTAACTTGCTCGATGTTGTGCATGTTGTTCCTGTTCTCGGTTTTTCCTTAAAACTAAGCCTTTTGCTTTGACATTGACACTTCCAAGTTCGTAAGCTCCTTGCTCAAGTTCTATCTTCTAAAAATAGCTCACTTGTGACAGATTGGCGTGGTTTTTGCGACTTTTGCGTACCTTCATATAAAATAACTAGAAAGACACAAATAAGCAAATTCGGGGCAAAACAATGCAGAAAAATACATGAATGCCTAGAAATGCGTACCATAATATGCTCAAAAGTGTATACAAAATGCACGCATAAAAATTCCCTAAACCAAACTCTTTTCTTGTCCTCAAGCAAAATAATGCAACTAAAAGAATTATATGCAACTAAATAACGACCTAATGGAATAGAGTTGTCTCAGAACCAACTATAGATTATTCATTAACCATTTAAATGCAGAAAAACAGCCACCAAGAAGTGCAAAACCAAAAGCAACGAATTCGTACATGCAATGAAAAACAACTTGGACAATTGACCTTAAAAGACTTGTATGCTTGGACTCTCTCGGGTCGCTCTTTTCTCATCAAAACAAGGGTAAGATTTTATGTGCAAGAGAGAAAATAATAATTGTAGACACTCTCCTAGCTGCGACCAACAAATCATGCATTGCAACTAGTATGACAAAGGATTCTAATTAGCGTACACACGCATTTCAACCTTTTAAGGAATATCACATGCCGAATACTTGCAAGTTATGCTTATGTGAGGTGAAATGGGTAAGAAGGGGAAAAAACAGTATGGAAAAGAGGAGGTAACGTATCGAGCTAGATACCCAACCTCAATCAAGAGTGAAACCGTCTATCTTACTCACAAAAAAACACGATGCCATGCATTGGCATAAAACTCATTACAACCATGAAACTCGAATTGGGGCCAAAGATTATTAACTTATTGAACTTTTATTCTACTTTCCAAAAGATGCGAGATAAACACGAGAATGCAATTTTCTTTCCTTCTTTTTCTTTTCTTTTCTTTCTTTTTCAATTGCTAAGTTCATGTATTCCGACCAATTCCGAGTTTCGAGTTCCAACTTTCTCAATTACCAACTCCAAAATGAATATCGAACCAAAACTGATGAGATGAACGCATACCACAAAACAACACTAAGATAGCTCGACACAAGGTGGGCTATGATTTGGGAGTAGTTTATAGGTCAACTGATAGTTTTTGGCTAAATGTGGAATTACATGGGTAAAATGAGAAACGGGATATGCAAGTATTCTCCAAACATGTGATACCAACCACAAACCATGCGTGTAGGCAAAAAGCAATCAAAAGTCATACATGTGAAATGCGATGAAATGAAGTGAGTACTACTCTCAATCCTAGATAAATCGGTCATGAATGTCACTAGTTATAGGCTCTAAAACTCAGAATTTTTAAGTAGTTTGTCAATTTACAGGTCAAGTCAAGTCTAAAAGTCCAAGTAAAGTTTTTCAAAACAGAATTCGGGACATGCTAAATCGTTTTTTACTTGAAGGTGATGAAAACTACAATAAACAATCAACACAAATAACCTATAGGGCAATATCATCATCGTAAAACTCCATTCCGACTCGACTACATGCATAAATAAACGTGCATTTTTTATATTTTTGGATGTTTTTTTTTGAAAAATTCCATAAAAAAAAGATAAAAAAAAATGAAAAGAAAAACTAAAAGAGCATAAAGTAAACGTCAATGCATGCAGAAATGAAAGATGCAAACGTAAAATGATGCAATACTCCTCCCCAAACCAAAATAGACAATGTCCTCATTAGCTACAACATACAAAGAGGAAAGGGGGTACACAGCCTAATACATGCTAGTACGGGATATGTACAAAACTAATAAAACAAAAGTAAAAAGATGGAAAATGGAACAAGGGAACTCACAACCTCCCCAAACCAGCCTCTAAACATCACTCTCCTCCGCATCATCCTCCTCCTTTGCTGCTCGGGTATTGGCTCTCCTAACAATCGCCTCCGCGCGTAGCCTCACCTCTCTCTGTACCGGTGTCTCCACAGGTCCCTCGGATGAGGACTATGGGTACCCGTCATCTGGGTATCGGTAGAAAGAAGGGTGCGGGCCTCTAGGAGGGCGAAAGGTACCTGTGCGAATCCTCTCATCGTATTCTCGGAAGCTGGTGAGTGCATAGTCGCGGTGGAAGATCGACAGCGCCCTGAGAATCTTAAAAAGCAGAGGATCATGGTACCCTCGGTCTTCGACCGGAAGTACCTCAAAAACAGGTGGAAGAATAAAATGGGCCGGAAGGGCCGACGAAGATGAGGCAGGGGTGGGGGTACGTGTAGATGTAGGGATGGATGTGGTGGTGGTGCGCTGAGATGACTGGGCGGGTCCAGAACCTGAAGGTCCTTCAACCTCCCTCTCAGGTGAAGACCGCTTCCTCTTTGAAGAGGAAGATGAGAAGTGTAGATGGTAAGGTCTGAGAGTGCAGGTAAGGTCTCACAAGGTAAGACCACTGAGCGAGCCCCATCAATCCTCCATGTCCTATGGTCTGCGTGGGCAAACCAGGTTAGTTGGACCATGGCTCCCACTGAAAGGTAAATATCAGAGGAAACATGCTCCTCGCCACGAGGTAAAGCATAAAAAATGTAACGATAAATCCTGGTGACAAGGACGCCATCAACGAGAGCACCAGTAACACGGCGACCTATGTTGCTAAAGTGAGAGACTACTAGGTAGGCAATGTTAAGGACGAAGGGGGTACCACTATCAATGTTAAGGTACCCCACAACGATGGCCAACTCAATGTTCCGAATGTTGTCGGGAAAGATGGTCTCTCCAAGCAAGTGAAGGAAGATACGAACAACGGGCGAATGTACAAGGGCAACCATATGATGAGCATAAGGTACATGTGAAAGGGTTGCCCAAAGCTGACAAACTAAGTTCCTAGGTGGCCTAAGTGAACCAGTGTTAGCCAAACCCAAGGCCTCCCAAAACCTAGCTAAGTCCAGGCGCACCACTCGTTCCTAAGTCGGAAACGTATGCAAGGTGTGTCGGGGTTGGCAACATAAGTGTCAGGGCAAAAGGAGTAGGAGCTGAAAAACTACAAGGTCGGGACTCGATAAGTGTACTCGGACATGGTAGCTAAGCCAAACATCTCGGTCGCAGTCATTAGGTCAAAAACGGGTCGGGTCAAACCTAGCTAGTCTAAGTCGGGTCTGTATAAAAACCGGCTACAATGTATAGGGCAATCCAACAAAAACTTCATCCGCTCACGCTGATGAAGGGAATCGAAATGTACCTTTAGGATGCCCGGTAATGACTCTACTGGTGGCGCAGCTGGCTTACACGGTAATGCGCGTGGTCGCTTGCCCAGTACCGATTTCCTGCCCTTCCGGCTCAGGATCATGACTTCCCCTTGTCAGTTGAGGAAGATGGGGCAGCAGTGGTGGTGGTGGTGTGGGAAATATCGGTATACCAGCCTAATGAAATTTTTGGATTATAACGAAATTTTAATTTATGAATTATGGTCATAAACAAAGAACATCATACATAAGGTAAAGAGATTAGAATCAACCTTTGCTCCAAGCAATTTGGCCTAAGAACAAATATCGAGATTGATATTCTCCTAATCGTTGCACCCAAGATGCTTCATTATATGCCTTTCTTGTGCTAGAATTGGGAAAAATTACTAAGTAATTTTAATATATGATGAATGAGCAACGTGTGAGAGCAGGAGGCGTGAGGTAGAGAGTCCAGCCGTGTAGTATGTTGTTTTAAGCATGTGAATTCATTAAGTAGTCATGAGAATAGGGAGTCCACTTATAGGAAAGAATTGCCCCCATTCTATACTACTAACCACCTTATTAGAGATCCGATAGGATTTGTCAAAATCAGCATTTGACTCCACCTATACTACCTTAACTCCAACCGTGTACACCAAACCAACCGTGTAGGTTGTTAATCCGTTATGCTCTTTTAACTCCTCTTTGTATATAATGTTTATTTGTATAATTTGTTAGTTAAATATAATAGTTTATATTTAATTATATTATTTAATCGTATTAAATAATTACATTATATATACATCAATTAGATATAACATTTTATATCCAATTACGAATTAACATTTAATTCGTCTCAGCTAATATTATTTAATCATTATTAAATAATCGTATCATCATTAAACTGACTAACCTTTTAGTCTTATAAGGCATCAATATGATTATATTATTCATGTAATCATATCTCTTAAAACACATCCTTTAGGTGTGACTTTTATGAACCAATTGATTTCCGCAATCTGTATGACAATAACGTCAAACTTCTAGCAAGCCAACCGTTATCGATAAACGTTAATCAACTGATAATAATACTAAGTATACCCTTTGAACCTTTAAGAGATTTAGGCACGTTTTCACACTAACTGCGGAGGACACTAGCTCCAACAATCTCTCACTTGTCCTTACAAGTGTATGTGCGATAACCGATTCTCATATCCATAAATTTCTCCCATTCAATGTAAAATAATTTGCAAATCCTTATTCACGAAGGTCGTATTTTTCAAGTGATCAGTAATCAAGAGTGGTTTTCCCGACTAGAGAGTAGCTTAACTGATAAACGAATCATTATTCGAGCATGGCTCGTTGAACCCACCATCAATCGACATCACAATATAATTGCCAGAGTTATCAGGTCATGTAGGCGATTACGGACCAAAAGAAATATAATTAATTCAGTTCACTTGGTGGTGTTCAATGTTGTCGTACAATCCACATGAAAAAAAAAATATGAAACAAAAACGATGATATTATAAATAGTATATGAAAATAGCGTGCCATTCATGCTTATCATATTTTAATGGTTTAGTGAGAGGGTCCGTGATGTTGTCATCCGAAACAATCTTGTCTATCACTATCTCTTTTTGCTCCACGTAATCTTGGATCATGTGAGCCTTCCGAAGTACATGTCTAGATTTGTTGCTACACTTAAGCTCCTTAGCCTGGAAGATGGCACCTCTATTATCACAATAGATGGTGATTGGGTCATTCAAACTAAGAACTACGATTAGTCCTTGTAAGAACTGACGCATCCATATAGTTTCATTTGCAGCTTCCGAAGCGGCATAGTACTCGGACTCAGTTGTAGAATCTGCTATAACACATTGTTTGGAACTTTTCCAACTGACCGCAGCGCCATTAGGAGTAAAGACAAATCCAGGCTGAGATTTCGAGTCATCTCGATTCGTTTGGAAGCTAGCATCTGCGTAACCGATTGCGCATAGCTTAGTATCTCCTCTATAAGTCAATACCAAAACCTTAGTCTTTCGTAAGTAATTAATGATGTTTTTAACAGCCATCCAGTGTGTTTCACCTGGATTGTCTTGGTACTGACTCGTCATACTCAATGCATATGTCACGTCTGGACTTGTGCATATCATGGCATACATGATCGCTCCTACAGTTGATGCATAAGGAATGAGACTCATGCGCTCGACCTCTTCCGGTGTCTTGGGTGCCTCAGTCTTACTCAAATGCATCCCAAAAGTCATTGGAAAGTACCCCTTCTTGGAGTTGGTCATGCTGAACCTTTCAATAATCTTATCGATATAAGACTCATGACTCAGTGATAACATCCGTCGTGATCTATCTCTATAGATACGGATCCCCAAAATGCATTGTGCCTCACCCAGATCTCTCATCTGGAAACAGTTCTTTAACCATACTTTTACCAAAGATAAGAGAGGAATGTCATTCCCAATCAAGAGTATGTCATCGACATACAATACCAAGAAAACAATCTTACTCCCACTCGACTTGATATACAAGCATGGTTCCTCAACCGATCGAGTGAAACCATTCTCTTTTATCACCTGGTCGAAACGATGATTCCAACTCCGAGAAGCTTGCTTAAGTCCATAAATGGAACGCTTAAGCTTGTACACTTTCTCAAAATTTTTAGGATCAATGAAACCTTCGGGCTGTACCATGTACAAGTCCTCCTCTAAATAACCGTTTAAGAAGGCGGTTTTCATATCCATTTTCCAAATTTCATAGTCATGAAAAGCGGCAATCGTTAAGATTATCCGAATGGAACGCAGCATAACTACTGGTGCAAAAATTTCATCATAATGCAGTCGTGCCTTATAGGTGTCTGGTTGTCCTTCTATAGAATGCTTTATCTTATAAAGTTATTTGCACTGAAGAGGTATTACCTTATCCGTCAAATTAACCAGATCCCACACGTCATTCCCATACATGGAGTCCATCTCGGATTGCATGGCTTTAAGCCATAGCTTAGAGTCGGAACAGGTCATGGCACATTTATAGGTAGCAGGTTTGTTACTCTCTAGGAGCAAAACGTCATCTCCATCATTTTTCTCGACCATAGCAATGTATTTGTCTGGAGGAATGAAGACTCTACCCGACCTCCTAGGTTCCTCAGGAATATTAACCGTATCAGAAGTTGAAGGAACATTTTCCTCCATCGATTGCTTGGTTGTTGGTTCTTGAATCTCCGACATATCTAAGGTTCTATTACTTGACTTGTTCTCGAAAAACTCTTTCTCTAAGAACTTCGCACTAGCCGCAACAAAAACTCGATGTTCGGTAGGCGAATAGAAGTAATGACCAAACATTCCTTTTGGATAACCAATAAAGTATGTCTTGACCGATCGCGGGCCGAGCTTATCCTCGTGTCTCCGCTTGACATAAGCCTCGCAACCCTAAACCCGAATAAGGGACAAGTTAAGGACCGTTCCCTTCCATATCTCATTTGGAGTCTTGTTTACAGCTTTAGTCGGACTTCGGTTAAGTATAAGAGCATGCGAGCAGCTAACAAAAGAGAAGAACCCCATAATGGTTCAGGTACTACCGTATGACTCATCATGTATCGAACCATATAAATTAATGTTCGATTTCTCCGTTCGTACACATTATTTAATTGAGGTGTTCCAGGTGGAGTTAACTGTAATACTATACCACAGTTTTTTAAGGTGTTGATCAAACTCATTTGAAAGATATTCGCCACCACGATCTGATCGAAGTGCTTTAATCTTTCTATCCAGTTGGTTCTCAACCTTATTCTGGAATTCCTTGAACTTTTCAAAGGACTCACTTTTATGCTTCATTAAGTAGACATATCCGTATTTACTCAAATCATCCGTGAAAGTGATAAAATATCTATAGCCGTCTCTTGCGTTGATTGACATAGGTCCACATACATCTGTATGTATGAGTCCTAATAGGTTATTAGCACGCATTCCAACACCTTTGAAGGAAATTCGAGTCATTTTGCCGATAAGACATGATTCACACGTGCCAAATGATTTGTAATCAAATGGGGAGATACTCTCATTCTCAATGAGCTTCTTTACACGTTTTTCATTTATGTGTCCCACACGGCAGTGACCTACATAACTTTGATCTTTGTCACCAACATTTACTTTCTTATTATTCACATGTAATACGTATGTGGTTTGATCTAAGATATAAATTCCATTCATGGAAACTGCTTTGCCATAAATCATTACATTCAAAGAGAGAATACAGCTATTGTCTTTTATTGAGAATGAAAAATTGTCTTTATCGAGTACGGAAACAGAAATAATATTCTTAGATAAACTGGGTACATAGTAACAGTTATATAAATACAACTTAAATCCACTCGGTAGTTGGATTACATATGCTCTCATTGAGACTGCAGCAACTTTTGCTCCATTCCCGACTCGTAGGTCCACATCACCCTTTGCGAGAGGTGTGATCTTTTTTAGGCCCTTCAAATGATTACACAGATGAGAACCACAACCAGTATCAAGTACCCAAGTTCCGAAACTTGCATGGTTAATCTCAATCATATGAATATAAGATGACATACCAACAGGAGTGACGCGGCCTGTTTTTATGTCCTCACAGTACACAGGACAGTTCCTCCTCCAATGCCCAGTCTTATGGCAATGGTAGTATTCAACTTTGGTGGCTTCCCTGCAGTTAGGTCGCCATGAGACTTGCCCTTACCTTTGCCCTTGTTGGAAATCATGAGAACATCTTAGCTTGCTTCATATTCCCACTCAATTTTAGATCCTTCTCCGTCTGTACGAGAAGTGAGTGTAGCTCATGAGGACTTTTCGTCATGTCATTCATGTAATAGTTTGCCCTGAATAGGGCAAAACCATCATGAAGTAAATGAAGCATACGGTCAATGACTATGCTCTCACTGATTTTGCAATCAAGTGCCTCCAGTTTCTCGACATTCTCAATCATATCAAGAATGTGTGGGATAATAACCGGTTTGCCCTTCTGGAGTTTCGCATCAAATAAACAACAGGTATGCTCATAAGTAACTATTCTTGGTGCTTTTGAGAATTCGTTAGTGAGTGTGGTGAAAATCTTATTTGTACCTTGGGCAATTAAGCGCCTTTGCAAATTGGTTTCCATTGCAAAGATAAGTACGTTCTTTATCACACCCGCTTCCATAACGAAGTCACTCTAAGCAAGTGACTCGTTAGCCCTCGCATTGGGGCCTGGGTTTGGCGGCATTGGCTCATTCAAGTACTTGAGCTTACCGTTAGTGATGGCAGCATTCCTTAATGCCGCCTCCCAGTCCACAAAGTTGGACCCGTCATTCTTCAGTCGCGTGGACTGATTCATGTGGTCAATAAAAGACTTAAGCCAGGCTTCGCGCCCTAGTGTGGCACTTGGCATGGGGACATCAGTATGGCCAGCCATTTGTTATAAGCAGTTTTACTATTAAACGAATTCTACACTGCGAAAAAGAAGAAAGAAAAATATATACAATTGACCTCCCTCAAGAATTATATAAATGATCCCAAGACTCAATTCTCTGTAAATTGTAAGCCAACCTCTTGGCTAATTTTACTTTTAAAATTCTTTGTCGATAAATTTCTGTAAATTCTATCTTTAGTCCATCATAATCACAAGAAACTCTTCGGATTATAATGTTGAGGTAAAATAAGTCAACACATACTACTTACCCAACGTAGAAGGGGTCATATGGAGAGTAAGGTCATATATGCCTACCGACGAAAAAGGGGCTCATAGTAGTTTGGCTTATAAAGACTAGTCTCAATGTTAGGTTTTAGAGAAAGATCCCATCAACTTTATTTTAATTCATTTTAAGTGAACGAATATCTAGCATGCGAGAATGAATAAATTAAGATGATGGCCTGAAATTTTCGTGTGACATCTGTATGTCCATGATAACTAACATACAAACTATATGAGTCAATTTTCATGCAATTATAATAGTAGGTGGTTTGGTTTAGGCGGAATATGATGCACTAACTATCATGTGAAGATATGAAATATGAACGGAAAAATACGAAAAACAAGATAAAGTCTTAGTGTGGCCTATCCTACCAAAAAGAACAAAAAATACAACTTTGGAATCCATCCAATTGGACCCGAGAAGCTTGTCTTGATGTTCCATCTTGGTCCATTTAGCGGGAGTGAGCAATCCGATCTCCGTATTTAGTATTCTCAAATTACATTTAATAAATTACAAAATATAAACCTATTTACATTCTAATTCAAAGGCTATTTAAAGAAAAACTAAAAGGAGATTCGAAATCTCATTATTACATCACCAATTATGTTTCCATCATTACGAAAACATAATCAACTAAGGCCACACTAAGTATTACAAATTACAACCGATTGTATAAATACGTAAATAAACCATTCAACATAATTATTCGACAAAATAAAATGCAACAATTATAAATTAAACATTCACGACATAATTCCGTAATTATGTAGAGTAATTTATCCAAACCACCTATTTTAAAATTGATTTAAATTATGTGACAATTCCTTAATTAATCACAATTATTCAAATCAAACATAATACAATCCATATTATCGTATAATATGAATTAATCCAACATTATTTTAAACCTATTTAAAATAATTGAGTATCAAAATATTCAACCTTTTCACAACAACAATTATACATTATCCTTATAATGCATAAAAGAAAACGAAACAAATAATTTTAAAAAAAACTTTTCGGCCGAATATAACTATACAAACAATTATACATTATCCTTATAGTGCAGGTAAGGTCTCACAAGGTAAGACCACTGAGCGAGCCCCAGCAATCCTCCATGTCTTATGGCCTGCGTGTGTGGGTAAATCAGGTCAGCTAGACCATGTCTCCCACAGAAAGGTAAATATCAGAGGAAAAAGACTCCTCGCCAGCAGGTAAAGCATCAAAAATGTAACGATAAATCCTAGTGACAATGATGCCACCAACGAGAGCGCCAATAACATGGCGACCTATGTTGCTACAGTGAGAGGCTACTAGGTAGGCAATGTTAAGGACGAAGGGGGTACCACTATCAATGTTAAGGTACCCCGCAATGATGGCCAACTCAATGTTCCGAATGTTGTCGGACAAAGATGGTCTCTCAAAGCAAGCGAAGGAAGATACGAAGGGCGAATGTACAACGGCAACCATACAATGAGCATAAGGTATATGTGAAAGGGATGCCCAAAGCTAAAGAACTAAGTTCCTAGGTGGCCAAAGTGAACCAGTGCTAGCCAAACCCAAGGCCTCCCCAAACCTAGCTAAGGTCCAGGAGTACCACTCGTTCCTAAGTCGGAAACGTATGCAAGGTGTGTCAGGGTTGGCAACATAAGTGTCATGGCAAAAGAAGTAGGAGCTGAAAAACTCCAAGGTCGGGACTCGATAAGTGTACTCGGACATGGTAGCTAAGCCAAACATCCCCGTCCCAGTCATTAGGTCAAAAGGGGGTCGGGTCAAACCTAGCTGGTCTAAGTCGGGTCTGTATAAAAACCGGCTACAACGTATAAGGCCATCTAACAAAAACTCCACCCGCTCACACTGATGGAGGGAATCGAAATGTACCTCTGGGATGTCCGGTAATGACTCTACTGGTAGCGCAGCTGGCTTATGCAGTAATGCGCGTGGTCGAGTGCCCAGTACCGATTTCCTGCCCTTCTGGCTCAAGATCATGACTTTCTCCTTCCCCTTGTCAGATGAAGAAGATGGGGCAGCAGTGGTGGTGGTGATGTGGGAAATATCGGTATACTTCCCCAATGAAATTTTTGGATTATAACGAAATTTTAATATATGAATTATGGTCATAAACAAAGAACATCATACATAAGGTAAAGAGATTAGAATCAACCTTTAGTCCTAGCAATTTGGCCTAAGAACAAATATCGAGATCGATATTCTCCTAATCGTTGCACCCAAGATGCTTCAAGATATGCCTTTCTTGTGCTAGAATCGGGAAAAATTACTAAGTAATTTTAATGTACGATGAATGAGCAATGTGTGAGAGGGAGAGGTGTGAGGTAGAGAGTCCAGCCGTGTAGTATGTTGTTTTAGGCGTGTGAATTCATTAAGTAGTCATGAGAATAGGGAGTCCTCTTATAAGAAAGAATTTCCCTCATTCTTTACTACTAACCACCTAGTTAGAGATCAGATAGGATTTGTCAAAATCAGTATTTGACTCCACCTATACTACCTCCAACTCAAACCGTGTACACCAAACCAACCGTGTAGGTTATTACTCCGTTATCCTCTTTAAACTCCTCTTTGTATATAATGTTTATCTGTATAATTTGCTAATTAAATATAGCAGTTTATATTTAATTATATTATTTAATCGTATTAACTAATTACATTATATATACATCAATTAGATATAACATTTTATATCCAATTACGAATTAACATTTATTTCGTCTCAGCTAATATTATTTAATCATTATTCAATAATCGTATCATCATTACATTAACTAACCTTTTAGTCGAATAAGGCATCAATATGATAATATTATTCATGTAATCATAACTCTCAAAACACATCCTTTAGGTGTGACTTTTAAGGACCAGTTGATTACCGCCATCTGTATGACAATAACGTCAAACTTCTAGCAAGCTAACCATTATCGATAAACGTTAATCAACTGATAATAATACTAAGTATAGCCTGTGAACCTTTAAGAGATTTAGACACGTTATCACACAAACTGTGGAAGACACTAGCTCCAACAGGTGATAGGAGCGGGAATCGAAATGGTTGTGGTGGTGGTTGTTGTTAGGGCAGCAGCAGGAATGGCAACAGGCGTGGCAACCACCAACACGGTGGTGGTTGCAAGCGCACGTGAGGAAGAAGAGGAAGGAGTCGCGGTGGCTGCCACCTTGCTCGTGGTGGCAGGGGCGGTTGTCGACTTTCCAGAGACGGTGGTGTTTGATTCCATACTACAAAAATCAAACAAAAAAACATAATCAACTAACAAATTCGAAAATCCAAAACCCCTAATTTCACAACCCTAATTCAAAAAATTAGAGAGAAAACGAGATTGCAAATGAAATTAAGGAGTAAGAACAACTTAGTTGTTGATGATTACGATAATTGGGACAAAAAAAACACAAAGAAAACCCTTAATTTCATAAAATTCGAATTGCCTCAAGAACTCTAACTTCGAAAATTGCAATTACTCGCAAATGGGGCACAATTTGATGGGGCTTTTGACGAATTAGTGAAATTAATTGAGTAAACAAAGTGTTTAAGTGATTATATTATTGTAAGAAGAAGCAAGGATTTAAGGAAATCGTAAAATAGGAAAGGATGAACAAAGGGATCGAGAGAAATGAAAAGGAATCGAAGGATTCTTCCGTTATATAGGCAAAATTTGCTCGATCGAGTAACTGGTCCTACTCGATCGAGCAAATAACTTCTTCAAATTCCTTCGATCGAGCAATTCACTAACTCGATCGAGTATTCCAAAAAATTTGGTGACCCTTCGAATTCATTTTCTTCAATCGAGCTGTAGTCCTTCGATCGAGTACTTTCGCTCCTGAAATCCCCTGCATCGAGTGAATCTGGACTGTATTTCACTCGATCGAGCTCTGTCTCGTCTTTGATCAGCTTCCTTTTTCTTCTTCGTATGCGTCCTCATTTGATCCTGCATTTGAAACAACAACACTATTTTTCCTCTATTTCGCTCCCAAATTGGGACAGAGGTGTAAGTTTGAGAGTATCTAATGCAACAATTTCAGAAGTAGGCATAGCATAGAAAGGTACGACTCTGATAGGGGATTTGGACATGTCGGTTTGCCTAAACGTAAGGTCTTCCCCACCAACTTTGAAGATTAGTGTCTTAGCTCCGACGTCCATTACTGCTTGCGCACTATGCAAAAACGGTCTCCCTAGAATGATAGGTGTATAAGAATCCTCTGGGATGTTCAAAACCACAAAGTCAACGGGTGTAAAGAACTTCCCTATTTGCACGGGGATTTCCTCTAATATGTCTAGTGGTCGTGACACGCTACGGTCAGCCATTTGGACAGTCATATTAGTACAGTGAAATTTCGTGAAACCCAGTTTTGTAGCTAACAAAAAAGGTAGCATGCTAACGCTAGCCCCTAAATAATATATTGCATTGTCTATTAGATGGGTACCTACATGACATGGTATTGAAAAACTACCCGGGTCAGCCAGTTTGGGTGGACACTTGTTTTGGAGGAATGCACAACATTCCCCCGATCAATGCTACAGTTTCCACAACGTCAATGGACCTCTTAAGCATTAAAATCTCACGCATAAACTTAAGGTACGAAGGTACCTTCATAAGCAATTCTACGAACGGAACGTGAACTTTCAACTCTCGTAAGATGTCCGCGAATCGGGCAAATTCCTTTTCCATTAGCCTCCTCGGGTATGGAACATTCCTGAGATCAATGTGATGATGCTTGTCGTTCTTCGTATTCAGCCTGCGCCTTTTCCTTCGAAAAATCTGATTTCTTAAATGAAACACTCGATCGAGTGTTTTTGGCCAATGAATCACTCGATCGAGTGATTCCCTCTTCTGCACTACCCGATCGAGTAAGTGGTACTACTCAATCGAGGACCTGTTCATCAACTTTACTCGATCGAGCAACTTGTGTCACTCGGTCGAGTCCTTCTTCTGAATTTCCCTTCGATCGAATAGAATGAGTTACTCGATCGAGTCATTCTTCTCGTACAACATCAGCGTCTTTGTAATTCGTACTCCTTTGTTCATAAATTTCATCCTTCGGCCCCTCATAGCTGCTTCCACTTCTCAAACTGACCATGCATGTTAATGGTCTCATTTCGTCTCTCGGTTTGGGACGGTAACTGTCCCGGCTGTCTCGTGGATTTCTTAGACGCCAACTGAGAAATTTGAGACTCGAGTAACTTTATGGACGCTTCCTTGGACTTCTCACTTTTCAGCATATGGATAGTCAATGATTCGATCATCGACTTGAGCTCACTAATCTCTGAATTTCCTCCGGATGATGATGCACCTCCTTGAGGTGGTTGGAATTGTTGAGTCTTTTGGTAACTTTGTTGAGCACGATGAGGGGGGACATAGTTTTGTTGGGGTGGTGGAGATGGTTTTAAAACATTTTGGTTAGTCCACCTCAACTTGGGATGAACGTTGTTTTGGTTGTAGAAGCCTCCTTCTTGCCAGAACTGTTGGAAAGAAAAGACTTGCTCCTTCTCTGCGAGATATTTAATAGTGGAATGTCCCGGTGTACCACACATTTCACACACCAAATAGTCACCCCTTTGCAAAAGGTGAACAATTTGTTGACCTTCCTCAGCTTGTCTATCCCACTGATCGAATCTGACAGCTAGTTTATCTAACTTGGCTTCCACATCATTAGTATTGATGTTAGCCATAGTTCTTGTTCCGCTCCTTGGGTTTCCGTATTCGGCGCAATGGTTAGCCATCTCCTTAATAATACCCCAACCCTTGTCATCATCGATTTCCTTTTGGAACCGACCTTTCGAGCTGCGTCTAGGATGGCTCAGTGGTCATCAAACAACCCATTGTAGAATTGATTGCTGATGAACCAAGGTTGGAAAACATGATGAGGACAAGCCCTCGCTATCTTCTTAAAATGAGTCCAAGCTTCGTAAAGATTTTTCGTTCCGTGTTGCTTGAAGTTCGTGATCTGATATTGGAGTGCATTAGTTTTCTGAGGTGGGTAATATTTCTTATAGAACGCTAGTGCCAAGGACTCCCAATTTGTTATACCCGCTGCCTCACGATCCAAGTCCCTAAACCAATCCCGTGCTCCCTCGGATAAGGAAAAAGGAAATAGGACTTCCTTAATCCTATGTTGCGTGCCGTCTGCGACGTAGGAATAGTGGAACATTAATCTGTGAAAATTTCCATGTGCTTCCGCGGATCTTCCCCTGCTACACCACGGTACATGTTCCGTTCGACCAAGTTAATGTAAGATGGTCGAATATCGAACGTGTTACCGTTCTCGTCCGCGACGAGCTTAAAACCTTTTAGAATAGAGTCGGCCTTGGGTTCGGAATGACTAGCAATGTTCGGCATCTTGATTGGTAAGTTGATGGGTTTTGCAGTGGAAATACAATCAGGAATAAGATTCTCAAAACTGTCGTCAGGAATACTCAAGACTTCTTCCTGACTGGCTCTCCTATTCTCTCTTCTGCGGCGCAAGAAAGTTCTCTCGGGTTCCGGATGAGCTTCCACTAATTCAAACCTGGAGGACCTAGGCATGCACAACACTAAAGAAAAAATGAGAACAGTCTTAAGGAACTAAAAATAACTTCTTAAGACAAAAGAAATAAACTAAACAACAATTAAAACCTATTGCCTCCCCGGCAACGGCGCCAAAATATGACACGGCCGTCGTAATCTGGTCAAAAGTAAACCTAAGTCAACTAACTATTAGCTAGCAGAAATAGGGTCGAATCCCACAGGGAGGCAGAGTTCTAATCAAAGGTCGGTCTATTGGTCACAAATGAGGGGGGTTTTGTGTTTGATTTAATTAATTCTACTTAAAACAAAGAAACAATAAAACAAGAACGATTATAAAATTGAGTTGAAACGATAATAAAGGAATATGTCAGGAATCGGGTCACCGCGGTAGTTCATGCAATACGAAAATACTAGGTCAGTCAAATCTTTAATATGGTGGGTAGCGATTATCTCCTCTCGGTCTCAAATCACCCTAGACTCCCCTAAATAACTTTCGCCCTATTAGGTTATATCGATTGTTCTAAGCAAGCCTAGTCTACCAATCTCTCAATCCAGGTAGGGTTTTACTAATTAAACCGGTCTCATGCGTGCATTCAACTGACAAGTTTTATGATTAAATTGCTTATAAACAAACCGCATCGCAGAAAGGACTAAACATTACTACTGTGATTTCCCTCATCCTAACATACTAAAGAAATTATAAACACATGGTTTTGGGATCTACACTAACCGTTGAGATATGAACTAATAACGACATAATGATAATGAAAATTAATTAACAATAAGAATGAGAACGAACTAGAAATTAAATAAGAATTAAAGGAGAAGGAAAGTTATGCTAATATTAAATGACGGCAGAAAGTGATGAGCAAAAGTTGAGCAAAATAGATCCGAAACGAATTACAGTGAATGAAAACTAAAGGGGAAATGTTTGTGATGCAAAATAAAACCTAAAACTGATTATTAATGCTAAGTGTGTGATTAGTGCCTTGACCTAATCTCCTTATATAGGGAAATCAGTTCAAGTCACTAATCTAACCTAAAAACAAATGTTGCTCCGCGGATCATAAGTGGACTGCTCGATCGAGCTTCCACTTCACTCGATTGAGTTGTTGTGCCTGCCAAAATCCTCGATCAAAGACTTCAGTCCTTCGATCCCACTGCCGTCAGATATGCTCTTTTCGATCGAGAGTAAGACCACTCGATCGAGTCTTCTCTCTAACCATCCCTTCGATCGAGCTCTTCTAGTAATTTGATCGAAGACTTCTCAGTTGTAACTTGCTCGATGTTGTCCCTACTATTCCTGTTCTCGATTATTCCTTAAAACTAAGCCTTTTTGCTTTGACATTTGCAGTTCCAAGTTCGTAAGCTCCCTGTTCAAGTTCCATCTTCTAAAAATTGTTCACTTGTGACAAATTGGCCTGGCGTGGTTTTTGCGAGTTTTGCGTACCTTCCTATAAAATAACAAGAAAGACACAAAGAAGCAAATTCGGGGCAAAACAATGCAGAAAACATACGTGAATGCCTAGAAATGTGTGCCATAAGATGCTCAAAAGTGTATATAAAATGCACGCATCAAATTCCCAGAAACGAACCACTCCAAATCCGAGCAGAAATCAGGCAATCTCTAAAAAGGTGGTTAAGTGTTTCTACCCTCGGCTGCTCACACTTGTAAAGGTGACAAAAAGGTTCATGGGTCAAACTTCATTTCAGAAACTCCTCACCGACCGGTAAGGAACTCATAATAATTTTCCAAACCAGGATCCTCCATGACTGCGGCCCGGGTAAATGCCACAGTCTTTTTTTTATAAAACCCTCTCCCAAGCCCCGAAACCCTTAAAGCCTCACTTTCCGTTCTACGACCTTCAAAAAATCTTTCAAAATTCATCCCATACCCGCTTTTGACCAAGAAAATTCCCGATTTATTACATTTCCAAAAGAGGACGTCCTCATTCTATGAGAAACATATCGGCGTGGCAAGGATTCTTTCTGCCCATTCCTCTAAAAAAATACTCCTAACCATCCCATCATCCCACACCCTGCTATCGACCATGAGATCCCCCGCACAAAAGTTACTCAGATGAGCATTATTGGATGACATAAGTCCATCTCTAGGCGAAGGTATCTCACCATCCACCCAGTTAGATGTCCACTCATTCAAACTTGAACGCTTTCCAAGTTTTCACCTTATATTCTCCCTTAGTAAATCAACCCAATATACCATGCTATATGTACCCCATGACTAATACCCTCTCTTTTGCACCACAAAATTCCTTTCCAACCTCTTATTTCTAACCGAAATACTCTTAGATATAGACCTTGCTGAAAAAGGAATCTTTCTTTGCCAACATCTTCCATGCATTCCTAGCCAACATTGCCCGAGTCAGGCATTCAATATTTCTAATACCCAATCCATCCATGCTTTTAGGCAAACTAAGGAAATTCCGACTACACCAATGTACACCTCCCGTCGATTTACATGCCACCCACCAAAAATGTGTCAGTAAAGTATTATCTTATTTGCCACACTTACCGGTAATTTAAATACCGACAGAAAGTAATTAAAGAGGTTTGATATGACACAAAATCAAAGTCAGTCTACCTACTGCCGACAGAAAAATCTCATTCCATGAAAAGATACGCCCAATCACATTATCAATAAGGCATCTAAAGAAACTTTTCTTGGAATCCGGAGCCTCAATAGCGATGCCAAGATATTTCCCGTTCCCCTTATTATTTTTTATATTCAGGGTTTTTAGGTATCGCCTAGCTTTTGCTAAGCTCGTTGCTGAACAACACCCCCGATTTGTTCTCATTTAAACATTGTCCCAAAACCCGACAATACTTACCCAGAATATCTTTAATCACACCACATATAGTTCATTTATCACTTAAGAAGAATACCGAGTCATCTGCATAGAAAATGTGCGACATAGGCTCAGTATTCCACTATTCCTACTTAACTTTATACCCATGAGACGTGCCTCCTGCTCAGCTCTTCCTACATTTCCAGAGAGAACTTCCATGCATAGAATAAACAGATGCGGTGATAAAGGATTCCCTTACCGCAGCCCACATTTGGGAGAAAATTTCTTACCGAGCTGTCATTGAACAACTCAAAAGAAACCGTCTTGACACAGCTCATGATGAGTTTAGTTAGTCTTTTCAGGAACCAAAAACCACACAAAGTCGCCTCAAGGAAGTTCCATCTTACCCGATCATACGCCTCACTCATGTCCGCCTTGAAACCATTCACTCCCCTCTTATGCGAATTAATCCTATGAATAGCCTCATGCGCCAGGAGAATATTGTCGCTAATATGCCTTCCGGACATAAATGCATTTTAGGAATCCCCAACCAAGTACCTCATAACCCTTGTTAACCTATTGGCTATGCACTTCGACATTGCAAAAGCTTATGGGTCGATAATCATTAACCGTTTCAAGATTCTCACACTTAAGGATAAGAGCAATGAAGGTCGGATTCATCTCTCTGAGGACTTTACCCGAATTAGAATAAATAGAACCGCTCTCATGACATCCTTCTTAATAAAGAACCAACCATTTAAAAAAAATGTCAGGTATTCCATCTGGGCCAGGTGCCTTGAGAACTCCCATATGAAAGACCACTTGTCTTACCTCCTTTGCCGAACAAAAAGTCACTCGTCATACGTCCAACGACCAACTCCCATCTGCACACCTGATGCCATAAATAAAATTCCTACTTACCCTACCCTTAACCCAATTTTTTTTAAAAACAAAAATTTTCTACACGTGTCACCTTCAATATTCCACCTCGCCCTCCAAAGTTTAGTCACGGGCCCACCGCTGTCGATAAAATCCGCACATCCTCATTCACGGTGAATACTCCTGAATTGTTGAGTTTTCAACCTTGTATTACGGTTAAGGATACCTCGTCGATTTGGTAGTCATCTAATTTTTCTTCATAGCACAGCAGAAGGCTGTCATTTTAAAGTTAATTGAAGTATGTAGATATTAATGTGTACGCATAAGAAGCGCAATCTTGAGCCTTAAAAGTTACAGCTTCGTTTACAAACTCAACCAACTTCTTCAGTTCTAGGCTTTCAGATTTGCTAAGCTATGCCCTTCCCACATGCCTCATGACTTGAGTCATGATACCACCTCAATTACAAAACTAAAGATATCTAACAAATTATCTCTTCTACTTTTCGAATTAGAAAATACTACTAATAACTGATAATAATAATAATAATAATAATAATAACAGAATACTTTCGTGCAATCAATCAACAGACACAGTAAATTTTATGGATTGAAAAGTCCCGAGCCTCAAGACCATGTTTACTCAAGTCATATATACAGTGTTGGTCCGGTGTAAGTTCTACTACAAAATTAGAGGGTAAGGGACCCAAAGCTTAAATATAAACTCTATCTAGGAATTTTATCGTTCAGGATATCAGTACAAGGAAAAGAACGGGAGAAGGGATTTTAAAGTACGAGAGCCATTCTTAGAAGGGAAAAGAAGCCTTTAAGTGCTCTTCTTTTTCTGGTCTTTGAGCTTGTTCACATCCTTTGTGAACATCCTCGGGGCGATTGCCATGGACATGAGCTCTTGGAACAGCAATTTACAGGCATATGGAATGTGTACCTGCAACAGTTTACAGTACATTAGTGATGCCCCAAAACATACAAAAAACTAATTGCCGAATAACTGGACCCGCAAAATGGGTAATCCAATTCGGATATTACTACAAGTTAGCTATCAGGCAAATTTAGGTAGTGATCAGTATGGTAGCTTCAGTAGACCAAACTCCAAACCCAACCAACCCCTAATTTAGGTAGTGATCAGTATGGTAGCTTCAGGGTCACGTCATTTTGGGAGTGGCTATTACGGTTTTCGTCTCTAATTGCTACGGAGTACTTTACTAAATTAGGGGTTGGTTGGGTTTGGAGTTTGGACTACTTCTAAATTTCGTTTTGGGAACTGGTCGTCGAGAGCGAGTCGGATTTAGAAATTAGTCACTTTGGATTAATTTGAGTTCTTCGTTAATATAGGTTCAGGACTTCAGGCGGCTTTTTGCTGTTCGTTTTTCCTTTGCAACAAGTCGGGTAAGTTTTGCCAGGATTTTACAATCCTGCAAAACTAAGGATTTTCGTTAAGAAGTTCAAAGGGAGTGTTGATGGAAGATGATGAAACCTGAACAATGTCGGTCTTATTCTTGCAACCTCTGCATTCAAAAGAATTCTTCTTCAGGTTAGCAATGGCGATCAACCCACAGCGCTCACAAACATGAACTCTATAAGCATCACTTTGGTCAAAGAGTCTCTCCTTGAGGAAGTGGGCAGCACCATGGGCAATCATGCAGTCTCGCTCCATCTCTCCAAATCGGAGACCACCATCTCGGGATCTACCTTCAGCAGGCTGCCTTGTCAGAATTTGCACTGGACCTCGACCACGAGAATGGATCTTGTCATCAACCATATGCTTCAACCTTTGGTAATATGTGGGGCCCAGGAATATCATTGCAGTTAGCTTCCTCCCAGTGTGACCATTGTACATCGTCTCAAAACCACGCATCTGATAACCACATTTCTGAAGGGCCTTGCTGATATTGTCCACCTATAAACAAGACCGGAGAGTTCAATTGACCACTACTGAGCCTTTAATTAAGGTGAATATTTTCAAACGATCTCAATACATACAAGCAAATTGTCACCTACGCGTTTTTTCATCTTCCTTTTTATGGTTTGCTAAGAGGCGCAAGGCCTATAAAATACAAGGGATGGGGAAGTTGAACCAGCAACCAATCATACTCAGGCCCTCAATCTCAAACACAATTAATTAACTCGTCTAACAAACTATTTCCATCTTTCCCGGGTATAAAATATTCTATCTAGCACCCAAAAGAAACTTATGCACCAGCTCTTCTCAGAAGAAATGATAGATTGAATAATTCGTATCAAAGAATAAAACAACACAATAAAAAATTGAATATATTTTCAAGCGAAAAGATGTCTCATCAGGACAAAACATTAAGAAAGAGGGGGGGGGGGGGGGTGTAAAAGGGAAGCACGGCATAAGCACATGCAACAAAAGAAGGTCGATCAGAAGAGAACTTACAGTGACATCGGTGAAAGGTGTAGCGTCTCCTTCCTTACCCACATGAGCAGCAACTTTACCCATAATACACTCAATAAGCTGACCGATTGTCATACGGGATGGAATAGCATGTGGATTCACAATTATATCAGGAGTGATGCCTTCCACGGTCCATGGCATGTCCTCCTGAGTATAAGTCATGCCAACTGTTCCCTTCTGACCATGTCTACTACTGAATTTGTCCCCAATCTGAGGGATACGAACCGACCTCACTCTTACTTTAACAAACCTCAAGCCATCGGCATTTGTAGTCAGTAAAACCTACGGGACACACAAGTTATTGAGAGCTGATCAGCTGCAGACAAAGGTAACAACTCGGTTGCCAAGGGAAAATACCAGTCAAGTCAAACCAATACCTGATCCACAATACCGCTTTCACTGTGACGCAAGCTAATACTATGATCTTTACGTGAATAACGCGCAGCGGGACCTTGAGCTTCTTCCGGGGAGAGGGGAGTAGTTTTCCCAATAATAACATCTTCACCAGAAACTCTAGTGCCCTGCCAAGTAACCAGGGATTAGAAGCAAAGTCGATTATCCTACTAACTAGGCGGAAATTTCTCCTCCAAAAAGAAGGGAATGATGCAGCAAGTAATATACTTACAGGGGGTGCCAATCCATCATCATCCAGTTTGTCGTAAGATCCATGTCGCATACCCTTCAGAAAATATGATATCAATACCACATCATTGCATAAATAGAAACATCGACTAAGGACTTCGTTTTGTATTTTTTAACACTTACCATGGTATTCGATCTGTCAGGACGTCCAAAGTCCTCCTTGATAAGTGTTCCCATTTTCTTCTCCTCATCCCTGTAAGACATATGAACTGTTGAGTGCCTAATATAGCAAGATAATTACAATAGAAGCAAGCAAATAATGATCAATATATTATTCACCTGTAAGAACGGAAAAACAGAGATCTAAAAAAACCCCGATCAATCGAGGACTGGTTCATGATGACTGAATCTTCTTGGTTGTAACCAGAATAGCAAGCAATGGCTACAATTGCATTCTAGATAGAAAAACGGGGGTAGAAAAAAAATTAGTTCAGAACAATCGAACAAAAGAGTCAGTTAACAGTTCTGCAAAGCCAATGTGTATTTACAATTCCTGCTGGAAGCTGCCTAAAGTGCAAGTGCTCCATGGCACGTGTTGTCACAAGAGGCTTCTGTGGATAGTACAGCACATATGCCAATGTATCCTAGGGGAAGACAAAATAGAAGGAAGTAAATTAGAGACCACAAATGGATCAGCTTACAGCAAAAGGACAACAGAACATAATGTGAATTGGTAGCAACAAAATTCAAATATAATATAGATTTATACCATTCTGAATTGGTAATTCGTGACATAAATTCCCATTGCTTGCTTCCCCATAGCTGACTGATACGTATTACGTGGAGACTGCAAAATACAAAAAAACTAGAAGATAAACAAAAGCAGTTTTTCACTGAAAAGAAGACATCAGCACATGAATATGCTTGCCTGATTATGATCAGGAAATGGAATAATAGAGGCACAAACACCCAATATCAAAGAGGGATGAATTTCGCAGTGAGTGTAAGTGCCCGAATATGACTCTTCCGGGTTGATCCTTGCAGACACAAGATCCTGAAAACAAATAAGAAAAGATCAAATAAGAAAAATATGTGTATGGCAGAACAAATTCCAAAGAGTAAATAAGAAAAATATCTGTGTATGGCAGGCAGGGTTCACTATTCATGATACATCTGCATCAATAAACAAATACTCCCTCCTACCCAAGATAAGTGTCCCGTTTGCCATTTTTCTTTATTCGTCAAAGTGTCCCGTTTGGTACTATTTGGACGGTTTTATTACGTTTTTACCCTTCCCTATTTACATTTATTACCCACTTACCAACCCCTAACCCTATAGAATATCTTCTCTCTCTAATCTAAATACCCTTACCCTACCCAAAATACACAAACCATAAATCCTCGACTCACTACCAAACGGGACACTTATCCCGGGTAGGAGGGAGTATATATATATATACACACAGGCGGTATATACATACATTAATGGTCATGGAAATCATAGTTGTCTCTTCTTCTTCAGTGTCAATATATTCTATGAAGCCCTTAGCAACAAGATCATGCCACCCACCATCTTCAGGTGTCTCCTGCAACGTAATAAATAGAAACGTCAGATACACAAATCAGCCTCACAGAAAACAGATATTTGAGATGTCAAAGGAATCAAAATTAAACGGCATACCCTTTGTTGCAAAGCTCGGATATCCTTCTTCTTAATAAGAAGTCTTTGCTTCTCAACAATGAATAGTGGACGACTGCAACGACCATAGTCAGTATATATGCGCAACTCCTTCAGCCGAATATCTCTGACGACACCAACTTCAGTGTTGACATCAACCTGTAAAATGGCGACGAACTAAGTATATATTGGAGAACAATAGAACTAACTACAGGAGCAAAGAAGCTCAAACAATTCAATGCAGAACATCAAGTATCAAATCAGACGCAAAGCAAACAAACCTAAAGAGAGAATGCCACTGAAAAAATATATGCCCATGGATTAATAAAATCCCACAACTCATGCATAAAACCTCTGGCCCAGAACTCAATCAGTATTTTCTGAACTCAATCTCAAAGCAACAAACTGTAAATAAATAAATGCAATGCACATAGTAAGTACAAAGCCACCAAACAAAATATACACGACAGTTATCTGAACAGCAGATGGCAGAACTATGCCATCTTAAATGAGTAGCGTACTCTTCTCCGTAACTCCCTCAATGTCAAAGCAACAAACTGTAGATAAATAAATGCAATGCAAACAATATGTACCAAGCCACCAAAATATACACGACAGTTATCTGAACAGCAGATTGCAGAACCATGGCATCTTAAGTAACGTACCCTTCTCCGTAACTCCCTCAATGTCTTGACAAGCAAATCAGGATCACGATGAATACCAACCCAGCCACCATTAACAAAAATTTTGGTAGCTTGGGGAATTACTGCAGGCGAAATTTCCTCGAAGTTTTCCGTGCTCCACTCCTCCAGAAACTCCAGAATAGGATATGCAGCAGACCCAACAGTTATGTACACCATTAACGCAAGATTCTTCACCAGTCCACAAGCTTGCCCTTCAGGTGTTTCAGCAGGACACATCATTCCCCATTGTGAATTATGCAACTGCCTAGGTTTAGCCAACTTTCCTTCACGCCCAATGGGTGAATTTAGCCTTCGTAAATGTGACAACGTGGAAGCATAAGTGAGACGATTCAGCACCTGAGAAACTCCAGCTCTTGTACCGGCAGCGTTAGCCGCCCCCCAATTTCCAGTGGCAAGTGAGTATTTGAGACCACTGGTAATTGTCTTAGCTTTTATGGCAAAGCTGAGATTCAGATCCTTTCCTTGGTCAACATTCTTCTGAACGTATGCTCTCACATCCCTGGTTAGCTTTCTGAACAACTGTCGGAACAACCCTCCAAGAAGGGGCCCAGCAAGATCAAGCCGTTTATTACCATAATGATCCCTATCATCCTCCTCCCTACGCCCTAGTGCACATAAAAGGAGTCGATGGATAATGTAACCAAAAAAATAAGCTTTCTTAGTCTCGCAGTATTCACCAACCCCGACGTGAGGGAGCATTTCCTTTTGCAGAATCTCCTTCGCATACTTAATTCTCTTCTCCCTTGAAACACCAACAGTTTGCCCTCTTTTTCCTATGTAATCAAGGGCCACTTGTTGGTTCTGTATAACAAAAGCCTCTTCCAATGAAGGCCGAAGTAACTCCATCATCTGAGTATCTGAAAAGTCGTAGCAAATATGCTCCAAAATATCTTTGTCTGCCACAAAGCCCAATGCTCGAAAAACGATTATTATAGGAATTTCTGATTTAATGTAAGGCAATGTAGCACGGATATACTGCCCTGAAGAACCCTATAATTCAACGACAGAAAGCTATATCAGTGGAAATTAAAAGCAAACAAATAAAGCAGACAATCAATGACTGAACAACTTGCTAAAATAGTCCAATTAACATATATTACCCCTTTAGCACCAGTACGAGAGAGCATCCTCACAAACATGCTACTAGGGGGCCTATTTTGAGTTTCCGCCATGGATCGAACTTCTGCCACATAGGCATACTTGTTTGGCTGCCTCTTTTGGAACACGTAAACATGATTTGTGCTCATCTTCTCTTGAGCAATAAGAACTTTTTCACTGCCATTAATGATAAAATATCCACCTTGATCATAGGGGCACTCGCCAAGTTCTGTAAGATCCTTCTCAGAGTTCTGATACAAGGTGCAGTAACTCGACCGAAGCATGATGGGTACCTGGTTAATGTAAGTAAAATGAATTTAGCTCACAAAAATCATATTCATAATCATTTTAAAGGAAAGCGCAAACTCAAAGCTAAGAATTAATGACAATATACCTTCCCAATGAAAACCTTGGGTAACTCCTGAGTTTCAGTGACCTCTTCACCATCATGTCCTTTCTTAATAACTCTTTTTATGACATCAACATACAAAGGAGCTGAGTATGTCAGATTCCTCAGTCTGGCTGCTTTGGGAAACAAAGTTGCTGTTTCACCATCTGATTCCGTCATCATCGGCTTACTTAGATATATCTGACCAAACTTTATCTTATATATTGTCTGCAAGAGGATCAAACCATTTTCAAAAATGGAGCATGCCACTGACATTACAAGGACCCTTTCATTGGTATTGGCAATAATTGAATGGCCAGATGTCAAGGGAAAAAACGTAGACAGCCAAGCTCTCAATATTGAAGAATTAATTCCGGCATCCTCTATGCAACATATACGAGCTTACACAGTTCACACCACATATCTTGCTCGGATTACGAGCAGTTATTAAGGCGTTAACATAGCTCAAAACAAAAGAAAGAAGGATGAAGTGGTCATGGTGGAAAGAGGAAGGGACTGAAGGAACTATAACTTCCATTTAGGGGTCGCTTGGAATGGGAATAATTATTGGGGAGTAATAGGGCTCGAATGAACTAGAAGATGGAGGAGGGTAGTAGACACTAGTGGGGAAAGGTTGAAATGAGGAAAATAAAGTAATCCTTGCCTCTTTATGGCGGGAATAGTTACCCGCCTCTCCCCAAAGTAATGCTTTACCCCCAATATGGGGATAATAGTTCCTCCCTCACCTCTTTCCCCCTCCACTGGAACCGCAAACTACCAACCTCCTCCAGTCCTCTTCTCATTTTTAGCCCAATACTCAAATACTCCCTCCCGAGTCAATAAATTACAATTGCTTTATTCACGATTATTAAGGTTAGGAGAGAGGAATGAGTTTATAATTATTAAGAAAACCAAAAACGACTTGAAATGAGGGGGAAATGATGGTCGTCACCCACATGGGTTGGTTTATTTACTAGAAAAAGTAAGTGTAAACTATTGACTAATACACCTTAAAAATGTAAGTGTAAACTATTGACCGGGACGAAGGGAGGAATGATTATTCTCATCCAGGCGACACCCCCTATAAATAATGTCTATGTATTACCACGGGGAGTTGGGTAAGGGTATCTATTAGCATCCTCACAGCTATCCCTTTGTTCCTCCTTCATGCCTCCTTAATTATTATTCCCAGTCCTTAAGTATCAGTGTCACAGAACTTTCCAACTAGATTTGGAAAAGTGACACATTTTCAGACAAAACCATGCTATTTGACGTAGGCTACTCTTTTTAAAACAACTTTCTCTGAGTAATTCTGCTAAAAGATTCATCAAGAAACACAGCTAACACTGATCTGCTATACCGATTCAGCATCTAAACATTTACAACAGAATTCCTACAAATTTTCCTCTCCAGGCTTAAATTTAAACAAAAGTGGAACATGCTCCATTTAATTAGCAACATCCAATTTTAAACTAATTCATCAGCTAAACGGTCAATAACTGTCAACTACATCCAAATCTCAACATCCATGAGTTCTCTGAAAGCCACTGGCAGTTGTAGCTCCCATAATCATTCGTCAACTTCAAGCAACAACAAATTTAGAACTGAAATTTGACTTCACTTGCCTCACATGTCAAACATTCTCAAATCTACATCCACATATAAAAGAGGACCAAATTGACAAACAATTAATTAAAATAGTTTCCTATCCTAAGTATACAAATAAATCTAAACTCGTAACTAAACAACTCCACCGCTCTCACATCCTCAAAGCAGTCCAAAAGTAACAACTCCATCTTGGTCAGTATGCCCCATTTTCATGTTTCTATGAACAACGGGACGTATTGATTTAAATGGAGTGAATAATTAGCTTCAACAGCTTCCTCTCCCAAGGGAAAACATCAGTCGTAAGCATATACAACCACCTCTGACACCATGGCGAAGAGAGGGGAGTAGCAGCAAACATTTTTTAGACCATACAATATTTACGAATCAGCTTCGTAAATTACTACTAACTCATAATTCGAATCCATCAAACCCCCTAATATCAAATCCAAACTCCACCACAACTCAAAACCTTCAATAAACCCCATTTTCATTTTTCTATGAAAGACCGGCTTATTGAGTTAAATTGAGTAAATAATTAGCTTCACTAGTTTCCTCTTCTAAGAGAAGAAATCAGTTATAAGTTTATCTACAAAAATTGACAACCATGGCAAAGCGAGGGCGACAGCTATGGATTTGTTAGCTCGTATTTACTATTCAATTCGTAAATTCCGCTATTACATTACTGACTCATTTATTCCAATCCATCCAACCCCCTGGATACCAAATCCAAGCTCCGTCACAGCTCAAAACCTTCAAATTCCACCATTACAAACTCAAAAAAATACTAAACAACCAGCATTTCAAATTCCATTTAATAATAATTCCAAAACCTGACAATATCAATAATCAAACAGTTTAAGAAAAACAACCTCAGCAAAATCAGACTGATGACCAGGATTATGCTGTGATTCGGGACGAATCTCAATATCAGCAGATTCATCAACAATTTCCTGCATCGTATTTTGAATAAACTCATCAAACGAATCGAGTTGTTGTCTAACAAGTCCTTTTTCTTCGAAAAAAGCACTAATGACAGCCCAAGCATCTTCCTGAGTGATCTCATCTTCATCTTCATCATCGTCTTCAACCATCATTACCTCTTGTTCGTCATCTTCGTCTTCTTGTTCATTGCCTCTCATCATCATCATGTTATCATTTTCGTAACCGTATTCTTCCCCGTTCAAGTTCATCTTGTAGAATTTAGCTAGGGTTTATGCGATTTGTTAGAAGATTTAATTCGTTTTGGCGGTTTGGATGTTTGATTTTGATTTCAAGTTCAATTTAGTGTGGGGAGTGTAAATTGGGGGAAAATTTGTTAGGGTGAAGAGCGGCGAGAGAGGAGGAAGAGGTGCAAACGGATTAAACAAGGGAGGGTAAGTGGATATATATAGAGAAGAAGGCTGAGGCGGTTTGGGACTTCCGTCGATGTGGGAAAAGGGGTAAGATGAGTAAACAAAAGGGATGAGTTCTTGGCAATGGCGTAAGCTTATGAGTCTTCGGACTCTCTTTAGAAAAGGATTGAGATGGCAGGTAGGTAATGGTAGCAATATTAAGTTTTGGTCTGATAATTGGGTTTTCTCGCACCCACTTACCAGCTTTACGAGTGATGATGATAGTAGCCGCGATCTTAATCTTTTGGTTAAAGATCTCATAACCTCTGACAAACAATAGGATGTTTGTAAATTAGCCAATTTGGTAAATAACGATATTGTGAATCAGATTACTAACATTCCACTGCCACATAATGATATTCCAGATACCCTCATATGGGGGTTGTCCGTGGATGGAAATTTCTCTACAAAAACAGCAACTTGGTTAGCGCAAGGTTTGTTCGATCACGCTCATGAAAAATGTAATTTTCAATGGGTTTGGAAATTGAATATTCCACCAAAATTGAAACTTTTTCTTTGGAAAACATGTGTTGACGGCCTTCCAACGAAAGATAGGCTTCTCAAAAGTCACATTAATGTCCCACCTCATTGCATTTTGTGTAACTATCATAGTGAAAATAAAGATCATTTCTTTTACGAATGTCCTTTGATTAGGTCCATTATCCAAGAAATGAACATTACTAGCTACAACATTTTTTTGTCAAATTATGATACCTTTGTGAGCCAAAGTTTTCTTATGAAGCTTAATTATCTAAAAGACTTAATTCCGCAAAATGATTTCGTTAAGATCATTTTTATTTGGTGGAATGCATGGTTTTATAGAAATGATATTATCTTTAATAATGTTAATTTCAACATAAACAAACTTATTACGTTATGTAATAATAGCATTAAGGCCTGGAACGAAACTAGACATAAAGATCTCAACAATCCTGAGAAAGTAAAGTCTGTTAGAAACAGTTCTAGTAAGAATGAAATCTGGTGGGAGAAACCTAGAAATGGTTTTCTAAAGCTAAATTTTGACGGATCGAGAATAGATGGCAATAAAGCTTCTTTAGGATATTGTATAAGAGATCATAATGGTGAAGTCGTGCTGTTAGGAGCAAAAAAGTGCGGATCTAATAGTATTATTGTCGCAGAAGCACTAGCCTTAAAAGAAGGTATTTTAGCAGCTAAACAATTAGGAATCTCTAAGTTAATTGTGGAGGGTGATAATTTATGTGTTATCAACTCCCTCCGTAGCACTTGGCAGATCCCGTGGGAAATCTCTAGTATTATCAAGGATGTGAAACTTGATCTTCATCTTTTCGATGAAGTGATAATTAAACATTGCTTCCGTGAAGCCAACAAGGTTGCTGACTTCATGGCTTCTGTTGGACATTCATGTCCAACTCTTTCGAGGTGGGTTGAAAGCCGGTGGCTTCAACTTACCTTACTCATTCGAAAGGATGAGATAGGTTGGTCCTACCCAAGAGGATCAACCTAGTTTTCTTACCTTATCAAAAAAAAAAAAAAATAAAAAAAAAAAATAAAAAAAAAAAAAAAGGGATGAGAAGCTCGTCAAATTCGAGTTGTTAGTTTTAAAACATTCGTCAAGGGATATATCCGTCTAAGTTAAGACGGGTTAAGTAGTTACCACTTGTATGAATAAGACAAAAATAAAAAAGTCTAAGATGAATACTTCCGTCCTCAATGAGAATTTTTGTTTGCTATTAACTTATCAAAATCAGTAGTTATCATGTGCGACGGTCTCATTTCATATTTTTTGCGAAATGTTACCATTTATTGGTAAAAAATAACCACTTCATGGTAAAAAGTAAAAACTAAACATTTTTTGATAAATAGTAACCACTTTTAAAAAATAGGTCATTATTTTAATCAAAAGCGCTAACTATTTATCTAAAAATAATTATTTTTAGGGTGGTCGCACGTACGACCGTCGTAGAATAGAATTTGTGTACGAAAATCCTACTCCGTTGTCCTAATTAATTGTTTCTCTCGTACTCATAGAGAATAAATAAGGTAAATAAATGCATACAACGAAGGGAGTATTGCTTGACAAAACGCTCTTAATTGAGTGTGATTGTGTACGTAGCCATTGATAATTCATTAACGATTTTAGGCGGGACAACGCCTTCCATCTTATAAAGAAATTTAATGTTTATATCTTATTAGTAATAGACTTGTTTAGACCCGCGCAATTCAAACTTTACTTTATAAATTATATATTCACATTTTTTATCATTTTATTTTGCTAACAGATTACAACAAGTCTCTATTGAACCACCATTATAAACAACTCATTATCTTTCATAACAAATAAGCGTCAACCACCGCACACCTTTAACTCTACATCCCTCAACCTTAGAACCACCTTCCTCTGACCCTTCACCTTCGAAATGGCGGAGGTTGTGCAAGTGGGGATCGGATGGTTTTCGACGAGGTGTAAAGAGTTTGCCGACAAGTTGGTGGATGTTGTCGGTGAGGTGAAGGGTGTTGTCGACAAAGTGGTGATCGTTGTCGAGATGGATTAGATTTTGCAAATGTTGATGGGGTTGTCGACAAGGTCATGGTGGATTGCACATGTTGTTTTGACGATGAGTGGTGGGTTTTTAGGATTATTATGCAATAGAAAATGAATAATAGATTGTTTAGGGATTATTCTGCAAGAAAGAAAGGAAATGCACAAATGTGACGAGAGGGAATAACAGTGGTAGTTGTGGAGGTCGTCGTCGTTGTTGTAATAGTAGTAGTAGTTGTTGTAGTTGTCGTATTCGTAGTCGTAGTGGTGGTGGTGATGGTCGTAGTGATGCGTGCATATTATATATATACTTTACGGTACCTTTTGGCATGCATTTTTATGCATTATGTCTGATTTTATATCACTTTATGCCCGAACACGCTACTTTGTGCTTTTCTTGCTATTTCGTAGGAACGAGCTGGAAAGTAGTGAAAATCGAGCTAGAACTGTCTCGAGTACGTACATTGAGAAGATGGATAGCTGGAACAGGATCTACGAGCATTAGGAAGCGTGAAACCACACCGAAGTCCAAGTGAAAGGCCATTTTGAAGACCAACACGATTTAGAAGTAAGGGAGTTTAGCGGACAAAACAAGAGCTTCAAATTACTAGTGCCCACTTTGAAGAGTCATAACTTGAGTTATACAAACGATAATCAAGTAATCCAAATTGGAGATGAAATCTTATCTTGTTAGCTTTCCAACGCCACCAAAAATGCTTGATTTGCACTAGTAACGAAGAAATGGCGGCCGTTTGAATTGAAGTTCAGTGCGCGAAGCAGGAATTACGCGCTGAGAAGTACTCGATCGAGTACTTTATCTGTTCAATTGAGATATATTCTTATCGATCGATAGATTTTGATACCCTTCTTATCGATCGAGAGCTTTTGATAACCTTTTTTATCGATCGAAGAGTTTTTTTGCTCGATCGAGGAGATTGAGGTTGATTTGGCTCGATCGAGCAAATTTTTTCGGATGGGCTTAATTACGTTAAGCTTAGCCTAGGTTATCGAGATAAGCTTAAACCCCACTATAAATAAGCTGATTAGGTCAGAATAACTGAGACTTGCCTCTTACTCAGACTTTTACAAACTCATTAATCATCAGACACTTTTTATCTCTCATTTTTAGATCAACATCTTTTGTACATTACTTCTTGCCTCGATTTCCATATCTCTCTTGTAATCATTCTTTTCCCTTTTGTTGGGTCTATGCCTTAAATCTGTTTGTTGGGTATCGGAATTCTGTATTGGGCTATGGTTTTTGTCTAGGCCTTATTAGATTAGGTCAAATCTGTATAGTATTAGGTTAAGAGTACTATATAAACTCTTAACCTCTACCCTAGCAGTCACATGATATTCTATATCATTCCGAGATCTGTAATCTGAAAACTCCTCACATTAATAAAACTCTCTCCCTTCTGCCCTGTGGACGTAGCTAACACAATTGTTTGTTTTAGTCTTTCTCTGTGCTTCTGTTATAACACCTTTAATTCTACTTTTGTGTTTATTTCCATTCTTGTCTTTCTGTTGTTATTTCTTTGTTCTCACAATCAGTTTATTTACATCTTTTATTATGTCTTACTTTGTACATATATCTACCGTTAGTTTAGATCCCTTAGCCATGTATAGTTAATTCTTCTATATGTTGGGATGAGGGAAGCTTTGGTAGTAAAGTTGTAGGACTAACATGTTTAATTAGTTAGTACTGCGATAAGGGTTGTTTGATAGCAATTGAACCGTAAAACTAGTCGATTCAGTGCACGCAGGAGACCAGTTTACTTAGTTAAACCTGACCTAAATCGAAAGATTGGAAGGGTGAACTTGCTTGAGAATGATAGACTAAACCTAATAGATCGAAAGCTATTTAGGCGCGTCTAGCTGATTTGAGACCGAAATGAGATAATCACTACCCTCCTTATTAAAGACTGGCTAACCTAGTCAATCCGATAGCGTAATATCATTGTAACCCGATTCCCGACATATTCCCTTCTCCTCTGATTAGACTTATTATTTTCTTGCTTTAATTCTCTTTTTACTTTCTCTCTTTCAATCTTCATGTTAGTTTAGATAAAAACACTTAAGAACCCCCAAATTTGTGACTGAACCAACTAGATTGTATATAGCTATTACCTCCCTGTGACTTCCATTCGCTATCAGCTAATAGACTTAGATTTATTATTTTTGGTGTATCACGACACACATCACGTAATATTAGTAGTGGTGCTAGTGATGGGATTGTTGGTATTAAGCATCGACATAACCCTATTCATGAGAACTTCTTTGATATTGCTTCGATATGGAATTAATTATGTTGGTAAAGAGGTGGATATTTTTTGATTGATGGACATGACAAGTCCCCGCGTCTTGGGTTTTGGTTGCTTTATTGTTGGGGTAAGGCGTGATGTGTGTCGATCCGATTGTGTCTTCCCCCTTGACTTAGTTCGAGATGTCTGGCTTCGTACCCAGACGTGTGGTGGTTGATGCGGCTCAGTGCAAATATGTCAAGTATTGGAGTATAATACCCGCATATTTTGGGACCCACGAAGGTACCTTGGGATGTGTGAGAGGACCTTGTAACGGGATGTGAACTACTCGACAGTACAAGACAACTACGCTAGACCAAGTGAAACCTAGACTCGACCTAGTGAAAGTGCAGTGGACTGAGTATGCTTCACTCGACCGAGTTGGTTGCGGTCGGCCGAGTGGACTGAGTATGTTTCACTCGAACGAGCTGGTTGCAGTCGGCCAAGTGGACGAGTACTCGACCGAGTACAGTTGAGCAGTACCCGATAAAGCTTATTTCGGGACCTTATCCTAGATCATTCTATCTTATTGGATCTTTCTTACCCCAAACCGTCGACATTCTCTATAAAACCCTCAAAAACACCATTTCATGGGATTCAACTCATTCAAGCTTGGTTTAGAGGATTTTTCTCCCTGTTATTCTTTCCTTCTACCTTGTAATTTAAGATCTACCATTTTCTTTTTAGTATGAGCCCTAAATTTTGGGGTTTCTTACGAGTAATTAATTAAGTAATTAGTAAGTTAATATGGGCAGTTAGTGAGTGATAATAAGTGTTTTTACATATTAAGAGTATTAAGGATGTGTTGTGATGTTATTGTATGATTTGTATAGACGGAATCTTATTGGATTCGAGTAGCTTATGGAGTATGCTAAAATGTAGGTTAATCTTACTCAATTTCAATAATATGAATTACCTTGGCCGGGTCAAAATGGGTGTTACACGGGGCTTGATGTACGGCGATGGGTTATGGTTTCTTATATATCTCCTTCTCTTCACTGGGGAGTTGGAGACGAATGTTGTTGCATTGCTCAAATGGTTCAAAAATTCTATATGTCCCAAAATGTGAGGACTCGCGCTGCTGCTTACATTTTTATTAAGATTAGTTTTGTTATTGTAAAAGAGTGGGACCCACATAATATCCCGACTGTCCGCTAGTTTATTGTAAATTGTTTCGAATTCAATAAAAGTTGTGTTTATGATAATAAAACAACAACAATAATAATAGTAATAACAATAACAATCGTATAACATAATATTGAATCAAATAAATTGAACTTACCAAGTTATTTAATAAGTTTAACATAATTTAAATCTATTATACGACTTGAAGTTTTTAAACTGAGACTATAATATTTGAACTAAAATTAACTGGATTAATTAAATAATAATTAAAAATAAGGAGTAAATATAATATTATGTGATAATTAATTATTATTTTTATTTTAGTTTGCACAAATAAAGGGGGTCCGAAATGAAAAGAACTACGGAGTAAGTAGCAATAACACGAAGGGTAGCAACCATTGGGGTATCTCCAAAGATAATCAAATCATTTGTATTTATGTATTTGTTTAAAGATAGTTACAAAGGCGAGTTTACAAAATTTCTTATTTACGACGAGCATATTTGTCTAAGTGATAAATATCACACATATGGGTAAATAAAGACAAATCACTTATTACTTTATAGGCATTTCGATTTTTGTCGTAAACACTCATGTGCGTTATATTTGACATGTTATAAATTTGTGACGAATATACTCATCACAAGAGACACATACTCACGAATATGATCATGAGACCATCACCAAGTAGAAAGTCACACTAATCTGATGACCAACATTTTTACTCTTAATCTCACCTTAATTATCTTTACCAACTATCAACCCACTTTTACCCTCCCAAGTAGAATGTCACGACCTAGATGCATCAACCCAGTCATTTTCCACCCATCCCATTTTTCAACATTTCCAATCATTTATTAAATTCTCTACTCCACCAAATAATGTAATAAGTCAATGACACTCTGACACGTCAAATGTCACCAACTGATTTCAAGGTCACAAATTGACCTTGAAAACTTTAAGGTCACCAAAGTTAATATAAGATCACCAAAATTAATGTCTTAATTACGTAATTATCGTGACTCAACAAGGTCGCGACCTCCTTGACGACCTTGTTTAGGGATGGTCTGACGAGCTTGAATTTAAATCATAAATGCCCAAGTCATGTGTTGTACCTTAGTTGGCTTAGTAGCAATGAAAGTTCACAAGCTAAGGTAGTAGTTATGTACTAGAAATGTAGCACCAAAACGGACACGAACACGAACACGGACACATGATACGACATTCCATGAAATTTAGGACAGGGGATACGACATTTAATAATAATAAAATATATAGTTTATGGCTATAAATAACGTATAATTTTTTTTTTATCGTATTTGAACTAAATCTAACAAAGTAAGGTACAATTTGATCTTTACTATAACTGATTCTCATTTTTCCACCCAAACTCATCCTCTAAGTTCTAATCGAACTTTTTTTAAAATTTTATTACCCGTCCTAATTATAATACGTTTAGCCATGTGTCCAACGAGTGTCGGATGTCCAAATATCGGATACGATATCAAATACGGGACGACTGATTAAGAGAAGTGTGTAGGTAGGAGAAGTGTGTAGGTAGATTAGTAGATGATTGAATAACCCTTGCAATTCCCTTGAGAAGGTTAGTTAAGTTAAGTTAGGAATTGAATGAAGACAGAAAAGCAGCATTAATCTAATCTTGTGATCCTCCATAACACAAAGTCAACAACAATGAAGAGAAATGAAGCTCCTCGCCTCACCATCTTCCTCCTCCTTCTCCTCCTTTTCCTCAATCTTCCTTCACCAATCACACCTCAACCAATCCCATCAACAATCTCATACACACAACACTGTCCTCATCTTCCTCCTTCTCCACCTTCTTCCACCCAATCCCCACACTTCACTCCTCATATCCCCACCTTCCTCGCCGCCTACACCACCCCTTCCGCCACCGCCCTCCTGGGCCCCTCCCCCTCCCTCTCCCCCACCCCTTCCCCCACCACCACCGCCACCCTCATCCCCCTCACTTTCACCCCCACCACCAATCCCTCCCTCTTCAAGCTTGATTCCACCTTAACTATCCAATCCTATCGTCGTCGCGGCCGATTTCTTCTCACATCTCATGGTGGACCCCGGATCAACCGCGGTCCTAGACTGATCCGATTTCGGTTATCTGGGTATTGGGATTCGGCTTCTGGGGATTTGTGTATGGTTGGGTTGGGAAATAGAGCGGATTTGGAACTTGATGTTGTTTTTAAAGCTGTTTATCCCAATACTTCTCTTGTTAATTCTAGTTTGGTTTTTGGGTCTTTGCAAAGTTTGGATTTTGATGGTAGTGTTAGCTTTTTTAAGCCCGTTTCGATTATGGGTTTTAGTAGGATGGCGTATAATTATTCTTTGATTAAAGATAATCAAGATGGTACTAGTAGTAGTAGTAGTAATAGAAATAGTAATAGTTCTTTGTTGTCCAATGCTGGTAGATTGTTTAGGAATTGTCATCAGATTAGTAGTTTGGCTAGTTTTTTCGAGCTTGATTATGGGAAAGATTGTGGTACTGGGGGTAGAAATTGTAGTTTGATTGATGGGTTACTCGGGTTTTTGCCGAGGTTTATGTCAATGAATGAGATAGATTGTACCGGGCAGAGGTTGGTTCGGGTTGCGTTTGTTGTGTCAAATGTTAGTGATGTACGGAATGGTGTTAGACAGCCTTTGGATCCTGGTAGGACATTGGTGGCTGAGGGAGCTTGGAATGAGGGTAAGACCGGGATTGATTTCGTTGTGTGTAGGATTGTCAACTTCACTGAGGAGCCGTTGAATGCGTCTGTTGGTGATTGTTCTATCAGGGTGAATTTTGAGCTTCCTGAGAGATTGTCACTTAGGAATTGGAGTGTAGTTACCGGTCATATGTGGAGTGAGAAGGGTGTGGATGAACCGGGTTACTTTGATAGAATTGAGATTCATGCTTCCGGGACTAGGAGAGCTGCGCTTCCTGATATGAAGTATGAATACACTGAAACTGGAAGGGCGGGTAATTTATGTGCAGAGAAGAAAGGAATCAAGCAGAAAGGGAAGATTTTTCCGGACCCTTATTCGCAAGATCTGAAATTTGACATGGATGTGAAAAATAGCATGGGAAATAGAGCTTGGGGTAAGGCTAACCCTGTGTTTGTTGGTGATCGCTTTGTGCAGAATATGTATCCATACTTTCGTTCTGTGGTCTTACCAAGTCCGAACGTGGTTGGTTCAGTAAATAGCACACAATACAACACATCGCTTAATGTTGCCTACCGAATCATCATCTCACCTAGAGATGAGTTTAAGGTTGGCCGTAAATCATTTACAAGTGATGAAAAGATAATAATCTCTGCTGAAGGCTTATATGATGCTAGAGTTGGGCGCCTATGTATGGTGGGCTGTTGGAATCGTGAAGCCGATGACAATGTCTCTACCAGTAGAGCAGATTGTGATATATTTGTCGACATTCAGTTTCCTCCTCGTGATAACGACAATAATTTAGCTGTCAAAGGGACTATTGAAAGCAAACGTGATAAAACCTCGGATCCTCTCTACTTTGAGAGTCTTGATCTCTCGGGAACTTCTCTTACTAGGAGTCAAGTAAAGGAAGTGTTTTGGAGGATGGATTTGGAGATTACCATGATCTTAATTTCAAACACTCTAGCCTGCATTTTTATTGGGCTGCAGCTCTTTCATGTGAAAAAGCACCCGGATGTGCTTCCATTCATTTCAATAGTAATGCTCATTGTAATCACCTTGGGTCATATGATTCCCTTGCTATTGAACATGGAAGCCTTTTTCTTATCAACCCATACCAAGAAAACTGTGCTTTTTGGAACTGGAGGATGGCTTGAAGTGAATGAAGTTTTAGTCAGAGTTATTACAATGGTGGCCTTTCTTCTCGAGTTCCGTCTCTTGCAACTGACATGGTCTGCAAGAGGGGATGCCAGTACTCAGAAAACCGCTTTACAAGAATCAGACAAGAAGGTTATCCGTTACACTCTGCCTCTGTACGCAGTCGTAGCCCTTACTGCTTGGCTAGTACAGCAATTGAGGGGCCAACCCAAGAGGTCATTCCGGCCTCTCAAAATCAGCTCGAATTCCAGTTCAACCTTCTGGGGAGATGTCAAGTCATACGCCGGTTTCATTCTTGATGCCTTTCTGGTCCCACAAATAATGTTCAATGTATTCTCGGAATCCAAGGAGGCACCACTCTCGGTTCCATACTATCTAGGGACGACAATTGTTCGGTTGCTGCCACATGGGTATGATCTATTCAGGGCACATAGTTCGTCGTGGAGTTATGATCCTTGGTACATATATGCAGACCCTGGAATGAACTTGTATTCAACTACCTGGGATATCCTTATTTCATGCCTTGGTCTGGTTTTTGCACTCCTAATTTACCTGCAACAGCGATTTGGTGGACGTTGGTTTGTTCCAAAAAGATTTAACACGAATGTTGCGTATGAAATGGTCCCTATTGGGTTGTAACCTAAGTTTACTCAGACGCTTAGATGTATTCAAGTGTTGGAGTCGACTATTTTTGAGTATCATTGTGTTGCGACTTACTAGTAATCAATGAATTATCTGAAAGCAAGGTTGTGAATACTAGGAACACAGATAAATAACATCACGACTTACTCCCTCGACCCTCCATTTTTTTATAAGTCGTTTCAAGTTTGCGCACAAGAATTAAGAATTGTGTTACTGAATAGATGGGAATCATACAACCACGAATAAAAGGAAAATTTCTAAAACGACTTATATTAAAGACTGGAGGGAATAGAGAACCGCTTTTGATCTTTGGGCAAAAATATTGTGTAAAACAAACAATAATCTTGTGTTAGATTGAATGTAACTGAATTTTTATTTCATAAACCTGCAAGTAATCTGTTTGATGTTCATATGTATATATAGTTATCATAAAACCTAACTAACCATTATTAATATTTAACTAAACTTGGTTTTACCTAACCTGAAACTAACTAATTACTGATCCAAAGAGTCTTGTAAGCGTAAGACGGATACTTTACTCTCACAATAAAAGCAACTGGACATGCAAATGGGAGAAAATAGAGCATCTTATGAATAATTGTCAGTTGCATTATGTGAGAGGCGCATTATCCGTCTTTAGCTTCCCGTTTTCAATGAGAATTTGTTTCACTAATTAGTCTTATACTTCAATATATTGTCTATAGAACATGTAACAAAACAAGTAGATAAAATAGATGCGGATTAATGAGGGATTATTTTGTTAGGTCTCAGAAGACGAAAAAAAAGAATTGATATTCATCAAACTTGTCTGTCATTTACATAGTACTAAATCTTGAAGACGAAGTTATCGTTGCCCAATTATACAAAAATGAAATACATTGTAGAACACTGGAGTGTTACTCGAATATGTCATTCAAAAACACTAGAAGGCACGAACAACAATACTACAACAACAACAACGTTAGAGTCTTAGTCCCAAAATATTTTGGGGTCGGCTAACATGAATCATCCTTTGGAACCGTCATGAGTGAACTCTCATAGGCAGTGGAGTGAAACAAAAAACTGAAAGGCAAATGAGTTTATAGATTTTAAATCGAACATGTATAAAAGCCCTAAAATAAATCAAGAATAAAGTTTCAAAGTGTTTTTGAGCAAGGAAGTAAAATTTAATATAAGAGTTTTGGGGAAAAAAGTGTAACAAAACCAAAGCGAATTTTTTTTAGAAAACTTAAAAAAAACATCAAAGGCTAGAAGTCCACATGTATCATATCCCTCCATAGTGCCCTCTCCATCACCATCCCCTCCTGAAGCCCGAGAAATCTCATATCGTGCTCAATCACTCTTCTCCAAGTTTGTTTAGGTCTCCCTCGACCCCTAGCAACCGTTTCTGCACCCCAGGTCTCTAACCTCCTAACCGGTGCGTTCATAAGTCTCCTTCTCACGTGGCCAAACCATCTTAGTCGTCGGTTTTCCATCATCTTGTCCTCTATGAGGGCCACTTTTACCTTCTCTCTAATCACCTCATTCCTTAACCGGTCTTTCCTTGTATGGCCGCACATCCACCTCAACATACGCATCTCTGCCACACTCATCTTATGAATGTGACACTGCTTCACGGCCCAACACTCCGAGCCGTAAAGTAAGGCATGTCTAATTGCCGCACGATAAAATTCCCCCTTTAATATTTGGGGCATACCATTGTCACACAGAAACCCCATAACATTTTTCCATTTCATCCATCCTGCTTTAATTATGTGGGCCACATCTCCGTCTAACTCTCCATCTTTTTGGATAATAGATCTGAGATATCTAAAGGAATCTGACCCCTCAACAACATTTCTATCGAAAATAATGCTCCCCACCGCCGTCGATCTCGGCCCCGCAAATTGACACCTTACATACTCGGTCTTACTCCTACTTAGCCTAAACCCACGAGTCTCCAACGTATGCCTCCATAATTCCAACTTTCTCTCAACCCCCTCTTTCGTCGCATCAATCAATACAATATCATCCGCAAACATCATACACCAAGGGATCTCGTCCTGAATATCCCTTGTCAACTCATCCATAACTATAGCAAAGAGAAAGAGACTAAGTGCGGAGCCTTGATGATCACCAATGGTAATGGGGAGTTCTTCCGTTCTCCCAACATTAGTTCTGACACTAGTACAAGCCCCCTCATACATGTCCTTTATGAGGTCGATATATTTTCTTGACACACCCTTTCTCGCCAAAGCCCACCAAAGTATTTCTCTCGGGACCCTACCATATGCCTTCTCCAAATCAATAAAAACCATATGCAGGTCTTTCTTCCTCTCCTGATGGTGTTCCATCAACTGTCTCATGATAAAAATTGCATCCATAGTCGATCTCCCAAGCATAAAACCAAATTGGTTTTCCGAGATATCTACACATTTCCTAAACCTCTGCTCAATTATCCTCTCCCATAATTTCATCGTATGACTCATAAGTTTAATTCCCCGATAATTGGAACACTCTTGAACATCACCTTTATTCTTATACAAAGGGACTAGAGTGCTTCTTCTCCAAGCTGAAGGCATCTTGTTACCCCTCCAAATCTTGTTGAAGAGCAATGTTAACCACTCAATGCCTTTCTCCCCCAAACACCTCCAAACTTCTATGGGTATACCATCCGGCCCCTCTGCCTTCTTTGACTACATCTTTCTTAATGCCTTCCGAACTTCGCTCTTTTGTATTCTACGCACAAATTCCCGATTAACCATGCTTGGCGTTACTTGTACATCTCCAAAACCTTGCTCCCGAGGTCCATTGAATAGAGTATCAAAATAAGAACTCCACCTAGCCTTTATTTCGTTATCCTGAACGAGTACCTTGTCGTTCATATCTTTCACACATCTAACTCTCTCAATATCCTTCGTCTTTCGGTCTCTTATGCGAGCCAATTTATAAATATCCTTCTCACCTTCTCTCGAGTCCAACCTCGCATACACCTCTTGGTTAACTTTGGCCCTCGCATCACGCACTGCCTTTTTAGCGGCTCGGTTAGCCTCCTTGTACTTTGCCAAGTTCTCATCACTCCTGCATTTCCCCAAAATCTTATAACATTCATGTTTTGTCTTTATCGCTTGTCTCACGTCATCGTTCCACCAAGATGTGTCCTTACTTGATGGTTTATTACCCGTAGACTCCCCTAGCACCTCCTTTGCCACATCCTTTACCACAAGCTCCAATTTATCCCACGATGCATCCACGTCTTGCTCCATGCAATCCGACCAAATGTTGTTAACTCCGACCTTATCCACAAACGCTTGTTGGTTTTCCCCTTGTAGCTTCCACTACTTGATTCGTGCCTCACCGATTACCTTTCTCTTCCTGAAGTCTTTCCTACCCCGAAAATCAAGCACCACCAGCCTATGTTGTGTAGCAGTACTTTCACCGGGTATGACCTTACAATCGGTGTAATCTTTCCTCCATACATTTCTTACCAAAAGGAAGTCAATTTGACTAGCATTTCCGCCACTCCTATAAGTCACCAAATGAGAATGCCTTTTCTCAAACCAAGTGTTCATTATACCCAAGTCATATGCTAGAGCAAAATCCAAGATATCACTTCATGCTTCATTTCTCTCACCGAAACCAAATCCTCCGTGAATGCCCTCGAAGCCAACTCGACTAGTACTCACATGCCCATTAAGGTCCCCACCAATTATCAATTTCTCTCCAATAGGAACCCGTTTTACCACCTCTTCTAGGTCTTCCCAGAAGGCTCGTCGACAAGAAGCATCCAATCCAACTTGGGGTGCGTACGCACTTATGACGGTAAGCACCTCATCCCCGATTACAAGCTTAATGCTCAAAATCCTATCACTCTTTCTCGATACTTCTACTACATCATCGATGTATTCCTTAACGATGACAATACCCACTCCATTACGACTTTTCTCCTTACCATAGCTTATGACCCCTGTACCATAGCTTATGACCCCATGGTGCTACCACCCTTGCTTTATCTCCGACCCAATTTGTCTCTTGGACACACATTATATGAACCCTCCTCCTCTTCATAACCTCCCCTACCTCGGCTAATCTCCCCGTCAAAGATCCCACGTTCCAAGTACCAAAACGCAAGCTACTACCCTTCCTATAGTTGTGCCCCGTTTTCTTTACCCGCTCTTGACCATGCTTCCTAGATCCAAACCCATTTGACACCACACCCATACTTCGAGGTGGCGCGTCGCTTTCGGGCGACGACCTAACAACCCTTGCATATTTTTCACTACACCCGGGCCTAGGAAATGTAGCGCACCCTTGCATATTTGACACCACCCCAGGTGTAAAGATGGCGCGTCGCTTCCGGGCGACGACCTAGCAACACTCACAAACTTATCACTACACCCGGGTTTGAGAAGTGCAGCGCGTCGCTTCTGAGGAGATGCCCCAACGATGTCCAAATTCTGATTCATGTCCATAAAATGTGACTGATTTTTACGCTGGCTGCCACAGACCTACCGCAACCCTCCTCCTTTCTCCGGGCTTGGGACCGGCAGTAAGTGTCCAAAAACACCAACAGGTACGAACAACAATCATTAAATAAAAACTGATGCATATTGAATCTTGATACAATGATACCGCTCATACACAGAGCTAGAAGATTTTCGAATGGAGTACATCTTGATAATACCAGTGTTAGGCTGCTCGCACCTTGCACAATTCCACCTTGTTGCTAAGGGCCTTTATTGCATAGTTAAGATTGCTAGTATGTATCAGATATATGGCAGAGATTTAACTGTTACTCGGAAATTGGCACGTCAAAGCTCAGCAAGAAACCGACTAGTTTTTTTTTTTTTGGTAAGACAGAGAAGGCTTAAAACCTTGAAGAAAAAACCGAAAACAGCAACAAAAAGGAAAATGAACTACAACAAAAGCCAAACGAAACTACGACCTAGGCACACTATCCTCCTGGGGGTAACATTCTTGGCCATGCCACTCCTTGAATATCGTCTCGTAAAAGGCTTCCAAGGCGCGCCGGAATATTATGTCTCTCAAAAGTTTGTAAATTGGACCTTTGCTCTACACCCCGCGATGCCAGCCAATCCGCACAAAAATTTCCTTCCCGAAACACATGAGTTATTTTCACTTGCCATTCGGCATCTTGGATGAAACTGCGACAAATCTGTATTAAGTGGGAATGTGCTGAAGGTAGCCGTTCCTGGCTCTGCATAAACTCCTCCACTACCTTCGAGTCCGTCTGAATTACAACTCTTTCAAATCCCCTCTCCTTCGCAATGATGAGTGCCCCCTTTAGAGCCATGAGTTCAGCTCTTGTGACCGTCGCAATTCCTAGTTTTTCTGCAAAAGCAATAATTAACTTGCCTGTCGAATCCCTGCAAAGTCCTCCCGCCCCTGCCGGTCCCGGGTTACCCTTCGATGCGCCATCTATATTAAACGCTACCCAGTCGTGTGGTGGTGCCAACCACTTAATTAAAACCTCTCTGCGACGGTTCACCGTTCCCGTGCTAACAATGTCCATTGCATTTTTAGCTTTCAGCACTTCCTCAATTCTAAGACGGATGATTAATTCTTGATTACGGGGTATAACTTCCTCCCTATCAAACGCTCTACAGTTCCTCCATCTCCATAACCACCATATTATTATCGAAAATACAGTTGGCCAGTGTCTCGAAACCGAGTCAGCTGTCGGGGTTATGTTCGATATAACCCACTCTCGCAAGCTTGTATACGTGTAAAACTGTGAATTACCCACAACCATGAATTTTTGCCATACCTTTTTTGCCTCGTCGCAGTCCCTCAGTAAATGTAAAGAGCTTTCTTCAATTCCTGGGCATACTTTGCAACAGGGATCCTCCGTAAACCCTCTACGAACACGATTGACATTTGACATAATACGGTCATGAAGTAAAAGCCAAAGGAAAAGTCGGATTCGTTGGGGCACCCACGTTTTCCATGGCAATTTCCAGTACGCCTGATCCTCTTCCAATCTCGGGGTTCGAATAATGCGTATTGCTGATTTTACCGAAAAGTATCCAGAGGAAGTTTCAGCCCAATAAAACTGATCCTTCGTTTCGGTCTCGGGCATGAGTTCATACGATGCAATCGTTTGGAGAATGTTTTCTGGTAAAAGATCGGCAAACACTTCCCATTTCCAGCCAACGGCCTCGTCCCACATCTCTGCCACGGACGCCAACATTATGGTCTCGGGGATAGTATGGGTAGCATATGATTCCAGCCTCAGATCGCCTGCCCATTTTTGCTTCCAGAACAGGGTGTCTTGTCCATTTCCAACAGCCGATCCTATGCCCTCTTGTATGACATTCCTTGCCTCAACGATTCCCTTCCAAATATTTGAGCTCACACTCTTATCTTGGAACATATTGATATCACATCTACCTTTGCAATATTTTTGTCGAAGCACCCTCGCCCAAAGAGCATTTGGTTCTTTTAAGACCCGCCACCCTAATTTGGCCATAAAAGCCGTATTAACCTGTCTCATGGAACGAATACCGAGGCCCCCATTTTCCTTTTCTTTCGTCACCATATCCCATGAAACTAAACTTAAACCCCGTCTCTCTTGATCCCCACCCCAAAGGAACCTCCTTGTTTTTTTGTCTATCTCATCACAAACTGACCGAGGAACCTTGGATGTTTGCATCGCATACGCCGGTATCGCATTTAGAGTTGATTGCACCAAAGTAGCCCTTCCCGCTAGGGACAAGCCACGGGTTTTCCATCCCGTAAGTCTTTTGTCAATTTTTTGTAGAATGTATTCAAATGTATCCCTTGTGACTCGTCCATGTAGTGTTGGGATGCCAAGATACATACCCAAGTTATCCGTGCTCTCAATGCCGAGTTCTCCAGCCACTTGCTCCACCATATAATCTTCGACATTAGGCGAAAAGTAGACTTTGGACTTAGCTCTACTAATTTTCAGACCCGACGCGAGGCGGAATTTGTGTAAACATTGATTTATCACACGTGCTTGTTCTGTAGTTGCCTCGGCAAACAGTATTATATCATCGGCAAACATCAGATGCGACACCACGGGTCCGTCTTTGCATACGGGTAATCCATGCCAGTCTCCAACTTCAGTAGCGTGCACAATTAGTTGGCTTAGCTTCTCCATACACATAGTAAACAAATATGGGGATAAAGGGTCTCCCTGTCGTATACCACGAGTAGGAGCAAAGAATTCCGTTCGTTCGCCATTCCATAACACATTAAGAGTTACAGATTGTATAAGTTTCATTATAACTCGAACGAGTCTCAAAGGGAGTCCCATGTCGATCAAGGTATGATGAATGAAAGGCCATTCTAGTTTGTCATAAGCCTTCTCTAAATCAAGTTTAAGAGCCATAAATCCTTTTTTTCCTTTTTTCAATCTCATAGAGTGTAAGGCTTCCTGAACTATTACAATATTATCCGCTATCTGTCGTCGAGGCACAAAGCTAGCTTGCACCGGGTTTATCAGAGTGGGTAACACCGGTTTTAATCGGTTCACTATCATCTTGGTGATGATTTTGTAGGTGACATTACAAAGTCCAATGGGGCGGAATTGACTTACTAGATGGGGGTGATCAACCTTCGGAATTAAAGAGATAAAAGCCTCACTAAGTCCAGCCGGTATCTCTCCTTCGTTCACTGCTCGTAGTACTAAAGAAATTAGACTTGGTGAAACTACCTCCCATTGTGTCTGATAAAATAAGGCTTGAAAGCCATCCGGTCCAGGCGCTTTAAAGGGAGACATCTGATTGAGGGCACACTTGGCATCGGTGGCGCTGAAATCACGGTTCAGAGCAGCTAGTTCATCCGTCGTAAGAGCAGGGAAGCGCACTATGCGTAGCTGGGACAGCTCTGTTTCCTGAGTTGGTCCACTGAATAACTCCTTGAAATAATCCAGCACCATCTTTTTTACTTCCAAAGCATCCCAGACCCATGTCCCTTCATTAGTTTGTAGAGCCTCAATTCTATTGTGATTCCGTCTAATAATAGTGCTCAAATGAAACAAGCGAGTATTCCGATCTCCATCACAAATAGCCTCCATCCGAGATTTCTGAAACCACAAAATTTCTTCCTCTTTGAGGACTTGGTCTAATTCTGCCTTCAATTTTCTTTCCAATTTAAAGAGATAATTAAATCCATCATGAGCAATTCTCTTTTGAACACCCAGAAGTCTCCTTTCGAGACTTCGCTTCTTTGCAAAGATATTTCTGAAAATTTTGATATTCCAATCTTGGAGCATGTCTGCAAATTGGTGAATGAACGGGACCAGCGGCGTTTCGTTATTCCAGTTCAGCTCTACAAACTCCGAAAATTTGTCATGAGATAGCCAGGCCGCTTGGAATCGGAACGGCCTCATGATACCCGGTATCGGTGCAAACCCATTCGTGCTCACTACAATGGGACAGTGATCTGACTGATTTTGGATGAGATGTCGCATTGAACCTTCTTCATGTAACGTTCTCCAAGCCGAATTGCAAATAGCGCGGTCTATTCTTGCCCATTTCCGTGTTTCAGGCGTATGGCCTCTTGACCATGTATAATTAGGACCCGAGAACTCCAGATCCATCCAGTTATTATTTTCGATCCAGGAATTGAATCTATTGCAGCGACGCCTCATAGTGTCACTGTCTCCATTCCGTTCCGTAATAAATCTGGTGTCGTTGAAGTCTCCCATCGCGAGCCATGGTCTATTGTGAGTTCGTGCAAAATTTTCGAGCTGACTCCATAACTCCTCCTTCCGAATCGTCTCGGGACTAGCATATACAGCAGTGTAGTACCAAGGTACTTCGCCCACCCTTGAAATTTCTACCGTAATATGTTGGGGATGGTGAATGAGCGGGGTGACAGTGACTTCCGATGTTCGCCAAAACAGCCATATGCCACCTCGAAAACCGTCTGCCTCTACTCGTGTCTTACCGTCGAAACCTATACGATCACATACTCGTTGCGCCGCTTCACCACTAATTCTTGGTTCAACAAGAGCTAGTACTTGCGGCCTATTTACTCTTATTAGTTCTCTCAGCATAGTCAAGAACTCTGGTCGTCCTGCCCCTTGGACATTCTATGTCATAAGGCTTAAGGCAGGGCGATTACTCAATCGATTTGGGTATCTATCCATAAGAACAGTCGAGTGTGTCATACCAGAGGACAAGTAAGCCTCAGAAAGTCTATTGAGAACTCGCATCACTTGTGGAGCGATCCTCACTTCCAGAAATAAATCCGGTGATATTGTCCGTGGCGGGAGGAATGATTCGATCTCCAGTTCGATTGAATGAGTTATCGGGATTGCCGTCACCATGTCGGGTCCCTCCATTGGTGATGTCACATAGGGGTAAAAAGAAGGTGGAATTGTGGTGTGGTACGTGCGTGGGATTCGAAGAGGGGAGTAGCGAGGTATCATGATTTTTGGAAGGGAAGTCAAAACTGGGTTTTTTGTGATATTCGCGCGTTATTTTGTATGCCGAATTCGCGTTTTTATAGCCTCGAGGTCGCTGTGTTTGGGCTGGTGTGGGATACGCTGAGACTGGGTAAGGATTATAACGGGGCTTGGGAATTTGATTCGATGTGGATACCGTAGCTTGGGAAGGATTTTTAGATTGATTTAGAATTGGCATATTGGTGGGACTCTCCTGATTAATAGGAGTATTATTTCCTAATCCTGCGTCAAAACTATGGAAATTAGGAGCTTGGGAATTCTTACCATATTCTTTGGCTTGGGGTGTTTGAGAAAGATTTCCATATTGTTCAGGATTCTTATTACTCACAGCCATATCATTTCCCATATCTTTTTTATGCTTTGACTGTATCTCCAAAATATTTGGTCCTTCCTCCTTTCCTGAACTTCCGGAGATATTATTCAGCGAGATATCGTCTAAAGATTTCGATCGATTCAAAGTGCTTTGGACCCGTTTCAGCTCGTCAACCCTCGGAACCCTGAGCTCATGTAACTCTTGCCTATCCATTTCCAAGTCCGAAGCCAGACTTTCAAAACGTGACCCTGTGTTAGCTACTTTCTTAGGATTTTGTAACCTTTGGACTGTGTGGTTGTGACCGTTGGGTTCAACAGTTTTTTCCTTGTCTTGTTTCGTGAGCCTACGTCTAATAGGCTTCTTAACATGCATCCACGATCCAAAGTGATCTTCTTCAACCCTTGGAATTGGCACTTGTTCGGTTGTCTCCCCTACTCTGTTTTCATCCATGGCTTCCCGTTGTCCCCCCTGTACCTGGGCAAAAGTAGGACAGGCATTCTCCATATGGCCCAATCTACCACATTTATAACAGATTTGTCGGAGTCCTTCGTACTGAATTATCCAAACTTTTCCATTGAGCCGAAATTTAGATAGCAGAGGTTTCGTCAAGTCTACCTCGACACTCATACGAATAAACTGTCCTCGTTCCGCAGAGGCCGTAGGTCTATCAATACGAACCACTTTGCCTATCTTATTGCCAATTTTTTGCAGTATGTCTTCGTGATAGTACTCCACTGATAATTTGGGGATCCGTATCCACGTTGTGAGGAAGCGTATGGGTTCCTCAGACCCAATGAAATTCGGGACCCACTTCCGAATCGTCAAATAATGGTCACCAATCAACCAAGGTCCTTCTTTTAAGACAAATTCGTAATCACTACTGTTTGTGAATCTCACAACATAGTACGAACATCCCACATCTGTAAAAAGGAGATCTCCTTTGACCGACCATTTCTTTTTGAGTTGACGAACTAGTGAATAGTGGCCAATGTTTTTGTCAAACATCTTGATTATCAGCGAGTTGCGCCAATTATTCCGAATCATTGCTTTTTCCTTCCTCGTCAAGAGGATCGTGGGACACAGAGGGTCATTGCCATGACTATCATCCTCAACATCATCATCCGATGTTTCATCATAGGCCATGTTATCCGTGACCGAAAAACCTTGATTTGGGTTAATCGCGAAGGAGGCTCCCATGCCCAGATTCAAAGTGTCTCGGTAGGAAATCTTGGTAGGGTTCTCAACTGATTTGTCATTTGGAATACTTTCTGGTACATACGACATTTCAACATCACTCGAAGACTCTAGCGTGTTGTTTCCTTGTTCCATATTCATTTTACATTTCTTCGTTGACCTTGAGGACGGAGTGTCCTCATTTAGGTCAGGGTGTTTCAAGGCTTCCAGGTTTACTTTTGAGAGGATTTTCTAGAGAGAGGATTTTCTAGAGAGTATTGTTCTTCCAAGAAACCGACTAGTTAAGGTTGCTACTACAAATGCATTATATGATTGACTACAAGTGAGATGAGACCTTGGAGCATCTCTTAAACTGGTACAAATTCGTTTTGTTCAACTCTCGCAGACTTGAGAATATCAGTCTCAGCCACGGCTAGGGATGTAAAACAAACTAACCCACGGCTCAACAAGCCCTTAAAATTTGTTTGTGCAAAGCTGGATTTGAGCTCGTGAAACCGTTCTTGAACTCCATCCCCAATTGAGTTTGACTCGATCAAGACGAATCCAAGATTAATAAAGGTTATGACACTCATTAGAACCCAAGATTAATTGGTTACGCGCCAATTAGAGAATATAGATGCTCATTAGAACCCGTGATATATGTGCTAAAGCAACTATACAAGTTCCTACCTTTTTGTCTTTCACTCATTCTTAAGAGTAAGATTTTTCTTGGCAGCCATAAAATCTCCACATGTCCGAAACCCTTTTCCACTGCCCACCTCATAGCCCTTTGAATCCTAACGCTTCCGCTTGCAAAGACGATTCTACTTTAAACTTTACTCCACACTCAAAAAATCTTGTTCTATCTCTATCTATTAAGCATCACCCATCCAGGTCAACCTCACAAGTTTTCTCCCACCTAGCATCAACTTTGATCCTAAAATAAAGGGTAATTTCTCTTCTTTCCTTTGATAAAGGCCGAATGTGATTCCCTAATACGAGTATGTTCATTGATATCAACCGACATCCCCAAATCAACCCCATCCCCCACTTCCTTGCATCCACTTGATGCGCTTCCTGTGTAATACTCACCAACTTCTCATACAACTTAAGGAAAACAGGGGGTATAGCCTTTCTCCCCTAAAGACCCTATTGTTCCTTATGCCCCTAGATACTCCAAATCATAGCTAGAAACGAGTTTATACTATTTTGTGAGTTCTTCAGACTGTCCTAAAAGTGCACCCACTTAATAATCCATTCTCCAATCCTCCCCCCTTTCGTTTGAGAGAATCCCCCAGAGGAGATCCAGCCCAAATAGAGGTAATAAGGCAATCTCGGAAGAGGTGTTCAAGTGTTTTAAACAAATTACAATTTTGCTCCCTACACAAGGTGCATAAGTAGTCAATATTCATCTCTCTTTGTTAAAACTCATATCCCACCGGGAAAGTACTAGTAATTATCCTCCAAATCAGAATCTTCCAAATCTGTGGGCCTGGTAGCCTCCATAACTTAGACTGGCAAAAGCTTTTCCTTCGGTTGTTCAAACGGTAACCGTCTTTCCTCGAGTCAGGGACGAACCCAGGATTTAGATTATGGGGTAGCGAAAATTTTATAACTTTTGCACCGATTAAATAAGCGCAAACATGAGAATAACATATACATATAACAACGGATTTTCGTAAAATTACACAAGATAAAATAATTTCACAATTAGTGTTATACGTGGTAAACAATTGTGCCTCATATAGTCATTTCTTAGAAGATTAACACTTCTAACGAGTATCTAATTTAATTAAATAAAAATAAGGTACACATAAAAACTCCATTTAGGGGGAGTCGAACTCGAAAAAGCAACACATAAAAACTCCATTTAGGGGGAGTCGAACTCGAAAAAGCAGAGAGTTAGACTATAACTTTACCACTAGTGCATCGATATTCTACTAATAACTTTTTCAGTTAGTTTTATTTGTTCCTTTCCATAAGTCAATTTTATTTGTGGTGGCAAAGAGTCGTCTTTTTCATTAAGTTTTTTGGGTTTGGGGTAGCAACGGTTACCCCTTGCTAGCAGCTGGTTTCACCACTGCCTCGAGCCCCTCCCCGCCATAAACTCTTCAAAAGCAAGGCCATAACCACTTTTCACGGTATATCTCCTCCGATGGCTGGTGCCTGGTATAATGCCACAACGCCTTACTCTCTTGACGTGATCGACAAACAGGCATGACGATAATCTTTATGTTGTCTCACCTTTGAATAAGAATCTCACTAATTCCCTATTCCATTGACCCCCTCTCATCCTTAGATCTTTTATCGTTAGATCCTTCCAAGGATTCATAATTTCTTCCCTCGGATCCGACATTATTCCATCAACCCAATTCGAACTCCATATACTAAACACTGAATTTATGCCTGGCTTTCAGCTCATTTTATTCATGAACTTAAGTCCACTCGAGATGTTATTTCTGATTCTTAAAAACTACTTTTAAAAAACTAAATTTTAAAAACAAAACTTATTTTTAACAATTTAGGACAAACATTCTCTAAATTAGATTATCAACTATTTGTGTTTTGACTTTTGAGTATCGCAATGTTGTGGCATGTACATCTCCAAGTTTCACGGGAAATACAAAAATGAGACATTGTAGAAGACTCAAGTGTTACTCGAATATGTAAATAAAAAACACTAGAAGGCTCAAACAATGTCTATTTGCATTCCGCAAAAAAAATCATTAAATAGAAAGTGATGCATATAACATATTGAATCTTTTTGATAGAATGATAGTGCTCTTACACAGAACTGGAAGATAGTCAAATGAAGCAGATCTTGATGATACTAATTAAGGTTAAATATCAGTTTCATCTACGATTTGTGATGGACAGACAGGTAATCCAAAATCAAAATACAAACCTGGCTGCTAGATCAATGATGCAACTTCTATCAAACTTTTTTTCGGTGCCGTGGCCAGGAAATGAACCTGGAAACTGAATGTACAGGCATTATCCTGAATGATTTGTCCCAACCATGTATGGTTCAGGTTTATTCTCAAACCAAACCGTCAATATCAGAATGGAGTTTGCTCGCGAACTCGACTTAGGTTGATATACGTCTTTTTAACCAACCACTGCACTATGCAAAAGTGATCGACTAAGAAGACTGCTGCTGTAACAGGGAAAACAAACCCTAAAAAAGAGGGTTTAACCCGGAGGATATAAATAGAGAATTACATGTCCTTCGACTCATCCCGAAGTTGTGATGTTTCTTTGAGCTACTTTTGTCATAAAAAATGACGAAAATACTCCTTCCCTCCACCCTGAACTAAACGATTACAAGGAAAGAGAAATAAAAAATCTCTATAGTTGCAACTTGAAATTCAAGACATCCTATGGCTCACCCAGTAACTCTCCTCATTCCTCTTTCACAGACCTTCTATACCTCACTTGCTGACCTCCATATTTGTGCACACGTAAATGGGGGCTGTGGGCAATACTTAAAAATAGGAGAGACTACATCGGAAACTTTCAAAGATTCAGAGTCAAAATGGAGAACATTCACAAAATAGAGAAAGAAAGTAGATTGCAACAGAAAAGCAAGTAAGCAAATAGTATAAGGTACCTCATTAGTCTGCTATTTATCACTTGTCAAGAGTCTACGTAATTTTGATAGCTAGATGAGCTGAATTTCCATGGGTTACATTGCTTCCGTTATTAGGCTCGTGGACATGAAAAAATGGACAAAAATCTACAAATGGAAAAGCTCACAAGAGTACAGAATGACAGATTGAGCAGCACAAAATTCTCCCTAAATGACTACAGACTAAATACCATAGAAAATAATACCGATCTAAAAGGGAGGAGCGAAAATGACAGGCCAAAAATTCATACAGTATGTTCCTGCGCAGGAAGATAACAGCACTTGATCTAAGGGATATACCGCAAACCTATGTAGATAAAAAAGTTGCTGCTCTCTGATGGCTGAAAGGCTGCGAAAAAAAATCAAATTCATAGATGTCAATCACTGAATGCACTTGCAGTTGCAGGAAATGAGGTATTATCATTCAGATGGAGCTCATGAAAGCGAATTACCTATGTCCAAACCAGAGATGAGATAACTTGACTAATTTAGAAATTAGAAGCCTACTATGTTCATTGAAAGTATCCCCCTCACATGACACTTCGTTCGAAATTTGCTGGTCTCTGATAGCTGTCAAAAGAAAAGGAAAATCAAATTCATAGCTAGATGCAACGAAAAGTAAACAAGGGGAAAAATGAGACAACAATATAATGTCAATCACTGAATGCGCTAGCAGGAAATGGGGTATTATCATTCAGGTGGAGCATGGAAGAGAATTACCTATGTTCAAATTAGAGATGAGATAACTTGACTAATTAAGAAATTAGAAGCCTATTATCTTCGTTGGAAATATCCCCCTTACATGCAACTAAACACTGCCACGCAAGTCACGTCATACACAATGGAGCTTTCTTCATGGGAGAAATAATACTACAAGTCTATCGGCATCATTTTCAATGGCTCAGTCTGAAAAGAAACAGAAAAAAACATGGAATTACTGCAGCAAACTGAGTACGGAAAAGGCAAACCGATCAAAATGGTAATCACATAAATTAATTCACCTAAGAAACTCGGAAATTCATAGAATTAGAGGTAGTAAGAAGTATGGTAACAACATTACCTTGGACTCCTAGAGCCTCAAGGACTCTTGTAGATGGCGGGATAAGGGAAGGTCCAAATGTACGCAGCCTAACAAACATTGTTAACAACAAAGATATAGTTTCAGAATTCCCGATGACATGTGTGAAACTGTGTCAAGAATTCCATTGAATAGCGGGCCAAGCCACGAATAAAATCCACATAGAGCACATTAAAAAGTTTCACAAAATCGATTAAATGTTTTGAGGTAACAACTTTTTTATTACTACATATGCCAGAGGATTTGAACTCTCAACTAGATCTTCAACAGGAGTGCATTTAATAACTACACTGAACAAAGCCAGGTGGAATAATATGACACGAATTTAGATTATAATTTCAGGAATGACCATGGGATAAATGCCATAGCAAAATGGCTGTATCTTCCCCGGTTAACTTCACAATAGAAGTGAAGACACTTGGTGAGTTCTTTTGTTTTTTTGGGGGGAGGTTTGAAAGAACATCAGAGAAGTAGGTAATATTATAATAGTAAAAACATCACTGTATCTCGAAGAGCGTCATTTTACTTCTTTTTTTGGGGATTGGAAGAACATCTGACGAGGCACTAAGAGGTAAATAGAAAAACAGGACACCCTAAAAATCAACCATATTGTGCTCTGCAAGTTGCAACAAAAGAGGCATAGTCGAGTACTAGGAAAAGAATTACCTCTATACACACTAGAAAGGAGATCACTTGGCCGTAAGGAGCTGCGAAATTTCAAGGCCCCGGCTGAAAGCGTCATTGAAAAGGATCCGAGTCTGCATTGACTGGAATCCAGGCATCCATGACAAGAATGCCATCGGAGTCATAACTATGATGCCGAAAAGCAAATCATAGATCCGAGCCAGGGAAACCACAGTCTCCCACAACAATGTAGTTTGCAGAAAGGGACGGAGCACTTGAGCAATCAATATAATGCCCCACCCCGTGGGGATAAACGCAAGTAGACTAGTCAAGAGGTCAAGAACCACAAGGTCGGTAAATTTCAACATAATGATGGTCACCAATACAGTTACTGATATGACAGAGAGCTGAATTACCCTGTAGTATATATGTTTGGCAGCAGCATATCTATCCCGTGCATATGCTATGATTACATAAATCCCCACAAGCACGAAGAAGGAGACCCAAGAGAGTAAATATACAGCAATACTCTTCCTCCCTGAAGCAATCTTTAGGTGGTACACAATACCATACTGGAAAAAGAAGAATCGCAAATCAAGTATTATCTCAAGTAACTTCCCCCATAAACCGGTAGTTTTGAGGTGTTCCTGCTCTTCATACCACCACGTCTCCCAACTACGGTCTGCCTTAGTGGAAACTCCACTACCATACCAAATCCACGTTATGAAATCCTCAAAATCATAGACAGCTTTCAACCAATCAAACCCAGAAGGATTGAAAACAAATGGCGCCATTATCCATGAAACTACGAGGAACCAACTGGAGATTGACATGGCTATGTATACAAAGGTATCCTTGGCCAGTGGACTGTGAGAAGCATAAACAACTAAAATGACCCCAAGCTCTATGGCCTTCACGAAGTGACTGCGGGAGTAAAGCCTGTAGTTCTCCGCGAATTTCTTATGTTCAACAACAAACCCACGTCCAGTGGCTCGGTATTTAGCACCCCCATGAAGGATTGTTCGGCCGAAATAATGGCATCGGGTTCCCAAGGAGAAAGTGTAAAACAATGATGCAAGCTGAAGCTGCATTTTCAAGAAATCCCAGACAGCTGGAAGAAAACCATGTTCAAGAGAGTTCTCAACAATCATTGGTAAAGCAGTGAACATACCTATTTGGATGACAAACTGCTGGTTCACAATAGCACCTAAAGCTGCATTATTGCTGCTATTTTTCATGGCAGACCTCTCGACGCCACTTAAAGCAAGATAGAGGCGGCCCCACAAAAATGTATAAACAGACAGCACCACCATCATGGTATTGAAGTAAAACCCGACAGTGGTGTAAAAGACCGAAAGCATCCGAAAGAAATCCAGCCTGTGGCCCAACCTATACACATCCCTGCTCAAAAGTTGCTCACCATTGCCACTAGCAACTTTGGCTTCAAACATGGCAATCTGATTGAGCCCTACATCCCTACCCTTACCCACCTGTATGTACTCATGGTGAGTTACATTGCCACCTCGAAGTGTGCAGTTAAACCCTGCAAAAATATCCTCACTCAAGTTAATCAGTTTAGAAGCCTTGCTGATCCCACCACGAGTCAAGAACCAGAACCTGTCAAATACATCAGGGTGACCATAGTGCATCCGCACTTTGAGAGGGTTTGCCAAAACACGCTGTCCGAGGGTTACAAAACTCGTCTCCTGAGCAGACATAAACCAAGCAAGGGAAGATACAGAACCTGTGAAGATGTTTTCTCTAACTCCAAGAATGGTGGGCCTCCTAATACCGTAGTACTTGTTGAATTCATCCAAGAGATTCCTTATCTTGAGAGCTTCCTCAAAGTAATTGTCCTGATTCATATCAATTGTTTGTAAGGCATCACCTCGAGTAAAAATGAGAGCATGATTCTGGTTCTCCGGTTTTCCTTCACCAAGCTTAATGGGTCCCGGCAATTGCACCCTGTATATCTCCACTTCCCTCTGCAACTGCTGATCATACTTGACAAGAACAGAATAGTACTCTACCTCCTCCCTCCCACGGTGTACCTCGTCCACATAAGCAACTCGAAGAGCCTCGTTGTTTTTCATGAGATACAAGATTTCCTCAGCACGCGGGTCTCGTGCTATCTTGTGGAGCCCATACACTTGACAGGCTACAACATAAGTGAATTTCATCATGGCATTCCCAAACTCAGGCCCTTTGTACAGAAGGCTCACCCCACTCACAGACCTTGAGAGATTACGAGAAGATGTTGCTCTCATTGACCCTAAACTCTCCCAATTGTTACTCTGAGTCAAGGTGCCATACGAAGCAATTTGTTGACAGCCAGCCCTTATGTCCATTTCAGAGGCCGAATCCAAAAAGGAGAGCATCTTCAATGCCCTATAATAATACATCATCCCCCTAACAGTACGTGACAAAGTCTGTCCACGATAGGACGCCCAAAGGCGTAAGTCTCTCGCTTTTATCGTCCAAATTTCTCTCTCATCCTCCAAACCTTCCCTTCTCATCCTCTCCATGAAGTTCTTCCACTCGTCCTCGTATATCTTTTGCAAATAGAACAATATGGAGATTCCATCCTCATTAGATGAGTCAAGCTTGCTAGTCCCGTAGATTACATCTTCGTCATAGTAAGGAGTCAACACAGTGAAGGCCATCATCTTTTCAACCTGAGGAGCACGTGGCATGTTCATGAACAAAGAGTTACTGAAAAAAGCAATGCGCCTTCTCGCCTCTATATTTGTAGGCACACTATGCATAGAGTCGCGTGAAGTAAGAATTGTGTACAAACGCCGTAACTGTCTGTAAAAGAACACATCCTCTTCAACAGGAAATTCAACAGCATTCTCAAATAGGAACCCTGAATCTTTACCAGGGTTTTGAAGAGCCAAACCTTCCTCTCTCAACATCGCTACGGTCTTCTTTTTACTCGGGAGTTCACGAACACGAAGCTCGTATAAAGCCTGCAACACATTGATCACCCCATCAGTATCCTTCTCAGCACTCAGCAGCAGCTCAACAAGAGCCACCAATTTACTGTGAATCTGGGGCAACAATTTCAGCTTGTAGTTTCCAGTGAACTCCCCGGTTGACATATAATGATCCATCTCAAGGAACAGTCTAGTCACAATAGAATGCTCCTCAGAACCGTACTTTATAACATGATGCAACAACAAAAATTTGACACTATCATACACCTCAATGATCGCGCATCGCCTATACTCACTCTTGCTAATCTTTGCAAAAAGCCACCTGTCGGACGTGGTCTCCGTCTCTCCAGCCTGACTGACAGAGAGAAGTAACTCATTACAAAGAAGAACACACGGCCAACGAACGACCCTAATATCCCAGCAATTTGGGGGGAGCTCGAGAAGCTCAACTTCTCGGTCACTAAGAAGATCTTCTTCCCTCATACTAACCATTATCTCATTCCACAATAAGGCAAACCGGGTTGCCTCCACCTGGCTAGACTCAATCTTGTTATAAGCTTTCCCAAGCCCATATCGCAGCCTAATCCTCTGCACGGCATCTCTTAGTTTGTTCACTAAGGTCATCACCGGCACCGTGGGGAGCTGTTCCTCAGGCATGAGATTGAACTGCATGGCACTAGCAAAGAACTGAAACCGAAGCCTCAACTGCCAAATACTCCGAATTTCACCCAAATGCGAAAACAACCCGACATAAGCACCCACAACGGAAGAATACACAGAATACCATATCTGCAAATCTACCAGATAAATAACAATGACAGGAAGCCACAGCAAAGCGACCGCAATTCTATTGGTATTATTGAAAAACTCATGCCAATTATAATTCACATTCTTCATTTTCATAAGCGCCCTAGTCGGGTCTATCAAGGGCTTAATCTGAAGGAAGTAGCTAAACGCAAATTTGGAACCTAAAACCAAAAGCCAGAAGAAAGAATACTTGACATTATTAAACAAACCTTCCCTCACAGAGCGGCCGACAAAAATCCTGGTGTGGAACCACCATGTAAGCCAGTAAATCGGTGGGAAATTGGCCTCCTCAATTAGATTCCTTACGCAGGGGATGATGAAGAGAACAATGGACAACAACTCAGGTATAACAAACACAAAAACCGCCTTCAGAAAAACCATAATCTGATCATTAGCATCTCTCAACCACCTCCCATGATCATGCCTATTCTTATAAATCCAAATCCTGGCATAAAACACGGAAAATACGACAATCCAAGCAATTGCTACCATGGACTTCAAGACCATCCTCACACCAAGCCACCACGTCTCCCTCCCCACCAAACTATACTGCATTCCTGCATCAAGAATGGACTGAACCAACCTCAACCCCGCCCACGTAATAAACACAGTGAGCAACTTAACCTGAACATCCCTCTTCTCCACAGCTTCCCAGGGTGCCCAATAATGCTTGGTCTTCTCGGACGCGACAATGACCATTGCCTGCAACATTAAAATCAATAAAATCCAAACCCTATCAAAACTCCGAAAAACATTCCAAAACGACCTTTGCTCCACAAACCCGGTCTTCCCAACCCGACCCCTCTTCCTGCCAGTGGTAAAATAAGGACTACTCAAATCCAAAGGCCATTTTAAGGACTTAAAACACCTCCTAGTCCAGAAATACTCATTCAAATCATCATAATTCCGCCAAGCGGAATGCGGCTTACTCCCACCCTTACTGACACCAACCTCATTCTTAACAACATCATAGAAAGGCCTAACAACAGTATTAAGAAAGGAATTCTCCCCAATGGTAGTGGGCACATAGGGTCTCCCAGTCTCCCTATCAGGGTGATCCTCAATAACATAGTTTAATTCGTAGCACAAGTGATGGAATATGTAACAAATACACTCTGGCATAAATCTCAAGTTCGCCGCCTCGCCCCAAACCAACAAATACAAGGAAACGTAGAGCAGTTCGCGGCGTAACTCGTCCGTATTCCGGCGGGTGAGGTGGGTCTTGACAGCGTGGCGCTTGCCTAAGAAAGAGCACCATTCGGTGTAATTGGATAAGAGTTTCTTCCGGAATTTGCGGAGGAGGTTGAAGTCCAAGACGGAGGGGTTCTGCGGAGGCGGGTAGAGACGCATTTGGGCGTTAGCAAGGTGAAGGACGAGGTGTTCGCGGGTGTTGCGAACGTTATCGCGCTGGAAGCCGAAGAAGAGGCCGAGCCAGTCAAGCAGGTCGTAGGTGTCAAGCCAGGTGTGGAAGGGAGGTTTACGAAGGTCGTCAACCGCACGCAGAGCTGAAGCGGCGGCGCGTACTTCGGGATAGCGCGTGGAAGGGTGGTCTACTAGGAGGTCATGGATGGGAATAATGTTGAAGGGTTGGTGGGTTGGTTGTTGAGGTGGTGGCGCGTGAGAGTGTGGTGAGAAACGCGAGGAAGTGGCGCGTTGTCGGAGGTTATTCATTTTACAGTAGTAATGGGTAAAGGGTGGTGAAAATGGAAGTTGGGGGAGTAATGGAGTAATGGGAGGAGTGAGGAGACGACTGGAAGTGGAATAAATGGGAGAAGGGAGTTGCTTTTTTGTTTGGTTTTTTCTTGTGTAAAATAAAGGCTGCTGCGACTGCGTCTCCGTCTGTCTTTTGTTTTCTTATCACCACTTATTGTACTTTGTTTTATTGTTTATGTTGTTTTTAACGATTAAACACTCGTCAATATTTATGGTTTTTTTTGTTGTTTTTCTATCTAACGTTACATTTTCGGATATATTCATTTTCAAACAAAATTGATTCAAACGGAACGCTTTCCAAATAACTTATTTATTTAACGTGGCCGCAACTCTTACTTTCGGCCTATATTAGATAAATTGTTTTTTCGAAAAAAAACAAATTGGGTTTACGATTTATTACGTAAATCTGCTGAAACAAGATACAAAATGTTCGGAGGGACTAAAGTCATCCATCCTCTACGACCAAGACTCCATGGACGGACATGGGTCAAACCATGAGCAACTCGATTCAAAGATCTACTAGCAAAAGACCACTTAAGTCTTAACCGACTCGAAATGACTACACAATTTTTTAATATCCTTAATAATAAGGAAGAAGTCATTACGTCCTGGCTTATTATTCTGCATTGCGTCCTTGCTTATTATTCTGCAATGTATCAATGACAGTAAAGCTATCATCCTCCACTTTAATACAATTACACATGAATGTATCGCATCTTGTTTTTTTTAAGTCAAAGACATGTTAATACTAATATGACCTCATTGAACTGAACACGAAGATTATTTGAGCATCGAAATCCAATCTGTTTAACAAAAACAGCAAACTTATTTAAGGGACGAACCCTAACCCGTTTGACCCGTTGGGTCATATATAAATGAACAATATTGTGAAAACATTAATATTTTATAAATTAAATAGATCAGAATAACTGTATTTCAATATGTTAAGTGTAAAAAAATAAATTAAAAATAAATGTTATATAAGTTTATATCATTAAATAATGAACAATTTATAAAAAAATAATTTAATTTTTATTAATAATATAAAATAAGTTTGATAACTCATGAATATAATTATATTATAAATATATTTTTTTTTCCTTTTTTTGCATGAAAGTTATAGACTTTTTTATTCCTCCATAAAGGGAAATCAAAAGTCAAGTACAAATTCAAGACAAAAGAAATAACCCCTAATTTAGAGAATCCTCAAGAGGATCAAAAACTAACTGCCTAAAAGCAGGGCCGTCTCGGGAAATTGGGGGCCCCTGTGCGAGCTCTAGAAATGGGCCCCTATATAACATTTTAATAAACAAATTTTTTTAAAAAGAGTATAAAATGTAGTTAGTAAAGTTTGAACCTGAGACTTCATGTCTAGAAACCTGATTTCTATCCACTAAGACACTATCTTTGATTGAATATTTAGTGTACTAAATTTATTTATTCTTACGATTATTTTCATTTCTGACCCAAAAAATTGGGGGCCCTGTGCAACCGCACGGCCCGCACGAGCCCAAAGACGCCCCTGCCTAAAAGGCAGTGGCTAGCTAAAACACTAAGTTTAGGACTGATTTTACATAAAACTCTATTGCGAATATAGGATATGATGTAGGTACTGAGAGTGAGTACATCCCTTTCATGGCTCTGAAAAATTCGATGGTTACGTTCATCCCATATCAGAAAAACTGAAGTGGTAATACAGTTCCTGTACCACCCAGCCTTCCAGTGCCTTCTATTTCCTCTGTGCAGGCACCAATGTAATTCAGTTTTGTAATCATTGCTTCTGTTTTGCAGTCCAATCCAGGTAAGAATGGTCCTCCAAATCTCCATTGAAAATTCACACTAAAAGAAAAGATGTTGATGGGATTCAACCTCTTTTTTGCAGAGAATACAGCGGTTAACAATGTTAACAATACAAATACCCTTGCTCCTGAAATTATCAACAGTAGGTAGCTTTTGAAGGAATGCCAATGTAGCATTGATCCTGTGACTTGGTTCAATAAAGGGATGATTCAAAGCTTTGGTCCAGGCTAACTTCTCAGGATCACCCTTGAACCATAGGTAAGCTTTAGCAGTATTGAACTGTGAGTTCTGATGCCAAGAATTGAAAAGACAGAGAGCATTACCCAGGCTGCCAGTTTTGTCAATGACCTCGTTTTTTACAGTGAGAATACTTCTAAGACTTTCAGCAAAATGAGGTTTAGAAGCAGTATTCCAGATGTCACAAAGAGGAAAAATATAGGCTTTGTTCAAGCATACCATATACCTTCCTTCCTGTTTGCAAGAGTCCAGAGTTGTTTGGACAATAGAGCTTTATTCCAGGCAGTAAGATCTTTGATACCAAATCCGCCATCATCCCAGGGGGAGCAAATGTTCCTCCAGCTATGCAGAATTAGTTTATGGGAGTCCTTGTCAATATTCCAGAAAAAAAATTTGCAGAGCTTGTTTATAGTGTAGATGACATTCTAGGGAATAAGGAAACTGGCGCACCAGTAGTTATTGATCCCAAAGATGACTGAATTGATGAGTTGAATCTTTCCTGCATAAGAGAAAGACTTTGCAGACCAGTGCATAAGAGAGTTCTTTATCTTGTCAATCAAGGCATTAAAAGATTGGGTCGTGATCTTACTGTCAGCAAGAGGGAGCCCCAAATATTTAAAGGGGAAGGACCCCTCTGTGAAGCCAGTTTGCTGAAGGATTTCAGACTTAATAGGAGTAGGAACCCCACCAAAATAGATGTCAGTTTTATCTGGGTTAGCATGGAGACCAGACCACCGAGCAAAGTTGGTTAGAGTATGCAAAACAGCCATGAAATATGATTAATTTAATAAAATATGTTTTTTTGGCTTAAAATATGATAAAATAAAGGATGACAAAAACTTACTTAGCCTAAAATCTACCATTGACCTTATTGTATTCAACCAACTCGTGTGATCCGACGTGGCCTGATCCTCCTAATACATTTAACTGACTTAATTAAAGAATCACAATTGTCCCTCATTATATCCATCATTTTATACTCCAAACTTGTCTCACTTAAGACATGTATATTCGTCTCAAGAATAATGTCGATAAAAAATTACCTCGTTCACAAAATAGTATAATTATTTTCCTAATACTTAGGAACTTTAGTTTTTTCTTACCCTTATTATTAGTACTCCCTCCTATTTTGTATGTTATTCCTCTTTTTCTAATATATGTGAGGACTATTTTATTAAAAAGAGAATAACATATGAAATAGGAAGGATTATCTGATCTCTAAAAACAAAGACAAACATGTCCATTTTAAATAGGAATTTATGTCAAAAAACCCTAATATGAGTAAATGACCCATAATTTCCCTCACACTCGTATATAAATTATCCCTCAATTAAGAGCACCTCCAATGGTTTGCTTTAGGAACTTGCTTGCAATATTTATAAAATAGCAAGCAAGTAGCTTACCATTGGAGTAAGAAAAAATTAGCTTATGAGCATTGTAGCTTTAGCAAGCATGTAGCTAGCTTTAAAAAAAATAAAAATAAAATAAAATATAAAATTTATGATTGGAGGAAAGTTTTATTGTGGAGCCCATAATATTAGAAAATGTTGTATCCAAGCATTGGAGCGATATCTAGCCGAAGAGCAAAATATCATAAAAAACCGTATTGATAAATCAAGCCACAACGTGTTGTAGCTGTCCATTGGAGATGGCCTTAATACTCATGCTAATATGTCCACGTTATATTATACATATTACACACACAACTCTCTCACTTAATATTTTTTATAAAAAGTATTTAAGGAAAATTGATAAACTATCCAGAATATTATAATTTTATTGTTCTATTTCCCTCATAATTTATCCAAAATTATTGTCTCATTTACATATTTAATAAAATTAAAAGGTTATGCGGAAAATACAATTTGGGCTAAATATATAAAATAAACTCTTAAATAATATGGTCACCCCAATTTACTAATCTAGGCTCAATGTCAAACTTGTTCATGGTCAAATAATGAATTAGACTCCCTAACTTTAACATGTGCACATTCCAGAGCCATTTGCACTTCTCATTTCTTTCATTATGCAATCTATGATCTCTCCCTCTACCCGTCTTTGATCTCTCCCTCTATCAATTTCATTACTTCTATACAAAATACCCAACTCCAACTCCAACTCCAAATTTCAATTTCATCCTTGCTAAAACAATTTTACTTCTACTCCAAATTTCAATTTCATCCTTGCTAAAACAATTTTGATACTACAAAAAATTAAAAAGGTCAATTGATATTCTAATATTTCTCTCATTTTTTATGTAACATTTTTTTCTTTGCTTATGTTTCAAAAAAATAATAAATGTAATTTAAGATTTTGATTATATGTAGAAATTTTTTTTTAGACTTATGTTAATAGTTAGACTTTTATTTTTTTAAGTTTATAAATATTTAAATTTGTTACCTGCATTTTATAAAAAATGTTTCATTGAATTTCTTAAAATTCATTATTTTTTTCCAAACCAGATATCTTTGGACTTGTAAATTTGATGATAGTTCATATTTCACCTTTATTAATTTTTAGTACTGTAAATTCCTACTTCGTACAGTATTTCATTTCTATTAATTTTTAGTACTTTTAAGTTTTTTGAAAAAAATTTAGGAAATTTAATAGCATACTTGAATGTTTGCATATTTAATATTTAAAAAATTATTTAAGTGGTTGTAAACATATCAAATGTTGAACAATTACAATTTAGATACAAAAAGCAAATATCAAATTGTACGCAATTAATTATTTGGTAGAACGTGGGGTACTGAAATTAAGAAAACAAATCAAAGTAATTAATTAATTCTTAAATTTATGTGGTCCCCATAAACTCCCCCTTTTAAGGATTGATCGACAAGTCAGCCGACTGGTTGTTGCTTTTATATACTGTATTAGATATTAGATGCCCCTCCTCCAACACTTCCTGCAAGCCCAACAAAATTGCTAAAACTTCCACGCAACTATCTGGTCTTTATCTAGTCACGTGGATTTTATTTGATCCGTTACAAGCTTGTGACGGATACCGTTATAGAGTTTGTGATGTTTTGTTGTTTATGTTGTTTTTAACTTTGAACACTCGCCAATATTTATGGTTTTTTTGTTGCTTTTCTAACGTTACATTTTCGAATATACTCCGTGTTCAACATTTTCAAACAAAATTGATTCATAATGGAACACTTCCCAAATAACTCATTTTTTTTGTAATGTGGCCGCAACTCTTACTTTCGGTCTATATTGGATAAACGGTTAGGTATACATTATACATTTATACACACCACATAAATCAGGTCAACCATCTGATAGTGACACACTTAAAATTTAAAGCAAGATTGCTCTTCGGGAGGATTGAAACTCATTACTTAAGAATTTCACACAAATTTTAACCACTAGATGTTATCTTTATGGGCACAATTGCACAAATACATTTTGAAATTAATTTAGACCAAAAAAACATTTTGAAATTAATAGCTGAATAACTTGTAATATAATTAAAATATTGAATAATCATGTTTTTAGGTTTGGTTAACCCAACTATTTCATCTAAGGGTTGGATGAACCAAATCGTTATCTTTGTGAGTTTATCACGGAAACATTTCGATTTTATTCGTTATTTTAGTATAACAATTAACCAACCTGAACCATTTTAATACAAATTTTTTGTTCTATTGTTCTTTTTTTTTTCAAAATTATTCAAAATTTATTGTTTTCTTTCTAAATTTAGTATGTTAAATAATATTTCCCTTAATCACTCCCTCCATAAAAATGACATTGTCCCAAATTGTTTAATTCTAGTAATATGTTTGTAAATTTACTCTATTTCTTAATCTTTCTCAAAATAGAAAATGAGATAATAAAGATGGACTTGATGAAATGATATAATATAAAAAAATCTCTTTCATTTCATTTCCTTATTGCATCCAAACTTGAAAATTCTTATGCAATGTTAAAAAGCTCAAGTTTAATTCTAGTAACACAAATTGTGTTAAAAAGCTCAAATAGAAAAATTTCTTTCATTTTATTTGGGAAATTGTGTTAAAAAGCTCAAGTTTTCATGGTTTATTTTTTCCTACATGATAGAATTTTCGAGGTTGTTTGCCTTTACTAGAAAGTGGATGTTACCTTTTATAAAATGGCATGTTTGAGGTAAGTAGTTAACCAACAACACGTGCGCGCCTCACCTTACCATGCTGAGCTTGGGATTCGAGCTTTGAGCACCCGCGATTTGTGATTATTGATATTGGCTTCTCTACTTATTTAATGTTAGTGGCTTTTAATCACATGCGTTTTCTCTGACTGTGGGAGCGTTATGTAGCACTATGAATACACAACAATATCAATCTTTGTCCAAAAACATCAATCTTCTTCTCTTAACAAATGTTTTCATAAAATTGAGTTCCAGCCAAATCACCAGTTGTTACTCTATCCGGTAATTATGAGGTATAACCAACGACTAGAGTCGTTGAGTCCTCAAGGACAAATATTATAACACCCCGGCCCAAACCTAAGACCGGAAATGTTGGCCACGGTAGCTCGTCAGGCTATGTACTGACCCCACAGACCAACACGAGTCCTTTCCAGCGCATTTTGTCCTCACTCATGCGCATCCCGGGAACCTTCCCAGGAGGTCACCCATCCTAAGACTACTCCCAGCCAAGCACGCTTAACTTTGGAGTTCTTTTGGATGGATAACCAGAAAAGAAAGTGCACTTTGTTGATATGAGTAGTACTTTCAATCCCTTTAAGTACTAGTCATATAAGCCTATCAAAGGACCTCTTCAAGGGGTTACCCACCCGAATATCATATTCGGTGCAATGGAGTATTACACACCCCCACTTGAAGAACGCAACGTCCTTGTTGCGCCTGGCAGCATCCGACTGCAGCCGAGCCAAACCAGGAATCCTCCCCCGCTTGGTTGGTGACCTTGGTACTCCTAACCACAGGCGCTCACCAGACGGTCGCAGGGTTGCTCCGATACCATTTGTAACACCCCGGCCCAAACATAGGACCATAAATGTTGGCCATGGTAACTCACCAGGCTATGTACCTGTAACAACCCGACCCGCCACGGTCGTAACACAAACCCAATAAGATGGGTGTGCACTTTTGGGCCTGTTATTTGTCCTCACTTAAGCCCAAAAGCACAAGGCCTTGTTACTAAGTGGTGGGTGGAAGTTATTATAAACATATCACAAGCCTCACATTCTACCGATGTGGGACAACTTTTTCTCTAATACTCTTGGGGTGTTACAAACTCCCCCACTTTAAGAACACAACGTCCTCGTTGTGCCTCAAACTTGACCACAACCAGGGCCAGAATCCTCCCCGCTAGGTGTGTGACCCGGGTACTTCCGACCACAGGCTCACCACACGGTCGCAGGGTCGCTCTGATACCATCTGTAACAACCCGACCCGCCACCGTCGTAACACAAACCCAATAAGATGGGTGTGCACTTTTGGGCCCGTTAGTTGTCCTCACTTAAGCCCAAAAGCACAAGGCCTTGTTACTAAGTGGTGGGTGGAAGTTATTATAAACATATCACAAGCCTCACATTCTACCGATGTGGGACAACTTTTTCTCTAATACTCTTGGGGTGTTACAGTACCGGCCTCACAGCTAGACCAACACGAGTCCTTTCCAGCGCATTTTGTTTTCACTCATGCGCATCCTGGGAACCTTCCCAGGAGGTCACCTATCCTAAGACTACTCCCAGCCAAACACGCTTAACTTTGGAGTTCTTTTGGATAGATAACCAGAAAAGAAAGTGCACTTTGTTGATATGAGTAGTACTTTCAATCCCTTTAAGCACTAGTCATATAAGTCTATCAATGGACCTCTTCAAGAGGTTACCCCACCCGAATATCATATTCGGTTCAATGGAGTATTACAAATATTATTATGTGAAATATTATCCAAATAAACCTGTTTTAAGCTTCACTATTTATTTATGTCATATCGGTGTTTCAAATGCCGGTAAATGTGAGTTCAAAGATTAATTCTTTGATTTCACATTTTTGATGAAGTGAGAATAAAGATAACTGTATTCACTGGAGTAATATGATGTTCCTCTAGAAGCCTCGTTCTAAGGGAGGTTTGGGAATAAGAAACATTAAATGTTTCAACCAAAGTCTCCTTGCCAAAATTGGTTGTAAATTAATTTCTAATCGGGAGTGCCTTATCACTAAGCTTTTCGGAAAGAATATCGAATCTTACAGAAATCAATCATGGATTTTGATCAAGATAGAAAGTCTGGAAATAAGTCATGGGGTGAATGAGGGGTTAGATGAGGTGAAGCTCCTTCGAAAGAAACTTTTATGGAAGGTGGACAATTGTTCTTTCTTGAATGTCTGGAAAGATAGATGGATTCAAGGGGTTTCTCTTGAACAAATTCTTAATATCAATGACCAGGTTACTAATCTTATCCATCAATTTCCATTTGTTTACTTCATGATGACTCCGGGATATGGAAGGAGGATGCAATTACCCACTTCTGTGGTACCAATATTATTCCATATATTTTATCAGTTACCCTTCATATTGAAGACTGCCAAGATTATGTGTACTGGAATGCAATTAGAGATGGGGTTTTCTCAATTAAATCTGGATATTATAACTTGGCATTTAATATCCTTTGGGAAAGTCGTGCTACACGCAGGGACAATATGCGTGTTCATGAGAATTTGGTTCCATTCTTTAGAAAGAGACTTGAAGCTTTTAGATTTCGGGTAAATTGAAGCTTTTTCTATGGAAAATAATGACTAAGGCTCTGTTCTTTCTGGCTTAATTTCAGTTCCTTTCAATTTTGGTTGGTTGTATTCCGTTAAGTTTTATTTACGTTCAATCAATTATTTTCAATTAATCTCTTCACAAAAGAGACTTTTGATTCAACTAAATTCATTGCACCTCAATTCCACTCAATTTAGTTCAATTATGCTCTACTCCAATTTGTTCAATTCAGCTCGTTTCAGCCGAAAAGAACAGGGCCTAACTCCTAACCTAGGTAACACAAACACTTCTTCTAATTAGCCGTCCAGTGTCCGACATCGTGTCTGACACTTGGACACCCACACTTGTTGGACACACATGACTAAACATATTATAGTTTAGAGGGGAATAAAACTTTTAAAAAGATCGATTAGAAGATAAGTTTAGATGGAAAAATAAGAATTAGTTATAGTAAAAGTCGAATTGTACCTTTACTTGTTTAGATTTAGTTTCAAATACATGATAAAAATAAAATTATACGTTATTTATAACCATAAAATATGTATTTTATTATATTTAAATGACGTGTCTTGTGTCCTGAATTTCATGGGATGTCGTGTTACGTGTCCGTATCGTGTCCGTGTCCGTTTTGGTGCTACCTAGCTCCTTACCAACTGGTGCAGAGGAATGAAGAAGTCTTAAATGGGATTACAATTATAGGATGTGCTCTATTATGGGTAATCATGTGAAAACAATAGAGCATATATTTGGAGAGTGCATTATATCTGATCATATATGGAGGGCATCACCACTTGGAATTAGATGTTCTGGGGATAAGAACATTCCAATTCAAACATGGATTGTTAATTGGATTACTTACTTGGACAAAGAACACAGTAGGGATGCTTATGTAACATTCATAAGCACATTAGCGTCTCTAGTGTATTAGAAATTCTGCATTTTTTATGTATGAAAGGTTTGACCTTCTTCGAGAGATAAAGATTATAGTGGGTCGGGTTCCCAACCCAAACCCTCAGAGTCTGACTCTAACGGGTCGGGTATGGGTCTGGATTTTTGAGACCCGCTCGGGTATGGGCCCTACATCAAAAGTTTGGGTCCGGGTCCGAGTCTTGGCGTTGGGACCTTACCTGAATCTTAGGTCCTTATATTTATTGAAAAAAGAAAAATTAGAAAAGAACACACATACGAATGTCAATAACCCAAATAACACACATACAGTCATACGGACGACTGTTATTAGTTATCAGTAATATACTATACGCATTAAGAATAATGAGGAAATTGATGAAAATGATAAATTTGAGTATTAGGTAAATGATATAATTCAGAGAAAGAATTGCTTAGTAAAAAAAAATGCAGACCCTAGGATAGACCCTACCCGGATCCTCTTGGTCGGGTATGAGTCCATTAATTTCAGACCCTTTCGAGTCTGGGTCGGATATGTATCCAAGGTATGTGACCCAAGAATCAGGTCTAGGTCTTGCTGAACCCTACCAAACCCTACCATTGCCAACCTTAGTTATGCGCAAATTCTCGTTTGTGACGGACATATCCGTCGCAAACTTGCGACGGGTCAAATATTACCACTTGGGTAAGAAAAAAAAAGCATTTAAGATTTTTAATATTTTGTCTTATATATACAAGTGGGAGAACTTGACCCGTTAGAAACACAAGCGAGACCTAGGTATCACGGACACTTCTCCAAATGAGCCGTATCGTGTCCGACACCGTGTCCGACACCGACACTCCACGGACACATGCCGAAACGTGTCCAACACGTAAACAGCCGTGTCTAACTTTCTACATTTATTTGGGCACGTGTCCGACGCGTGTCCATGGTATTTGAGCCGTGTCCGTCGCGTGTCCACGATATTTGGTTATCATTTACGATGAATGATGTTCTTGAAATGAGAAATGCGTTATCGAAAGAGATCAATTAGAATATTGATTCGGATGAGGAATGAAAATAAATTTATTATCAAGGGCAAGTTTTACATCCACCTATTTAAAATTAATATCAAATACTTTTACAAAAATAAAATCAAAAATTTATAACTATAAAATGTATATTTTATGAAATTTAAATGTCGTGTCCCGTGTCCTAAATTTCATGGTATGCCGTGTCGCGTGTCTGTGTCGTGTCCGTGTACGTGTCCGTGTCCGTTTTGGTGCTACCTAGAGCGAGATAGTATGACATACCTCCTCTCCGTATACAAAATCGTACACTTGAGAGGACACCTTGACTTTTTTCCTTTCCTTAATTTGGGAATTTTACGAGAATTTTGTTCATCCCGGAACCTCATACGTCATACATGGATACATCTTCTTCATCCTCCTCCTATCTTTCTTTTTTGCGCCTTTTCTTACAGACGTACACAATTACACAAACATAAACCGTCACCTCTTATCCCTCACATTTTTACCCGGGTATGTCATTCTTTTATTTTCATTCATTTCAGTTTTTCTCTCATTATTTTCCTTCTCATCTTCTACATTTTCATGCTTCATTTCCTTGTGCAATTATTGCCCTTTCTTATTTTAAATGTATATATTTCGTTTCTTTACCTTTGATTGCAATAATCCTATAAAAATATGTAAACAAATTAATTTTTATTCTGATTGTTACAGCTTTTGATCTACAATCCAGAAAATGGTAAATTTTTGATATCATCTTATCAATTGTTTTTGTTTTTATGACATTGCAGAGAAATGCAATTTCCGAAGTACTATTCGGGGTTGTAATACATAATAATATGATTATGAAGCGTGTTCTGGGTTGTTTATGATTTGAGTTTTGATGGCATTTGATGATGATTATGGAGGAGTTTGTATGTGTGTGTGTTTCTGATCTGCTGATTGATGAAATAAAATGGGCAACCTGGAGCTGTTATTATCAGAAGGAATATTTGGAATGCAAAATGCGTTTGGTTGGTCAATTTCTGTAGTAGTAGTAGTAGTAGTAGTTTTATACCTCTAAGAGCTTTAGGTTCTGGGTGGTCGTCTGGTCGATGGATGGGGAGTCCACCTCCTGGATTTGGAGAGCCAAATTTTCACATACGGTCTACCGTCGAATTGATCCGTCTAGATTACCCTCTGGTCCAATAAGATTTCAAACACGAGAAATTCCTAAATTTAAACCAACTGATTTACATAAGGAATCAGACCCCGACGACATATCAGTGATATCACAGATGCAGGGGAAGCCTTTGACAAATAAGCATAGGTCAGTATCACCTCTGCCTACGAGTCTCCTTCCTGACACCTTTAAGGAAGCTCTTTCAGAGACAAAGAGGTTCTCCACACCTCATAGAACATGTGAAGAACTATCTCATAAGATATCAGATGAACCCAGTGTCAAATTCAGGCCACATTCTATTCCTTTGAGAAATATATCGCAATCGGAAGGTTTTGGAAAATCAAAGAGGAAGAAGGATTCTAGCTGCTTAAAGTTCTTTGATCATGGAGGAGGTAAGGTAACAGCTTTGGATGCAGTTGATGCTCTTAACATAGATCTAACAAAGTTAAGAATTAGTGACAAGTTTGCTTCCGGAGCAAACAGTAGGCTTTATCGTGCCGAATATGATGGAGAACCAGCTGCTGTAAAACTTATGTGTGTACCAACTAATGATGAATCTGGTTCATTGGGTTCTCAATTAGAGAAGGAGTTTACCCGGGAAGTTTCTTTTCTCACTCGGCTCCACCATCCAAATGTGGTTAAGGTATTTTTGTTGTTTATCCTTTAATGCATGGGTACTAGCAAGTTTGAGAATATTGTTTGATTTTATATCCTGCTTCCTTGCTATATGGGGCAATCTTAAACCTTTTTTAAGCTCAAGTGTTTGCATGGTAATAGCAAGTTTGAGGAGTATTTTTCCGAAATAGGCGATTTGCGGTAATTAATTAACGAAATACTTAAATTCTGAAATTTAATGGGTCCATGTAGGATTGGAATACCTGAAGCTGCACCCAGAGCCAAGTCGCCCTCCCCCTAGGCGATTTTACCTAAAACCCACCCAAAGCCAAGTCGCTCCCCGCCCCAGCGACTTGGCTCTTACACTTTCAATCAATTGTGGATGGAATTCTTGCTTGGAAAGTATAAGCATGGGAGTACAAGTGACAAGTCGCTTCCCTCTCCAACGACTTGACTCTTTCTATAATATTTCAGAAATCATGTGTTGGAAGTTGGAACTACATGACAAGTCGCTCTCCCCCATGGCGGTTTGTATCAAAGTCGCTTCCTCCCAGAGCGACTTGCTTCTGGGAGGATTTTTGCTTCGGTTTTCAAAAGTTTACCGTTTGGATATGGTCACCCTCCGGGTAAGCGATTTGAATACGAGCCTAGCTTCGGTGATGACGTGGACCCATTTTCGATAATAAATTTCAAAAGTTACCTATTTTGTTAATTAATTACTGCAAATCGCCTATTTTGGAAAAAAAATCAAGTTTGAGAATATTGTCGTTGACCAAACATATAGATTTTTTCTCTTTCCCTTTCTAGTTTCCTTTCCGTCCATCTAAACAAGGGCTAAATGTGTGATAACGTGTTTTAGCTCAAGTGTTTGCATATCTTAATTTTCATGTTCTAGCTTTAATAAACTTCTTTGCTTAATTCATTGTTTCGGTTTCATTATTTCATACTTAATTTATGTATATTTTGTTTGGATTTCAGTTCATAGCAGCCTGGAAAGAATCACCTGTTTATTGTATAGTAACAGAGTACTTGTCAGAGGGTTCATTGCGATTGTTCCTGCGTAAGCTTAATCATGCGCCTCTTCCTTTAGAGAAATCAATCCCTTTTGCTTTAGAAATTGCCCGTGGTATGGAATACATACACTCACAAGGTGTCATCCATCGCGATCTTAAACCTGAAAATATATTGATTGATAAAGATTTTCACTTGAAAATTGCTGATTTTGGGATAGCCTGCGATGAAGTCCATTGCGATCCATTGGCCGAAGGTCCTGGCACGTACCGTTGGATGGCTCCTGAGATGATTAAGCACAAACGTTATGGACGCAAGGTCGATGTATACAGCTTTGGGCTAATATTGTGGGAAATGGTTTCTAAGACTATTCCATACGCGGGGATGTGTCCTTTTGCGGCGGCATTCGCTGTAGTTAATAAGGTCCGTCTTTTGAACTGCTTTCTTTATTTTATAGTACTGGCATACTAAGCTTTTCAAGGTGAAATCATCACATTATAACCTGTTAATTTAACCTTGCTGGAATCAATTTAGGAAACCAGTCAAAACACGGAACCTGATTATGTTAGAACTTAGAACATATGAGACTGAAGGTGCAATTTTTCCGGTTTGTTATAGCCTACCATTCTAAAAAGTACAATTACCTACGACTGAAATCAGTAGTCTCAGTGTAGTACTGCATTCCACTTATTTTACAGATTATATCTAAGAGCTTGTTGGTATTGATCATGGGTTTTTGAATGGAAATTCGATTTCATAGCTCATTGTTCATGGTTTTTTTTATTTGAAGATGTTTTGTCTATTATTTTAACTATGCTATTCTAACAGAAAGGAATTTGAACTTGTAGAATCTGAGGCCAGCTTTCTCAATGGAATGCCCATCCGCCATGAGAGCTTTAATTGAACAATGTTGGTCCTTACAACCTGAAAAGAGGCCTGAGTTTTGGCAGGTTGTAAAAGTTTTAGAGCTGTTTGAATCTTCACTTGCCCATGATGGAACTTTGAAGCTAGTACAGAGTTCTATCTGTCTCGACCATAAAAAGGGTTTTCTTCGTTGGATTCGGAAGCTTAGCCCCCCTCATTCTCACTCTACGCCTATCCCTAAGCCGAGAGACACCTGATTCTTATTAGGACCTGGCTTTTGTGGCCATAATCAAACATATATAGTAGGCTTCTTTATCAGTCTGTTTTGATTTTATCATCTACGAGTATTCCACATTCTTTTAACGGAGTTATTAGATTAGAAGTGTAAAGTGTGAGAATACTTCAGATATTCGAAAAGACACTGTTGTGTTTGTTTTTTTGCAAACACTATTAGCTCTTATGTTTGGGGGTCGAGTATTTAATGGCCTTCAAATGTGGAAATGTATGCTAAACTTTTCTCTTTTAGTTTGAATATTAACATTTTATTCGTTAGCAGAGTCTGGTCATGGGCTGGTCTTTGAAATGCTAGTGTTTTTTTTACAATTTTCTGAACAATGTTTTGTTTCCATATTCTGTTTTTTTTTTCTTTTTTGCGCGTGTGAATTGCGCAAACAAAGACGGGCCAGAAACTAATATCTTAGCAAAAGACAACATATTAATCGAAACTGCTTTTGGGCTTTTGAACAGCTACTCTCTGTGTATTGTATTGTTTCATGGCACAGGTTTTTTGGCTGTAGATGGAGCCTCAATGACGGTTTTGATATTGATGGGGCTCAGGTCATGAGTGTCACCACTCAATGACTTTTTATTAGCTATACTAGCTGACATGTGCATGTCAGGTATGTGGGTATGACATGGAAGGTCATGTTTCATTGGTTTCGGCTATTCTAAGTGATAAAGTTCTCTGACCTGGATACAACGGCTGGAAATGATAAAGGTTAAGAGGATAGTTTGTTGTTGCGAGTTACGACGCTCGATGAACAACACAACCAAGGAGATGGTTACTTGTGAGACAGAATAGGTGAGTTTTTGTCTCTACTAAAAGATTTGTTTTTCTTACAGTGCTTGAACTTGTTCTTCAGTTTAGCCCCCTCTTTTTGGTAAATTCTTCTCTTGTCTGATCACCTAGTATAGTGGGCTTGTGACATGAGCTTGAACTTGGCTCCAAATCATATCCTTTTTGAACTCTCATCTCAAAGACAGTGACATATTACCGTGAGTTTGAAATCATCATGGGATTAAAAATATTTCGAATCTGCCGAGAGCTTATAAAAGTCTTCCAACCTAAGTTTAAGCTTACGGTTCTGACTTCTGATACAGTGGACGATGGCTGTTTCCTGCATCATTGATGGACCTTTTGAAAGTCATATTTCAGGGCCATAGCTGAATTAAGGTTAGAAATTGTTTTGAATTGTCTGAACTGACTGTTTACAACTCTTGTTCTGATCCTATTTTTCAGCAAGAAAGTCTTGTCTTTTAATGCTATTTAGTTAACATTCTATTTTCCGAAGAGAAATATATCAGAGGTCTAAGATCATACCACAATGACAACAATTAAAAAAACATTTAAGCTATCCCAAAAGGATAAATTGAATACTGTCATTTGGGTATGTTTGCATTTGGACTGAATTGGGCCATTTCGGGATCATGTATGTTATTTTTGAGTCATGGACATGTAAATCAGTTCAGGGACACCAAAATTTGAGTTGGCTTGGCGTTTGTTGATTTGTTCATATGTATGGGTCGGGTCCATTATTTTCGTGTCTTATTTTGGTAGGTCTAGTTTCTACTTTCTACTAACATGAATCATTGTTTGCAACTTTTAAATGTCACGAGGAAATTAAGAAAAAACTGTTTGTATTACTGTATTGGATTACTGGCGGATTTATGCTTTTTGGTAATACAGCTACTGGAACGCCAAAAACCAGAGATTTTCTTTTTGTCAAATTTATTCAATTTTTATGCTAACAAATTTTGTGCAATTTAAAACTTTCAGCATGCCATGGTACGATTAAAAATCCATGCATCAGATGATGATTTCTATCTCTGAAGTGTCACCGTAAACAAGAACGTGGGTTGTGACTCCTCTTCAATGTGGTTGGATGTGGTTGAGGAAGATTTTACTGAACTGCAACATGTTCATGTGAACTGCTTAGAGACTTAGCTTGAGACGAGTTTGGTCGAGACTTTAGAGATCGACCTTGGAGCTTCATTACCACACATTTTAAGAATTGGTTAATTGTAAGACGGTATTCTGCCTATCCAGGTTAGTCCCTTGTTCTACTAAAATGTTTACGTTACTCCCTCCATCCCACTTTTATGGTGTAACTATATAAATAACAAAACATTTAACCCATCCTCATAAAGCCACCTCATCACATTTAATTTTTTTTTTTTTTAAAAAGAGTAAATTAGATCAACTCAAATGTAGGAGGTTTCAAAAATAGAGAAAATAAATCAACTCAAATCGGTTTTTTTGAAGCAGTTTTAGGAAAAAATGCAATTTAAGGGAGTAATTTTAGGAAAAAATTTCAAAAGGGAGTAATTTTAAAAATTTTGATTTCAAAAGGGAGTAAAATTTAATTTACTCTTTAAAACAGTAAATGTGGGCCCCGCAGCAAAGAAAATGAATTTAATTTCTGGAAAACCGCTATGTTTATGTTGGTACGTAAATAATAAATGTTGTTTCAGAAATCACAGTATTTTGATTAAAATAATATTAATAATAAATTACACCAATTGATAAAAATAAGAAATTTAAATACTAAAATGTAACTACAAATGAACTAAAAAAATATAGAACAAAATATTTTAATTCCAAGAAATTAATTTTAGAAAACTTTTGAACAGTTTATAATAACAAAAGTCTTAGTTCTATATAAAAAAAAAAGAGTTTTAGTATATTTACGAGAAATATAGTTTTTTTTTTCCGATTTTAATATTACCGTGGTCAGATTTTTTTCGTCAAATAACTAAAATTCATCAGCAAAGTTACAAAAATTAATACTAAAATTCCGCCCAATTATATCGTTTATATTTTGTTAATAATATTTACGTACTGTTTTTTTTAAAAGGATACCCATGCAATTTTACACGGGTTTAAAACTAGTTCCCTTCCAATTTTATCCCAAATTAATTGTCCCATTTCCAAATCTACTAATGAAAAACTTCAAATTATCCAATATTGTCCCTAGATAACTAACATTATAACCACCATATATCTCAACTCTTCTTTATTTTGAGTGGTAATGTTAGTTAATTTAGCACTTTTTCTTACATCCTCCCAAATAAAAAGGGGGACAATGGGATGAATGGAGTATTTGAAGAATTTCTACATTAGGATTGTAGTGACTTGTGAGATGTGTTGGCTTTTGCGACTCTGACCCCCGAAATGTATTTGAGTTTGTCTATAACTCCGAACATTTTTTTTTTTAGTTTTTTTTTTTTTTTTTTTTTTTTTGTCAATGGGTAAAACAGATAGTTCACAACATGGCCTCTTGAGCCAGATTATGCACTATTACATTTAGGGATCTAGGAATAAAGGAAAAACTAAGGCAATGAAAAAACGGAAAAAGAGCCCTGCAATCCTCAAGAATGCCTTGAATATGCCGGTTGATTTTAGTCAGACCTGCAAAAGATAATATCAGCTCCAGACAGCCAGAGGAGATTCTGAGATGGATAACTCCGACGTCCCTAGCCCATTCCAGAACCTCTTTTATCCCGATAGCCTCTGCCTGAATAGCCGATTCCGCTTTACATCTCCTCCTAAGCTTCAGCCAACTAGTACCACCTGGATCGTAGACAACACATCCTATCGATGTGTCCAAGTTAACCCTCCACCCAGCATCAACCTTTGCATGATGACCCAAACAAGTGGCCATGGGGTTGATAGCATGGTAAGGAAAGCCATTCCGAACCTTCTGTGTTTCCAATCCAGACAACTCACTTTCCAGGCCCGTATCCGCAAATGGGGAAGGGCTCTTTTGCCCCCTTTCCAAGTCCATCCGAATCAAATCCGCCACATCATTCCCGATTTGATTGAAAATAAGACCAATCAGAAGTTCGACCTTGTTAAAGACTCTAGAGTTCCTGGTCTTCCAAAGCTGCCATAGGATTGCCACAAACGTTCTTGTACCCTCCACGTCCTTTCGGACCCTCATGAGATAATCAATCCATCCAATAACCCATTCAGTACCGTCAACCTGAGAGTTATATTCAACTCGTATTCCCAGAGTGGATCCAGCCCAAATCCTAGCCGCCAGATCACAATCACGGAACAGATGGGTTAAGGATTCCTCATGGTCCTGCTGCCCTTCACAAAAAGAACATCTAGAGTGTCTTCCCAGCCCCCGCTTTGCAAATTCCGCACCTATCGGTAGAGTACTAGTAACAATCTTCCAGATAAAAATTTTCCACTGATTTGGGATAGGTAGGGACCAAAGAGTTCGTCTGCAGAATCGCTTGCCCACCAGGCTAACCCTATTAATATCCCGTGTCGTAGCCTTTTTATCCATCATCTCCTTATGCAGGATACCATATCCACTCTTGACCGTATACTGGCTGTGCTTACTGAACGGCCAATAGGCCATGTCCCTGTGGTCAGTCTGGCAAAGGGGCATGGCTAAGATACGGTCAACCCAAGAATCTTCAAACAGAAAACGAATCGTAGGCTTGACCCACTGGTTTCAATCACTGATGAGATGTTTAATTTGGTATGAACCACAGTGTGTAAACTCAATCCCAAGCAGGGTTGGGTTAGGCTCCGGAGTATCACCATCTACCCATCTGTTAGCCCATATATTCAGCGAGGAATTCCGTCCAGGTCTCCATCCAATTTTGGTCCTGATCGCCTCAATACCATCAAGTATACTCCGAGCACCCCAAGATAAAGCCTGGCCCCCACGGGGCATAACTTCTGAATCAATCCGTCTGGTCCCATAAAACTTTAGCCTAAAGGACCGTGCAAAGAGAGAGTCTTCACCAGAAATAATCCGCCATCCATTTTTAGCAAGAAGCGCCCTATTAAGACATCCCACATCCCAAATGCCAATACCACCTTCACTCTTTGTCAGACTTAAGAACTTGTTGCTACACCAGTGAATTTTTCGATTCATCTTACATCCGGCCCACCAAAATTGTGACAAAAGGGAATTCATCTTCTTTGCCACACTTACCGGTATTTTGAAAACCGATAGAAAGTAGTTTGAGAGATTTGATAGGACCGAAGAAATAAGAGAAAGCTTACCCGCTGGTGAAAGGAAAATACCATTCCACGAAGAGATTCTCCGAGAGATATATTCAACAACAGACTGGAAAATACCTTTTTTCGCATGCTGAAATTCCATAGGTAAGCCCAGGTATTTCCCGAATCCATTCGAGCATCTAATACAGAGAGTCCTCAAAGTTTCTTGAGTCACAGCCAGGGTGGTGTTAGGACTGAAGATAATTCCCGATTTAGCCTCATTCAGTCTCTGTCCAGAAGCCAAACAGTACTTGTCCAGACACTCTTTCAAGCAGTTCGCCGCCCCCCTGTGTTTTTGAAGAAGAAAACGGAGTCGTCTGCAAAGAAAAGGCTCGAAATGGATTCCGCCCCCCTACACATACGTATCCCCGTCAACGTTCCCGTTTCCTGACTTTCCTGGAGCATTCCAGTAAGCACTTCAGCACACAGAATGAAGAGAAAAGGAGAAAGGGGCCCCCCCTGTCTCAGACCACATTTTGGCGAAAAAAGATTGTTAGGCACTCCATTAATAAGGATCTCGTAAGATACAGTCGTGACGCACGCCATGATGAGGTTTCAGATATTTCCCGGGAGACCAAACTTATTTAGAACAGCCTCCAGAAAATCCCATCTTATCCTGTCATAGGCTTTGCTCATATCCGCTTTGAAGACGCAAAGCCCATGAACTCCTGATCTGTGCTGATTGACCTTCTGGATAAGCTCATGAGCCAACAAAATATTGTCACTAATGTTTCGACCTTTGATGAAGGCTCCCTGGGATTCACTCACAAGATTTCCGATAACCTTTCCCAACCGATTAGCAATGCATTTAGTGATAATCCTCATGATGACATTACATAGACTAATCGGTCGATAGTCCGAGGCAGACTCAGGGTTATCCACCTTAGGAATAAGGGTAATAAAGGTCTTGTTCAACTCCGAACATTTTCATAAGTTGAAAAAAGGAAGAGTTTTGAAACTTCGTTCTCTTAGCCCTATAGAAATATATTTCAACCAAAACATTTACTCGGTGTTTGCATTTTTGTATGATAAATTTACGTAGTTGATCATCATAATAAACATTTTTCTCATCATACATTTTTCACATTACTTTCCATTTATTTACACTTGCTTAAAAACTACTTATAACAATTAACCTAATCCTCTCAAATTCTAACAATCTAACCATACTAACTCTCAAATTTTTAATAGTTCTTCAACTATAAATTTTGATTTTAATATAGAATAATACCCTATTATTTCATCATAACTTATTTATAACATTAGTTCTTTTTTTTTTGTTTTATTTAGGATTTGAGGCTTATCCAAGTTTGTGATTGTGCTTAGTTGGTGGTAGGGGCGGCACAGATAGAAGGAAGAGTGGTCAGATGGGGAACGTCGACGTGTGAATAGGGAGCATGGGTTAGGGGCATCGTGTAGCGTTTTGGAGGGAGAGGACAAACTATGTTTGAAAGCAGTTCGTCTTTATCCATCATCCATCTATTTGCTTTAAAATCTCATCTAACTATCCATCTTCCGTGAAACTTATCATTCGTCATTCACTTGTCCATTATTTGGAGATAAAACGAGTAGAACTACATTTAAAACAATTTCCTTCAACCACATCATAACATACAACTTTTTTATTTTTGTTTTTCACCAAAAATCCAGCAATTGTGAGACGCGCAACAATATATGTAAATTAATTTATTTAAAAAATCCTTAATTTAAAATGTTTGTGAAACACTTGGATCTATTAGTTTCGTAATTACTTGTTTACATACGAATTTCTCTTTTGCATACATTTTATCATTATCTTTCAATCTAATACCCTTTTAATATTTTAAAAATTCACCACCCTCCAACCATTGTTTCCCCACCATCTATCATCCCCCTCTAATGGTGGTTATGAAAAACGTTATTGATCCAAACATCTGTCAGAAGTCAACTTCAAATGCTCTTCACACTACAACAAAATGGCACTTGCGTCACGTTTAAAAACGTGGCGCAAGTGCTAAATTCCCGTGATTATACAGTTTTGCCACGGGAAATCAGTCGTGACCCAAATGGCCGTGGCAAAATTTTAGCCACGGGAAAAACTGTAATGTGGCTAAAATTAACAACTTTGCCAAGAAATTCCACATGGCTAAAATAGCGTGGCTAAACAATTTTCCCGTGGCTAAAATTGTTTTAGTCACAAGTTAATATTGTGGCCAAATTAAAAAAAATTGTGGCTAAATACTATTGGCCACGAAATAATAACGTGACAAAAGAGAGACTCTCGTGGCTAAATATTTACCGCCACAAAATTTATTGTGGCTAAAGATACTAGTCACGAAACAGATATTTGAAAAAATCTGATGTCTATTCAAGACCATGAGCATCATATATCCAAAAAAAAACGGTGTCTATAACTTTATTTTTTATATAAATAAATAAATTACAATATTGTTGCCCAATACATTAATGCTAACAACGATAATCTTTATACAATTAACCGATTATTCCAAGTCAATCACCAAACGAACTTTAACCAACCAATTTATCAACAACAACAACAACAACAACAACAACAACAACATCAGAGCCTTAGTCCCAAAATGTTTTGGGGTCGGCTGACATGAATCATCCCTTGGAACCGTCATGAGTGAACTCTCATCTCAACACAAGAAAAAACGGAAAAGAAAAAAACGAAAGTGGAGTGAAACAAAAAAATGGAAGGCAAAGGGGTTTTATAAATTTTAAATCGAACTTATCACATAAAAAAACTCAAAAAAAATAAATCAAGAATAAAGTTTAAAGTGATTTTGAGAAACGAAGTTAAAATTAAAATAAGAGTTTTGGAGGAAAAAGTGTAACAAATCCAAACATAAATTTTTCTTTTTCTTTTTCTTTTTTTTTTTAGAAAACTTGATAAAAACATCAAAGGCTAGAAGTCCACATGTATCATATCCCTCCATAGTGCCCTCTCCATCACCATCCCCTCCTGAACCCCATAAATCTCATATCGTGCTCAATCACTCTTCTCCAAGTTTGTTTAGGTCTCCCTCTACCCCTAGCAACCGTTTCGGCACCCCATGTCTCCAACCTCCTAACCGGTGCGTCCATAGGTATCCTTCTCACATGGCCAAACCATCTTAGTCTGTTTTCCAACATCTTGTCCTCTATTGGGGCCACTTTTACCTTCTCTCTAATCACCTAATTCCTTAACCGGTCTTTCCTTGTATGGCCGCACATCCACCTCAACATACGCATCTCTGTCACACTCATCTTATGAATGTGACACTGCTTCACGGCCCAACACTCCGAGCCGTAAAGTAAGGCCGGTCTAATTGCCGTACGATAAAATTTTCCCTTTAATCTTTGGGGCATACCCTTATCACACAAAAATCCCGTAGCACTTTTCCATTTCATCCATCCCGCTTTAATTCTGTGGGCCACATCTCCGTCTACATCTCCATCTTTTTGGATAATAGATCCGAGATATCTAAAGGAATCTGACCCCTCAACAACCTTTCTATCGAAAATAATGCTCCCCACCGCCGTCGATCTCGGCCCCGCAAATTGACACCTCACATACTCGGTCTTACTCCCACTTAGCCTAAACCCACGAGTCTCCAACGTATGCCTCCATAATTCCAACTTTCTCTCAACCTCCTCTTTCGTCTCATCAATCAACACAATATCGTCCGCAAACATCATACACCAAGGGATCTCGTCCTGAATATCCCTTGTCAACTCATCCATAACTATAGCAAAGAGAAAGGGACTAAGTGCGGAACCTTGATGCACACCAATGGTAATGGGGAATTCTTCCGTTCTCCCAACATTAGTTCTAACACTTGTACTAGCCCCTTCATACATGTCCTTTATGAGGTCGATATATTTTTTCGACACACCCTTTCTCGCCAAAGCCCACCAAAGTATTTCTCTCGGGACCCTATCATATGCCTTCTCCAAATCAATAAAAACCATATGCAGGTCTTTCTTCCTCTCCTGATGGTGTTCCATCAACTGTCTCATGATAAAAATTGCATCCATAGTCGATCTCCCAGGCATAAAACCAAATTGGTTTTCCGAGATATCTACACATTTCCTAAGCCTCTGCTCGATTATCCTCTCCCATAATTTCATCGTATGACTCATAAGCTTAATTCCCCGATAGTTGGAACACTCTTGAACATCACCTTTATTCTTATACAAAGGGACTAGAGTGCTTCTTCTCCAAGCTGAAGGCATCTTGTTACCCCTCCAAATCTTGTTGAAGAGCAATGTTAACCACTCAATGCCCTTCTCCCCCAAGCACCTTCAAACTTCTATGGGTATACCATCCGGCCCCTCTGCCTTCTTTGACCTCACTTTCCTTAATGCCTTCCGAACTTCACTCTTTTGTATTCTACGCACAAATTCCTGATTCACCATGCTCGGCGTCACTTGTACATCTCCAAAACCTTGCTCCCTAGGTCCATTGAATAGAGTATCAAAATAAGAACTCCACCTAGCCTTTATGTCGTTATCCTGAACGAGTACCTTGTCGTTCATATCTTTCACACATCTAACTCTCCCAATATCCTTCGTCTTACGGTCTCTTATGCGAGCCAGTTTATAGATATCCTTCTCACCTTCTCTCGAGTCCAACCTCGCATACACCTCTTGGTTAACTTTGGCCCTCGCATCACGCACTGCCTTTTTAGCGGCTCGGTTAGCCTCCTTGTACTTTGTCAAGTTCTCATCACTCCTGCATTTCCCCAAAACCTTATAACATTCACGTTTTGTCTTTATCGCTTGTCTCACGTCATCGTTCCACCAAGATGTGTCCTTACTTGATGGTCTATTACCCTTAGACTCCCCTAGCACCTCCTTCGCCACATCCTTTACCACAAGCTCCAATTTATCCCACGATGCATCTACGTCTTGCTCCTTGCAATCCGACCAAAAGTTGTTACCTCCGACCTTATCCACAAACGCTTGTTGGTTTTCCCCTTGTAGCTTCCACCACTTGATTCGTGCCTCACCGATTACCTTTCTCTTCCTGTAGTCTTTCCTACCCCGAAAATCAAGCACCACCAGCCTATGTTGTGTGGCGGTACTTTCACCGGGTATGACCTTACAATCGGTGTAATCTTTTCTCCATACATTCTTTACCAAAAGGAAGTCAATTTGACTAGCATTTCCACCACTCCTATAAGTCACCAAATGAGAATGCCTTTTCTCAAACCAAGTGTTCATTATACCCAAGTCATATGCTAGAGCAAAATCCAACCAATTTATCAACAAAGATAATATTTTATCGACTCCACTCTCAAATTCGTACTTAGTCGTAAGATTATCCTTTCCAACTTCATAAATTAATCCAAAACAGACAGTGGCGAAATTCCTCCTTTGCCTCCTTAGCAAGTCATACTCCTTGACCTTCACTTTACCCTTGTCACTTTTTGCAGTTCATTCCATAGTTCATTCCATTAATTGCTGTAGAATTAAAACCAAACAACTATGTTAAATCTAAAAACAAGGAGAACATTGCATTGCATGCTTAAACAAGATATTGACAGTGTTCAAGAGATCAAATATACTAACCTGCAATGGCGGCGGCACAACTGCATTGGAAAGTGTCATAATGATAAGAAAATTAAACAAGCCAATCAGAAGCGAATCATGGAAAATCTGAGGCACCTGAAATCAGGCGGAACATTAATAAGAAACTGTTTCAGGATTTAAGTATTTAAGAGCTATGTGAAGGATATTGCTTCCGTCAGGTGTAACGCAAAAGGAGTCACAATCGCTTATCATATAGACGAATGGGGTTTGGAAGATGTGAAAGAAACAGTCAGAAACTAAAGTACAGCTCGTGAAAAAGATTAGAAAGAGTGTCATACGACAATTAAGGAATCAACTTGCTCCATCTTAATTTAAATCTTAATCATATCATATCCCTCTTGTTCAGAGAGAATGCTTCTAATTAGTCTTCACCTCCCCCTACGCTCTCTTAGATAATCCGTGCTTCCAGACATAGCAAATGGTGTTTATCAAAGTCCGTAAGAAAACAGACTACTAGATTTAAGTAGTAGTTATAAGGAAGAATCCCTATATGATCGATCCTCTTCAACAAGGTATCCGGAAATATAAAACTAAATGATACAAAAACAAGACCAAAATTCTAGTATAAGAAAAGAAACATCTACCACATAACGAAAGAAAAACCAAATAAAAAAGCTGAATTGGTAAGCTCTGGTGAAGGAAGACTAACCAGGAAACCTGGAACATAATATTCAAAAAATTATGGATGCTGCGTTTTCAACAGATTACTGGTAAATGAATCCCGAATAACACATTTCTGTATCACAGACGTCTAACAGTCTGATGTCTAACCTGATCATAAGTCAAATTAACATAGATTAGAGGGAGCATATATGTGTAGCAATCCGACATCTGCAACTTAAGATATAAACAATGCAACCTTTCTTTCATCAATTTTATTTCAGAAGTATGGGGGCATTATTCTTAACCTACATTAATTTATTTATTAGGTCAAAAAAAAGATGTGTGTGCATTTTCGGCTTTCAGGGGAGTTCTTAACACAAGAAAAAAATGTCTCTAAGATGACATGTGATGATATCTAACTTTAGGAGGCAACAAATCTTTACAAATGCAACCTACTGCATCAGGTCTCACAGAGTCACAGAGGAACTACTCACAAATGTGATTTAGTGGACAGCAACACTACAAATTCATACAGACCAACATAAACCAGCACTCAACAATCTTGAGAACAATATTACCTACATGACTCCTTCATCAAACTACTCATGAAAAGCACAAACGAAGCTGTAGAACTAAAAGAAAAGTCAAGTGAACCAAAGTCCGCTAGTAAGTTGAAATGACGGTACAAAAAAATTATACAGTACCAAGGAATAAAGATTATTAACAACTAAATCCTAAAAGTTCAATTGGCTAAAATTTCAATTTTCGTGTATGCACTCATGCAAGAAATGTAGCCTACACTAGATGCCAAAGTACATCAAGCGAAAAGCAAAGCACTTAGAAATTTTACAGGAAATGCATTCAAAGCCACAAAAGTCAACTTCGACATATTAATAATATTCTTACACAAGGGATCCTTGAGAAGCTTTTCATTGTTGGTTCCAACATCAATAATCATAGGTAACACCTTTACAACACGGAAATAATAAGAAGAAACTGAGACTGCACCATCTGGTACAAACACATCTTGAGAGTTTTTGGTAACACTCCCAGATGAAAGTCGTAGCAATTCAGAGGTTTGAAGAGAGACTATTTTGAAGAGACCAACTACAAAATCAGAATGTTTAGAGGCATTGAAAGATGACCCGGATACAATCAGGTAAAAAAAATTCTTATATAGTACTTGTTTTATTCTGAAAATTTCCATTAAATTGTTTTCCCAAATTTAAATTGTGATTTCCCTCTTTCTCTTTTATGTTCAAGGTATCAAATTATCAATGTATCATCTTTCAGTGGCTCACTAGTGTTGTGGCTGCTGCCCCTTTATTTATAATCTAGTATAAATGATCTAGGAAGTTTGTTCAATGCGTTGATCTGAAATCATAAATAGAACAGTGAGATAGACAAATCATCTCTAACAGTCCTGACTTTACAGAAATTGGTACAAAGTGAAGAATGAAAGCAGTAAGAAAAAAGAGGACGAACTCCGGAAATTCGTCAACGGAACCTAGTATAGCAAGTATAACAGATTGGACCCATCAAACAACCAAAGTTAATGCAATACCCAAACTAACAACAACCTAATATAGAAAGTATCTAGCAACATCATTAATCGACTACAACGAGCAGCAACAATTCCCAACAACACAATAACGTAACAGCAACAACAGTAAAACGTTCTGATCCTAAAGCACAGTAGCAACAAGAGCATTAAAACGTTCTGATCCTAAAGCACAATAACATCACAGTAACAGCAACAACAGTAAAACGTAATGTGATTGCACTATCTGATTAAACATTAGCCTTAACTTGGCTTAAATAGATTACATAGACGGACATCGTCAATTGGATTGGATCTAACATATAAAATACGATACATATTCCTAATATACTCTTCCCTTGACCATGAGCATAGTCTAATATCCAGAAAGAAAAGAGGCAAAATTTGTGACGCAGCAGCAACAATTCAGTAGAGTAGAACGAAGTAGCAATTGCAGCAATATAGAACAACATTCAGCAGCACTTATCAACAATAACACGCAACACGTACAAAAAATAAATGAAGAAAAAGCAGCAGCAACACGTCAAATTGGGTACTGTAAATCAGATTGACAAATACATACCAACCAGACAGAAATCACAAATAGCATAGAAGTTTGTACAACAAGGGATATGAATTATCAAAAAAATCATACTCTGAGTTTCCTAAGCAACAACCACGCCCTAAACTCCCAAGGGATTCTTAATTTCTTAATTCGACATAATGAATTTTACAAAAAAAAATGTCGTAATTGTGAATGATAATTAATTTACATACCTGGAATCGTGACAATGGTAAAGAGTATCGATGGTGGTAGCTGCGCCTATTAGCGGTGGCGCGGCACTTGATCAAGCACGAATTCAGGGAAAATTGACGGTGGGATATAGGGTTGAAGGGTTTATTGAATTGGTTTTGTAAGGCGTTGAATTGGATATGAATATAGGAATGTTGTTTTTTTTTGTTTTGAGCGCGTAAAGTTTGTCTATTTCTTCTATTTTTGGTGACGGGTATTTAAAAACCGCCTCTAATTGTATTTGTTTCGGCGGCGGATATTGAAAAACTGCAACCAATTGTTTTAATTTTGGGTAGCGAAATTTTGTATGTATTATTGGCGGCGGTTACTATTCTACAACCGCAATCAATTCCTTTTATTTACTTTATGCGCCCAGTTTTTTTTACTTTTGGCAGCGGACAATTTAACAACCGCCACCAATGTAAAGCCACCAATGGACCTTTTTCCACTAGTGGGTGTGGTGAATGGCCCGTGTGAAGAGGAGAGCGACGATGAGGTAGCAAGCTAAGGGATTGTGGGAAACTTAGAGTTTCTGTGAAACTATGCGAATGAGCCAATGAGGTTGTTGAAGGGTCAGTTTAGGTATTAGTTGATTGTCGGGTAACAATAGATTTGTCACATCAGTTGTAAAACAATGCAAGGGAAATATCATCTCCATAAATTGACATCGATTTCACTAAAACCGATGCAACGTAAATATATTAACATCGTTTTTCAGATAATCGATGCTATAACTGATGCAAATAATAAAAATAAAATAAGTAACATCGTTTTATATGAAAAACCGATGTTAATAACTCTATTGTAATTAATTACATCGTTTCTACAAAGAAGTGATGTTAACGAAGCGATGTCAGTAGCCCTTTTTCTACTAGTGAATTAATCACGGAAAGAATTCAGTGTGTGGCTAAGAGCAATATAGTCACGGATAATTTACCTGTGACAATAAATCATAATTAGCCACGTTAAGAATTCAGTGTGGTTAAGAACAATAATTAGTCACGGGTTACTTACATGTGACAATAAATCATAATTAGCCACGACATTGTGACTAAAATAATTATTAGCCACGGGCGTGACTTAATGCGTGACTAAACACATTTGTTAGCCACGGTCATGGCTTAATTCGTGACTAAAAACAATTATTTGCCACGGATATATTTTCCCGTGACATACTTTTTTTACCAATTGATTTTGAAGCAAGGGAACTTTTTTTCCCGTGGCAAGCAAATTTAGGTCACGAATTAAGAATTCCTATGACATAAATCGTGGCGCAAGTGCCATTTTGTTGTAGTGTCATGTTGCCCATCGAAAGTTTGATGAACAAACATAATGTTGAAAAAGTTTTCATATTTGTACAAATAAAGGCCCATTTTTTATACTATACCATTTTTACCATTTTAAGTGATTTTGCAGTTTTGCTGGTAATCAAAGTTTGCAAAGTTTGATGAACAAACAATTTGTAATAGGAATATTAATAATAGTTGGGTCTCAACCATCAACTTAAGGTTTTGGTTGAGATGGTTGGTTTGACGACCGGGCTGAATGTCTCATCACAATCAATGTCAACTTGTTGAGACCTGCCATTAACAACAAGGCGAGCTTTGGGGCGCTCTAAATCTCCGTTAGCTTTGAACTTATGCTTAAAGAGCCACATACAACGAGTTATATTGGTGTTAGCGGGACGGGGAACAAGAACCCAAGTCTTATTGCTAATGAGGGCATTATACTCGTCGTTCATGGCGGTATTCCAATTAGGGTCTTTAAGTGCAGTGATGGGACATTTAGGAACAGGGGAAGGCTGGGATGAAACGTTGAGGTTCATGAGAGTGCGAGGTTTGAAAATACCTCACTGGGCGCGGATGACCATCTGGGGAGACACGGTTTGGAGCGTGCGGTTCGGGGGAGATGGTGGTGAAGAGCCAGGGGTAGCAATGGGACTGCTTGAGGATACGTGGGGTGACGGGGTAGGGGTGCTTGAGGACACGGGTGGTGACAGGGCAGGGGTGCTCAGGGAGGTGGCCTGCTGGTATAGTTGATAGTCACGGTGAGGGAGAGTGTCAGACTCAAGGAAGGTGTAGTCAGGGGGTGTCGTGGGGGGTTGAGTCTTGTAAGGGAACGTCGTCTCATGAAACATAACGTGTCGGGATACGATAATTTTGTGGGACGAGAGGTCAAGACATTTATAAACCCTATGGTTGGATGGATACCAAATGAAGACATATGGGAGGGATCGAGCTTGGAGTTTGTTAATACTCGAAGAGGGGAGATGCGGATAGCAAAGGCAACCAAATATGCGTAGGTGAGTGTATGAGGGCTCACGAAAGTATAGGGAGGAGGTCGGGGAAAGGTTGTGGTTGGCTTTACTTGGCAGAATATTGTGGATGTATGTTGCGGTGGACAAGGCATGTGGCCAAAGTGTGGGTGGCATATGGGCATGGAGAAGGAGGGTACGAAGCATATTATTGATGGTTCAAATTTTCCTTTCGGCTTTGCCATTTTGAGAGGAGGTGTGGGGACATGATAGTCGGAAAGTCGCGCCGGTTTGAGCGAAGTGAGTAAGGAAAGAGGAGTTGTCGAATTCTCGTCCGTTGTCACATTGAAATTTTTTTATGGTCTTATTGAATTGAGTTTGTATGAGTTTGTGGAAGGCAGTGAAGGTATCATACACTTGAGACTTATGGGTGAGGGGAAAGGTCCATAAATTTTTTTTGTAATCATCAAGAAACAACACATAATAACGGTGATCAAGGCCACTGGGAATAGGGGACGGCCATAGGTTGCTATGAATAATATCAAAGGCAGCCGTGGTATGTGAACGAGACGGAGAAAATGGTAACTTAATATGTTTTCCGAGTTCATAATAATGGCAAAAAGAATGCTGAAGTAAACGTTTACATGACAATTTATTTGAAATACTATTAAAACCCGGTTGTCCTGGATGAGCTAGTCGATCGTGCCATGTTGTAGCAGCAAGAAGAGCGTGGGGTGTTGGTGTAGTGAAGACATTGTGGAAGGGGTAAAGGTCGCCTTTGCTATTACATCTCAGAAGTTGTGTCCTCGTCTTGAGGTCCTTCACAGAAAAACCAAGGGGGTCAATTTCAACAGACATGGAGTTATCGGTTGTAAAACGACGCACTGACACAAGGGGTTTAACGATGTTAGGGGCATGGATGACATTTTTTAGAGACAAGGCAGGGAGGGGATGGGGGAGGGATTTGTGACCAAGACCTTTAATTGGAATATGCTGCCCACTACCGACAACAATATTACGTTTAGTGCCCAAAGTAGAATAAGAGGAAAGGGTACCTGAGTCCGCCGTCATATGGGAGCTAGCACCGGTATCAATTAGACCTGATCATGGGTCGGGCCGGGCCGGATTTGGGCCGGGCCCGTGTTAAATAAACGGCCCAAATACACGGGCCGGGCCGGGCCGGGCCAAAACGATGGGCCAAATTTCTTGGCCCAAGCCCGCAATTGTTCGGGCTATAACGGGCCTCGGGCCAAAATGGGCCAAAACGGGCCAAAATAATATAGTACGAAACAATCGACAAAATCGTTATGTGAACAAACTATTTGCAACGAAATACAATTTTCAAGTCTTAGGTATTTGACTTCGACTCTTTTGGTAGGAGAACCATCCATAGTACCATACATAATTTATGAGTTGACAAAAAATGAATAGTATTAAGCAAAGGTGTACGATAAAAATAAAAATATCTGCGAAATTGATAATTCGATGCATTAGTGATATAAGATTATTAATATGATGTGATATACGATTCCAACTTTTGAATTTTTTTCTTTTTAAAAAAATAATTTCGGGTCGGGCCGGGCCAAAAATCGGGCCTTTAGGTTGGCCCAAACCCGATTCTATATTTATATCGGGCTTATTTTGGGCCGGGCCACGGGCTTTTTGGGCCAAACTATTAGGCCCAAACCCGAGAAAAAATCGGGCTGGGCCGGGTCGGGCCATCGGGCCTGGGCCATTTGATCAGCTCTAGTATCCATGAACTATCGGGGGTCGGGGGCATGAGCGTCATTCCCTGAAAAGCATTTCCTAAGTCGGTTGCGGTGTACCCAGGTGAGACAGGAGCAGAATAGGGGTATGCCATAAATGCTTGCTGAGGTCGGGGACCAAGGATACCTGCGGATTTGGGAGGCACGGAGCCTTGGGACCACCCACTCGTAGGATATGGGCAAGGAGGTTTAGTCCAAGGAGTGGGAACCCAGGGGCCATAGGGAGGCCAAGAGACGGGTGTGGGCCAAGTTGTGGTTGACTTGGTTTGCTTGTCATCCTTGCTATCGCTGTTGCGATTATTTTGGTTGATACCATTTTTCCCGCGCTTTCCATTGTGGCGATTGTGGTGCTTTGAACGGTTGTTGTGGGATTTGTGGGAGGAGGAGTCTTTGGACTCTTTCGCTGGCGGGGTGTCACCATTAGTGACCACGAGAGCAGAATCAGAAGCAGATGTATGGGCGTGGCTCGTTTCTTCGAGAATGAGCATCGAGCGAGCCTGGTAGAACATGGGTAATGGGTCGCGATGTTGAATAATAGTCGCAACACCTTTATACCCTTCATTCAAACCTGCAACTAATTGAAGCACGGGGCGATCATTGAACACGGGGGAGCCGACATTAGCCAGTTGGTCAGCGAGAGTTTTGAGGGCTTGACAGTAGGCGGATGCAGTTGCGTATTTCTCGATTTTGGTGGTGGAGATTTGACGCTCTAATGAGACGGCTCGGGTGTGTTTGTTATCGCGAAATATGTCGCGAATCCGGTCCCAAAGAACTTTGGCAGTGGCACCGGGTTGAAGGATTGTGAGGAGAAGGTCTTGGGAAATGGTGGTGAAGATCCATTGTTTGACGATGGCATCGAGACGGGTCCATATAGAGAGGTCAGGGTCGGACTCGTCATCGTCATAGATTTCACCTTAAGGTTTTGGTTGAGATGGTTCATCTATCTTGGTATCAGAGCCAGTGTGACCTTCGGTCACGGGTTCGAATTCTGGCAACCTCAAAAACACCTTGAAAACTCACGAAGTGGTAAACCGCACACGGTATGGGTGGAAAACCGAACACGGTATGGGGGGCCTGTGCAAACTAACCACTCTTCAAGCCCAATGGGTATTCGAGTAAGGGAGTGTAATAGGAAAATTAATAATAGTTGGTCCTCAACCATCACTTTAAGGTTTTGGTTGAGATGGTTCATCATCAATTTGTATAAATTTGCAATCTGTGTAATATTCTCTAACACATGTCGACTAATTGTCCCCAATTAACACTAATTGCAAAATTCCAATTAATTTGATATATAAAATATAAAAGTAAATCAGAAATAGATTTATTTTGCCCGATTTTAGATTGGCCGGAGCAAGGTGGGCTCGTGACTGGATTGACCGGAGGTGTTGAATGCAGGTAGTGTTGGTGGCGAAAGAAGATGAGGGCAAGGGAGAATAAAATCACTTGGCGGAGAGAATGAAAAATTATAAGGGTAAAATTGGAAAAAACCGTATGTGAAATAGTAAAATTCGTATGTGAAAAAGCACGCTCCACTATTTTTTTTTTGTAGAAAAAAACTTTCAGTGATGATATAGTATATAATTTCAAAAATCAAAAATCATTAAAAAAGTATCATAAAGGTGGGGAAAAGCAATAATAAAATAAATGATGGCAAAACACTAACATCAGAAGTATTATATCCAGATGCATAAAAAGATATCCAATTTTAAAAACATAACGTGCTAATCATAATTTAGATAAAGCGTGGCCGTGCAATTTTGCACGGGCTTAAAACTACTTTTGTGAAACACCGCGTTATAACATAAAAGTAAACATGCACATAACGGAAATTTTGGGCAAAAATAAAACTTCTAGACCTGATAAAGTAAATCGCGAGAATTCAAAGTAACTAAAACATGTAAAAAGGAAAACCAAACATAGATAAGTTTAAGTATGGTATAAACAAAAGCAAGCGGGGAAAAGATATCCCACGAATAACAACATGAATCTCTGAACTAGCTAACGAATAAGGGTAATCATGTCAAATCAAGGCATTGCTCGCTAGCCCTCACGTCTTTCCCATATAGCAACATCTGTCATACATGAAACATGTATGCCACAGTCAAGTCAACTCGAGGTTCTCCCAACCACTTTTTGTCAGAAAACATGTAAATAGACATATATTAACACTATACAAGTAGACATGTTATACGATATACTCAAATCATGTGAGGTAGGTGTAACGACGGATTTTGTATTACGATAACTGAAATACAAAACACAGAAACAAAATAAGTTTTATTAATATCAGAAAATTTCGTGTACAATCTCTAATAATCCTCTGATTCTAACTAAATAAACAGGCTACACGTGCACGATCCACTTAAGGGATACGGGCGCGTTTTTGTTGAAGGGGGCGCGTGTAGAGGGTGGATGCACTCTACGCGTCACGTTGACTTGTATTCTCGAGAGGGTCGAAAGACTTGAATCTCTCTTGAATGTTTGAATATTCGAGTTTGAATGTTTGAATATTCGAGTTTGAGTGTTTGAGTTTTCTTGCGCAGGCGACACGAATTTGTTGGGCTTGTTGACTGCTTAAGATGAATTTCACGAGATTTTCAGAGAGAATTTCAGAGCTTTTCTATATTCGAGTTTGAATGTTTGAATGTTTGAATATTCGAGTATGAATGTTTGAATATTCGAGTTTGAGTGTTTGAGTTTTCTTGCGCAGGCGGCACGAATTTGTTGGGCTTGTTGACTGCTTAAGATGAATTTCACGAGATTTTCAGAGAGAATTTCAGAGCTTTTCTTTTCTTCGAATTTTCTTCCCGTTTCTCTCTTTCTTTTTTTTTGTTTTTGAAGAAACTTCGCTCTATTTATAAAGAAAAGTTTGGGCTTCGGTGGGCTTTGGGCTTCAGGCTCGTTTTCGGCTTGTTTACGATTTTGGCCCAATTTGGCTTCTGATGGGACCCGAATAACTCAGAATGACTCAGAATCACTGTATACATTAACTGATTCTCATTTCCAGGGCTAGTTGCAGTCCCAGGACTAGGGCTTCATACTCAGTCACATTATTTGTGGTCTTGAACTCACACCGGACTGCTTGGGTGATTAGATCTCCCACTGGTGATCGAAGGATCAACCCAACTCCGGACCCTCTGGCGTTTGAAGCTCCATCTACTTGTAACTCCCAAGTGCCTGGTTTGGTACCCTGGTGTAGCTGCAGGACTTCCTGCTCTGCCTGGGTCTAGAGTGCCGGGCTGAAATCGGAGACAAAGTCTGCAAGGGCTTGTGATTTTATGGCTGTGCGTGGTTCAAACTGGAGATCATATCCACTGAGGTGCACTGACCACTTAGCTATTCGTCCTGATAATTATGGCTTTCTCATAACCGTCTTGAGTGGGTGATTGGTCACCACTGAGATGGTATGAGATTCAAAGTATGGACGCAGCTTATAGGATGCTGTGACCAACGCCAATACTAGTTTCTCAAGTGAGGTATACCTTGCTTCTGCCGGCAGTAATGACTTGCTGACGTAGTATACCGGGTGCTGAGCTCCTTCGTGCTGTCGGACCAGAACTGCACTTACTGCCGCTTCGGTTACTGAGAGGTACAGGAGCAGGACCTCCCCTTGCTCTGGCTTGGATAGCAGGGGTGGGCTGCTCAGGTACTGCTTTAGTTCCTGGAATGCCTTTTCGTGCTCTGGTGTCCAATCAAACTTCTGGCTTTTTTCTGAGAATGTCATAGAATAATTTGCACCGGTCTGAGGATCTGGATATAAACCTGCTCAGGGCTGCTACTCTTCCCGTCAGACGCTGCACATCTTTTGGCTTCTGGGGTGATTCCAGCTGCAGAACTGCTTTGATCTGTTCTGTGCTGGCTTCTATCCCCCTCTGTGTTACCATATATCCTTGGAATTTCCCACTGGAAACTCCAAAGGTACACTTAGCTGGATTCAGCTTCATCTTGTACTTCCGGAGGGTGTTGAATGTTTCTTCCAGGTGCTGGGTGTGGTCCACCGATTGTTTGGACTTGACCACCATATCGTCTATATATACTTCCATGTTGCGTCCTATCTGGTCTTTGAACATCATATTGACAAGCCGCTGATATGTAGAGCCGGCATTCTTAAGGCCGAAGGGCATTACGTTGTAGCAATAAATGCCTCTTTCGGACCTGAATGCTATCTTCTCCTGGTCTGCTGGGTCCATTTTGATCTGGTTGTACCCGCTCCAGGCATCTAGGAAAGTCAACATTTCGTGGCCTGCAGTGGCGTCTACCATAACATCTATGTGTGGCAAGGGGAATGGGTCCTTGGGGCAGGCCTTATTCAGGTCTGTGAAATCCACGCAGACCCTCCACTTGCCATTCTTTTTTGGTACCACCACTACATTAGATAGCCACTCTGGGTACCTGACTTCCCTGATCTTTCCTGCCTCCAGAAGGTTATCCACCTCCTGGTTTATGATCTGATGTCTTTCTGCTGCAAATTTCCTGCGCCTCTGCTGCACTGGTCGGAATCCTGGATCTATGCTGAGCTTATGTGTTATGATCTCCGGGTCTATGCCAATCATATCTCTGTGGGACCAGGCGAAGCAGTCCACATTCTTTCTGAGCAGCTGTAGGAGCTTCTGTCGTAGATCTCCAGAGCACTCTGAGCCTACGAACACGGTCCTTTCTGGGTGATGCTCATCCAGGTAGACCTCATCGATTTCTGCCTGCTGGGGCTCGATGTACTCCTCCTGGATGTGCAGTTGCTGTAGTTGCTATGCTCTGGCAGCTGGTGGTCTGGTGGTCCTTTTGAGAGCTACTTTGTAACAATCCTTGGCCTCATCCCGATCTCCTCGTATCTCCTGGACTCCCCACGGTGTGGGAAATTTCAGGCACTGGTGATACGTTGACGGGATTGCTCGCATTTCGTGGATCCAGGGCCTGCCAAGAATAACATTGTAAGTAGATGGACCATCAATAACTAAGTATCTTACCTGTTTGTTCAGCCCTCCGGCGTAGGTGGGGATGGTGATTTCCCCCAGGGTGTGCGCTGTTTCCCCGCTGAACCCGACCAGGGGTATAGCTTTCTTGGTCAGGTCCTTCTCATCAAACCCCATGCTCTTTAGTGCATCCAGCATCAGCAGGTTGACGGAGCTGCCTGTGTCTACCATGACTTTCCTGACTTCACAATTACCAATGTTCAATGTGATAATCAGGGCATCATGGTGCTGCTCTGGTACTGCCTGTGCGTCTGTCTCGTCAAAGGTCACTGCTGGGAGATCCTGCCTTGCTATTCTGCACGATGATTCTGGCTTGTCTCTCTTAGCTGCAGTTACACGCCTCTTGGCCGCTGAGTAGGTGAGCCCACACAGCTCTGATCCTCCAGTGATGACATTCACAATTCTGTTGCAAGGAGGAGCTGGTGAGGGCTGCACCTGGCTAGCTGCATTGACTCTGGTGGACTTCTCTGGGAGCAGAAGATCCAAGTTGCCTCGGTCATACTGGAATCGGACCTCCTTCCTGAGGGTATAGCATTCATCCGTAGTATGACCTATGTCATCATGAAATTCACATCTTTTGCTAGCATCGCGGCGGTCATTGGGTCGTTCCTCTTTCTTCTTCGGCCACCTGACTCCCTTGAGATCCTTTAGGGCTTTCAGCAGGCCAGCCATCCCGGTGGTAAAGCCATACTCACTGACTTTCGGCGGTGGATCTGCATCGCTTTTACCACCAGTGCTCTCGGACACTTTGCTTACTGGCTTGCTATAGGGCTTTGGCCTCTCGACCCTCTTTTCTACTGGTGCTTTCCTAGACACAGTTTCTGTGTCATAGGTACTTCTTCTGGAGGCAGCGTCTTCTTCCAGCCTCATGGCTGCAACTGCCTGGGCCAGTACATCAGCAAAGGCAGTGCATGGGTGCATTGTCAATTGCTTGTACAGGTTTGAATCGTGATGTAACCCTTTGCGGAAGGCTTCAATGGCAGTGGGTACATCACAATGCGGGATGACAACCTTTTCCTTGTTGAACCTGGTGAGGTAATCTCGAGTGGTTTCCTCGAATCCTTGAACAATTCTGTATAGATCGCTGGTCTGCTTCTCTGGTTTCATGCTGCTAGCAAACTGCTGATTAAAGGCATTAACCAGATCTGCAAAGGAGGAGATGCTGCGATTGGGCAATCCCACGAACCAGTGCAGGGCTGCTCCGGATAGGGTTGACCCAAATCCTTTGAACATGCAAGCCTCCTTAAGTGCTCCGGTTGCGGTTACCACCATCATTTTCTGCTTATACTGATTTATGTGGTCCAGGGGGTCGGTCGTACCATCATATAGTGTCATGGTTGGTGGCACAAATCCCTTAGGCACATTGATCAAGGCAATGTTGTCGATGAATGGTGAATCTGCATAGCTGTCCTGGGAAGCTTTCTCCATTGGCACAAATCCCTTAAATTTACGCCACATTGGTCCTTTTGTAATCTTGACGGATGACACTTAAATTTACATCACCTTGATCCTTTTGTAACCTTGACGGACAACATTTGAATTTTCAAAAATACATATTTCCAACTCGACAGGTTCAATCTTTCCGTTCTTCTTTCTTTTTAGCTGATTGGAATCCTTGATAACATGAAGTATCGTATTCTCGGTTCCTCAATCCCAACGTTGGCAGGTAGTTGTTACATGTCTTTTTCTATTTTTGTTAATTAGAGAAATAGAGGTGGAGAAATGGAGAATGTAATTGTGTAAGAAACCATATCTTAACATTATCAATGTGTATGTTCTAGTAGGAGATGCTGCGCTTTTGGCCTTATCTTATTATACTGACTGGTATATAATTTGAATGAGATCCATTTCGCTTGCTTCACTTTCTTATATGCTGCTCCAGAATCAGTTGAAGTCTGTCTATAAGCATTTGCTGCTGGTGAGTGTCCGTCCTTAACACTGAAATCCATTTGCTTTTCAATCTGATTTCAAAGACCCTCTTTCGATAAAGGGGACAGGCGCGAAGCATGGTCTTTGCGCTCTGAGGTATCATAGAAAGTAAATCTGACAGTATAAGAGTCAGGAGAGACTTCGACATGGGCCAGAACCTCTCTCTTTTCATAAAATATTTCAGCAAGAAACTAATATGCCCTCGTTTATAGCTTCATGGATTTACAGGTTGCCACCATTTCCATACGAAAAGTCATAAAATTTGAGTCGGCTGCAACAAGACGCTAGCATTTTCAATTGATGGAATTTCCACCAAGATTTAACTCAACTGATGGTCCATAATTTACCGTCGCGGTTTAACTCAACTTTCTCGCTCTTAATTCGAGACTACTTATGATTTTTTTTTTTGTCCAGCGAGGTTCGTGGGGTCACGGTAGACAATAAAGCGGCTTTATAGAGATTGCACGATATTGGCGCAAACACGTGATAAGCAAGGCGTTTGCCGTACAATCGAGGTAATATGATGTTTTGGCCATGGAGTACATGCCATGGAGCTTGCTGGGGAAATTTCACAAGGCTAAATCAATGGTTATATCTCGACAATGAAGGAATAAGGGATTGACAACAATTTATTTAGTTACTCCTTTTTCTTGTCATTTACTTATTTTCATCTTTGCTTGCTTTTGATCCACACATATATTCCATGTATTGTTGCTTGTTTATTTATTCAAGGTGCAGGTGCATAAGAACAATCGTTTCAATTACAGCTGAGTTTCGAGTGTGAGAGATTTTGACACTTTTTTTTTTGTTCGTCATTTTGATGTTGCAGGGTGATGCTATACGCCTATGACCATATCCACAAGCAAAAATTCCAACGAGAATCATGGTGGTTGATGTTTGAAAGTGTCGAGGAGCGTCTTTTGGTTTCTTCCAACAACCAAATTTTCAAAATTGGAAGAATATGACGTCACAACTCCAACTACGTCGTGCAGATCATTTGAGTATCTCGAAAATATCGAAGTTTTTCGAAGTCTATTTAAAGACTAATCAAGCTGCTCATTGCTTCTGTAACTCTCAAGGCTAGAGGACCTTTGACGAGGATTTGAAGACAATTAAAGTTTTTAGAAGACCATAGAGTCTTTCAAAGACCGAAATCCTCGAAGGCTAGGAAGAACTCAAACTTATTTTTTGAGGAATATTTGAACTTGTCGGATAATTTGAAGCTACTAAAGAACTATGGAGACTTGAAGTTTGTTGCCTTGTTGAGTCCAACCTTTACCTTGAAGATTTTTGGCCAGACAGTCATTATTATTCTCATATGAGCTACCATGCAATGAACCCGCTGGGTCATTTCGGTTATCATGTGAGTAATATGACAAATTCCGTCCTTTTGAAGACCGGAGATTTGAAGGTGATTCAAGCCTTTTTAGGGAAATGCTTCACGAAAGGTGTTGGAGTCGTTCAAATAACATTGACGCTTTTGAAGACCGGATCATAGAGTTTCATGAAGACTTGTTGAAGACTCCTTAAGCTTCATTGGAATTGTTGACCGCCTGAGGATTACAAGTCGCTCCCCCAAGTTAGATCACTATGCTACTTCATCAAATCGCCATGCAACGCGAATTTCTCCGAGGTTCTCGCAAATGGAAGGCCGAGCGTGATGACCAATTTGAAGCAGAGCTACGAGGATTTGGATAACGTAAAGAGCAAGAATGATAGTCTACGAAGCGATCTTGACCATCATGGAAAGTTAGAGGCTCGCCACAGATTACCATCAGCTACAAATAGTCAATACTTTTCGAAGGAGGCAAGGCAATTGGAGATCCTAGAAGATACACGAGGGCATCTATTTTCATTCAAAAGAGAACACTGATCAAGATTGTACTTATGCCTCAAGACTGATCGATTTGAAGTTGATTTAGCCATGCACAGTTTAAGCTCTTGCGGGCCAGGAGCGATTTTGATAGGTTTTGATTTGTTGGTGTGGCTGCACTTGAACAAAGTGTTTGTTCAAACTGCCTACGTACTCGCAAAGATGACCACGGTGGACAAAATGCAAGATCAAGCCAACGTAGTTCAGAGATGGATGGGTTTGTTTGAAGGTGTGGCTGCACTTGAGCTACATGTTCGCCCAAGCTGCCTGTTTTGGTAAAATTTCTACCGAATTGAATTATTGTGATGTAGGTAAAAGTGCCAACCAATATAAAGATTAATGCAGAAAACGTATACGAAAATTAACGAAACGAAGCAATGACACAAGAGATTTTTGGTGACGCGGAAAAACCCAATGAGGGAAACAACCGCGGGGGGAATGGAATCCCACCAATATTTCACTATGCTCGAGGCTATTTTACTGTTGAGATGGATTACAAGTGCTTGCGTGAGTATTAGATTTTACAACGTATGAACTGAGATAATAAAATGCCCTAGCTTCCTTTTATAGCTTTTGGATTCTGGCTAACTGATTCTGCTTTGGTCTTGGGCTGCTCCGGGAATATAGGAGTGGTTTGTGGAGAATATGCTTCTAGGGTTTTGACCCTTTCTTCTCCTTTCAACGGCTCTTTTCCCATATATGATCTGCTTTCCAATGGGCTATATCTGCTTTTATTCGTCTTTGGGCCCAATCGTGGTAATAGTGAATTTTGGGCTAAACACTGCCTACGTGCCTGTAAAGCACAAAGTACTTTACAAGATCAAGCCAACGTAGTTCATGATAGATGGAAGGATAAGATTTTTGTTTTAGAAGGTGTGGCTGCACTTGAGCTACATGTTCACCCAAGTTGCCTACGTACCTGTAAAACACAAAGTACTTTACAAGATCAAGCCAACGTAGTTCATGATAGATAGAAGGATAGGATTTTTGTTTTGGAAGGTGTGGCTGCACTTGAGCTACATGTTCGCCCAAGCTGCCTACGTACCTGTAAAGCACAAAGTACTTTACAAGATCAAGCCGACGTAGTTCATGAAAGATGGACACCGTTTTTTTTTCTTAGATTTTTTTTTGTTTTTTTTTGGTTTATTTTTTTTTGAGAGATTTTTTTTATGCAGTTTATCCTCTTGCTTGGGAGCATGACTTGCACTTTACGCTCTTGCTTAGGAGCATGACTTGCAGTTTACGCTCTTGCTTAGGAGCATGACTTACAGTTTACGCTCTTGCTTAGGAGCAGGGCTTGCAGTTTACGCTCTTGCTTAGGAGCATGATTTGCTCTTCGGGCTCCTTCAAAACCGCAGTAGTTTGATTTGTTGAGACCGTTTCATCCAAGTCAAGAATGATCTTTCCTTCCTTGGAGAGTTGTATTATCTTCTCCTTAAGTGTTACACACTTTTCAAGGGGATGACCCAACAACCTTGCTATGGTAGCGACAATAGTTGGAATCGCTTGTCTTGTTTGCTTGCTCAGGGCGCTTGGATTCTGGCAATTGTATAATCCTTTTCTCCAAGAGATCATCTAACATTCCTGACAAGTCGGAGTCTAGAAAGGGGTATTTCCTTGCTTGTAACTCTTTCAAGGTAGGCTTCTCTTGTTGGTAGTTGTAAGCAAACGTCTCTTTCTTATTTGCATACACATGCTTTGATGAAATCATAACAGGCGTGTTGTTGGTTTCGACGATCATTGCCTCATCTCCTGCTGACCTGAAGCTTTTATCTGTCCTTTCGAACTCCTTCTTTTCACTTGGCGCCTTAGAAGAAGCTGATCGAGCTTTGCCATGCCCTTTGATTGTAATTTCCATGTCGTGAGCGCGAGTCGCCAGTTCTTGAAAGCTTCTCGGCCTGATTCCCTTCAAGATGTAGAGAATATCCCAGGTCATCCCGTTGATGCACATCTCGACTGTCGAGGTTTCACTTAAGCGATCCTTGCATTCCAGACTCAGCGCACGCCACCTGTTGATGTAGTCGACGACAGGTTCATCTTCCCATTAAGTTGTATTTGTCAATTCACTCATGCTAACAATACGCCTAGTGCTATAGAATCTGTTAAGGAAATCATCTTCCATGCGACCCCAGCTGTCAATTGACTCAGAGTCCAGATCCGTATACCAATCAAACGCAATTCCTTTGAGTGAGCGTACGAACTTCTTTACAAAACAATCACCTTCAGTTCCGGCGTTGTTGCATGTCTCGACGAAGTGGGCGATGTGTTGCTTTGGATTTCCCTTCCCGTCGAACTGTTGAAACTTTGGAGGCTGATATCCGGGAGGCATGCACAAACTATCAATCCTCTTAGTATAAGGCTTGATGTAGTGTCCGCTGTCTGTCGAGCTTTCACCTAACTGTCTTTTGATTGTCTTAGCTATCAACTCCTGAAGTTTCTTTTCAGTGTAGGCGCCAAACTCCTTGTTAGGCTTTCCATTGTCATCTGCATCCTCATCAGTTTCACCATCCTTTTCGGTATCACTCGGATTGCTGTGAGTCTTCTTATCACGGAGTTCTAACACTTCCTTCTGAAGCTCAGCAATTTTCTTGTTCTTTTCATCATTCTCCTTCATCATCTTTTCGAGGAGCTCATTCATGTTCTGGACTTGCTCTTCAAGTGTAGAACCAGCAATCACCATGACTGATGCGCTAATAGGAGTGGAAGCATCCTTCCTTATTGGCGACGTCCTAGGTTTGCAGGGGGAAGCGCTGTTGTCGACCGTAAAACTTCGAGCCTCCTCACGCGAAGGAGTAGAGGCAGAAAGGATAGCTTTAGCAGCGGCAGCTATAGAGGCAACATAGAACTTGCGTGGCCTGTTAGGAACATGTGCAGAGCGTAGGCTGGTAGCAGCAGCGTTGATAGCAGCTTTCTTTGTCATTTCTCTAGTGCAGATGCCAACTGATTGCACAGCTTTGGAGGCAGCAGCAGTGGGGGTACCCTGCACTATAGCTGCGTAGGTATTCTTAGAAGCATTGAGTGATGTGTCTTGGTTGGTAGACATCTTCTTAGAGTAGACTTGGCTTGTAAAGTTGTCGAGATGAGAGGTAGAGATTTTCAGGTCGGTGTTCACCAAATTTGTAACGACGGATTTTGTATTACGATAACTGAAATACAAAACACAGAAACAAAATAAGTTTTTATTAATATCAGAAAATTTCGTGTACAATCTCTAATAATCCTCTGATTCTAACTAAACAAACAGGCTACACGTGCACGATCCATTTAAGGGGTGCGCGCGCGTTTTTGTTGAAGGGGGCGCGTGTAGAGGGTGGATGCACTCTACGCGTCATGTTGACTTGTATTCTCGAGAGGGTCGAACGACTTGAGTCTCTCTTGAATGTTTGAATATTCGAGTTTGAATGTTTGAATATTCGAGTTTGAGTATTTGAGTTTTCTTGCGCAGGCAGCACGAATTTGTTGTGCTTGTTGACTGCTTAAGATGAATTTCACGAGATTTTCAGAGCTTTTCTTTTCTTCATATTTTCTTCCCGTTTCTCTCTTTTTTTTTTGAAGAAACTTCGCTCTATTTATAGAGAAAAGTTTGGGCTTCGGTGGGCTTTGGGCTTCAGGCTCGTTTTCGGCTTGTTTACGATTTTGACCCAATTTGGCTTCTGTTTGGACCCGAATAACTCAGAATGACCCAAATTTGATTTAAAAAGGGACAGAGATAATTAAATTGAGTAATTTATATTTTTATTAACTCAATTCAATTCATTTCTGTATTTTCGACACTTAAAAAAATTTTTAGTGTCTATAGTAGGATACTCATTCAATAACATATGAAAATGATATGAAAGTCAACTTAAAGTCAGTGCATACGTCAAATACAAGCTAACATGTGAATCAACCAATCACCATTATATGCATTCATCAAGTATCTGACTCAGTGACTATCTTTAAAGCATGTTCACATACCATCACGCATAACCAAACAAACAAGTCAAGACACATAAATCTTCGCATGACAAGCTAAACGACGTCACATTTACTTGACCTCAGACATATCCTTGGTAGGACGACGATCATATACGGTCCTAGTCTAAACCTGGCCAGACTCTCGAGTTATAATACTTTCCCGATTCGACAGATGCCTGAATCAACACGTCTCCGCGACTCGAACTAGCTAAGAACGAGTACCTCAATCGCCAGTATCAGCACATACGATCAATGTCGGCACAAACAAAGTGAACAATCATAATGGTGCGTAATTCCACATGAAAAGACCACACCGCATTCCATATGATAATAATCTAACACATGAATTATACGGAAAAGGGAATAAACGAGAACCCAATAACGAAAGCCACGCAAAACCCAAAAGTTAAGAATTAGAATCTGTTGTCAAGGAGGTGGGAACCAGTCTCCCTGCCAGTGGCCAGGCCACCGGCCAAGGGGATCTTCCTCCTCCATTTCAATTTCTGCCAACTAACAAGCAGGTCGTCTCAGCCGCTGGCCACCCAGCTTAGAGCGCACACACGCAAAGCAAACAACGACCAAAGCATGCTTACCAAGCCGGTGGACCGGTTGTCGGCCACCCGGCTAGGACAACACCTCAACTCCAAAACTTGCGTAAAATCCAACAACATGCATCCCCAGCCGGTCCCACCGGCTAGGACATCTCCAAACACACAAACAACAACACAACCCGATGTTTCCGTAGCCGGTGGTCCGGTTGCTGACCACCCGCCTAGGACGACACCTCCACAAAAATTGCAAACACAAACAGAATACGCATTTATGTCCCCAGTCGGCCTACCAACCGGCTACCGGCCACCCAACTAGGGCCCCTTGATACACGAAAATGCCGGTTTTCAAAAATACAACTACGTCCTAGCATGCGACGGTCTTAAGACAGATTTTATGCATGTTCAAACCTACGTAATCATGACGTAAACCACAACAGTATAGACACCTGATCAGATCGGTTCAGACACCTGAACTAAAAACTCGAATTCACCTGACCTTATCTGACCTGATAACCTCAATATTTATTGTAATACCTTGATAATAACAAAACCGAAAAATGACCCGAATCAAATGACTCGGCCCAGTCAACCAACTTACTCGAATTATGGCAAACCTAAATTGACTCGAACAAATCAACCTGATCCGGTTGACCCATTTGCCGATGTAAGCACATGAATAGACAAATTCCATATACACTAAGAGAATAGTATTCTCAAATATTTTCTTTCAAAATGCATTCAATAAAATAAGGGAATAATGAAAACTTTATTTTATTAGACTAATATCTTCTCATTAAAATAAAATCTTTTAAGCAAGCTATACGTTTTCCATTAAACTCAAAAATTATAATCTTTTAATCAAAGTTAAATAAATATGGTAATTCTGTAAAAAATTTTTTTGCTAAATTTCTTATTTTGGCAATAATATTTCTTATTTGAGAATATATGACTCGATACATATGTAGTTAATGTAAAACAAAACTAGAAACTAATACTATTAATAACCGCGAAAGTGGCGACTATCCCTAGTAACTTTGAGCAATTGTGAGATTAATCCCATAAGTATCAAGTGTTGTGATTAGGCCCCATAACTTTTAGTTAAAGTGAAATTCATTCCAATTTTTTAGGTTTTAACCAAAATTGCCCAAAAAAAAAAACAATTTCATTCATTTATATAATTTATCAATATAATAAAAGTTGCTACACATTTATATATTGTATGAAATTTATTACACATTTTGAGAAAAAAAATAATATTTGAATAACTTACATGAAATTTATAGTTTGTAAATTAATTTCATATGTATATCAATTATATTAATATTAGTGAAAATATTTAAAATATTCTATAGAAAATCTATGTAAATTAATGAATTATTTAAACAATTTTAAAATATTTAAAGTTATTTAATGTACAATGAGTATAAATATAAAATGATTTAATTATATATTTATATTAAAATTAAAAGTAGGGTTGCATTTCACATTTTGTCGATTAAAGTTATGTGGCTTAATTGCTAAATTTTTAATATCACATGGGCATAATCTCACAATTGCTCAAACTTATGAGGATTAATCACCACTTTTACGATAACCTAACTATGCGACAAAAAAATACCTTATTATGATACCGAACATGCATTAGACATAATCTATATTTGTGAAGAAATACATGATCTAAAACAACAAATGCTGTAATAACATTGTTGGAACGAAAAAAAGTGATGGAATTTTTTTAAGACATGAACGTGATGAGAATCTTAGTGAAAATAAGATATGAAGCTGCATGATACACAGTTTAGCCCTATTAACAAATCGGCCTTTTGTGTTCCCACGAGATGGTTGTCAATCACTATGTCCATACTTGTATGTGAAATCAATTTCGGAATCGATCATATCGACACTCCTTTTACAAGATTTTTTAGATGTAAATTGGCTTTACAACTTTTCACTCACCTTAACCAATCACATTTCTGTTTTGTACTTCACATTTTGTATTTTATTATTTAAAATATTTCTGATATGTTTTAGGACTTCTAGAAATGAAGACGGTTTTTGACCCGGACTTTATACTTTAATCTACCAAAACGATCGTCCCGGCATGTAGATGACAGCAATGGGATTGACACAACTGTTTGAGCAAACATTTTATCGATGAATTAATGAAATGCCATAGTATCGCTTCGTATATTGAACATGCGGTCCAATTATTATCGGGTGTTTGGCGAAGGATGTGAGCTTTGAAATTCCTAACTTACCCTTTGCCATTATGTTATTCTTTTGGAAATTTAAAAACTAGGGAAAAATACGCAATCAATCAATCAATATAAATATATATTTGAGACTTTTATCGAGCAACGCGGTAGTCTCCAATGTTTTCAAAACACTTATTTGAGTAATTTTTTTTGTAGATTTTCATTAGGAGTAGCAATATATCCCACATTGAAAAATTAGGGGAATAAAGAATGGAAATCGGGTATAAATTAGAGTTGATACTATTAGTCGATAGAATTTAGGAAATAAGGTTACAACTTTCTAAATCTATCGATTTAAATATTTTTTTTAGATTTAGTTAGTAATGGCAATACACGTTAGAGTGGGAAAAAAGAAAGCAAAATAAGGTATAAAATATTTTTTAGAGTTGATACTATTAAACGGTAAAGATTAAAAAATAAAGTTGTAACTTAACCAAGTGATGTTAGTCCAGTGGTAACTGGGTTAAATCTTGAAGCTTGCAAAAATGCAGGAGTTGGGAGGTCTCAGGTTCGACTACCAGTTGGGGCGAGGACTACTTGGCCACTATAGCCCCCAAAGGGGTGGTTTACATGGTCCATCTGGTGGTGTGGGAATGCATGGGCCCGGGGGGATTCAACCCCCTCGTCATCAAAAAAAAAGTTGTAACTTTCTAAAACTCTCGATTTAACTTTTTTTTTATACTGGGAAAAAAGAAAGGAAAATAAGGTATAAAATATTTTTTAGAATTGATACTTCTAAACGGTAGAGATTATAAAATAAAGTTGCAACTTTCTAAAACTATCGATTCAATTTATTTTATATATTTTAATTATGAGTAGTAATATATCCCACGTGGTAAAATTAAGGGGAAAAAGAAATAGAATAAGTAAAATAATTTTTAAAACAATAACAATATATGCCACATGGAAAAATTACGGGAAGAAAGAATGAAAATAAAATATAAAATAATTTTTAAAGTATATAGATAATATTAGAGGGTAGAGAGTTGATTATAAAATAAAGTCCAAATTTTTTAAAATACATATCTAAATTACTTCACACAGAGAAAAATTAGGGGAAGGAAGAATGAAAATAAAATATAAAACAATTTTTAAAGTAGATATATTAGAGGGTAGGGTTGATTATAAATTAAAGTCCAACTTTTTTAAAATACCTATTTAGATTACTTTACTATTTGAGTTATTCTACATGGTAACCTTATATTATTTCAAATTCTACACGGTAACCCTATTTTCAGAGATTACACATGGTAACCCTCAACTTTATTAATACGTATTGCCGTGATCCTTAATCGTTTTTCCGTCAATTGTGTCCGTTAAGTATGTGATGTGGCAAATTGAATTTTGAGATTTTCTATAAGGTACCTTATATTTTCAAAATTTTTACAACATAACCTTGCTTTTTCTACAAATCACATGTAAAAACATAATCCATTAATTAATCTTGATTTGCAATTTTGCTTGATTACACCCAAATTATCAAATTCACCTTCATTACCCTTCAATAAACCGAGTTTTGAAAAAAACTTCAATAATAACCTTGTTCGATATTAAAAAAAATCGCAATAAAATATTTTAAATACATATTAAGAGTACTATATATCGAGCATTATAATAATCAATTCCAAAATTAACTCATAGCATTAATCTAATTAAAAAACTTTTGTTTTTAAAACGTCAACAAATATCCCAAAAGTAAAAATGTTGTAAACGCAATAATGACCTTAAATGTTCGACATATTCACACAATAAAGTTGGGTACACTTGAGGAGTAGAGACTTATTTTTAAACATTAAGCTTAATAGTGGTTTTTTTTTTGTTAATTATTGGATTTGATTTTTGAAGATTTATGGTAATGATACTTTGAGGAGATGATGATAATGAGAATTGACATTCTTTTGAGTAATCAAATGAAAAACGTGTTAATAATAATAAATTGAGGAAATAAGAGAGTATTTTTAAGATTATTTCTTTTGTAAAAAACAAATAGAGTTATTTTGTAGGGTAAACAAACAGAGGGTTACGTTGTAGAAAATCCCAAAATTCAATTGGCCACTTTATTTACTTAACGGACAAATCTGACGGAAAAAAAAAGTTAGGGGTAACGACAATACATACTAACAAAGTTGGGGGTTACCATGTGTATGTGTGTGTTCACTTAAAAGTAGGGTTACCACGTAAAATTCGAAAAAAATACAGGGTTACCATGTAGAATAACCCTTACTATTTTAAGTAGGAGTAACAATATATCCCACATGGAAAAATTAGGACAAGAAAGAATAGAAATAGGATATAAAACAATTTTTAAAGTAGATAATATGAGAGGATATAGGTGATTATAAAATAAAGTAGTGATGAAACAAGTGGATGCAATTTGCAGAAATTTCTTGTGGGCGGGCACTGCAGAGTATACCAGAGTTCCTTTAGTGGCTTGGCAAAAGGTTTGTACTCCATACAATGAAGGGGGGCTCAATCTGAAGCAGTCAGCAGCTTGGAACTGTGTAGTCATAGGGAAACTAGCTTGGTGGATAGAAAGCAATGCTAATAAACTATGGGTGGAATGGATACATCATGTATACTTAAAAGGGCAAGCATGGGCAGAATACAATCCTCCTGCTGATACTAATTGGTGTTGGAGGAAGTTGTGCAGAATTAGAGAGCAAATGCAGCAGGCCTACACTGAAGGGGCATGGACTTTGCAGGGACTTAAGAGTTATACTGTAGCACGAGGTTACTTATGGTTTAGACAGGAGCAACAGGAGGTCAACTGGACCAAATTAATCTGGAACAGATGGGGGGTTCCAAACACAATTTCATGGCCTGGATGCATCAACACAGTGCTATGAATACAAGGGTCAGACTGAAGCAACTGTTACTTACGGATGATGATAATTGCTTACTCTGTGAGGATGCAGCTGAAACTGTAGAACACTTGTACTGTCAATGTAAATATAGCCAGTGGATACTTCAAGGGATGACAAAGTGGAGCAAGTTCAAAATCACCAATGCAATTGATAACCAAGCTAGATTGAGAATGAAAGGCACTAAGCTTCAAAGGGCTGTCAAGAATGGTATTATCAATGCGGTTATTTATCATATATGGAGGCAACGGAACCAATGCAGGGTGGACAAGGCAGTACTAAAACCAGATATTGTAATAGCTAGAATTAAAGCTGAGATTAGATCTATGTTCCATGATAGACTGGATACTAATTTGAGTACGAAGGATAAGAATTATCTTTTAAGTCTTACCTAGATACTCTTGTATATGCTTTTTTCCGATCTAATATACTTACCTTAAACCCAAAAAAATAAATAAAGTTCAACTTTTTAAAACACTTCTGTAAATTATTTTACTATTTTAAGTAGGAGTACCAATATATCACACATGGAAAAATTAGGGGAGCAAAAAAAGGACATAGGTAAAACAGTGTTATGAGTACTCAATATTAGACACTACACCTGTATAAATTAGAAGTTGTAAATATATATACACTTGGAAAATTAAGGAAAAAAGAGAGAGGAAATAGGGTATAAAACTATTTATATAGATAATATTAGACGTTAGAGTTAACTATAAAAAAAATTCCAACCTTTCTAAACTATCAATTTGATATTTATTTTTGGGACGTGCTTTTTACATACGGATTTTACTCTTTCACATACGATTTTTACGCCATTACCCTTGTCATTTATTTTAGCATTTGGTCAATTGATTTTCTCCGTCTCCTTTCATTCCCTTAAACCCACTAATCCGTTCACTGCACCTCCGTCACCAATTCCATTCCCATACTCCACAAAAACTAAAAAAAAGAGAAACAAAAATCAAAAAAGAAAAAACTAAAACTAAAATAAATAAAAAAAGAGAAAAAAGAGAAACAAAAATTAAAAGAAGAAGAAGTAAACACGTGAACTGCAATCGCAACCAACAAGCAACAACAATACAACGGCAACACAACAACTCACCCAGTGGCGGATCTTGAAAAGTTTTATTAGGGGGGCCGAGACGGAGTATAGTCGCATTGCTTTTTTTTTTTTTTTTTTTTTTTTTTTTTTTTTTATGTTTTTCACTCAAACAACTAGGTAGCTTATTAAATTGAAACTTTTTTACATACAATTCAGCCTATAGTTCTAAATATTGAACAATTTAACTCCATTAAATTCAGTTCAGACGCTTTCAGTCTAAAACCAGGGCCTATATCGTCAATAATCGGCTTGAAATTAAAAGATCTTTACTTTGTACCAATACGTATGGAGTAGTAAACTATTTGCACAAATGATTGCATATAATTAAATTTAGATCAAATTTGATATTTTTAATTAATAAAAATATATATAGGAGACTTAAAAATACCAAAATAAATTAGAAATTATCTAATAAACTACAAGTATATAATACTAATAGAAAAAAAGAAAACATTAAACCAAATAAATAGCATAATATCAAATTTTATATTCCATCAAAATAATCAAAACAACAAAAATGGTATAAATTAAAATTCACATTGATGAAGAAGTATTTTATTGTTTTATTGTAAAAGTATTCTTATAGTCGTTACTATGAAAATTATAAAAGAGGTTAGGTTGAGTGTAACGTTTTTATAATTATGACAATTTCAGAAAAATAAAATACTAACTACTTTTGTACCCGTATAACATAGTATTTACTTCACGGCGGCACGAATAATACAATCTAGCAAAACCAAATTAATTTTTGGGCCAGTCATGTTGGGTTCTAGGCCACTTAAATTAGTTCTATTCACTTTGATAATTGGTACGGTTTGAATGGATAGGCAGGGAGGCCCAACTCTTCATTTATTGAGTAATTTATGAGAAGATTTGATATTTCACTTAAGATCGGCCCAAAACTCAGGGGGGGCCTGGCCCCGGCGCGGGACAACCAAGGTCCTCCTCTGAACTCACCGACAGTATGCTCGCAATTATACCGACGGCCGCCAACAATCCGATAGATGCCGGCAATCAAAAGACGTCGACCAACACAATTAATCGCTATGTGTATAATTTCAGTAAAATATAAATTTAATAATTTCAATAAAACATATTAATAATCGTTAATAAACAGTATTACTTCAATAAGTGGAGAATTATAATTCATTTTTTAAGTTTTAGAGTAATTGATTCAATTTTAGCGTAAAAATAATATATATAGTTGTTTTGTCTACCTTTAGGAAAAAAAGTTTAGGTTTTGGGAAATGGTAGTATACGGAAAAATTATCAAAAAAAGTATGTGAAAGAGTAAAGTTGTAATACCCCGTATTTTAGCCTCGGTCAACAACTGTCAAACCATGTTTTATACAAGTATTTCAAATGGAAGGTTTATCAAGTATTTTACGTAAACAGTTATTATTTTATAAATCGTATTTCTACGATTATTTCGTATTTTAAAATCATTTTATATTTGATTATTATTTCTTAAAATGGCATTTCACTCGTAGTTATTTAATTTTAATAACACATTTGAGATTTAATATATTTTCTATTTTATATTCTTATGATTAATTTAATTTATATTTACTAATACTAATTACATAGTTAATTAGTATAATTTATATATGTACTCGTTAATTTGAGTTACGAGTCGAGAACGGTAAGTGGAGGTCAATTACCTCGAGATGCGTGATGGGTTGAGGACTCCGGTTAGGGTTGAGGGAAAACAAAACCCTACCTAATACATTCCTACATCGACAAAACAAAACCCTTACCCTATACTATGCTTTGTTTTCATCGACATCAACCCATACCATTTCCCCATCGACAACCAACTAAAACCCTAATCCACATAGGGCAGCCAGGTAGGGATAGCGGAAGAATGAAAGATAAGCTTGAACCCAAACACCAGCATAAACCGCCAACCATCGTGCCAATCATGGTGACGGTCTTGAAGTCGCATAATTCTATTTACTTGCTGGCTTACTATTGGACTGTATTGCTATCCAGGTATGATACACTGACACTATACTCTATGATGTGTTATGAATGAATGTTGGATTGTGTGTTATGGATGCTGAGCATGATTTATATGAGAATGGTATTTGTTGGATTGCGTGTTGTTTATTATTATTGGTACGCGCAATGCATTATTTAATAACATGATGGATTAAGAGTATTGTTGCATTCTTGAGCATGGCATGTGCATTGGTTACAGATACGAGGTGATGATGATATTATTGGGCCCATGCTAGTTCTGCAGGACTAGACCTGGTGACCTCAGCTGTTATGCTGGTGTTCGGTGACGACCGATTATAGTCTGCCGGGAGGTTCGGTATGGCTTGGTGCAAGCTCGAGCATATCATGGCATTTGCATATCATTTAACTGTTGCATTATAATTATTGTGTTATCCTAATCTGTAACACCCCAAGAGTATGAGAAGAAAGTTATCCCACATCGGTAGAATGTGAGGCTTGTGATATGTTTATAATAGCATCCACCCACCACTTAGTAACAAGGCCTTGTGCTTTTGGGCTTAAGTGAGGACAAATAATGGCCCAAAAGTATGCACCCATCTTATTGGGGTTGTGTTACGACCGTGGTGGGTCGGGTTGTTACAAATGGTATCAGAGCGACCCTGCGACCGTGTGGTGAGCCTGTGGTCGGGAGTACCCGGGTCACACACCTAGCGGGGGAGGATTCTGGCCCTGGTTGTGGTCAAGTTTGAGGCACAACGAGGACGTTGTGTTCTTTAAGTGGGGGAGTTTGTAACACCCCAAGAGTATGAGAAGAAAGTTGTCCCACATCGGTAGAATGTGAGGCTTGTGATATGTTTATAATAGCATCCACCCACCACTTAGTAACAAGGCCTTGTGCTTTTGGGCTTAAGTGAGGACAAATAATGGCCCAAAAGTATGCACCCATCTTATTGGGGTTGTGTTACGACCGTGGTGGGTCGGGTTGTTACATAATCAACAGCGAGGTTGACAGTGTATTCGTGTACACCTACGATGATCTGGAATGGGGAGTAGATTCTACAGGCCAGAGACAGATGAGCTAGGAACTGGGGGCAGGAATGTGAGATGCAGACTTTGGACCGACTTAGAATTATATCACATGTTAGAGAAGTCATCAGTTGTATTTTCCTTTCCGCCGTGTAGTAACTGTAATAACCAAAGTTTAAATTTTATCAGTTTTGTATAAAGTATTTTGGTTGTTTTTACTTTGTTATTCACTACCTCGGACATTCCGAGATGGTAACAGCTCTATTTATTTGAGAATGTCTTGCTAAATGCTCTTAAACAAATGGGGGTATTACAAAGTGGTATCAGAGCGAACGATCCTCAGGCCTAAACAAAATGAATAATAATGAACGTAGAAAGAGTCTAATAAAATGAACCCCAGGTTAGTAACTGTTAGGATCCCCCAGGATTGGGATGAGTTAGGGGCCTCCTCAAACCAAGCCACTAGCCCTTCCAGTCTAACCTTGTAATAACCCGAAGTTTTATTATGAGCCTTTATATAATTTTACGAGTAGACAATATAGTTATACTCTTCGTTTAATAAGCTAGCATATCTAGTATGTTTATAAGCATTTTTGGACCGCGGTGGGATTCGAAGTGGGGACTTGAGTCACCAAAGTAGATGATGTATATATGCTGCTTAAGGGGGGTTCGAACCCGGGATCAACAGGACCACACGAATGGGCCTCGATTTCCGTGTAAGGCAAACAGCCCACCTACACTATATGATTCGACTTAAGCCTTATTCCTGCCGCCATATTTAGACCACCAGTATTTACCCTAAACCTAAACCAAAATTAGATCTGGTTGCACACAAACCCAGCCGCCACAGCAGGGAACAAGAAGCGGTCAGTCACGGTGGTCGTAGGACACTCTACGGTGGTTCGTTTTGGCAAGGAAGTTGGTAGGTTGACACGCACTACTACAAAAAGGGGAAACGAGGACGGTTGAAAACCGTCCTAATACATGAAAACAACCGTCCTAAATTCCCCCGTCCTCGTTACCTAAGAGGACGGTTGAAAAAAAGTCAAACCGTCCTCTTTGTATTTATAAAAGAGGACGGTTCCACATACAACCGTCTTCTTTGGCAGAAATAAAAGAGGACGGTTCCCAATTTAACCGTCTTCTTTGGCATAAATGAAAGAGGACGGTTTGATATAGAACCGTCTTCTTTGTGTCTTCTTTGTATTTATGAAATGTTTTCATTTTGAACCGTCTTCTTTGTCATTTTTAAGGAGGACGGTTGGAGTTTGGAACCGTCTTGTTTTGAACATGCTCACATAATTTTGAAACGTGAATTTTAGGACGCTTTTTTACAAAACCGTCTTGTACAGGCAAATTTTTGGGGCCAATAATTTAAAACAATTATCGCCATTTCAAACGCTCGCATTAGGGACAGTACACACAACAGCACGGTCGCGGTAGCAACAGCCCAGCGCTGTAGCAGTAGCCCAGCAACACCAGTAATAATAAATACAAAAGTATATATCGTTCATTGCAAATATTGTACCAAAAGAACGAATTTTTGACTGAATATTGTTTCATTAACTGAAATATATCATCTCCTACAATTTTTAAGGAAAAAGCAATAAGTTTGTTTCTATAAAATACGAACTATAATATAAGTTCAACACAACTTGCAAAATTTGATGCTATCTAGATACCATCCAAATGTTGGTATACCTTAAACGTTGTCTTCAAATACTTGCGCCTTAAACTGCAATACATATGTTGCCCAAATGTCTCGCACCTCATCAATTTGATCAACTGAGTATGTCTTTGGTGCTTTAAACATGAACTACATAGAAACAAAAAACACGATTACAATCATTTACATATCAAGAGGTGTAATTTATATCAAAATAAATAAATATTGCAACCAAAAAACAATAAAGCACGTACACTTGGCATAATATTAATATATCGTCCTCTAATGATCTCCAACATATATCGGCAGATGTATCCACATAAGACGCTTCCAACGGGCTGCAAGGTAGGATCAGAATCGCTAGCTGTTTCGACGTAGAATATTCTAACGGCTGCTTGAGCGCCAAACCATCTTCTGACTACAATTTCCAACCTAAGAATCCACATTTTACAATAAAACAGGTTATAATATACAAGTCCGAGTCATTAAATCCCTATTAACCTAGAACAATGGAGGGTGCTTACACTATCAGGCTATAATATATATACAAGTCCGAGTCACTAAATCCCTATTAAACTAGAACAAGGGGGTGTCTAATTACTAACTGTTGATAGATATATTCAAAGTTATTAACCTAGAACAAGGGGGTGTCTAATTACTCGATATGCATAAGCTCATACCTAGATGCAAGAGGAGGATATACTCCAATTTTATCTGCATTCATAAGACAAAAAAAACATCAGAGATAAATATACAGCAGTTAATTGGCACAATCAATTTTGGAACAAATGGAACTATCCTAACCACAGTTTTATAGCTTGGTCGTATCACCATCAGAAATTTGAACACAAAAGCTAAGATGTTCAGGTACGGTATTAACAGTGACGATACTTGTACTCTCTGCTGCCTGGAATATGAAACTTTGCCTCATCTTTTCTTTGAATGCGAGTACAATAAAAGGGTTATCCAAACCGTGGATAAATGGCTGATTGTTAACATCTCATTGCACAATATTCAGGTTTGGCGAGACAGGAAGACGAGTTTAATCCCGAATTTGGTGAATGCTGCCATAAATGCGTGCATATATCAAATCTGGAGGCAAAGGAGTAAAGATAAGTTAGTTCATAAAATAAAGATAAGTTCTTTTTTCGTAGAATGCAGATAAGTGCAGTAAAGATAAGGGCGTCTCTTTTCCTCATATTGTTCCTGCAAAGTGTGTACCTGGAAGCCTGGAAGGTCAGTGTTTATTTCCATGCATGCTAGATTCAAAAGTTACATATAAATGAGGGACTGTTTCTGCATATAATTGAGGGACTTTTTCTACATATAAACCAATCACGGATAAGATGATGATGTACTTTAAAATCTAAGGAAATAGTCCATTAGAGACATAAGTTATCTGCAGCCAAATAATCAGACGAAACAGCTAGTGCATGTCTGCATGATATGTCCGCAAACAAGAGAAGTTATATACTTAAGCTTTCAACAATATGTTAATGAACTGAAACATATTTTAAAAAAAGAGGTTATAAGTTAGCGTTCTATGGGGTTATAATGCATATCAAGAGAAATCCGAATGCATAGTTGTTGCTTCTTAAATCAAACAAGAAGCTTCATAACAAACTTTAAACTTACCACGCACGTGATTATCTTCATATGTATTTCACATGTTTATCTTCTTGGATGATCGCAACTCGTAGTCCCGAGGAACACTTCTGGACAAGCTTTCAAACATTTCTAAAAGGCATCTGTCTTTTCCAACAATCACAAACTTGATCTGAGGCAATAACAAATGCATACATCAATCAATCTCATTAGGTCATGAGATACAAAGAAACTCATACTTCAACAAAAATTTCAAGAGTAATATGAATGTTCTTCACAGATTTATCACCGATTACTTTTCGTTGTTCAATTATACGCTTCTCTAAATTAGAATTGATCTCCTTAATAATTTTAGAGGCAGTATCGAATTCAACATCAACTCCCTCATGAGGTATGATACGACCTGAACTGTTAGCTTTTAGCCAATGAAGGGCTTCTCTAAATTGCTGTAAAGTAGAACTAACATCAGGAAGTTCTTTGCCTGTAAAAAGTGTGTTGTGGTTATAAGATGAAGTTGTATAATCTCCTGAGGATTGTGGACAGTAACAAGAAAAACGAAAGCTTATGCGACATTACCAAGAACTAATAGACGGTGTAACAATTCAGAATCAGTATAATCTCAGATAGAACCCCGAGAAAAGCAAGCTAGGGTCATTATTTCACAACCACGTAATGCTAAAATGAATTCTTGAAGCGTATTTTCGCATCATCTTCAAAAAGATTGATCTTATTTGCATTTCTTCCATTAGCTTCACTGCATTAAGCAAAATCTAAGATCCAGCAATAAACATTTAGTGTGTAAAAGCTAACAAAAGTATGCAACTAGACAATGTCAACACTTGCTAGAAAAGAGGCAGGAAAGCAATTGAGAACAGTAGGATTTTTGGAATCACTAAGATCATATTGGACAATAAGGCAAGATTGAATGAAACTGGCTTAGGTAAGTGCATCAACTGCATTATAACATGATAAATATGGCTTCCATAATTGAAAAATGCTAGTTTGCAGGTAGCTTTTACATAAGCAGCAATTCAGCGAGTTTAATATTTCATGAAAAAATATTTACCTTTCGTCCCATATGAATTTGCTATGTTTGGCTAACTGATCTGCATGTAGATTAACAAGAAAAAAACTGTTAAAAACCAGAAACTCCTCAATTTGAGATTTTGAGTCATATTGAGCTGTATAATTCCATCCATTCAGATTTGGAGTCATACTGAGCTGTATAAATCCTCATAACCTTCAACACTGCAGCGTATTTCAATATATATTCAGCCAATTTTAAGGGAATTCCATACCCACAAAAAAGCATTAATCTCAACTACTTTGAGAGTGCACAACAAACACTTGGGCGTGCTTTCTGGTAGCGTAAATTAGCTTCAAAACCCAAAAAGCAAGAGCAAATAATAAATAAAGGGAAATTAAATTCAATGATAGTAATGGGGATAATCACAATACATACCGAAATCAGCATTGTTAATGACGAATTATTTCCCATTAAAATCCAAAAGAAAAACCAATAAAGGTCGATTGTTTATACCCATTAAAATCCAAATAAAAACCCTAAATTTGGTATAAACCTAAACCCTAAATCAAATTGAAGAATTATTTAAATAGGTAAAAAACACAAACCTTGGTCTGAGGAAACTGTTGGTGTGAAGAAGAGAGCGACTAGTGGCAGTTAACGGCAGATTGTATCGTTCTGTGTCAAATAATTAGAATTGATTGGCGGATTGAATCATGTTCGCTGATGATTGAACGGAAAATTAATGTGATTGAACGGAAATTTGGACGGTTAGGGTAAAGAGATGAAGAAGACGATATCCTTAGGTATTTAATGGAATATTGTATGTAGGCGGTGGAAGTATTTTGGAAACAACAAAGAGGACGGTTAAAACAACAACCGTCTTCTTTTGTGTACATAAGAGGACGGTTAATAAACAAACCGTCTTCTTTTTAATTAAGAGGACGGTTTAATTGACCAACCGTCCTCAATACGTTTATAAAGAGGACGGTCTTTTTGTTAACCGTCCTGTTTATAATACCACTAAGGGCGCCAATCTTATTTTCTTGTTAGAGGACGGTCTCCACCCCAACCGTCCTCTAAGAGGCGTCCTCTTATTCTAGATTTGTAGTAGTGACGCTGTTCTTCCTTTGTGTTGCCTGCGTCTTTTGTCCATAAGTTTTAGTCGTGTATATGAGTTTGAGGCGTCTGTTTTCTTATATATTTGTAATCTATGATCTTGGGAGTCGTGTCTTGACCAAAGGGGTACCTGAGTCGACCACCTGGGATCACCTGGCAAGGTGTTTAGTGGCGCCTGTCACGGGGTTGCAATCAGAGATTAAAACGAGTTTGTACAGGTATGGTTTTCAAGTTGTCTTCGATGCTCGTCCTTGTCGCACGTGTGGAGGGTAAGGGAGTAGTTAGACTGGTGGTGGTCAGGGGAGTGTCGTGATGGTCGTCGTGGTGGGAGTAGACGGCTACAGCGGTGTTAAAGGGGTGTATTCGTGTCCTCAGATCAGACCCGTCGTGTGTAGGGTGAGGGACCAGGCCGGTTTGGGGGACTGGTTCTCCTCGCTGGCAGTAGTCGACCAGGCTGCCGGTGGTTGCACGGGTAGTGGGTGGTTCTGGGAACGTTGTTTGGTGGTTGTTGGTGGTTGTGGTGGTGTGTTACGGTGGCTATAAGGGGGTAAACGGGTCAGAGTCGGCTGTCGGTTTTAGGGGCTGTTAGTGTTTCATTTTATGATTACTTTCATTGATATTATTATTGTTATCATAAGTATTATCATTGTTATCATTATTATCTATTATTATTATTATTATTATTATTTGTTATTTATCATTGTTAGTATTATTTATTATTATTACTACTTTTATTATTATTGGTATTTTATTGTTATTAATATTAGTATTATAAGTAGTATTTTATTTGTGTTTGCTCAATGTTTAATGTGACAAGTATGGCATGTCGGGTTTAAGGGGTTACTATATTTAGAAAGTTGTTATTTCGGGTAATATGTTAATAGGGAAACCTTCCTTTTTAGGAAGTTTCTATAAATGGAATGTGTACTTATATGACAAGTTTTAGGGAGTTTTATTAATTATATAATACATGTTTAGGTGGAGGTTTCCGCGTGGAACACTTTTAGTAGCAGTTGCGCGCTTTCCGTTACCTTCCACAGTGTTTCAGGTAGGGGAATACTATATATATTGTGATGAGTAAATTGTTAATATCAGATGTTATCTCTTTATATCCTATTGTATGAATGGTATTATATTTGACTCAAGTTGACTGTGACTGTATATTTCTGTGATACTATATGTTGTGGCTATTACTGGGTCTTGTGATACGGTGTGGAGTTGAGATTGGTGTTGGATCGGTGCGGAGTTTATATGGTGTTGGATCGGTGCGGAGTTTATATGGTGTTGGATCGGTGCGGAGTTTATATGGTGTTGGATCGGTGCGGAGTTTATATGGTGTTGGATCGGTGCGGAGTTTATTTGGCGACGGATCGGTGCGGAGTATATTATTTTGTTGGTATATTTATTTCTTTTTCCCTACTCAACCTCGTGGTTGACCCTGTGTATTCGTGTGACACCTGTGATGAACCAAATTATTGGGGAGCAGATTGAAAGGTGGCTGAGACTAAGGGGGAGCTATGGGAGGAAGAGCTTGGATCCGGACCAGACTAGAGTCTAGATCACCTTAGTCAGTTTAGCATGAGTTGTACTTTCTTTATTTTGTTAAGACTTTCGGATACAGTTGTAAGAACATGTTATGAGTTTAAATTTTATTAAAGTACTGTTTATCTTTCCTTTGTATCTACCGTCTCGGGAAACCGAGATGGTAACACCTTTATTTATCTGAGGAGTCCTAGTACAGGCCCTAAATAAATGGGGGTGTTACAAAGTGGTATCAGAGCGAACGATCCTCAGGCCTAAACCAAATGAATAATAATGAACGTAGGAAGAGTCGAATAAAATGAACCCCGAGATGAAACTGATAGGCGCCCCAAAAAGGAACGGGATGAGTTAGGGGCCCCCTCACACCAGTCCTGGGCCCTTTCTGTTCTGTCTCGGGAAACCAATGAGAGAAATTGAAAAGTGGGGTAGATTATATGGTTCTCGTTATCTGGTACTAAAGTCCTTGCAGGAGAAGGAATGAGGTAAGTTATGATGTGAGATATAATTGGTGATATATACTGCGAATCATAAGATTGATGTTGAATGTTGGTTGAGATCTACTATTTCTGGTATTGAGAACAAGAGATTTGGAATATTAACTTTACTTGTATATGTATGGTGATATGCATGCGGCTGTATGACCCCTGAACCGTTAGGTAAAGATATAGTATAATGATATGTGTAATAAGTTGATGGGCTATAGTCACCTAAAAGGGATAGATGTAGGAGAGATATGATCATGATTGACTGAGATGGTTAGTAGAGCCAGCTAGGCTATATCGTTATAGGATGTGGAACCAAGTTAAATCTTATGGGTAAAGCCAGTAGACCGAACCGGAGGCCGTGCGCGTTGATAATTGCCTGTAATATTCTATGTGTATACACTTCTTTTTGCATGCCTTATACCTTACAAGAGTTTACTGATAGGCATACTAGACAAACGTGATCGGAATTTGAGACTTATGATTTTATTATTTTATTAATTGCTTTAGCAATCCATGTTTAATAATATGCAGAATGTGTGTTCTAAGCTATGAAGGTATATAGTCATGAGTTGCATATATCGTATTTAAGATTTTATGCCTACTATACGCATTTAAATTCGTTATGAAGACCGGCATCAATAAGGGATACGTAGTAGTCCCTAGATTATATTTCCGTACTTGGATGAGTTGTGATTGTGCGATAGGAGAGACTAATTCATTTTGAAACACATGTATACTATCAAGCTATTTAGTTGATCTTATTTTCAGTTCGAAACCTTTACTATATTTTGATGACAATTACAATTGAGATGAGGAGTGAATGTTAATATGGTACAGAGTGATGTCTATGTTTCAAATGATTGTCAATGTGTTTGGGATAAGAAAAGTTGAGTGTGGATGTAGTAATGTGTAGTTGCAAAGGAACCAAAATTTTAATAATTCTTCAAAATGTTGTATGGTTTGTACGGGCTGTTATTTTATACGTGTTCCATAATTGAGTATGAAAATTTCATGCATGATAACCTTCTGAGTTGGTTTTACAATGCTTTGATTTCACGATAATAGGAGTTATATTTTGAGAAAAATAAATATTCTAGTTGACAGTGGTCGGATTGTTACTGTCTGGCTCTGTTTTGACCCATGTTTTGTGAATGCAGTCATTTGAAACGTGTTGCTTTTATGTACAATTCCAACTCCACTGTTTAAAATATTCTTTCACGTTCCCAAAATGTTAAGCTATGTAAGAACTTATCGAGTTGTTTAATTGTGATTGTGTTTGTAAGCTGTCCAATATTCCGATGAATTGTTGTAAAGTTCCTGTCCAAACCAATTAAGTTGTGAGTTATGCAAATCTTATATAAAAGCTTAATCAAATGTGAACTATGCGTTGTGACCATGTGATATCCTGATAAAGCATTAGTAACATGAATAGTAGGCATATGATATGAAGGTGAACCTTATTATATGATAACGCCATCTTGTCCATTCTATATAAAATAGATTCAAGTATACCAACACTTTTACTTTCTAATGTTATGACCTCAAAATAATGATGTGTTGTTCGTTTGTGATGTTAAAATCATAATTATCAGAGAAGGGTCTTGACAAGTGGTAGACTAAAATTTGAATGGTAAACCTATTAGCATGATATAACAATCCAATTGTTATTAGTAGTGGTGATTATTTTGAACGATGTGAATCGTGTTGATGTTCTTTCATATATTTATGGTATATCGTTGTCTAGTTCACTGGGCTAATAATCTTTATAACATTTTCATGTGTGTTGTTATGTCACCAATTGAATTGCAATTATTATGTTTAAGATCTGATCCTAATTTAATGAGTTATTAACTGGTTGATATGTGATTTATGGAAATATTAGTCATGTGAATTCGTTTACTTTTATCGCTAAATTTTCATAATTCATGAGCTACAATTTACAAGGATAGTGTTTTAGTAAATGAGAGTCAGAATGTCTATGTGTAGTCTTGCTTAGATCTATAGCTTGTAAAATTGTCTTTTGATTCATGTTATAAATTGCCACAAATTACCGCTTCAATGTTTTCAAAGGTTCAGAATGTTCCCAAGTGATGATTATTCATGATAACGCGCGATGTGTTGATAATTATTGTGATCGTTGGCGACCTAACAAATTCTATAGCTACGTGATGACAAAATCCTGCCCTGATGTTTAAATTGCTGCATATTATATAAACCCCTTAATCTGCAAGACATATATTTTACCAGTTTTATGATAAATGGTGTAATGTGAATGGATGAGGTATGTAGCTAAGTGGTTTGAACTTATTGATATCTAGGAAGGTTAAACGGTCTTGTCACTCTATGATTTATGAATACCTTGTGAAATATGTCAATGCTCCATGTTTAATTACGTTAACTAATTTTGCTATGTGTATTTTATAAAACATGATTTGGTTCTGTAATACGATTATGAACATGAAATGTTTTAAACTGTCACTCATGACATGTGAGTGGCTGATGGTCTACACTGGTGGAAATAGGCTGAGTTGGAGTTAAAATTTGCAAGGGCACGTAAGTGTTGGCTATTCTGATTCTGTTTTACTGCATAACATGATTCTATCAATCTTATTAATTTAGTCTGGTACGGGATATATGTACATGTATTCATTGATTGCCGGAGTCTAGGTGCTCCAATCTTCATCCAAGCTTGACATGTATGATGACTAATTAGGTGTTGGTAATTTTTGAGAAGTGGTTATTGTGAAGGTTATTGAATGTATAGTAGTACCCATATGTTATGGGCCACCGAATGTGTTTTTACTATGAGCATGTGGCTAACCTGCAGATGGAAATTGTCTTGCAATATATGAATCTTGATATTAGTGTGGTTGTGTTGCGAATGAACACGAGTATTTCTGGGCTGAGAATCTTTATAATGCTTGTTTAAGACTGAAGTCGAGTATACGGGTTACTGGGGATTGATATTTTGGATTGTGTATGATTGGTAGTACATCTTTCTCTTATCGTTCTCTTTGACCTTACTTGTGGGTGAGTAGCTTAAAGATCATATTTTAAGTGCTGAGCATGGTTCTGTGAACCTTGACGATATTGATACCGATATTGAGAGGGAGATTGAGATTGGGTGCTATTAGTGAGTTATGGGGCCTTTGTGCCAAGTTATGTTTCCGGTCTAGAGTGACCATGGTTGTGGAGTTATATCTTATGAGTTCGAGATCGATGTTGAGATGGAAATATTGTTTTGCGGTTGTACTCCGCCAGTTCACTCACCCCTTGTCTTTGGTCTTAGATTCGACGAGGAGAGCGATACTTGGTTACTGGGAGTGAGATCGTATGAGATAAAGTAATGAGTAAGACAGAGTTATGAGCTGGGTATTGTATAATGAGGTTACGGGGACGTAACCGTGTTTTAAGGAGGATAGGATTGTAAAATCTTTTGAGTTATGATATGTCTAGTTGTTTTACATGGCTAAGTGGTATGTCGCGAGTGTTTGTATAAACTTGATAATTTTGTTTACTCCTCTTATGCTTTATTGTGTTTCGTGAAGTATCCTTTAAGTTAGTCATACGTTGAACTTTGGGGACAAAGTTTCCTTAATAAGGGTAGAATATAACATTTCGTGTTTAAGAGTATTTGAGATGTTGTTTGATGCTATATTTTGTTGTTCGTTATGTGCTTAGTAACCAGTTTGTTAGCCATGGGATGGTGAACTTCGGGACGAAGTTCGCTTTAAGGGGGGGAGACTGTAAAACCCCGTATTTTATCGGTATTAATTTATATTATTATTAAGGTGTTGATAATATTTGAACGTTTATATTCGATAATTGAGTTATCGAATACGTATTTTATATTTTATATTTTATTAGTGGGTATGTTGTTTGCGAGATGAGTGGGTGAACTTCGGGACGAAGTTCATCTTAAGGGGGGAAGACTGTAATAACCCGAAGTTTTATTATGAGCCTTTATATAATTTTACGAGTAGACAATATAGTTATACTCTTCGTTTAATAAGCTAGCGTATCTAGTATGTTTATAAGCATTTTTGGACCGCGGTGGGATTCCAAGTGGGGACTTGAGTCACCAAAGTAGATGATTTATATATGCTGCTTAAGAGGGGGTTCGAACCCGGGATCAACAGGACCACACGAATGGGCCTCGATTTCCGTGTAAGGCAAACAGCCCACCTACACTATATGATTCGACTTAAGCCTTATTCCTGCCACCATATTTAGACCACCAGTATTTACCCTAAACCTAAACCAAAATTAGATTTGGTTGCACACAAACCCAGCCGCCACAGCAGGGAACAAGAAGCGGTCAGTCACGGTGGTCGTAGGACACTCTACGGTGGTTCGTTTTGGCAAGGAAGTTGGTAGGTTGACACGCTGTTCTTCCTTTGTGTTGCCTGCGTCTTTTGTCCATAAGTTTTAGTCGTGTATATGAGTTTGAGGCGTCTGTTTTCTTATATATTTGTAATCTATGATCTTGGGAGTCGTGTCTTGACCAAAGGGGTACCTGAGTCGACCACCTGGGATCACCTGGCAAGGTGTTTAGTGGCGCCTGTCACGGGGTTGCAATCAGAGATTAAAACGAGTTTGTACAGGTATGGTTTTCAAGTTGTCTTCGATGCTCGTCCTTGTCGCACGTGTGGAGGGTAAGGGAGTAGTTAGACTGGTGGTGGTCAGGGGAGTGTCGTGATGGTCGTCGTGGTGGGAGTAGACGGCTACAGCGGTGTTAAAGGGGTGTATTCGTGTCCTCAGATCAGACCCGTCGTGTGTAGGGTGAGGGACCAGGCCGGTTTGGGGGACTGGTTCTCCTCGCTGGCAGTAGTCGACCAGGCTGCCGGTGGTTGCACGGGTAGTGGGTGGTTCTGGGAACGTTGTTTGGTGGTTGTTGGTGGTTGTGGTGGTGTGTTACGGTGGCTATAAGGGGGTAAACGGGTCAGAGTCGGCTGTCGGTTTTAGGGGCTGTTAGTGTTTCATTTTATGATTACTTTCATTGATATTATTATTGTTATCATAAGTATTATCATTGTTATCATTATTATCTATTATTATTATTATTATTATTATTTGTTATTTATCATTGTTAGTATTATTTATTATTATTACTACTTTTATTATTATTGGTATTTTATTGTTATTAATATTAGTATTATAAGTAGTATTTTATTTGTGTTTGCTCAATGTTTAATGTGACAAGTATGGCATGTCGGGTTTAAGGGGTTACTATATTTAGAAAGTTGTTATTTCGGGTAATATGTTAATAGGGAAACCTTCCTTTTTAGGAAGTTTCTATAAATGGAATGTGTACTTATATGACAAGTTTTAGGGAGTTTTATTAATTATATAATACATGTTTAGGTGGAGGTTTCCGCGTGGAACACTTTTAGTAGCAGTTGCGCGCTTTCCGTTACCTTCCACAGTGTTTCAGGTAGGGGAATACTATATATATTGTGATGAGTAAATTGTTAATATCAGATGTTATCTCTTTATATCCTATTGTATGAATGGTATTATATTTGACTCAAGTTGACTGTGACTGTATATTTCTGTGATACTATATGTTGTGGCTATTACTGGGTCTTGTGATACGGTGTGGAGTTGAGATTGGTGTTGGATCGGTGCGGAGTTTATATGGTGTTGGATCGGTGCGGAGTTTATATGGTGTTGGATCGGTGCGGAGTTTATATGGTGTTGGATCGGTGCGGAGTTTATTTGGCGACGGATCGGTGCGGAGTATATTATTTTGTTGGTATATTTATTTCTTTTTCCCTACTCAACCTCGTGGTTGACCCTGTGTATTCGTGTGACACCTGTGATGAACCAAATTATTGGGGAGCAGATTGAAAGGTGGCTGAGACTAAGGGGGAGCTATGGGAGGAAGAGCTTGGATCCGGACCAGACTAGAGTCTAGATCACCTTAGTCAGTTTAGCATGAGTTGTACTTTCTTTATTTTGTTAAGACTTTCGGATACAGTTGTAAGAACATGTTATGAGTTTAAATTTTATTAAAGTACTGTTTATCTTTCCTTTGTATCTACCGTCTCGGGAAACCGAGATGGTAACACCTTTATTTATCTGAGGAGTCCTAGTACAGGCCCTAAATAAATGGGGGTGTTACAAAGTGGTATCAGAGCGAACGATCCTCAGGCCTAAACCAAATGAATAATAATGAACTTAGGAAGAGTCGAATAAAATGAACCCCGAGATCAAACTGATAGGCGCCCCAAAAAGGAACGGGATGAGTTAGGGGCCCCCTCACACCAGTCCTGGGCCCTTTCTGTTCTGTCTCGGGAAACCAATGAGAGAAATTGAAAAGTGGGGTAGATTATATGGTTCTCGTTATCTGGTACTAAAGTCCTTGCAGGAGAAGGAATGAGGTAAGTTATGATGTGAGATATAATTGGTGATATATACTGCGAATCATAAGATTGATGTTGAATGTTGGTTGAGATCTACTATTTCTGGTATTGAGAACAAGAGATTTGGAATATTAACTTTACTTGTATATGTATGGTGATATGCATGCGGCTGTATGACCCCTGAACCGTTAGGTAAAGATATAGTATAATGATATGTGTAATAAGTTGATGGGCTATAGTCACCTAAAAGGGATAGATGTAGGAGAGATATGATCATGATTGACTGGGATGGTTAGTAGAGCCAGCTAGGCTATATCGTTATAGGATGTGGAACCAAGTTAAATCTTATGGGTAAAGCCAGTAGACCGAACCGGAGGCCGTGCGCGTTGATAATTGCCTGTAATATTCTATGTGTATACACTTCTTTTTGCATGCCTTATACCTTACAAGAGTTTACTGATAGGCATACTAGACAAACGTGATCGGAATTTGAGACTTATGATTTTATTATTTTACTAATTGCTTTAGCAATCCATGTTTAATAATATGCAGAATGTGTGTTCTAAGCTATGAAGGTATATAGTCATGAGTTGCATATATCGTATTTAAGAGTTTATGCCTACTATACGCATTTAAATTCGTTATGAAGACCGGCATCAATAAGGGATACGTAGTAGTCCCTAGATTATATTTCCGTACTTGGATGAGTTGTGATTGTGCGATAGGAGAGACTAATTCATTTTGAAACACATGTATACTATCAAGCTATTTAGTTGATCTTATTTTCAGTTCGAAACCTTTACTGTATTTTGATGACAATTACAATTGAGATGAGGAATGAATGTTAATATGGTACAGAGTGATGTCTATGTTTCAAATGATTGTCAATGTGTTTGGGATAAGAAAATTTGAGTGTGGATGTAGTAATGTGTAGTTGCAAAGGAACCAAAATTTTAATAATTCTTCAAAATGTTGTATGGTTTGTACGGGCTGTTATTTTATACGTGTTCCATAATTGAGTATGAAAATTTCATGCATGATAACCTTCTGAGTTGGTTTTACAATGCTTTGATTTCACGATAATAGGAGTTATATTTTGAGAAAAATAAATATTCTAGTTGACAGTGGTCAGATTGTAACTGTCTGGCTCTGTTTTGACCCATGTTTTGTGAATGCAGTCATTTGAAACGTGTTGCTTTTATGTACAATTCCAACTCCACTGTTTAAAATATTCTTTCACGTTCCCAAAATGTTAAGCTATGTAAGAACTTATCGAGTTGTTTAATTGTGATTGTGTTTGTAAGTTGTCCAATATTCCGATGAATTGTTGTAAAGTTCCTGTCCAAACCAATTAAGTTGTGAGTTATGCAAATCTTATATAAAAGCTTAATCAAATGTGAACTATGCGTTGTGACCATGTGATATCCTGATAAAGCATTAGTAACATGAATAGTAGGCATATGATATGAAGGTGAACCTTATTATATGATAACGCCATCTTGTCCATTCTATATAAAATAGATTCAAGTATACCAACACTTTTACTTTCTAATGTTATGACCTCAAAATAATGATGTGTTGTTCGTTTGTGATGTTAAAATCATAATTATCAGAGAAGGGTCTTGACAAGTGGTAGACTAAAATTTGAATGGTAAACCTATTAGCATGATATAACAATCCAATTGTTATTAGTAGTGGTGATTATTTTGAACGATGTGAATCGTGTTGATGTTCTTTCATATATTTATGGTATATCGTTGTCTAGTTCACTGGGCTAATAATCTTTATAACATTTTCATGTGTGTTGTTATGTCACCAATTGAATTGCAATTATTATGTTTAAGATCTGATCCTAATTTAATGAGTTATTAACTGGTTGATATGTGATTTATGGAAATATTAGTCATGTGAATTCGTTTACTTTTATCGCTAAATTTTCATAATTCATGAGCTACAATTTACAAGGATAGTGTTTTAGTAAATGAGAGTCAGAATGTCTATGTGTAGTCTTGCTTAGATCTATAGCTTGTAAAATTGTCTTTTGATTCATGTTATAAATTGCCACAAATTACCGCTTCAATGTTTTCAAAGGTTCAGAATGTTCCCAAGTGATGATTATTCATGATAACGCGCGATGTGTTGATAATTATTGTGATTGTTGGCGACCTAACAAATTCTATAGCTACGTGATGACAAAATCCTGCCCTGATGTTTAAATTGCTGCATATTATATAAACCCCTTAATCTGCAAAACATATATTTTACCAGTTTTATGATAAATGGTGTAATGTGAATGGATGAGGTATGTAGCTAAGTGGTTTTAACTTATTGATATCTAGGAAGGTTAAACGGTCTTGTCACTCTATGATTTATGAATACCTTGTGAAATATGTCAATGCTCCATGTTTAATTACGTTAACTAATTTTGCTATGTGTATTTTATAAAACATGATTTGGTTCTGTAATACGATTATGAACATGAAATGTTTTAAACTGTCACTCATGACATGTGAGTGGCTGATGGTCTACACTGGTGGAAATAGGCTGAGTTGGAGTTAAAATTTGCAAGGGCACGTAAGTGTTGGCTATTCTGATTCTGTTTTACTGCATAACATGATTCTATCAATCTTATTAATTTAGTCTGGTACGGGATATATGTACATGTATTCATTGATTGCCGGAGTCTAGGTGCTCCAATCTTCATCCAAGCTTAACATGTATGATGACTAATTAGGTGTTGGTAATTTTTGAGAAGTGGTTATTGTGAAGGTTATTGAATGTATAGTAGTACCCATATGTTATGGGCCACCGAATGTGTTTTTACTATGAGCATGTGGCTAACCTGCAGATGGAAATTGTCTTGCAATATATGAATCTTGATATTAGTGTGGTTGTGTTGCGAATGAACACGAGTATTTCTGGGCTGAGAATCTTTATAATGCTTGTTTAAGACTGAAGTCGAGTATACGGGTTACTGGGGATTGATATTTTGGATTGTGTATGATTGGTAGTACATCTTTCTATTATCGTTCTCTTTGACCTTACTTGTGGGTGAGTAGCTTAAAGATCATATTTTAAGTGCTGAGCATGGTTCTGTGAACCTTGACGATATTGATACCGATATTGAGAGGGAGATTGAGATTGGGTGCTATTAGTGAGTTATGGGGCCTTTGTGCCAAGTTATGTTTCCGGTCTAGAGTGATCATGGTTGTGGAGTTATATCTTATGAGTTCGAGATCGATGTTGAGATGGAAATATTGTTTTGCGGTTGTACTCCGCCAGTTCACTCACCCCTTGTCTTTGGTCTTAGATTCGACGAGGAGAGCGATACTTGGTTACTGGGAGTGAGATCGTATGAGATAAAGTAATGAGTAAGACAAAGTTATGAGCTGGGTATTGTATAATGAGGTTACGGGGACGTAACCGTGTTTTAAGGAGGATAGGATTGTAAAATCTTTTGAGTTATGATATGTCTAGTTGTTTTACATGGCTAAGTGGTATGTCGCGAGTGTTTGTATAAACTTGATAATTTTGTTTACTCCTCTTATGCTTTATTGTGTTTCGTGAAGTATCCTTTAAGTTAGTCATACGTTGAACTTTGGGGACAAAGTTTCCTTAATAAGGGTAGAATATAACATTTCGTGTTTAAGAGTATTTGAGATGTTGTTTGATGCTATATTTTGTTGTTCGTTATGTGCTTAGTAACCAGTTTGTTAGCCATGGGATGGTGAACTTCGGGACGAAGTTCGCTTTAAGGGGGGGAGACTGTAAAACCCCGTATTTTATCGGTATTAATTTATATTATTATTAAGGTGTTGATAATATTTGAACGTTTATATTCGATAATTGAGTTATCGAATACGTATTTTATATTTTATATTTTATTGGTGGGTATGTTGTTTGCGAGATGAGTGGGTGAACTTCGGGACGAAGTTCATCTTAAGGGGGGAAGACTGTAATAACCCGAAGTTTTATTATGAGCCTTTATATAATTTTACGAGTAGACAATATAGTTATACTCTTCGTTTAATAAGCTAGCGTATCTAGTATGTTTATAAGCATGTTTAAATAATTTTACTATATTAAGTAGGAGGAGCAATATATACCACCTGAATTACAAGAGTTCGTTTCAAAGGTGAAAAAGTAACACACTTGAAGGTCCAACATTCTAATCATTGGCCTAAATGATCTCGGACAACTCAACCACTACCCATTAGAAGAGGACTTGCGCTAAAGAAGGTGACAATATTGATTATGTGTCAAGGGGAATGAGGAGTGACCTAATAGATTGGGTTAAAAAGTGTTTTTTGGATGGGCTTTAATAGTGTTAGTAAGAAATCAAAATGAGCAATGAAAATGAATAGAAAATAAACATTGTGGGTCTAAGGGGAAGGGTCATAATACTAAGTTGGCCAAAGCCACCAAATGATTAAGGAGAAAAAAATTATTTAAGGTTGTGCCAAGAAAATAAGGATAAAATGAGAACACATTTTAACATAGGAGAAACTTTTAAAGGAGTATCAAAAATAAGTAATAAGAATAAGTTGAGGATGAAAATACAAGTATAAATTAACCTCATTGACATAAACGTTTCAAGAACAATTGACAATTACAAAGGACATCAAACGTGTGTTTCAGGTTGGAAGAAGAGATCTAAACAAGAAAGATCTAAGGGGGTGTTTGGTTCAAGTTAATTTGGAATGAGGTATGGGTTTAGAATGACTTAAACCCATACTAAGTGTTTGTTTAAGATTTTTTTTTGTTTTCATACCCATACCTCAAAGTCTCAAACTCATGAGGTATGAGTTTTGGAAACCCTAAGGGGAGGTATGTATCACCCATTCCAAACCTTTCGGTATCAAATTATTTTAAAAACTAAAAAATTTCATTGTTTGTGGAGCATTCTACGTTTATCATTGTTCATCTTCTTTCTTCAAATCAAATATTTTTTCCCTTTATATTAGTACTTTTCTTTTGCACAACAATTATTTTGACTCGACTGCTTATCAATTTAAATCCTTATTTCTTGATTCTAAAATAATTTTTTGAGTTAATTCGTAATTCATCTCCACTGTACTTATTTCTGTTTGAGGTAATTCGTAATTCATCTGTACTATTTTTTTTTGAGTTAATTACCGTGCACTATTTTTTTTTTAGTTAATTACTGTGCGCTATTAAACGAAGATGCTTATAATGACTAATGACTAATATATATGTCCTGATTCCAAACCCATACCACTATTTGAACCAAACGTCCCCGAAAAGGACTAATTGTGTATCACATATATATTAGTCATTAATCATACTTTGGATATAAAGAACAAAAGAGACAAGACATGTGAATATTTTATATAAAACAATGTTAGGTGGATTAAAATACTAAAATGGTTATCATGTTTTTTTGTTTACCAATTAAACCTCTCAAAACTATTGTCTAAAGGAAAATAATGTGTCATTTAAGCATCAATTATTGTAACAAATAAAATCAAAAGATGAAGTAATAATGAATATTAGTCAAAATATCAATTGTCTTACAATCCTTTTTACCTAATATCTCCCTCAAACATTTACACATCTATATATAAGTATAAAAGAAAAACCACTATGCATTAGGTTGGACACGTGTCGCTTTCACGTTAAAATTTTTCCCGTTCAAAGCTAATTAAAATACTAAAATTATACCGCGTATGTTTTACTTGAGCAATATGTATATTTAAAATATATTCTTAAAAGATTTCTCTATCATGTTTGTATTACATTAAAAACTTACTCAAGTTACCCTTTTATTGTATCTTTTATTTGGCAATATCTTTTTGTATAAAAATATATTGCTCATCTCTACTCACATGGAGATTATATTTAAAATTTTATATACTCATAAAATTAATAATCAAATTTATTAGTTTGCAAAGTTGCACGGGAATGTATTATGTTAACATTTCATCTATAAATTTTTCTCACATAAGTGTTATATAATAGCATTTAAAGGATATTGTAAAATGAACACCACAAGAAATTTTGTATAGTAAAATTAAGAAGATAAGAAGTTAAAGCATTACATCTTAATTATATATTTTAAATTATGTTGCCTGACTGATAAAATACATTTAACATTATATTAAGAGTCCATATATTTAACATTATATTAGGAGTATTTGTTCCTGTTAATGTATATGCACTCTTAACATAATTATTAAGAAATATTATAGAGGAAAGTTAAATATTTATATCCCACAGTTAAGATATTGCCTGACTGTTAAATATATGAACTCTTAATATAATTATTTATATATTTTATAAGAAATGTTATAAAGCAACGTTAAATATTTAAATCCCACGTTTAAGATATAATAACCAAATTCTATCAAATACTCCCCTTAATGTATTAATAAATAAAAATATCTTTGTAAAGACCAATTGATGCATACATATATAAATTAATTTTTAAAATAAATTCTATCTCTTCTCAAATTAGATTTATATTTAAAATTTTGTTTCACATAAAAAGTATAGACTGTTACACAATATATCGAATGCTAATTTAACTTTTCATACTTTATGATATATTAAGGGTTGTTAAAATAATAACAGTTTTGCGTAAAAAGTATCGCATGCTGTTACATAAAATATCAGATGGATAAAAAAATAGTCTATATTTGACTAATACTTGACAATACATGGCAAACACCATGTTTTGTTTAAAAAAAAAAAGTTTGAAAGATGTCAAAAATAAAAATAGTGAGAAGATGACCTGCAATCACAGTTAGATAAGTGAATTAAGATAGTTCACTATTACAAAAAGTGATCTTTTCTACTAGTGGTTATGAATATACGTAGGGTTAATCTGTCCCATACGCGGCTACGCCATAACGATTATGTGCCCGTTTGGCCAGGTTTTGTTTTGGACCCAGGATTATGAATAAGTTTACAAGTAAAAAGGTGAATGTATGACGTACCAAACGGGCCGGGGCCAAAACATAAGGGATTGAAGTAGTTATTTGATGGTGGATGTATTATATACATAGACCTATTAAACGGGTCGGGGCCAAAATATGGGTCGACTCATACGGGTTATGGATCGATTTAGGCTTAGAATACGGGCCAAGAAAAATTTCTAACATATTTTTATTTAAAATATTTTTTTTAAAAAAGTAAAAATATTTTTAAAATAATATTTTAATCATATTCAATTTACATTAGTATTTTGTGAAAACTAATCATAAATTTTTCCCAACTTTTTAGCTTTGGTGTAGTATAGCAATACATGTTATCCAACTAACAGAGTTCGTTCATGATCCATACGCGATAAGGGAGCATCTTTTAATAACGATATTGTTGTATTAAAAAAAAAAGAAATAAATTATTTAAATATTTTAATTATTATAATGATTAGAAAGAATCATTTGCCGTAAACTATAAAAATTAGCTATTTCGTAATGGAGTAAATAATAATTCTTTTCTATTTATTAATTAGATCATGTCATTCATTAAGGCAGACTCACTCACCCTGAACATGGTATTTCATTTGTATTGGTTGTAGGGTTGTTATGTTGTGAGAACTCAACTCTATTGAAGTTGAATACTTGATTCGAAAAGGGAGACAACGTTTCCCACGAAATTACTTATCTACTCTGAAATGTTGTATCCATAAAAATTTTAACTCTCAACTGTAAATAAAACGTGAATGCTATCGTCAACAAAGGAAGTCATTTAAGATGCGTTATGCGGACATGTAGGTCTGACCTATGATGCTTTTTTTATTGAGTCCTCACATTGATTTAAAGCCACAATATACAAGAATTTTGTACCCACCAAATTATGCTTTCACTCCTTCAACTGCATCTTTTTTTCCCCTATAAAAATAGTACCAAGTGACTGACATAAAATCATCAGCATACAACACAATTTCACTTTAGGGAAAAACCCTAGCTAGCATTCCCATATTTTGCCCTAATTTTCCAAAATGGACAAATCAACTTCCTCCAAAAAAGAGAGGAAAACTGTTGAGAAAAATAGGAGAAACCAAATGAAAAACCTTTGCTCTCAGCTCAACTCCCTTGTTCCTAATCATGGCTCTTCCTCAAGGGTATCCTACTCACTCCCCAAATTCTACTCTCTCGTTTTACTTTTCTTAGTAAATCATAGTTACTGCATCCAAAACATTTGATTACTTTTACTCGTCTTTACTTTGGTAATAAATCATACTCTCTCGATCCATAAATTGTTTTTTTTCCATAAATCATACTCCCTCCTATTCCGGGTTTTCTCCCCCTCCTATTACGGGTTTTCTCCCCTTTTGAGAGGGCACAATACTCAAGAAATAATGTAATTGAATGAAGAAAGTGTTGTGTAGGGTTTGGAATAAGAGAGATGGATCAATAATTAGGAGTTAAATAATAAATTGTGGGCCACAAACATTAATGAAATGAATTAAATAGGGTAAAAAAGTTGGGTAGAGTTGGCCGATAACGGGAAATGAATAAAATATAATTAAAAGTTAACAAAGTAGGAAAAAGGAAGAAAATCTAAATAATTTAAGCAAATAGGGAAGAAAACGGTGAATAGGAGGTAGTATTTCCCTTATTTTTTAATAACAATTTGGATTATTGCTTGACTGGAGAAAATATATTATTCATCAACATGAAAAACATGGAATTCAATAGTTTCCCTCCAAATATTTAGGTCAATAGAATGATAGATTGATAGTGTTTAATTGGTGGATCTAGGGTTTTCACACATGAATGTAATTATTCGAGGTTGCCATCACATTTGAGATCCTTGTTAGTGAGCTAGTTTTAGGTTTTCCTAAACAACGTCGTCACTTCAATGAAATGAAATGATATGATAGTGTTTAAGTTGATGGCTCTAGGGTTTCCTCCACAATTTTAATGGGAAAATATATACTTAATAAATAATAATAATGTTTAAGTCAATGGATTGGGTCAAGCGTTTCCAAGGCAAGCATGTTCGAAATTTCTGATTCCGTCCAAGTCATTTATTTACTTATTTTATTTTGGTTTTCTTAGTCATTTGTTTACTTATTTTATTTTAATTTGGTTCTTAGTCAATTGTTTGACATACTATTTTATGAATGACTTGTCATCTAATAATTGACATCTTCTTTAATGATCGGGACAAAGAGATTACAAATACTTACCATCACTTTCGGAAACTTGTTAAATTTTTAGCTAGTTCTAACTTCTAAGTGTTCTGCAACAAATTTAATTGAATGGAATAATAATGTTTAATTTGGTGGATCTAGGGTTGTCAAAGCTCCTATAGAATTTAATTCGATGGAATAGATAATTGTAAAAAATTTCACATTTATGGAATCTTGTTAGCTGGTCTAGGGTTAACCCTAATTTCTTGGATTGGAATCTAGGGTTTCCAACTAATACTTGTACTTGGGTAGAACACTAAATATTTACCATCAATCTTAGCTTGGAAATCATTTTTCCTAAACTTACCAATTTAAGGGAATAATTGAGTGAAGAGTTGTTAATATAGTTACCCATTAAGCATAAGACTCCCCCCTCTTCGGGCCTGTAGTGGCCAAGTGGCATCGCCTCAGTTGTTAATCAAATATGAGACCTCTCAACTCCTACATTTCTGCTCCTACATTTCTGCAAACTGTAAGGTTTAACTCAATCACCACTGAACTAACACCACTTGGTTGAAGATTAAGCCCCAAATTTACATGTTCTCTTCCTCGTTTATCCTAATTATTGTTGCTTTTTAACTAATATATTACATATAGGGGTCCATGCCATTGCCTGACCAAATAGATGGAGCAACAAACTACATAACACAACTCCAAGGCAATGTGGAGAGCCTGAGGCAACAAAGAGACAGCTTGCGCGGCGGCTCAAGCGGATCCCGCACCAGGAGAAGTGGGCTGTCGAATTCTCCGGTTCAAGTTCAAGTTAATGAGACAAATGGTGCTCTGGAGGTTATTCTAGTAACTGCTATAGACTGCCAATTTGTTTTCACTGAAGCCATGCGCATTCTTAATGAGGAAAATGCTGAGATTATTGATGCTAATTACTCTGTTGTTGAAACCACTGTCTTTCACACCATTCATGCTCAGGTATTTACAATTTTATATATTGCACAAAATATTTGTCGATTTAAATAGGGTAAATTAGATTTTATTGAAATCAAATTTTTTAAAATTACTCCCTTTCGAGTTTTTTTTTCTAAAATTACTCCCTTAATTTACATTTTTTGTTAAAATTACTCACTTAAATTGCATTTTTTCCTAAAATTGTTTTAAAAACGCGATTTGAGTTGATTTATTTCCTCTATTTTTGAACTCCCTTACATTTGTCTACATATTTATACCTTTCAAAATATAGATTTGTCAAGCCACAAACAAAATATGTTCAAAAATAGACGAAATAAGTCACTAAAAGTGGAGTTTGGAGCTATTTTAGTAAAAGATGCAACTGAAAAGAGTAATTTTAGGAAAATTTCAAAAGAGAGTATTTTAAAATTTTGATTTCAAAAGAGAATAAAAGCTAATTTACTCGTTACTACTACAAAAAAGACCAAAGAAACCTGTTGAAAAAGGCAAAGAGATTTGTTTTTATTAATATATAACTGGTCCGGTGTCTTTGGCATATATGTATGACACCACTCTCATCTACACCCGGTGGTTCATTTTTTTAAAAACACAATACATGCAATGGGATTCGAACCCACGACCACAAGGAGGATATTTAATAGATGTACCATTGAGCCACAAGATATTTACTGTATATTTATTGAGATAACATTTAATTATCTACTCCCTCCGAGTCATAATAATGGTTCATTTACCTTTCTGCACAAAAAATAAGGAATTGATTCTAAACCACACAAAACACCCTACCCCACACTGAATTGATTTTGGACCACAAAAAAGTTACTAAAAATGGAAAGAGGAACCATCACTAAACTCGCACCAAAAAGGAAGTAAGAACCATTACTCCAACTCGGAGGGAGTACTATTTATCAATATTTGGGCCGCAAAAAGTCGTCTTTTAAACCAATTTTTTTAAAGTTTGGGGTAGCGGCTGCTACCCCTTGCTCTAAGGTGGGTTCGCCCCTATCTACGACACCACTCTCATTTATACCCGGTGTCTTTGATATATTTAAGTAGATATTGATAATTATTATTTAAAGAATGTGTTAGGCGGTGGATTATGGCAAGTTAAGAGATAGAGGTATGCATGTATTACTCGGTGAATCTAGGAGAATTAATTAAACAATATACTCCCTCATATTCCCAATAACTGTCCCATTTCGGGTTGGGTACGGGAATTAAGGAATTCATTTGTTTAATGTAAAGTAACGTGTGGGGTGGGAAGATTGGAGAGAGGGAATGTATTATTGATTATTATTGTGAGTAGAGGTGATTAAAATAAGTAATATTGTGGGGTAAGGTGGGGTATTGTTGTGAATTAAAGTGATTAAAATAAGTGTAAACATTTACCAAAAATAGACAATGGGACATTTAAGTGAATAGACGGAAATGGACAACGGGACAGTTATTAAGAATAAGAGGGAGTATTATTTAAGATTAATTTATTATTATTATTAGTTATTAAATAAATTGAAAATTAAAATATAGGAAACCAGATTCAGGAGGACAGGTTTCTTAGTTATTAAATAAATTGGAAATTAAAATATAGGAAACCGGATTCAGGAGGACAGGTTTCTTAGTTATTAAATAAATTGGAAATTAAAACATAGGAAACCGGATTCAGGAGGACAGGTTTCTTAGTTACAATATAAGAAACCGGATTTTAAAGGACAGGTTTTTTATTTAAACATTGCAAACTAGTTATATAAAATCACCGGTGTCTTATGTTAAGAAATCTGTTAGAAAAACAACAGTTGTCTTTTAATTGATGTCTTAAGCCTTTTTTGTAGTAGTGCGTCTAAATAAAACCGCCTATATTGTAAGATTGTATGAGGACACATTGTTAATATTTCATTCAGATTTTTTAAAAATATGAGATGACCACCTCCATTAATTTGTAATCATCCCATTACACAAAAATAAAGGTTAATGAGTAATGACCATGACAAAAAGAGAAATTTATTTGACATATATTAACAGGGATGAAGTTAGGGTAAAATTTTGATCAGGGTCGATTTTTTCTTCGTCCAACGTCTATCGTCTACCCTCATTTGTCATTCATGCATTTTGTATCATTATTTTAGCGTTTTCAATATATATTTAGATTAGACAATTTAAGAAATATACAAATTAATATCTACTTTTATGTAACTAATAAAATATGCATTAATTTTTTCAATAGACATACTACATATATTTTATATATAGAGTGATTTTTTATTTATACGATGAAACAAATCGAAAAACATAACTGATAAAAAACAAGTCATAAAATAATTGTTAGTTGAATAATAATGGTAATATTGTTAACTTATGTAGGAGTGTAGGACCATTCCCATCCCTACTTTTTAGTCATAAAAATCTTTGTAGACGTTAAATATAATAAGTAAAGTTGTCGAAACGGTGAGTATAATTGATGCCAAATAAGAAAATTATAGGAAACAGAAAATACAAATTATAAAAACTAAGGCTTCCAAGAGTCAATCCGCTGACCTCATAGGAGTACTCATCGCCATCTTTACCAATTTGCTAAAGTAGACTATTGGTCTAATTAAAACCATTATTAATACTTATTTTTTAAAGTTCAGCCCGGGCCATGACCTATCTGGCCCTTACTGTGCTTCGTCTACGCATATATATGAGATGGTTTTTTGATAAAGGCTTCGTTGTTGTTGTTGTTGTTGTCGTCGTGGTGTAGATTGGGGATGCAACATCAGTTGCTAGGATTTCCGAGAGGTTGCAGAGGTTTGCCCTTTAATCATGAATGGTCATGAAGCTCTATATCAAACACTTTATATACTTATGGAAGGCCAGACTTAATTGAAAAAATAGTAATATCTTATAAGTTTTTATGTATGAATATTTGATCCTTGATCCTTTTATAGGACAAGGAGACGGCGAAATACTACTGAGACTCAGTACCCACTTAGTAGGGTCATCTCGTTGTCCATTTTTATTTACGTTGGTGTGAGCCATTTGGCGATCTTGTTGTTGATTTTAAGGTTGTTTTATGTCAACCTATATCTATATAGTATGTATGTATCCTTGGCCTTTGATATAAAATAAAATTATACAGTATTAATGATGATATGCTTCTCGATTGTGGGGAAAATTTATTGTTCATTGCACAAGCAAACTTAACTAGGGAGTATTAATTTGAACAATAATAGGTGAAGGATGAATAATGTTAAGAGAAGCGATAAGAAAACAATATTGCATGTATGTCTCTATCTCACCTATGATCTGCAAACTATTCGACTCGCGTGTGTGGAACTGTGGATAGCTCAGGGCTCTATATCTTTTAGTTTTGTATTACAAACTAGTCTTTATACCCGTGAAATACACGGATTTAAATTGGATTAGTCGCGTGTATATTACATGAAAATGAGTGTTAATCTGACTATAACGTTACCGGTTTTGTACGTATTTATATTCAAAAATAGTATGGATTTCTACTTTGTAGAATTTATAACCTTTTCTTTTCAACATTTTCGAAATTATATAATTCATATATCATATTGGAAATGTAATTCAACGCTATCATTTATTGATGAGACCGTGTTCCTCTATATAAATCTGATATATTACTGAATAAACATTTTTAAGATTAATTTTATTAATTAATAAATTATCATGAAGTATACATTATAGAAATAGGCCGATTTGTAAGTGGCTTAGCGTAAGAAAAAAATGAGTGACTTTATTTATCTAGCCATTTTTCTTATTAAAAATTAAATAAATATATTTATTGAAAACAACTTACGCTAATTTATTTTCAAGTTCGGGAAAAAAATATATGAATAAATTATATAATATTATTAAGTATAGAGTTATTACTCATATTAACAAATTAATTTATTTTTTAGAGGTTATACTTTAGTTGATTAATCCAATTTTCAAACTTAGTTTATGCTCACAATTTGTACGTGATTTATAAGTTTTAAAAGTGAAAATAACTTTTTCTATAGTATCAATTGTCAAAAGTTTCGTTTATATTGCATATGCATATATTTGTTGTTAAGAACAAACTAATGAACAAAGTACTACTTCCTCCATTCCAATCAATTCTATACATTTCATTTTATCGACACTATTCATAAGTCGAGTGAATCTTCGACACAACTTCTAATATATAACATAAAAGATAGTCATGTGAGATCTTGTTTAAATTGTCTTACCAAGTACATTGTGAATATCACATTTTTATAATTTTTATCAATATATAACTAAAGATATTAACAAAAGAAAATGAGTATTGACAAACGTGAATAAAGCAAATGGAGGAAGTACTAAATATCTTGACGAATCACTATACAAACAAAAAACACGTATGTAAACATAATTCGTATAAACATTATACTTCCTCCATTCCAATCAATTCTATACATTTCACTTTTTGGACACTATTTATAAGTCGGGTAAATTTTCGACACAACTTCTAATATATACCACAAAAGATAGTCATGTGAGATCTTGTTTAAATTGTCTTACCGAGTATATTGTGAATATCAAAGTTTTATAATTTTTATCGACACGTAACTAAAGATATTAACAAAAGAAAACGGGTATTGGCAAACGTGAATAAAGTAAATGTATAGAATTGATTGGAATGGAGGAAGTATTAATTTAGAGCAAACAAAATAAAGGTAGCATAAAAGATGGTTGATCTGCATGATTAATCAATTTTATTATTAGTGTCAAAAGTTAAGTCATCGGCTTGTTTTTATACCACGATTAGTCGATCATTGGACATGATTTTGCTTTCCAAATACCAACTAAAATGAAATTAGCATGCATAAACAAAATTAATAGAGATCCATTTTTAAGAAGATTATCTACGATTCAAAAAAATCAAATTCACACGAGGAAAAAAGTTCAATAAAAACTAATATATACCAATATTATCATCCATCTTACACAAGAGTAAGAACCCTCTTTATTCTAAATTTGTGTAGCTCCTTCATTAGTAATTCATCTTCCAAATAATATATATTTAAGTCAATAACCTCTCTAATATAAGATGAAAGATAAGATACTGCTGGACTATAGACATCTTGGCACGGTCACTTGACGAAACAATCGTTTTGCAGAGGAGATTGAGGAGGAGTTTGGGCAGAGGGGCTAAATTATGAGGATTTATTTTTGAGGGAGTCAAGGTCGAGGGATTAAGGGTTTGTGCAATCTTAAGAGGAGAGGCATAGGGAAGTACAGGTCAGGTATTTTTGTCGGGAATGAGATCATACCCGTTTTGATTGAGAGACAGAATTTCAGCAAGTAGATTTGTAGTGAGGGTGAAGGATTTGTCATTTACCTTGATTGTTAGGGAGGAGAGAGACTCGACAACATGTAAGGTAGCGAAAAACTGGATTATTTCAGTAGCGAAAACAGGTTCCTCCATGTGAACCAGGCTCTCCCAGCTTTGAGCAGCCGGACAGGCTTTGAATTCAGAGAAGGCGGGGTCTGAGGACACCCAAGAGGTGGAAAAAACCCGGGGTGAATGAATATAAGCTTTTGAAATAAGACGGTTACAACTTTGTTTGACGGCTATGGGTAAGGAGGAGGAGTCAGTTACAAAGGCGACAGCAGCAGGCCAGGGTCCCATTTTCCGGTAACAGACACCGTGTCCAGGGGACTGAGGTATTTGAAGCCGGTGCGTTTATTAGAGGATTGATGTTTCACCCTTTTTTTAGGAGGTGCTTTAGCTGCATTCTTTTCGGATTCAGACCGACCTTTTCCCATAATCTCCTTTTCTTTCAATTTTTTCTCCTTTTCTTTTTCTTTGTTTTTCTCACTAGTTGTTTCTCTCTCTTGTTCATTTTCATTTTCATTTTGAGGCGGAGTTTCGGTTACACATGTAAAGGTTGGGATGGAGAAGCGATGTTGGTGGTGAAATCAGAGGTTACAGTTACGTCATTGATGACGATAGGAGTAGCAACAGTATTGGATTTCGCTTTATGAGTTCCAGATCGAGTTCTTTTCGAAGGGGAGCAATAGGGGAAGATTTCTCGAGAGACTCAGTGTCAGTTTCAGGGAGGGGTTGCGAAGGTGAGAGAGTTTTTATTGGTGTTGGCTTTATTGTAGGGCGATTGAGGGAGTTGGTGGAAGAAGCAGGTTGAAGGATTAAAGATGAAGGAGGGGAGTCAATGGTGGGTTTTGCGGAGAGTTTAGTGTTGAGGTAACCATGTGAAGGGTTTTGGGGTTGTTTTGTGGAAGTGGAAAAGTTGATGACGGTTTGGGAAGGAATGTGAACGGTTGTTTGAATGAGGGAAGGTGGGGTGAATGGGAGTAAAGAAGGTAAATAAGAGGGAGGTTTTACCAGGGGAGGTTAAATGGGATTGATGAGGTAAGAGGAATGGGAGAGGCCATGTTGATGGTTATGGGGAAGATAAGTGGGGTAGGTAGTCATTAACCAGGTAGACAAGTGAGGTAGTAAAGCATTAATTTAGGGGATATGGAGGGCTTATTAACCGGGTAGGACTAATGGAAGTATAATTTTATTCAAGCCTAGATGACGTCAGCGAATAGTGACGTGAGGTTGTTAAGCACACGTGAGATTTGAGGTTAATTTGAAGGGTTGGGTTGTTTAATTTCACAATCAGTGAACGCAACACGTGAGATTTGAGGTTAATTTGAAGGGTTGGGTTGTTTAATTTCACAATCAGTGAACGCAACACGTGAGATTTGAGGTTAATTTGAAGGGTTGGGTTGTTTAATTTCACAATCAGTGAACGAAAGAAAGAACAAATAAGGTGGTTGTCGTACGTAAGTCAATTATCATGTGATAGGTTGATTAATCATTTAGCACATAGACAACTTTAAAATCAAGAGTAAAATATAACTCGAATAAAACACGACACGAATTAATATAATCCAAGCTAGCCAATCATGCCGAGAAAACGATAAATAAATGCAATAATCACGAGCAATTAATTAAGCCAATTTCTAACCGAAGTTTTTCAAATTGTTCTCGGGCAAGTGGTTTTGTAAATATATCGGCAATTTGATCTTCGGTTTTGCAAAAGATAAGCTTAACATGTCCTTTTTCCACGTGATCACGGATGAAGTGATGACGAATCTCGATATGTTTAGTTCTTGAATGTTCAATTGGATTTTTAGAGATACTGATTGCACTCGTATTATCACACATTATGGGCACGGAGTCGAATAAAATTCCAAAATCAAGAAGTTGTTGCCTTACCCAAAGTAGTTGTGAGCAACACTGCGCGACACTAACGTATTCACTTCCGGCCGTTAAAACGCAACCGTATATTGTTTTTTGGATCCCCTCGATATGAGGCATGGACCCAAAAATGTTGCAATTCCGGACGTACTCTTTCTATCAAAGGTGCATCCCGCATAGTCCGTATCGGAAAAACCTATTAGATCAAAAAGACAATATAAGGGATACCATAAGTAAAGGTCTTGAGTTCTAATTAAATATCGAAGAATACGTTTTACCGCTTGGAAATGAGATTCTTTCGGATTTGATTGGAATCTAGCACATATGCATACACTAAAAAGAATATCGAGGCGACTAGCGGTTAGATATTAAAGAGAACATATCATACCTCTATACACCTTTTCACTAACTTTCTTACCCTTCTTATCTTTGTCCAATTTGGACGTTGATACCATAGGAGTGGAAAAGGAGTTTCCGTTAGTCATCCCGAATTTTTTAAGCATTTTTTTCATGTACTTTTGTTGATGGATCATGATTCCATCTTTGGATTGCTTGATTTGGAGCCCTAGAAAGAATCCTAACTCACCCATCACGCTCATTTCAAACTCAGATGTCATTAGCTCAGAAAACTAGACATAAAGAAGTTCATTAGTTGCACCAAATATAATATCATCGACATACACTTGCACAACCAACAATTTACTGTTGTTTTAGAAATAAAGTTTTGTCAACGGAACCTCTTCTAAAACCATTTTCAATGAGAAATGTGGACAATCTATCATACCAACAACGAGAAGCCTGTTTTAAACCATAAAGAGCTTTGTCCAACTTATAGACATGATTCGAAAAGTCGTTGTCAAGGAAGCCCAGAGGTTGCTTGACAAAAACATCCTCGTCCAGAAACCCATTTAAAAAAGCGGTTTTGACATCCATTTGAAAGAGCTTTATACCTTTATGAGCCGCAAAAGCAATGAGTAATCTAATGGCTTCAAGCCTAACCACCGGTGCATAGGCTTCATTGTAGTCAATGTGTTTTTGTTGATTGTAACCTTGTACCACGAGTGTAGCTTTGTTCCTTACGATTTCACCGGAATCATCGAGCTTGTTGCGAAATACCCACTTGGTGCCAATGACTGTACGATTAGACGGCCTAGTAAGTGTCAAACCTCGTTTCTCTTGAATTGATTGAGCTCATCTTGCATTTCTATGAGCCAATCATCGTCCGTTAGAGCAGTCGTTACATTGGTTGACTCTATGTGGGATAGGAAAGCATTTTGGTTGCAATAATAGTCATCTACATAGGCAAAGTTGTTGCGAGATGCCTTTGACCTTGTTTTCATTCTAGAGCCTAAGTCATTGGTCAGATTTGAGAGAGGGTGAGAGCTTTGATGTTTCCATCTCTTTGGAATGATAACATTTTCTTGGACCCTAGTAACAGCTGCAGAGGTTGTTGCTTCTCGTTTTGAGCAAGAGTCTGCATTAGGGCTGTCCGACTCACTTGAGGTGACGGTATTGTCAACTGTTGCTTCCTGGGAAGATGGTAAAGTTGAGGCTTGATTGAATGGTGTAATGGGGGATGTAGTACCCGATGGTTCTTCATTGTTGGCTCCCCTGATTCGTTGCTATCACCATTGGGCAACAGTCCATTGGACTGTTGTTCATTGTCAACGTTTGGTGTTTCATCCTGTTCAAACACGAAATCTTTCCTTACAAGTCCGATTTCAAATTCATCGTCCTCATCATCGTCAGTATCTTAGGAGTGTACCTGTCCAAGCACATTAGATTCATCAAAAATGACATGAACACTTTCCTCAATGCGCATGGTTTGTTTTTTATAGACTTTATAGGCCGTTATATGCTCGGAGTAACCAATAAACACCGCTAGCTTCATCACTACGAGGATCAAATTTTCCCAATTTTTCTTTTCCATTGTTGTGAACAAAACATTTACTACCAAAACATCTAAAGTAAGATATGTTTGGCTTTCTTCCTCGTAGTAATTGGTATGGTGTTTTATCCATTGAATTCCGTATCATGACACGGTTATGAATGTTACAGGCGGTGTTAATCGCTTCGGCCCAAAATTTTCTAGGTAGTTTACTACTAATAGCATTGTCCTAGCCATGCTTTCAAGGGTCCTATTCATGCGTTCTACAACGCTATTTTGTTGGGGTGTCCTAGGAGCTGATAAATTGTGATCAACACCATTTTCATCACAATAAGTATTAATAGACAAATTTTGAAATTCGGTTCCATGATCGGTTCTAATGGACATTAGTTTATGATCAAGTTTGTTTTGAATCTTTTTTAGCCAAATCAGAAACTCGTTAAAGGTCTCGTCTTTAGAACTTAGAAAGAGGGTTCATACAAACCTAGAAAAATCGTCAACAATGACACACACATAACGATTACCACCTCTACTTCTAGTTCTCATGGGTCCACACAAGTCAATATGAAGAATTGGAGAGACGAAGGGTACTCATAATTCTTTTGGATCTAAAAGACCTTCTAACATGTTTGCATCTTGCGCACAATCACAAATTTTATCAAAATCAAATTTTTATATTAGGAAAGCCTTCAACTAGGTCAAGTTTCCTAAGAGTGCTAAGAGTTTTGGCACTAACATGACCAAATCTTTTATACCACAAACAAGGATCATTTTTCATGACACTCATGCAAGATAAGGTGTCATTATTGGGCACCATGTTTAAATTTGTTAAATAAAAACGTCTTTGACACATCTACCTTCAAGAATGACTTCATGGGTTGTTGCATCAATGATTCGACACATATTAGTGCTAAACTCTACCAAATTTCCACGATCACACAATTGAGAAATGCTAAGAGGATTATGCTTCAAACCTTTGGCATGCCGCACGTTGTCGATGCATAGTAACGATGACTTACCAACCTTACAAATATCAATTATTTCACCCTTTTTGTTGTCACCAAAAGTTACCATGCCACCTTTATAAGCTTCTAATCAGAGGAATTGGCTTCTATCTCTGTCATCCACTATACAAATATCAATTGCGGTCGCCTCTCACCAAGCCCTGCACAAGATTTAGACTTTGAGTTTAGGAATCCAAACGAATCTGGGTCCCTTGTTATGAACAACTTGTTTTACTAATTTGATAAGGCTAAAGTCGTATCACCTATATCAAAGTAATCCTATAGTACTACTAACAATAGCTAGAGGTAAGTAAGGTATCGTATCCACAGGGAGGCGGTGATTAACTTCAGTTTGTCAATAGTTATATCCGTCTTATAGGTCACAAGTTTGGTTGTTTGATTGATTTTTAACAACTAAAAGCAATAAAGAAATAAAGATGGGAAACAATAATAAAGAAAGTCTAGGGATCAGGTTCACAAATGTAGTTATCCAGGGGTGAGATTTTATCATTGATAGTGCTAATTATGCTATTGAAGGTAATATGATCGGTCGACTCAATATTCCCTTTAGATATAGATTAACATGCGGTCGCTATCATTAAACTATGTTTATTTAGCTATCGTTGCCTCTTATTAGTCTTAACCCGGTCGGTGATAATCCTAATATGCAAGACTAATTCATTAACTCCTGTCGGTAATCAATCGATTAGATTTAAGACGATTAAGACGATATACTAAACAACAACACAAGGCAACTTAACTATCAATTCAGAAGGTAAACCCCTTTCTAACAACCTAGATCCTCATTCTCCCTAGAAAGCTAAATTAGCTACTCATGGCAATAATAACAACAATAACGAAATCAAGAGGGAAAACGATTGATAACATGATTAAGGAATACAAAACAATAATTGAAATTTAATTCAAAACAAGATTGAAGAATACCGTAAAGAAAGTGAGATCCGGAATTGCAATGCATAAATTAAAAGCTAGATCTAAACTAAAACTAGATTTTATTAAGAGAATTGTATGTAGAAGAAAGAAAAGTAACAAAACTAGGGTAAAGAAGGCGTGATTTAGCTAGGGGGTACGACTCTCTTATATAATAAAACACTAGTTTAGAACCCGTGCAATTTGCACGGGTATGTATAAGAGAGTTAATATATTAATGTATAAACAATATTTAATAAATTTATGAATTATATTGTTGATTGATGAGGCTGTGAAAATGTCTTGGCATTCCTAACGTCCGTTATAATATTTGTTAAGATATATTTATTAAAATGTACGAGATTTATTTTACATGTATTCTATTAAATTTCCGTATTATGTCCAAACAGAATAGCCCAACACACGAGCCCAACATTGTATCATATAGACGGACCAAATTAAAATAATTTTAACTCTCTAAATATTTATAGACAACTTGTAAGTAAATTATAAAACATAAAAAATGAATATAATATTAGTACCTTATCTTTTTTTTATAATTAGAGAGTTAACTTATTTATTTTTTTGATAAAATGTGAGTATATTATTAAAGGGAGATTGTCCATACGAAAGAATAATTTTATCCCATTTTACCAAAACCAAACCGCAAATGAACGAAATAGGCCTAATGTTTCGAACAATCTCGAAATAACGAAAAAAAAAACAATTTCAAATATACACTCCAGCACAACACCAATTCCTTCCTCATCCCTGACCCACCCAATTTCATCCTAATCCCAGTAGTTCCAATTGACCGACCCAATTCCATCCATTTTCATCTTCCACCTCCGAAGAGAATACGGATTCGTGTTGCTGGCTTTTGCTCCTGGATTGCATCATCAATTCAACGGCCTTGCTCCTGGATTGCATCATCATCTCAAGCAGACCATCAATCCTAATCAGGTAACCTTCAACATTAACACATACAATAATACGTATTCGATTTGTTGGCTTTTACACAGCGGGTTGTACATTCATGTATTTATTAGATTAGTCAAAAATTAGGTCTGCATGTCAATGAAAATGGTGAAGCCTCCGTCGAATTATCAAGTGACAGTTGTTTTCGGTGAATAGTTGTAGATTTTACTTGTTGTGGGTTGGAATATTGTTGGTTCATTTCTGGGATTTCTCCTTGACAATTTTCAGATATGAATTACAGATTTTGTTCAGGATAGATATACTTCAATCAGAACCTACTGTTGGAATAATAGCAACGACTAAGCGAAAATTAGCTAAGCAATATTGCTCGCCCTCTTAGAACTTGTTCAATGTAGTATGGAGGATGGATTTTTCAGATAGTATATTTGTTAGTTGTATGTGTTATTGAGATTGAATTTGACAATTGTACTATAATTATTTGTGCAAAACAGTTTAAATCTGGAATCGAACTAAGTATAGAGTCAAGCTCTGCCTTCACTGCTTTTTGTGTAACACCCCCATTTATTTAAGGGCCTGAACTAGGACTCCTCAGATAAATAAGGGTGTTACCATCTCGGTTTCCCGAGGCAGTAGATACAAAAGAAGATAAACAGCACTTTAAATAAAGTTTAACTCAAAACATGTTCTTACATCCGTGTCCAAAAGTCTTAACAAAACAATAAAGTACAACTCATAAAAGACTGACTAAGATGGTCTAGACATCTAATCCGGTCCGGATCCAAGCTCTTACTCCCATAGCTCCCCCCTTAGACTTAGCCACCTGTCAATCTGCTCCCCAATAATTTGGTTCATCACAGGTGATCACGAACACACAGGGTCAACCACGAGGTTGAGTAGGAAAAAGAATAAATAAATCAACAATATAATAAACTCCGCGCCGATCCAACACCATATATATACTCCGCACCGATCCACGCCATAAATACTCCGTACCGATCCAACACCATAAATACTCCGCACCGATCCAACACCATAAATACTCCGCACCGATCCAACACCATATCACAAGGCCCATCATGAACACAATGTATTATATCACAGAGTAATATATAGATAACACCATATAATGATCACACGATGTATGTAATAAACATGCTCAAAAACAAATAAGAACGGATTGCACATTATCAGATACCAGTACTTTCCCCTACCTGAAATAGCAGGAAACGCAGATCAAACCAAAGCTTGCTTAGAAATGTTCCACACGAAACCCGCTACCTAAACAAATATTATTTAATTAATACACACCCTAATTCCTGTAATACGTATGCACATTCTATTTATAGAAACTCCCTATATCTAGAAAGCTTCCTAACAACCGAGGTTACCCAAATTAGTAACCTTCTAAATATAGTAACTTCTAAAAATAGTACTTTGATTTGAAATTCAAATGATTCTAAATAAACATTAATACCCATGTCAAAACTTCCCTTAATAAACAATAAAATCTTTATCTTTAATATCAAAATATAAATACCATAAATAACCATCACATTAAATAATAAATTGATAAAAGTAATAATATTAATATTAATAATAATAAATATTAAAAAATAATAATAATAAAAGATGAAAAGAAGGACAACAACCCTTAAACACTCGACAGCCCCTTTACACGACAAACACCCCCTTTCACCGCTGCCTACCACCCCTTCGACCACCCACCAGCACCAGCTCCCAACACCACCGACCACCAACTGTCGCCACAACATCACCACCCCAGTCGACACCCCCTGTTGACTCTGACCAAAGCCTCCAAACCCAGCCTGACCCCTCGCCTGAGTTCCACACAGCCCGAAACAGACCCTAATCGTTCCCCTGAAACAACCCTTGCACCACCCATAACACCCACCAGTCTAAACCCCCGACAACCCCTTCTCGGACCATGGTGGTGCCACTGCTTAGACCTCCCCCGAGTCTTCAGTAGCACCACCCCAAAACCACCTTCCCTGAACACGCAACTCTGACCGTGAAACAGACCAACCAGCAGACTCTACGAACTCCCCTTTTTACACCACCCACGAAACTCGACAACCACCGTGACCAACCCCCGATAACCCCTTAACCACCAGAAACATAGAAATGCAAAAACCATGGCAAACACGACACAGAACTCCCCCTCGAATAAGCAACAAACACCCGAAGTTTAAGAACAGAATTACAAACGAAACCATAAAGCTGCGACTTACCTGTTTCTTGACTCAATTCGAAAGAACTAGACTGATCCAACAACCGTGCAAAACTCCTTCTTCTGGGGTGTGGTGGCGGCTGAACAAACTAGGGTAAGAGTGGTGTGTGTAGGTAGGTCAGAAAGTGAGTCGATGGGTTCTTATAAGGCGGCTGGAAGAGGTGAGGGTGTGAGGGTTTCATTCTTTCATATTATGCGAGTCTTGGGCTGCGTGGTTTGGCACGGAAATCAAGGCCCAAGGCTCTCACCCAACAACCCCCAGATCGAACCCCACCAAGGACATGTCACATAAATAAGTGATCCCCAAATCGAATCCCATAACAAGCATGATACGAACCCATAGACTTAAAAAACGAACTAAGCATAAAACCGATTGGTTAGTAAACAATTGTGATAAAATCGTGCCCAAAATTCGAGGTATTACAGTCTTCCCCCCTTAAAATGAACTTCGTCCCGAAGTTCAACAACACTCAGACGACAAAACAATCAACTCCAAACAAACTGATATCACAAAATATCTCAAAAGTTTACTTAAATCACAGAATGTTACATTCCACCCCCCTTAAAGAAAAGTTACGTCCGCGTAACTTACCTCAATCGAATAAATGTGGATAACGCTCTCTCATGGATGCCTCAGGCTCCCACGTAGCCTCCTCCCGATTATGATTCGTCCACAAGACCTTCACCAAGGATGTCTCCCCATTGCGAGTCTTCCGTACCTTCCTGTCCAGAATTTCCTTCGGAGTCTCAATCTATGCCAACTGCTCATCTACCTCAATCACCTCGTGCTGAAGCACATGTGATGGGTCACTCACATATTTCCGCAACTGGGACACATGGAACACATTATGGACCTTGGATAGAGCTGGAGGTAAGGCTAGTCGGTATGCCACCTCCCCAACTCTGTCCAAAATCTCAAATGGTCCAATAAATTTCTGACTCAATTTGCCACGTTTCCCAAACCTCATCACACCCTTCATTGGAGACACCTTCAGTAGTACCTTCTCTCCCGCCTCGAATGAAATCTCACTCCTTTTTAGATCCGCATAGCTCTTCTGTCTATCCTGAGCGGCCCTCATTCGCTGTCGGATAATCTGAACCTGCTCCACCATCTCCTGGATCATATCGGGCCCTAAAGTCACAACATCAGCTCGATCATCCCAACACACAGGGCTTCGACACTTCCTCCCGTATAGAGCCTCGAAAGGGGCCATGCCTATGCTAGCATGGTAGCTGTTATTATAAGAAAACTCGATCAACCCCAGTCGATCCTCCCAAGATCCTCCGAACTCAAGTACACAAGCCCTCAACATGTCCTCAAGGGTCTGAATCGTTCTCTCCGTCTGACCGTCAGTAGCTGGGTGGAAGGAAGTACTCATCTTCAACTGGGTACCCAACGCTGCCTGCAACTCCTGCCAAAATCTGGATATAAACCTCGAGTCTCGATCTGAAACAATATCCTTGGGTACTCCATGTAGTTTGACCACATTCTGAACATATGACTTAGCCAACTCGGCCTTACTCCAGGTATCCTTCATTGGAATAAAGTGAGCTGACTTAGTCAAACGATCCACAATCACCCAAATGATGTTGTTGCCCCTCTGAGTCCGAGGCAACCCCACGATAAAGTCCATCGAAATGTTCTCCCACTTCCACTCTGGTATATCCAACGGTTGAACTTTCCCTTGAGGTCTCTTATGCTCCCCTTTCACTCTCTGACAAGTCAAGCATCTCGACACAAACTCTGCGACTTCCTTCTTCATGTTAGGCCACCAGAACGTCTTCTTAAGATCTTTATAGAGCTTATCACCCCCTGGGTGAACTGAATATGGAGTAGCATGAGCTTCAGTCAGGATCTTCTTCTTTAGCTCCTCCACATCCGGAACACACCATCGCCCACTGAACCTCAAACTACCATCAGTATGAATACTGAACCTGGATGCAGACTCTCCACCCTCACTCTCCACCATCCTGCGCCACTTCTGGATTCTCGCATCATTACCTTGCAGCTCCCGAATCTCACCATACAACTCCGGCTCTACTGTCAAATCGCTAAGAGTATCCCCTTTCCGGATCATAAATATTCCCATTTCCCTTAGTTCACCATGCAACCTCACTCTCGATCTGGCACAATCCAAAGCATGGACAGATTTCCTACTTAGGGCGTCAGCTACCACATTTGCCTTGCCTTCGTGATAGACAATCTGCATATCATAATCTCCAAGTAATTCTATCCACCTCCTCTGTCGCATGTTCAACTCTCTCTGGGTGTAGATATACTTCAGGCTCTTATGATCAGAAAACACCTTAAAAGTGGCTCCATAAAGGTAATGACGCCACAATTTCAGTGCAAAGACCACAGCGCCCAATTCCAAATCATGAGTCGGATAATTTTCTTCATAGGTCTTCAACTGGCGAGACGCATATGCTATTACTCTCCCATTCTGCATTAATACACAACCCAGTCCATGCTTCGAAGCGTCGGTATATACTTCGAAATTATCACTCCCAACTGGCAAGGCCAGGATAGGAGCTGTTGTCAGGCGTTCCTTAAGGGTCAGGAATGCCTTCTCACAACTCTCATCCCAGACAAAACGGTTCTCTTTCCTCATTAACGACGTCAACGACTTTGCTATCTTTGAAAAATCCTTGACAAATCTCCGATAATAACCAGCTAATCCCAGAAAGCTTCGAATCTCACTCACATTTTTCGGACTTTGCCACCTAGTCACAGCCTCAATCTTACTAGGGTCGACAGACACTCCCTCCTTTGAAATCACATGCCCCAAGAACGCCACCCTCTCCAGCCAGAACTCACACTTACTCAACTTAGCATTGAGTTTATGTTCTTCCAAGGTCTGAAGTACTTTCCGCAAATGGTCCCCGTGCTCTTCTGCATTCTTGGAATATACCAGGATATCATCGATGAATACCACCACAAACTTGTCCAGATATGGGCTGAAGACTCGATTCATCAAGTCCATGAACACAGCTGGAGCATTAGTCAATCCAAATGGCATAACCACAAATTCATAGTGGCCATACCTCGTTCGGAAAGCGGTCTTTGGAATATCTTCATCCTTTATTCTCAACTGATGATACCCGGATCTCAAATCAATCTTAGAAAAAACCCCAGCTCCACTCAACTGATCGAACAAGTCGTCAATTCTCGGCAAAGGATAACGGTTCTTGATTGTCACATTATTCAGTTCTCGGTAGTCAACACAAAGTCGCAAACTTCCATCCTTCTTCTTTACGAACAAAACGGGTGCTCCCCAGGGCGACACACTGGGTCGGATGAACCCTTTCTCAGCTAGTTCATCCAACTGCTTCTTCAACTCCTCCATCTCCTTCGGTCCCATGCGGTACGGTGACTTAGATATTGGTCCCGCCCCAGGTTTTAGGTCAATGGAAAATTCCACCTCCCTCCTTGGCGGTAACCCTGGAACGTCGTCTCGAAAAACTCCCTCGAACTCCCGTACCACTGGTATTTCACTAGTCTTGGGAGTCTCAGCCTCACAATTCCACATTTGGCACAAGATCAGGCTCTCTCCTTTCCTCAAACTAGACTTCAAGGTGTTGACAGAAATGAATTTGATTTTTGGTTTGATTCGATATCCCTTGTAAGACACCCTCACCCCCTTAGGTCCTTTCAAGGAAATTTTCTTTTGATAGCAGTCGATGAAAGCTCGATACTTCCCTAGCCAGTCCATTCCCAGAATCACCTCAAAGCCCTCCAAAGGAAACTCTATGAGGTCACAATAGAAAATTGCTTCCCCGATTTTGATGGGTACACTACCATATACTCTATTACAAACTATCGACTCTCCTGATGGTATGGTCACTGGATCCGCGATCCAATCAAATCTCTCAAGTCCCAAAGCCTTAACATGATCTCTAGACACAAACGAATGGGTGGCACCGGAATCGAAAAGTACAAAAGTAGGTTTAGAGTTCACAAGAAAAGTACCGGTGACCACATGAGCATCATCCTTCGCGGCCTGCTTTCCCATGGCAAAGAGCTTGCCACTGGATTTGACTTCACTCTGACTGGCACTAGATGTCCCAGCCTGCTGATTCCCTTCCGTTCCTGTCTTTTGGTTGCTTCCACCTCCATTGAATTGATTCTGGTACGGGCGGCTCTGGTAATTGTTATAGTTCCTCCGGTAATTGCTGCTCCCTCCAGATTTCGCACCCCCACCATAGTTTGTCGTGGGTGTGCGATAGCCACTACTACCATAGGTCTGCGTGCGGGATCCCTGATATCCGGATGTAGGCGTGCGATAACCCCCGGAATGATTTCCTCCAGAAGAACGACACACCGCCTGCTTATGTCCCCTCTTTCCACAGCCAAAACACACTATCCCTGCCGAACCACTGCCAGAAACCCCACTCATGTGATTGCTCCCACTCTGATTCCTCGCACCTCCGGAAGTGTTGTTACTGAAGTAACCACTAAACTTGTTGGTGCTTGGTTTCTTTGACCCAGAACTTTCAGTCACATTCTCAGCCTTCCTCTTTTCTGACTTCGACTTCTTTTATTCTTTGATCATATCCGAGAGCCTCTCCGCCGCCCCAGCCCTTAGGTAGATGTCTCGGACTGTGGTAGGCGGAGCCGCAATCAGTCTCTTCTTGATAGCAATTGATAACCCTCTCTCAAACTTCATTGCCAGCATGGCATCATCAAACCCCATGTCTCCCACATAGTGCACCAACTGGATGAATTTCCTGTAGTAAGCCTCTACGGTCATGTCCTCCGACATTTTGAATGAGTCGAACTCCTCCCTCAGCTTGCTCTTTTGGAATTCTGGTAAAAACACCTCGTTCAAGACCCCCTTGAATGCGTCCCAAGGAACAAACGCGGTTCCATCCTCTGTAGCTGCTTCCCGGATCTCTCCCTTATTCGCGGTCCACCAGTCTCCAGCCAGTCCTCTCAGATAGTGGGCTGCCTGGTCAACCCTCAGTTCATCGGGACAGTTCACCAGCTCGAACAAGTTACTAAATTCTCTGCACCAGGCTCCAAGCAAGTGAGGTTCCCCCTCCCCGGTGAATTGGGTAGGATGGTGCCTCGCGATTATCGTGCTCATCTTAGCGGAGTCCATCTGTTTAGCCTTTAGAGCCGCAATCTCAGCTCGTAATTGGTCTAACTCCTCTTGTGTGATGTTAGCGAGGTTGTCTCTTCGCGGAGGCATACTATAACACAACAAAAAAGAAATGAGTCCCGACTCATGTGGGTACCCATTAGGATTAGGGCTAAAGTCCCTAAACGGAAAGGTCTAGTATCAACTATCAGAGTGAGTACTATAAAATTATAACATGGCTCGGGATCACATAACCGCATATCACTAGACATGATGAGAAAGGAAATTATAGCATTTACTGACATGTTCCAAGATACTTCACATAACCACATAAGTTCACACCTCTTCATTCAACAATTAAAAATTCCTTTCATGCTCATGCCCCTTCCGGCTATTTCAATTAGTTTCTTATACCCAAGTTTGTATAGATGCTTTATCACAATACACCATTACTTCCATCTTTTCCTAATCTACCCTTTTCTCTTGTATTTTCCCTCTGGGTTCCCGGGTAAAACTGATAGGGCCAATGGTTCGGTGTGAGGGGGCCCCAGACTCATACTTTACCTTTAGTGTGCTCCTAAAAGTCCTATCCCGGGGTTCATTTTATTTAGACTCTCCTACATTCATTAGGTTCATTAGGTTAGGCCTGAGGATCGTTCGCTCTGATACCACTTTGTAACACCCCCATTTATTTAAGGGCCTGAACTAGGACTCCTCAGATAAATAAGGGTGTTACCATCTCGGTTTCCCGAGGCAGTAGATACAAAGGAAGATAAACAGCACTTTAAATAAAGTTTAACTCAAAACATGTTCTTACATCCGTGTCCAAAAGTCTTAACAAAACAATAAAGTACAACTCATAAAAGACTGACTAAGATGGTCTAGACATCTAATCCGGTCTGGATCCAAGCTCTTACTCCCATAGCTCCCCCCTTAGACTTAGCCACCTGTCAATCTGCTCCCCAATAATTTGGTTCATCACAGGTGATCACGAACACACAGGGTCAACCACGAGGTTGAGTAGGAAAAAGAATAAATAAATCAACAATATAATAAACTCCGCGCCGATCCAACACCATATATATACTCCGCACCGATCCACGCCATAAATACTCCGCACCGATCCAACACCATAAATACTCCGCACCGATCCAACACCATAAATACTCCGCACCGATCCAACACCATATCACAAGGCCCATCATGAACACAATGTATTATATCACAGAGTAATATATAGATAACACCATATAATGATCACACGATGTATGTAATAAACATGCTCAAAAACAAATAAGAACGGATTGCACATTATCAGATACCAGTACTTTCCCCTACCTGAAATAGCAGGAAACGCAGATCAAACCAAAGCTTGCTTAGAAATGTTCCACACGAAACCCGCTACCTAAACAAATATTATTTAATTAATACACACCCTAATTCCTGTAATACGTATGCACATTCTATTTATAGAAACTCCCTATATCTAGAAAGCTTCCTAACAACCGAGGTTACCCAAATTAGTAACCTTCTAAATATAGTAACTTCTAAAAATAGTACTTTGATTTGAAATTCAAATGATTCTAAGTAAACATTAATACCCATGTCAAAACTTCCCTTAATAAACAATAAAATCTTTATCTTTAATATCAAAATATAAATACCATAAATAACCATCACATTAAATAATAAATTGATAAAAGTAATAATATTAATAATAATAATAATAATAAATATTAAAAAATAATAATAATAAAAGATGAAAAGAAGGACAACAACCCTTAAACACTCGACAGCCCCTTTACACGACAAACACCCCCTTTCACCGCTGCCTACCACCCCTTCGACCACCCACCAGCACCAGCTCCCAACACCACCGACCACCAACTGTCGCCACAACATCACCACCCCAGTCGACACCCCCTGTCGACTCTGACCAGAGCCTCCAAACCCAGCCTGACCCCTCGCCTGAGTTCCACACAGCCCGAAACAGACCCTAATCGTTCCCCTGAAACAACCCTTGCACCACCCATAACACCCACCAGTCTAAACCCCCGACAACCCCTTCTCGGACCATGGTGGTGCCACTGCTTAGACCTCCCCCGAGTCTTCAGTAGCACCACCCCAAAACCACCTTCCCTGAACACGCAACTCTAACCGTGAAACAGGCCAACCAGCAGACTCTACGAACTCCCCTTTTTACACCACCCACGAAACTCGACAACCACCGTGACCAACCCCCGACAACCCCTTAACCACCAGAAACATAGAAATGCAAAAACCATGGCAAACACGACACAGAACTCCCCCTCGAATAAGCAACAAACACCCGAAGTTTAAGAACAGAATTACAAACGAAACCATAAAGCTGCGACTTACCTGTTTCTTGACTCAATTCGAAAGAACTAGACTGATCCAACAACCGTGCAAAACTCCTTCTTCTGGGGTGTGGTGGCGGCTGAACAAACTAGGGTAAGAGTGGTATGTGTAGGTAGGTCAGAAAGTGAGTCGATGGGTTCTTATAAGGCGGCTGGAAGAGGTGAGGGTGTGAGGGTTTCATTCTTTCATATTATGCGAGTCTTGGGCTGCGTGGTTTGGCACGGAAATCAAGGCCCAAGGCTCTCACCCAACAACCCCCAGATCGAACCCCACCAAGGACATGTCACATAAATAAGTGATCCCCAAATCGAATCCCATAACAAGCATGATACGAACCCATAGACTTAAAAAACGAACTAAGGATAAAACCGATTGGTTAGTAGACAATTGTGATAAAATCGTGCCCAAAATTCGAGGTATTACATTTTGTTTGAGATTTTATTTGTAACTTTTTTCCCTGCAGTATGATAAATTATCACGAGTAACTGTCATGAGAGAATTTGTGGCACTTGTGTCAAATTTATTTGATGCAGTTGTTTCCTTCACGATGAATGATGGCTGGCCACTTAGGGTGTCAATCTATTGGTCCACCCAGAAGGAGTGTTCGTCATTTATCATTTATTTCTGATGAATGATAAGGAGAAGCTAGAGGAAATGTTGGCTAAGCTTTCGGAGGTTGTTGTCCCGAAGGTTTGTTATACTATTTCATACTTGCGTCCTTCAGTTACTAATTTTCTGTAAGTATTTGTTTCTATGCATCGTACTACTATGTTTCAGTGTCACGCTTTGTGGTTCCCCTGCATCATTCTGAACACTTCCACCAATAAAATCTACATATGAGTAACAAAGACCATCATCACCTAGCCCCCTTCCACTGTCATACAATGAATCAGACATGCTTGTATTTCAAATTGTGTTAGATGTGACACTCTTATTTGGTCTTTCAGATGTTGAAAATTGTAAAGTCAAATTGATCTCAATTATATAAGTTAGTCAATAATAGTCATCAGTGAGTTTGGCTTTAACAATATTAGTCATCAGTATATAATTTTAGTGGTTATGGTAGTAAATAAATTACAAAGCATATATAATATGAAGTTTTCCAAATACTATAAATTATCAAAAAAAGTCCGATTAACATAATGGTGAAATGAATACGATAGACACTATAAATGCTATAAATTCTCAAAAACTTCTTTGTATACTACGTTTTCTGTAGTATTGAGAATACGACGGTCGTGGTCGCATATTAGAATCTTTAGCCCCTTTTTGCTTGTGACCCTCGAGACAGCAACATATAGTTGACCATGACTAAATACCGGTCTTGGAAGATACAAACCAACATGCGAAAGAGACTGTCCTTGGCTTTTGTTGATAGTCATTGCATAAAAAATCATTACTGGAACTGTCTTCGCTGAAACTTTACGGGTAGTGTACTGGAGTCGGATGGGCTTAAACTCATACCGGGAGTGAATACCTTATGACCAGTATTTGTGCCCGATATAATGCTGGCTTTAATTATGTGGTTTCCGAGCTAGGTGACCACTAATCTGGTACCATTGCAAAGGCCAGCGGATTGGTCAAGGTTTCTCATAAGCATGATAGGTACGCCAATCTTTAACGTAATCTCGGTGCTAGGAAGACCAGAGCATCTGATAGAATTCAAGAACTCAGTTGAATATACATCCTCTTGATAACACGCGTACCCCTCTACCTTGCTTATACTATCTGAACTCAAGTAAACTTTTCCATCTCCATCCATCTGTGATAGGACATACTCTTTAACCTTTGAAACTATCTCATTAGTAGGAGCTAGAATCGCCCTCTCTTGAAAATACTCGACATTCCACATATTCTCATGAATACATGGGTAAGTGTTTTCGACAATGGCCTCTATAGGATTGTTTGCTTCCTTTATTAAGATGTCATCTTCAATTGTTATAGTGGCTTCACCATCATTAGATTCTCCCGCCATTCCATCCCCGATTTTCAATATCCAATCTGAAAACTCTCTGATCTCATTAGGACTCGAACTCGAGCTCCCTAATTGAAGTCTCATGTTTTTTGTGAGCCTCAAAACCTTGCATGAATGCCATAGGTAAGAGGAGTTTAGTGCAGAATGCGCAATATCTTGTCTACTTCCTTTAGGTATAACAGGAAGAATTTGTCGAAAGTCCCCGCCAAATACGACCACCTTACCTTCAAACGATTTGTTTGCACTCTGGGGACGGTGAAAATGCATAACATCCCTTAAACTTCTATCCAAAGCTTCAACACAAAATTTGTTAGTCATCGGAGCTTCATCCCAAATTATTAGTTTGGTTTTGATAAGGAGTCCGGTTAAATCAGAATCTGGTGTGATACGACTGCAAGTGGAGTCTTCGTTAATGTCTAGAGGAATGCTAAACGTAGAATGTGCAGTTTTACCATCGAGCAGTAACAAAGCCGCAATCCCACTTAATACGACCGGAAGAACAATCTCATCTCTAGATCGAATAGCCGTGCATAATATCTTCCATAAGAAAGTTTTACCAGTTCCACCATGTTCGTAGACAAAGAAGATACCACCTTGGTCCTTATCCACCGCCGTCATTATGCTATCATATACCATTCTTTGCTCATCTGTCAAACGGGGGAGGATTTTGGTGTGTTCTTCTGCTAAGGATTTTTTGTCATAGCGTAGCTCTTCTGCCAGGAGCCTGTTACCAATATCTCTTGTTAGAAGATCATCTGGAACAACAATGGTAGGGAACTTCTTAAGACTGCTACCGTTCCGTTGTAGTAATGTCTCAATTTCGATTAAAGTGTAGTTCTTGATTTCATCCTCGCTAAGTTGCAATCCTGAATGCATCGGTTTTCAATACAAATACGAATATTTTAACAGAGGTTGAACCTTTACTATTAAAAATTCATGTGTGAGTGCGTTACTAAGGGAAAGGATCAGCAAAAACGAATGAATATCTAAACTGGTATTTGGAAAAACCTTCTTTGCTTATATAAAATATCATCAGATAAGAAACGCCATGTTCTTTCCCACACTTCTTCCGGCCTTGATACACTTCCAGAAGTTAAGAGCATCACAAAGAGGCTTCGTAAATAAGTTGTTTTTCCCCATCGACTTGCCTCTATTATACCGTCAATGTACTTTTTATCATCGTCTAGTAAACCGTGTAAGTAACACGCATCTTTGAAAGTATTGCATGATTTACCGTCAACTTTCCGAATATCTTCATAACATGTAGGGACTTTCACATGGTTTAGTAGGTTCCTCAGGTAATAACGTTCACCAGATCCAGGAGAAGCGTGATATACTCGACCTATTGAAAAAGCTTTTCGTCGCGGTTTCCAGCATTCACATGAATTAGCTTTCCAAACAATTTTTTTTTTGGAAAATCCGCATACGTCAATGTCTTAGCTTCAGCATATTTCTTGTTACATTCCATCCAAGATGCAAACATTGATTCATCAATAGAGCGCTTCTCCAGTAAAACATCAAGCGAGTCTTCCTCATTGTACACGATACTCTGTTCGCCTGGAAGATGAAAATTTAACCTTTGAACTGACGGTGTTCTATAGTGTATATCGAACCCAAAAATCCTCCAGGCCGCTTCACACACTGAGATATATCGACAATCATAGTACATTTTTATCTCATCCACGTCGTCGGGGTTAGAAGTGGAGACGACCAGAATAACACGATCATTGCCCTTATTTATATACTTAATCAAATACTTGATGGAGTTTGATTGATTACACCATTCCACATTAATGTGTGCGTGGTATTTCAAGAGAAACTTTGGATTGTATGGGATGACATATCTATTGTCAAGTTCAACATCACCCTTTTTAACCTTTGCACCGTTATCTCTTCTTCTGTACACCAGATAGCCTTCATTGTCGACAGTGGTTGTGGGATTGTGCGCTTTTGGAAAGTGTTTTAAGCACTTGCCATTTTCTGTGCATGTGGCATCAAGCTTAGCAGTGTCGCAAGGTCCGTGCATCATCAATTCCTTAACAACCTCATATAACCTCGGATTTTTATCTCTGTCCGGTATCTCGGCAGAAATGATTCTGTCAATAGATTCCGGATTTGGGAACTTATCATCACGGTGCAAGAAGAGAAGAATGTGTGCATGGGGTAGACCGCGTTTTTGAAACTCTATCGTGTACATCACTGCATAGAAAGTTACAGACATTTAGTTAATTAGACATTAAATATGATAATTGTAGTACAACGCTTATAATTTTGAAGCAATAGATAAGCACAAACGAAATCAGATCCAAATGTCGACTAACCTGCTTGCACCTTGCCAAATAGCTTGTTATGTTTCAAATCTCTTATCAATTGATCTAGCTTTATCTTGAACACTCTACAAAGAATATTTGTCCTATCCTCTGGTCGCACACCTATCCTTTTAACAAATCTGGTGATCTCTGGCCATTTGGGGTTGCAAGTGAATGTTATAAATAAATCGGGGAACCCAAACTCCTTGCAAGTAGCCATGGCATCTTGGTAGTTTTGGATCATGTATCTAGCTGACCCAGTGAATGATGAAGGTAACACTATACGTCTTCCTATAGCTGAAATATTGGTAATTCCTCGAGCTAGAGATTCTTTCAATGTTGTATATTTGTCTACTCGTAGAAGTTTCTGATTGCGGCGCATGAAATTTAGCCTCTCTGTTTCAATCATCGTGTAAGCGTCAACTAAAAATTGCTGAAACAATCTCCGAGCTATTTACATAATGGAATTTTCACATTTCCTTTCCATAATTCTGAAGCCAAAGAACTCTCCCGTTGTTGTTCTGACGCGTTTTTTGGATTTTCTTCGCAGGGCGAGTCTTCTGTTAGGAAATTTGGTGATTCTGCATGTTGAATATCAGTACTATAACCATCCTCACCATGTGGAAAAAACAAGGGGTATTGGAGCACAAGATAAGACAGATGCAGCTCGTTTATTCTCTTCAACAAACCTGTTTGCGTCTCAACAATTATATCCCTCTCATCAACTCCACAACCAATATCTCCAACTATAAGAGCTGCCACTTCAGATGCAGTCGGAAGATTGTATGTCCTTCCATCTTTTGCCCTTGTTCCAATGAGTCGCGATTTTATGTCTAACATGTGCTTCAATTTCTCCATTATATCAGTGTCAAATGCATCTGGATTATTTGGGCTAAATAAATGCAATTTGATAACGTTGTTAGTACGTGCAAATTATGAATAGAACAAATCAGTAAGAAATAATAAATTGAATTGATGAAAATGAAATACGACATATTATACTAATTATATAATTGTCTCGATATATTTACCTCACAGCTCGCTGTCTATTGGCGACCTCATCTTCGGTGTCATAGATGTATAGTTGCGTGAATTTTGGAGGTTTTCCTTCTGGTGGCAGAAGGCTCCCTATGCTGTGATAATTTTGACCCCTTAATCTGAATGAGTAGGGTGAGCGCCCTCGGTTAACACTCCTATCAATTCTTCCGCCCATCGATGTAAAAGAAAACATCATGTTGTATGCTCGAATGTTTTCTAGGAAGTGTTTTCCTTTGGCATCCTTGACAGTAAACAACTCTTTCAGTGTTGTTGGGGGGTCTTTGAGTCTGGGAAGTTTTACTTTTCCTTTCATGCAACATAGCGAAAACTTTGGATGAAGTGATTTTCTATCTTTCCGAACTCCTTCTTCAAACCACATCATTGCTCCACAAGACTCACAACACTCTGTTGGATCTCCAATATCCCAATAATCTTTGAAAATAAAATATTAATTTGTAATACTATAAAACAAAATTATAGAACATAATAACTAATTAAGTTTGGTTCCACATAAATACCTTTGTCGAATGCAGGTAAATCGCCGTGTTCTTTAGCATATATAATTTGAAGAAGTTAAAATTCAGTAAATGTGTATATTATGCATACTAATTTTTACTTTAAAAGAAATAGAGATGAAACGTCTTTCATATCACCTTTTTCCGACTCCCCATCGTCATCGTCATCGTCATCGTCATTGTCATACTCGCATTCTGGTTACAAATTTACATTTATTAATACGGGTATTATGTGGTTGCTAACTATGAAATTGCTAAAGCTATAAAACAAATATTAGTAGGTTATTACCACCATTATCACTGTTAGAGTGCAGCATATCATTGGAATTATTGGTTATATTGGTGTCTGCAACACGACCACTTTCACCTGTAATATTGTCCGTTAAACAATTGATTTTAGTGACGCATGTGAAAATTAAATATTTTAAAGTCTGCATATTTAATGTCAAAAATAGGTTGGAATACCTCTTTCGTATGTCGTTCGACATCCATACTCTTGAGAATTTATCAATTGAGTACCTTCTGAGAATGTTGTATGTGAGGAAAGTATATATATGATATGTAACATTCGCATATTGATGAAAAGTAGTACAAAATGTGACGTATACTTACCGGAATTGGTTATTGTGAAATCGCAAGAATTAGCAAGGTTTTTTTTGCTAGATTTTGAAAAATCTGACTGTCTTGAATTCTATACTTTTCGGATGTGAGAGGTAAGCTTTTTTCCACTGAGGTTGAAGCACAAGTAAATTCACATGAATTAGCAACATTTTTTTTTTATAAACTTTGAATAACTCTATTGTTTTGAATTGTGATCTTCTCTGGTGTAAAAGGTGGACTTCTTTCCACTAAAGTTGTTGTACTTTCATTTAATTGTGTTCGAGTCTGAGTTGTATGAGTTGTTAATGCTCCTTCATTGATAGTTTGTCGCCTACTACATTGTTCTATTTTTACAAAATGGAGCCTCATGCATTTAGAAATATATATCTTCAATCTTCTTCACTCTGCGTAATACATAGTAAGAATAAAAGTACCATTGGAAATACCTGACAATGGAGTTTGAGGTGCTTGTAGTCTTCTTATATGTGGTGAAGCACAACTGTCGACAACAGTCGTAACAGCCGCAACTGTGTTCTCTATTGGTTTGCAAAATGTTAATAGTAGTATAATTAAATAGTAAGACTATTATATATCATAGATCGTATCCTCAAACCATTAGAAATGTCGCGCAATGGGGTTCTAAGTGTCGTTGGACTGCCCAAAGTTGGTAACGACCGTTCTCTACAGATTGTAAAAAGTTTGTTTAATACCATTACTTGATTATCTATTATCTCTTATCTGTATAAATTTGTGCATACAAAGGTGTAGTTAAAAGTACCTTGATTATCAAGTGTAGTTCGCTGGCACTTTGTATGCAATATTGTTCGTCTGGTTTGTCTTGAAAGATTACAACTATCAACTTTATAATGTGTTGGATCCATTTTTCCAATATTATCAACTATCAATTAGAGGTAGGTGAAGACAATGGTGGAATTAAATTGTGATGTGCTGAAAATATAGGCAGTAAAAAAGATCAGTTATATTATTATGTGCGGAGATATTAAAAGATTACAGTTGTTCAATTGTTTAAAATATGGTAATAAATAGTCATCTATGGTATGAAATGAAATCCAAGAATTTGAGAAATAAAATATTAATCACCGGAATAAAAACAATAATATTTTTCTGTTTCACATTGCAGGGTGAAACCGTTGATTATATACCATTTGAAGAACATGTTTTTGGTGAAGACGGAAAAAGACAGAGAGGAAGCAATGGATGCCGGAAGTATCGGTATTGACACCGAGGAACCTCAGATACAATTTTATGTATTGTCTGGCCTTGTTTAAGCTGTGGTTACGCCAATTGCTGCCATTCATATTGGTCTTATTTGCATTCTCCTATCTCGTGCATCGCCATCAGGTATTGGACAATATATACAACGTATCTCGTGTATTAGTATCGCTATTTCATTGTCTGTCATTTCAATGTAATAATTTTCGTGTTTTGTAGATCATAAACGTCTACAGCCAGGAATACGAAAGTGCAGTGGGTTTCTGGCCTGATGTCTATGGGCGTATTATTAATGCAATGGTTTTCTCTCAGTTGCTCTTAATGGGGTTACTAAGCACAAAGCACGCTGCATCTTCAACGCCCTTCCTCGTCGTACTTCTGATTCTCATTTGATGGTATAATAGGTTCTGCAAGGCGCGTTTAGAGCCAGCTTTCAAGACATATCCTATGCAGGTTAGCTTGAAAACACCATTTTTCCTTCTTTTTTTCTTATTTTTTGAAAAACGTTCCTCGTTATTTGTCACTGTCTTACCCGATAGGCGATACCTCAAACGCTCTCCTCATGACAGGGTAAGGGATACTCCGATTGAACCTTTTTCCGTATTTTCATATATTGTGTGCTAAATCTTATCAGAATTTGGATGAAGCTCATAGTAGTCTGGTTTGCATGTTGCTGCTGGATCGGGTCTGGCTGAATAATGTGCTACACTGGTAGGCGTTTCAGTCTCCAAGTTAGTTTGAATTCCTTCATTTTTATAGTTGTCATGGTGTTACTAAGTCCATATTGGAGGATTCCTCTGATTCTTCTCTTCATATTTTTATATCTGTACACTAGATCGAAGATTGAATTTACATACAAAGGTGTTGGAGAAGGGTAACTCTCAAATCAGTGTGATTAATTAAAACTTCTTGATGGCTTGCTGAAATTTTAAAAGGCTGGACAGTAGTACACGTTTGCAACTCGAGACTTGGTAGTTGAGTTTTGGCTATTAGTATTTTTGCCAGGATGACTCAAAAGCTTGGATATATGGTTTAATTCTTGTCTTTATGTTTTTTTTTTGTGCAGGTTAGGCAGTATGCGGGATACCGTGAACGTGAGCATTGTTTATGATGTCCCTGCAGAGTAAGTGATTATCATAGAAACTGATTCTTGTGTGATTAGTCCCTTCAACTTATCCAATTCAGGAAAAGTGTCTAAAACTCTTAATGCAACCGAAATTTATTTATTGCAAGAACAAAAATATTATATTTTCCCTAAAGTCACCAGAGGCCGATGATTCTAATTATTGGCTTAACAGAGATCCCTAACAGTTCGTACCATAAAAAATAATGTATCAAAACCAAATCAAGATAACATCGTAAGAGTTTGAAAAACATGAAAACTATGAAAGTAGATAACTAAAATATGTTATAGTATTGGTCGAAATAGGTCTAAGCTGACTTTCCGACCGACTTTGCCTCATCTAGAGCATGCTTCTTTGTGGTGCTTAACTGTGCATCATCTTCATATTCATATGCATCTAGCGAACGTTTTGTCGGCGTGATGTTCACAAAGCTCGTGACGCACTCATCCTCAAGAGTACTTTGGATGGACTCCTGAGACATAATTGATAATTAGAAACAAATAGATCTGATATATTTTGAATCAATATTATCTATGTAATTTGTATTGAGTTTGAAATATCACATTTTCTTTACCATTTTGAACTATGCTCTCTTCTCGGGAATCCACTTCCAAAGAGTCTTTCTGTCAAATTAATAGATAACAAATATGAGCAATTGTTTAGCCTATTTAATAGTAAAGTATCAATGACGCTTATAACATATTTAAACCTGTGATGTTTTGCAGGTTTCAAGGTATTTCAGTATTAGATCTTTATCCTCGGAAAGTTTATTGACACCATAAGATTTCCAGCCTTTGTAAGGTTATACTTTTCATCAACCTTGACTTTGAATATGAATCTTCTGTTTAGTAATACGTTAAGTTCACTTGGATGTGCATTTGGATCCCCATGCTGTAATTCGAGAATGTCAGTTATTAAAAAAGTAATATAGTTGTTTGTGTATGTAGTACAATACCACCGATTAAAATTTTAATTTTAATCTAAAGTAGTAATACATACAATTGTTTCTTTTCTACAGTAATATGAACCTTAAGTTGGTTGTCTCGTAGTTGTTTTGCTGATTGCTTGACCAAATCAGTAGCTTGAGTATCAAATAGTATGAAGGTTACATTTCCGGTATGATCGACAACTTTAACTCTTACTTTATACCTACATAAGAATTCATTTAAGACAGTTTGAATGGAGTATGGAGTAGATTATAGAAGAGTCTGCTTTACGTTTATCTCAATGACTCAAATTTGACGAACCTGAGAATGACATATTTAGCATATCCTTCACATTTTCCAGTACATAACCATTTCTCTTTATCGTCTAACTCCATTGTTGATCTACATTTTTTACATCTCTCAATGTACCACTTAAATTCCGTATCGATTGCTGTTATAGTGGCCAAGGTAACAAAATATCTCTCCTACATGAAACAGAAATAACATAGTAGTATCTCTGATGAGCTATATTGTAGTGAACATTTTCATTATCTTTTCTTCATTTTCGGTCCCGATTCGACCTCGTTTTGCGTGCCTTTGCTCGATTTTATGCCCATTGCCTCGATTATTCCTATTTGGTTCCCATTTTGTAGGTATTGTGGCGGGAGCGAAGAAACGGGAGCAAACGGGATGATTTTGGAGCGAAATGTGAAGAATTGTTGAGGATTTGGCCCCAGGCACTCTCAGCTGGTCCCAGACCGGCAGCCGATGGGCCGGCTGGGAGGCTTGACTTGACTTTCAAGAAAAATTGAAGAAAAGTTACAGGAATTCTAAGTTTGCCTGCCAGCCGGTCACCGACCGGCAGCCGGCCGGTCGGCCAAGAGTCATGGCCTTCTTTCAAATACGTGCAAAAAGTCAGAAGTATCATTCCTACCTGCCAGCCGGTGGCCAACCGGCAGCCGGTCCACCGGCTGGTTGTAGCTGTGTTAAGGAAAAAATGAAGGAAAAGTCAGAAGTAAGGTTTCAGCCTCTCAGCCGGTGCCCGACCGGAAGCCGGCCGGTCGGCTAAGAAGCAAGCTCAAGGAACAAAGAAGTCAATTGTTTACATTGACTCTTAGCCGGTCACATGACCGACAGCCGGTTGACCGGTGAGAGTCAATTCACAGATTTTCGCACACTATATAAACCCGCACTTAGTTTATTTTCAGGGACGCAACTTTTACTCTATTTTCACGCATTCCTAGGGTTTGGTACTGTTCCATTGCTTACATTTTGACATTCAAAACTCCACTCAAATTCTTAATCTTTCTTTAGTTTTTAGAATCCTTTTTAGTTAATCGTTCCTTAATCCTAGTTAGTGTTCTTCCTAATAATCAATAGTTTACATTTGGAGTTTTGGGTGTATTGTGAAGACATTTGAGAGAATTCTTCTCATGTATCCAAGTTCCTTACTTTAATACAAGTATTGGTATAATCTTCCTTTCTCTTGCTTAGTATTTCCATTTGTTTACACTTGTTTCAAGTTATCTTTAATCAATTGCTTGCTTTTATCATATTCCACCATGTTTATCATTTATACTTCATTTGTTTACATGTCCTATCTAGTTATGTGTGAGTAGTCTATTTCTAGGGTTAGGGATTTTCTTGGGTGGTTGGTGTTGATGAATATTGCTTAGGGTTAGGGTTTGGTCCTCATGTTTGTTAGGTTCTCATTGTGTGCATGTTATATGTTTGATGAAATGCCTCAACGACGGTTGGGCATGATTCTCATTGTTGTTTGCCTTTGACGATAGTCTAGGGTTTTCATGAGCGTGTATGTATGATTTGTTGGCCTTGTTTGTAGCGAGAGCTAGGATAGGGTTCGACTTTAGGCGAGTCTAATCAAGAGACGCGACAAACCTAGACCTAGCATAGAAGAGACCTTCGACCCCTTTGCATGTTTGACATCGACCTACCCTAGTAACCCCCGACACCCTAGTTGTTTTTATCATTGACTTAATCTTAGTATATTTGCTTTAATTTGTCTTTAGTTGTTAGTCTTATCACTCACAAAACCTATTACCCAACTTTGTCTTAAATTAGAACTAGATTAGACAATTATCCCCACCATCTCTGTGTTCGACCCCGACTAAAGTACTACTTTACTTGGGTTTATAAATTTGTTTGATATCGGTAGTGACGGCAAAACTGGTCATCAAAATGGCGCCGTTGTCTGGGATGGTGTTAGAGATTGTTTAGTTTAGTTTTAGTTTTTAGCCTTAGTTAGTTGTGTTTAGTTTGTCTTGATTCAATCTTTGCTAGTTTAAGTGTAGAGTGGTTGTTATTTTACTCTCCCTAGTGTCTAAAAAACACTAGGACGACTAATTGTGGTATTAAGTTTTTATGCCAAGGGGTGATTCGTCCTCACTACTCTCAAGTTCCGAACCGGAAAGGCTCTTTCGGGCCTTAAGGAGCCGGACTATAGCAAGAGTAAGGATAGCCTCCCAAGCATCAACTAGCCACAACAACCCACCTTCTCCACCTGAATCACAAAGCCCGAACCAAGACATTCCAAGCCTAACATCCGAAAATTTCGACAGCCCATTCTACCAATCACCACCACCCTCACCTCATATTCACAATCAACCACAAATCCACATAATGACCGCCTTAAGAGACCATAACCGCCCCAACCATAATGACACCACAAACTCCATCGACTTTGGCAATCTTGTGCCCCCAAACTTTGAAATTCACCCATCACAAATGAGTTCCATTGAGAAACATGCCTTTGTTGGAGCCTTTCACGAGGATGCCCACGGGCACTTGAGGAAGTTCAAAGGCAAGGTTGCCATGATAAAGAAGACGGGAGTGCCGGAGGAGACTTTGAGATTGATGCTCTTTCCTTATTCATTGACGGACAAGGCGGACCGTTGGTTAAACATTCATCCCCTAAACACTTTCACTACTTGGGATGATTTAGCCAAGGCCTTCCTTGCTAAGTACTATCCATCCTCAAAGACCGCCATGATCCGTAACGAGATTACCCAATTCCAACAAGATGAGGGGGAAAGCTTAGGAGAAGCATGGGATAGGTATCAAGACTTACTTGCTAGGTGTCCTCATCATGGGATACCTACATGGTATACCACCCAAACATTTTTTCAAACACTTTTCCCTCGCACAAAGGAAATGGTTAATGCGTCAGCGGAAGGGAGTTTTGACCACCTAAAGGATGAGGATGAAACATAACTTATCAAGAAGATTGTTAATTCCGAGGAGAATTATGGGACAAGGGGAAATGTATTGAGGAGAAGTAGCAAATACCCCAATGAGAACCTCTCCAATTCTAAAGCCAATGAAGAAACTAATGCAAAGATAGATTTGTTGACTAAGAAGTTGGAAGAGTTGACAAAGGGAGCTACGAGCAAAGCAAGTGGGAGTAACACTCCGGGGATGTATCAAGTTAGCAATGTTGTAGCATGCGACTTATGTGGAGGTAGTGGACATACATTTGATGTGTGTGCCAACAACACCTATGAGGGAAGTGGAAGTGAGGAGGAGTTGTATGCCTTTCAAGCCTTCAACAACTCAAGAAATCAAAACACTTTCAACCCGAATTCCAATTACTACCATCCGGGGATTCGAGGGAGCCCCTATATGAGCTACAAAAGTACGAACGTCTTGAACCCACATCAAATTCAACAACCTCAAACTCAAAACCCACCCGGATTCCAACCAAGGGGTGGGAATTTCAACCCAAGGAACAATTCCCAAAATCAAAACTTTTACCAAGGAAATCAATCCAACCAAGCCAACCAAGGCTTTTCACAAAACTTCAATGATCCAAACTTCAATCCAAATTTCAATCCCAATTTCAACAATCAAAACCAACAAAATTTCAATCCACCCAACCAAAACCTCAACCAACCTTCATTCCAAAATAACTTCAACAACCCCAATCAAAACCAAAACAACTACAACCCCAACCCACAGCAAAACTTCAATAACAACCAAAATTTCAACAATCCAAACTTCAATCCAAACTTTCCATCAAACAGCCAAAACCCAAATTTCAACAACCAAGCTCAAAGGGGAAACTCCCAAGGTGGGGGTGCAAGGAACGACTATGGGTTCCCTTTGCCCCTCACTAATGCACCTCATGTAATACCCGGTATATTTTAGTTACGATGTTGATCTTGTTTTGTGTCGATAAGATGATTTCTTTACAATGGGTAGTTACTTAATAAGTATACAAGTTTATATGGTTTAATTGTGTTGTATGCTCTAGTTGGGGCTCGAGCACGAAACCTTTAGTTACGAGTCATGGGCCTCGTTATTTGTGCACTACAATCAGCCCACACACCACGTAAACCCTAACGAAACCCTAAATCATGCCTAAGATCTTATATCCCGTTTAAACCCTCACTATGCCGCCTATTGAGACTGGAAAAGACCTCATCTCTGACCTAGTCTATACACAATTGACACCCTAATCTCACTGCCGCCACCACACAGAAGAGAAGGAGTGTGCTCACGGCCACAACCACCGTCACGTTTTCCCAAAAGTTGGATCTGAAGTCAGGTAAGCGTCTGACACTAGTGTTTCATGTTCGTGTTTATATGTTTTGTCGAGTCTGTAGAAGGGTCGTGTGTGGTGGTGATAGTCTGGGTAGTGATGTTATGCGTTGTGGGGTGGATAAGGGACGTCAGGGTGGTGGTCGTAGGGGTTGTAGTGTGTCGGTGTCGGAATAGGAGGACTGTTTGTCACCACTGGTTGTAAGGAGTTCTGGTGTTGGTCGAGTTATGCGTTCAGGGAAGGAGGTTGGGGGTGGTACCACCGTTGACTCGGGGGAGGTCGACGCGGTGGTACCACCGTGGTGTCTCATACGCGTGTCAGGGAGTGTCGGGGTGGCGTTTCCAGTGGTTGTAAAGGGTGGTTGTCGGTGTCGATGGGGGTTGTAGTTTCGTTACCAAAGGTACAGGCGGGAGTCAGACCTGGGTTGGAGGGCTAAGGTCTGACTCGCCGGCGGTCGTCGAGGACTCTGGTGGTGTCAGGGAGGCAGTGTGTTGCCGGCTGTGTCGTGGGGGTTGGTCTGCTGGTGTTCGATGTGGTGTTTGGCGGCAAGGGAGGCGGCTGCATTAGTGATGGGGGCTGTCGGGTTTTCCTAAGTTGTTTTAGGGTTTTTGGTGTTATTATTATTATTATTATTATTATTATTATTATTATTATTATTATTATTATTATTATTATTATTATTATTATTATTATTATTGTTAGTACAATTTATGTTGTATTTAGTAAGTCGTATTTTCGTAAGTGTTTGGGGTCGTGTTAATTAGATGTACGGGTCGGGAACTATTTAAGTCATGAGAACGTTTATTTTTGGAAAGTTGCTAAATTGGGAAAGTTTCTATTTATGGAAACTTTCCACTTATGGAAGGTTGCTATTTTTTTTAGTAAGTATGATAGTTAAGGGGTACGGGAAGATTGTTAATTTGTTACGTATATCTCTTTAGGTAGCGAGTTTCGCGTGGAACATTTTTGACAAGCCTCGGGCGTATCTACGTTTCCTGCTATTTCAGGTAGGGGATAATACTATTATATGATGTGTAATCTACTCTTATTTGATATGAAGCTTGGTGGTAAAATAATATCATGTGATCGTTATATTGTATTATTTATATTATTCTGAGATATTATATGATGTGATTATATTTTGGGGTCTTGTGATACGGTGTTGGATCGGTGCGGAGTATATATATGGTGTTGGATCGGTGCGGAGTATATTTGGTGTTGGATCGGTGCGGAGTATATTTGGTGTTGGATCGGTGCGGAGTTTATTGGCGTTGGATCGGTGCGGAGTTTACTATGTTATTATATTTATTGTTTTCCCTACTCAACCTCGTGGTTGACCCTGTGTGTTCGTGATCACCTGTGATGAACCAAATTATTGGGGAGCAGATTGACAGGTGGCTGAGACTAAGGGGGAGCTATGGGAGAAAGAGCTTGGATCCGGACCGGATTAGATGTCTAGATCACCTTAGTCAGTTTAGTACGAGTTGTACTTTATTTTGTTGTTAAGACTTTTGGATACGAATGTAAGAACATGATTTGAGTTTAAATTTAATTTAAAGTACTGTTTATCTTCCTTTGTATCTACTGCCTCGGGAAACCGAGATGGTAACACCTTTATTTATCCGAGGAGTCCTAGTTCAGGCCCTTGAATAAATGGGGGTGTTACACCTCATCAAGACACAACAAGTGATTCCCAAGTGGGGGAGTTGTTAAAGCTTATGAAGAACAAGCAAGCAACTCACACACAAGAAATGGCGAATTTGAAGAGTGTCAATCAAAGAGAAATACGGGAAATGGAGGCTCGAGTTGCCTCTCAAGCTCTAGCAAACCCACAAAGGCCACCAGGCGGCTTCCTTGCCCAAGGCCAAAGTTCTAAGGATACCTCACATAACCACCAAGCCCATGCGGTGATCTTGAGGAGTGGTACGGAGCTAGAGGATCCGTATAAGGATTATGACTTGGGTGTAGAGGAGCCCATTTTGGAGCTTGTGAAAGAGAAAGAAAGGCGAATTGATGTAAGCACTTCAAGGGATAATGAGTATCATGTGGAGGACCTCCCTTATGAGGAGAAAGAAGAAGAAGATGACTTGGAGGAAGTGGATGTTCGACAAGAAGAGTTGGTTGCACAACCAACCACTAAGGTAATAAGCAAGTCCACACCCACCAAGGTACTCTCCAACCCTCAACCTACTAGCTTACCATATCCTTCAAGAGCCTTGAAAGGAAGAGAAAACTTCAAGTTCACCAACTTTTGCAAAATTCTTGAACAACTTGAAGTGACTCTTCCCTTCATGGAAGTGATCTTGAATATGCCAACTTACTCAAAATTCTTGAAAGAAATTATGTCGGGAAATAGGACCTTGGGTAGCCAAGAAGTAATGGCTATGAAGGAGGAGTGTAGTGCACTCCTCCTCCAAAAGATGCAAAAGAAACTTGGCGATCCGGGGAGCTTCTCCATCCCTTGCATAGTTGGTGGTATTCCGATCTCCCGTGCTCTTTGTGATTTTGGAGCTAGTGTTAGTGTGCTTCCCTTGAAAGTTGCTAGAAAGATTGGCATGGATGATTTGGTCCCAACTAATATTACCTTCCAATTGGAAGATAGGTCCGTCAAGCGCCCTTTGGGGGTGCTTGAGGATGTACCCGTCAAGGTAGGTAAACATTTGATTCCCGCCGATTTTGTTGTCCTCGATATCCCGGAGGATAGCCACACCCCATCATCTTCGGTAGGCCCTTCTTGGTCACCGGAGGCGTCTTGATAGACGTAAGGAATGGGCGGCTCACCTTTAGGGTTGGGGATAACAAAATTGAATTTAATCTTCCTACCATGGTGAAAGGTCCTAGACATGACGAGGCATTTACATTGGACATTGTGGAACAAGTGGTAAGAAAAATAGAAGAGGTGGAAATGGAAGAGAAGAGCCACATGGAACAATTATGTGGTATTTCAACAAGTGAAGACAAGGAGATGAAGGAAAGCTTAGAGCTAGAAGATGATGAGGTAGAGAAAGTGGAGGGAATGCTCCCTCCAAAGGTACTACTCAAACCCCTTCCTCCCTCCCTCAAGTATGCCTTTCTTGGGGAGGGAGAGTCTTACCCGATGATCATCAATGTTAACCTCAATGAGCACCAAGAGTAGAGATGGCAATGGGTAGGATCTGGACAGGATCCAGATCCAGATCCGTTTTTAAATGGTATATCCAGATCCTACCCTTATCCTTAGGGTCCAAAATTTGTAGATCCATATCCGTATCCTAAGGATCTGGGTAGGATCTGGATAAAATCCAGATCCGTCAATCTCCAACGATACATTCAAATGAAACCGCACCAAGTCACGATTATACACTATTTCACTTTTACTTGTCAATTAGAGACGATGTCTTAGTCGAATTACCCTTTATGGCTCCACTGGTTTAAAAATCATAGTTTAAAAGAAACAAAAAGAGTGTACAAAGTGTTAAAAAGTCTTATAGCAACTTACAAATAAGGTTTACAAACCACAAAATAATTATAATTCCAACAATTCATAATAAAACAAATTGTTCAAACAAAATAAGCACTAATACTTCCTTCCTTATTTCCATGATCTACCTTTGAAGGGTCGAATCTATCAAAAAATTACTTTTATAGAAATTAAAAGAGGGTCCAAGGGTAGGATCTGGATCTTAGTGGTGGGATCCAGATCCGACCCTCGTACTCGTATAAGGATATGGGTCTGATCCGGATCCTAAGGATCTAAAATAATGGGATCCATATCATGCCCTTGGGTATAGGGTCTGGTGGATCTGGGTAGGATCCGGGATCCATTGTCATCTCTAACCAAGAGTCCAAGCTCATTTCAACTTTAAAGGACCATAGGGGCTCGTTGGGGTATAGTCTTGACGACATCAAGGGCCTAAGCCCGAGTCTTTGCATGCATAGGATAATTCTAGAGGAAGGGAGTAGACCTAGGGTGGAAGGTCAAAGGAGATTGAACCCCAAGATGGCGAAGGTAGTGAAAGGTGAACATCTTAAGTTGCTTGAGGCCGACATCATCTACGAAATCACGGATAGTCGGTGGGTGAGCCCCGTCCATGTTGTCCCCAAGAAGAGGGGAGTAACATTGGTTACACAAGAGGATGTGACTCTCTTACCGACTCGTCCGGTGACGGGTTGGAGGATGTGTATTGATTATCGCAAATTGAATGCGGCCACTCTCAAAGACCATTTCCCAATCCCCTTCATAGACCAAATGCTAGAGAGGCTAGCGGGGCATTCGTATTATTGTTTTCTTGATGGTTATTCCAGGTTTTTTCAAATCCCTATTCACCCGAAAGACCAAGAGAAAACAACTTTTACATGTCCCCTAGGAGTGTATGCTTATCGGCAGATGCCATTTGGGTTGTGTAATGCACCCGACACCTTTCAAAGGTGCATGATGGCCATCTTTGCCAACTTTCTTGAGAAGAGTATGGAGGTATTCATGGATGATTTTAGTCTGAATGGTGACTCTTTTGATCTTGGGCTTGCTAATCTTGAGAATGTTTTGAAAAGATTTGAGGAGCACAATCTTGTCCTCAACTGGGAAAGATGTCATTTTATGGTAGCGGAATGGATTGTGCTTGGTCACATTGTGTCCAAGAGAGGGATAGAAGTTGATGGCGCTAAAGTGGCGGTCATAGAGAATTTGTCACCCCTCACCAATGTGAAAGGGGTGAGGATTTTTTTTGGGCATGCCGGTTTTTACCGGCGTTTCATTAAATATTTTTCAAAAATTGCCAAGCCATTGACCTCTCTTCTTCTCAAGCATGCACCCTTTTTGTTTACTAATTATTGTCTTGAAGCATTTAATAGGATCAAAGAAGTACTTGTCACGACTCCTATCATCCGAGCACCGGAATGGGAATTGCCTTTTGAGATCATGTGTGATGCGTCGGATTTCGCGGTTGGAGCGGTCCTTGGTCAAGTTGTGGATAAGAAGCACCATGTGATATAATATTCAAACAAGACCCTTGACCAAACTCAAGCGAACTATTCCACGACCGAGAAGGAGATGTTGGCGATTGTTCATGCCATTGAGAACTTTAGACAATATCTTGTGGGATCTAGAGTGGTGGTGTACACCGATCACACCGCTCTAAGGCAATTGATGTTAAAAAAAGATACTAAGCCTAGCCTCTTGAGGTGAGTCCCTTTGCTTCAAGAGTTTGATCTTGAGATTAGAGACAAGTCGGGGTCGGAGAATGTTGTTGCGGACCACTTGTCTAGATTGACCATTGAAGACCATGGCCTACAAGATAGGGAGGGGCCAATTAATGAGTGGTTGCGCGAAGATAGCTTGATGGCTATAGGCAATAAGTTGCCTTGGTTTGCGGATCTAGCCAACTACCTTGTGAATGGCTTTATCCCCGAAGAATTGGATGCTAGGGATAGGAGAAAGTTGAAGGTGGATGCCAAGAGGTACTTTTGGGACGACCCGTAATTGTTAAAAAAGTGTGGGGATGGGCTTTTGAGGTGATGCGTGTCCAAAGAGGAGGGACTTGAGATAGTAGATAGGCTTCACAATTCCGCCTATGGAGGACACTTAGCGGCTTCTAGAACCATAGCAAGGTGCTCCAAGGAGGATTCTTTTGGCCATCTATGTTCAAGGATATTCATGATATGGTTAGATCTTGTGATGCATGCCAAAGGCCGGGCAACATTGGCAAGAGGAATGAAATGCCCCTCAAGACTATTTTGGAGATTGAACTATTCGATTGTTGGGGAATTGACTTTATGGGACCCTTCCCAAATTCTTGTGGGAATGAGTACATCTTGGTGGCGGTTGATTACGTCTCCAAGTGGATAGAAGCGGTTGCCTCCCCCACCAATGACTCCAAAGTAGTTGTGAAGCTCTTCAAAACCACAATCTTTCCCCGTTTTGGAGTACCACGAATTGTGATTAGTGACGGAGGTTCCCACTTCCGGAAACACACGTTCAAGACCCTCCTAGCCTCATACGGAGTGACCCACAAGGTAGCACTTTCCTACCAGCCTAAAACTAGTGGGCAAGTGGAGGTTTCAAATCGACAAATTAAAGATTGGTCCCAAATGTTGTTTGATGTGTTATGGGCCTTGAGAACGGCTTACAAGACACCCATTGGAATGACCCCCTACAATCTTGTGTACGGGAAAGCATGCCACCTCCCGGTGGAGCTTGAGCATAAGACTTGGTGGGCCTTGAAAGAAATGAATTTCGACTTGGATTTGGCCGGTGAGAGAAGATTTTTACAAATGAGTGAGCTTGAAGAGCTTAGATTTGAGTCTTATGAGAGTTCCAAACTCTACAAAGAACAAACTAAGAAATGGCATGATGCCAAGTTGGTGAAGAAGAATGTGAACATAGGAGACCTTGTGCTCCTTTTCAATTCAAGAGTGAAGAATTTCCCGGGAAAGCTTAGGTCAAGGTGGTCCGGCCCATTCAAGGTGACAGACATTTCACCACATGGAGCCTATGAACTTTGGAGTGAGGGCGGTGGCACCTTCAAAGTAAATGGACACCGGATCAAACGCTACTACCAAGGAGATTCTAAAGGAACGGTGGAAGTTATTGACCTCGGGGACCAGCTCCCCGAGGAGGATTGATTCTCAAGAAGATTGCTCATGAAGGTTTGGTGGAGTCACTAAATAACCACCGTTTGTAAGTATTTGCCTCTTGTCTTTCATGTAGATTGCATGTTAGTTTGCATTTTTAGTTTGCATATGAGATTTGGAGTTGGTTGGTTACTTGTTTTTGACTAATTCATGAGTATAGTCGGAGGATGATAGGCAAAATCATTGTTGGCAAACTCCATTTTTTATGCTCAAATAATTTATTTTCGAAATTGTGCACAGGTACTCTTAGCCGGGTGACCGGCTGACGGTCCCCAACCGGCTAAGAGGGCCTTGGCACATTTCTGTTTTTGATAAGTTACTTGGCAGATTTCTGATTTAGGACTATTAGCCGGTCCCAGACCGGCGGCCGGTCCACCAGCTAAGAGTCATGCCCCAAGATTCAAAAGACGAAAAACTCAAGGAAACCTGATTCTGAGCCGGTATGCCGGCAGCCGGCCAGCCGGCTAAGAATCACGTGAGCAAGTTTAGCTTTGAAGAAAAAAGAAGAGTAGAAGGCCTCCCCAGCCGGTCCGTCGGCAGGGAGTTTTTGTAAGAAGATTTGAAGAAGAAGAGAAGTGAAGAATGAAGACCGACTCTGAGCCGGTCAGACGGCTCAGAATCATGCATGAATTTCAAATTTCAAAAAAAATAAAAAAAATAAAAAAGAATCCCTAACTTTAAGCCGGTCCCATCGGCGGCCGGTGCCCAGACCGGCCCAGAGTCAGCTGTTCGCGAATTATAACATGCGTGAAACCCCTTATTTCCTCATTTCTTCTTCATTCTTTCTTATTTCCTCCTTCTCTCTTTAAATCTCATCCTACAAAACTCCCCAAATCAACCACAATCAATCCCCTTCATCCTTCCCACCCAAAACCATGTCCGGAAACCGAGCGGCGTGGCGATCCAAATCAAGACACGATCCGGCCGTTGAGCAAGAGGTGCAAAATGTGAGGGATAGCAGCTACATTGGTCCCGATCCGGACTTTCCACGACTCCAATTTGCCACCATTACTCAAAAAGGTAATTTCATTTACTGCAAACATCGTCCCCTTCACCCGACCGGTTCATTGATAGGGTTTCCATGAGGGAGTTAGGGATAGATAAGATTACGGAGAATTTATTTAATGGGATGGGAATAAAAACATTATATGAGACTAGACCGGCTCTTACCACTCCCCGTTTGACTTGAGAGTTTTTGAGTTCACTTGTGGTGACTAAAAACCGGAGTTTAGGAAAAGTGGTTTTCTTGGAGTTTCGTCTTATGAATAAGCGACATCGTTTGACATTAGAGGATTTTGCCTTGATATTTGGGCTAGATGGGAAATTGCGCATTCATCCTCCGGATGGTTTTGATACGGAGGCTATTTGGACGGCGATAACCGGCTTGGTTAGTGACCGGACAAAGAAGAAGTCGGCTAATCGGGTGCATTTGGCGCCAATTTGGATTTGGCACCGCTTCATGGGGTGGACCGTCTTATCTCGGGATGAGCCACATAATTTTAGAACTGAGGAGCTTGAGATTTTGGGTTCTTACTTGATCAATTGGCCAAAGCTTAATATTGCCCATCACATGGCTCTCCATTTGAGTCGGTTGGCTAGCCAACCCCAGCTCACCACACCGATTTGTGTGGGAGGGATGGTTACTTTGATGACCGTCTACCTTTGTCAAAGGAATTTTAATGTGGATTAATATATCCAAGGAGAAAAAATCTTATCTCGCCGGTACATGCAAGAGAGCTTGGGGAGGATAAAATGGAACCCCAATAATCGTCTACAGTATTGGCAGATTCGGGTTAACAACAAGTTCAGAAATTACCTACCTTTGCCTAACACCGAAAGGATGAAGGTAGTGCCTGGGAGTACCTCCTACCTCCTTGACATTGAGGTTGATCCAGATGAGCTCCTTGCCGATCAGCGCCCTCCCAGAGTCTATGCCCTGTAGGAAATAATTTCTTAAATTACTCATAAAAGTATTAACTTAATTAATACTGCCAAGGACTATATCAAAAACGAATTGATATTAAAACAATAGAACTGAAATAATAGGACAAGGATCATAGAAATAACCTTTGGTCCTATATGAGATCGGCCTAAGAACAACCTAGTATAAACCCAAACTTCAAGGTAGAAGTTCTCCTTAGAATGCACCCAAGACGACTGAGAAAGATTCCCTCAAAGCTCCTCCTAAATTACTATTAATTATTTTAGAGGATTTATTTTGGGATTAAGATGATAAACTAATCAAGGGGAATAAGAGAGGAAAAAACGTTTTCTTCTTGTCTATTCAACCTCACGGCCGAAACCCTCTATATATAGGGTTTTGGTTTGTGTTGGTATTGTACTTCAATTAGAAAACCTCATTATAATATAATATTTTGAGTCATTTTCCTTATTCCGAACTTCCTTACAATAACATATATATTTTAATACTTTTCGGTGTACAAATTTAATTCCCGGAGAATATTAATTAATTAACTTATAATTAATTAATCCCAATTATATTATTCTATCATATACTCCCTCCGTCCCAGTGATATGTTTACACTTCCTTTATTTCCCCCTCACAAAATAAAAGAAGTGTAAACATCTCAATGAGACAGAGGTAGCATTAAAATATAATTCATAAATATAACTTTTATATATATATTTATTAGAATTAACATTTAATTCATTTCTCCTAGTTATTATTTAATCATATTAAATGTTTATCATCTACTTAACTACATATAGCTAAGTTTAGCATTTATGTAATTATATTAATATATAATCACATTTCTCAGTACTATCTTATAGGTGTGACCTTTAGGGATCAGCTGATTATCGCCATCATATGACAGTAACGTCAAACTTCTAGTGAGCCAATCGTTACCGATAAACGTTAATCAACTGATTAATATACTAAGTATCCCTGCGTGATCTTGTAAAAAATTTACTCAAATAATCACACATTGTGGAAGACATTTACTCCAACAATCTCCCACTTGTCCTACAAGTGTGTGTGCGATTACGATTCTCATATCCATGCATTATTCTCCCACTCAATGGAAGACAAATTGCAAAGTCTTACCTTACAAGGTCGTATCTCCCAAGTAATCATATCAGGAGTGGTTTCCTCGACTAGAGAGCAACATAACTGATATGAATCATATTCGAGCATGACCATGCGTTTAAGTTACTACTCCTCGAGTGGCCCTGAGAAATATATATAAAACCTGATAAAGGCTGTATATTTTCCTTGACTTATGACCTGCCGATGGAAACCCAACATTAAATGACCCAGTAATAGTCCGATTGGTCTCCTTTTACGGTGCGACCTAGGACAGAAACCAAAGCCACCCAAAAACTGTCTATATCGCATGAAATAAACAATGGTCAAAAGAACCGACTTTAGGAATCACGATAGACGTCCCATCCACAACCAGGCACCTAATGTATCTTAACATTTAAGACTCTATGTTGTGGTCACTATGTCCTATGCGATATCATATACCCATATTTGTTATTGATTAGTCAGACGCTTGACTTATGGAATATTGAACCTTCCATCCTTCAACTAACAAAATAATCACCTGAGTTATCAGCTCATATTGGTGTTTACGGACAAAAACAGACATATAAAGTAAAACAGTTCACTGTGTGGTGTTCAAAAATTGTCGTACAATCCACATGTAATACAATATAAAGAAATTTAATGATTTTATTAAGTAATAATTTGAAATGATCAAACATTAATCAAACAATGTTTATTACAATTCTGGAACACGCTTTATCCCCATGGATGAGATGTGCCCTTCATGTTTATTATGCGGTAGTGCCTTAGTCAGCGGATTAGCAATGTTGTTATCCGTTCCAATCTTGCACAATGCTATCTCCTTTTGCTCCATGTAATCTCTTATTAGATGAGCTTTTCTGAGTACATGTCTAGATTTGTTGCTAGACTTAGGCTCCTTAGCCTGGAAGATTGCACCACTGTTATCACAATAAAGGGTGATTGGATCTTTCACACTAGGTACTACTTTTAGTCCTTGTAAGAAATAACGCATCCAAATAGCTTCCTTTGCAGCTTCGGAAGCTGCCAAGTACTCAGACTCTGTTGTAGAATCTGCTGTAACGCTCTGTTTGGAACTCTTCCAACTGACTGCTCCACCATTAAGAGTAAAGACAAAACCCGACTGAGATTTAGAATCATCACGATCGGTTTGAAAACTAGCATCTATGTAACCCTTAGCACTTAGCTCCATGTCTCCACCATATACCAGTGCCCAATCCTTAGTCCTTCGTAAGTACTTAAGGATGTTCTTGACGGCTATCAAGTGACTTTCACCTGGATTATTTTGGTAACGGCTGACCATACTCAATGCATATGCCACGTCAGGACGTGTGCACATCATGGCATACATGATCGACCCTACTGTCGAAGCATAAGGTATCCGACTCATGCGTTCAGTTTCTTCCGGTGTTGTAGGTGATTGTTTCTTACTCAGATGCACCCCATGAACAACAGGAAGGTAACCTCTCTTGGAGTTTGTCATACTGAATCTATCAAGAATCTTATCTATATAATCTTCTTGACTCAATGCTAACATCCTTTTCGATCTATCTCTATAGATGCGGATGCCTAGAATCCTCTGTGCCTCACCCAAATCTTTCATTTTAAAATGGTTCTTTAACCATGTCTTAACCGACGAAAGCATGGGAATGTCGTTTCCAATTAGTAGTATATCATCTACATACAATACTAGGAATACAATTTTACTCCCACTTGACTTGATATACAGACATGGTTCTTCGACACTTCGAATGAATCCGTTCTGTTTTATCACGTCATCAAAACGATGATTCCAACTCCGTGATGCTTGCTTAAGTCCATAGATGGAACGCTTGAGCTTGCACACTTTCTTAGGATGTTTAGGATCGATGAAACCCTCAGGCTGTATCATATACAGTTCTTCTTCCAAAAACCCGTTTAGGAAGGGGGTTTTCATATCCATTTGCCAGATCTCATAATCATGAAATGCGGCTATCGCTAAGATAATCCGAATAGATCTAAGCATTACGACTGGAGCAAATATCTCATCATAGTGCAACCTGTGTACTTGAGTGAAACCTTTTGCCACCAATCGTGCTTTATAAACATCTGGTTGTCCATCTAGTGCACGCTTTATCTTATAAAGCCATTTGCACTTTAGGGGTTTTACCTTTTCAGGCAAATCAACCAAATCCCATACTTGATTCTCTTGCATGGAATCTATTTCGGACTGCATGGTTTCGACCCATAGCTTAGAGTCGGAACATGTCATGGCTCCTTTGTAGGTAGCTGGTTCGTTACTCTCAAGGAGTAATAGGTTTTCTGCACCACCTTCCTCAACCATACCAATGTATCGGTCTGGGGCGTGAGAAACTCGAACCGTCCTCCTAAGTTCCTATGGAATGGATACCATAACAGATGTGGAAGGAACACTTTCTTCCATCACACTACTGGTTTCTAGTTCTTGAACCTCTGACAGACCAAAAGTTCTACTACTCTGTTTGTTCGGGAGAAACTCTTTCTCTAAAAACTTCGCACTAGCCGCAACAAACACTCTTTGTTCGGTAGGTGAGTAAAAGTAGTGACTAAAAATTCCTTTGGGATAACCTACAAAGTAAGTCTTGACCGATCGTGGGCCTAGCGTGTCTTCGTGTCTCCACTTGACATAAGCTTCACAGCCCCAAACCCGAATAAAGGACAAGTTAGGAACTTTTCCTTTCCAAATCTCATATGGAGTCTTGTCTGCTGCTTTAGTCGGACTTCGGTTAACTATTAGAGCAGCTGATTGAAGAGAAAATCCCCATAATGAATCAGGCACAACCGTGTGACTCATCATGGATCGAACCATATCTAATAAAGTTCGATTTCTCCGTTCGGATACACCATTTAATTGTGGTGTTCCAGGCGGAGTCAACTGCGATACAATACCACCGTCTTTTAGGTGTTGATCAAACTCAGTCGAAAGATACTCGCCACCACGATCAGATCGAAGTGCCTTTATCTTCCTATCCAATTGGTTCTCAACCTTATTTTGGAATTCCTTGAACTTGTCAAAGGATTCACTTTTATGTTTCATTAAATAGACATACCCGTATCTACTTAAATCATCCGTAAAAGTGATGAAATATCTATAGCCGTCGTCTCTTGCTGTGATTGTCATAGGACCACATACATCTGTATGTATGAGTCCTAGAAGATCACTAGCTCGCATTCCAATACCTTTAAAGGAAATACGAGTCATCTTTCCGATGAGACATGATTCGCACGTACCAATTGATTCGTAATGAAATGGTGGTATTGACCAATTCTTAGTGAGTTCCTCTACGCGTTTTTCATTGTTGTGTCCCATTCGACAATGTCATAGATACGTTTGTTTTTTATCACCTGTTTTAGCCCTTTTATTATTCACATGATAAACCTCGGTGGTTTGGTCTAAAAAATATATTCTGTTTACGGAAACAGCTTTTCCATAAATCATATCGTTTAATGAAAAAGTACAACAATTGTGCTTAATATTAAAACAAAAACCTTCTGAGTCCAAAACAGAAATAGAAATAATGTTTTTCGACAAACTAGGAACAAAATAACAATTATTTAAAAATAACTCGAAACCACTAGGTAGTTTGAGTACATAAGTTTCTATGGAGACAGCTGCAACCTTTGCTCCATTTCCAACACGAAGGTCAACGTCCCCTTTCTCAAGTTTGCGGACGTCCCTTAAACCCTGCAAGTGATTACACAAGTGAGAACCACAACCAGTATCAAATACCCATGTTGCTGAACTTGCATGGTTTATTTCAATCATATGAATAAATGACGGTATACCTGTGGCTGTCACTCGTCCAGCCTTGATATCCTCGAGGTACTTAGGGCAGTTCCTTTTCCAATGCCCGGACTCGTGGCAATGGTGGCACTCTCCTTCTTTCCCTTTGCTCTTAGTTTTGGCCTTTGAGTTACTGGTCTCACCAGGTCCACTCTTGGGCTTCGACTGCTTTCTTTTGAACTGAGGCTTCTTAACATTTAAGGGAGCCTTTGCCTTTCCCTTTCCCTTCCAATTAGCTTGTATGACAAGGACGTCCTTCTTAGCACTCCCACTCAAATTGAGATCCTTCTCAGCTTGCACGAGCTGAGAGTGGAGTTCATGAAGACTTTTCTTCATGTCATTCAGGTTATAATTCACCCTAAATTGGGTGAACCCATCATGAAGAGAGTGTAAGATTCGGTCTACAATGATTGACTCCTCAATCTTGCAACCGAGAGACTCCAGAACTTCCACATTCTCAATCATCTTGAGGATGTGTGGGCTAACAGCTTGGCCCTTGGACAGTTTAGCTTCGAAGAAGCGGACTGCTGCGTCATATCTCATGATTCTCGGAGCTTGCTAGAATTCATTGGTAAGGGTGGTGAAAATCTTATTCGCACCTTGTGAAATGAAGCGGCGCTGGAAATTGCTTTCCATTGCATAAATAAGTACATTCTTAATCGCACCAGCTTCACGAACGAATTCATCATATGCAGTTCGTTGGGCTCCAGTCCTTGCAGTTGGTTCAGCCGGTACTGGCTCAACCAAATGCTTTAATTTACCGTCAGCAATGGCAGCATTCCGTAATGCTGCCTCCCAATAAGTAAAGTTACTCCCATCATTCTTAAGGAGGGAGTTCTGATTGTAGGAGACGTGGTCCATAAAAGAGCGTAACCACGACTCCCAGGTGAGGGTGGCGCTAGGGCCCGGAGTTACATTTGAATCGGTCATTTTAAAAGGCAGATATTAAATGATCTACAAATGAGAAACTAAATAAACATGAGAAATCAATGAATTTAAAATCTTTTTAAACAAAGATATACAACATAATATAATCGATCTCACTCAAAGAATTATATAATGTATCCCAAGACCCAAATCCCGATTTGGTGAGTTAACCCTTTAACTGGTTCTACATTAGAACTCTTAGTCGACATATTTCTTAAATTTATCTATTAGTCCACAGTGATTTCAATAGCTTGATTGAATCATTGTGTTGAGTTCAACTAGGTCACAACACACTACTTACCCGAGGTAGAAGAGGTCGATATGGAGATAACAACAGGTCCTATATGCCCACCGACGAACAAGGGATTCATAGTTGTTTGATCTAGAAAGGCTAAAGTCTCAATTTTATAAAGAGTGAGATCCCATCACTATTTTAAACTCATTTAAGTGAACTATTTGATATGAGTAGGAATGAGTGATGGCAAAAAAAAACATCATATGCCAAAATGCAAAATAATCTACATGAGTCATTTTACATGCATATAGGTGGTTTGGTTTAGGCGGAACATAATGATATGCAACATTCAAGCAATAAAGATAAGAACGTAAAACATTAAATCCTAGTGTGACTTATCCTATGAAAAACAGTAAATACAACTTGGAATCCAATCACATGGACCTTAGAAGCTTCATGGATCACCGTTCTTCATCTCGAGATGTAAATTGGAAATAGAGACCCGGATGCATCAAACTCCTCTTCTTCTTTTTCTTCTTTGTTCTAAGCTATTACAATGTGAATCCTATTTACATTTAATCTAAAATAAAGAAAAATTAAAATACAAAGCGGAGATACGAGATCTCTTAAATTACATCACTTGATTACTTTCCACCATTACCGAAAAGTAACCAAAAACTAAAGCCACACTAGATTACATGATTATACTTGACAACAATTGTAAAAAAAATTCAACCTTCATTGAAAAACAATATCATTAACAATATACTAAAACATTCATAATGCAATATTACCCAAACCACCATTATTTTTAAAATTACATGTCACGCATGTAAACCATAATCCAAATAAATTCCAAACAATTTTAGAATCTAGTAAGTATCATCAATTAGATATAATAAACCTTTTAAAATAAATAAATGATTAAGTAACCGAAAAATTATCAAATAATTTTCGTTTGTTTTCTTTCTTTGCCACGACAATCACACGGTTATACCCCTTTTTTTCGAAAAAAAATTGTTAAAATTACAAAACATCTTTTATAATTTAGTTAATATGAATATTATCTCATAATATAAATAAAAACGAAAACAAATAAAATAACCCTAAAATCCAATTTTACGGTTTTTTTAATACCCCTTTTTTTTGTTATCTTTATAAATTTGTTCTAATTATAAATCTTTATTTATAATTTAGTTAATATAAATTATCATATAATATTAATAATAACAAAAGCAACAAATCACAAAATTTAGGGTAGGGCCGGAAAAAAACTTGCGGTCCAATATTACACGTTTTTTTTTTTTTTGTTAAAAAAAAGGCAATTACTCATATTATCAAATAATATCATGTAAATTGACATATTCATAAGATATTATACTATTTCCTTAAATGGTATAATCAAGGTAGAAATAGATTTTGGAAACTTTACTAATTCGTGAACTTTCTTAAAATCACTCATAGTAGCACAAAAATCATCTCATAAGTTTGTGTTATAGTTTTAATCATATTAGGTTGTTTAAAAATTTCCAAATATTGTCATCAAGATTAACTTTTTTAATTCATGTGAACAATATCCATTTATCTTAACAATTAAAAACAAATTAATCTAATTCTAACAATATCTTGATTGAACTTTTAATAATCATTGATCTATATCATTGTTATGAGCATCATCACATGATAATTATTTTAACAATTAAAATAACAAAATAAAAAAAAACGAAACCAAAAAAAAAAACGTGAACCAAAAAAAATTTTACTCGTGACATATCACGAAAAAAAAACAGACCGAAAAAAAAACTTATTTTTTTTTTTTTATAAACCGTGAAAAATATGTGTGCCGTGGGATTTTAATTCTCAATTAATTATCAAAACGATTTTGAACAATGGCTCTGATACCACTTGTAGGAAATAATTTTTAAAATTACTCATAAAAGTATTAACTTCATTAATACTGCCAAGGATTATATCAAAAACGAATTGATATTAAAACAATAGAGCTGAAATAATAGGACAAGGATCATAGAAATAACCTTTGGTCCTATATGAGATCGGCCTAAGAACAACCTAGTATAAACCCAAACTTCAAGGAGAAGTTCTCCTTAGATTGCACCCAAGACGACTAAGAAAAATTCCCTCAAAGCTCCTCCTAAATTACTATTAATTATTTTAGAGGATTGATTTTGGGATTAAGATGATAAACTAATCAAGGGGAATAAGAGAGGAAAACGTTTTCTTCTTGTCTATTCAACCTCACGGCCAAAACCCTCTATATATAGGGTTTTGGTTTGTGTTGGTATTGTACTTCCAATTAGGAAACCTCATTATAATATAATATTCTGAGTCAGTTTCCTTATTCCGAACTTCCTTAAAATATCATATATATTTTAATACTTTTCGGTGTACAAATTTAATTCCCGGAGAATATTAATTAATTATCTTATAATTAATTAATCCCAATTATATTATTCTATCATATATTAAAATATAATTAATAAATATAACTTTTATATATATTTATTAGACTTAACATTTAATTCATTTCTCCTAGTTATTATTTAATCATATTAAATGTTTATCATCTACTTAACTACATATAGCTAAGTTTAGCATTTATGTAATTATAATAATATATAATCACATTTCTCAGTACTATCCTACAGGTGTGACCTTTAGGGATCAGCTGATTATCGCCATCATATGAGAGTAACGTCAAATTTCTAGTGAGCCAATCGTTACCGATAAACGTTAATCAACTAATTAATATACTAAGTATCCCTGCGTGATCTTGTAAAAGATTTACTCAAATAATCACACACTGTAGAGGACATTTACTCCAATATGCCCGTGATAGGGTTGGTACCGCCACATCAGACCTCCAGTTTCAGCAGCCCTCCGTCACTATGCCTCCTTTTGTGGGCGGTCCTAATTACTTCCAGGGCTCCACCTCCAGTTCCGTTCCTCCTCCTCAGCCTTCCCCATTGCATCAGAACCTGATTGATTTTATGGATCGGGTTGACTTAAACCAGAAGAAGGCAGAAGAGCTAGCTGATGAGCGCCAGAGGATAGCGGATGAGCGCCAGGATTTGGCAGACACTCGTCATCGGGACGTGTGTTATAGGCTTGACTATTTGTACCACGATCAAGCTTATGGGACCTTCCCCAGCTATGACCAGTTCGTTCATCAGGGCTACCGTCATCCTGCCGGTGGTCATCTGTAACATTCTGTGGTTTAATTAATGTTTAGAGTCCGCTTAGGGTGGTTGTCCACCTGAGTAGGGTTGAACTTCGGGACGAAGTTCATTTTAAGGGGGGAAGCCTATAATACCTCGAATTTTCTTTTCGATATCTACGTTTGTGATTATTGTACTTGTTGTGTCGATGGTATTTATATGTTGTAGGTATTTGTTTAAGTGGTTTTAAAGGGGCTTTGGTGATGTGTGTTCGTAAGGGGAATCGAACTCGAGACCTCATGTGTAGGTATGGGCTTCGGTTCGTGCGTGTCTTAGCAGCCCACACTTAGTTTTTTTTTTTAAATCTTTGTCAACCCTAATCATTATGCCGTTATATTAGTATAATTCTACCCTAGCTAAACTACCCTTATTCACAAATCAAACACCACACATCCCAGCCGTCACAGCAAGGCATAAACACGTAGGCTCACGGTGGTTGTAAGGCTAGCAAGAGACGATCGTTTAACTCGTAAAGTAGGTATGTGTAACACTGTTTTAAGCATCTTTCACATCTGCGGTTTGTATGTGTTTCTGGGGCGTGTATGTTGCCTGCCGACTCTGTTTCTTTTGTGTAAGGTAATCTATGGGTTGTAGGTGTAATGTCTGACTTTCATCGTGGTCGTGTCAACCATTTTACAACACCGGTATAGGCGGTTTACATTACTCTGTCGCGGGCCTGTTTCGTTATTTTAAAAACGAGTCTGACCAGGTAAAGTTTTCGCTAGTGTCGACACCTTATTTCAGACCGTCGTTGATGGTGGTGGGAGTAAAGGAGTAGGTGGTGGTCAGATGAGTGTTGGGGTGGTTGTCAGGGTGGTTTCTGGCGGTGGTTACGGTGCCGTATAGGCTGGTTCGTCCTTGTTCTAATTTAAGTCCTTTTATTTCTTTTATACGGTGCTGGTTGTTGGGGGTGGCACCCCCGCTCACTCGGGGGAGGTCGACGCGGTGGTACCACCGTGGTTTGGTTGTCCGGTGTCAAGGGAGTATTTGGGTGTCGGTCTTGGGTGGTTGGCTGGTCTGGGTGGCTGTCGACAGGGGCTGTGAGGGAGTCTGGTCGCGTATGGGGTGGAGTCCCAGTGGGTTTGTGGGGGCTGGTTCACTTCACCGGTGGCCGGCGACCTGGTTGTCAGTGGTCGCCGGAGTTGTTAGTGGTGCTGGGTTCGTGGGTTGTTGGTGGTTGGTGGTTGTAGGGGTGTTGCGGCCGTGTTAGGAGTATAGCGAACTAGGGTTGTTGTAGGAGTCGGTTCGTGTTAGGAGTATAGTTCGTTTCTTTTGTTTTATTTCTAATATTATTATTATTATTATTATTATTATTATTATTATTATTATTATTATTATTTTCATCTTATTGTTTTATCTAGTAATGTTAATATTTATGACGGGTTAGTAGTTTTGATGTTTACGGAAAGATATTTTAGGAAGTTACTATTTTTGGAAGTTGCTATATTTAGAAAGTTGCTATTTTGGGTAACCTCGTTGTTGGGAAACTTTCTAAATATAGGAGGTTTCTAAAAATAGAATGTATACGTGTATTACGAGATTTAGGGAGTTTATTAATTAAATAATATATGTCTAGGTGGAGGGTTCCGCGTGGAACACTTTTAGTAGCTGTTGCGCACTTGCTGTTATCTGCCGCAGTTCCGAGGTAGGGGAATTACTATGGTTATAATATGGAACATGCTGTTAATATTTGGTGATTACCATGTTTATCTTATGCTTTAATACAAATGTTATATGAGTTATTCATTTATATCATGCTGTGATACGTTGTGATCGGTGCGGAGTTATTTGGCGTTGGATCGGTGCGGAGTTTATTTGGCGTTGGATCGGTGCGGAGTTTGTTTGGCGTTGGATCGGTGCGGAGTTTATTTGGTGTTGGATCGGTGCGGAGTTAAGGGATGATTGATCCCAATATATATATTATAAGTTTGTTTAATTATTTTTCCTCTACTCAACCTCGTGGTTGACCCTGTGTATTCGTGATCACCTGTGATGAACCAATTTATTGGGGAGCAGATTGACAGGTGTTGAGACTATGGGAGCTAAGGGAAGGGAGAAGCTTGGATCCGGACCTGCCTAGAGTCTAGTTCACCATAGTAGACTTCAATGAGTTGTATTTTATTTCCACAAGACAGTTTTATAATTTTGTTGTATGAACTCGTTCTTTGAGTTAACTTTATTTAATTAAAGTACTGTTTATCTTTCCTTTGTATCCGCTGCCTCGGGAAACCGAGATGGTAACACCCTTATTTATCTGGGGAGTCCTAGTACAGGCCCTTAAATAAATGGGGGTGTTACAAAGTGGTATCAGAGCGAACGATCCTCAGGCCTAACTTAATGAACCCAATGAATATAGGCGAGTCTAAATAAAATGAACCCCGGGATAGGACTGTTAGGAGCACACTAAAGGAAAAGTATGAGTCTGGGTCCCCCTCACACCGAACCATTGGCCCTATCAGTTTTACCCGGGAACCCAGAGTGAATATATGAGAGAAAAAGGGTAGATTAAGAGATGATGGAAGTGATGGTATACTGTGATAAATATGTTATGAGAACTCTTTGTATATGGGACCGTTTGGAATGGCCAGTGAGGGCATGAACATGAAAGGGTTTTATTTATATGAATACAAGAAGCGTATATTAATATGGATGCATGAAGTGATTTGAATTATATCAGTAATTACATCATGTCTAGCGATATGCGGTTATGTGAATCCCGAGCCATGTTATAGATACATGTTATTCAATCTGTTAGTTATCTATAGACTTTATTGTTTAGGGACTTTAGCCCTAACCCAAATGGGTGCCCACATGCGTCGGGACTCATTTATTTCCTTTGTATTATAGAATGCCTCCACGAAGAAACAATGTCGCTAACATCACGCAAGAAGAATTGGATCGTTTGATAGCCGAGAACGAGGCCCTAAAGGCCAAGCGCATGGATTCCGCAAAAATGAGCACAATTATCGCGAGGCATCACCCTACCCAATTCACTGGGGAGGGGGAACCTCATCTGCTGGGAGCTTGGTGCCGGGAATTCATTAATCTGTTCGAGTTGGTGGATTGCCCTGAAGAATTGAGGTTTGACCAAGCAGCCCACTATCCGAGGGGTATGGCCGGAGACTGGTGGACCGGGAACAAAGGAAAGATCCGAGAGGCAGCTAGAGAGGATGGGACCGAGTTTGTTGCTTGGATCGCATTCAAGAGGATCTTATATGAAATGTTCCTACCAGAATTCCAGAAAAGTAAGCTGAGAGAGGAGTTTGACACCTTCAGGATGACGGAGGACATGACGGTAGAGACCTATTACAGAAAATTTATTCAGTTGGTGAGTTACGTGGGGGACATGGGCTTCGATGATGCCATGCTGGCAATGAAGTTCGAGAGAGGGTTGTCGATCGCTATTAAGAAGAGACTGATTGCGGCTCCGCCCACCACAGTCCGGGACATCTATTTATGGGCTGGGGCGGCGGAGAGGCTATCAGATATGATTAAGGAAGACAAGAAGTCAAAATCAGAAAAGAGGAAGGCTGGGGGAGTGACGGAGAGTTCTGGGTCAAAGAAACAAAGCACCAACAAGTATAGTGGGTATTTCAGCAATAATGCTTCTGGAGGAGTGAGGAATCAGAGTGGGGGTAATCACATGAGTGGGGGTTCCGGCAGTGGGTCGGTTGGGATAGTTTGTTTTGGCTGCGGAAAGAGGGGACACAAGCAGGCAGTTTGTCGCTCTTCTGGAGGGAATCAGTCCGGGGGTTATCGTACGCCTACATCCGGATATCAGGGATCCCGCACTCAGTCCTATGGTAGCAGTGGCTATCGCACACCCATGTCAAACTATGGTGGAGGTGCGAAGTCTGGAGGGAGCAGCAATTATCAGAGGAACTTCAACAGCAATCAGAATCGCTCATATCAAAATCAATACCATGGGAATGGAAGCAATCAGAAGACGGGAGCAGAAGGGAACCAGCAGGCTGGGACATCTAGTGCCAGTCAGAGTGAGGTCAAATCCAGTGGCAAGCTCTTTGCCATGGGAAAGCAGGCAGCTAAGGATGATGCTCATGTGGTAACCGGTACTTTTCTTGTAAACTCTAAACCTACCTTCGTACTTTTCGATTCCGGTGTGACCCATTCTTTTGTATCTAGAGAGCATGTTGGGGTTTTGGGAATTGAGAGGTTTGATTTGGTCGCGGACTCCGTGACCATACCTTCGGGGGAGTCGATCACCTGTAATAGAGTCTATAGAAGTGTAACCATCAAAATCGGGGAAGCAATTTTCTTTTGTGACCTCATAGAGTTTCCACTGGGGGGTTTTGAGGTGATCCTAGGGATGGACTGGCTGGGGAAATATAGAGCTTTTATCGACTGTCATCCAAAGAAAATTTCCTTGAAGGGACCTAAGGGAGTGAGGGTTTCCTACAAGGGATATCGGGTCAAACCTAAAATCAAGTTCATTTCCGTCAATACCCTTAAGTCTGGCTTAAGGAAAGGAGAGAGCCTGATCTTGTGCCAAATGTGGGATTGCGAGGCTGAGACCCCCAAGACTAGTGAGATACCTGTGGTGCGGGAGTTTGAGGGAGTATTCCGAGACGACGTTCCAGGGTTACCGCCGAGGAGGGAAGTGGAATTCTCTATTGACCTAAAACCAGGGGCGGGACCAATATCTAAATCACCGTACCGAATGGGACCGAAGGAGATGGAGGAATTGAAAAAGCAGTTGGATGAACTAGCTGAGAAAGGGTTCATTCGACCCAGTGTGTCGCCCTGGGGAGCACCCGTTTTGTTTGCGAAGAAGAAAGATGGGAGTTTGAGGCTTTGTGTAGACTATCGCGAGCTGAATAATGTGACCATCAAGAACCGTTATCCTTTGCCGAGAATTGACGACCTGTTCGATCAACTAAGTGGAGCTGGGGTTTTCTCTAAGATCGACTTGAGATCCGGGTACCACCAGTTGAGAATAAAAGATGAAGATATCCCCAAGACCGCTTTCAGAACGAGGTATGGCCACTATGAATTTGTGGTTATGCCATTTGAGTTGACTAACGCTCCAGCTGTGTTTATGGATTTGATGAACTGAGTCTTTAGCCCATATCTGGATAAGTTCGTGGTGGTATTCATCGATGATATCCTAGTGTATTCCCAGAATGCGGAAGAGCACGAAGATCATTTGAGAAGAGTACTTCTGACCTTGGAGGAGCATAAGCTCAATGCTAAGTTGAGAAAGTGTGACTTCTGGTTGGAGAAAGTCGCGTTTCTGGGGCATGTAATTTCCAAGGAAGGGGTATCAGTCGACCCTAGTAAGATTGAGGCTGTGACTAAATGGCAAAGTCCGAAGAATGTGAGTGAGATTCGAAGCTTCCTGGGATTGGCTGGTTATTATCGGAGGTTTGTCAAGGATTTTTTGAGAATAGCAAAGCCGTTGACGTCGTTAATGAGGAAGGAGAACCGTTTCATCTGGGACGAGAGTTGTGAGAAGGCATTCCTGACCCTTAAGGAACGCCTGACAACAGCTCCTATCCTTGCTCTGCCGGTCGGGAGTGATAACTTTGAAGTTTATACTGACGCTTCAAAGCATGGGTTGGGTTGCGTGCTAATGCAGAATGGCAGGGTGATCGCGTATGCTTCTCGCTAACTGAAGACCTACGAAGAAAATTATCCGACTCATGATTTGGAATTGGGAGCAGTGGTCTTTGCACTTAAATTGTGGCGTCATTACCTTTATGGAGCCACTTTTAAGGTGTTTTCTGATCATAAGAGTCTGAAGTATATTTACACCCAGAAAGAGTTGAACATGAGACAGAGGAGGTGGATAGAGTTGATTGGAGACTATGATATGCAGATTGTCTACCACGAAGGCAAGGCGAATGTGGTAGCTGATGCCCTAAGTAGGAAGTCAGTTCATGCTCTGAGTTGTGCCAGATTGAGAGTGAGGTTGCACGGCGAACTAAGGGAGATGGGAATTTTCATGATCCGGAAAGGGGATGCTCTTAGTGACTTGACAGTGGAGCCTCAGTTGTATGGGGAGATTCGGGAGTTGCAAAGGAGATTCTGGACATGAAGGTGCGAAAGACTCGCAATGGGGAGACGTCTTTGGTAAAAGTTTTGTGGACTAATCAAAGCCTAGAGGAAGCTACATGGGAAGCCGAGGCGTCCATGAGAGAGCGTTATCCACATCTGTTTGATTGAGGTAAGTTATGCGGACGTAACTTTTCTTTAAGGGGGATAAAATGTAACATTCTGTGGTTTAATTAATGTTTAGAGTCCGCTTAGGTTGGTTGTCCACCTGAGTAGGGTTGAACTTCGGGACGAAGTTCATTTTAAGGGGGGAAGACTGTAATACCTCGAATTTTCTTTTCGATATCTACGTTTGTGATTATTGTACTTGTTGTGTCGATGGTATTTATATGTTGTAGGTATTTGTTTAAGTGGTTTTAAAGGGGTTTTGGTGATGTGTGTTCGTAAGGGGAATCGAACTCGAGACCTCATGTGTAGGTATGGGCTTCGGTTGGTGCGTGTCTTAGCAGCCCACACTTAGTTTTTTTAAAAATCTTTGTCAACCCTAATCATTATGCCGTTATATTAGTATAATTCTATCCTAGCTAAACTACCCTTATTCAGATATCAAACACCACACATCCCAGCCGTCACAGCAAGGCATAAACACGTAAGCTCACGGTGGTTGTAAGGCTAGCAAGAGACGATCGTTTAACTCGTAAAGTAGGTATGTGTAACACTGTTTTAAGCATCTTTCACATCTGCGGTTTGTATGTGTTTCTGGGGCGTGTATGTTGCCTGCCGACTCTGTTTCTTTTGTGTAAGGTAATCTATGGGTTGTAGGTGTAGTGTCCGACTTTCATCGTGGTCGTGTCAACCACTGTACAACACCGGTATAGGCGGTTTGCAGGCGTCTGTCGCGGGCCTGTTTCGTTATTTTAAAAACAACGAGTCTGACCAGGTAAAGTTTTCGCTAGTGTCGACACCTTATTTCAGACCGTCGTTGATGGTGGTGGGAGTAAAGGAGTAGGTGGTGGTCAGATGAGTGTTGGGGTGGTTGTCAGGGTGGTTTCTGGCGGTGGTTACGGTGCCGTATAGGCTGGTTCGTCCTTGTTCTGATTTAAGTCCTTTTATTTCTTTTATACGGGTCTGGTTGTTGGGGGTGGCACCATCGCTGACTCGGGGGAGGTCGACGCGGTGGTACCACCGTGGTTTGGTTGTCCTGTGTCAAGGGAGTTTTTGGGTGTCGGTCTTGGGTGGTTGGCTGGTCTAGGTGGCTGTCGACAGGGGCTGTGAGGGAGTCTGGTCGCGTATGGGGTGGAGTCCCAGTGGGTTTGTGGGGGCTGGTTCACTTCACCGGTGGCCGGCGACCTGGTTGTCAGTGGTCGCCGGAGTTGTTAGTGGTGCTGGGTTCGTGGGTTGTTGGTGGTTGGTGGTTGTAGGGGTGTTGCGGCCGTGTTAGGAGTATAGCGAACTAGGGTTGTTGTAGGAGTCGGTTCGTGTTAGGAGTATAGTTCGTTTCTTTTGTTTTATTTCTAATATTATTATTATTATTATTATTATTATTTTCATCTTATTGTTTTATCTAGTAATGTTAATATTTATGACGGGTTAGTAGTTTTGATGTTTACGGAAAGATATTTTAGGAAGTTACTATTTTTGGAAGTTGCTATATTTAGAAAGTTGCTATTTTGGGTAACCTCGTTGTTGGGAAACTTTCTAAATATAGGAGGTTTCTAAAAATAGAATGTATGCGTGTATTACGAGATTTAGGGAGTTTATTAATTAAATAATATATGTCTAGGTGGAGGGTTCCGCGTGGAACACTTTTAGTAGCTGTTGCGCACTTGCTGTTATCTGCCGCAGTTCCGAGGTAGGGGAATTACTATGGTTATAATATGGAACATGCTGTTAATATTTGGTGATTACCATGTTTATCTTATGCTTTAATACAAATGTTATATGAGTTATTCATTTATATCATGCTGTGATACGTTGTGATCGGTGCGGAGTTATTTGGCGTTGGATCGGTGCGGAGTTTATTTGGCGTTGGATTGGTGCGGAGTTTATTTGGCGTTGGATCGGTGCGGAGTTTATTTGGTGTTGGATCGGTGCGGAGTTAAGGGATGATTGATCCCAATATATATATATTATAAGTTTGTTTAATTATTTTTCCTCTACTCAACCTCGTGGTTGACCCTGTGTATTCGTGATCACCTGTGATGAACCAATTTATTGGGGAGCAGATTGACAGGTGTTGAAACTATGGGAGCTAAGGGAAGGGAGAAGCTTGGATCCGGACCTGCCTAGAGTCTAGTTCACCATAGTAGACTTTCATGAGTTGTATTTTACTTCCACAAGACAGTTTTATAATTTGGTTGTATGAACTCGTTCTTTGAGTTAACTTTATTTAATTAAAGTACTGTTTATCTTTCCTTTGTATCCGCTGCCTCGGGAAACCGAGATGGTAGCACCCTTATTTATCTAGGGAGTTCTAGTATAGGCCCTTAAATAAATGGGGGTGTTACATCATCCTTCCTACTACTTGCCCCCTGAGGGTGGATATGTGCCCCCTGAGGGACGTTACTATGAGGAGATTCATGTTGCTCCAGGCTACTACTCTAGCCCGATTTTTCCCCCAAATGTGTGTAGAGATGGGGACTTAGGCCCTCCAGGGCATCCATCTTCCCGTGGTATGGTTGGTGATCCCGGAGCTAGTGGCTCGCATGCTTCACCTTTTCGCGATGTCTTGAACAACCCGGACGACTATATGCAAGTGGATGCAAGTGGTGATGGAAGCGGCAATGGAGATGGAGATGGAGATGGTGATGAGGATGATGATTGACCACCCATAGAGGTGGTAAGTGATGTCTTTGCTCCCGAATCAAAATCCAAAGAAAGTACTCCCTTAATCCAAATTTCTCTTTAGGTTTGCATTTTTCTTATTCGCATGCATTTAGAGTAGTTAGTTAGCTTAGATAGCTTGTTTTAGTTTCATTTTTATCATTTCACATCATTAATGTAATAACATTTAGTTGCATTCATTTATATGCATTAGATTTCCTTTTTGTGAGATATTGTCACATGTAGATTGGATCCATGTAGATTAGAGCATTTAGTTTTGCATCTTAGTTTAGTTTTTTGTTTTTCATATCTTTTGTTTATTTTTGCTTTTATTGCTTTTAAAAAAATCAAAAATCCAAAAAAATTGAAAAACCAAAAACTTCAAAAATATGTTCTTTTCTTTCTGGTTTTCCTCCTCACATTATGCACATAGATAAGTGTGGGGAGGAAGAACCGTTTATTTCAAAACACACAAAAACAAGTTGTTTCATTTTCTTAAAAATTTCAAAAAAAGCCAAAAACATGTTTGTTTTCGCTCTTTTTCTTCATTTCCCCCTTGCACTTTGTTCCATTGAGGACAATGTAAATATTAAGTGTGGGGAGGGAAAATATCCACCTTGTGAATATTTCTTTATTTTTGTAAATATGAAAAAACTTCAAAAATGCCTAAAAATCGAAAAATTTGAAAAATTTCAAAAAACATGTTCTCCCTTTCTTTTGTTTTTGTCCTTTCGTTGAATTGTATATATATATGTTTGTTGGACTAACAAGTGGCAGATGCAACAATGATCCGAGGCATTAGGAAAATGAAGATGTTTGGTATACTCTTTCCTACTTCTTTCTCCCCTTCCCTCTTTCTTTTTATGTTGATAGCATGAAGAAGAATGAGATTTTTGTGCCTTGGATGTTCCTTTAGGGAAATTGTGGTTGTTGTTGTTGATGTGCTGCTAGCTTAGTCATTTTGTTGTTGCATGTTTGTTATGATTGTTATTAGTTTAGTGTAGTTTCACATGCTTTTCTTTTTCATAGTTTTGTAAATATTTGTTACTCGGTTGACACCCGTCGTTGAGGGTGCCAAAGATAAAAATTTATAAACCTCACCTTTAACTAGATAGTGAAAGTCAAGGGTCGAACCACAAGGAGGTGGGGAATGTTTATTGTTCTAAGTCTTTGTCTTAAAGTAACAAAATTTGGGGGTTTGTTTGTTTGTTTGTTTGTCACTAAGTCTAATAGAATAAAGGCAAGGTGAAACAAAAATAAAGATACGAATAAAACTTATAATAAAAAGAATGCTAGGATGTTTGGCTTATAAAAGCTACGACGGTATAAAGTCCAAGTCAACATGTATTGCAGTCGCATAAGGGGTGTGACAAGTCCTCTCGGTCTATGTTACCTAATAGCTCATTTCGGCTTGTGCTATTAGTTCCTAGGTATCACAAATATAGGGTGTCAACAATAAGGGTGACCCCTAAGTTCTAGGTCACATACCTTTCAGTCTTAGTAACCTAGCCGTCTTAAAACGTTAACAAATGCCCTTCCCGTATCTTTCAATCTTGGGTAAGTCATTACCAACATCCTATAAGTCTCCTTTCAGTCTCATTATAGGGTATTATAATTAACGAAACAAAACAGTCTGAAAACATACGTGAGGTCAGTCGACCGACCAGCTAACCCAGTCGGTCGACCAACTATCTCAGTCGACCAACCAGTTAAGCCAGTCGGTCGACCAAGGTCTGCTACAGGTCGATTTTGATCTTATACCATCTACGCAATTACTTACCTACATCCTAACATATGGGTTTAGCTACTCATAACTATAACAAGAATGATAAAAACAATAGAGATAACAAAATTCATGGCAAACAAAATATTAAACATGCGATTAACAACAAGGTTTCGGGATTCTACACTAATCGGATACTAGCAATTCTATAAGAAAATCAATAAGAAACTGAAATTAAAGAGAATTACCGCAAAACGGAATTAGGGCAGAAGAAAGAACTTTATTGAATCCGCGTGGAACGATTGTTTGAATGATTAAATAAGAACAATGCTTAAAACTAAGAAAACTAAATAGAAAATTGTAGAGAATTATTGTAAGATTAAGAACTAGGTAAAACTCTGTAAAGCTGGATTAAAACTAGATGATACTGGATAAAAAACTGAATGCTTAACCCTAATCACGAATTATACTTCAATAAGAAAAACCAAAGAGCTTTTCTCATAACCTAATCACGCGTGGGCTTTGCGGAAATTTCTGAAGTCTGCGCTGCGGTCGACCGACCAGGTGATGCGGTCGGTCGACCGATTATCGGGCCCAACAGGTTTCTGTCTTCGTAAGTTGAATTCTGATTTGAGATAACAGGTACTTTGGTCGACCGACCAGGGTAGTCGGTCTGTCGACCGGTTTTCCTGTGTGTCAGCCTTGAATTCTTCTTAAATTGGTCCTATGGTCCTTGGTTTGCGCTTCGGGTGTTATTTCATTCTTGTGCCTTGTTTCTCTTGGTTATGAAAAAATTCCCGAGGGTGGCATTTGGCTTAAAACCGCCTCTTTTCCGCATAATTCTACAAAAGAGCATAAAAATACGAAAGTAGACAATTGTTGGGAAATAAGGGCTAAAACATTGTGAATGAGCTCTAAAATGCGTGTAAAAATAGATGTAAAGCATCATAAAATAGACACGCATCAAATTCCCCAAACCAAACCTTGCTTGCCCTCAAGCAAGAACTAGACTCTATCTTAAACTAATGGAACGATTTCAATCTCAGAGCGAAATTTACATGTTAGCCTAAACCAATTTAATGCAATGTCAACAAGGCAAAAGTAAAAGAATCATGCAAACGAGTTATGGGGCTGTCAAACTTGTCAATCTATCGACTATAGAGACTTTATACCATGGACTCTTGCGGGTCGCTCAAATCACACATTAAGCAAAGGGTGAGTGTATGTAAAAGATAAAAAGAAGTATATTGTAAAGACACTCACCTAACTTCGACCCATGAAGACATGCCTGCAATCTAACATGAAAAAGAATTCTACAACCGTGCATAAACATACTCATTAAGTGACCTTGACACATGCATTGAGGTAATGAAGGATATGTGAGGTGAAAGGTAAAAGAGGTTAAGATGTTTTGGATAAGTGGGGTTAGTAGCCAAGCTAGTAAAAACTAGATTCCAAACATATTTCACGACTTTCAACATTATTAAAGTACTATTATATAGCAACAATCTCACAAAATTTGAAGGAAATGACTCCCAAATATTTTGAATGAAGTACGGGAGTGATAAGGTGTAAAAGAAAGGCATTTTCTGAATGATTTAAGACTTCTTGCTTCTGTCAGTTGGTCGACCGACCAAGAGAGGCGGTCGGTCGACTGACTCGCAGTGATTTTTCGATTTGTTTTTTCAGTTTTTTCTTTCTTTCTTTTTCTGTTCTGTTCTTTTCTTTTTCCTTTTTCTTCTTTCTTTTTTTTCTCTTTCTTTTCTCATGAGGAAATACAAACCAAAATGCCTCAAAAAATTTCCATCGACCACAAATACTAGCTTGGTAGGGTAGGCTAAGTATAGGATGTAGTTTTGGGGTATAAAAAGGCTGATTTGGTTATGTAGGGCTTATGGGTAAAATAAGAGAAAGGGGCCTCAAATGCACGTAACAAGACTCACAAAACAAGATAGCATATAGGTATATAGCAATTCATGTTCATGTTTATGCATATTGATGTAACATGTTCAAAAGGGAGTACTACTCGCATCCTAGACAACTGGTTTATGAATGAAACCAGAAATAAAGCTCTAAAACTTAGAATGTATAGTAGCTTGCCAAGGTACAAGTCAAGTCTCAAGAAACACAAATTGTTTGACAGAAACTCGTAGAAATGCATATGACTCTAATACAAAAACATGTTGATAAAGCAAGGTATAGGCATAGACATGTGACAATTGCAAAAACATCATTGAAATATTCTCGTTCCGACTCGACCTATATGCTAAAATAAAGGTGCATTTTTTTGAAATTTTTGAAATTTTCTTATTTTTTTGGATTTTTGTATATGCAAGAAAATTAAAGAAAGAACAATGCAAAGCATAAATGCAATAAACGTGTGACAAAAAAATGCAATGGAACAATGTATGTGACACAAAACCATTCCCCAAACCAAACGGCACAATGTCCCCATTGTGCACTAGCATGAGCAAAAGTTATGAAATAAAGGAAAATGCGAAAAAAAAAGAAAAACAAGGAAACATGGAAGGAACTCACCGGGTTTTTGCGCGATGGGAAACCTCCCCAAACTAGCGTAAGCTTAGGAGGTTTCGGTGGCCAGCAGTGCCACTCTAAGGACCTGAAAAAGATAGACGAAAAAAACCTTTTTCGGGGATTAATGATGTTTTAGGTGCTAAATGATGTGTTAAAAGGTTTGAATACGAGAAGAGAAATAAAAAGCATAAAGGACAAAATAGGGAAAAGAACTCCCCTATTGCGCTTGCATGCTTCCCAAGGTAGACACGAGCAGGCTGTAACAGCTGCAGAGGTCGACCGACCTATCTACATGGTCGACCGACCATGTAACAGGTTACAGTGCATTCTGGTCTGCAGTGTCGCGGTCGGCCGATTGATGGTAGTGGTCGGTCGACTATGCTTTATGGGCAGTGCTCCTTTTTCTTCTCGAAGTTAACTCATTTTAACCGAGTTAACTTCCCTCAAACATGTAAAACATTATAAATGCGCCCAAAACATGCGCAAAATCCAGAAATCCAAGTCTAATTGTCTTAACCAAGTAACAAAAAGCAAAAATTGTCTAAAACTAGTGCAAAAACAAAACTAAAAGTCTTAACGAAACAGAAAATTGTCTTAAAACTCAAAAATCGAAGAACTCTTCCGCGGAAAATGCAGAAAATCTCGGACCACGGCTTTTGGCTATAAGCCGTGTTCTCCACCAAACACGTTTCCACTCCGTCACAAAGCATATGTGACGGTTCGCTCTCTTTCTCCTCTTCTTTTCTCTTCTTGTCCTCTTTGTCTACCTCGTCCGGATCGTTATCCTCTTGGTAGCTCAAGATCCCGAGTCCTCCTCTCTGCACGATAGCTTCTTTGACCAATGGCTCCCTTTCTTGCTTCCCCAAACCGCTTCCTGCATAAGATAAAACAAGAGCATCCTCCATATTGCTCCCAATCTGGGGCGGAGGTGTAAAAACAGGAATTGGTATAGGCTTCAATTTGGGGGATTGGTTGATGACCTCATACTTCTTTTCAGAAGTGATAGCATTGCAAGTAATGGGGGTCATAAGTCCTTTTTTCTATAGGACAACCCAAAGATAATAGAGTGTTTCCCGACCTTGAAGGTCAAGGTACCATTCCCCACGTCAATGATCGCACCTGCGGTGTGCAAGAAGGGTCTCCCTAGAATAATGGGTTTATGGGCATCCTCAGGAATGTCTAATACCACAAAGTCGACAGGAAAGAAAAACCTATCAATGCGCACAGGGATATTTTCCAACACCCCCAGAGGTTCCATAGAGGTACGGTCGGCCATTTGCACTGTCATAATCGTCACGGCAAAGGTAGTCATCCCTAATTTTTTAGCCACACTTAAGGGCATAACACTAATGCTAGCCCGCAAGTCACATAGGGCCTTCTTTACTGGGAAGGTCCCTATGTTACAAGGAACGGAAAAACTACCTGGGTCCTCCAACTTGTGTGGTGCAATGACATCGGATAAAAAACTAGAGGACTCCTCAGTAAGGGATACCGACTCTACTTTATCTAAGGACCGCTTCCTAGTCAAAAGTTGTCTCATAAATTTTAAGTAAGAGGGTACTTGTTGGACTAATTCTAAGAATGGGACCTGCACATTTAGAGAACGAATAACATCCTTAAATTTGTCGAAGGATACATGTTCCTTCGTGGGCCGTAGTCTCTCCGGATAGGGAGGAGTAGAGCTTTCAGCATTTGCAGCTCTTTTCAAGAAGTTCGGGGTCTTGTCACCCCGGAAAAAGGAATTGCCTTAGATTATCAGGCATCTCAGGCCTAAACGGATCCGCCTGTTCAACATCTTCGGTCGGTCGACCCTCTTCCTCGGTCGGTCGACCGCTTTCTGGCTTCTCAGAATTTCTAGAAGCTACTGGAATATCATCTGTGGTCGAGCGACTGGCATTAGTGGTCGGTCGACCTTCTGCGCTGCTACTCGCATTCTGCTTCTTCCGGCTTTCTTTCCCCACGCCCTTATCACCTCTTATCTTGGCTCCACTACGCAGAGAGATAATATTCAAAGTCTCTTTTTTCTGGTCCGTCTTGGTCGGTAGTTGACCCGGAGCCCGTGTATCATTTTTGCTCGCAATTTGAGCAATCTGAGACTCAAGCATTTTCATTTCTGCCTCTCTTGCCTGCGACTCCGTCTGGACCAAACCAATAAGATTTTGGATTAAAGCATCCGTATTTGGTGGTGGGTTTGAAGGTGGTTGCGGGACGAAAGGTGGCTTTTGGAAATTTTGTTTATGTGGAAGGATGTAGGATTGATTTTGTTGTTGAGGTTGTGGGTTAAGGACATTTTGACTCGTCCATCTCATGTTTGGGTAAATGTTGTTGTTTTTAGGATCATAGAAATTATTCCCGCGATAGTGTTGGAAGGCCGCGCACGTTTCATTAGGGGATGTGCAAAACTTTGAAACGTGGCCTTCTCCTCCGCAACGCTCACAAGTAAACGGCCCATCAGAAACGGCGTTCACTTGATACATGCCACCTCTGCTTCCACCACCAACCTCAAACTTACCACCACCAACCTCAATCTTATCCAGCTTAGCCATGAGAGCCTCAATAGCCGCGACATTTGACTCGACTTTCATTTGATTTCCACGGGAGGTTCCGTGTTCAGCTCTATGCATTGCAACGTCCTCAATAATTTTAAGACCCTTGGTCTCCCCAGAATTCTCCTGGAATCACCTATTTGCAGCAGCGTCAAGATAAGCTATGTTGTCATCATACAACCCATTGTAGAACTGGTTGCAAAGAAACCACTGTTCGAATCCATGATGAGGGATGGATAAAACGAGTCTCTTGAACCGAGTCCAAGCTTCACTGAAATCTTCGGAGGCCCCTTGCTTGAAACTAGTAATCTAGGCTCTCAAGGCGTTACTCTTGGCCGCGGAATAGTATTTCCGGTAAAAGGACAAGGCTAACGTGTTCTAGTCTATAACTCCCGCAGCAGTGCGGTCAAGATCTCTGTACCACTCCCTTGCCGAGTCTCGGAGGGAAAAAAATGAACATCGTTTGCTTTATCTGGTCTTGAGTCACTCCATCCGGCGGCGCAATAGAACATATATAGTCAGTGAAGATTTCTATATGCTTTGCCGCATCCTCATTAGCCGCACCCCCGAACTGATTCTTCTCCACCATGGAGATATAAGATGGTTTGGCTTCAAAAGGTTTCCCCGTGCCAGCAGGTAGTGTGAACTCCTTATAAAGGTCCTTCACCTGCGGCATGGAGTGGCTCGCGATACTGGCTTCCTCAGTCATCTTCTCTTCTTCTTCTGGGTTTAGGAAGTGGGTGTTTATAGGTGTTGTGGGTGTGGGTGGATTATATGGTGAATGTGGTTGATTTGGTGTGTGAGGGTGATTTGGTGATGGTGGTTGATCAAAAAGGTCTTCTTGGAATAAAGAAGATGGAGAACCTCCTTCTTTATTCTGTAGAAAAAGTTTCTTCTTCGCTCTTAGCGTCCTCTCAAGCTCTAGGTCAAGTGGTAGGAGTTCTCCTTGAACTGACCTGCGCATAAGATGGAACTACAAGAAAAGAGTAAGAAGGGTTTAAGGAACAAAGTTCCTTAAACACAAAAACAAAAACTAAAACCAATAAACACTGCTTCACCTCCCCGGCAACGGCGCCAAAATTTGACACCCGTCGTTGAGGTGCCAAAGATAAAAATTTATAAACCTCACCTTTAACTAGATAGTGAAAGTCAAGGGTCGAACCACAAGGAGGTGGGGAATGTTTATTGTTCTAAGTCTTTGTCTTAAAGTAACAAAATTTGGGGGTTTGTTTGTTTGTTTGTCGCTAAGTCTAATAGAATAAAGGCAAGGTGAAACAAAAATAAAGATACGAATAAAACTTATGATAAAATAAATGTTAGGATGTTTGGCTTATAAAAGCTACGATGGTATAAAGTCCAAGTCAACATGTACTGCAGTCGCATAAGGGGTGTAACAAGTCCTCTCGGTCTATGTTACCTAATAGCTCCTTTTGGCCTATGTTATTAGTTCCTATGTCTCACAAATATTGGGTGTCAACAATAAGGGTGACCCCTAACTTCTAGGTCACAAAACTTTCAGTCTTAGTAACCTAGCCATCTTAAAACGTTAACCAATGCCCTTCCCGTATCTTTCAATCTTGGGTAAGTCATTACCAACATCCTATAAGTCTCCTTTAAGTCTCATTATAGGGTATTCTAATTAACGAAACAAAACAGTCTGAAAACATACGCGAGGTCAGTCGACCGACCAGCTAACTTAGTCGGTCGACCAACTACCTCAGTCGACCGACCAGTTAAGCCAGTCGGTCGACCAAGGTCTGCTACAGGTCGATTCTGATCTTATACCATCTACGCAATTACTTACCTACATCCTAACATATGGGTTTAGCTACTCATAACTATAACAAGAATGATAAAAACAATAGAGATAACAAAATTCATGGCAAACAAAATATTAAACATGCGATTAACAAAAAGGTTTCGGGATTCTACACTAACCGGATACTAGCAATTCTATAAGAAAATCAATAAGAAACTGAAATTAAAGAGAATTACCGCAAAACGGAATTAGGGCAGAAGAAAGCGCTTTATTGAATCCGCGTGGAACGATTGTTTGAATGATTAAATAAGAACAATGCTTAAAACTAAGAAAACTAAATAGAAAATTGTAGAGAATTATTGTAAGATTAAGAACTAGGTAAAACTCTGTAAAAACTGGATTAAAACTAGATGATACTGGATAAAAAACTGAATGCTTAACCCTAATCACGAATTAGACTTAAATAAGAAAAACTAAAGAGCTTTTCTCATAACCTAATCACGCGTGGGCTTTGCCGAAATTTTTGAAGTCTGCGCTGCGGTCGACCGACCAGGTGATGCAGTCGGTCGACTGATTATCGGGCCCAACAGGTTTCTGTCTTCGTAAGTTGAATTCTGATTTTGAGATAACATGTACTTTGGTCGATCGACCAGGGTAGTCGGTCGGTCGACCGGTTTTCCTGTGTGTCAGCCTTGAATTCTTCTTAAATTGGTCCTATTGTCCTTGGTTTGCGCTTCGGGTGTTGTTTCCTTCTTGTGCCTTGTTTCTCTTGGTTATGCAAAAATTCCCGAGGGTGGCATTTGGCTTAAAACCGCCTCTTTTCCGCATAATTCTACAAAAGAGCATAAAAATACGAAAGTAGACAATTGTTGGGAAATAAGGGCTAAAACATTGTAAATGAGCTCTAAATGCGTGTAAAAATAGATGTAAAGCATCATAAAATAGACACGCATCATCGGTTTTCTCTTTTGCATTTGTTTGTAAATATGCATAGAAGGTTGAATAGTGGAGGATATATGCCGTCAATGATGATATTTGTCTTGCATGTGTCTTACCCCTCCTAATAGCTTGCACCGCTTGATGTCATCTTGTTAGGGTTCTTGCTTGCAAGGACCCGAAAGTCTAGGCTTAATGACCAAGTTTCGACCACCATGTCAGACCGTATTAGACCTTGACTCGACCTAGGACCGACATTAGCTACTCAAATGTGAGGATAGAGCCTCCTTTATGGTCGGCCCATCAAACCGAATCATTTTGGGATTGTGAGTAGTCCTCCTTACGTGGTGTGTTATGTCAAAACGCATAAGTATGTCGCTCGTTCCTTAATTCCGTGTTTATGTTCATGTGCATGTGAGACAACTCTTGTTCAAAATAAATCAACTTCACATTTGCCAAATTAGCCTTGTTTATACCCTTGCATCTTATCCCCTATTTTTGTTTAACCACTTTGAGCCTTAGCTTTTTCATTTGGCCTTAACCACTAAATGAGCTACGTCCCAAAAACACCCTTCCTTGATCAAGAATGGTTCCATTTTTGGTACTTTGTTTGTGGTAGAGTCGGGGTTTTAGATGTTGGTTGGTGCACTCTTCCTCTTTGGTCATTAGATGTTGCTTCCTTGGTGAATGAAGTTTCAGAAAAATAAAGAAAAGAAAAGAAAAAATGGAAAAAGAAAGAAATTAGAAAATCAAACAAAAATTTGAAAAAGTTTTGAAAAATCCAAAAAAGAGAAATGTATATATGTGTTTTGAAAAAGAAAAAGCCTAGCAACAACTCCCTTCCATCAAGGGGAGATAGAAAAAGCCGTTGCTAAAATAATGTGGTCTTTTGATGTTTTTCCATTCGGGCCGGGTTTACACAATTTTTGCATTTGATTTGGATTTCAAGTCTTTTGTTAGGGCGTAGACGTTGTTCGATGTGTTTTAATAATGATCACTTTGTTAAAGGTTGTGACGGGTTTGTTTTTCCAAAGTAAGTTGGGGTTTATGCAATTTTTGTTTGGTTTTTGTCAAAACCAAAGTTAGGGCATAGACGTTGCTTAGTTGTTGCAATAAGGAGTTGAGTTGATCATGGCAATCATTCTTGTTTTTGAGCCTCAAAATCTAGAACGATGCTTGCACCAAACCATTTTCACCCATCCCAAGCCCCGTTACATCCTTGTTGTTCTCATCATGTGCATTACATATTCTCATGGATTTTTGGATGAAGTACCATTCTAGATTGTGGGCATGCTTCGCAAGTTGAGGTAGGTGAGTGATTTTGGTTACTTCTTGTCACAAAAATCGCCCCCCTTCTTTCCTTGTGTGTTGAGTGTCACCCTTGAGAGTCGGTGCTTAGGAATTTCTTATCGGTTAAAGGTCTAGCATGGAGTCGAATCATGTGTGCGTCATGTCAATCTTGGAAGTATAGCTTAGTGCTTCCGTTTACCCGCCTTGAATTAGTTTCTTGGTCTTTGGTAATGTCATTGTTGGTTGCTTGAGCTTGATTTAGGGGTTTGATACCGTGGTTAGACTTTGAGTCGGCATCCTCCGCTATAGAACTCCCTTGTTTAGTTTTTCAAAACCCCGCTTGGATGAGGCAAGCGGTTGGCCTTTTTCCGATGCATGTTGTTTGTTTATATGTGTTTAGTTTTGACTTGTTTGCATCAAAAAAATTTTAGCAAGACCAAACTTGCCTTGCAATAGGGCGTTCTTCCTCATGAATGACAAATTGTGAGTTGAAAGGGCTACGGGTGTAGCTAAACCCGATTCGGCTTCTAATTAGCTTAGTTAGTTGGTTTCTTGTTTTCAAATAAGGGTTATATAACTTCTTGATCTCTTATTCGAGGACGAGTAAGGTTTAAGTGTGGAGAATTCTGATGAGCTATATTTTAGTCATGATTTTCATTATCTTTTCTTCATTTTGGGTCCCGATTCGACCTCGTTTTGCGCGCCTTTGCTCGATTTTATGCCCATTGCCTCGACTATTCCTATTTGGTTACCATTTTGTAGGTATTGGGGCGGGAGCGAATAAACGGGAGCAAACGAGATGATTTTGGAACAAAATGTGAAGAATTGTTGAGGATTTGACCCCAGTCCCTCTCAGCCGGTCCACCGGCTGGTTGTAGCTGTGTTGAGGAAAAAATGAAGGAAAATTCAGAATTAAGGTTTCAGCCTCTCAGCCGGTGCCCGACCGGCAGCCGGCCGGTCGGCTAAGAAGCAAGCTCAAGGAACAAAGAAGTCAATTGTTTACATTTGACTCTTAGCCTGTCACATGACCGGCAGCCGGTTGACCGGCAGCCAGTTGACCGGCAGCCAGTTGACCGGCTGAGAATCAATTCGCAGATTTTCGCACACTATATAAACCCGCACTTAGTCTATTTTCAGGGACGCAACTTTTACTCTATTTTCACGCATTCCTAGGGTTTGGTACTGTTCCATTGCTTACATTTTCACATTCAAAACTCAACTCAAATTCTTAATCTTTCTTTAGTTTCTAGAATCCTTTTTAGTTAATCTTTCCTTAATCCTAGTTAGTGTTCTTCCTAGTAATCAATAGTTTACATTTGGAGTTTTGGGTATATTTTGAAGAAATTTGAGAGAATTCTTCTCATGTATCCAAGTTCCTTACTTTAATACAAGTATTGGTATAATCTTCTTTTCTCTTGCTTAGTATTTCCATTTGTTTACACTTGTTTCAAGTTATCTTTAATCAATTGCTTGCTTTTATCATATTCCACCATGTTTATCATTTATACTTCATTTGTTTACATGTCCTATCTAGTTATGTGTGAGTAGTCTATTTCTAGGATTAGGGGTTTGTTTGGGTGGTTGGTGTTGATGAATATTGCTTAGGGTTAGGGTTTGGTCCTCATGTTTGTTAGGTTCTCATTGTGTGCATGTTATATGTTTGATGAAATGCCTCAACGACGGTTGGGCATGATTCTCATTGTTGTTTGCCTTTGACGATAGTCTAGGGTTTTCATGAGCGTGTATGTATGATTTGTTGGCCTTGTTTGTAGCGAGAGCTAGGATAGGGTTCGACTTTAGGCGAGTCTAATCGAGATACGCGGCAAGCCTAGACCTAGCATAGAAGAGACCTTCAACCCCTTTGCATGTTTGACATCGACCTACCCTAGTAACCCCCGACACCCTAGTTGTTTTTATCATCGACTTAATCTTATTATATTTGCTTTAATTTGTCTTTAGTTGTTAGTCTTATTACTCACAAAACCTATTACTCAAATTTGTCTTAAATTAGAACTAGATTAGACAATTATCCCCACCATCTCTGTGTTCGACCCCGACTAAAGTACTACTTTACTTGGGTTTATAAATTTGTTTGATATCGGTAATGACGGCAAAACCGGTCATCAATCTCCAATTAGTTATTATCCTTATTAAAATAAACTTGGTTAAACTAAATATTTATTTGTTATACCTCTTGGATCTCTCTAATTTCATCAATTGTCCGTCTTGCAGACCCATCTAGAAGTTCATTAGCGACTGATTCAGAGTAGCTTGTCAGAATTGTTGAGCTCAATGTCGATTTCAGACCAACTTCTATATTTCTGGAAATTCGGTAAGAATGATATATCTTAGTTATGACATGTTATTAATATTAGTCTAATACCGTTGTCATGGTTAATCCTAAAATAATTAGAGTTAAAGAAATATTGTGGTTACTAAATTATTTTCCAAGCAAGTGGGTTAAAATTTAGCAGTGATTTTTCAACCTATGTGCCTCGAACCCTAGGTTTTCTGAAGCACTCTGTAGCACAATGGACAACTGGACATGGTTACGGAAATTTGAGACTCTGTAAGCTATGGACGGAGAAATTGTTCTGAAAAATAGCCAAGTTCAATTCCCAAACACAGAACAAACCCATTGTACAGATGTACCTTGACTGCTTCCCAGCACAGCAGACACAGCATTATTCTAATGGAGACGTCCCAAGTCAAAGGAAGGTGAACATTAATAGACCTAATAAATCTTTCAAGTCGTTTCACTTTGGGTATGCTTGCATTTGCCTATGGATAGGGTACTTGGGTAATTTCTCATTCAAGTATGCTTAAAATTAAATTAAAAAGAAGATAAATAAAATTATAAAATTGAAATTTTCGGGTATTTCTGCATCTAAAGAATGTTATCCTTCTCTTTATGTCACTGTCCCTGTCATTTTTTGTGCTAAGAACTCACAGGTAAAACTATGCCCATGTCCCTTCTTTTTTGTTTACTAAGCACACGTAAGATAAACAAACAAATACTATTTAATACTAAAGAATGTTAACAACATACGTGTTTATAAAATTGCGAACTTCGGTATTTCTGCATCCAATAATAACTTTTAACAAAGTGAATTAGATACATTTGAATCTGCATAGACAATGATATAGTTAGTACAAAGGCATTTTTAAAGCTAAAAGTATATACACACACAAAGTATGACAAAAAAGTGCCTTGAAATGATTTTATCTTGGCATATCGGATTATAACAATAGGACGGTGTTCAAATTTGTCAAATTCCGTTGTTGCGCTTGCCATTTCATCTGCTAGTTTTTCCCAAAGTGTCACAATGAGTTTTTGACCTATGTAACATAATTCATTAACAATTTTCGATGTTAATCATTTTATTAACGACTCTTATAAAAGTTGAAGATACATACTTGCAGTCAATTAATTCGATGAGCATAGTACGCTTATCTTTGGAAGTCTTCTCTACTGGACCTTTAGCATGAAGTTGACCAATAATATCTGCGTCCAAGTATATACCGTTAAATTATTAAAATACAAACTTTTTAGATATCTATATATATAAATTATAAAGACTAAACATACCGACTAAGTATCTTACATCCAGATTCTTGAGTAATATGTCATTGAATGATGCAAACTCAAATAGACTCTTAGGAATAACGACATCAGTGGCGGGACTAAAAATAGTTTTTGCAGTAAAAACTATTTTATATGGATGCTTGGTTATTCGATACTCCCCATTGTTTTGGTTGACACTTAAATTTGTAATGTAACGAAGTTCACCCTCTTTCACCAAAGATTTATATTTGAAAAATAATTTTTTGGCTATTGTAGCCTGAATTTTGGTACCCTGAGAAGGCATATAAATATTAAAAGTTAGTGATATAACTGATTAGTTTGGTTAGTTTATGCTAAAAAGAATATATACGGACATGTAAATAAATAGTAATTTTAACTTGTATTTACCTTCGAGTCGATTATTATGAAATCGATATTACTTACTACATTCCCAACTCCCCATGTTTGCTCCCATGAATAAAATATACCTCCTTTGATACGCCACGATTCTTTGGCTTGTGTTATGTCCTTAATCATATCATGAGTTGTGTTTTCGGCCATAGTTTAAAGTTTTGTTTGAGTATATAAGAGGAAGAAGGATAGTGAAGGAAGTTTGAATTATTATTGTAATTTACACGTACAATGCTTTTGGTTTATATATAGGAATTGGTTCCAAGAGTCAAGCTAGTGATTGATACAATTAAGTAATAAATTAAACTAAAAGAAGTAACTATAAACAATATAAAGATTTACAATATATTTGTTGATAATAAAGATATAAAAAAGATAGAGTTTGTTATCCTTTGCTTGATTGATGTTGCGTTTAATTTGTTGCCTTAACAGAGTACTCGTTTGTTGTTTGCACAGGGCCGTTGCTCATCACACCTCAAAGGAGCCGTTGTTCTAAACTTACGGAAGATATTATTCCATTGTGTATATTTGCCAAACTTGGAAAATTCATTGGTGTATATGTAGAGAAGTATCTTACGGAAGATATTATTCCACTGTGTACATTTGTCAAACTTGGAAAATTCATTGGTGTATATGTAGAGAAGCATCTTACGGAAGATATTATATGAATGATCTTTAGTTATAATGGCCCAATAACACGTCCGGAAGATATTATATGAATAAACTTCAAAAATTCTGATTACGGAAGATACAATATTTATACCTTCACATGCCATAATACAGTATTTTCCAAAAATCAATTATTACAAATCCAAAATCAAGATATTCCACTGTGTATATTTGCTTAGACGTATAATGTTTTGATTATTACAATATTTTCCAAAATCAATTTTATAACATGGGAAGTTGGGCGGGAAAATTTTTAACGTGGGTGTGACGCGTGTCCAAAATATGTGTAGCGGTTGTTCTTATATACTTTTATATAGATAAAGGATGACTTTGGAAAGTTTTCGGAAAGAAACCTGTCGCTGAAAGGTTCCTCAATCGAGGACAAGATGTACTCGATCGAGGGACCTATTGTCGTAGCTACGCGTTCCTGAGAAAAGGTTCCTCGATCGAGGATGAGATGTCCTCGATTGAGGGACCTCTCAGCGCGTAATTCCTGCTTTGTGCGCTGAAGTTCAAACGTCCGCCATATCTTCGTTACTTGTCAGAATCAAGCGATTTTTGCAGCGTTGGAAAGCTAAAAGGATAAGCTTTCACCTCCAATTGAAATCACTTGATTATCATTCTTATAGCCTGAGATATGACCCTTATAACTAGGTACTAGTTATATGGAGTTGTTCTTTCGCTCGCCTAGCTTCAATTCTTATCCTTTATTTTTCCTTAGTTCTTGGATATATTCTTGTGCTTTGTGTTGTTGATTCCATGCTACTATATATCACTCTTGTGTTCCACAAATGCATCCATTATGCATTAAACACAGAAATACAGAAGTATCGATATTCTACTAAAAATGACATATAAATACAAATTCTAATCACATAACCGTAACAAAAGATGCTAAGAGGAGGCATTAAAGTATATATAAATATGACTGATCATAATTCTTTTCGAATCCACATTTGTTTTACGACTTTAATATTTTTGTTGATGTCACCGTGTCTCTTTTGACAAGTATTAAAGACGTGATCAGTTTTACCACAGTAGTTACAAATGATGTATTCAGGAAGACCAATAACGTATTTTCTTCTTTGAAAGTCGGTTTTACAGGGATCTGGTTTGTGTATGTAACAGTGTGATGCACTGTTCCATTTAAACCCTAATCCTACAACACGGTCGCACCTTTTGGTTTGATTGGTGAGAAAATTAAGAACATTTTGACTGCCTTCTTATTTTTTTGATACGTTGTTAGCATCAACAAGTTTTTTTGTTAGATCTTTAAGATTAATAGACAAGTTGGTGTTCTTGGTTTTGCTATTCTAAGTTCGTTTCAAGTTCATCACATTCGGTGTGTAGATCTACAATTAGGTCACATTTTTGTTCAACATTTTTCTTGAGACTTTCAATACATAGGTTCAAGTGAGTAATTTCAGTTTAGAAGAGCTACAAATAGGGGTGTCATTTTGAAGGTTAACAAGCTTAATATGTATAACTTTGAGCTCATTTTTAAAGACTGAAATGTCAACTTTTAACCTTTAATTTTCATTAACTGAGTTGGTGTTCTCAACATCCTTTCATTCAGAGATAACAGTTTCATGAACTGTTTCTTTAAGATCTTTTAACTCTTTGACTAACTCATCACATTTACCCATTAACAAGTCATGGTCTTTTTTAAGATCATTATGTTCTTTAGTTATAATGGAGGTTTGAAAAACTAGAGAGGTGTTAATATTCTCGAGATTTGAAATGCTTACTGGACCGACCTTTAGACACTCTATCTCTTTAGACAAATGTTCGTTACTTTCTTTAGTCTTTTTATTTCAGAGGAAACAGTAAGGTTGTCTGTTGCCTGACTTTCCTTTTTGAGTTTAACATTTTCATCAGCAATTTCTTTTAACTCGTCTTGCATGACGTCTAACATTTTAGTTTGTGATCGACATTTGTCAAAGAGTTTATCAAGAAGTTTACACACGATTTCTTGTGAGTATGTTCTAGCCTTTGTTTTCAAGATTTTTAACTCATGACCGGAGTCGGAGTCGCAGTCGGAGTCGCAGTCGTCAGGATGAGTCATAAGACACCTAATAAGATGTTCCCCTTTGCTAGTTTTGTTTTCATGATTTTTGGTTAAGCACATCTTAGCTTCTAATTGTTCCTCAATGGGTTCATCGTCCTCAGAATCGGACATCCCCCAAATAGCGGTCATGACTTTATGCTTGTATTCATTTTAGCCTTATCTCGTTTATCCTTAGATTTGATATCATCCCATTTAGGACATTCTTTGATCTGGTGATTTGTGTCACCACATTTGAAACATCCTATTGTGGAAGAGGGTCGTTTCTTAAAGGAACGTTTCTTTGCATAATTGTTGTTGAATTTCTTTTGACCTTGCCCGTTTACCATGCTTACCAAGTTCAAAGAGAACATGGCGAACTCATCTTCCTTATAATTCTCATCATCACTTGGTGAGGATAATAAGGCAAGACTCTTTTCCTTTGAGGATTCACTAGAGTTCTTCTCGAGATTGAACTCATGAGCCATTAGTGATCCTATTAGTTCATGAAGAGTAAGTTTGGATAAATCTCGGGCTTCTTCAATTGCGGTAACCTTGGTTTGCCATTTTGAAGTAAGACTACGAAGAATTTTTCGAACAATGTCCTCGGACACGAAATCTCTTCTTAGACTTTTAAGCTCATTTATTATGTAGGAAAAACGAGAAGAAATTTATGGATTCATCCTATTTCTATACGAAACATCTCTTATTGTTGCTTGAGAAGGTCAATATGGTGTTTTCTAACTTGTAATGCCCTTTCATATGCAAGTATAAGGGAATCCCAAATTAGTTTAGTCGTAGGACATCCGGAGATACAACTTACTTTGGCCTCTCCAACACAACGTGGAAAAATTGACATTGATTTCGAGTTCTTTTTGGCCATGTTAAAATCATTTTCATTGTAGTCACTTTCCGACTTGACTTTGTTAAAACCGTAATCATGTCGGTTTCCTCAATGATTAGAGGTTCGTTCATGATAATGTTCCAACATTGAAAATCAATACTTTTTATCTAGTGTTTCATTTTGAGCTTCCACCAACCAAAATTCTCACCGGTAAAGACCGAGATCTTGGAGTGCTTTGCGGAATCCATTTCCCAAGAAGTAACTCTAAGGTAATTATCATCTATCAAGAGCACGAGGCTCTGATACCAATTGAAGGGTATCGATACCGAGTACCTAAGAGGGGGACGGGGGTTAATTAGGTACTATTTAAAATTTTAACTATACTTAATTGATTTAAGAAAGTTAACTCGAAAGATTTGATTAAAAACAAACACGAAAGAAACGATTGAACTGACTGTTACATATTCGTCTAACAAGTTAAGTACAGCTACAATACGAAAGTAACGGTTTCTGGAGACGTTGATTCCAGCAAAGAAGGATAACGAAGAATAAAACTTAAAAACAAAACAATAAGAAGATTAACGCAGCGGCTTTGAATTGGTTCGGCCAACACTCTAAAGGCCTACGTTCAATATTCATTTATTGAATATTTAAGTTTTCTACTCCGAAAACTTAAATCCCGTACAATAAAATGACCAACAACCTACTCCGGTTGAAACACGAATTCTTGAGACCACAATGTCTAAGTACCTTAACTTACAAACTAGAATGAATTACAAGATCATGTTTTTCTCGGACTAATTCGAAATGAATTGAAGAAGAACAACTTATTGATCAATCATAACTAGATAAGAACTCATAACACGAAGGCAACGGTTAAACAGACTGTTACACTTGAAGACTTGGAATAATTTGCAAAACAATTAAAAGTTTTGTTATTTAAAGAGAGATTTTGCAAAAACCAGTTTTAATTCTCAGAAAACCTTAGAAAATAATGAAGGGAGAGTGCTCCTTTTATAGGGAAGAAAAGAGTTAAAGCCATTTGTGTAAAACATAACAAGTATTCCTTAGGTGGTGGCTATTTTCCAATGGTTAAAAGGAAGAGAATGCTTTTTGATTTTTAAATCTTCTTTTTTTAGAAAATCTGAAGTTAATATTTGACAAATCAAAACAGAAATATCTTCATTATTTTAATAGGTAAAACCAGTTTTCAAAATAAGGAAGCTTTAAGTGTATGATTCTGCAAGTAACGGTCTGTTTAACTGTTGCCAGCCAAACGGAAGGTCACATCAATGTTGTCTAAGTTTGTGACTTGTGATTTTTACATTCATGACGCACAAAGACTCGATTTCTTGGGCAGCGGAGAATCGACTAATCTTGATTAGGAGCTATTAAACTTGAAATGGAAACTTGGATGTAAGATTAGAGTGAGTATGTCATTATCAACAAATTGTACCCTAACACTTCCCCTTCTTATGTATCGGATCTTTGAATCCAAGACTTTATTATAGCTAAAACGTCATCAATTCCCCCCACTAGTACAAAAATACCCTATTGCGTCGGTTCTATATGGCTTATTGCGTCGGTTCTTGCTTGACGTATATAGAGGTGACGTTTATGATAAACGTCAGTTCTGAAACTGATGCAAAAAACCACCATTTGCATCAGTTCTAACTCTATAACCGACGCAAAAAGACCTTCATTTGCATCAGATCTTAATAGACAACCGATGCAATTGCTAGAAGAACCGACGTAAATACCATAGCTTTTGCATCAGTTTTTCAATAACTGACGCTTTTTCGCATAGCTTTTGCGTCAGTTTCCCAACAACTGATGCAATTAGTACCTTAATTTAGCGCCAAATTTATTATTATATACGTCAGTTATGATAGGAATTGACTCTTTTGCTCTACTTTTTTGCATCATTTCTTTTCAAAACCGATGCAATAACTGTTTACCATTTGCGTCATTTCTTGTAAGAACTGATGTATTTTATTTTTATGTTTTTAAAAAAAATCCTCTACCAAAATTTCGGCAGCACCTTCCTATAAAGCTGATATCCAAAACACCAGAAATTTAAAACCACCTGCATTAAAATATCCAACCAAAGGACATTACATTTCCTTCGAACCAACAACATTCATTCCAAAATCCAATCCAACATAACAACGAACATTTCAACAACGTTCAAAATATATACAATCTAAGCTAAGCAACAATCCAACAAAAGTCATAGTGATACCAAGTTAATCTATTCTGAATAATGTAGATTATCTAAACATTTGTTAGCCCAAACTTCTCTAACCACATTGAGATCGACCATTGACACCGCTGTAGTTGAAATTTTCTGCATTTTCAAAATAAATATTATAGTAATAATAAATGTAATGAAGAATGATAATTGACAATGAAAAGCTAAAGCAAGATTGAATTACCTCTTCAAAGTGTACCTCGCAGATTTACAATGATAGAAGCTTATGTCATACATCCATTTCATTACATAATAACCACACTCATAATCCCCTGGTTGTTGCGGACACTAAAATTAAAAAAAAAAACAATATAACAAGTACTCCCTCCATTCATATCCACTTTGCACCTTTGCTTTTTCACGTTTGCCAACGCATGTTTTTCGTGCTAAATATCTTTAGCTACGTATTTGCAAAAATTATACAAGTTAGATTTTTTCAATGTACTCGTGAAGACGAATCAAACAAGATCCCGCATGAATATATTTTCTCTTACGTATTAGGAGAAAATTGATACCAAACGTTGATTTGTAAATAGTGTACAAAATCCAAAAGTACCATTTGGATTTGAATGGAGGGATTATTAGTTAATACATATAACAACTAATTAGCTATAAACTGTCAGCTTGGTTTTGGGTAGGACTGTAGGAGTGTTGTATTTGACATGCAACATGCAACTTAAGTGAAGGAACTAGTCTAACCTTAGGAAGTTCAGTTTCACGGCGCAACGAGAAGGTACACCATCCAACAAGCTCTATTGTAATAGTCAAGGAGCTCAACATAATCAAGTGCATATCCAAATTTTAATGGCTACAATTATCATGTCTTAAATGCTCGAAATTTCCATTCTTCCAAACATAGTCGTAACAGTAAGAGACTAACCTTAAGAAACATAAAAGTTAAAACAAGGATACTGTCAAATTGAATATTTGCATAAGCAACCCTTCGCTTGAAAGAATTCAATGAGGACCTGTGGCCAAACATAATCGTTAATCAGTTAAGTGTGAGAAGGCTTTATGCTTTAGAAAAGAATGACAGCAAATCAAAAGGTAAGCTTACATGAATGGAAGACCGTCACAAATTCACAATCATTCACCATTCTAAGAAGAAGAGGTGTCTTTCCTTTGCCACCATCTGTTAAGAATAGATGCCTTCCTGTTCTCCCTAGAAACCATGAAGTTCGTCGTGCCATTATTTCTAATGTGTGCAGCCCACAGATTAAAGGGACCTGAAGATGTGAAAAATCCTGGTAAGCCATCTTATCTCATTCGAGAATAGTTCTGAAGTTACAGCGTTGAAGGAAACTACTCATGATGCAGCTTTCAAAACGGCTGATACCTAGAATCACTCACCGACATCACAAATAAGTGTATAGTCGAAGTAAGATAAGATGAGATTACCTGGTTGTGTGCCCTTGAACCAAGATGTGGTGAGGCGATTGTTATAAAATTCATTGGCTCCAAACCCGCAATTTTACCAGTAAATTTCTGTTCATGAAGTACCTGTTTTTGCACATCACCCTCGATTTCTCCATTTTGTTTGAAAGCTTTACTCACATAATTACTTTCATGCAGGAGGGCAATTGCATATCTTGCAATCAAACCTCCTAGAGAATGACCTATAAATGAAATCTTGCAAAGATGTGGATACCGCCTAATGACTGATATTACCTGCAATCATTAACATCATGATATCAGATATCGGTTTTAGTCAATTCCAGAGACTAGAATCACCAGACTGTCTGATTTTGATATTTCTTCCGGTAACTAGAGGCACTGTAACCTACATACATTGGTGATTTGGTGAATCTACCCTCAAGGCCTAGGGGACCTACAGACCGTAATGAACTTTTTCACTATTATATAAACTTCCAATTTAACTTAGACATCTCCACATCCAGGGACACTACAGAGACAATCAATAATAGACAAGTATGACTGTATGAAGCAATAAGTGGCCTCGTCTTCTAGACGTTCTCCCATTGTGTTGATTCCATCAAAGGTTGAAGTCGAAGTATTACGCTCACTGCCTGTACAATGCAAATCAGGAAATGATGAGTTGATGAGTAAAATCGTAAATCAACAACCCAAACAAAAAGTGAGTTAAGATTGTGTGATGATAACATACAGTGAACAATAACATCATGTGGATATGCCTTGAGGAACTGCTTTGTTGCATATCTCCAATCTTCCGCACTGTAATTAACCAATATAATCATATAATCAAAATGAGTCCAATACAAATAACCAGCCAAAGGAATCAAACAATTAATCATCGAATCGAAAATATATTATGCAGTAAGGATTTTAAATATGTCTGCTGACCCAACTACTAAGAATGTGCGGTGATACTCAGGACCGGAGTTCAAAACCAGTACATCTTTCAACAATACATCCATAGCTATCCCAATTATCAAAAATATAGTACGCACCCATTTGTAACAATGTTAGCTAACGTAACTACTAAAGGTCAATGGATTGTACTGTTAGTCTGTTACGCCAATGAGTCCATGTCCATAGTTGAAAACAGGTCAAAATCAATCTCAGTTCTCAACCAATAATATAATCCGTACCATACAACGATCGTACACAAAAGTAAATATACTCTCAAAGGTAAACAAATGATTGAGAAGAAGATGTAAGAATGAAAGAATGAGTAATATACTAACCTGCCAATGATACCATTAACCATGACAATCAAATGAGTAGGAGTATTAGTCCTTGGATTACCATACGGCAACAATTATAAGAGTAATAATAATCATAAGGACAACAGTAGCATCATCGACGCAATTCCGTATACACTACTCGCACACCCGACTTCACGGCATCACTACCGCCAACCAGGCCGCCTAGAACCACCATGGAGGGTCCCAAACTCAACTACATACTACCACCCGTGACTTCCACCCTTCGTCCACCTTTCCCAGCCTTTAGAACCACCCTAAACCGTCCCTTAAAATTTGCCGGAACACGACTGCCAGAGGGTGAGGGCTCTATTCTGGGCCGACAAAAACCCCTCTAAACGCCACTAACCACCACTTACTCCCCACCATGAACAACATACTCAGCCCTACGCATATACGGTTTTGCCCCTGTTTTGCGAAAACAGTCTGCTACCCTCTTCGTGGTTGTAACAACCCGACCCACCACGGTCGTAACACACTCCCAATAAGATGGGAGGTAAGACTTTGGGCCCATTATTTGTCCTCACTTAAACCCAAAAGCACAAGGCCTTGTTACTAAGTGGTGGGTGGAAGTTATTATAAACATATCACAAGCCTCACATTCTATCGATGTGGGACAAATCAACTTTCCTCTCATTCTTGGGGTGTTACAAACTCCCCCACTTAAAGAACACAACGTCCTCGTTGTGCCTCAACCTTGACCACAACCAGACCTTGACCATAACCAGGGCCAGAATCCTCCCCCGCTAGGTGTGTGACCCGGGTACTCTCGACCACAGGCTCACCACACGGTCGCAGGGTCGCTCTGATACCATATTTAACAACCCGACCCACCACGGTCGTAACATACTCCCAATAAGATGGGAGGAAAGCCTTTAGGCCCATTATTTGTCCTCACTTAAAACCAAAAGCACAAGGCCTTGTTACTAAGTGGTGGGTGGAAGTTATTATAAACATATCACAAGCCTCACATTCTACCGATGTGGGACAAATCAACTTTCCTCTCATTCTTGGGGTGTTACAGTGGTGGTGTTCTCCTCCATCTACGACCACCAGTAACCACTCCCTAGGGTCGCCCCAACCACCCGGTTCCAACCTACAAGGTCTTGGTTCAAGTTAAATCTCCAAACGAATATGAGAAGTGGTTTATACTACCCCAACCACCCGGTTCCAACCCTCATAGTGCAGAAACTACAACAGCAATTTAGTAACATACCGTCGGCAACAATACGAACAACAGCAAACGATAAACGAAGATAGACGAAGAAGATTCAATAAACTTACATACAATCGGCAACAATACGAACAACAACAGTAGCAGAGAAAATTAGGGTTTGAGAGAAAATTAGGGTTTGAGCGAATTCTAATTGCAATTGACGAATTGACGAATTGACGAATTGAGTATATGCATTGAAGCTTTTAATGAAGGTTTCGTGAATTGGTAAGACGAATTGATAGGGTTTGATGAAGACGATGATGAAGCTTTAGTGAATTGGTTTGTATTATGAATTGGTTTGTCGTGAGAGTTTAAATCTGAATTTTGCTCCAATTCAAAAGCATCAATTCCATAGCTACAACTGACGCAAAAAAAGAGAACCAAATGCGTCGGTTATTTAACAAAACTGATGCATTTGCTCTCTTTTTATTAAATACGTCGGTTTTGGAAACAACTGATGCTTTTTAAACGTCAGATCTAATGCATCGGTTATTTAACAACACTGATGTATTTGCTCTTATTTTATTAAATACGTCAGTTTTGGGAACAACTGATGCTTTTTAAACGTCAGTTCTAAATTAACAACTGACGAAAATAACTTGCCTATAGGGCAAAATTGAACTCCCGCCAAAGTTAACTACTTTTTGCATCAGTTTTTGTAGAACCGACGCAATTTACTTGACGCAATAGGGTATTTTTGTACTAGTGCCCCAACCCGGCCACGTGATGTACTTGACTCTTGTTGATGTAGAATTACAGCAGTGTTTCAAAATTGAACAGATAGCAGGACTGCATGCCCTGTGCTGTAATACTAACTTTGTAGCGGAATCTGTTTTTTTAATGCTAATATTTTCGCGTATTGTATGTAAAGTAACCAGGATATGAGGTGAACTCGCTCTCCTCCCTCGCAAGGAACTTGATTGTGAACACAAATAGAAACTATCTAGCCCTCAATCTCGCAAAACTGATCACTCGAAATTCCCTTAAATAACACCCTCGCAAGATTGTTATGCACTCGATTATCTCGAAAGACTCTCGAAAATAAAGCTCACAAAACTGTAAACTCAGAATTATATTTATCACTTCAATTAATAAAACTGAATACAAAGCCCTATATTTATAGTAGATTAGGCGATCATAGAGACTCCCTAAGGCTTCTGTAAACGGGTTAAGGAAAACTTTCCTAAACTCGATTATTACCTTAGCACTACTTACCTTATTCTTAAAACTAAAATTAGGAAATAAACAACAAGGAAGTAAATAAAACTACCTTATCCTTATTAGCTAAATTATGAAAACTAATTAATAATATAATAACTAGAACCTCCTATGACAAAACTGTTAGATTTTCATATAAAATAATTAAGTAATATTATTAACTATAATATTAATTTCAACTTTTTTGAAAATCCTATTTTGTGGCCCATTATTTTGGCAGTCAAATCATGGACTCAACTGCCCTATTTTCTCTCCACATTTCATTCCGTTGACTACCACTCTTCTCTCCCATGTTTTGAGAACTGATTTTTGATGGCAAAATCAGTATAAATACAATACATATTCTGATTAATAAGGTCACTAAATCTACTCTCCCTTAAGAAAATTACACCATCTAAATTAGTGAGTAGTGAGGGTTTGGAACCGAAATCAGACGGCGACGGATATTACGACGTCAGTGTTTTTCAGAAATTCAGATTAATATATTGGGGTTGATAAAGCTGTTTAGGAATACCAATAAGCAATGGCTGGAGGTTTATATTCTCGATTTTATTTTATCGCTTCCGCATTTGTTAATTGTGTTTTTATTAAGTTAACAAAACATGCTATAAAGTAATTAAAGAACTTACATTTGGTATCAGAGCCTTAATAGCCTCTGTCTTGCTTGTTGTTTTCCGACTTCAGTTTTTCATCCTTGTTGTAATCAATCTGTTGTCTCGTTTTCTGTCGTTTTTTCGAATGTTTGTTTGATTCGGTTGTTCCGTTATTGACAATAAGATCTGGATTAATAGTTGTCTATTTTTTATTTGTGAAAACGTTTGCAATCCGGAATGTTTGGTTTTATTTTTCTGGGATTAATGTAGAGGCAGAGGTCAGGGATGAAGTTTTTCCCAAAATTTGTGTTTTGGTTCCTCTGTTCGAGAATTTGTGATAGAGTTTCTGATTTGACTTGTACTTTTATTATAATATTTATTGTTTGCTATGGAATCATGGAGTTGTCGCATGTATATATTATGGTGGGACATGGTGGAGTTGCTTTTTCTTTTGGTTTTTCAGATTAATGAAATTATTATTAATTTTATTTTATTTTCTGGAAAAGCATGTGAACTTTGTCCTCACTCTTGAATATGGTAAAAGTTGTTCACTTGTATTGTTTGAGACTTGTTTAAATCAGATGTTACCTTAATTTTATGTAGTATTGGTGTAATATGCGATATACACGTATAATATTGTTTTCTCCTTAAACATAAAGTCAAGTGTATATATATTAATGTTAATAATTTTTTAATGTCTAAGTGATTTTAAATTTATTCGTTAGTGACTAGGCACAGCATCTTTAATTGTTTAAATTTTATTCGAAATCACATGTGGAAATGAGACATTTAATTGTAATTAAATATACGTCATATGATTAGACTTACCCACAGGAATCTTATTGTATTTGTATAATCAATTAGGGTGTTATATTAAATTATGTTTCTTAATCTATCCACATGAGTTAAGAAATGAGTATGATTTGATAGTTTCATCATAAAGTTTAATTTTTATGAATCTAATTTGAGTAGACTTTAGCCCACAGACAAGTTTTATGTCACTAGATTCATTTAAGCATAATTTACATTGGTAAGTTGTGATAAAGTTAAGTCTCAAATTTTTATTACTAAGCATGTATATATATTCATTTGCAGAAATTCAATCTGGTAATTCGTATGATATCAAAATGGATATTCCTGATTTAACTGGTGATAACTTCAAGGTTTGGAAGGAAAGAATTTTGTTGCATTTGGGATTCATTCGTTTTGATTATGCTATACTTAATGACGAACCCCCTAAGCTAACTAAAGAGAGCACTTCTAAGGAAATTGATACTCGCAAACAGTAGGACGAATCTAAACGTATTTATTTGCTATTTATTAAAACAAAATTGAGTGCTAGTATCCGGGGTTCCGTCGAGCATCACACCAATGTGAAGGATCTCATTAAAGCCATTGATGAACAATTTCAAACTTCCGAAAAGGCTCTTGAGAGCACCTTGATAATGGAATTCACATCCTTAAAGTTAAGGGCCACTAAAGGGGTGCGTGATTACATCATGCGCATGAGAGACATTGCACCTCGACTAAAGATTTTGGAAGTTACCATGTCTGATACTTTCATTGTACACTTCATATTGTGCAGTCTTCTGTCACAGCTTGCCCCCTTTAAGATCTCTTAAAAAAAACATAAGGATAAGTGGTCACTTAATGAATTATTGACCATGTGTGTTCAAGAGGAGGGTAGGCTTTCGATGGAAGAAGGCGAAAAGGTGAACCTTACTACCTCTACTGATAAAGCTTCATCCAGTAAGAGGTTTAAGGGTCACAATAAAGACAAGGGAAAGGGTAAGATGTCGGCTGAGTCTACCATTAAGAAGGAGTCTGCATGTTTCTTCTGCAAAAAGAAGGGACATGTGAAGAAAGACTGCGAAAAGTTTAAGGCTTGGTTGAAAAAGAAAGGTAATTTTCACGCGTTTGTTTGTTATGAATCTAATATGGTCAATGTTAATCATAATACTTGGTGGATTGACTCTGGTACTACAATCCATGTTTCAAATACCTTGCAGGGTATGACAAACCTTTCGAAACCAGTGGCAAGTTTGAAGGAGTTATCTATTCAGGAAACAACATAGGCTCGCACGTTGAGGCCGTGGCCGGGGACATGCAGTTTAATTTGAAGTACTGGTTTTATTTTGATTTTGGAAAAGAGTTTTTATGTTCCGAATTTTGCTCGGAATTTGATTTCAGTTTCTAGACTTGTACCTTTCGGATATTCTTTCAACTTTATGCACACTGGTTTCAGTATTTGCAGAAATTCTAAAGTTATTGGTATTGGTAATTTGTCTGATAATTTATATCGTCTTTGTTTACAAAATGATACCACTCAAAATACTATGCATGTTAATACTGGTTTAAAAAGAAGTATTATAAATGAGGAGTCCTCTATGTTATGGCACCGGAGATTGGGACACATCTCCATTGAACGGGTCACGAGATTGGTAAAGGAAGGGGTACTTAGTACTTTAGACTTTACCGATTTTGAGACTTGTGTTAGTTGCATTAAGGGAAAGCAAACTAACAAATCTAAGAAAGGTGTTAAGAGGAGTTCTGACCTACTAGAGATCATACACACGGATATATGTTGTCCGGATATGAACGCTAACGATCCGAAATACTTTATTACTTTTATTGATGATTATTCACGATATATGCATCTTTACTTACTTCGTTCCAAAGACGAAGCTTTAGATGCCTTTAAAACTTTTAAGGCTGAAGTAGAGAAACAGTGTGATAAACACATTGAGATTGTGAGATCAGATAGAGGTGGTGAGTACTACGGTAGATATACTAAGGATGGACAAGCATATGGTCCTTTTGCTAAATTTCTTCAAGAGCATGGGATTGTTGCTCAATACACTATGCCTGGTTTTCCGGATCAGAATGGTGTAGCAGAAAGAAGGAATCGGACATTAATTGAAATGGTGCGTAGTATGAGAAGTAATATTAAACTTCCTTCATTTTTGTGGGTTGATGTGCTAAAGACGGCTGCGTATATATTAAACCGGGTTCCTTCCAAGGCCGTCTCTAAGACGCCTTTTGAGTTATTCAAAGGTTGGAAACCGAGTTTGCAACATATGAGCGTTTGGGGATGTCCGTCTGAGGTGAGAATTTACAACCCACAAGAAAAGAAACTAGACCCAAGGACTATTAGTGGGCATTTCATTGGATATGCTGAAAAGTCCAAAGATTATTGGTTCTATTGTCCGTCTCATAGTACCAGAATTGTGAAATCTAGAAATGCAAAATTTCTAGAGAATGACTTGATCAGTGGGAGTACTATAGGAGTTGAACCTGAAAAGGATCAACATGAAGCTTCACCCTCTGTTTTGAGTAACAGGTTGGTTATTGTTCACGATCCTGAAGTACGACCGGAGGTTCAACCACCAAATACTGAAATTCCACAAAATGTCGATCAAAATATATTAGATCATAATGTGGAAGAAATTCCATTAAGAAAATCTACTCGAGAGAGGAGATCGGCGATTCCTGACGACTATGAAGTATATCTACAAGAATCGGATTGCAGTGTTGGAGCTGATAATGATCCTATGTCATTTTCACAAGCCATAAGTTCTACAGATTCAAACTTATGGATGGATGCTATGAGAGATGAGATGAACTCTATTGCATCTAATCGAGTTTGAGATCTCGTCGAGTTGCCCAATGATGGTTAAACCATTGGATGTAAGTGGGTTTTTAAGACTAAAAAGGACTCGCTTGGCAACATCGAGAGACATAAGGCAAGACTCGTTGCTAAAGGGTTCACTCAAATAGAAGGGATTGACTACACAGAGACATTCTCTCATGTGTCTAAGAAAGATTCTCTTCGAGTTGTCATGGCATTAGTAGCTCATTTTAAATTCAAGCTACATCATATGGATGTGAAAACGACATTTCTTAAGGGCAATTTAGAGGAAGAGGTTTACATGAAACAACCTGAAGGATTCTCCTCTAAAGACGGTGATCATTTGGTTTGTAAGCTAAATAAATCCATATACGGTTTGAAACAAGCCTCCTGTCAATGGTATAAAAAGTTTCATGAAGTAATTTCTTCTTTCGGTTTTGAAGATAATATCATGGACCAATGTATATACCTTAAAGTCAGTGGGAGTAAGATTTGTTTCCTTGTGTTATACGTGGATGACATTGGTTGTTATATGAGGTGAAACAATGTCTTTCAAATAACTTTGATATGAAAGATATGGGTGAGGCATCTTATGTCATTGGCATTAAGATCCATAGAGATAGATCCCGAGGCATTTTAGGCTTGTCTCAGGAGGCCTATATCAACAAAGTGCTTGAAAGATTTAGAATGAAAGATTGTTCACCAAGTGTAGCACCTATTATGAAAGGTGACCGATTCAGTTTAGATCAGTGCCCAAGGAATGATTTGGAAAGGGAACAAATGAAAAATGTTCCTTATGCTTCAGCTTTTGGTAGCATTATGTATGCTCAAGTCTGTACCAAACCTGACATTGCATATGTTGTTGGAGTATTAGGCAGATATCAGAGTAACCCAGGCATCGATCACTAGAAGGCTGCAAAGAAAGTGTTGAGATACCTTCAGGGTACTCAAGATTACATGCTTATGTATAGACAGACTGATAGTCTTGAAGTGGTGGGGTATTCCGACTCAGACTTTGCTGGTTGCATTGATTCACGAAAATCCACATCTGGATATGTGTTTAAGCTACCAAACAGAGTTGTATCATGGAGGAGTACTAAGCAGACATTGACAGCCACTTCTACTATGGAGGCCGAGTTCGTTTCTTATTTTGAGTCTACCTGACATGGTGTTTTGCTTAAAGGTTTCATATCTGGGCTAAGAGTTGTTGACTCTATTAGCAAGCTGATTCGAATGTATTGTGATAATTCAGCTGCGGTATTTATGGCTAAGAATAACAGAAGTGGAAGTCGAAGTAAACACATCGACATTAAGTATTTGGCCATAAAAGAGCGTGTTCAGGAAAAGAAAGTGATCATAGAACACATTAGCACTGAATTGATGATTGCAAATCCCTTGACTAAAGGCATGCCACCTAAGGGTTTCCAGGGTCATGTAGTGAATATGGGACTTGGTCCCATAATGTGATACATTCATTTATATTATGTTTTCGAAACTTTCATTTAGTTGGATATTTCTCTTTTAATTATATACGTACGTTCTTTGGTTATTTGTTTTTTATTGAGATATATCATTATGTTCTGACCTAGAATAAACATATGGTTTATTCATTAAGTTAAGTGTGAGTGGTGAGAGACTAAGTGTATCGTAATACATGGAAGATTAATTTTCGCTCTAGAGAATTTGTCGCTATGATTCGTATATGAAGTCTCTCTTGCTTAAATAGGCCAAGTGGGAGAATGTTCGATTTTCATATAAAATAATTAAGTAATATTATTAAATATAATATTAATTTCAGTTTTTATGAAAATCCTATTTTATGGCCCATTATTTTGGCAGTCAAATCATGGACTCAACTGCCCTATTTTCTCTCCCCATTTCATTTCGTTGACTACCACTCTTCTCTCCCATGTTTTAAGAACTGATTTTTGATGGCAAAATAGTATAAATACAATACATATTGAAGAGTCTATTGATCTAGATATACACAAGAAAGGGGGGTTGAATTGAGTATGCCAACTTTTTCGATTCTTTTTCGATGTATGCTAATGAGCGTGGTAGTAGCGAGTAACGAGTATAAACAATAAGGTAAGAGGAGACACTATATTTTGAAGTGGTTCAGTTTCACAATTCGAAACCTACGTCCATTATTCTCGATTAATAAAATTAGTACCTTCTCCAGATTACAATTTTATCAACCCTACTCGTACAACTTTGATATTAGTTGTAACTCAACTAGATACCATTAAATACCTAGCTATGTCAAGTACCGTGAAATACTTGACTACAATGAGTACCGCTAAATACTCGAACTATCTTAATTATGTAAGATAAGTCTTCAATGAACTCTTGTGTTCAACGATCTTGAACGAATGAGACTAATCTTCAATGCTTGTAGTCTTTATAACGAAATATGACAATGATTGCACGAATATCGAGATGTACGTGAGGTTATGTTCGTTTTCTTGAGAAGCGTGTATGCGTGTATGTTTTTGTTAGTCTTCAACTTGTCAAGATATCATAAATTATATCTTTAACCAAATCTTAATTTGAGTTTAAGATAAATTAAATAAACACATAATATTTATTTAATTAAACCAAAAAGGACAATTAAAATCGTGTAAACAACCGAGTAGAAACATGGTGCACGTTTCCCGAGGCACACGATCTTCTTAGGTATTCGGATTTTGACAATAACGGTTAGAATAAAATAATAGGTATTTTAGGATAAATAATTAACTCATAAGATAATTATTTTAATCCTTTTTTAACCAAAGAATATTTTTCTTCTAAAAACCGTTTTAAGATTACTAATTTAATATTTGACAATGTAACAACCATACACAATTATTTCCATGCTTTATTTATTTTACGCATTTCTCATTTCTTCATAGAGTTATAGATACGAACTATAACTATGAACTATTTGATTCCGCATTAAGACTTCATTCTTGTAAATCTTCAAAAAGACTTGACACGAGCTTGATCTTTCTTCAATCCATGATTGAATCTATACTTGACTAAAATACGATCTTCGCTCTATAATTAACTGTACACTTTAACACACGATTACCATATATGTATATAAAATATATTTACTTAGACTTGTCATTATTAAAACATAAAACAATATATTAAACATATGATATATATTACTCAAAAAATTCCCCCTTTTTAATGATGACAAGTCTTATCTAAAATCGTGTCGTTCCCCCTCAACATAATATTGGTCATTCATAATATAGATCAACTTACGGTTTCTATTTTTAGATTAAACCAAATACTTAAAGAATTTTAAGAGACAATACGTTACGACAAGGAGCAATCTTAGGCAAATGCGTATCTAGGTCGCATTCTTTTCCCCCTTTTGACATCATTGAAAAGATAGAAACAAAGAGATAAAACGACTAGAATAATACATTACGAAACAACACCTAAGCATGCGACTCTAAACTAAACACACAAACACGAATAATATTCAACATATACGAAACACAAATGGGAAAACAACACACAACCATACGTAAGAAGCCTATGGGCCGAATAGTTAGACAATCGTAAAGTGCCAATGGGCCGAATTGTTTAACAAGGTAAGTAATAATGCCACATGAGCCGAATGTTAAGTAAAATAGCCTAATGGGCCGAATTGTTTGAGCATAGGTAAGAATATATCCGAAAGTGTAAACAATCCAAAACAGAACATATAAGCCAATGGGCTAAATCAAGTTTAAGGAAAATTGGGCCAAGTATCACGGCTTAAAGAAAAATAGGGCTATTGTTTAGAAAAGGAAATAAAGGAAGGGATAGGGAATTGGACAGAGAAACGAGATCCACCATGAGAACCCAAAACCAAATTCTGCACCGTCGCCAAAATAAGGTTCCTGCAAACCAACCAAAACAGAGCAACACAAGACAATTACTTATTCCGGGTGATGAATGATGTGAGGGTTCACGAACTCCAGCCTAGTGCGATACTCCAAGGTCGACAATCGATCCAAGCAACTTCCAATGTTCCTTACTTGAGCATCCACCGCACGTTCGAAATTGAGCACTTTGAGAGACAAGGCCTTGACCTCGGCTAAGCATTGACCACCATCCTCACGTAATATCCGATTATCACGGACAAGAGCTCCACCTTGAGTCGTGAGGAATTGGTGACTGTCACTCACCACGATCACTTCTTCTTTGACCTCTTTAAGGTCACGACATATTTGAGTGAGATGCCCTTCAACCTTTCGCATCCACTCACGCAACTCATCATTCACATCCGTCTTGCTCCCATTCTCGGCCTTAGGACCCTTCAACTCGGAAATCAAAGAAAATATCTTATCCACCTTACCCTCCAAACCATCCAAATTTCCATTCACCTTAGCCTCCTCACCATTCTCTCGGCCAAATTGCAAATCACCATCTTTACCAAGAATTCCCATTAATTTCAACAATTTGTCATTCATGCGATCTCGGGGTACCACTCCGTAGCTACTAACATCGACAACTCCGGCATGGAATAGTAATTCCGAGACCCACATCCCATAAGGTATATCCAAAGTGGTACAAAACCGATCCTTGACCAAAGTTTTTGACACATGAACGACTTTTGCACAAAATAGAGGCGCCAAATTTACCTTAACACCGACTAACCAATTGTAAAGAACGATAGCCTCACAACAACTCATCTTATCCCGAGTTCCAAAGAAAATTCACAAGAAACTTGAGTTTGGGATTAAAAGAGTCGGTTAACAGGGGACTGACTTCCGTCGCATGATCATCGAAGTACCTCTTAATCTCCATTTTTTCATCTTTAGACACATTAGACCATTCCTTACTCGGATCAAGAACTAACCCTTCGTTTTTCAACTTAAACACACGACACACATCATCAAACGTAATTTCGACATCTCGACCATTAACCACGGCCCTCAACCCATTCTTGACCAATTTCACAGAAGCAAAAAATTGCACAACTTCTATAGGGAATACGAGAACCGAAAAATTACTGACATATAACCAATCTTGGAAAATCAAGAAGTCTTTGAAAAATTGCAAAGACGGAGACCCATCTATCCAAGAAGTCGGATAAAATCGGCATGCATGTATGGAATACAATAATAGACGTTCGATTAACATACCTTCTTGCTTAGTCGTGCGAACCTTTTCTAAACCCTCCTTAGTCGCTTCACCGGAAACGTCTCGAAACAGGGGACGGGGTGGCAGACCTTCTTCGAAAACTTCATCTCCCATAACTGAGTTTCCCTTGTCTACCTTGCGCCTTTTACTGCCTTCTGATTTCGGAATGGTAACGGAAATCGGTTCAGGGGATGGTGGAGGAGATGGTGTTGGTGTCGGAGAACGGGTTTTGTGACGAGTGGAACGGCGAGCAGATAGTGGTGGCATTCTGTGTATAAGGGTTTATTGGAGTTATTGTCGGAAGTTTTGGGTGCTTTTAATGGTGAGATTCTTGGTTGTTTGGTTTTAACTGAATTTGGGGTTATGAATTTGGGATAATGAGGATTTGACAGAGGGCGGTAAAAGTGGAGTTAGTGTAAGTTGTGAGGGGACGGTTATGGGGTTAAGGGAAGGGTGATAGAGTGTGAGAGTGGTAATAGGTGGGTAGGTCACGTGGGGTAGGTTAGGTAGTAAATAAGTTTAGGTAATACGTAAATATTTGTTACGATTTTATTTGTTACGTAAATTTTGGTACGTAATTGTTTGTAGATAAGATTTTAATATTTTACGTACTTGAGGTACGTAATTTTTAGGTAAAGATTATAATTTTTGGTATAATATGATTTGTTAATATTTGAATATTATATTATTGATCGAGATATTGGTTGTGTACATTCGTATAATATATAGCATAGTATAATCGATGTTTTAGCATTTAATCAAAATAACATACAAAGGCATGCAGCGGAATATACGGACATAGTCATATAATTCTGTCTTTACATAGTCAGTCATTGGGTTATTTTTAGCTCTTAAGATGGATTAGGTGCCACCGATTAAACCAATTTCCAATCGCAAAGTCTCAAATCGTTCCCTAGCCAATGGTTTAGTAAAAATATATGCCCATTGTTTTTCCGTACTACAAAATTCCAATTTAATGTTTTTCTTTTCTACATGGTCGCTTAAGAAGTGATGTCTAATTTCTATGTGTTTTGTTCTCGAGTGCTGAGCCGGGTTCTTCGATATTATTATAGCACTCGTATTATCACATAAGATATGTACACATCCCACGTCAATACCATAATCAAGCAGTTGTTGTTTTAACCATAGGAGTTGGGAACATACCAGTGCGGCTGCAATATACTCTGCTTCTGCAGTTGACTAAGCGACGGAATTTTGTTTCTTGGATGCCCATGATATAATACATGGTCCAACGAAGGTCGCAAGTCCAGAAGTACTTTTCCTGTCTAAAGAACAACTTGCATAATCCGCATCTGAATATCCTAGTAGGTTAAAATTACAATCTAGGGGATACCATAAGTATAATTTTGATGTTCCAATTAGATATCGTAGAATTCTCTTAACCGCAATCATATGTGATTCTTTTGGTGCAGATTGAAATCGAGCACAGACTTACCGTAAGATAAAGAAGTGAGCCGATCATACCTCTATAAGTAGTTTCATCTACAGACTTACCGTCTTCGTCTCTGGTAAGCTTCTTATCTGTTACCATTGGACTGGGCATGGGATGAGAGGATTTCATTCCGAATTTCTTTATTAATTCCTTGACGTATTTTTGTTGATGAACTTTAATACCCTCATTCATTTGTTGGATTTGAAGTCCAAGGAAGAATTTTAATTCTCCAATCATACTCATCTCGAACTCGGATGTCATCAACTCTGAAAAATATTGGCACAACTTTTGTTGGTTGAGCAAAATATAATATCGTCAATGTAGATCTGGACTACTAATAGGTCTGAATTTTCACTCTTTAGAAATAATGTTTTGTCCACTAATCCTCTCTTGAATCCGCTTTCCAATAGAAACTTTGATAATATGTCGTACCATGCTCGAGGGGCTTGTTTCAGCCCGTAAAGAGCTTTGTCCCATCTGAATACATGATCCTTGAGTTTGCTGTCAGGAAATCCAGGAGGTTGTTCGACATAGACTTCCTCTTGAAGATTGCCATTAAGAAATGCAGTCTTAACGTCCATCTGAAATAGTTTCATTTCTTTATGTGCAGCAAATGCTATGAGCAAGCACATCGCCTCAAAGCGGGCGACTGGAGCGAAGGTTTCATCATAATCGATCCCTTCTTGTTGATTGTATCCTTGAACGACTAGTCTTGCTTTGTTACGCACGATGACTCCAGAGTCATCCAGTTTATTTCTGAATACCCATCTCGTTCTAATTACTGATCTATCTTTTGGACGAGGAACGAGATGCCATACTTTATTTCTTTCGAACTGTTGAAGTTCTTCTTGCATGGCGACTATCCAGTCAGGTTCTGCAAGGGCCTCTTTTATGTTGGTAGGTTCAATTGTGGAGAGAAAGGAGTAGAATGAGCAGAAGTTGGTTAAGCTTCTTCGAGTTTGGACTCCTTCTGTAAGGCTTCCTATGATGTTGTCCAGAGGGTGAGAGCCTTTATATCTTCAGTTTCTTGATTGATTATTTTCGTTGCTACTACTTGACTCGGGATTTTGACTTGCTCCCCCTAAATCCAAACCAGGGTTTATAGAAGAGTCGGGTATAACTATGACCTCTTCCCTATGCACTACAAAATTCACGCGTTTTACTGACGGAAAAAATCCGTCAGAAACAGCCAAAATCCGTCAGGAAACAGCATTCCTGACGGAAAATCCGTCAATAAAGTTCGTCACTACAATTCGTCACTAAAATGCAAGTACTTACGGAATTTCTGTTAGTAGTAAACTTTACTGACTTGAATTTTCCGTCAGTAGTAAGCAATATTCTGACGGAATTTCCGTTAGTAAACTAAATATCTGACGGAATTTCCGTCAGATACCTTTACCGCCATTGACTTAGTCAACGCGCCAATATAATCTGACGAATTCTGACAGATTTTCCGTCAGTAATTTTTACCGCCATTGACTTTGGTCAACGCGCCAGATTTTAGTGACGGCTTGTGACGGAATTTCCGTCAGGAATTTTTTCCGTCAGTATTCCGTCAGGATTCCGTCAGACCTTTGAAAAAAATTGACGGACTAAAAATTCCGTCAGGAATTCCGTCAGTATATCGCGCTTTTTTTGTAGTGTTGGTTTTGATTCAAAGTTGTAGCTTCATTAGCTACAACCCTAGGTTCCAAGTCATTGGCTTGAGACTGGTTAACAATATCATCAACTGTGTTTTCAGTTCTCGTACCGTTTTCTCCCAAGTTAAGTTCATCGTTGATTCCTTGAATTTCGCCTTCATCATCATTTTCTATCTCTGGAGGATCTTCCCTTGACAAACGAAACTCTAGTTCGTCTAGGTTTTCCTCCTCGTCCTGGAAAGGCTTATCGAAGGCATTATTCTCATCAAAGATAACATGTATACTCTCTTCTATGCACAAGGTACGTTTATTAAAAACTTTATAGGCTTTACTATGATCAGAATATCCTATGAAAATCGCCTCATCACTTCTAGGGTCAAATTTGCTTAAACGAGTTTTACCATTGTTATGAACAAAGCACTTACTCCCAAAACATCTTAAATGAGATATATTAGGTTTACGACCACATAGAAGTTCATAAGGTGTCTTTTTAAGGATAGGTCTAATCATAGCACGATTATGAATATAGCAAGCTGTACTGATAGCCTTAGCCCAAAAGTTTCTAGGTAGACCACTACAAAGAAGTATTGTTCTAGCCATGTCTTCTAGGGTTCTGTTCATGCGTTCTACTACTCCGTTTTGCTGTGGGGTTCTAGGTGCAGAGAAGTTATGTCCAACACCATTGGTTTTACAGAACTCAATAAAAGCATGGTTATCAAACTCAGTTCCATGGTCAGTCCGAATTGTTACTAGGTTGGATTTTAATTTGTTGTGGACAAGTTTCATTAGACTAACAAATTCATCAAATGTTTCGTCTTTAGAGTGAAGAAAGATTGGCCAAATAAATCTAGAATAATCATCAACTAGAACGAAAACGTACCTGGAACCACCTTTACTTCTTACCTTCATAGGGCCACAGAGATCCATATGTACCAGTTCAAGAGCTCGGTTAGTACTTACTATTCTTTTTGGTTTGAAGGATGATCTGACGTATTTGCATCGTGCACATGTGTCAGACATCTTGTCTTGATCAAATTTGATCTTTGGGAGACCTTCGACCAAGTCTCATCTCTTCAGTTTGCTAAGAATAGGATAACTAATATGACGAAATCTCTTATGCCAAGGGCATGGATCATCTAACGTAACTTTCATACATGAGAGAGAGTTAGTAGGCACAACATTTAAATCAATCATATAACATTGTTCTTCCTATGACCTTCAAGTATTACCTTACTTGTACCTTCCATAATTATACGACAAACATCTGCATGAAAGACGGCTTTGTTTCCTTTGTCGCATAACTGAAATATACTTATTAAGTTATGTTTGAGGCCACTTATCAGATATACATCGCTAATAGTATGAGACGATGAGATGCCTATCTTACCGACTCCTATAACCTTTCTCTTTTTTTTATCTCCGAAGGTGACCTTTCCTCCGTCAAACGGTTTTAAGGTTGTGAATAGGTTGACATCTCCTGTCATGTGTCGCGAGCATCCACTATCGAGGTACCATAAGTTATTTTCCTTAGCGATTATCTACACAAAATAAATTTAAAGACAGGTTTTAGGTACCAAAGCATACTTGGGTCCTTAAGAGTTAGTAATTATAAAAACATCTTCTTTCTTAACCCAGACTTGTCTTACTAAAGTTCTTTTAGGTTATTTGTAGTAGTTGGGTTTTGTTGATTTTGCATACGTCTTGGTGTTTTGTTTCTTATGTGTTGTAGGTTTAGGGATTTGGGTAGTTCTATTTTTCTTTTCTGTATAGTCGAAAGACATGTCATAGAACCATATCTGATCATTATTCCTTTCCTCAACATCGCTTTTATCACTTTCCTCACTATCGATGATGGAGATGGCATCATTTGGTGTACCTAGAGATTTTACAAATTTGACTCCAGTTTTGAAGTCGAGTGCGTGTTTTACGCAATTATCGCGTAGGTGTCCAGTATGACCACAGTAAGTACAAATTAAGTATTCAGGCAAGTCTACATACTTTCTTTTTCTAAAGTCACGATCAGTGGGTTTTTGCTGACATTAAGAATGGTCCCTCCTGCCATAGCATTCATGACCTAGACCCATCTTCATGTTATTGTCAGATTGTTTAGTTAAGAAGTTCAGTACGTTAGTACTTCCTTCCCATTTTTCGTGAATCTTTCGAGCATGAAGAAGGAGGTCTTTCAAGGAATCAATTTCTTTTATGCAGGAGGTGTGGTCAACATTGTTAGATTCTTTCAAGTCTTGAATATCCTTATTAAAATTGAACACAATTTGGGCATGTTCCTTTTTAATTTTCGTCAAGTTGAATTCCAGATCCATGATTTTTTTCTCGAGGATTTAAACTTCTTCTTGATGAGTTTCATCGACAACTACTGGTGTAGGTTTGCTCTTTAGAAGTTCATTTGCCCTTTTAAAATCTAAGGTTATAGCTTCATTGGCTATAACCTTAGATTCAAGCTCTTTAATGTTGAGTTTTAATTTTGAGGTTATGGCTTCATTAGCTATAACTTTAGACTCAAGAATCTTTTTTCTCAGACATTCCTGTTTCCAGTTTAACATTTGCGTCAATGTTAACTTTGGATTTCAGTTTCTTAGCTTTGGCTTTTAAAGGTTGATTTTCCTCTGCAATGTCAAGGATCTGCTCTTTCAACTCGTCTATTTCAAGACTTTGTTCGTGACATTGATCCAAGGTTTGTTCAAAGTATTTAATTAATGCAGACTTAGATAAACTTTTAACTTGACTCTTAAGCTGTAAAAAATTTACCTCTTGCTCTTCATCGTCTTAATCAGATTCTCCATAAAGGCAAAATTGTGATGATATATGATCGTCGGAAATTAGATCTAAACTGATGTAGCTTAGACACAGGTTTGCAACCTCATCTTCTTCTGAATCTTCGTCATCTTCGGAATCTAATTCTCCCCAGCAAGATGCGAGCATAACCTTTTTGAATTCAGTCTTGGTCTTTTCTCGTTTAGATTTGACTTTGGTTTTGTCCCAGTTTGGACAGTCCTTGATCATATGGCCTTGATCACCACATTTGAAGCATCCTCGTTTTGAAGAAGGTTTGATTAGAATCACTCTTCTTCTTATCATAGGTCTTGTTGTTTGCTTTGGTAAATCTTCCTTTAAAAACCGCCTTTTTGAAGCGCCTTGCGAATAGAACTGTTTCATCTTCCAGTTCAGGTTCGCACTCTTCACTTGTAGATGCTTGTAAGGCAACGTTTTTGCCTTTAGGATGATCACATCATCTTTATTCAACACGATCTCATGAGCCATTAGAGATCCAATGAGCTCTTGGTAGGTCAAGGTCGTGAGATCACGAGCTTCTTCAATTGTAGTGACTTTTGGTTGCCACTTTTTGATAAGGCTTCTAAGGACTTTTCTAACTATGTCCTCAGAATCATACTTCCTACCAAGGTTCCGTAGTTCATTTAATATGCAAGAAAATCGTGCAGACATGCTATCAATCGATTCATTCTTTTTCATAGTGAAAAGTTCATATCGTTGAATTAGCAAGTCTATGCAATGTTTCTTGACTACGGAAGTTCCTTCGTAGGCAAGTTCTAGGTCATCCCATATTTCTTTGGCTGAGTCAGAAGAAGAGAAATGATCAAATTCAGAAGTAATCATACCATTTTGAAGTAGACTCATGGCTTTTGAATTTTTCTCAGCAATCTTGTAATCTGCTTCCACATAGTCAATTTCCATATTTTCATATGTGGTTCCATTTGCAGCGGCGACCAAGATCTTCTTTGGTCCAGTTTGAATTATCCTCCAGCATTCTCAATCACATCCTTTGACGTAGTGGGTCATCATGTTTTTCCACAAGCTATAGTTCTTTCCATCGAAGATGGGACACTTTATGTGTTTAGAATCCATAAAGAATCAATAGAAGGATCAATCTCAAGCTGTAAGGCTGTCAAGAGCACGAGGCTCTGATACCAATTGAAGAGTCTATTGATCATCTAGATATACTCAAGAAGGGGGGGTTGAATTGAGTATGCCAACTTTTTCGATTCTTCTTCGATGTATGCTAATGAGCGTGTTAGTAGCGAGTAACGAGTAAAAACAATAAGGTAAGAGGAGACACAATATTTTGAAGTGGTTCAGTTTCACAATTCAAAACCTACGTCCACTATTCTCGATTAATAAAATTAGTACCTTCTCCGGATTACAATTTTATCAACCCTACTCGTACAACTTTGATATTAGTTATAACTCAAACTAGATACCGTTAAATATCTAGCTATGTCAAGTATCGTGAAATACTTGACTACAATGAGTACCGCTAAATACTCGAACTATCTTAATTATGTAAGATAAGTCGTCAATGAACTCTTGTGTTCAACGATCTTGAACGAATGAGAGTAATCTTCAATGCTTGTAGTCTTTATAACGAAATATGACAATGATTGCACGAATATCGAGAGGTACGTGAGGTTACGTTCGTTTTCTTGAGAAGCGTGTATGCGTGTATGTTTTTGTTAGTCTTCAACGTGTAATATGATATCTATATATAGTAAATTAGATCTAGGTTAAGTCTTAGATGTTTTAGGAATATTACTTTGTCTAGAATTCTTATTTCTAGATAATATTCTAAAACTAATCTTATTTGAACTAGGAAAGACTTTATATAAGATACTAATAAATTAGGACATAAGATTGAATTTCCAAAACCTAACCGATTTAGGAAACAACTTATACCATAAAATATAACATCCTATTTTGAATCAATTCCTAGTACTTGTCAAGATATCATAAATTATATCTTTAACCAAATCCTAATTTGAGTTTAAGATAAATTAAATAAACACATAATATTTATTTAATTAAACCAGAAAGGACAATTAAAATCGTGTAAACAACCGAGTATAAACGTGGTGCACGTTTCCCGAGGCACACGATCTTCTTAGGTATTCGGATTTTGACAATAACGGTTAGAATAAAATTATAGGTATATTAGGATAAATAATTAACTCATAAGATAATTATTTTAATCCTTTTTTAACCAAAGAATATTGTTATTCTAAAAGCCGTTTTAAGATTACTAATTTAATATTTTACAATGTAACAACCATACACAATTATTTCCATGCTTTATTTATTTTACGCATTTCTCATTTCTTCATAGAGTTATAGATACGAACTATATATAACTATGAACTATTTGATTCCGCATTAAGACTTCATTCTTGTAAATCTTCAAAAAGACTTGACACGAGCTTGATCTTTCTTCAATCCATGATTGAATCTATACTTGACTAAAATACGATCTTCGCTCTATAATTAACTGTACACTTTAACACGCGATTACCATATATGTATATAAAATATATTTACTTAGACTTGTCATTATTAAAACATAAAACAATATATTAAACATATGATATATATTACTCAACACATATTCTGATTAATAAGGTCACTGAATCTACTCTCCCTTAAGAAAATTACACCATCTAAATTAGTGAGTAGTGAGGGTTTGGAACCGAAATCAGACGACGACGGATATTACAACGTCAGTGTTTTTCAGAAACTCAGATTAATATATTGGGGTTGATAAAGCTGTTCAGGACTACCAATAAGCAATGGCTGGAGGTTTATATTCTCGATTTTATTTTATCGCTTCCGCATTCGTTAATTGTGTTTTTATTTAGTTAATAAAACATGCTATAAAGTAATTAAAGCACTTTATTATCCCCTTCTTATGTATCGGATCTTTGAATCCAAGACTTTATTATAGCTAAAACGTCATCACTTCCCCCCAACCCCGCCATGTGATGTACTTGACTCTTGTTGATGTAGAATTACAGCAGTGTTTCGAAATTGAACAGATAACACGACTGCATGCCCTGTGCTGTAATACTAACTTTGTAGCGGAATATGTTTGTTTAATGCTAATATTTTCGTGTATTGTATGTAAAGTAACCAGGATATGATGTGAACTCGCTCTCCTCCCTCGTAAGGAACTTGATTGTGAACACAAATAGAAAATATCTAGCCCTCAATCTCGCAAAACTGATAACTCGAAACTCCCTTAAATAACAACCTCGCAAGATTGCTATGCACTCGATTATCTCGAAAGAATCTCGAAAATAAGCTCACAAAACTGTAAACTCAGAATTTTATTTATCACTTCAATTAATAAAAATGAATACAAAGCCCTATATTTATAGTAGATTAGGCGATCATAGAGACTCCCTAAGGCTTCTATAAACGGGTTATGAAAAACTTTCCTAAACTCGATTATTACCTTAGCACTACTTAACTTATTCTTAAAACTAAAATTAGGAAATAAACAACAAGGAAGTAAATAAAACTACCTTCTCCTTATTAGCTAAATTATGAAAACTAATTAATCATATAATAACTAGAACCTCCTTTGACAAAACTCTTGTCCGTCCTACATCACTCGTGTCCTTCATTTAATTTATAATATGTTCTATTCAACCAAAAAATGAAAACTATTTTTACAATATTTATGCGTAGGGAATTATTTTTTTTCTCATAACATCATGTAAGGAAATCTCATGTGTTAGGCGGGTTGCGTGTTGTGTTAGTGTGAGTTGGATGGCTTTGCTCGACAGTCGACTCCGGTCATTTTTGGCAGGCTCATCCAAAATCAATAGGTAGGGAGATGAAGCGGAGACACGGATAATTACCTATGAAGCTTCATCTTAAATTAAACTTGTTGACGTTCTCGTATTCTTAAATGTCCCTGACACCAAATCTATTGCTTAGCTTGAACTCTAACAAAATCATTAAATCTGGGAATCTGGCATTAACTAGTGAATTGTGCATAGCTCAAAATCCGTAAATTTGCCTTGAAATCCGCTTGGCCGTAATGCTTTTCATGAATAGATAAGCCAACCCATGTCAGATTGAATTAATTCCCTTTAAAGGTATTGCAGATTTGACACACTGACAGAAATGTGGGAAGTCAATTACGTAACTTGGAAAGTAGAAAATGGATGGTTTAATGATTTAGGTCGTGATCTTCTGCTTTAAAGGATAAAAGTATATTAAGATAATTAAAAAGTGATTAAAGGTAAATATAAATCGTGACCTAATTACCGTGACCTTTGCTTGGGAATGGTGTAACTGACCAACTATTCTATCGTTCTACAGTATTAGTGTAGTGCATGTGAGGACGTGTGTTCGCTTGTACCAATACTGGGCAAACTTGACCAAATAAATTAAAGAGAAATAAACAACTCTTATTTAGCCATTGCTAGTCAGGAAATGGTTTGATTTACTCTTACATATTAATTGGATTCGAACAAGAAATCATATGGTTTGATTTACTCTTAGATATTAATTGAATTCGAACAAGAAATCATTTAATTATATGTTTTCAATTTCATATATTTCAAAATATGTTTGGTTAATTAATAAAATAAATATTAGAATCGAGTTTGAATTTATGGAAATGAGGTGGGTATGATATTCCAAGAAATTTAAATAGAATGAGAATTCGCATAAATTCTAACTTCTTTTCAATATGTTTTAATCAAACACTAAATTAGGTAGAATCTATTCCATTCATTCCACAACTCTCAATCAAACACCCCATAAACTAATATTCGTATAGTGAAACAGTAGCGGAGCTATGATTCTAAGTTACAGGGTGCAGAAATTTTCAGCGGGTTAAAAGAGTAACATTATAATGAACCTTGAAATTTTTTAAAATCTTAACTAAAAATTTCGAAATTTTCAAATATCAATCTATCACTCTCGCTCTACCACTGATGTAATACCCCCATTTATCCAAGGGCTTTTAGCAAGACATTTTCAGATAAATAAGATTGTTACGATTTCGGTATTAACCAAGGTAGCATATAACAAATGTAAACAAACTCCAAAGTATGTACTTTAAATTAAAATCACTCTTAAAAGTTTACGTTACAAAGTGAGGGTCAATTAAAACTTTACGATTAATACTACATAGTGGAAATAAATTAAACTAATTGTGATATCAACTATAACGATAGAGATACCTAGGTCATCTCTGCTCCATGCCGCATCTCATAGACTCCCAAGTCAGCTAACTCGAATACCTGTCAGCTAATCAGTTCCCCAATAATTGGTTTATTACATGTGTTTGTAGCAGGGGCGTCTCAAACTTTTGAGAGACCCTGTGCTACATCGCCGATATGGGCTATAAAATTATTTACTATTGTATAAGTATGTTGTTTTTGCACTCATTTTTAACGATATCAATTACACAAAATTTTTGCCTTTATCAAATTTATTCAGATATTACCATTGCGATGAAAATTTTGAAACTCATAATATATGTAAATCTAAAACGATACTAGGTGAATCGTTTTTTTAACGATTTATGATAACACGCATCTATTAATTCGTATTTTTTTTGAGAAAAATAAGCAAATAATATTTTCTTGACACATATTTATATGAAAATGGGTAAAAAGAGACTAAAACTTTAAAAGGTATTTATAATGGAGTAAAAAAGAGAAATAATGGAAAAACAAAAAGACCACGAAAAATTGCCAATATATAACATATAAGTATCTAAACAAGCAAAAAACGTGAAAAAAATAAATGAAAGTGCAAAATTAAAAGCTAGTATTGTTAGGATTTGAACCTGGGTGGTTTTAAGTTGCTATGAGATACTAATTAGGAACAAACCACTAGACCTCATTCTATTATTGTGAATTTATTAATTTTCAGTGTATATATTCTTTGAGTCCAGGTAAATGAGGCCCCAAAAGTTGGAGGCCCGGTTCTTGGGCTCAGCCTGAACCGGGCCATAGCCGCCACTGGTTTGTAGAATATATGGTTAATCAATCGGTTAAGTAGAAAATTGTAACACCCCCATAATCGAAGGCCTTTAGAAAGAACCATCAGACAATAAAAGTGTTATCATCTCAGTTTCCTTAGACATAATATCAAAGTAACGACAATGTAACTTACTACAATAAATGATGTAAAGTGATTACAATGTCTCACAAAATATATAACAACTTAAAGTAACAACAGAAGCTAGTAAATGAATCTATGACGCTATAAAACTTCATGACGACCCATCCTCCTCAGTCAAGCATCATCAACCAACATCGAGCTACTTGCTAAGAATCTATTCACCATACTAATAGATCATCACAGTGCACAAACTACAAGCGTCAGTTACTGTATACGCAATATCGTTATTACAAAAATCAAGAATATTATATCAATCTCAAGGCACCACATGCTGATATCACCAATAGCCAATCATCTCACAGTGGCGACCTGTAGTCTCACAATCAACCCCCACTTGCTCGCGACAAGGGGTACCCGGATCATTAATGTGCACATCTAGGGATGTCAATGGGGCGGGTCTTGGCGGGTATCGCCCCGCACCCGCCCCACGTGGGGCGGGTGTGGGTAATAATTTGACTGGTCGTGGGGTGGGGATGGGTTTCAAAAGTATCATTCGTCGTAGGTCGCGGGGCGGGTGCGGGTTTCACATGAGACCAACCCCATACCCACCCCGCCCCACACCCACCCCGCTCGCCCCGCCCCACATGTCCCCACCCCGCTTATACCCACCTAATAAATAATAATATCTAATAGTAATATATAAGAATAATAAGATAAAATAAATATAACTTAAAATAATAAAAAAAACTTTTAATAAATTAAATCTATCCTACATAGCTACCCACTTCCCAGGCCCAAATAAGTAAATAAGTAAAATAACCCACTAATCCAGACTACCCACTACCCAGACTACCCACTTCCCCAGTCCAATAAGGCAATAAACAATAATCATTCGTAAATCGCTATCACTACATTCAGGTCATTCACTAACTACCCAAATTCCCCCAAATCCCCATTTTCCCAAACTGATAAAACAAACGGAGTTGAAGAGCTGAAGATGAAGAATTGAAGAGTATTTGTTGTGTAGTTTTGTTTACTCTTCTAGTACTCTGTCAAAATTTGGGCTTTGGGGTGTTGTCGGGGCATGTTTTTGGTGGTATATTTGTATGTAAAATCGTTTTATAGTTCCACGAACTCTAATTAATTGAATGTTAAGGCATTTTGCGAAAACTTTTTTGTATAAGTAGTACGACAAGTATATTTTAGATTTACGATTTACATTTCTTTAGGAGATAGGCGGGTTAATAGGTCCCCGCGGGGCGGGGGTGGTTTTGAATAGTTCAACCCGCCGCGGGTTGTGGGGCAGGCGCGGGTGCGCTTTAAAAGTTTGCGGGGCGGGTGCGGGTTGACCCCTCTCCGCACCCGCCCCGCCCCATTGACATCCCTATGCACATCCCCTCCATGGTGGGTCTCACGAAAAGCGATCATAGGAGTGAGAGTCGTTTCCCGCAACGTCATATGTTCCCAAATCTTATATCGTAACCACAAGTGATATCAGTCTTACAGCACAACAATAACATCGTCACAATATATTAGAAATACCGTCACAATCACATAATAGATAACTGAGTAGGAAGAACCATACTTCAAGGCAAATCACACAAGGCAAAGATCCAATCGATTCTACCATCGTTCCTCTATGAAATCTCCTCCTAAGATAACATATGGGGTATTACTAACAATCATCACAAACATATTTATCATACTTGATGACAACAACGTTAGGCTATGGTGATCGTCGCGGCTAGACTCCGGTATAAACTATTAAAGGTTTTAGTGTGAGAGATATGAGAGAAAAAGGTAAAAGGAGACAGAAGGTTTTAGGGTAAATTGATTTGACTTCGCATAAAAACGAACCACCACATCAACCCCTTTCCCCGCCTCTGCTCATACTGCCACCCGTAACTACCAGCGTTCCTATACACCCAACCCCAATCGTGCCTTGTCTTCCACCACTACACCCACCACAGAAGCCTACACCCTAGCCCCAATTAAAGGAAAGTGCCAATTCTGCCGAGCCACTGGTCACTTTATCTCTGCTTGCTACAAGTTCAAACGTGAGTACCCTAATGTCGTGTTCTCACCCTCCAGTTACCAACAATCCCAGCGCCAAAACCGCTACAACCCCCAAGCCCACACCGCCACTAGCCAGACCCCTGATTCGACCTTTCCTCGTCCCTGGCTTGTGGACAGTGGAGCCACCCATCATATCACCAATAACCTTGAAAACCTCTCGCTTCACAACCCATATGATGGAAGTGATGAGCTCATTATTGGGGATGGCTCAGCCTTACCCATATCCCACATAGGTTCGTTTAACATGTCAACTCCTTCTCATTCATCTCTTTGTTTTCAAAACGTTTTATATGCCATATCGATTTCTCGCAACATTCTTTCCGTTTCTCAATTTTGTCTTGATAACAATGCTTATTTTGAATTCTCAGAAACTAATTTTTTTATTAAAAGACCTTCAAACGGCAAAGACTCTTCTTCACGAAATATCTAAAGGAGGCGTCTATGAATGGCACTCTCCTAAAACTTCCGCATATATGAGCAATTTATCTTCCAACCTAGCATGACATCATCTTCTTGGACATCCCTCGTCGAAGATCGTTAGCTATTTAAGTTCTAATTTTCCAATAATTACGAGTATCTTGTCTCAAGATTCTTGTAACTCATGTCATGTTCACAAGAGTCATAAACTCGAGTTTTCATCGTCATCTTTATTTTCAACAACACCTTTTAGATTTAATTTTTACTGATGTATGGTCTTCACCTCTTCTATCTTATGATTCATATAAATATAATATAATTTTTGTTAATCACTTCACAAAATATATTTGATTCTATCCATTAAAACTCAAATCTGATGCTACTACTATTTTTATTCGATTTCGCAAACTGGTTGAAAAATTCTTTAAACGACCCATCCGCCAACTATTCTCAGATAATGGGGGGAATACATCAAAATGGCCCGGACTCTCTCTGACCATGGAATCAGCCACCTTACTACCCCTCCCCATACCCCCGAACTCAACGGGTACGCCGAAAGGCGACATCGTCACATTGTCGAAACCGTCCTTTCTCTCCTTACCCATGCTCGTTTACCTCCCCAGTTGTGGACTCATGCCTTTACAACCGCGACCTACCTCATAAATCGCTTACCCACACCAACCCTAAACCACTCATCTCCCTTTCTTAAGCTATTTGGTCAGCCTCCCAACTACACCAAGCTTCGCAGTTTTGGTTTCCTATGTTACTCGTGGCTCCGTCCTTACACCACCAAAAAACCCGAACCTCGTTCCAAACCCCGTGTGTTCGTTGGGTACTCACCCACCCAAAGTGCTTATTATTGCCTTGATCCCGCCACCCATAAAATATATGTCTCGTGCCATGTATTTGTTGAAAACACCTTCGCTTATCCCAACCTTATTCGCTCCTCACCTCCTGCCAACAAATAAACCTCCCCTCTTCCACACTGACTGGCTCCACGGCGCCCTTTCTTCCGCTGCCTCCACCCCCCAACCCCCACCTACCCAGCCTGACCCTATCACATGCCCTCACTCACCACCCACCCAGCCTGGCCATGTCGCAGGCCATCACCCTCCTCTCTGCGGGGAATAAAACGCGTATTCACCCTAAATTTGCAGGATTATAATGAAATATACAATTGTGAATATCGTCATAAGATAAAAAAACATGAGAAAAGAAGTACAACCTTTAGTCCTCGCGCAAAAGGCCTAAGAACAGGAATTAATGCAAATTCCCTCCTATAACTTGCACCCAAGACTTAGTTTGAGACGTGGCCGCGTGTGCTAGAAATCTTCTCCAATTGCCTTGCAATATAGGGAGAGCCCTTGAGGTTTTAGATGTGAGATCTGAGGTTTTGGGAGAAGAATGCTCTCAAAACCCTAATTTTACCCTGAGATTATTTTACAGTGCAACAAGTGTAACTGACATAAGGAGACTCCTCCTCCTTATGTAGTTGTTTCGGCCGAATTGGAGATAGAGTAGGAGTGGGCTTTCCACTCTTACCTTATTCTAATTCGTGATTCGACCCATTTAGCTTTAAGTTGTTCGCGGGTTTTATTTATAAATCGTAACATGTTATCAGATATTAATACAGTCGATATATTAATAATGGTCTGACAAAACACGATATTGTATAATTACCCAAATTAATATAACTGTTTATATTAATACGCGAATACAATATTTAATTAAATATAACCGTTTATATTTAATTTATATTACGAATTAATCTTGTAATCCGTATTAGCTAAAATTATTTAATCCGTATTAAATAATAATCTCAACATCTTATTGACTAATTTAATAGTCAATACCTCTGACTAACCGTTTAGTCATATCCGGCAAAATGTGACTGTATTTTCATACCTTCACATCTCTCAAACGTGTCCTATAGGTGTGACGTATAGGGACCAGTTGATCACCGCCATCCGTATGACAATAACGTCAAACTTATCTAGCAAGCCAACCGTTATTGATAAACGTGGATCAACTGGTAATAATACAAAAGTATGCCCTTGTGATCCTTGAAGAGATTTAATTAGTCATTGTACTTAATTGTCAAGGACACCAGCCCCAACAATCTCCCACTTGTCCGTACAAGGGTATGTTCAATGACGTTATCACACTACATGTGGAGGACACAATCTCCAACAAACTCCCACTTGTCCGTACAAGTGTAGGTGCGATAACCGAATCTCATATCCTTTTAAAATTTCTCCCACTCAATGTAAGACAATTTGCAAATCCGCATTCGCAAAGGTCGTATCTCACAAGCGATCTGTATCAAGAGTGGTTTCCCCGACTAGAGAGTAACTTAACTGATAAAACGAATCTGTATTCGAGCATGGCCATGCATTTCAGTTACTACTCCTCGAGTGGCCCTGAGAAATGATAAAATCCTGATAAGGGTTTGGATATTTCCCTCAACTCGAATCCTGCCGATATCGCCCAGCATGAAATAACCCAGAAAAAATCCTCTTGGCCCCTGTTACGGTGACCGTGGGAAAGAAACCAAAGTTACCCAAAATCTGTCTTAATCTCAAGAAACAGTTGAAAGTCAAAAGACTCGACTCTAAGGAACACTATGGAGGTCCTATCCACGACCTGACACCCAATGTTATAAAACATTTAGGACTCCATAACGATGTCACGGGGTGTCCTACGAGATATCCGTATAACTCGCCTTTGTGATTGGTCAGTCATCCACGTGACTTATGGCTCGTTGAACCCACCATCAACCAACGTCACAAAATGATTACCTGAGTTATCAGCTCAAGTGGGTAATCAAGGACCAAAACGATGTAATGTTAATCAGTTCACTTTGTGGTGTTCAAAATTGGCGTACAATTCCACATGAGAAACAAAACATTTTATATCATAACAATAAGGTTGAATAGAGTACACGAGAAAATGAATTATTACATGAATTCATAAAAGAGTACTACAACTTAGGAACACATCCAATTCCCATGGAATGAATGTGCCCTTCATGCTTATCACGTGGTAATGCTTTTGTGAGAGGATCAGCTATGTTGTCATCCGTAGCGATCTTTTCAATAAAAATCTCCTTTTGCTCCACGTAATCTCTGATTAGATGAGCTTTCCGTTGTACATGCCTAGCCTTGCTGCTAGACTTATGCTCCTTAGCTTGGAAGATGGCACCGCTATTGTCACAATAAACGGTGATTGGGTCATTCGAACTAGGCACTACCGATAGTCCTTGTAAGAATTGACGCATCCATATCGCTTCCTTAGCTGCTTCCGAGGCGGCATAGTACTCGGACTCAGTCGTAGAATCTGCTGTAACACTCTGTTTAGAACTTTTCCAGCTGACAGCAGCGCCATTAAGAGTAAAAACGAATCCAGACTGAGATTTCGAGTCATCTCGATCTGTTTGGAAGCTGGCATCTGCGTAACCCGTGGCGCAGAGCGTCGAGTCGCCTCCAAAAGTCAATCCCCAATCTTTAGTCCTCCGTAGGTACTTAAGAATGTTTTTCACGGCCATCCAGTGTTGTTCACCTGGATGAGCTTGGAATCGACTAGTCATACTCAATGCATATGCAACGTCTGGACGTGTGCATATCATGGCATACATGATCGATCCTATTGCCGAAGCATAAGGAATCCGACTCATGCGCTCTTTCTCTTCCACTGACTTAACTTCTTGAGACTTGCTCAAGTGAAGCCCAGGAGTCATAGGAAGGAACCCCTTCTTGGAGTTCGTCATGCTGAATCTCTCCAGAATCTTCTCTATATAAGACTCCTGACTGAGAGACAACATCCGTCGTGATCTATCTCTGTAGATACGGATGCCCAAAATTCTTTGTGCCTCTCCCAGATCTTTCATCTGGAAATGGTTTTTCAACCATGCTTTAACCGAAGATAAGAGAGGTATGTCATTCCCAATCAAGAGTATGTCATCGACATACAGTACTAGGAATACAATCTTACTCCCACTCGACTTGATATAGAGACATGGTTCCTCGACTGATCGAATGAATCCATTCTCTTTTATCACTTGGTCGAAGCGATGATTCCAACTCCGCGATGCTTGCTTAAGTCCATAGATGGAACGCTTAAGCTTGCAAACTTTCTTAGGATGTGCTGGATCGATAAAACCCTCGGGTTGTACCATGTACAACTCTTCCTCCAAATAACCGTTTAAGAAGGCGGTTTTAACGTCCATTTGCCATATTTCATAATCATGAAATGCGGCGAACGCTAAGATAATCCGAATGGAACGTAGCATGACTACGGGTGCAAAGATCTCATCGTAGTGCAAGCCTGGCACTTGGGTGAAACCTTTAGCAACTAGTCTAGCCTTATGGATATCTTGTTGTCCTTCCACGGCATGCTTTATCTTGTAAAGCCATTTGCATTGAAGGGGACGTACCTTTGCAGGTAGGTCCACAAGATCCCATACGTTGTTCTCATACATGGAGTCCATCTCGGATTGCATGGCTTCTAGCCATAGCTTTGAGTCAGAACTGGTCATGGCACCTTTATAGGTTGAGGGTTCATTACCCTCTAGGAGTAAGACGTCATCTGTATCGTGTTCCTCGACCATACCAATGTATCTGTCCGGTGGAATAGAGACTCTTCCCGACCTCCTAGGTTCCTCAGGAATATCTACCGCAGCCTCGGGTGAAGGAACTGTTTCCTCCAATGGTTGCTCGGTAGTTGGTTCTTGAACCTCCGATAACTCGAAGGTTCTATTACTCGACTTGTTCTCGAGAAATTCTTTCTCTAAGAAAGTCGCACTAGCCGCAACAAAAACACGTTGTTCGGTAGGCGAGTAGAAGTAATGACCAAACGTTCCCTTTGGATAGCCTATAAAGTATGTCTTGACCGATCGCGGGCCGAGCTTATCCTCGTGTCTCCACTTGACATAAGCCTCGCAGCCCCAAACCCGAATAAAGGACAAGTTGGGGACCGTTCCCTTCCATAACTCGAATGGAGTCTTGTCAACAGCTTTAGACGGACTTCGGTTAAGTATTAGAGCGGCCGACAAAAGAGCATAGCCCCACAATGAATCAGGCACAACGGTGTGACTCATCATGGATCGAACCATATCAAGTAAAATTCGATTTCTCCGTTCGGACACACCATTTAATTGTGGTGTTCCAGGTGGAGTCAACTGTAGCACGATCCCACAGTCTTTTAGGTGTTGATCAAACTCGCGTGAAAGATACTCACCACCACGATCCGAGCGTAGTGCTTTAATCTTTCTACCCAGCTGGTTCTGTACCCGATTCTGGTATTCTTTGAACTTGTCAAAGGATTCACTTTTATGTTTCATCAAGTAGACATAGCCATATCTACTCAAATCATCCGTGAAAGTGATGAAATACCTATAGCCTTCTCGTGCGTTGATCGACATAGGGCCACATACGTCCGTATGTATGAGTCCTAATAGGTCGGCAGCGCGCATTCCAACACCTTTGAAGGAAATACGAGTCATTTTGCCGATGAGACATGATTCACACGTGCCATATGATTCGAAATCAAAGGGCGAAACAGCTCCATTCTGTATGAGCTGTTTTACGCGTTTCTCATTTATGTGTCCCATACGACAATGCCATAGGTAAGTTTGATCTTTGTCACCTACCTTTATTCTTTTATTATTCACATGTAATATCTCGGTGGTTTGATCTAAAACATAAATTCCATTCATGGAAACTGCCTTGCCATAAATCATATTGTGTAAGGAGAAAATACAGCTATTATTCTCTATTACAAATGAAAAGCCGAGTTTGTCAAGTGCAGAAACTGAAATAATGTTTTTGGACAAACTAGGAACATAATAACAGTTATATAAAAATAACTCGAATCCACTTGGAAGCTGGATTACGTATGTTCCCTTCGAGACTGCAGCAACGCGTGCTCCATTCCCGACACGCAGGTCCACCTCACCCTTGATTAGGGGTTCTTGGTTTCGGAGGCCCTGCACATGATTACATAGATGAGAACCACAACCAGTATCAAGTACCCAAGTTCCGCAACTTGCATGGTTAATCTCAATCATGTGAATAAAAGAAGAAGAAGACATACCAACAGGAGTAACGCGGCCTGCCTTAATGTCCTCTCGATACACGGGGCATGAGCGTCTCCAATGCCCAGTCTTGTGGCAATGGTGACATTCCATGCTAGTATCCTTGCTCTTTGTCTTGCCTTGTGAGTTACTCGACTCACCAGGCCCACTCTTAGCAAATCTTGGTTTCTTGAACCTGGGCCTACCTACCGCTAGGTCGCCCTGAGCTTTAGCCTTCCCTTTACCTTTTCCCTTACTTGAGATCATGAGAACATCCTGCTTTAGACTCCCACTCAACTTTAGATCCTTCTCAGTCTGTACAAGAAGGGAGTGGAGCTCATGGGGAGTCTTCTTCATGTCGTTCATGTAGTAGTTGGCCCTAAAGAGGGCGAACCCATCATGAAGCGAATGAAGCATGCGATCAACGATGATGTTCTCACTGATCTTGCAGTTTAGGGTCTCCAGTTTCTCGATATTCTCAATCATGTTGAGAATATGTGGGCTAACAGCTTGGCCCTTCTGGAGTTTCGCCTCAAAGAAGCGACAGGTATGCTCATAAGAAACGATTCTCGGAGCCTTGGAGAATTCGTTAGTGAGCGTGGTGAAAATCTTGTTTGCACCATGGGTTATGAAGCATCTTTGCAAATTTGATTCCATTGCATAGATGAGTACGTTCTTTATCGCACCCGCTTCCATGACGAAGTCGCTATGAGCGCGAACATCGTTGGCTCTAGCTCCAGTCCCTGGGTGTGCCGGAATTGGCTCAGTTAAGTACTTAAGCTTTCCGTCAGCAATGGCAGCATTCCGTAGTGCTGCCTCCCAGTCAGAGAAGTTTGACCCATCATTCCTCAGTCTAGTTGACTGATTCATGGAGTCCATGAAGGCCTTTAGCCAGGATTCACGTGCTAGCTTGGCACTTGGCATTGGGTCTTCACCAGCCATTTTAGATTTACAGCAGTTTTAATGAACGTGTTCTACACTGAAAAGAAGATAAAACAAAACCATATAAGCAACTTATTGTTGTGATTTAAGTCTATATTAAATTGAATTTAAACTTGTAGACTCATGCATTTATATAATTGATCTCCCTCAAGAATTATATAAACGATCCCAAGACTCAATTTCTGTATATTGATAAGCCCACAGTTTGGCTAATTCCAATCGTTGGAACTCTTGGTCGATAGATTTCCGTAAATCCTATCTATTAGTCCATCTCAGTCACTGGAATATTATCGAGTGACCATGATGTTGAGATAAAATAAATCATCTGTTCCCACTTACCCGACGTAGAAGGGGTCATATTATGCCTACCGACGAAGAAGGGATTCATGGGAGGCTGATTTATAAAGACTAATCTCAATTTTTGGTTATACGAGGAAGACCCCATCAACTTTTATTTATCCATATTTAAGTGAACTAAAAACTAGCATTTGCGTGAATGAATTAAATAAAGTGATGGCTTTTAAATTGACATGTGACATCTGTATTGTCACAGAAAACTAACGCGTGACCTCTACATGAGTCAGTTTTCAGGCATGATATAGGTGGTTTGGTTTTTAGGCGGAATATGATGCAAGCTATTATCGAAGAAAGCATAAAGATAAATGCAATAAACGTAAATAAAAAGTCCTAGTGTGGCCTATCCTACCAAAATAAACATAAAACAACTTGGAATCCACTGTTGGACCCTAGAAGCTTGTCTTGATGTTCCATCTTGGTCCTTGCAGCGGGAGTGAGCATCCGGCCTCCGTCTTGTCTTTGGTCTTCACAAAACTACTAATTTAAATTACAAAAGTAGTCCTAGATACATTCTAATTTAAATACAAAAGTAATTACATGGCAAAAACCCAAAACGGAGATTCAAGATCTCAAAATTACAAGCAAGATCGTGTCCCTTCATTACGGTAACACAATCTTCTAAGGCCACACTAAGTTACAACCGTTTGCAAAAATTAAATACGTTATTGAAAGCATTCAAGGCATTCACAAGACGATAAATAAAATGCATCAACTAAAAACAATTTATACATGACATAATACTGTTATTATGATTAATAAATTTATACCAAACCACCTTTTAAGATTAAAATTAAGTGACTATACCGTTTTAATCACCAATTTTAATAAACATATAATCCATTGTTTTAAACTGTTTTAAAAACAATATGTATCAAACGAGGGTGAACCGTTTCACTAAATAATATACTATTTCCGTATACAGTATATTATTTTAAGCCATGTGAAAATAAGAAACAAGCTATTTTCGAAAATAAACACCCCGAAACGAGAGCACTCGATCGAGTAACAGGGGCACTCGATCGAGTGTCAGGGTCACTCGATCGAGTGCAGCAGGGCTCGATCGAGTGGCTCGTAAAAACTGCAAATCGCTGCACTTTTAAATTAAAACGGGTTTATAACTTGGATTTAAAACTTGTAAATCATATATAAACAACAACAAAAGATTCACATATTGCTAAAAATATCGATTAATTAACAATTTGCAAATTATAATCGAAAACAAGATCGATTTCTCACTAAAAACTCACGCACGGCAGCCTGGTACGAGGGCACTCGATCGAGTGTCACAGGGACTCGATCGAGTGCCTACGACAGAAGGTACGGTTTTCAAAATTTTAAAACTTATGAAAGACACAATTGTAAAATTTTCATAACCTGGCTCTGATACCACTTGCGGGGAATAAAACGCGTATTCACCCTAAATTTGCAGGATTATAATGAAATATACAATTGTGAATATCGTCATAAGATAAAAAAACATGAGAAAAGAAGTACAACCTTTAGTCCTCGCGCAAAAGGCCTAAGAACAGGAATTAATGCAAATTCCCTCCTATAACTTGCACCCAAGACTTAGTTTGAGACGTGGCCGCGTGTGCTAGAAATATTCTCCAATTGCCTTGCAATATAGGGAGAGCCCTTGAGGTTTTAGATGTGAGATCTGAGGTTTTGGGAGAAGAATGCTCTCAAAACCCTAATTTTACCCTGAGATTATTTTACAGTGCAACAAGTGTAACTGACATAAGGAGACTCCTCCTCCTTATGTAGTTGTTTCGGCCGAATTGGAGATAGAGTAGGAGTGGGCTTTCCACTCTTACCTTATTCTAATTCGTGATTCGGCCCATTTAGCTTTAAGTTGTTCGCGGGTTTTATTTATAAATCGTAACATGTTATCAGATATTAATACAGTCGATATATTAATAATGGTCTGACAAAACACGATATTGTATAATTACCCAAATTAATATAACTGTTTATATTAATACGCGAATACAATATTTAATTAAATATAACCGTTTATATTTAATTTACGAATTAATCTTGTAATCCGTATTAGCTAAAATTATTTAATCCGTATTAAATAATAATCTCAACATCTTATTGACTAATTTAATAGTCAATACCTCTGACTAACCGTTTAGTCATATCCGGCAAAATGTGACTGTATTTTCATACCTTCACATCTCTCAAACGTGTCCTATAGGTGTGACGTATAGGGACCAGTTGATCACCGCCATCCGTATGACAATAACGTCAAACTTATCTAGCAAGCCAACCGTTATTGATAAACGTGGATCAACTGGTAATAATACAAAAGTATGCCCTTGTGATCCTTGAAGAGATTTAATTAGTCATTGTACTTAATTGTCAAGGACACCAGCCCCAACACTCTCTCACCCACTCACACTCCTGCGTCCCATATTTCCCCTACTATCATTGCTTCCCCTCCCAGAACAGCACCGCCTTCATCCCAGTCTCACACACTCCCTCGCCTCCACCCTCCAACATACCTCCCCCACCCCCTCCTCCACCTGCCCCTCGCAAGACCACTCGTCTTGTTAACAATATTCAAAAACCCAACCCCAGGTATGCTAAACTTGCCACGTCTTACCTCAATCCCGTCTCCCCAACACTACCAAACAAGCTTTGGTCGATCCTCAATGGCGACATGCCATGATTGCTGAATTTGATGCCTTACAACATAATCGAACATGGACATTGGTCCCTCCCGACTCATCCTATAATGTCATCGGATGCAAGTGGATATATCGCATAAAGTACAAACCCAACAACACCATTGATAAATACAAAGCTAGACTCGTAGCCAAAGGATTTCTGCAACGACCGGCTATTGATTATGCTAAAACTTTCAGCCCGGTCGTCAAACCAAATACGGTTCGTACCCAACTGTCTCTCGCTCTTATTCGTGGTTAGACATTTCGACAACTTGACATCAACAATGCATTATTACAAGGAACGCTTACTGATACAGTTTATATGACACAAGCACCGGGTTTCACTGACCCCGAACATCCCACTCATATACGTAAGCTCACCAAGGCTATGTACGGTTTTAAACAGCCCCACGTGCCTGGTACACGACACTAAAGCAACACCTCCTTCATACTGGCTTCACAACCTCACTTACTGACCCGTCTTTGTTTATTTGCATGACACAGTCACTCACCCTATACTTACTAGTCTATGTCGATGACATCATTGTCACCGGACCCAACTCGAGTCAAGTCTTTACCTTCATTTAGCCATTAGCCACACGGTTCTCCATCAAATATATGGGTACTCTGTCATATTTCTTAGGAGTTGAAATCACCCTAAATCCCCAAGGTCTCCTCTTGACACAATCAAAATACATCCATGACTTCTTGCACCAACACAAGATGCACGAGTCCAAACCCACCACCACACCCGTGGCTGTCCACCCCCCTCTTCACCACGATGGGTTCCCTAACATCACTAATACAACATATTACCGAGCCATTCTTGGCAATCTTCAGTATATATCGTTTACTCGTTCCGACATCGCCTTTATAGTTAATAAGCTTGCTCAATTTATGCATAAGCCTACTGAACTCCATTGGGTTGCAGTCAAAAGATTACTTCGTTATCTCAATGGTACATCACATGTTGGACTACAATTATTTTGTTCTTCTCCCCTCTGTTTTCATGCATATTGTGATGCGAATTGGGCCGGAGATCGTGACTCATATCTCTCCACTACCGGTTTTATTACTTACCTAGCTAGGCCGCAATGCCTTGTCATTGGCCTCCAAAAAATAACGAGCTATTGCCCGATCTTCCACGGAAGCAGAATGCAGGGCTGTAGCCACGACTACTGTCGAACTCACCTGGTTACGATCGTTACTTCTAGAGCTCCGTGTCCCCAATATCTCTTAGCCTGTCATCTACTGTGATAATCTCAGTGCAACTCACTACTCCGCCAACCTAGTTTTTTATCCGCGTATGAAGCACTTGTCGCTTGCTTTCCACTTTGTTCGTGATCTTGTTACCAATGGTCATATCCGTGTTCAGCATATATCTGGTGATGATCAACTAGCTGATGTACTTATTAATACTCTTCATCGTCCACGGTTTCAGTCATTATTGTCCAAGATCGGTCTCGCCTTTGGGTAGTCCGTCTTGCGGGAGCGTGTTAAGACTATTTCCTAATATTTTCAATATTGCAGTTTCCATATCTTAGCATATACTCTTTTTGTTAATATTCTATATTCATGTAATTTTTCTATTTCGAGTTTCCTAGTTTAGGTAAATAATTGTTTCTAGATAGTTCTTATATTCACTATATAAACATGTGTAAGTCTTGAATTATATTCATCAATAAAGAAAATAATCTTTTACATATACTTTACATTCAGAACTGTGAAATCTGAGGTTAACATTTTTCACCAACTTTTGCATAGCGGGCAGTGCCTAAACATAGACAAGTAGACTCATAACCTGACTGATGTATCAGAATATGTTGCGATACTACACAGAACTTGCAGTACTATCTCATTTTCCATTGTAGCATTACCATTTAGACCATCCCCATCCAAGGTCTTGCAGGAGGTCATGAGTAGGGTAGGTCATGTTAATCAAGGATTAAGAGCAAAATTAAGGTGACTCAATATGAGAAAAGGTCACTCCATGACCTTCTCTTGAGCTTCTTGACCCAGTTGGTGAACCAATAACTGGCATCTTCTGATTGGCTGGGGAGAAAATGAGAAATAAAAAAAAAAGGGAAACTCCAATGGCTGCAGCAGTAACACTTCCATTATGCATCAGTTTAACTTAATAACTAAAACTAGAATTATGTACCAAAGCAAGATTAAATAAAATACAAGCACGTTTTGTTTTAAGCCACTTTTTAATTTATCTATACAATGAATTCAATCATGACATATTTTGCACAACAATATTTTTATATGTATTTAACATACTTAAAAAACCCAAATACAGTTAGATTCAAATAACATAAGTAAATCAAAACAACCTCTAAACAGCAATAAAATGAAAGATAAATACATGGCTAATTGAATCTTGATGGGGTTGTGAAGTGGTGGTGAAGACGGTGTTGATCGACAACCGAGATGATGGTCGTGACAATCTGAATGAGAGATGATAACAGTGTTTGATTGATTAAGAAATAGAAGATCGACTGGTGAAGATCGATGATGGTGATGCGCTGAAAATGGTGATGTTGATGTAGTTTATTTGAGATTTTTTTAAAAAATTTGGAAATGTTTGTTTATTTGGGTTGGGGAAAATGAAATTGGGAAATGAGGGATTAATTTGACTATTTGAGAGTTTGGTTGGGGTCTTTGTGGACACCAACGTTAGTTTAGTTTTTTTTTTTGCAGTTTTTAAAATTAAGTTATATAAATTAATTTATTTATAAAATATAAAACTAGAATTATGTTATTTATGTGATATTTTAAATTTTATGTATACGATTTTTATATGTTGAATAATGTTTAGAAATAACTATATTTTTTGTCTATGAGGTTTTCAATTTAAATTTTTAGTGTAGTTTTTTTTCTAATATACAAAATAAAATTAATATATTTATTATGTTAAAATAGTTATTAACATTTTATTATTAAGACATTTATAAAATAAAAAATTAGCTTGTTTATAATTTGTTATTAGTAAATTAAAAAAGTAAGAGAGTTTTTGGTGGGGCACTACAAGAATACAGAAAACAGGCGACTGAATTTGGCGACTGCATTCAGTCGTCAAATACTAATTGACGACTGAAAGCAGTCGCTGAGGAGCTATATTTTAGTCATGATTTTCATTGTCTTTTCTTCATTTTTGGTCCCGTTTCGACCTCGTTTTGCGTGACTTTGCTCGTTTCTATGCCCGTTGCCTCGACTATTCCTATTTGGTTCCCATTTTGTAGGTATTGTGGCGGGAGCGAAGAAACGGGAGCAAACGAGACGAATAGGAGCGAAATGTGAAGAAATGATAAGGATTTGGCCCCAGGCCCTCTCAGCCGGTCCAAGACCGGCAGCTGGTGGGCCGGCTGGGAGCCTTGACTTGACTTCTGAAGGAAATTGAAGAAATGTTACAGGAATTTGGTTCAGGATTCTTAGCCGGTAGCCCACCGGCGGCCGGTAGGCCGGCTGGGGATCATGTTCCATACTTAGCCAATTCTCGAGAAAGTTATTAAAACAAGCTTTGGGCAGATCCTTAAGAAAAGACTCCCAGCCGGTGGCCAACCGGCTGGCTGTAGCTGTACATACGAGAAAAAGAAGGAGAAATCAGAAGTTGGGGTTTGCATCCTAAGCCGGTACCGGACCGGCAGCCGGCCGGTCGGCTGTTAGTCAATTTCAAAAAAGATCAAGTCAATTGTTTACATTTGACTCTTAGCCGGTACATGACCGGCAGTCGGTTGACCGGTTGAGAGTCATTTCTCAGATTTTCGCACTCTATATAAACCCGCACTTAGTCTATTTTATTTTTACGCAACTTTTACACTATTGTCGCGCATTCCTAAGGTTTGTACTGTTCCATTGCTCATCTTTTCACATTCAAAACTCAACTCAAAATCTTAATCTTTCTTTAGTTTTTGTATTCTCTTAGTTAATCTCCTAGTTAATCTAGTTTGTTCTTAGCTTATCCTTTAGTTTACTTTGGACACTTGGGTTGTAATTTGGAGACTTTGAGAGAATTCTTCATCTTGTATCCAAGTTCATTCTTTTTTCATATTTAATGGTATAATCTTCCTCTTCTTTACTTTGTCTTTGCTTTTACTTTAAGTTTTGTTTAGTCAATTGCTTACTTTTATCATTTTCCACCTTGTTTAGCATTTACTCCCCAATAGTTTACATGTTTCTTTTTGCTATGTGTGAGTAGTCCCCTTGCTAGGGTTAGGGGTGTGCTTTGGTGGGTTGATAGAGATGAATATTGCTTAGAGTTAGGGTTTGGTTCTCTTCTTTGTTAGGTTCTCATTATATGCATGTTATATGTTTGATGAAATGCCTCAACGACGGTTGTGCATGATTCTTATTGTTGTTTGTCTTTGACGATAGTCTAGGGCTTTCATGAGCATGTATGTATGTTTTGTTGACCTTGTTTGTAGCGAGAGCTAGGATAGGGTTCGACATTAAGCGAGTCAAATCGAGAGACGCGACAAGTCTAGACCTAACATAGAGAAGACCTTCGACCCCTTTGCATGTTTTGACACCAACCTACCTTAGTAACCCCGACACCCTAGTTGTTTTTATTCATCGCTTTAATCTCTTTATCTTTGCTTTATTTCTCTTTAGTTGCTAGTCAATCACAAAACCTTATTACCCAAACTTTGTCTTAAGTTAGAACTTAGCTAAACAATTTTCCCCACCATCTCTGTGTTCGACCCCGACTTTAGTACTACTTATTATCGGGTTTTACAAATTTGTTTGATACCGGAATTGACGGCAAAACCGGGCATCAGTCGCCAAAATTCAGTCGCAAGGCTTAGTCACCACAATAAAATGGGCGACTAATTTCAGTGGCCAAATTTGGCGACTTAACATTCAACCGCCAATTGTAGGATTTGGCGACTGTAATGGTAGTCGCCAATTTGGCGACTAAAATGGGGTAGTCGCCAATTTGGTGACTGAAATGCAGTCGCCAATTTGCCTGGCATTACAGAAACTTCTGATTTGGCAGCCCTGTTTTGGCGACTGTCATCAGTCGCCATTTACATCGTGTCAGTCGCCAGTTGTGCTGGGTATTTCATGGTCAATTTCCATTTTGATCGTGCCAATTCTCCATTTTAATCATGCCAATTTGTAATGACACCCTGCAAACAGAAAATTATAACCAATTTGAGCGAACCACGCCATTTAAAATACCAATTTCTCATTTATTCAAAAATGAGAAAATTATCCAACTACAAGCTAAAGTAACTAAAATTATCCAACTACAAGCTAAGGACAAACTAACTAAACTACAAATCCAATGTTGGCTCCACTACCACCACCCTTTCCATGTGGATCGTTAGGGTCATTACGTGGTTGTGGACCGGGGTTACATTGGGCGAAATAGATTTCCATGGCCTTCATGCGCTCCTTCATCAACCGAAACTCTTCGTCTCGTTCTGAATTCACCCTTCTATCATCAGCAAGTTGAGTATGTAGTTGATTCACAAGAGCGGGCTCATATGTTTGTCGCGGCTCATATGAAGATCTTCTTACCGGTTGTTTGAAGAAGACACCATGAGCCTTTCCAGTGCCATAAACATTCCCCTTCTTGTATCCCTTCACCAAATCAAACCAAATATCATTATCTAGTTTTTCCGGATGTGCCTCTTTCTCAGCCTCGTATGCTTCCTACATTAGTTAACATAAAACTATCATTAGTTAACAAAAAAACTATCATCATTAGTTAACAAAACTATCATTAGTTAACAATTCAAAACTATCATAAGTTAAAAAAAATCATCTTACATATAAGGCTTTGTCTTTTGGCTTAATCCAAATTCTTTCATTTTTAACGTTCACCCTGGAATGTGTGTCAAGGAATAGTTATGGGGCCGTCGCAAGAGGATCAGCTGGCTGATCAGCTGGCCACCTCTTCTTCTTCTTGATCTACACGAACAAAATTCAATGAATATTAATGACATTGTTGGCACGTAAAATTTGTATAATTGTGCAACGTCGAAAGTCAAAGTCAAAATGTTGACCAAAACCGGAGAAGTTGCAGACACGTCAGAAGTCAAAGTCAAAATGTTGACCCGTCAAAGGAAATACGGAATAATATAATTAATTTGGACGAAATTTAAATTGATTAGTCCATTTTATTATCTTAATCTGAACCCGTATCTGTAAGCGGACAAAGTCCAATAAAAGAGTCGATTTACTAGCATGGGCCAATCTCACCCAAATGAGTCAAACATACACCAATGGGCCGAATGACTATCAAGTCCACAAGAGTTGCTGAATTAGGGTTGAGCTCATTTAAATGAAGAGTCATATGTTTTATTCCTTATAAATAGAGCTCATCCACCATCATTTGAAGATTCAGAGAAAAGAATACAGAAGAAAGAGAGTATAAGAAGATTAATCCTATTCTCTCTAAACCTCACAAAAAATAAATCATTTACTGAAGACTCAATATTAAGCATCAAATTGAGCCATTGAGTCCAAGTGGAAAATCGATTCAAAACAAGAAGAAAAGACAAGACTAGAGACCTCTCAAATTCTCTCTAGAAAACAAAGACTTCCAAGTCGATCAAATTAGAAGACCAATCAACGTCTCCAAGAATTCAAAACAACAAAGCACTTCGAATCTCGTGTCGTCACTAAGGAGTCAAATTGTGAAGGAAATCAAGCTCAAAGGCCTTCTTTCACAAAGTCAAATTCATCAAAGAGGATTAAGTCAAGCGACCCTCTTACAAAAAAAGATTGTCATTCAAAGTCAAGCGAAGATAAAGTCATCAAGACCCTTCGTACATAAAACACCCAAAACACGTGGAGATCGAATCAGCGGAATCAATAGAGATTGTACCTAAAATATTCAAATTTAATAAAAATTATCTTTGTTGCAATTTTTGTGTTTGTTATTTACAGAATCACAAATTTGTGTTAACAAATTTTGGCGCATCAGGTAGGGGGCATCTTTACCGCTCATCTTTTTCTCCACATCAAAATCATCAATCGCATCTCAATGGCATTTGTGAATAATTCTGCTAAAAAGACGATAGACACGCTATATGAATCGGATGTCGAAAGATCTATCACTCTTGGTGACAACTTCGACGATCTATTCGCCGATACGAACTCGGCAGCACAAATTGACAGTATTGCTTCTGTGATGGTGATTGGAGCATTATCATTTGAGGAAGAACTGACGAAAATGAAAATCATTGTCGAACAACTCCAAAAACAGAGCCAAGAGAAAGATGCTCAAATTGCCGCTCTCAAAAGAAAGTTAGAGAAACGACCAATTGATAAAAACTCTGACGACTCAAAGGCCAACGATGAGAGTGAAAATTCAAAGTATGATGACGAGTCTATGCATGGTGATGATAATGACAATTCAACAATTAAATCTTTGTCCGCCCAACAAATCCAAGAGTTGATCGAACGACTCGCCAAAGAAAAGTTCGGCGAAACTCCAAAAGATAATCAACTCTACATGAAACCGTATACTACAAGGATTGATAGCTTGAAAATGCCTCTCGGATACAAGCCGCCAAAGTTTCAGCAATTTGACGGAAAAGGCAACCAAAAACAACATATTGCCTACTTTGTCGAAACATGTAACAATGCAGGCACCAATGGTGATCTTCTGGTGAAGCAATTCGTCCGTAGCCTCAAAGGCATGGCGTTTGATTGGTACACCGATTTGGCTTATCAATCCATCAACAGTTGAGAGCAAATGGAAGAAGAATTCTTAAACCGCTTCTACTACACACGCAGAGTTGTTAGCATGGTTGAATTAACTAACACCAAACAAGAGGAAGAAGAGCCTGTCATTGACTTCATAAACCGCTGGCGAGCGCTAAGCTTAGAATGCAAGGATCGTCTCTCGGAAATTTCAATGGATATGTGCATCCAAGGCATGAACTTGGACGTGGTTTATATTCTACAGGGAATTAAACCCAGGACATTTCAAGAGTTGGCGACTCGAGCTCATGACATGGAAGTCACAATCGCAAGTCACGGGGGGCATCTCTTCCGTCAATAAAAAAAATTTAAAAAAAAAAAAAATTGAACTACGCCGGCTTGATCTTGTGAAATTAATTTTCGTTTTACAAGTACGTAGGCAGCTCGAGTCATATGCGAGTCCAGCCACGATCCAAAAAAAAAGCCATATCTTGGGGGCATTGCAAGTAAACAATCGTAGTTTGATTCCTTCAACATATTTTATTTTGAAGGCTCGAACAAGCTTGTAAACACGAAAAGTCATTAAGTATAACAACATGACTTTGCCGTAAAATCAAATGATACAGATCCGAAGAAAGTTTCTAAGCACCGAAAGTTGTCATAAAGATGAACGGTTGGAGAAAGCTCACAAGCACCAAGTCTTCATCAAAACAAAAGTATCCAGAGAAAGCTTCCAAGCACCGAGACACTATTAGAAAGCTTCCAAGCACTGAGACACTATCGTAAAGTCATATAAAGAAGACTTGAGAAAGCTCATAAGCACCAAGACTTCATTGAAATTAAATACTAAGTTTTGATCTCTATCTGGAGAAAACTCTCGAAGAGCCAGGAACTTGTTATACAATCTGACGATGAATTGCACATAGCTCACAAGTATTTTTGTCGATATATTTATTCAAATCTCGAGAAAGCTCTCAAGCCAAGGGTCTTCACCGTAAAATCGAATAATCAACATCCACAATTATAAGGGTCACGAGGTATGTTTTTTTTCTCGGCCTTTAAATATCTGAAGGCCACCATGTTGTCTGACCTCCCTGAAAAAGACACAAAAAAAGAGAAAAAAATGGGAAGACGTGTGGTAAGTACAAGGAGTAATACTAACAAGTATTATGCTAAGATTACGTATCATGCCACAGTGAATATTATTCTTCACTATGAATATTTTACTCCACTCCACGTTTGTTCTTATCAAATTTGAGCAAAGCCCCACAAAAGTCTCTACTAGACAGAGCATAAAAATGTTCTGTGCATCAATCTTACAGCATAATGGCGGATAAAATAGTTCAAAAAAAAGGAGAAGTAAGGCGGAAGTAGTGAACGGCGCAACTAACGGAGGAGCATTAAGCCACTTGGTTAGTTCTCAACAGCCACTACCTCGTCCTCGCTACGCCAGCGAAAATCACATGTGACGTAACCAACAAAGGAGTAATAATACTACTTAATTGGTTCCCGTCAAGCCACGATTCCCCTCGAATGGAGTCTGCAACAAAACAAAGGCCTGGAGGCTAGGGAAAACAACAACCAACAACGGAGATCCTCCCAAAGCCAATGGTCACCCCAACCCGATCGAACAAGCCGGTTAAAACAAATCCAACAGTGAAAAATTACCCGATGGAGGTAGTGAACAACGCAACGGACGAAGGAGCGTCCATCCGCTTGGTCCGTTCACAATAGCCACTACCCCGACCTAGTTTGGATTTAATCCAGAAAGCAAAGATTATAGACGGCAAAAATCGGCAACGGAGACCGCGTATGCGCTTCACACAGTTTCGGAGTTCGACGCTAGTACAAATTAAAAGTACTACCTTTTTCCCGTAAAAAGTAAAGGAAATAAATAGGATCGAGAATGCAGCCCTGGCTGAGATAAACATCTGTCTGTATAAAGAATAGGGGAAGAACTAAGAAAAAGTCAAGTTACAAGAAGCTTCTTAAGGGAGACTTCAAAAGGAAGCCCCTTGGGATGGATGGAAGTAAGGATCCTATTTTACTAAAAAGAAAAGCGCTAAAGAAGAGAGTAAACCGAGGGAGTCGGCTGTTCGCGTTCGTGATCAGGACCTTCCTCTACTGCTCCGGTGTGGGAATTTTTCAAATTAAACTGAGCATATCCTAAAAGTACTAGCTTCGGGAGCAAGTAAAACTTACAATTGCGGCTCACAAGAAGATCGAACACAACTCACAATATGATTGGCATTAGGTTTCTTACTCCTTTTATACTTGTACAAAGGGATAGAAATATGGAAACGAGATATCATCAAATCAATAATATGGGAATTTCCTTAAAGAAAAGGGAACAAAATATTATCAGTTTGAGTTTTCGGCAAGTGAACATATTTTGGAAAAAACACAGGGGGTTGGTTTTGGAAGATGAATGGCAATTTACCAAAACTGAAAAGTTACTCAAATAAAGCAGGAGATAATATCTTAGGATATTAAAATACAGTAGCAAAGTACGGTTTACGTATATGCACAAAGAATTTGTTGGGCTAGTTTTCTAATCCATGCACCAAACATTCACACATAAAAAAAATTGTTTGGGCTAAATTGTTGGTCCCTTACGCCAAACATGGAAATTTAATTTCACACTTAAGTCCATACAAACTTGTGAATTCGATAAGTCGAGACCCGCTCATGTGATAAAACACTCAAATCGTGTACATGACTAAGTCTCGAGGGGGCAATTTGTTGGCACGTAAAATTTGTATAATTGTGCCACGTCGAAAGTCAAAGTCAAAATGTTGACAAAAAACGGAGAAGTTAGAGACACGTCAGAAGTCAAAGTCAAAATGTTGACCCGTCAAAGGAAATACGGAATAATATAATTAATTTGGACGAAATTTAAATTAATTAGTCCATTTTATTATCTTAATCCGAACCCGTATCTGTAAGCGGACAAAGTCCAATAAAAGAGTCGGTTTACTAGCATGGGCCAATCTCACCCAAATGAGTCAAACATACGCAAATGGGCCGAATGACTATCCATTCCACAAGAGTTGCTGAATTAGGGTTGAGCTCATTTAAATGAAGAGTCATATGTTTTATTCCTTATAAATGGTGCTCATCCACCATCATTTGAAGATTCAGAGAAAAGAATACAGAAGAAAGAGAGTATAAGAAGATTAATCCTATTCTCTCTAAACCTCACAAAAAATAAATCATTTACTGGAGACTCAATATTAATAAACATCAAAATTGAGCCATTGAGTCCAAGTGGAAAATCGATTCAAAACAAGAAGAAAAGACAAGACTAGAGACCTCTCAAATTCTCTCTAGAAAACAAAGACTTCCAAGTCGATCAAATTAGAAGACCAATCAACGTCTCCAAGAATTCAAAACAACAAAGCACTTCGAATCTCGTGTCGTCACTAAGGAGTCAAATCGTGAAGGAAATCAAGCTCAAAGGCCTTCTTTCACAAAGTCAAATTCATCAAAGGGGATTAAGTCAAGCGACCCTCTTACAAAAAAGATTGTCATTCAAAGTCAAATGAAGATAAAGCCATCAAGACCCTTCGTACATCAAACACCCAAAACACGTGGAGATCGAATCAGCGGAATCAATAGAGATTGTACCCAAAATATTCAAATTTAATAAAAATTATCTTTGTTGCAATTTTTGTGTTTGTTATTTACAGAATCACAAATTTGTGTTAACAGACATTATTACCAATATTCAAATAAACTAAATAAATATGTATTATTATACATATATGAAAACTTACACCAAAAAGTACTTCCAAAAATGACCGTGAACCCGACATTATGGGTAGGCTTGGCCATTCCATCCTTTTTCCCTCTCCTTTTGTTCTTCGTCTTCGGCGCTGATTTGGCTTGAAATTCAGGGGTTTCATGTCGCTTCATAAGACCCTCAAGCGCCTCACCTACAATGATAAATTATGTTATTAGTAAGATGTTCATCCTTTATTAAATACAAGTGACAAATAAAGCTAATTGTATACATATACCTTGAAGATGTGGGGCTTTTCCCCTTTTAGCTATCTTATAGATAAAGTCTTTGTATCTAGAGGCACCAACATCGTTGTACCTCTGACGGACAATAAGCTCTAATTCAGGCGTCCAAGAAAAATTTTGCTACAAAAAAAAAAACATTAAGTATTAGTTAAAAAACAACAGTTAGTAAGTATTATACTAAAATAAGTAATTAATAAAAGGATTTTGATTACCCGAAAGTTATTAACCATGCTTCTTTTTTAGCTGCACTAGCTTCAGACCAATTAAGTGGCACAGGACCTAACAAAGATGTCTTCGTACTATTAGTTACTCCTCGAACAACGGTCTGATGTGTAAACCTGAAACATATATAAATTGTTACTTATAAATAGGCATTTATTACTATTAAAATGAATAATTACAATATAATAAAAAATTTAATAACACTTACGAAAATCCAGCTGGATCAAGTATCTTCTTTTCGTCATGTGTGTACTGAATCTGTACACGCGAGTCCTCCGCCTCCTCAGACTCGCTCATAACCAAATCCTCCTTCTCCTGCACGGACGACTGACTATGATGACCACTGTGACCGCCTCGCTGTCTTCCTCTACCACCTCGACCTCCTGCCATCTACAATCACATAAATGAAGTTATTAGTACGTAAAAATCAAACATAAAATAAATGTTCAATACAAATATGAACAATAACATGACAAATTTGCACTACTATACCAAATTCATCATCATCTTCATCATCCTCTTGATCAACATCATCCTCATTATCCTCATCCTCAACATCATCATCATCTTCATCCTCATCCTCATCCTCATCCTCATCCTCATCCTCATCCTCATCAACAATTGTCACTTCATCTAATTCCTCTCATCCTTGTTCCAACTCATTATTAGTCTCAACATCCTCCTCCTCTTCCAACTCTTCAAACTGTTCATTCTCATTTTGGTCAATGATTTCGTCTGTTGGAGACAAAATTGTCCCATTTAATTTGATACTATTTTTTCTTGAAAAAAATGTGGTATCAATTTGTGATCGGGCCTTTGTCTTAATGACTGTCCACCATGCCTTACTCTTTCTATCATTTGCCGTGCTTGGATAGGAAGCAAAATACACTTGTTGAGCCTGGTGTGCAAGTATAAATGGATTATACTTAGAGTATGTTCGAGTACAATTCACTTCCACAAGCTTGTAACATTCATGTACTCTCATTCCAATCGGGAAATTATCCTTCCATTCAATCTTAAATAAGGTAGTTTTATAAGCACGGTCACGACCAGTATAAGAGATCTCAAAGATGTCCTCTATAATACCATAATACTCATTGTCATCAATAGAAGAAATAGTAACACCATAATTGCATCTAGCCTTACCCTTACCGTGGTCGAATGTGCGGAAATTAAATCCATTAACTGAATATCGGTTCCACATCTTAACCAAGCGTGAAGGACCGAAGGCCAAACTCCTTATCAAATCATCTTGGATATTGAACTCAATGACATGGTTCTGAAACCATTTTGGAAACTTATCTTCATGTTTGTCGCAAACATCATCCTTACTCACAGTAGGATGTTCCTTGCTGAAATCAGTAACGAATTTTGCTTCATATGACTCTAAGATCTCACAATATGATAGAACGTATAAGTGAGCACGATTGTATTCCTTGTCGTCCAAATATCTAGTTCCACCTTTTGATGAACAACCTTCATCATCTTGAGTTTGAAAAAACTCAGGTAAACTTGAATCAACTTCATCTGCTTTATCAACATTCAAGTTTCTTGCTTTGGTTTCTATATGCTTTTCAAAGTAGAGAGAACAAAAATTTGCAATCTCTTCTGTTAAATAGGCATTACATATAGAATATTCTACCTTAGCTTTGTTACCAATCTTTTTCATCACATGATTAAGAAACATACACATTTATTAGATCAATGTTTAATAATATAGAGTAGTAATTTAATATTCTAAAAATAGTTAGGACTCTTACTATTATTACCTTTCAAATGAATACATCCATCTATATTGAACGGGTCCTCCAACTTTGTCTTCGTAGGGCAAATGGACAGGTAATTGCTTCATAGAGTTGAAAAATGAAGGGGAAAGATCATCTCAAGCTTACATAGTATTTGTGGTATTTGATCTTCGAGACGAATCATGTCATCAACACATATTGAGGAGGAACATAAATCTCGGAAAAATTGACTAATCTCAACAATTGCATTCTACACAGTAGTTGGGAGGAGATGTTTCAAAGCAACGGGTAATAGTCGCTCCATGAATACATGACAATCATGACTTTTCAAGCCTTGTAACTTGAGCTTCTTGAGATCAACAGATCGACGAAAATCTGAAGCATATCCATCATGAAACTTCAAATTCCTTAACCACTCACATAATACCTTCTTTTGAGCTTTGTCAAGAGTGTAAATGGCTTTTGGCTTGGATCCATCTTTGCGAATGTGTAATTTGGGACGATCACAAAATGTCTTCATGTCTTTTCTAGAAGCAATAGTATCACATGTTTCGCCTTTAATGACATCCATGATCATGTCAATGAGTTGCTCAAAAAAGTTCTTCTCTATGTGCATTACATCCAAATTGTGTCTGATTAATATAGTTTTCCAATGGTAGAATAAATTCTTTGAAGTCTTGGGGAAAGAGGAAGGTAAATTTATTGGTTTTCTGCTATTGGTTTCTTACACTTTTGACCCTTCTATTACTCTTGTTGCCTTTTTTCACTTTCAAAACAACATCTCCATCACTTGTCTGAAATCTATCTCTTCCACAATTTTTGCACTTGTCAAGTACCGCATTATCTTTCCAAAAGAGCATACATCCTTCGGGACATGCATCAATCTTTTGATGCGGTAACTGAAGACCTTTAACTACTTTTTTGGTGTTGTAGAAACTTCGAGTCATGACGTTATCTTCGGGGATAGCATCCTCAAGCAAAGAAGCAATACCATCATTGACATTAAATGACATATTATGCTCACACTTCAAGGTTACTATCCTAGAGGCGGCTTGTAATAATGACATTCTGCTCCCTTCGTATAAAGGTTGTTCCGCAGCTTTTAACATGTCAAAAAAAGCATTTGCTTGGGAATTTGGAAGTTGTTCTTCATTTATAGCTCGACGGTCGTCATTATTGAGAACATTAAACTCCAAGGCATCATCAATCATATCTCTATATGCCTATATGGGTTCTCATCAAGTTGTTGGATGTGAGGTTGTTCGTGAATTGGAGAATATACTTCTCCATGAGAAATCCAATTATAATAATTTGGACAAAACCCGTTTGTATAGAGATGTTCTTGTACCTCAATAACAGATATGTATTTCATGTTTTTACATTTGTTACAAGGACACCTAAGTTTATTTTCTACCAAGTTATATTCATCTTGTTGCTTAGCAAATTCAATAAACTCGGCAACACCCTCTATAAACCTAGCATTAGGACGTTTCTTCTTAATACCAACCCTTCTATCGTACATCCATGAACGTTCCAATCTCTTCATTCTAATCTAAACAAAAATCCATAAACAAAATAATTTTCAACAACCTCAATCATAGGATAATAACAACTTATCAAAAATCCCCATTTTTTATAAATCATAACCCCTAAGTTGCCATAATTAAGTAACAATTATAAGCATAACAACATTAATAAGACAAACAACATGGGTAGAGCATGTGGGGAATGATTGAAAATGTTGGAAAGTGAAAGATGATTAGGTTGGTGACCTAGGTCACGACTTTCTGTTTGAGAGTGTAAAAGTGGGTCAAGATAAGTAAGGTGAGATTAAGAGTAAAACATGGGTCGTGACTTAATTAAGACGACGTTTGATGGGGATGGTCTTAGTCATTCGCTCAAGTTTAACATAGAATATATATCTTTCTTAATTAGAGGTGGAAATCATGTCAGTCAGTTTGAGTTTGGGTCGGGGTCAGTTGTTATGAGGCTGGGTCACTTTAAGTTAAATGATGTATCGGGTTAGGTCGGACCGTTATCCGGTATGACAATTTTTATCAAATTACTTCAGGTTTAAACTATTAAAATTAGTAATTCAATTTCCAACCATTATTTGGTTTAATTACTTAATTATAAACTCAAAGGTATCAAACTAAGCATTAATCGCTTCCAATTTAATTAATATAAAGCTCAATAATTATTGTGTCATCAATTAATCGGGTCAATATAGGGCCAGGTTCGGGTCACTCATAATTGGGGCGTATCGGGTTAAAGGTCGTTATGAGATCGAGTCATATCGATTTCAATTTGTGCGATATTCTCGGTTCATATTAGATCAGGTATACTCAGATTTTAATTTGTAGAATATACTCGGTGCATATTCGATCCGGTATATACTCGGATTGGGGTGAGACTTGGGAGCACTATTGATGATACCCGAATGGTATTACACAAATTTTCATTTGTGAGGGTATTATCCCTTTTTGGTCTAGTTGCTAGATCTAAGTTGATAATAGGTTCACCCAATCCCAAGTTCCAAGACCCTTCTTACTTCTCCCATTATAAATATAAACCGCACACAGCACTCGGTTACTCACACATACTCCCATACTCATACTTCTCTAAACTCATAGTAGTATTCTCTACTTGATTCCCAAAACAATGGGAACCATTTCCCATGCATTCATGCTCACCCTATTCATATTAACTACTACTGCTCACTCATCACTCCCATACACTTCCTCATCTCCCTCTCCCTCTCCTTCCTCTTCTCGACACCCCAAACCCCACCATAAACCTGGCACTGGCCACCACCATCCCCCCACTTCCGCCCCACCGCCATACTCTGCTAAGCCCGTAACACCACCACCGCCGAAAGCAGCTAAGCCACCTACCACCACTTACCCCACTCCGGCTGTGCCACCAGTTAAGCCACCAACTCCTACTTATCCCACCCCAGCCACTCCACCAGTTAAGCCTCCGACCACTAAGCCACCAACTCCTACCTATCCCACACCGGCTGCTCCACCAGCAACGGGAGGAAAGGTGAAGTATGTGGCAGTACAGGGAATGGTGTACTGTAAGAGTAACTGTACATATTCCGGCATTAACACTCTCTTGGGTGCTTCTCCTCTTCCTGGTTTGTGTTTCTCTCTTTTTCCATCTCATTCTTAGCACACAAATACAATTATACAATAATGAACATTTTTTGGAAAAAAACAAAAAAAAAAAATTACTATACGGATTAAAAATAAATTATTCAATCACTTTATTTATGACTATATATATCATTACATAAAAGTATTCCACCAGCTATTGCAAGTCTGTTGTATTATACACCAAAAACAACGGTTTTACCCGAGACCAATATGTTAGTTACTTAGTTTGAACCGATAGGTGTAAATATTAATAGTGTAAGAAACAATGATGAGACTAATATATTGGTAAGGTTAATATATTTAGTTGCACATTAATAAAAAATTTAAAAAATTTATATTCTTATAACATTAAATCAAACAACGTGATTATATTTTGTGTTATCAGCGATTACCTATAATCATTAATAGTACCAAAAAACAAGCGTTATCTTTTATTGGATTAGAGGGTATCAAACATGAATGCATACTTCGTATATATTTGTGGACATGCATGTACAGGAGCAAAGGTAGTGATGAGATGCAAGAAGTTGCCAGTTTTACTACGGAAGACTGCGAAAACAGACAAACACGGATACTTCTTCTTACAGGCTCCAGCAGTGATCACCACCATTACGGCCGGCAAATGCAAAGTGTACTTGGCCCACAAGCCCAAGTCAGGTGGGCCCTGCACGTTTGCATCTAATCTCAATGGTGGAGCTTCAGGAGCATACCTCTACTCTAACAACACTGGTCCGCCTAAACCCCTCCCTACTTTCTCCCTCTTCACTGTGGGTCCCTTCGTCTACGAGCCTTCCAAATGTCACAAATACTAACACTCCTACCTTCTTCTTCTTGTTGTTGTTGTTGTTGTGTTCCCGCCATTTCTTTACGTTTTCGTATCTAATGTTATTTGGCTATCTATGATTTTACTTTTAAATTTGGAGACGGCTTTACATCATTTGCGTCTGTTTGTACCAAATTGGATCATGATCGTTCGGACTATACTTTTAATGTTATGAGTAATACATGATTACATGACTATGATTAACGAATTACATTGTTTGATGAATTTAATTCACGGCTCTAGAATAGTAGAATCTAGATATATATATGCAAAGAATCCAGTTTCACATAGACGGAGTATATATCTATTGTTATAGACCCTACAATTGCAGCTCTGCGTACAACTATTTGATCCCTTATTATACCAATACTCCCTCCTTTTCGTGTACACGGCTCGCTAGGTCTTCAGTCTCTTCTGCAATACCTACCTTCTTTTCACTCTCATGTTTGCTTAAATAAGATCACTAATCCTAATTAAATCGCGTATTGAGATACTATTGTACAAATTTAAGAAAAAAATGTTGCTAAAGGTAATATAATAGATACAAATTATGATTAAAGATAACATGAGTACATTTATTACGTAAATAAGTACGAAATTACTATGATACGATCAATGACAGAAGGGTCACGGAGTACAAATAAAAGGGTACAAAAAAATGGTCTCTCAATAATTTATTGAAAGTCCGTGTCTCTCAAGTTTTAGTGCAATTAAATATATGAAAACAAACAGCAATCCTTTCCATTAAGATAAATGGGCAACGAATCGAGGCTTACCATGAGGGGATAGAATTGAATACTGAAGAGGAAATTTCTCTGGAAGACCCCATTTACCAAGACTAATTATTCATGAAGCATCAAGTCGAGCCATCGACGATTTACAAATGGCAAAATTTGTAAATACTCTATCCCTTCACTGTATTCATAGATTAGTTTAAATTCTAGAAGGTCAAATTAGAAGAAGGGGAAGAAGGAAGTTGGAGAAGCAACAAATGGCAAATTTTGTAAACTTGAGCGTCACTCCAAAAGTCCCAAGGAGGAGTGTTAAAGTGTGAGACTTTTCCGGAGTGTTCTAAAAAGGTCCGGATTATTCTAGAAGTGTCCGGAATGTTTCAGAATAGTATAGAGTTAGATTGTACTAGACTATTCTAGTATGTTCTAGAAGAGTCTAGAAAATTCATCGTGTTCTAAGATGATCTTAGAATATGCTAGAACCTTCTAGAAGTAAATAAGTAATACGGAACTCTAGAGAATTCCATGTCTAAGTCACCCTAAAATGCTCCATTCTAGAGAGTTCAGGGGTTGTAGGAGAAGGACGAAGAGCTCTATAAATAGAGGACATCCCCTCCCATTTCATGTATCCAAAAAAATCACAACAAATTCCTTCAACTAATTTCAACTAATCAACCTTCAACTAATTAAATAAACTAATTAATCTCCAAATTTATTATACTCCCCCATACACCTACAAAGCATGTGCTCGGACATATGGGCTCAAAAGTGCTTAACAACAAGCCTAACGAGCTATTTTCTATTCTAGCCTAATGAGGACCATGCTTAGTTTAATGGTTGTCAACGCGAATATTAAGTTAGCTGTTAATGCATGAGTTTATACTTGCAGAAAACCCAAACAATTGCATTTTTCTCATGCTGAGTATCCCTGCACTAGTTTACCAGGTGATAACGGTGTACAAGAGAATACTGTTGAGATCAGGTGAAGCAAAGAAGTAGAAGGGTTCATTTGATGCTTTGACACAAATAGTGAGGAAAGAAGGTGTGGCCTGCCTGTAGGTGCCTTGTATAAGGGCTTATCTCTATACCTAGTTTATCACAAACTAGATACTTGAAAACAATCTGTCTTCTCTTATGTAATTACAGCATCTTTAACATCTGCACAATTTTAATACACTCGACGCCAACATTATAATTACAGTAGCGGCAAGTTACAAATATATATGTTCACAAATAACCCGACTACTAAGTATATTCTGGATCACTGGAACGAGATTCTACATTAAAATCCTCGCTCACATCCTCGGTTATTCTCCATCTGTTGGATATGTAATCACCACAGTCCACAACTATTAGATTATATCTATACATTAACAAAAAGCCAAAATGAAGCTGCTATGTGAAAAATGAAAGTACCTTTCCAGAACCGCTTTCCCTTCTTTGTACTTCTGGTTTTTTTCAGGAGCAATCATCTAAAAAGGGCAAGGAAAGACAGGAAAGAGGGTTAATTTATATATAAAAAACCCGTAACCTCACAATATTCCTGATCTCCCTCAACCACAACACCCTCATCAAAATCTTAATCGCAAACTGATATAGGGTCGGCTGACACGAGTCATCATTTGACACTGTTAATGACACGTAAAATCATGAAAATATTGAAAGGAAAATAAAAATGACAAGGAGCGAAGTTTTGGGGGTCATAAATTCAGTGACAACGGAGCCAGGTTTTGGCCAGTGAAAATTCACAGGATCTGAGTGCCCAATGAAGTTTTTAGTCAATTCCCAGTGCATGATATGTGACTAACACTATGGTGCTTAGCATAAAATATGCGAATTTAGATAAGGATTAATCAATTGATGAGATTGACTATATTTGCATATAAAATGCACCAATATGAACCGCTCACGCAAATAAACTGCGAGACAGTTTCATTTGACAATATGTGAGCACTAGCATAGCCACTCTCTGATTTCATCAAGACTAGACATGAACAGATACTTGTCTAAATATAATTAAGAGATGCGGAAAAACAAAACTTTACATATTTCCATCCAAGAAGTTGTCCACAGCCACAACAATATATATCAACAACAGTATGCATTCCAGACATCATAACCCTGTTCTCTTCTGGTCCACATGACACATTAACCCTGTAAGAGGATAACAAGGGAAGCAAAAAGAAAGAGTTCGATCAGGTAAATAATTTCAGATGTTATTTGATATCAATATTTAACCTTGTACAGACTTGGATTAGAATTGGCAAAATAGCAACTGATAGTGAAATTTTTTACATTAGCTGTTCAGACGCTTCTAGTAATTGTTAAAGCTTTTTGTTCCGGAATTACTTGCTTGTGTTCACTTACACTTTTACAGTACTCGTAACTTTCAACCGTACATGGCATTAATGACAGGCTCATAGGCTCATACGCACTTAGGGATAGCAACAAGATAAAGCTTAAAATAAATATACAAAAATTTGTGATTATAGAATAGTAATGTCTACATACTGAGTGGTTTGAAGGTGTGAAGAACTTACACATTTTCGAAAAGATAAGCCCGTCCCTTACGACAGCTGAATGACTGATGTTACAAATGAAATTAAAAATTGTGGCATTAGAGAAAAGCTGTGAAATTCAAGCTCGCAAAAGTAATTTTTAAATAGTCACTAGAATTTCAAATAAGTACTCTTGCAGAGAAATCATGGCGATCACATGCAATACTCAAATGATGGAAGCTTAAAAGATGAGCATGTAAATGACACAAGGGAGAACAAATTGGCAATTACTGTTGAAGGCTTTGATATAATGTACTCTGTATGAAATTAAAGCCAAGACTTCACTGATCTAGGGAAATAAGTAATCATACAGAGAAATAATGGCGATCACACACAATACTCAAAATGATGGAAGATTAAAACAAGATGAGCATGTATGATACACGGAAAATAAAACTGGCAATTATTGTTAAGGCTTTGATATAATGTACTTTGTATTCTGTATGAACTTAGAGCCAAGGCATCACTGATCTAGGGAAAAAGGCTTAATCAATGGACCTCTCCAGCTTCCCAACACCAAATCACTCACAACATAACAATTGGAGACCTGCGGCAATATCTAAGTCAACAGTATCTTATGTGTGTGAAACGGTTATCACAAATGATAACAAAACAGGAATATCAAGTGAGCAATTTTGGCTAGCCTAATAAAACTCCAGAGAGCAATTTAAGCTGGTGGTTCCAACTTTCTAGTTTTAATAACAAATAACAAAAGTGCAGGATTCAATATTCCTGCTTCTGTCTGTTCACTTACGTCTGTCAGGTGTCATTGAATTATGTCATCATCTTGAGTATTGAGATGCTGAACAGCTGCAGCTTTCATCTGTAAATAGTTTCTGACTAGCGAGTATTCCATGTAAGACAAGTCTATGTAAACTATAGAATATTCAGTTCAGATATGTGCCCATTCCTGAAAGTCAGAATTGTACCCGAATGCACGGATAATTCAAACAACCCCATTACTATTTTACCGTATGACTATGTACATCGCAAACAACCTCCTCCCAAACCCTAAGAAAGTTTAGATAGGCACTGGAATCAGGGTATATTATGGCACGGCTATTATCACTATCTAAGAAATCAAAGCATATAATAAGGTACTTCCTTTGTCCTGTCAATTGTTGCCCTTTGGTTTTGGCACAAAGACCAAGGAAAGAGGAGGGGACCAATTACTAATTGACAAGTGGACTAAATTGAGTGTGAATGATCAAATTGCTCCTCAAAGTCGAATAGAATGGACAACAATTGGCCGAGACACCCAAAATGGAATATGACAACAAATAACCCGGACAGAGGGAGTATTTATTAATCCGTATCTATTAACCTATTATTATAGCAGATACAAGCTCCACCACTCTATTAACAAACACAACGCACTTGATTTCATAAATGAAGATTTAAACAAACATCTTACAAGAGTAAATGAGTAATAATGACCTAATGAGACTGAGGAAGACTATTTCGAAGGAGCAGTATTCAAACAAAGACTATGTAGCATGTGCCGCTAATTAAATGTGTATCCTTTGATGTTCAATAATACCACAAATACCCCAAGGATTAGTTAGTGATTAGGGAGAGGGAGTTACTAGAAAATACATCCCACATTTCTAGGTAAAAGTTCCAAATGTTTCTTAGCTCGAGGCGACCTTGCTAGCTCCCACAGTTCCGTCACTGCCATTAATCAAGCTACTAAAGCAGTAGTTCCTACAACCTTACTATGAACTCAATACACAAACCACAATCATCAAAGCTCAAATAAAGTCTCATAATGAAAACATTGAAACCCAAATCAGCATCCATTCTCTCTTGTTAATGCCATGAAACAGCAGCACCATTATCTATGACAACAAAATAAGAAGAGTTGGTATATCCTTAATCAGTGGCAGAACTAGGATTTGAAATTAGAGAAGGGAGAAAAATCCTTGGGAGAATAGAGTAAAATAGGAAAAAGATTGAAACTTGCAACCAATATTTCAAAATTTTCGTTAAATTTTCGCTGCTCGAGGCAAAAGCCAGCCAGGCTTCTAGCTCCCCTAATGTTAAGATTATAAAGGGGACAGTAGTTCACAAGCAAATCGTATTATTGACGATAGTTTGTGTTGCATCGATATATGACGAGTATTTATAATAATACTCATCTTAAGGAAATCTTAACCCTAATTTGATTAGGCCAACCCTAATGCTAGCCCGCCAGTGACATTAATCAAAATTTTATAATAATACTCATCTTAAGGAAATCTTAACCCTAATTTGATTAGGCCAACCCTAATGCTAGCCCGCCAGTGACATTAATCAAAATTTAATCAAGTGGTAGTTCCTAGAACAATCTTCTGTGATATCTATAGCCGAATCACAATCAACAAAAAACTCAAATATAAGCACATAAAAATCATTAAACCCCATAACAGCAACCAATTTAACAATAAACAAGAAATTAAGAGGGCCAATTACTTGAAAATTAAAGTAGACTGCATCAAAATCAAATACTGTAACAAATAGGGTTTTGTTTAATTGATGCAGTAATTAAAGAAAAAAATTACCCGAGAAAGAATATCATCGGCAAGAGCTAAAGGGGTGTCACAGAATTTACAGCGGTAAGCTTTGTCATCCAACTCCACCAGAAATACTCTCCCCATTTTTGTCTATTTTTTACTCAAACTAGTGCACCATTTTTTTGGTAGATAAAAAAGACGAGCATTACGTGTTCTTGGAATAGTCAACCGTGGAAAATTAATCTCTGCTTCTTGTGTTAGGTTTGCCCTAGTGTTAAACCCGTGCAAATTGCACGGGTATATTTTTAGAAAAAATATGGTGGATAATTAATATTACCGAATAGTGTCAATAATATGTGAATATTGTGCATTCAATTTCTATTATATTGATAATACGTTAAAATACACATGATAATAATAATGGTATTTATATATCCATTCTTTTATTGTTTTTTTAAATAGATATATATGTTATTTCAAGGTTTATTTTGTACCGTTATGTTTATGATTTGATTTCGCAAAATATATAAATTTGTAAACTATTATTGGTTGTTATATTAATATTATGTTATTTTTATTGTTTTTTAATTTAGTATTGTCGCTTTTTTTTCGATTGCAAAAATGCACGGGTATATTTAACCGGTATACTTTTAAGAACATCGATATAATATATCGATATATTGTTTATTCTAATTATTTATTATTTATTGGAATTTTTTAACTTTACTCAATTTTGTTTTTAAATTTAGTATTGTCGCTTTTTTCGATTGCAAAAATGCACCGGTATATATTTAACGGGTATACTCTTGCCAGAAATTAAAATTTCATGTTTATGAATTTATATAAAAAAAATTTACGTAATATTTCTTAAACTACGTTATCAGGTATTTATTTAGAATTTCAGACGGTTATTTCTCAGGAAATTCATAAATGAAATTGTGGTTTATTCTAAAATTTTAATACCATAAACCGTTTTAATGTTAAAACAGTTGTGCAAATTATTAACTATCCACAAGTATATTCAATCTCGCTATTAATCCTTACATAAAATTTACGGTTTATTTTTGTAAAATCAAAATAGTTGTGCAAATGGATTACGCAATTTTACACGAGTTTTTCGTAAAATTTCATGTTTACGAATTTATATAAAAATGTTACGTAATATTTCTTAAACTACGATATCAGGTATATATTTAGAATTTCAGGCGGTTATTTCCTAGGAAATTCATAAAAGAAATTGCGGGACCCACTTGAGAGAATTAAAAAAAAATATCACAATTGCATTGATGATGTGACGCGTCGAGAAATCCTGAAATGATTCAGTAATTATATAGATAAGATTGTTGGAACACTCAAAATTGCGACTAATTATCTCACGCTTTACTTCTTTGTCATTTTCGTCTCAAATGATGTGGTTACTAGTTAGGAAAGAGCTTGAGGGGTGTTTCTTTCGGGTATCGTTTGGAATTAGGAATTACACTACTAATTTTAGAGTAGGTTTGGTCTAACGGGTTTAAAAATTTCTTTTTGTTTTTGGAGCTTAATTTCTTCGCAATTACTTTTTCGCATACGGATTTTACTACTTCACGCACCCTTTGTCATTAACTTTCCGTATCATACCCTTTCCCAAAACCTAAACAATTAAGTCTTGTATATACTTTTTTTTCTCTAAAATCAAATCTAATTATTTTACAAACATGAATAATGGGACTATAATTTTTAAATTGATGAAGATGATTAGAGATTGGTGGGTGCGTTTATTGCGTTTGAAGGATTGAATACTACTCCGTAGATGTTGCTGTGGTCGCCTACCATTTAGTCTTAATCTCTTCTTTTTATTTTTCACACAATGTTGGATACAACTATTCATTCCAATATTCATAAAATATACAAAGGTTTTTCCGCCAAATTTCATTATGCCATATTACCATCTCTGATTTCCTTCTCCTTTCTTTCTTTCTTTGAGGTCGATCGGAGCAACGCTGGTTGGCGATTGAACTGACTGGAGCAAGGGGTACGGAATAGAGGGGATGTGGTGAAGGGGAGATTAGGAAAGGGAGGAAAACAATCGATTAGGTGGGTGAATAGAAAAATTGACAAGGCTAAAATTGTAAAAAGACGTATTTGAATGAGTAAAATTCGTATGTGAAAAAGCACATCCCTAATTTTTTTTAAAAATGTTTCTCAAAACTAAAAGCATCAAATTGTTGTTTCTATTTTTAAGGACAAAAATATGGTTTTTGAGTTTTTAAAAAACTACTTTTATTTTAATTTTTTTTCGGTGATGAGGGGTTTAATCTCCCAGACCCATGCATTCCCGCACTACCACACGGACCATGTAAATCACCCCCTTTGGGAGCTGTAGTGGCCAAGTAGTAATCGCCACAGCTGCAGCGGCCAAGTGGTCATCGCCACAGTTGGTAATTGAACATGGGACTAGGGATGTCAATGGGGCGGGGCGGGTGCGGAGGGGGGTCAACCCGCGAACTATAAATGCGCACCCGCACCCGCGCCCGCCCCGCGACCCGCGGCGGGTTGAACCTTTCAAAACCGTCTCCGCCCAGCGGGGACCCGTTGACCCGCCTATCTCCTCAAGAAATGCAAATCGTGAATGTAAAATATACTAGTCGTGTATTACTTATACAAAAAAGTTTTTGCAAAATGCATTAACATTCAATTAACTAGAGTCCGTAAGCCATGAAACGGTTTTACATACAAATATACCACGAAACACATGCACAAACCGGGAGAGGACCGAAGTGGCCTATCATTGGAATTAAGTGCAAATTCTGACAAAGTACTAGAAGAGTAAACAAAACTACAAAACAAATAAACACTGTTCAGTTTTTCATCTTCAGTTCTTTAGCTCCGTTTACCATTTTAAGTTATTTTTTTTATCTATATACTCCGTATATATTACTATTAGATATTATTATTTATTAGGTGGGTATAAGCGGGGCGGGGACATGTGGGGCGGGGCGAGCGGGGTGGGTGTGGGGCGGGGTGGGTGTGGGGCGGGTCTCATGTGATACCCGCACCCGCCCCGCGACCCGCGACGAATGATGCTTTTGAAACTCATCCCCGCCCCACGACCCACCAAATCATTATCCACACCCGCCCCACGTGGGGGGATGCGGGGCGAGACCCGCCCCATTGACATCCCTACATGGGACCTCTCAACTCCTGCATTTCTACAAGTTTTAAGGTTTAACTCAATTACCACTAGACTAACACCACTTGGTTAAGTTTTAAAAAAAAATTTAAAAAAAAAAAAAAACAAAAAAAACTTGTTTGGCCAATATGTGTTTTTGAACTCAAAAACAATTTCAAAAGTTAGGCCAAACACACACTTAAATTCGTATAAAAAATGCACAGATTGTAATAATAAGCGTTATTGTTGAATGTAGAAATAATAACCATTTTTCATTTATTTCCCACCTAATTTCCGGCAAATCCTCCGATATTTACTACAACATTACTACATTTACAGGTGACAATCGGGTCATTCGGGTGGTTATCGGTAGGGTTAAAGCGATTCAGGTTTGGTCGGGTCGTGTTGCTTATTCAAGTCGGGATTCAGTTTGGGTCACTTACATGTCATGTTAATCGGGTAAAAAACTAAAACATGTCGGTTCGGGTTCGGATCGGTTGACCAATGGATTGAGACGTATTGGGTCAATATTCTTGATTGAGTCGAGATTGGTTTGGTCGGTTCGGGTTCGGAACCGTTGACCAATGGATTGAGACGTATTGGGTCAATATTATTGATTGAGTCGAGATTGGTCGTTTTATGGATCGAGTCGATTATATCGTCGGGTTAAGTTTTAAAGAAAATAGCGTCAAACCACAAATCGGACCAAAGAGTCGGTGTTCTTTTGTAGGGTCACTTTTGAATTTATGAAGATATTGGATTAGATGAACTCAATATAAAAAGTATTCGTAAAACATACGACTATAAAAGTTAATGTTAATATAGTTTTTGTGAACACGTACACTAATCACATGAATACATTAATCTTGAAAACAATAATACCTTAAATTTCAATAATACCTCAATTTTTTTCCCGATTAGGTTTTGTAGACGACATTTTACTAAACGTAGACGGCGTTTTTCATAAAAAGACGAAAATACCCTTGACCACTTTCTCTCACTAGAAAAATTCTCTGAAATTCTTGAGAAAACCCGATTAATTCATCTAAAACCAAAAAAATTTCAAACTCGAATATCATCTAAAATTCATGACGGAATCTCATTCAACCAATTATTCGGCTAGTTATCAAATTCTTAACATTTTATTAATTATGTTATGTTTAATTTATAGTTTTGTATTAGATATTTAGATTAATGATAGAAATCCGTTTTTTTTTCAATTAGTTGCAAATATAACATTCACGGTTTGTCCATGGAACAGACATTGAATGTCATTGTCCATTCCATGGCCGGACATTGACATTCAATGTCTGGCCATAGAGTGATCAATGACATTCAATGTCTGTCCATGGAGTGAACAATGACATTGAATGACTTGTTCACTCCATGGACAGACATTGAATGTCATTGTTCACTCCATGGTCGCACATTGAATGTCAATGTCCCGCCCATGGACAATTTTTTTTTAGTTTTCGATTATTAGTCCCATTCCAATGCTTGCAAACATATCATTCAATGTCTGTCAATGGATAGACATTGAATGTCGTTCATTCCATGGCCAGACATTGAATGTCAATGTCCGCCCATGGAATGAACAATGACATTCATTGTCTATCCATGGACAGACATTGAATGTCATTGTTCAGTCCATGGGCAGACATTATTGAATGTCAATGTCCGGCCATGGACTGGACAATGAGATTCAATGTCTGTCCATGGATAGACATTGAATATCATTGTCCAGTCCATGGCCGGACATTGACATTCAATGTCCCGCCCATGGACATTTTTTTTTTTTAGTTTTCGATTATTATTCCTCATTTTAACGTAATTTAGTACTTTGTTTTTCGTTTAAGTTAGTTTATGTTACTTAATCTAAAATATATATGCTAACCAATACTAAATTTTCAATTAATAGGATTCGTTCGACGAATTTGGTTGATTATAATCGTTTGTTCTTTACGGATCGTGGATTTGAAAATCGTGATGAAGCATTTGGTTGGGCAAAATCGACTGCGTTTTCGAATGGTTTTGCTTTGGTAAAAGCAAATCATGGGCGTAAAAGTCGAAAAGGAGACGGTTTGTTATCATGTTATTTTCGATGTTCAAGAAAAGGTTTACCTCTTCCAAGTGAAATTGTAACCGTTTTAGTTAAATTGTACTATGTTGTTTTAAGTTTTCTATTGTTTTAATTAAATAGTACTATGTTGTTTTAAGTTTTCTATGGTTTTAATTAAACTAAATAGTCAACAAACTAAAAAACTACAAAGTTAACAAACTAAAACGGTAACTTAATTCGCGTTTGAAACGTACTGGATTATGCAACATTGTCAAATTTATGCGCTGGAAACATTGGTAACATGAACAACGAAAAAATCAACATTCTTTCTGTTTACGACGACTACATTTTCTAATTATAACGGTAACATTTTCTAATTATAACGGTAACATTTTCAAATTAAAACGGTAAAAGCAATCGATTTTGAACATGCTAGAATCGATAAACTTGCCTTGAACATGCTCGAAAGCTTTATCACGACTTTCAAATCAAAACCGTTTGAAAAGGCAATCGATTTTGCCCAACCAAATGCTTCATCACGATTAATCAGCCAAATTCCTCGAACGAATCCTATTAATTGAAAATTTATTATTTGTTAGCATATATATTTTAAATTAAGCAACATAAATTAACTTAAACGGAAAATAAAGTACTAAATTACGTTGAAATGGGGAATACTAATCGATAATTACAAAAAAAAGTTTGTCCATGGGCCGGACATTGAATGTCAATATCCGACCATGGAATGAACAATGAGATTGAATGTCTGACCATGGATAGACATTGAATGTCATTGTTCATTCCATGGCCGGACATTGAATGTCAATGTCCGACCATGGAATGAACAATGAGATTGAATGTCTGACCATGGATAGACATTGAATGTCATTGTTCATTCCATGGCCGGACATTCAATCTCATTATTGTTCATTCCATGGCTTGACATTGACATTCAATGTCCGGCCATGGAATGAACAATGAGATTCAATGTCTGACCATGGATAGACATTGAATATCATTGTCCAGTCCATGGCCGGACATTGACAATGTCCGGCCATGGAATGAACAATGACATTCAATGTTCGTTCCATGGACAGACCGTGAATGCTATGTTTGCAACGCATTGAAAAAATCGATTTTTATCATTAGTCTAACACGAAACTAAAAATTAAACATAACATATAATTAATTGTTAATTCTATGATTTTGGTGTTTTAAATTTTTTCGGGTTTTAGATGAATTAATCGGGTTTTCGCATGAATTTCAGAAAATTTTTCTAGTGAGAGAAAGTGGTCAAGGGCATTTTCGTCTTTTTTTATGAAAAACGCCGTCTACGTTTACTAAATTGTCGTCTACAAAAACCAACCCCCATTTTTTTCTAATAATCATATACTCGAATATAATCATATCGTTAACACAATAATATCTAATTTTTAGTATCTACTGATGTGCAAGTAGATTGCAAAATTTGCTTCCTTGTTTAAAACACTCCTCAACACAAACCCTGCATCAATATACATATATACACTAGTTTAGAATCCATGCAAAGTTGCACGGGCATGTATAGATGAAATTTTACAATTTTATATTAGAGTGTTGATTTTCGTAGTACAATTTTTACTCAATATAATACATTTCTCCCCAATTTACCCCTATCATTTCCACATTGTGTAATCCGGACTACATAAAAAAAGTAAGTGTCCTACATTCACATATTAACTCCTATGCGTGTGGCCAGCAACACTTATCGCCTTATTCCCCTGCCATCGTTTTGCCACCGCTGTCAAGATGACATCGATGCTCAACGAAGTGAACGAACGTTTATCACCCGTATACTACCATTGCAATTACCCCACCTCAACCATGCCATGCCCTTTGCAACCTTCCGTCTGCGTTGCCCTCCTCCTACACCGCTTATTGTCAGTTGTTCTTCACTTGCGCCGCTCATTCCCGCTGTTTTTCGCTCACGCCGCCAGCCAACCACAAGGTGCACAACCCAACAACAAATCCGCAAATTGATAATTTATAATTAACCACAAACCCTAAATTATAACAATAAATAAAAAAATACATTAGTTTAATCCATAATTATACCATTAACATATTAAAAACATGTTTGACGATCAAATTATAATCTGTAACTGACAAATTGTGATTAATTTAAGAGGCCGGTTGTATTGTTTGTATTTAGGGAAATTAGGTTTAGAGAGCTTCGAAGAAAAGGGTACACAAATGGAAATTAATGTGTAAAATTTACCGTAATGAGTAAAAATCGTACTGCGAAAATAAATTACATTATATTATCATTGTATTAATAAGAGTATGTAATACTTTATGTAAATGATCTACTTTACATTAAAATTAAAATGTAGCCTCATTGTGTTAACCATAAGCTCATTCAATAGTGATATGCAACATTGACCTATAAAAAGATAAAGTTATACTCCCTCATATTCTATATATTATTCTCCTTTCATTTTTGCCCCAAAAATAAGGAATATGATTTGGACCACACAAAACACAATGGCCCACCTACCATTGAATTTAGACCACACAAATGCTTCCAAAAAAGGAAATAGGGAAGAAAACCCGAATAACCGAATAAGGAAATAGGGAACAATACATAGAATAGGAGGGAGTATTAAATTCTTCGCCACAGTGGATTAGCCAGTAGGTCCGCCAATTAATTATTTAACTTTTAAAGTTTTGAACTTTATTTTAATCGAAGGTATACATATAATTGAGATATAGGGGTAAGACAAATTGATGGATCACCGGAATGCTCACCCAGAAGCAGTTTTACCCAGCGAATTTAGCATTGCCTCATAAAAACTAGGAAGTATACACACACATTTGCTTCTAATATCAAATTAAATCCAAGATCGTAAATGTAGGGTGGGAAAAAAATATTTTAAGGATATATTAAAAAATATGACATCCCCAAGAAACAAAAGAATAATTAAGAAAACCAATAATAAATTAAAAGGTTATGTGTGTTTTAGACCTGTCAAAACCTGACTGGATCTGATCCAGTATTTTAGGGTCAAAGACCCATAAATCTTGACCCGCGACCCGTAATGACCCGTTATGCTATGGTTGAAATTCGACCCAACCCGTTTGACCCGATGATTTGAATATAAATTAAGAATATAATCTTAATATTTTTATATTATATTTGAAATAATAAATATAATTTTAAGAGTTTAATTAAAAAAGTAATTTAAAAGTCTATTTTATATATCTTTTAAACATTAAAAGATAAAATAATTATTAAAATAATGTATATAATAATATTATTAATATAAAGTATGATTTAGTTTTAGTTTTATATTTTTTCGGCTAAAAAATGATAAAATAAAAGACGTTATAAACTTTTTCTCCGACACGTACTATGACCCCAACTCGGCCCGATACCCATATGACCGACCCGTATTCTAAACCGACCTGAGACCCAACCCCGACCCGTTTGGCAGGTCCAAGCGTGCGTAATCATAATCTTTTACCTATATATAAAAATCACGCATTATATTACCTTAATCATACATGTAGATCAGATCATATTTTATCATTAACATTATCCTAGTATTTAAGACCGTCTTAAGTTAAGTCGACTCTCACCACGAACGGAAAAAAGTTGTGAAATGTCTTAAGTTAAAACAATATTAAGGAAGATATACTCCCAAAAATTAATCTTCATTTCTTGACATTAAAGAGTAAAATTTTCATGTTATTTGTCGATCCAATTTTATACAAAATATTTAAAAAGAAAAATACAAAAGTTGCTAAAAATATATTGCAGTTAAGAAAAAGTAGAGTACATAATTAGTGTGCACTATAGTCAATGAATTAAAACGTGAGCACCAAAGAAAGTTTCTACGATATAATATGTGACATTATTTTACAAAGTAGAGACTTTATTAAAAGCTCAGCATGAAGTAGATTATACATCTTGAATTTTAGAATAAAATTTTAGAGTTTTGTTTTAAAAATTATGAATTTTATTATAAAGTGTCTAAGTTTGTTATTTAAACATTATACTAAAAAAAGTTACAATATATCTCAAAAACATTACACATAAGTTCACTTAAATTTACGTTTTGATGGAAAAAAAAATTAAAATGTAACTTATAAGCTTCAAACAACTCAGATAAAATACACATATTCTCAATTAAAAATAAAAAATTATAATTAGGCCCGAGGTAGTACATTTGATGTATGTTCTTTTTTTCTGAAGTAGAGTAGCAAAATCATAATAAAATTTAAAAGTCACTTTTATCCTGAAACTAAAGGATAAAAGTAAAACTATTAATAAAATTCGTTGTTGAAAGTTATGATGAATAAATACCTTGAAAAAAGTTACCGTTTTGAAAAGGTATAACATGATATATGGATAGTATTTGTATAAATCAACTTAGCGATGCAGAAAACTTACATCACGCCTAGGCAAAATCCAACGGTCATACCAAACACGTTAACGGAGTCTGGTGAGCACTAGAGTCATATAACAGCGCACAGTAGGCTTCACATGTAAACACCAAACAACATCTTCAAAAGATATTGCACAAGTATATGAATTATGTGGAAAGAAATAATGAAAATTGATTTATAATTTTATATTTAATAGTAGACAAACATCTCAACACTTAGTCAATTTCGGAAAATATTTGAGGCACGAGTCGGTCTCCCTTCCGGTTGCCCGGCCGATGGGTCTTTCTCCTTAAATCAATTTCCAAACTCAACGTAAGCGCTGTAACACCCCGACCAAACCTAGGACGGGAAATGTTAGCCACAGTAGCTCGCCAGGCTATGTACTGGCCCCACAGACCAACACGAGTCCTTTGCCCTCACTCATACGTATCCCAAGAACCTTCCCAGGAGGTCACCCATCCTAAGATTACTCTCAGCCAAGCACGCTTAACTTTGGAGTTCTTTCGAATAGATAACCATAAAAGAAAGTGCACTTTGTTGATATGAGTAGTACTCTCAATCCCTTTAAGCACTAGTCATATAAGTCTATCAATGGACCTCTTCAAGGGTTACCCCACCCGAATATCCTATTCGGTTCAATGGAGTATTACACACCCCCACTTGAAGAACACAACGTCCTCGTTGCGTCTGGTAGCATCCGACCGCAGCCGAGCCAAACCAGGAATCCTCCCCCGCTTGGTTGGTGACCCGGGTATTCTAGACCACGGGCGCTCACCAGACGGTCGCAGGGTTGCTCTGATACAATTTGTAACACCTCGGCCCAAACCTAGGACCGAAAATGTTAGCCACGGTAGCTCGTCAGGCTATAACTGGCCCCACAGACCAACACGAGTCCTTTCCAGCGCATTTTGTCCTCACTCATGCGCATCCCGGGAACCTTCTTAGAAGGTCACCCATCCTAAGACTACTCCCAGGCAAGCACGCTTAACTTTGGAGTTCTTTCGCATGGATAACCAGAAAAGAAAGTGAACTTTGTTGATATGAGTAGTACTTTCAATCCCTTTAAGCACTAGTCATATAAGCCTATCAATGGACCTCTTCAAGGGGTTACCCCACCCGAATATCCTATTCGATTCAATGGAGTATTACAAGCGTCGTCCAACTACTTGGACTTTCACACATGCTTACAATTCACATGAAGAAGGATAACGAGAATTCAACAAGTCATGAATCGCAACATTTGGTTCACACGGGAAGTAATGAACAAGAACGTTTGACAAATAATAGTTCACAAGCTTATATATCATACTGAGATGAAATGAACAGAAATTAGATAACAAGCATTATATTGAAATTCATATGGTTCATTTGAGAAAAGAGAAATCACAATCTACATTAATTTCATATTCGGTAAGTTTACGTTTCATACGGGATTAAAATAAACAAGACTTCAAAGATAGCTCTTATACCTTAAACATACGATTTAAGCGAGAAAAGATAGACGGAAGTTGATTTACGAAACATACATTTCATATACATCATAAAACAAGTCTTTCATTCATTTAACAACACTCAAGCATTGTCCGAAAAAGTAACGAAACAATGCACAACAACAACCCAAACATCACGCCCAGGCAGCGCTGGCACCGGGCCTAGCTGCAGCCTGCCGTAGCCAGGCCGCAGTTTGCGCTTGGTGGCCGCAGGCCTGCACTTTTGGCTGGGCAGCAGCTACATGGCCCGCATCAACACACAATCAACATACAACAATCCTCGATGTTATACAACAATTTTAAGACGGGTTTATTCATGATTCAAGCGATAATAACAACACGTAATTCCAGCAATTCATGTATATATCAACATACAAATGTAAACAAATGATAAGACGTGAGATTGACAACTTCAAACATCAATTTAATCAACTAGAATCATGTTAATGATGACAATAAGATGAGCATATGAACAACATCAAATTATCCATTAACTACCATCAAAATCTCCGTTTAACACAACAAATCAACATAAGATTCTTCCTAATAAATGAGTAATCAAATAAGCTACTAAATACTTCACGTATTCAACAATCAATCAACAAATAAATCACATACAAATACAATTTTCGCCTTAAAATCCAGAAACTTCTCAAAGTTACCTATTCATGCCACGAAATCCTCAAGAGACTCGTCAACGATGTAAGTATCCATGTTGGGATCATCAATATCTTCTCCTACAAACATGAAAACACACATTAAGAAACGAATTGAGAAGAGGAGAAATGATAGAATTTCGTGCTCCTTCAAAGTGGTTAATTTCTTACCACAAAAGAACGACGACGAGTAAAGGAATCCAATAGCGCGAGAATTAACGAGTTTCGTTGATAAACGAAAGTCTTATGATGATTTTTGCGAAATGTAAGAAGGTTTTATTGTATTTATGAGATCCAAGAATTTTTGTGAGGTTGAAGATGAAAAAATGATGTTTCACATGTCTCTTTTTATATGAAAAGGGAGGAGTCAGGATTTAAGTGACTAGTCGTAATTGAGTCGGATTTTGTTTATGAAACGGGAATGTCAAGTAAAGGAATTTTTAACAATGTGTAACTAAAGATATTCACGTTGCAAAACATACCTCGACAGCTGTGATAAAGCAACCGTTACGTTTTGTCTGGATCGGAGGGAGTATTCGTAAAGGGTCAACCGTTTGATAAAGCAAGGGTAGTTTGTAGTTTGTAGTTTGGGGCAAGACCCGTGGATAAACGCGGTGTTAAGTCTAACCGTTAATAGCAATAATGTTTGGAAGAAATTAAGAATGTTGGGGTTGGTTGTGAATTCCATGGAGTGTGGTCAAACCCAAAAACTAAAAAGTAAAAAAGTCAAAATGGTGGAAGCTACACTGAAGCAACATTGTAGCCATTCACACGTATGCGACCATTTCAACGCAGCAGCCTCATATATCTCCTCCTTCAATTATTCTCACTTGTATTCAATTATTATTGTTATTATCAATTTAGCATGTGACATTTCAGACTTGCAGCATTTTCAGCTACTTGAAACATCTACTGTGTCACCTGCTACTCCTACTGCTGCTGCTATTATTACAGTAAATAATAATGGGGAGTATGAGGAACATGGACCCGCAGTCGGCAGCCGAGCGAGCTGTAGGAGTCATCGGATACGGCTACGATCTAACAAGGGATCTACGGCTGTCGTCCTGTAAGCCCGGTCCCTCTGATTCACGGTTAATTGAAATTGATGAGACTAAGGCTCGTGATTTGGTGTTGCCTGCTGGAATTGTGCTTCCTAATGTTCCTTCTTGTATTAAATCTGACAAGGGTGAACGTACCCGCTTTCGCTCTGATCTTCTTTCTTTCAATCAGGTTTTTACTTCTAAAATCTAAATGTTTCACTGCTCTAACGTTATCATTTATTAATCCGCATACAGTTATTTGTTTATATTTAATTCAAATTATCTCTTACTTACTTATAACTTACTGTAATTAAATGTGGGGGATGGAGTCGCCGGTAGCTCTCAAATTTTAAAATTAAGGCATTCCTAAAATAGAAAATTTAACAATTGATTGAGATACCAAAAATAGAATAATAGACAAATGGCTCTTAGGCCTCTTACGGAGGGAGGGAGTTACAGAACTACACTGAATTAGGGGGTTGCTTGGTTCACTCCTTAGGAATAGAGTGGATTGGAATGAAAAATCATAGTAATATGGTTTCCATTCCTTTCAAAACATGTTTGGTTCATTAGAAAAATAAACATAAAGAAATTGAGTTTAAATCCCTGGTAGGAGGTGGTTATGAGATCCAGAGTTGGGTGGAATGAGAATCCTATGAATTTTAACTTCATTCCAAAATATCTCAACCAAATGTCTAGAATTCATTCCATTCCATTCCATTCCAAACCACCCAACCAAACACCCCTTAATTCAGTGTAGTGAATATTGAGAGAGATTTCTAACATGATGGGGTGAGGGACCCTTGAAGTTTTTGTTTCTCTGGTATGTGTCTCATTAAGTTAGTGGGAGAAGGTCTCTTACGACCTATTAATGAATGAAATATACGCCTACATCTTGCTGAATTGTGACACTTGGTATTCGTCGTTCGTGTCCAAATCCTGCAAGCCATCAATACTACCTATTTTAACTTCAAATTGCTAGTTTAAATTGTTGTGCTGACTTGGGCTATACTTTTGGAGTTAGGCTCTATTGTTTTGACCGCCCGTGGTGTGTGCGCTTCATTGCTTTGTTACTCAGACGCACTTTCAAGTATTCGACATGACTTGACTATTTTCACCTAAAATATGCATACTTCAGTGAAATTCCATACATGAACGAAGAAGACTATATTTTAGAAACTTTTCAGCTTTTTCTATTGAAAATTATTATTGGTCTCAAATGAGATGTCTGAAGTGTCAATGTGTCATAACCATGTCTGAGTGTGGAGTGTTGGACAGGGGTACACGAGCAAATAAGAGGAGTCGGCTTGATTGTATGATAAAATGTTGTGTGGAAGAGTAACACTATTACCCTACTGCCTTAAGGACTTCTGTAATAGCAAGGGATCTTGCCAATAACAGGAGATTGAGGGGAAGAGGGAGCGGAACATCGGGTCATATTTAGGCAACTTTACCCTTGTGTTAACGACGCATATAAACTGTTTTCATATGGATCATAATGAAAATTACATCAGGAAATGAGTCAAGCAAGATAACTTTCACTTCACAGTAAAAAGAAGTGAAGCTAGTTAGGGAGTAATTTTAATTTCTACCATCATTATCTGCAATATAAAAAGAGTGAGTATTTGGCTCCATTGGCAAACATAACTTTGACTTGTAATATGCACTTATTGCCATTTGATTCCTCACAGATGTCAGAGAAATTCAATCAAGATCTTTCTTTATCCGGTAAAATTCCGTCAGGTCATTTCAATACGATGTTCAACTTCAAAGGATGCTGGCAATCAGATGCAGCTGTCACAAAGAGTCTCGCATTTGATGGCTGTTTCATTACTCTTTACACTATTGAACTTGACAAGTCTCGCGTAACTTTGTCAGAGGATATCAAACAAGAAGTGCCTTCTTCATGGGATCCTTCGGCTCTTGCTACGTATGAATTCACTTTCTGTTAGTTGTTTGAGAGTTTTTCTGTATTTGACGTGGAGTCATCTATTTAGACATGAGTTCAGTCTATAATATTAAATCACTGTTCGAGGCTTGATGTCATAGTCTATCTTCTTTGGCTAATCTTAGCCATTGTGCTATAAATGTGGCAGATATTTAATCTAATTTATCTCGAAGAATGTTGTCGTTTGGTGTATTTGGGTGCTTGGCTTGTCACTAATTTTGGCACCTTTATGCTACAGATTCATTGAGAAATATGGCACCCACATTGTTGTTGGGGTAAAGATGGGAGGTAAAGATGTAATCCATATTAAACAGCTTCACAGTTCTAATGCCACGTCTTCGGAAGTGCAAAGTTTACTGAAGAAGCGGGCTGATGAAAGGTTTTCCGAAGATTTACCAAAATCTGCTGCACAAAGAGTAACACAAAAGGTACATATTGTGCAACCATTTAATTATTTTATATGTATTCGTCTGGATCATGTCTCAAAGTGTTTGTGAGCCCTCGGAAAACATTATGAATCGCTGCGGACAGCTTATCTCCATTCAAGAATTTCACTAGAATTTTTTGAATGTCATTTGCTGTCGCACCACAATGCTTATGGGTTGTACAAAGGTCACCCTTATATTCCAGGAGATGTTGATAATTTGATATTGTTAGATTATTCGCCACTAAGAATTTATGGGATGTGAATCTATGATTAGAGTTCTATGAGTCAATCAGTCAAGGACTAAAAAACAAATTGAAACTTACAGCTTATGCGTGTGAAGGCTGAATAACTTGGAAATATTCATTCTGAGGCTGTGAGGCATATGCTCGGACTAGTTTTGGGACCAAATCGCTTAACTTTTCAGATTTGAGGGATCTGAATCTATTTGGCCGCAGGATATACCTCATGAGCCATGAGTTCATGTTATGCAACTTGCAGCTTTAGAGTTTCATGGCGTACCAGTCCTGTTATTGATTGATGGCTACGTATACCTTACAATTTAGTAGCTTAGGCAGTAGTTTTAACTTTTAACCACAGGACCTCCCAGAGGGCAGAGCTTGGAGATCATGTTCCTGGGATCTATGGTGTATGGAGTCTCATACCCCACAAACCAGTTCCTTTTTTGAATGTTTTTAGGTGATGTTATGGCTCACAGCAGTCCTGAAAGTGCCCTCTAATCTACTGTTTGTTTTGTGTGGTGAATGGAAAGGGAAAATAATCTTAAGGACGGAAAATGAAAGGAAGGAAGTAGTGATTTCATCATTTGATTAATTAATAAGAATTAAAAAAATCCTGTTTGATTTTTTGACAATGGAGGAAATGATAGAATGGTTCTGTTGTTATCTTGGTCAGTGTAATCCTCTCAATTTCAGGATAGGAAGGATTGGAGTTTATTGGACCTCTATTATTAACATGATCCACGGGTTTCCCGATTCCGGTTTCATTTTTTCCTGATGCATTCCATTTTGTTATGTTGAAAGACAATGGAAAATGGTTCAGCTCCTTCTATTTTCATTTCCTTTCCACCCAATCCACTCCTACGAAACTAGTCTTACATCCCATTTATATTGTCTTCATTTTCTTTTGGGTCCATCCGAAAGGAAACCCTTTCCTATATCGAGTAAAATAAGAAAGCTAACTCGTTAATAACATAATAATGGTAAGGGCCATGTGAATCTCTATATGTAATTTTGTAATTGAAATGGTATGTAGGGAGTAGGGAGTAGGGACTAGGGAGTATATATTAAAGTCTCAGCTGCAATTGTAGGATTGCTCTGTGGTTTATATTTTTGGAGACTGTCTCCCAAGTAAGACATTAAATATAGGCCGCGACACAAATTCTCGACTTGAATTGTCAAGGTTTTGAAGCGGTGTATAAGCAGTATTTATGGCACCCTGAGTGAGATTGGAGATTCAGACCTTGAATTGTCAAGGTTTTGAAGCGGTGTATAAGCAGTATTTATTTCACCCTGAGTGAGATTGGAGATTCAGACCATGATGCCCGATTCGGAGGTTGAGTCTCAAACCTAGAATTAATACCATTTTCCTAGTGTGAAGCCGATCTTTTTTTATTTTTTTTTTTTATTTTTTGGGTGAAATTTGTGAAGCCGATCTTGTGGTGGCAACTGGCAAGTTGATAACCTAAATGATAGAATGTCTTTATTGCTGAAATAGCCTTGAATAATTGACTTGTTATTTATATTCTAATCCTTGGCTGCTTAGGTACAAACTTTTGTTTATTGCAGTAATTCTGTCTTTATTTGAATTTCTCTTTTCGACCAGCATTAGTTGTCCAATTTTTATTTTTACAACAATAATATCTGAGCCTTACTTCCATAATGATTTTGGGTTAGCTAGCATGAATCATCATCATCTGAACCCGTTATCCAATAGGATTCCACAATATATGAGAATCTAAGTAAAAGGAGTTGAAAAGGCATGGTAAAATATTACAACAACAACAACATCAGAGTCTTAGTCCCAAAATGTTTTGGGGTCAGCTGACATGAATAATTTCTTGGAACCGTCATGAGTGAATTCTCATCTCAACAAAAGAAAAAAGAAGGAAAAGAAAAAAAACGGAAGTGGAGTGAAACAAAAAAATGGAAGGGAAAGGGGTTTTATGTATAAAACCCAAAAAAATAAATCAAGAGTAAAGTTTAAAGTGATTTTGAGAAACGAAGTAAAAATTAAAAATAAAAAAAATAATAATAAAAAAAATGGTGAAAGTAAAATGATAAGTAAAACAATTTTTTTTTTGAAAAAATAAAAACGCAAAGTAAGAAAAAAAGTAAAAGTTGAAAGAGTAGAATAAAAAGAAATGTAATAAATAAGATATTTTGAGAAATCAAACTTGACGGTTCACCCGCTTCATTTCTCTCCATCGACATGTCCTTATCAATCACAACTTTTATTTTTACCTTTCAAAAATTTCTACGCCAAATGTTTTACTCGAGAACTTACAATTCTTGGCATCCTTCTTCTTCTGCTCTTTTGCAGGACAGAAGGCATACTAACTGGCAACTCCAAGCCTCATTGGCTCAGTCATTTAGACCTGCTGTGGTTCCGCTGACAAAGAATGAGGTAGGCTTCATATGATGGTTTGGGCAATGTTGTTTCAAGTCATAAATTTTGATTATAATGCTTTGAAGTGAATAAAAACGAATTAATTCTTTTCCGGGCAGGATATTTTGAGTATTGAAGTTCGAAGAGGAGGTGTTGATCTTGGAAGTCACAAGAAGTGGCTTTCCAGTATATCGGAGTCACCAAATGTCATTTTTATGTCCTTTGTTCCTATAACATCTCTGTTATGTGGAGTCCAAGGCTGTGGATTTCTCAGCCATGCAGTCAATCTATATTTAAGATGTGAGCATTCACATTCTCTTGTATCTCTGGTTTTCATAGTAGTGTTTTGTTCTATAAACTTGCTAAAAAATTTCGTGTTTGTAAATCATGTTATCAGACAAACCACAAATAGAGGAGCTTGCTGAATTTCTAGAATTCCAGTTGCCTCGACAATGGGCTCCTGCATATGGTGATCTTCCCTTAGGTCTTCGTCGCAAGAAAGATGCATCCCCATCTCTACCATATGCCCTCATGGGTCCTACGCTTTTTGTCAATGTTGTGCCGGTAATTTCTTTGTTCCTACGACTTTCATAGATTTTGCAGAATACTATGTCATTATTCAACCACAAACCCTATACCAGAACCATGGTTCTAGTTATGTTACGGAGTAGCACTTCTTGATTCATGTGAAGTAAGAAAATGTTGTGAACTGATACTAGGTTGACACGGGGAATAAGCCGGTAACAGGAATACGGCTTTTCCTGGAAGGTAAGAGGAGTGACCGTCTAGCAATACATCTTCAACATCTTTCATCACTTCCGAGCATCCTTCGCTTTTCTGACGATCATAGTTGTCAACCTAGTATGGAACCCATTGAGCGAGGCTACCTTGAGCCAATCAAGTGGAGCATATTTTCCCATGTTTGCACTGCCCCAATAGAACATATTTCTTCGGAGGATGTTGCCCCAATTGTGACACGGGCGTGGTTGGAGGTTAAATCCATGGGCCTGAAAAAGGTCCTCTTCTTGAGGTTAGGATTCTCTATGGTGGCCTTTGCTAGGATACGAAGATCTGTGTGGGATGGACCCACCACTTTCTCAAAGAAGTCGGGTTTGTTCTCGAATTTGATCAGTGGAAGATTTAGTAGCGGGTTGAGCCCTCCCCCAGAGGAACGTCAGAAACCGGTCATAAATTCAGCCCTGTACCCAGATGGTCCGCCTACGCCAGCTTCTGCCCCCAAACTGTCTAATATTGTCGACACCAAGGAGCTGGTTAGAGGACCAGAAGACCAACCTGGATATTGGGTGATTACCGGAGCAAAGCTGTGTATGCAGGGTGGAAAAATTAGTGTAAATGCCAAGTTTTCATTGGTGACCATTATTTCCGAGGATCCAATGGGTGTATAATTGATTCATTCGGTAGACAGATACGGGTGTATTTTCGCTGTACATAGCGCCCCAAGTATTTTTTTGTTAAATATAATGAAAAAGTTTACGATGGTATGAACTTGAAATATATTATTGACAAAAACGAAAAGACACGCATTCTATCATATTTCCATGCTGATGTTTCGCTCGCTACATCCTCCGCAGTTTTTATTCTACATCTCTTGCAAGCTCGCTCATCCACCATGACAAACACCTACTCTTTTCAATCGATTTTAAACTACATTACTTTGCTATATGTTTGCTCCATCTCAAGCACACCTTCAACCTTTACAAACGTACTACGGACAGAAAACGAGAGGAGAAAGTATGATTGAACGTGTAAAAGTAATTGTATTTGGAAGGCCATATTGCAAATCACAAAGTTTCATTGAAGACAAACACTATCCATCACAAGCTGAAGACGGATAATACTCCTCTCACAAAATGCAAGTGACATTACCTATGAGAAGTTCCATTTCCCCCCACTTGTTCTCCCATTGGAACGTGTCGGTCACAAGCAAGACGCCTTGATTGCAAAGGCTGAGTAATACTAGTCCAAGAGATTGATCGATACCTGGCCGAAACAGATACCTGTACAATCTATATTCGACTTGTAATATTATGCCCTATCAGATCTGTCATAAGTTCATACTAATGGAGGCATTTCTGTGATGATCAATGGGATGGAAATCTAGAATGGTTCGCAGTTAAGAGTTACGACTTCCTCACACTGAATGACTGAATGGTATCAACTGTTGCGCAACTTCGACGTGAACAGAAAGAGTAAAAGAGAAGCAATAAGGTGAGGTACTAATTCTAGCAATCAAAGAGTTTTCCTTACGAGTATGCACGCCACACATCTAAGCAATCCAGCAATATCCCATAGAATCAACTGCTACTTAACCAGGCAGAGGTGTAAATATATCGAATTGATTATTCACGCCCATTAACTTACTAAGAATCCCATCAGTACCTGAACTTCCGACTCAAGTACAAATAATATCGAACATGTAACGCCCTAACTTATTCCTAGGGTGATAAAATACCAATGTGAGATAAATTCAGTTCAAAGTGCCATAAACTTCCAGCAAAATAAAAGATCTTACAGATCAATGATCGCAAGATTCACGGTGTTGGAGAAAAAGGACACTGATTAATCTAGTATCACTGATCACATCTCAGGGGGGCTACGTAAAGCGTCGCATCAACTAATACAAGATCACGATTCACATCTCAACGTCACGAACTTTCACCCTCATGAATCTGCATATCAACAAGAATGTCTCTCAACCACCTAATTTCAGAAGGAAAACCACAATTTACTCAAGTGCTGGACATTTCTCCTACGAAGGGCAAAAGAGAAGATACACACACACACGCAAGTGACACAAAACCTCTCATTGAAAGCTTTAAAATCAGAAAACTAGAAGAATAGTAAAGCAATATCTATATGGCACTGATGGCGATAATAGACATTCACATTTATCATGCACCAACACATAGTAATACTAAGGGCCTGAGTTTCCTCTAAATAGTCTGAAATAAATAGGACTGCGAAATCTAGGAGCACCAACACTCATCTAGTTCGCAAATATTACAGTAGCACGAGATAAGCAGCTCCACCTTCACTCCATCTCTTGGTTAACCCTTAGCATATTCCAATAGCATAAACTGCATTTACAAAAAAACTTTGCCTCCCCATCGGACATTCATCATGCGTCATCAATGCAATCTGAATGCATATGATGTATTAGTGTGGCTATATTATCATTTTACAGAAACTGATAACTAGGAAACACGAAAAATCTCTGATATCCTAAAAGCTAGCAGGAACATGAAAACGACACACAACCTCTTCTCCTCAGTGTCTCACTTTTGTAGCACATGATAACCAAAAGAAAGATCACTAATTTGGTTGTTTTGCACGTCTGATGTCTTCTTACGTCACAATACAATAACATTCCTTAACGTCCCAAAAACTCATACCAATAACGGGGTAGAGGGCCAGACTTATGTAACCTAACCCTTACCATTATCATGATGACCTGACCCATAATGGATATCTTTTTGAGAAATCCATTGAATTAATCCCACTTCACAATAAATAAATAAAGGCAAATGAACTATTATACTTCATTGCATCATAGTACAGAACCCCAAAAAAAAGTTAACAATTCATGTTGACGAAGTTCAGTAACACAAAACATTTTATCTCTTACGAAATGATGATCTGCCTGCCCTTAAATATTTCGGAGCAAAGTTTTACTGTTTATACTAAACATTTGACATCACAACAATATAATGGAGCCATTTAATTTTGGACTTCAAAAATCTTCCCAATGCTTCTATAGCATCACTGCTCAGAAATGTTAACAAGAAGCAAATCTGCATTATTTTTTCTTTGGTAGCTTGCCCTTCACCTAGTTTGGTCTTTCCCTACAAGAGTGAAAAATGGATGCTTCTTTTAGAGATGAAGGGTGGGCACATAACTATTCCAACTCCATCTCTTATAACCTAGGTAGCACGGACACTTCTCCTAATTAGTCGTCCCGTGTCCGACACTCGTTGGATGCATGACTAAACAAATTATAGTTTAGACGAGGAATAAAATTTAAAAATAAATTGGATTTTTACTTGTTTAGATTTAGCTTCAAATACATGATAAAAATAAAATTATACTCCCTCCGTCCCAGTGAGATGTTTACACTTACTTTATTTTCCCCTCACAAAATAAAGTAAGTGTAAACATCTCATTAGGACGGAGGGAGTACACGTGATATTTAACCATAAAATATATATTTTATTATATTTAAATGACGTGTCCCGTGTCCTAAATTTCATGGGATGCCGTGTCCCGTGTTCGTTTTGGTGCTATATAGCTTATAACTCACAAATTTAGACACCAACAACAGTGAGCATCTAACATCATACCATATTTTTTGGGGGACTATAGAAATTCAAAGCATTGAGCACATACAAGCTTACATATCAAGAAGAAAACTCTGATAACAACACAAGCATTGAAGACATTTCCATAACATCAAGTCAAATGGCAAATGCTCAACAAGAGGGAACAAGATTTTACCTTCAGAAGTCCAACTGAAGCCGCAAGGAGCGACCGAAAGCATAGAAGTAAGCAATGCAGTAGCTGTTGCGGTGTGATATGGCATCAATGATTCCACGCAGCAGCTTAGCTCCATTGGTGACCTTATAATAATCCACAACATTTATATTCAAAATAATGAAACAACTATAGAATGAATTTAATTTAGTGGCGGAATCAGGATTTTTATGTACGAGGCTAACAACTAATCCAATAAATTGGGTTTTCAAAAATGTAAAGATTGATACTTTTACTATTTGAAACATACGATTAGTTTCTAGTTTCCACTATTACATTAGTAATTCGCCTGCGCTGGAATTTCTCAATCCCCTAAAGTCAAATCCTAGTTCCGCCATTGGTTTTTGAAAGTTGAACTCCGAAACAGCAATCAGAAATTTAAAAAAATTACCTGAAAATCCTAGCAGAAGGGAGGGAGTTTTGTTTAGGAAGAGTAAAGAAGTTGGATTTGGGTTTGGGAGTTGTACCAAACCTTGTTGCAGCGGATCTGGCAGTGGAAGTGCACCGGATGAATGACCTTGCCGCGAAGGTAGCCATGGATGAGAAACTACAAAGAAACGGGAACAGGGTTTTCTACTTAGGTTTTACACTTTTATCACTTCCAACTTCAATTTTTAACTCGACTCACGAACGGGTCACTATTAAACATCATCTCAAAATAATCTCAATTATAATATTTTACAAAATTACCAATTTTGTCCTTTTACATAAATGTTTAAGAGTTGTTAAATCTCGTAGATAATATTACAGAATTACTTTTTCACATACGGACTCTACTCTTTCATATATATTTTTCATAAAATTTCGTCTTTTACCATTTTTTCCTAAACCTAACTGTCTTCTCTAAACCTAAACAGAACACCTCATATTGATTTGTTTATTACTCTAAAAACTTAAACAATAAATTACAATTCTCCAAATTTTGAGTTAATATTGTTTATTAACCAGCATCTAAAATAAAAAACAAACTAATTAAGAAAAAAGAAATTAATTAATTAAAAAAATTAAATCAATTGAGAAAGTAGCAAAATTAATTAATTAAAAAAAAGAATATGAGAGAACTAATGGAGAGTGCGTGCGCGGCAGGAGCAGGGGCGGGAGGGGCGCGTCAGGGTTGACAGACATGCGACGCAGGGGGAGGGGCGCGACAGGGGAGGGGGGCGGCAGAGTGCGTGCGCGACAAAGGAGGGTGTGCGTGGCAAGGGGGTGCGCGACGGAGGGAGTGCGTGGTAGGGGGAGGGGGAGGGGGCGGTTGGGCGTCGGCGAAGGGGAGGGGGTTACGGGAGAGGGGAGGGGAGGCGGTCAGAGTAGCAGGGGGACGGAGGTTGCGGGGGAGGGGAGGCGAGTGCCGACGGTCATAGGAGAGGGGAGCGGGTGACATAAGGAGGCTGACCAGCGTCGGCCGGAGTAAAGGTTTCCGGCGAATGGAGTGATCGTTGGTGCTGAATGGAGGTGGCTGGTGGGGATTTGGTGGTGAAGGGGGTCTAGGGAAGAGAGAAACATAAATTGATTTGGTAAAGGATGAACAAATGACAAGGGTGGTATGGTAAAAAGCGTATGTGTAAGAGTAAAGTCCTTATGTGAAAAAACACGTCCCTAATTTGTTAAATTGTTAGCAACTTGGTTGGGGTTGAGAGGAAAAAAAGTGAGACTTTTTTAGTTTTTTTCTTTAACAAGAGGTAAATTTGGAACAAGGTGACCAAGTGTGTTGGATTAAATAAAATCGTGTGCGAAATTTAGCAAATACGAAATTTTATCATTAAAATTTTCATGTTAGACAATTTTCCTAAATTTACATAAATTGAGTCTTATACTTTTAAGAATGAAACTAATTCTCTAATTAGTGTACTGATTTGATTGTTTAGTAATTTTTAATATGTTTTAGGATACCTATGATTTATAGAAAATATTAGGGTTTCTCAATTACTGAAATTAGTATGTTATAATTTGATTATTTGAAGGCTTACTCCCGATGATTTTTGAAAACTATTTGTGGAAAGTTCGTTACAACTGGCAACATGTGGTATCGATGTGGTATCGAGGCAAATGCAAGATGTACAATGCTATTGTGTATCCAAGGTCAATTTAGTCTTTTTCTTAATCATTTTTGGAAAAAAAAGAAAAGAGAAAAAAGTTAGTAATCTCATCTTTCTCCGTTTTCCCTCTCTCTTTAACTTTTTCCCTATTTTTCTAACTCATTTTCATACATCATCCAGTTAATGATTTTTCTCCTTAATTATTATATCTCCATCATCCAGTTTAATTAATATCATTATATAATTTTTATCATCAATGATGAACGAAACTTCGATTGCGAATGAAACACCAAATGTACTATCATCAATGAACAATATGGAATTTTGAAGAAGCATGAAACTTCAATGAAAACAAAAACATGTACTTCTGATTCAATGGTTTTGGAAAAACAAATACATATTACGTCTCAATGTCAAGGTAACTTTTTATAATAACTCGTATACAAGTTAATGTTAAAAGAATACGAGTCAATGTAGCCATATGCTCACTTAGAATAAACAAATTGAACTTACTGTGTTCATTATTTTGTTACTTTCTTTAACAAATTGTGTCCTTACTATGTTTTATGTTTGCTAATAGGCTCACTTGGAATTTCAGCATAATTGAACTAATGTGGTGCTCATGAGACACCAATGTATTAATAACATGATTCGTGAGATTGTTGTGTATTACTACGTATACTTTTTATACTATGTTATGCAAAATTTGTGGAATTGTTGTGCATTAATTACTATGTTGAATAACCTTTTTGTTCCAAAATTTACATTAGCTCGTATTCTATTTACATTAGCTCGTACATTTTTTTATACTAGCTCATATTCTTATATTAATAACTCGTATTCTTATTTTATTAGTTCATATTCTTTTTACATTTGCTCCTATTCTTATATTAATAGCTCGTATTCTTATCTTAATAACTCGTATTCTTATATCTTCATATTTTTAAGTTCGTGATCCCCTTATATGCTCTTATTTTCTCTTATATCTTATTAGTTTGTATTCTTATCTTAATAACTCATTTTTTTTATATAAGCTCGTATTCTTTTAATATTAACTCGTATTCTTTTCATATTAGTTCGTATTCTTAGGGTAATAACTTGCATTCTTATGTGCTCGTATTTTTTAGTTCGTGATTTTCTTATGGTCGTATTCTTTTTACATTAGTTCGTATTCTATGTATGTATATATTGTAGCTTGTATTCTTTTAATTAAACCTCGTAATCTTAAGTGTTTAATATATCATCAAATTTAGCGTCTCGTAAATGTTTCTATTTTTTTAGATCGAGAAGTGTTTCAATTAGCTCGTGTTTTTGTATTCTTTTACAGTAGCTCGTATTCTCATCATAATATGTCGTATTCTTATGTGCTCGTATATTTAAATTTTAAGTTCGTAATCATAAAAACGCCAGATATTGGAATTAAATAGCAAGTAAATGCTCGGAATCGCTATTCTCGCGACAATTATATAGTGAATTTCGAGAACATACATAAATAAAAAAAATTAGGGTTATGATTTGTGTAAAAATTTACCTCAAATTAGTATTGTTCGTTGCGTTTTTCTTTCTTGATGTCGATGCAAATTGCTTCTCGTTCACCGAAATATTATTCGATAAATTTTTCCGCCTCGATGAACATACCAATCGCTTCCCTTCAGCCAATTTCGAATCAAATTTTGGTATGAGATAAATTTATTGTGACTGTCGTCAAAAGAGAATTAAGAAGGGTTTACGGTGATGATAATTAGATATTTGTTTTGTATTGGGGTCTAATAGAAAACTAGTAAATTATGTATTATGTGGGCCAGATGTACCATGCTTCTCTACACCCGGATGTAGGATCCTATTTGTGAGACAAATGGTGGGTAAAACCACACAAATAGGATTATACATCCAGATCTAATTGAGCTTATATGTTCTTTTGAGCTTTCAAAAATTTTGTCTTGCACTGTAATTTTTTAGTGTTAAAATTACCATCTTTGAATTTTATATGCATTATTTTTGAGACTCAATATAATATTTTGAGTTACATTTTTTTTTTATAAAAACGCTTAAATTCTTTTTAATAAAACTCGTAAAATATATACATAAGCTCGAGTTCTTTGGTATAAAGCTCCAAATCTATTCTACCAGATGTATATGATTATACATCTAGGTGTATATGAACATCGTACATCTAAGACAAATCTAATTGAGCTTATATGCAATTGTTTTGAGCTTTTAACAATTTTTTCTTGCACTATAATTTTTTAGTGTTTAAATAAAAATCTTTGGGTTTTTTGTGTATTCTTTTGTAGTTTCAATATAATGTTTTGATTTACATTTTTTTTATAAAAACGCTCAGATTCTTTCAATAAAACTCGTAAAATACATGTATAAACTCAAATTCTTTGTTATAAAGTTCGAAATCTATATAATATTTTGAATTACAATTTTTTTTTTAATAAAAATGCTTAAATTCTTTTTAATTAAATTCGTAAAATATATACATAAGCTCAAGTTTTTTGGTATAAAGCTGGAAATCTATTCTACCAAATATATACAACTGGTTGTATAATCCTCTAATTGTATAAAAGTGAGCTTGAATTGTGTGGTATGGTTTGCTCGCTGTACCTGTGATAGTCACTGACTCACTGTGCATGTATCCAATGCTTTCTTGGTATATTCTAGAGGTTGATATTGACGTGTGAGTTCCAGATCCATAGTTTTCTAAACTATCTTCGCAACAGCATAGTGGGTCAACCAGAGTAAGGTAGACGGAGTGGGTTGACGGCGACGTGAATCGAAGAGAGATTAAAAATATCACAAATCAATTGGGTAAGGGAGGAAAAAATGATAAAGGTATAATTGTTAAAGATACATGTGAAAGAGTAAAATTTGTATGTGAAAGAGCAAAATAAACCGAAATTTGGAAACTTTCAATTTTCAACTCAAAATACACTCAAATTTTAACCTATTATTTTAGGTTAATATCTATATGACAATAACGATACATATTGTGGTGCGCGCGCGACAAAACATGACATTATTAACAATAAACAACAACAACAACAACAACACTACCACCACCAACACAACAATCTGGTTTGGAGGGGCTCTCTTGCCTTTCTACGAGGAATGACGGTGATAAGTATAATTTATATAAAAATTTTGCCCCATATTTAGCTCGATTTTATATCTTAATTGCACTTTTATTAGTGTTTTTATAAGCAAATTGTATTGTTTTAGATATATTGTGCATGCAAGTGTGTTTTGTAGGAAATGTAGTTATTTTAGCTATTTTACCATCAAAAATGCAATTATCAAGAACAATTAAGCTAAGTGAAAGCTAGAGTAATGAAGCATGCAAAGTTCAGAAATGATAAAGATAAGCTCAAGCTCATTTGCATGTGCATGGTAAAATTAATCACAAAACCAAGTCAACCACGCAATCAAGGTCAAAGTGTAAACAAATGATTTATGAAGACTTGAATCACAAGATTTCTCAAGATCCAACATTGGATGCTAATAGATATTTTGCAATCAAGGACATTATTGTTTACCGGGTGATTTATGGCGCCATTAAACATAATATTTGGATTCCCTGGGTATTTACTCAGGATTAAAAGCCATAAACCGAAAATCCTACAACTCCGATCGGGGTTAGGTGTTCCCGATCGGGGTTACCCGTCATTTGGGCCTCTTTTAATCCGTAAGTTTCATGTATTTTTTAGTATAAAAGGAGGGCTTACCCCGACCTATTAGAGTACGCTTTTCTGATCTATATTTTTATTTTACATTTCATTAGTTTTCTTAGTCTTTTATTTCATTAGTCTATTCTTATATAATTTAGTTTTGCGATCTCTTTATAATTCACAATACAATTTCATCATAAATTTTTGATTAAACATTTCTATTCAAGTATTGTTCTACATTCAAGTTATTTCAAGATCATTTCCATACGGTATTTTTAGTTAATTCATGTTATTTAGTTATTTGTCATTTTCATATTTAGTCAATTATTTTAAGTATTCGTTTCATTATTCATTTTCATTATTAGTTTTATTATTAATTATGTCTTCCAATTCACATATTACATTTGCATTTACAAGTATGAGTAGTGAGTATTTTATTTTATCTAGGGAAGGGAAGTCGTGCATTAGTTTATAATTTAATATATTAATGTAAATATGTTTTAGTAATTTTTACATATGTTTCTATCACATGTTTAATTTGTATTGTTAATCTTTGTTTATTGATCACAAACTTAGATTAAATTTGTTAATTCATTCTATGAGTCGAGAGGCACGGGTATGAATTAGACTAAGTATGTGTTAGTTGCCAAAGGAGCGTCGTAAGTTCTCATCTCTTTTATTGACTCAGGCGACAGATTGCAATCGCCAAAATGGCGATTGAAAATCAATATTAGTGATGGACATTTAGTAGCCATTTTAGCGCCAAAAAAAAAATTAGATGGAATCGGCGACGGAAATCCGTTGCCATTTTGGGTATTGAAAAAAACAGAAGGTTAGCGATGAAAATCTTTAGCCATTTTGGGTATTTTTCGTGACCATTTTGGCGACTGATCGGCACTTACGTCACCAATTTGTCACGAAAAAAAATATAAAACAGATGGTTAGCAACAGTTTTCCGTAGTGATTTTGCATGAATTTTTTTGTTTTGCTTGGGCCAAATTCATAATAATTTCAACTTGCATTTAAACCATGCTACCCAATAACATTTACCACACAGGGTATAAAAACGTCATTTTTATACCAAATTAAAAAATCCGAATGCTAACAAGTTGTCACCTACGAAATTCGAGTGAGACAAGTTTCTAAACACTACCAAATCCGACAAAGCAACGTCCTAATTACATGGGAAACTAGCCGATGCTTCATTACCGCCTCCTCCGAACGGATCTCTAGGGTCTTTATTTTGTGGATTTCATCCGAGGTTGCAAGAGGAAATAAGAAGTCATCATCACCATCTATACAATATTATTAAAAGGGTAACCTAAAATGTCACGTAGACAATGCCACCTAGGATTAACAAAAAGTCACGTCACTTATTACAATGACGTGGAGCCACATCATTATTTCTTATTTTAAAAAGAAAAAGAAAAAAAATTAAACATTAAATGTAAATAACTTAGCAAACATTAAACTTTAACCTTTTTAATTTCTAGATAAATCAAATAACAATTAAAAATCCAATTTCCTAATAAATTTAAAATATCGATGTTTATTGTTAAAATATTTTAAGCAACAAATAAATATCATATAATTCTAATTTTTACGTCGTTTATAATAAGTAAGAATTTGTAAATATTAAGGGCAAATAATAACATACTTAACATTAAATATTAGCCTTTTAATTTTTAAAACTATAATATGTTAAACTTCAAATAAAAATTTACAGTCTCTCAATTTATAATTTGCTAATAATGAAAAATAATGTTTAAAAGTAGTAAAACTATACTATATATTTATGTATAGTAAAGCAAACCTTTCACATTTCATCCATATTTATGTATAAATTAAATTTGCTAATAATGAAAAATTATGCTCAAAAGTCACAAAACTCTACTACATATTTATGTATATATTAAATTTGTCATAAAACACATAATCAATTGGCTATAAATGTGTGATGGAAGTCAACATTTGTGAGTCAAAATTCAAGCCAATATTTTTTTACTCCCATCGTGTATCAACATCAAGATAATAAGTATAGGTATATGAAGGTAAGGTAATTGTATTATGGTTTTAAATTAATTAATTAATTAATTTTAAGTTTTGAGTGTTTATGAAGTGTTTCATCCCTATTTTTAAGTGTTGTTTTGTTCTCATGTAGGTGCTACCAAGATTTGTGGTGTTGTCATATTTAAAGGTAAATATACTTACATCTTTATGACTCAATGTCCTATTTCTTTCATTATTTAAGGGAAAACTTAAATAAATAACGATAAGGTTAATATCACATAAATCAAATTCCACCATTTTGTGCGTTATTAATACTCAATGTTTTTTTTTTAGGGATGATTCATGAGAGAAAGAAGACTATACGAAGAAAGAAAATACTTGCGGATTGAATTGCTTAAAAAAAAACTCCATCCACTTCACTCAATAATTTATCATAACAAAAAAAATAGTATTTCACAAGCTTTCAAATGTATATTTTATTTTGGGATGTGTTGTTTTCTTATTTATCATTTTCCTTAGGAAAATCACCCATAGAATGAAATTAGAGTTGCGTGGATATCAATCTTCTCAACAAGTTGGACAAAAAAAACTTATTGACATATATAATGGCAAAAAGTACATTAATATCTAATATTTATACGTTCATGTCATATTATCTAATGTACATGTCTTATAAATTGTAATGAGATTTGAATGAGATATGTAGTAGGCAACTATTTATCTTGAATTTATCATTTATGAAAAAAAATTACATTTTAGAATTTTTGGCAAATTCATATAGATACTATATTAAGACTAACATTGATTAAATTCATAAATATGCTGCTATCAAAAATATGATTTATAAGACTAAAAAAATATTGAGAAGATAAAAGTCCCCCAATCCTATATATTTTAAGTTTCTTACATAGGGTATTTATCATTCTCAAAATAAAGGAAAAAAGAGAAACAATCCAACTTGATGCATTTAATTTGCTCTTTCATTTTCACTTACTAAATTCATTTGCTGTAATACCCGTATTTTATGGTGTTTTAATTTATAATTAATATTAATGTTGATGTATTGATATTTACTTGAACGTCTAAGCTCGATAATTAAGTTATCGAACGAGTGTTCTTATATCTTATTAGTAAAGTGTCGAGTACGGATATTATTCGTCGAATCACGTTCTAATGTTGTTACGAGACCTCGATATGCGTGCTAGTGTCACATATGGGCCGTGAATTGAGTCAGCCCATAATCGACACAACTAAATAACACAAACACCTAACTTTACACTAATCAGCCGTCACATAAAAACAACACCCAAACCCTACCCCTAACCTAGTATTCGTCTGACCTAAACGCTTAACACTGTTGCCGCCATATCTGGGGTTGCAAAGGAGGGTTTTACACGGTGGTTGAAGGGGTCTAGGGTGGCTCGTTTGGGCTAGGAAAGAGGTATGGCCATCGCCTTCATGTTTCTCGCACTCCTTTTCGCTCAATTCGTTTGGTTGTATATATGTTAGGGTTATAAATCCTTATCTTTGACGTTTTTTTTATCTGGGTTGTTTAGTAGTCGTGTCTTAACCCTAGTAGGGTCGTCGTTGACCACCTAGGACCACCAATGGTCGTGGTTTTGTCGTCCGTCACAGTACGCAAATCTGCGTTTTCAGAACAGAGTATGAACCCGTGGGTTTCTGCATGGATTTAATGTGTTTTTGGTTCACGTTTGTCCTAGATGTTAAAGTAAGTAGATTGGTGGTATTTAGGGTGTCTGTGTGGTTGTGGTCACGATGGGTCGTGGTGGCGTGTGGTGGTTTTATGGTGGAGTTCGTTTGGGTCGTGGTGTAAATAGAGTAACAGGGGTCTGGTGGTCAGGGTTTTGGGGGGGCTGTTTCGGGGAGATGGGTGGTGTCGAAGGTTGGGGATTGGTTCCAGGGGGCAGAGGGTGTTGTGAGGTGTCAAGGGAGGAGGTTGGTCGTGGTAAGGATAACGCTGGCAGGTGGCTAGAGGGGTGGTTGCGAGGGGTGTGTCACGGGTAAGTGCAGGTTATGGGACTGCTGTGGTAACCGGTGGTTGTTGAGGTTAGTTTGGAGGGCTGGTTGGGACAGGAATGGTGTCGTGGTCAGGGGCAGTGGTTACACCGTAGATCAGGGGTCTTAACCACCTGGGCGTGGTGGTGGTTCAGGCCGTGGAAGGGCGTCGAAGAGGGCTGCGAAGTGGACTGTTGTCGTGAGGGGTAGGTTGTTGTTTTGGGCTGTTTGTGTTTTTTACGTGGAGTGCAAATTTGTTGGTAGTATGTTGTTGTTGTCTAGTGTATTAATTTTGGTTGTCTTATTATTATTATTATTAGTATTATTATTATTGTTATAATTATTGTTATTATTATTTTTATCATCTTCTTTATTAATGTTGTTATCATTAGCCATTGTTGATTAGTCTTATTATTATTATTAGTAATAATATGGTTAATCTTATATTATGTTTATTTAGATTGTTATGTTATTGATATTTATGGTTGTTATTTTAGTATTGGCCTTGTTGATGTGGATAATTATTTTTATTAAATTAAATAATAATTGTCATTAGAATGGTCTATTGTGATTAATATGGTTACCATTGTTAGTGTGGTAATTGTGGATAGTTAAGGTATTTGGGTTATGAGCAATTTTGTGATAACTATTTATATGCGGTTACGAGTAATGAACGAGAACATGATCAACTATTTATGTAGTAGTGTTGATGGTATGAATGGAGTTTGATATTAAACAATAATTATAGGAACTGAGTTCGAGGTGGAATAATTCGGGCAGCTGTTCGGTTGTCTTTCTGCAGGTCGAGGTAGGGGAAATACTGGTATATAATGATGTGTAACCTGATTTTATTTGATATTAAGCATGTTTGTTATATAATATCATGTGATCGTTATATTGTGCTGTTTATATCATTCTGTGATAAACTATGAGGCGGAGATAATGGGTCTTGTGATTGGTGAGGAGATAATGGGTCTTGTGATTGGAGCGGAAATAATGGGTCTTGTGATTGGTGCGGAGATAATGGGTCTTGTGATTGGTGCGGAGTTAATGGGTCTTGTGATTGGTGCGGAGTTGATGGGTCTTGTGATTGGTGTGGAGAATAATGGGTCTTGTGATTCGGAGTGGAGATAATCGACTTTCTATTTATAGTAATGTTTGGTTGTTTACTTTTCCTCTACTCAACCTCGTGGTTGACCCTGTGTATTCGTGTGACACCTGTGATGATTCGTGATGGGGAGCAGTTTTGACAGGAAGGATGGTGCTGTGGGAGCATGGGATGGCGTGAGCACTCGGATGGACCGACTTAGATGTAGATCACATACTTAGTAGTTATCAGTTGTACTTTGGTTTCCGTTGTGTAGCATTTGTAACATCGAAGTTTAAATTTTATCAGTTTCTATATAAAGTACTTTGGTTTGGTTTACTTTGTTATTCACTACCTCGGATATTCCGAGATGGTAACAGCTCAATTTACTGAGGATGTATTGCCAAAGGCTCCTTAATAAATCGGGGTGTTACAAAGTGGTATCAGAGAGAACGATCCTCAGGCCTAAACCAAATGAATAATAATGAATATAGGAAGAGTCTAATAAAATGAACCCCGAGATGAAATTGATAGGAGCCCCAAAAAGGAACGGGATGAGTTAGGGGCCCCCTCACACCAAACCTGGGCCTTTTCTGTTCTGTCTCGGGAACCCAAAGAGAGTAATTGAAGAGTGGGGTAGACTATATAGTGACCTGGTTATTTTATGCTAACGTTCTTGCAGGAGAAGAACGAGGTAAGTCATATGTGAGTTCTGATTAAGGAGTGTTGCAATATGAACTGTGGATTGATATGGATGATTGAATTGAAATTATCAAAGTTTGGGGGTTGTATTTGTTGAGCCATGGTTAGAATAATGTGATTATATGATTTTGATATTTGAAGTGTTCATACGATTATCTGGAATTGAATGTCCATCGTATCTATGTAATATATTGTTGGTATTTGAACATGAATGATCAGACTTACATATATAAATTAGTAATCCATGTCTAGTGATATGCGAAATGTGTTTCCCTAGGCCATGAACGTATACAGTTATGTGTTGCATATATCGTACTTAAGATTTTATGCCTATTATACGCATTTAAAGTTGTTATGAAGTTCATAATCAATAAGGAATACATAGTAGTCCCTAGTTTAAGTTTCCGTACTTGGATAAGTTGTGATGGTGCAAAGGGAGAAATTCATTTATTTTGATACACATGTATAACTATCAAGCTATTTAGTTGACCCTATTTTCAGTTTCGAAACCTTTACTGTGTTTTAGATGGCAACTACAATTGAAATGAGGAATGAATGTTAATATGGTACAGATTGGTGTCTATGCTTCAAATGATTGTCAACGTGTTTTGGAATAAGAAAGGTTGAGTTTGGATGTAGTAGTGTGTATTTGCAAAGGAACCATTTAAAATGTATTTAATGTTTATGTATAAGTCCAACTCCAATGTTTAATATATTCATTCACATTTTTCCAATGATGAGTCACGTAAAATCTTAACAAGTCGTTAATTAATAGTGATTTTTGCAAATGCCCAATTTCTTGTTTTATTGCTGTAAAGTTCCTGTTCAGATCAATTTGTTATAAATAATTCCCTTAAGTTGTGCATTTTATCCTTTTTCCTATGATCAGAGAATCCATCATATTTCTCAAAAACTATAATGATTCAAAAAATGGCTGAACGACTATTTAATTATAATTTTTGGGAGTTGCAATACGATGTTTGATTGTTGGAATCGTAAGTTATGTAAGTTTTATGTAAAAGTTTATGCAAATACAACTTATGTGATGTGACCACGTGGTATCCTGACATGGCATTAGTAACATGTATAGTAGACATTTGAAATGAATGTGAACCTTACCATATGATAATGTAACCTGGCTGATTTCGTCAAGTCTATATAAAATCGCTTCAGTAATACAAACGCTCTTATTTTCTAATTTGATGACCTCAATTAATGATGTGATATTCGTGTGTGATATTAGAATCATGGTTATCCGGGACGAGTCTTGACAAGAGGTAGAATGAAATTTGAATCGTTATAGGTAATGGAGATTATTTTGAACAATGAGAATTGTGTGGATGTTCTTTCATATATTCATGGTATATCGTTGTCTGGTTCACTGAGATAATAATCTTTATAACACCTTCATGTATATTGTTATGTCACAAACTGAATCGCTTTGCTATGTTTGAAATCTGATCATAAAATCTTGAGTTATTAACTGGTGGACATGTGGTGTACGGAAGTACTAGTCTTGCGAATTCGTTTACTTTTATCGTTAAATTTTCATAACTCATAAACTACAATTTATAAGAACAATGTTTTAGTAAAGAAGAGTCAGAATGTCTCCATGAAGTCTTGTTTCGATCTCTAGCTTGTAAAATTTGCCTTTTGATTCATGTTTATAAATTATCACAAATTACCGCTGCAATGTTTACAAAGTCTCAAAATGCTTTTCCAAGTGATGACTATCCATGATAACGCTTGATGTTTTGATAATTATAAGTGATTATTTGCAACATGCTAAATTCTGTAGCTACGTGTTGATGAAATCCTGTCGGATGTTTAATTGTGGCATATTATATAAACCCCTTAATTTGTAAGTCATATACTTTACCAGTTTCATGATAAATGATGTAAAGTGAGTGGATGTGAAATGTACCAAAATGGATTTTAACTTATTGATAGTTAGGAATGATAAACGGTCTTGTTAGTCTATAATTGGTGTGTATCTTGTGTAATATGTCCATGCGCCATGATTAATTACATTAATTAATTTTGCACTATGTCTTTTCCTAAAATATAATTTTGCTTCTACAGTATAGTTGTGAACATGAAATGTTTTAATTGTCAATTATGAGCTAAGAGTTTACTGGTTGTTTACATTGGTGTAATTATGTTAAGCTTGTGTTGCTCAAAAGTATACTAAGTGTAATGGCCTATTTGATTTATGGGCCGTAATTCTAATGGAATATAATATTGTGGTTGCTATTACTTATGTACGGACGTTACTAGTTATATATATATATATTTTTTTTATATATCTAGTATACAAGGCTTTCGTGGGATGGATTGTTGGCTTAATTAAGTGGTAAGCGTATATACATGGAAGTTAATAGCCGAGTTAAGTATCAAGCAACGGTTTAGGTGAGATATGGAAATTAAGGCTAAGGGTATGTTTTGGCTTGAATAGTCTGTGAAAGAGATTTGTTAATGACATTTCTTTCGCCACTATGAGAATGAGATGAGTTTTCAATGTTATCAGAGTATGATGATATAACGAGTTAGAATGTGGACTTTTACTTTGTGTTTGTATCGTGTGATTATTGTCGTTTCCTTTGACCTAGACTTGTGGGTGAGTTGCTTTGAGTCTTGTACTCTAAGGGTTGAGCATAGTTCTCTTGACTATATTGATAGCAAAATTGAGAGACGTTAGTGGTATTGAGTTATGGGGCCATTGTGCCGAGATATGTTTACGGTCCAGAGTGACCATGGTTATTGAGTTATATTACTTGAATCAGAAATTGATTTTTGAGATGGAAATATTGTTTCGGTTTATTCCGCCAGTCACTCACCCCTTGTCCTTGGCTTAGGTTCGACGATGAGAATACGATACTTGGTTACTTAGAGTAACACTTTATGAGATAGAGTAATGAGTTGGAAATTTTATAATAGGGTTACGGGGACGTAACCATGTTTTAAGGAGGATAGGATTGTAAAATCTTAATGATTTATGATAATATGGCTAATTGGTATGTCGTGGTTGTTTGCATATGCCTGATAATCTTGATTTCTTCTGTTATACAGTTTATTACGCTTCTTGAAGTACCCCTTTAATTTAAGTATGCGTTGAACTTTGGGGACAAAGTTTTCTTAACAAGGGTAGAATGTAATATTTCGCGTTTTAAATTACCTTTACTAGTTCCTTGACGTTATTTGGTGTCGCATATTGTGTTCCTTATGTGCCTAGTGACCAGTTTATGGACCATTGGATGGTGAACTTCGGGACGAAGTTCATTTTTAAGGAGGGAAGACTGTAATACCCGTATTTTATGGTGTTTTAATTTATAATTAATGTTAATGTTGATGTATTGATATTTACTTGAACGTCTAAGCTCGATAATTAAGTTATCGAACGAGTGTGCTTATATCTTATTAGTAAAGTGTCGAGTACGGATATTATTCGTCGAATCACGTTCTAATGTTGTTACGAGACCTCGATATGCGTGCTAGTGTCACATATGGGCCGTGAATTGAGTCAGCCCATAATCGACACAACTAAATAACACAAACACCTAACTTTACACTAATCAGCCGTCACATAAAAACAACACCCAAACCCTACCCCTAACCTAGTATTCGTCTGACCTAAACGCTTAACACTGTTGCCGCCATATCTGGGGTTGCAAAGGAGGGTTTTACACGGTGGTTGAAGGGGTCTAGGGTGGCTCGTTTGGGCTAGGAAAGAGGTATGGTCATCGCCTTCATGTTTCTCGCACTCCTTTTCGCTCAATTCGTTTGGTTGTATGTTAGGGTTATAAATCCTTATCTTTGACGTTTTTTTTTATCTGGGTTGTTTAGTAGTCGTGTCTTAACCCTAGTAGGGTCGTCGTTGACCACCTAGGACCACCAATGGTCGTGGTTTTGTCGTCCGTCACAGTACGCAAATCTGCGTTTTCAGAATAGAGTATGAACCCGTGGGTTTCTGCATGGATTTAATGTGTTTTTGGTTCACGTTTGTCCTAGATGTTAAAGTAAGTAGATTGGTGGTATTTAGGGTGTCTGTGTGGTTGTGGTCACGATGGGTCGTGGTGGCGGGTCGTGGTTTTATGGTGGAGTTCGTTTGGGTCGTGGTATAAATAGAGTAACAGGGGTCTGGTGGTCAGGGTTTTGGGGGGGCTGTTTCGGGGAGATGGGTGGTGTCGAAGGTTGGGGATTGGTTCCAGGGGGCAGAGGGTGTTGTGAGGTATCAAGGGAGGAGGTTGGTCGTGGTAAGGATAACGCTGGCAGGTGGCTAGAGGGGTGGTTGCGAGGGGTGTGTCACGGGTAAGTGCAGGTTATGGGACTGCTGTGGTAACCAGTGGTTGTTGAGGTTAGTTTGGAGGGCTGGTTGGGACAGGAATGGTGTCGTGGTCAGGGGCAGTGGTTACACCGTAGATCAGGGGTCTCAACCACCTGGGCGTGGTGGTGGTTCAGGCCGTGGAAGGGCGTCGAAGAGGGCTGCGAAGTGGACTGTTGTCGTGAGGGGTAGGTTGTTGTTTTGGGCTGTTTGTGTTTTTTACGTGGAGTGCAAATTTGTTGGTAGTATGTTGTTGTTGTCTAGTGTATTAATTTTGGTTGTCTTATTATTATTATTATTATTATTAGTATTATTATTATTGTTATAATTATTGTTATTATTATTTTTATCATCTTCTTTATTAATGTTGTTATCATTAGCCATTGTTGATTAGTCTTATTATTATTATTAGTATTAATATGGTTAATCTTATATTATGTTTATTTGGATTGTTATGTTGTTTATATTTATGGTTGTTATTTTAGTATTGGCCTTATTGATGTGGATAATTATTTTTATTAAATTAAATAATAATTGTCATTAGAATGGTCTATTGTGATTAATATGGTTACCATTGTTAGTGTGGTAATTGCTAATTGTGTTTTATGGATAGTTAAGGTATTTGGGTTATGAGCAATTTTGTGATAACTATTTATATGCGGTTACGAGTAATGAACGAGAACATGATCAACTATTTATGTAGTAGTGTTGATGGTATGAATGGAGTTTGATATTAAACAATAATTATAGGAACTGAGTTCGAGGTGGAATAATTCGGGCAGTTGTTCGGTTGTCTTTCTGCAGGTCGAGGTAGGGGAAATACTGGTATATAATGATGTGTAACCTGATTTTATTTGATATTAAGCATGTTTGTTATATAATATCATGTGATCGTTATATTGTGCTGTTTATATCATTCTGTGATAAACTATGAGGCAGAGATAATGGGTCTTGTGATTGGTGCGAAGATAATGGGTCTTGTGATTGGAGCGGAAATAATGGGTCTTGTGATTGGTGCGGAGATAATGGGTCTTGTGATTGGTGCGGAGTTAATGGGTCTTGTGATTGGTGCGGAGTTGATGGGTCTTGTGATTGGTGTGGAGAATAATGGGTCTTGTGATTCGGAGTGGAGATAATCGACTTTCTATTTATAGTAATGTTTGGTTGTTTACTTTTCCTCTACTCAACCTCGTGGTTGACCCTGTGTATTCGTGTGACACCTGTGATGATCCGTGATGGGGAGCAGTTTTGACAGGAAGGATGGTGCTGTGGGAGCATGGGATAGCGTGAGCACTCGAATGGACCGACTTAGATGTAGATCACATACTTAGTAGTTATCAGCTGTACTTTGGTTTCCGTTGTGTAGCATTTGTAACATCGAAGTTTAAATTTTATCAGTTTTTATATAGAGTACTTTGGTTTGGTTTACTTTGTTACTCACTACCTCGGATATTCCGAGATGGTAACAGCTCAATTTACTGAGGATGTCTTGCCAAAGGCTCCTTAATAAATCGGGGTGTTACATTTGCGATTGCCTAGGGAGTAGCAATTTGTTTTTTCTTACCTACCCATATGGGTAGTACATGTCGCACAAGAAACACCTGTTGTGTTTAAAATAAGACAACCAATCGAACCCAAATTCTAAAAAGTCAATTGTTGTTGAACTTCCGTGTGGATTTTATTTCACAGAGAATAACTTATTATTGCTAAAAACGATTAGTTTTATTACATGTCATTATCAATAATTATCACTAAACTTAATTAATTTAACCTATTAACTTTTTAAGATTGTTAGTATACCTTAATTAATATGGCAATGTCATGAACTCATGGTATACAAAGCGACATAGATTATTCTTATATAAAATTAAATTTTCTATATACATCCTTGTAAGTGTCATATTTTTTACTCTTTCGGAAAAATAGCTTTGTATCATAATTATTTTTTGTCTCTAATTTATACTTAATTAATATCGTGTATTAAAGTTGTAAGATTATTAGTCTATCATAATTAAGATAGCATAATAAGTATTTTAATCGTTTTTTTAACACCTAAGAATACAAGCATAAGAAATGATTAATAAAGAAAACATAGGGACATGAAGGGAGTATTATATATAATTATTTGAATGAAGGGAGTATTATATATAATTATTTTTTGTCTCCAATTTTATTATTTAGTGTATTAGCCCTTGTCAAATTATTTTAACCGACTTATTTTGTGAACAATATTCAAATATGCTTTTTAGGACCATGGACAATCACAATAAAGATAGATTATTCAACCGATTATTTGTAGTCCGTGGCGCCACGATTATAGACTTTTTACATTACTTACAAGCGAGATTTACATTTGTGGTATGATAAACACATGTAAGAATAATTGTTTGATTAGATATATATCTATTAATTTCTATCATGACATAGTATGAGTAATCCCAAATAGTTGGATTTTTCGTATCATATATGCAACATGGTCATTATGTATATAGTTCTCAAAGAGGTTTCAATTACCGAACATAGATCTATTATTTCAGTTGTTATGCTAACTGTGTTAAACTCCAAAATATATAAATATAAATACTCATAGTACATTTTTCTAGCTAGATAATATAAATTACTTATGATTATTTATTGATCCTAAAATTGTAAAGACTAATTTTAAATATTAAAACATTAATTGAAATACCGGCTTTCACCTTATTATTTATAATGACCCGTGCTTCTGCACGGGTACAAAACTAGTTTGCTTCTTAATTCTTCTCAACTATCCATCCCTTTAGGCCTCTCTTGCTTGCCTTTCAGCCTCTCTTGCTTGTCTTAACACCTCAAGTGATGTTTGGAGTTGAGTTACGATCTCGGGCATATACGTTTGCAGAATGAGAGGAGGTCATTCTTGTGGGTGGTTGGTCGTCGTATAGTTAATTTGTCGTTTTTGTCACCGTTGGTGAAGTCATCGACCAAGTCAAACCATAGCCATTGTCAAAAATATCGGGGTTCCTTGCTTCTCGAACCATAAATTGATTTTGAAAATTAAAAACGTTAATGATTAAAGAACATTCTTATATAATAATTGTAACAACAAAATTTGCGTTAATCTGCAAATAAGTAGACAAAACACAAACAAATGTAACAAAGTAATCATTTTATTAAATTAAAAGATTTCGGGTACAATCTACTATTTGTTCTACTGATTCGATTTCCACACTTGAATGACAAGGAGGGTCTTTATTTGAAGACTTAATCTCCCTGACGAATATGACTTGCTTATCTTCAATCGACGGCGGTAGACGCTTATCGTCGGATCAAAGAGTACTCATGTATTCAAATCTAGCTGACTAGAAATGAATGTATTTCTTTTCTCTGATTTCTCTTGGGAGAGATTTTTGTAGAGAGGTTTTGCTTTTTTGTGTAATTTTTGTAATTGTGGTTATTAGTCTTAAATGAGAGGGTTTACTCTATATTTATAAAACAATTTTTTTGTTTGTTTTTCTGTTTGACCGAGAAACATGCACAATGCCCTGCAATTCTTTTTTTTCTCTTTTGAGTTGACTAGCTCTTATCTTGCCAACTCCACAATTCCTAGAAGCAAATTCAATGACCAAGTCTTCCACAACCACATATTTGTCTCATTTTCTTTTCGACAATTTCATGGGCTTGATAACCTTCGTTTTGGGCTGAAATTTACCGACATGTTTTATCAAACGATATCCTCCCAAATGAAAACATTTGACCTTGACTCCATTTCAAGAAGTAAGACATATTTTTATGTCTATAAATTTGCCACCTCGGGATTGAGTCACGTACACACATTTGAGTGTTTTAGCGTGAGACGGTCCAGATACTTCATTTGGGAAACTGGTGAACCATTCGTTGCACCTTAAGAGCTGGGTTTCAGATTTCTCACGAAGCTTTGTTCATTTCTTTCCTTTGATGCTGTCGAGGATGCAAGTACAATCAAACTAACATGATTATTAAAATAATCCCAATCATTAATCCACAATTTTAGTAGATTTGTGCTGCATCTGGTTTAACAAGATTTTGTTTAGTATTTGCACTCCGTTAGAACACAATCACTCTCGTAAGTGATAAAATTTGACCTCCATTAGATATGATTCTTCTCATAAATATATTCAAGATAGGAATTGTTAATCTTTCAATTTCAATCCTACCCAAATTCTAAATTGTAACCCATGTATTACTATAAAAGAAACAATAAGTTGCACAATTTTTTTTATTCTATCAGCACGATTTATTCGTAGGACAAGCATCCAAATTTTATCTTGACTTTCGACGACGGAAACCAAGCTAGGCCCAGACGAAGTATTCAAAGTGCTTCCTAACTCTCGACGACGAAACCCAGGCTACGCCGAAACCCGAGCTACACATACGAAGTATCCGAATTTCAGAATTGTCGGTGAGCAAAAATGTTAAATTTAACTCTCCAATTTTCTTTTTGTGTGTGTGCGGCGTATCCTTAAAATCGAACCCAGCGACTTACCGAACATGCTCAATGACGGTAAAGACGGTCTAATCAGAACTGACGCTGAGTTCCTTTGCCCACTCGCACTCGCGGATTCCGTTCCATCTGACGACGACGACACCCGTTATAGACATGACAGCTATGCTCTTGATGCAGCTGGAAAGTATTGGCCCTCCTTCCGACGCACCGCCACAGTTTAAGGTCGCTCCCAACTTCCGAACCCGATGGTGTATAGTCCGTGAATCCCATGAACGGAACTAAATTATTATCACTCGTCTTCAGGCCTCGACTTTGGCGACTGGAAAGTAATTAAATTGATGGTTGAATTGAGTATTAGCAAGACTTGAATTTAACAGGAAATTGCATTTGGTTTGATTTAGGGGAAGCAGATGCGTGATTTCCTCCTCTACTTCTTGCTTTGTTTTTAACCAAAAGTTTGACTGCATTACTTGTCTATGTTTTATATGGTTTTGGTAGTGGGTCACGTGGGTTTGGTGTACCACAAACCACACCACTTTACTTTCCTTTTTGCTTGTTTTGAATTTCTCTTTTCTTTTCTTTCTTTTTTTTAAAGAAAAAGAATAACTCTTATGTTTTTTTGTCTAGTCTCAGGAGAAAATATGTTGAATTTTGAGACGACCGCCTTTCAACAAACTGGCCAAAAGTGCTTAGTGACGGTCGAACGCGCCAATGACAAAGCAGATAACGGAGTAAAACACGCCATCTTTCCCCTTATAACTGATCCCTTCGCTGAGTCCTGGATATCGATCATATATCCACTAAATCTTGAGACTTGGTGGCAAAAGACTGAAGACTCATTACCGGTGCTTTCCCTGTCACATCATCGAGAAAGCGACGATATCCCGCTTTTGCCGAAATCGTTACACTTTCGACGCTCCAGAAATGAAGTTCAACGAGATGGCAACTTTCGCTTTGGATCTGAATTTTATTACATTCTGCGTTACTGGGAATGGTTAGAAGACGTTATTCGTGAGTGTCGTAGCCAACTGAAATCTGTCTATATTTATGAAGCATTTTATGCCTCACTTTTCCTTTATCGACGAAGCACTTAATTAATTGAGTCATTTTGCGACTTTTGGTGACCCGAGACAAACATATTGTTGACAACGGCGGGAGAAGAATCAATCATTTAAGACATTTGCTCCCTTCCAGGACTACCTTTAACAGGCTCATTTTATGACGAAGTAGTACCTTCGGCTAAAGAACTTCAAGGCTTTGATGAGAACGACCGTCCGTATTTGCCCCCAAGCTGCAAATGTTTCTTTTCTCCGTTTCATCGGATTTTTCTTTCAGCAAAGAAAAATGGCAAAGTATCATTCGAAGACCAGTGCCGTTTTTGGTTCAAAGGTACGCACACGTATTTTCCTTCTAAGACGTCTGAGAAAAAGGAACATCTCCCGGTGCCACGACAACAATTTTCTTCGTACGAAGACCCTTCTGAGTGGGAAGAGACCACATATGACTTCTTTCTGATAATATCAGTGCTTGCGAGCATTTACTGAGGTCTGAATGTCATTTCTACTTCAGCAAGGATCACGGTTACTTTGTTGCTCGCTATGTTTACTAATGACTTGCCAAATACTATCAAAAGAAAATTGATCAAGCCTCAATTTTTAAGACTTTGACTCAAGAGAAGTCATCCTTGGAAGCACGTGTGATGATTGCACATCAAGTAGCCGAGAAGATTGAACATGCTGAGAAACTCCTCTCCGGAACATCTGAAACTCTTAAGAATTCACAGTGATCTTTTTGATGTTATTCATTGAATTTTTTTTGTTTTAGAAATTTTCCCAACACTTGAGAGTGTTTTTTTTAAACATGAATAATAACAAGTTGAGTTTTTTTTTAATTTCCCAATCTCGCATATTCGTTTGTCTTGCCGCACATAGTTTATACTCTTATGAGCCAGGAGTGACGGAAATTTGTTTTTGGTGTGGGCCGTGTGGTTGGACTAAAGTAAATTGTTTACTTCAGCTGCCTGGCCTACGTACCCATAAAGCACAAGTAATATACTTCACGAGATCAAGCCAACGTAGTTCAGATGAACACAAGATCGATTTTGTTTGGGGGGTTTGGCCGCACCTAAGTAAAAGAGTTTTACTTAAGCTGCCTACGTACTTACAAAGTAGAAAAATTACTTCGTAGGATCAAGCCAACGTAGTTCATTAAGGGAGTTTGTGTAAGGGGTTTTTTTTTTGGATTTTTTTTGTGGTTTTTTTTTGGAATTTTTTTGGAATTTTTTTTATTGATTTTGTTTTTTGTACGCAGGTTAGGCTCGGAGCTTGTTGCAGAATCATCCTCTTACGTATAATAGCGTGTCAAGAACTTCGAAATGAACTTGTTTTTGGCCTTATGAGGCATGATGATGGGTACCCAGAGTATTGCCCCATCGGAACCTTGTTACGTGCACTTCTTTTTGTGTCTCAATGTGACGAAGTTCCGGAGTTCTGATCTATTTTTGCTTTGACTTGGAAGTCGATGACGAACACTTGGCTTGACTTAAGTCGATAATAAACACCCTAACTTATCGTAAGGATGATCCATTATTTCTTGTAATATCACCTTGTCATTATCTGACTTGACTGACGAGTTTGTTTTTGACGTGAAAGTCAAGGCGTACCAAAACTTGTCATAAAGGTAATGTTTTTTTTTTTTGACGTCACCTTGTCGTTATTTGACTTGGCGGATGATCAATCATGAGAGAGTTTCTTGATTTTTTTTTCTTGACTTGGAAATCGATGGCAATTGTGCCTACGTTGATTTCTTTTCAATCACCAGCGTTGTTTGGACACCATCTTCGAAATTTTGGGAGTTCTACCAACTTCTATCTCATCGGAATCTTGTCACTCTTGGGCAAAATCCCGAGCGATATTCCTTTGACTTGACTCCTCTTGCGAATTTGTGAAGATGACGGTACGTCCTTTTACTTTTACCGACTTTCCCGTGGTTATTTCCACTTCAAGATGACGTTTCATTCGAGAGGGAATTACGCTATGGGTATCTTTGCCGAGGTCGACTACCACTTTTGTCTTTGAAGACTTGTTCTGCTTTCGTTGACGCCTTTTCTGCATCTTAGAGCTGCCAATGCGACTGAAGACTGATTTCCTTTCCTCAATTTCTCCAATGCGAGTGAACACTGACGTGTTTGGCCTTTGTTGTTGAGGACTTGTTGTTAATTGCATTCGGACAGTCTCTTCCTTTTCTCCAAGCCTGCCGAACACGAAAAAGCGAGCAGTAGAAGTTGGTTGACCCAGCCTGTCGAAGACAGACCTTTTTGGCAATATTTTTGTGTTCTCGCCGTCGCTTTGATTTTCCTGAACAATGACAGCAGACACGGTGTTTACCGAAACTTGTTCAAGGTAACGCTTGGGAAAATAGTCTTGTAACGTCATGACTCGTCGTGAATTTGACTTAACTATCTTAGACGATATGATATCTTGCGAATACTTTATGACGATTCCTCCATCTTTCTTGTTTGATGATCTTCTTACTTTCTGACGCGTCCATCTTTGACGTTTCGGTACTTGGGATACCAACACTTTTCCGTTTTGCTTCTTTCGTCGACCCATGGAAACAAAGGTCCATCCTTCTTCGTCATTGTCCTCTCTAAATTCCGAGTGCCAGAAGTTGGTGATACGACGAACTTAGATTCTTTAGGCAAGACCAAAATCACCGACTCGAGAGCTCCAAACTGAATCAATTGCACACATTCTTTAGCTGCAAAAGGAGGGTGTGACTTGACACTTTCGTCGTTTACTTGTATTACGACGTAATTGGATTCAACGACATCTTCGAGGTCCAAGAGTATTTTTCCATCCTCGGCTAACTGCATTATTCTCTTTTTAAGGGTTATGCACTTCTCCAACAGATGACTCACGACCCTATGATATCGACAATATTTCGGATCGGTCGTACGTCCGGCTTCACTTGGTCGTTTGCACTCTGGAAGCTGGATTACCTTCTTCTCGAAGAGATCATTCAACATTCCGGCTAGACCGGATTCCGGAAAAGGATACGTCTTTTTCTCGAGCTCTTTCAAAGTTGGGCGCGACTTTCGTGTATTGTTTGAATAGGTTGCCCCCTTCTTGTATGTTTTAGGTCGACCCGAGATTTTCACTCGATTGGAAGTAGAAATCGTCATAACCTCCCTTGAAGTGCTACTGGACGCCTTGTCATTTTTCTTAAATTCTTTTCTCTCCGAGTTTGTTTCTGAATGAGCGAAGAGTCGTCCTCCATGACTAGCGATGATAATTTCCATGTCGTGAGCTCGAGTGGCTAAGTCCTGGAATGTTCTTGGTTTGATGCCTTCGAGGATATAGACGAGATCTAAATTCATTCCTTGGATGCACATTTCGACAGCGGAAGTCTCCGTTAGACGATCTTTGCACTCGAGGCTTGACGCGCGCCATCTACTAATGTAATCGACAACCGGTTCGTCATGCCATTGCTTCGTGTTAGTGAGTTCCTTCATGCTTACAATACGTTTGGTACTGTAGAAACGATTGAGAAACTCTTTCTCCATTTGGTCCCAACTGTCGATCGATTCGGCGCTTAGATCCGTGTACCAATAAAAAGTCACCCCCTTCAGAGATCGGACAAATTATTTGACAAGGAGATCGCCATCAGTACCAGCAGTGTTACAAGTTTCGATGAAGTGAGTGATATGTTGCTTCAGATTTCCCTTTCCATCAAATTGTTGAAACTTCGGTGGTTGGTAGCCATTTGGCATCCTCAAGTAGTCAATCCTCTTACTATACGGCTTGACGTAACGATGATTGGTGACGGAGTAAAAGTTTCCCTCAAACTTAATTTTAAAGGCCTCCGCGATCATCTTTTGGACGTCTTTAGCAGTAAACGACTTATCCTTGTCACGATAATCATTGTCGTCGCTGACTTCATCACTGTCGTCGTTGTGAAACGACGACGTATGCTGCTTCTCTAATTTTTTTGTCAAAGCGTCGATCTGCTTGGTTTTTTCTTTGTTTTCCCTCTTGAGTTCATCGAGGATGGGTTTCATTTTGTTGAGTTGTTCCTCCATATCGTTACCCTCAATGACCATGACAGGTGCCACCATGGAATATGACTATTGGCTTGACATCTCTTGGTTTGCCTTTTGGTGACGACGGAGACGAAAAGGCGCTACTGTGACTATCCTCGACGTTTAATGGCTCGAACAAAGGGTTTGCGTGAACAATGATCTCCTCAAAAGTGTCGTTCACCTTATCTCGAAATGTTGACAAGACATTATCAGGGTCGTCGACTCGAATGTGAGAAATGAACCGAACACAAGATATTCATATGGCCTCGAGTTGCCGACACCATATGATTCTTTGGTAGCATCGACAGTAACGTTGTTTTTGCGAGGCCTCGTAGGTACAGACGCAGAACGGAGTCTCGCTGCAGCGTTACAGATGACGATGGATCTGGTCCTCGTTCTTGCGGATACACCAATGGGAGATCTGTCAAGAGACGCGCAGAGATGAGTTGAACTTTCGTCGTCAGATCTGGATGTCATCCTCTTCGACATATCAGAGATTTTACTGAAGGCCATTGAAATGTTTGTTGCGAAATTTGATTGCGCGGAAAAAGAGATGAGTAGTAGAGATGTCCCACCGAGCGTGCCAAATTTGTAACAACAAAATGTAACAGCCCGCATTTTCGTAAATAATATTTTAATGATTTTAAAGTAGTATACGGAACATATTAATATTTTAATAATAAGTCGTAGGTTTAATTTAAGTTTTTCCGTTAAGATCCGTCTTAGGAATGTTTTAATTCTTAAGATGTCATTTACTTGGCACAATCCAAACCCGACTTAAATCCGTTCACAAACAAATAATCCGACTCAAATAAAAGGAAAGGACAACCTAAACCCTAGTTAAGCTCCCTGATAAGGGTAAAGTCGTCACCCTAAATCAAAGTAATCCTTAGGATACTACTAACTAATAGCTAGCGGTAAGAAAGGTATCGAATCCACAGGGAGGCGGTAATAAATTGTTTGCTAAAGTAAATAAGTCTTAAAGTAACATTTGGGTTGTTTTGATTGTTTTTGTTGTCTAATTAACCAATTGCAAAATAAGTAAATAAAGATGTAAACAAGTATTAGGAAATATCTAGGGATCAAGTTCACATAGGCAATTATCCAGGGGAATGGGATTTAACTAATTTAATTGGGCAAGATTATTATTTAAGATCATATGTCCGGTCGGTATTCATATAATCTTTAGATCTAAACCTAACATGCGGTCGCTATAATTAGGTCAGTCTATTCAATTGTTGTGGCCTATCTTAGTCTTAGTCTACGGTCGGATCTAAGACTAATTTGCGAGACTAATTAACTAATCCTGGCCAGTAATTAATTAATCAGGTTTAAAACAACAATAGAACAATAATAATAAGCAGTTTAACAATTAAACATCATTAAAGTTTGATTCCCCCTTCTAATTACCTAGATCCCTTTTCACCCTAGACAAATAAATTAGCTACGCATGGCTTGGGATCTAACTACAACAATATTGATTGAAAACATAATTAATAAAGCAATAAACTAAGAATAAGAATAATTGAAGAACAATAAAGTAGAGATTATGATTAAATACCGTAAATAGGAGAACAAGATCCGAAGGCAATTGCTAAATAACAATCTAGAGAGCTACTAGTAATAATTAGGGTTTTTAGAGTAATAAAAGCGTCTCTAACAATAGGCTACGAAGTCTCTACTTATAACAAACTACTAAACAATTTATGGAAACACTTGCTAAAAACTTATGGAAATCCAGTCAGAAGAAAGCACTCGACCGAGTGTCCAATGCACTCGATCGAGTGTTGGTGGCACTCGATCGAGTGTTGGTGGCACTCGATCGAGTGTTGGTGGCACTCGATCGAGTGCTCCATTTCTTCCTTGATTCTTGCTTATCTTCCTATATATGTTCGCCTTGCCGACTCCGCGATACTCGTATGATCCTCTATAAATCACCGGAATGCATCCATCTACATTAGAAACAACAAAATGCGGGAGTATCGACATTTATGACAAAAAGGCATATATGACATGGATTAGTGCACAAAACCGTAACAAAAGTATATAAGGGAAGGCATAAAGATGTATATAATTATGACTCATCAAACTCCCCCAAACTAACTCTTTGGTTGTCATCAAACAAAACAAAGAACTTGAAGCGAAAACAATCATACAAACGGTGATTTTAGACAACTCAAAGCTAATGTAAATGCACATACAAATCCCAAGTTATCCATATCTGTAACAAAGTAACGACCAAATGTACCAATAAAACAGATTCAAAGGCACGGGTAATAGAAAACGCAGCTCAAGTCACAAGGTTGATATGACGGTGTAATATAGACAAAAACCAAACATCTTTTGACCTTGCAAGACAAATTTTAGTCCGATTCTCGCGGATTCACTCAAGCTCATAAATATATGTAAAGGTGAGTTATATGTGAAGATAGAAAGAAGTAAGAACACTCACTCAACTCAATGGAACATGCATGCAATCTAATGTGATAGAGATTTCCCCAACAATTATGCATGTATAGATGGACAAAGTACATGTATCAAGATGGCAAGGAGGCTAGTGGGTAAGGGTAAAGAAATGGTTTGTGTCAAAGCACATTATGGATATGTGGAGCTAAGACGGTAGTCGCAGCGCGAAACAAAACCAAAACCACTTCTTCAACGAAAGAAAAACCAACCCAAGACTAGATAAATTATCTTAACTTGAAAGAACATGAGAGTTTATAACATTACTCTCCAAATATGCATTAGACTCTAGATAGTCTCCTTAAATCTCTTAACAAGATCCAATGAAGCATTCTTTTTTTTTTTCTTTTTCGTATCACAAATATTTTTTTTTTTTTTTGAAGTTTTCTCTTTTCTTTTTCTTTTTCTTTTTCTCTTTTTTTTTTCTTTTTCTTGTGCTTCATATTTTTTTTTTCAAACATAAGAGATTGACACAATTGCTCATAAGATTTCACTACACCCACTTGGACAGAATTAGTCCCCTCCCAACCATAGTAATGAAATATCGTGATAAATCAAGCAACTGCGACTGTCCCGAAAAGGTAGGCAAATTCTAGGATTGTGGCTTATAAATATTCGAACTCAAAACATGCCACAAGGCTTCAAACGGGTTTTTCATAGGGAATTTGGTTTCAAAGGTAGAAAGGCAAATTTTTGGCTATGTGAAACTTATTTGAAGGGTAAGGACCGCCTATCCTCATGTACTTGTCATACATTCACATAAAAGTATCAAGCAATCAATTTCACACTTATGCAGTTTGATATTACATATTCCACGAGGAGAAACCACACTCAAGCCTAATTGACAATGAGACCAGTTTATTAATGTTCCTGGCCTAGGAAGCTCTATAGACCTCAGAATTTAAGTAGTTTACCAACTTAATTTGTCAAGTCTACTCAATATAAGGTATGTCAATTACGGTCAAGACTTGATCATTGAGCTTTGTTTTCATAGGCTAACGGGTCAAAACAATGTACATGGATAACTATTTGGGATTCAAATACAAAAACAATGCAAATTATCATCATTGTTATCTTAAATCACCAAACTTGAAAGAAAAAAAATAAGAAAATAAGACATATTTTTGTTTTTTTTTGTTTTTTTAAGGCATACAATAGTAGATAAAAGACTCCTCCCCAAACTAATTATCACAGTGTCCTCAGTGTGATCCTAACAGCATAGAAGTCACAGCAAAAATCAACAACAACAGCCACAGCAACCTAAGAGGACACACCTAAAAAAAAAGAGGGCAAAGGAGCATGCTAACTAGAAGATAAAATAAGTAAAGGGAAAAACAAAGAAAGATAATACTAGCTGTATGTATAGGACTCCCCCAAACCAGCTGCAAAGTGGGGGAAGGAGTGACCAACCGTCACTAAGGATCATCTTCGTTATCACCCTCGGCATCACTGTATTGAAATTCATCTATTTGGCGGAAAATGGCCTCAAGCTCGGGATCCAAATCTCCACCGCGGCCTCTAGTGTGATCACGCCGACTCCTACGGCCCCTACCACGTCCGGGGGCGACACCAGAAGAGGGAGCAACGAACTGACCACCATGGCTGGAGGGACCAGCCCCAAATGGGTCAGAAAAACCTCCAACAGGCATGTCGGGGCGAATGGGTGCGTAGATAGGCCTCCCAAGACATCCGGGCTCGTGGCTGAACTCGGTAGTGAACTGCTCTCTGGTGATCCCATAGTTGCTGAAAACAGCGCTGTCATCCCCAACCTCGGTGTAGTAGCTAGGAGTAGTACCCATGTAGGCCAAACCAGCAGAAAGGTCCATCCTAGACATCTGCTCCCACATCCTCCTATGAACAAGGTCATTGTTCACACCTTGATGAATCCGCATCTCTCTCTCAACTGCATAATCAATAGTATATGAGGGGTAGAAATGAGGTTGCGGGGTGAAAGGAGGCATACTGCCTATGGGTGGGTGGTAAGGTGGCTGGCGACGAGCATCAAGACGGGTGGCATTTGTAGTGGTTTCCCTAGGAAGGGGCATCAAAAGCTCATCCGGGATAAGGTAGGTTGGAGGGTCGGGTCGCTCCTCAGAATAATCCGGCTCAAGGGCCTCAAGGGGAGGTAAGTTCTCCTCATCTGGAATTCTCATGTAAAGGGCTGGTTTCACCAGCCAATAGAGATCTTTGCCATTCAGAATTTTTAGCCATTTGACACCGTACCAGAAATATTGCTCATCAAATAGGTCAGGGTCAAACTCAGTCATGGGTACATAGTTCTTATGTCCATCAAAATCGCAGGTTCGCCTGGCTAGGCGAGTAACAATGGCACCACAACCAAGGACACCGGAAGCGATGGCCATCTTTGCCAAAGCATGGCAAATAACCCCAGGTGGGCTGAACTTGAATACTGTCTCTCGGAATGGGTTAAGGTAGGAGGCAATTAACAGAACCTCCATCTTGTGAACTTTGCTCATGTCTGCTCGGCCATAGATTAAGTGGGACATGATTCTCATGAATAGCTTGATGACTATATGTTGGACATCATTGAGTGCGAGAGCACTTGGGATAGGATCGGGAAAGCCTGTAAACAATGGAAAGTACGTTGTAGCAGTTAGCTCTTTAGGCGGCATGGCAAGTAGATTGTAGTCGGAGTGCTTTTGCAATCCTAGATGCCGGGAGACCTCATCCATTGTTAGAGTCTTTTCTTGATTCAACAATCGGAAGCTGATGGAATGGAAGCCGGTATCATAAGAGAAAGAACTGAAGAACTCGAGAGTGAGAGCTCGATAGGAAAGCTCACTAAGGTTGAGGAGCCCGATTAATCCAAGCTCTTGGAAGATCTCTTTCATTGGTTCCAAGATTTTGAAAGTATCCAGGGTCTTCTTGCAAACGACCCGAGTGGAGATCATCTTCCGCTGAGAGAACGCCACAAACCGCTCCCTTTGATGTTTATCCTGAAATGTAATCCAAGGGAATTCCGGAAAGGGTTCACAACCTGGAATCACCGGGGTTGGGATGTTGCGTGTAGTCCTATCTCTCTTGTTACCTCTTGAAGAACTTGACATGGCGTGGAAGTAAAGTAGAAGATAAAAAATCAAAAACTCCATTCCATACTTAGTGAACTCGAATTTCTAGGGCTTAGGGGTCAAAAATCCGTTTGTCTACACTAAACACAGTAAATAATGGCATAAAAAGCATGGGAATCATGTGAGTAGACAACATAGGGAAGAATTCAAGCAAAATAACACAAGATTTAAGCATAATTTGAGCAAAAACGAGTGAAACCCTAGAAATCTCGAAAATTACCTCAAAGATGAGCAAATTGGATGAATTAATGCAAAAGAGGAACAATGGAATGATGTAAGATGAAGCAATTGATGATAACAACAAAAACTAAGTGATTTGAGTGAGTAACAATGGGGATTGAAGGAAAGGGGTGTCGAAAATTTGGGGTAGAAAGGGAAGGGGTTCTCGAAAATTTGGGGGAAAAACAAGATTATTTTCCTTATGTCCGTAGAAAACAATGACACGGGCGGAATTGGATAGGCACTCGATCGAGTGTTGGTGGCACTCGATCGAGTGCTCTAGAATTTGCGAAATTTTTGCTTTGCTTGCTACGACATTTTAAAAAAAACAATTGCTCCAGAGCACTCGATCGAGTTTTGATGGCACTCGATCGAGTGTTCTACGTTAAGCAAGGAAATCACGAATTAAGAATTAAAACAGCTTAGCTATATTGCAACAAAAAGACCCTTGATCGAGTGTCCTAAGCACTTGATGGGGAACTCGAGATGAGACGGTATCCATCATCAAAGCCGCTTTAGCACCATACTCCTTTCTCCTGAAAGTACTTCACACAATTCATTAAATTCGCTCACGCACTTAGAAAGACATATACTTGAGAAAAGTAGTTCTACGCAAAAAAATAAAAAGAAAAAAAAAAACTGACAAGAATCTGGGTTGCCTCCCAGTAGCGCTGGTTTATGCGGTCCCGCACGACCGTATTTCCTCAAACCTAGGAAGAATCTGAGGGGAAAGGTTTAGGGCCTCTATCTTCCCAACATAGGCACCTTCATGATATAACTTTACGCGTTGCCCATTTACCTTGAATGTCTCACCTTCGTCAGATTTTAGAGTGACTGACCCAAATTTATTTATTTCAATAATGGTGAATGGTCCACTCCATCTTGACTTGAGCTTACCTGGAAAGAGATGCAAACGGGAGTTAAATAACAATACCTTGTCACCAACTCGAAGTTCCCTTTGCACAATATGCTTGTCATGCCACTTCTTGGTTCGCTCCTTGTACACTCGAGCACTATCGTAGGCATGCAGTCGAAATTCATCTAGCTCGTTCAATTGCATCAATCTTCTCTCGCCCGCCAGTGAGGGATCCATATTTAGGTCTTTGATGGCCCACATAGCCTTATATTCGAGTTCGACTGGGAGATGACAAGATTTGCCATAAACTAATCTATAGGGTGATGATCCAATTGGGGTTTTAAACGCAGTACGGTAGGCCCAAAGGGTGTCATCAAGCTTAAGGCTCCAATCCTTCCTATTTTTGCTAACTACTTTTTCCAAGATAGACTTCAATTCTCGGTTAGAAATCTCTACTTGCCCACTTGTCTGAGGATGATATCCCAATCCTCTACGGTGTGTAACGCCATATTTTGATAACAAGGAGTTGAGATGACGTTCATTGAAATGCTTTCCTCCGTCACTTATGACGGCGCGAGGGACTCCAAATCGTGGAAAGATGGTCTTTTGGAATAGTTTGACAACGGACTTGGCATCACATGTAGGAGTAGCAACGGCTTCTACCCACTTGGAAACATAGTCAACGGCCACCAAGATGTAGAGATTCCCATGAGAAGAAGGGAAAGGTCATTGGTAGTCAACACTCCAAACATCAAAGATTTCCACTTCTAAGATCCCGGTTTGAGGCATCTCATGTCTCTGCGAAATATTATCTGTTCTCTGACAGGCATCACATGAACGCACAAAAGCAGTAGCATCTTTCAAAATAGTAGGCCAAAAGAATCCAAATTGCATTACTTTGGCAAAAGTCCGTGAGGGACCGTGATGACCACCATAAGAAGAAGAGTGACAATGGGACAAGATAGCATGTACCTCATTATCTGGTATACATCGTCTATAAATACCGTCAGGGCATTCGCGGAAGAGGTAGGGATCATCCCAGAAATATCTCCTTGCATCATGTAGAAATCTCTTCTTTTGCTGATAAGACATGTCCGGAGGAAGTATGCCTCCTACTATGAAATTAGCATAGTCAGCAAACCAAGGAACACCTGTAGTAATAGCAAGAAGATGATCATCTGGGAAAGAATCATCAATGGGGACTAAATCCCCTCCATGGAATCTCAGTCTGGATAGGTGATCGGCAACTACATTCTCAGCTCAGGATTTGTCCCTAATCTCTAGATCAAATTCTTGTAGCAGCAAGATCCAGCGAATGAGTCGTGGTTTGGCTTCCTGTTTAGCCAACAAATATTTTAAAGCAACATGGTCAGTATAGACAATAACCTTAGATCCTACCAAATAAGAGCGAAATTTATCTAAAGCATAGACAACTGCAAGTAACTCCTTTTCGGTAGTAGCGTAATTAATCTGAGCATCATCTAAGGTCTTGCTAGCATAATAGATCCCATGTAGTGCTTTCTCCTTTCTTTGCCCAAGTACGGCTCCAACTGCGTAGTCGCTGACATCGCACATGATCTCGAAAGGTAGGCTCCAATCTGGGGACCTAATAATTGGAGATGAGATAAGAGCTTGTTTAATCCTGTGAAAAGATTTAACACACTCATCGGTGAAAATAAAAGGTGCATCTTTATGTAAGAGCTTAGTAAGTGGTTGAGCAATTTTGGAGAAATCCTTGATGAATCTGCGATAGAATCCTGCATGACCTAAAAAACTTCTCACACTTTTAACATTAACCGGGTACGGGAGTTTCTCAATGACTTCCACTTTAACTTTGTCAACCTGAATGCCTTTTCCTGATACTAGATGACCAAGTACCACCCCTTCAGTTACCATGAAGTGGCACTTTTCCCAATTCAGGACAAGATTAGTTTCTTCACAACGCTGCAAGACTTTGGACAAATTACTCAAGCAAATATCAAAGTTAGTACCATAAACACTGAAGTCATCCATGAAGACCTCCATAATAGACTCAATATAATCAGAAAAGATGGCCATCATACAACGTTGAAAAGTAGCAGGAGCATTGCAAAGCCCAAAGGGCATTCTCCTATAAGCAAAGACACCATAAGAACATGTAAAGGTAGTCTTTTCTTGGTCATCGGGATGTATGGGTATCTGAAAGAATCCTGAATAACCATCGAGGTAGCAAAAATACTCGTGACAAGCTAATCGCTCTAACATTTGGTCAATATAGGGGAGGGGAAAGTGATCTTTCTTTGTAGCAACATTTAGCTTCCTATAGTCAATACACATCCTCCACCCTGTTACAAGTCTGGTAGCTATTAATTCATTCTTATCATTCGTCACAACCGTAGTCCCTCCCTTCTTAGGGACCACCTGAACTGGACTCACCCATCGAGAGTCGGAGATGGGGTAAATAACACCTGCATCTAAGAGTTTTTGAATTTCCTTTCGAACAACGTCCTGCATAGGAGGGTTGAGACGACGTTGACCCTGCGCACTGGGTTTATGACCCTCCTCTAAGTGAATACGGTGCATGCAAAAGTCAGGACTAATACCTCGTAAATCATCAATGCTATATCCAATGGCTTTTTCATGGTTCCGCAAAATAACCAACAAAGCAGAAAGTTGGCTCGCATTAAGATTAGCATTGACAATTACAGGTTTTAACTCTTTATCATCAAGAAACACGTACTTAAGATGAGAGGGAAGGGGTTTAAGTTCAGGTTTCTTTACCTCGGTAACCTTAGGGGGATTACCTAAGCTATAGACCGTTTGCTCTTTACGTTCCTCTCCAGTCAAAAGTTTTTCCATAGCAACTTCTTCGGGGTATTCGGAAAGTGTTTCTGCATCAATCTCATCGGACATCAAGACAATCTCTAAGGGGTCCCTGTTCAAAGAAAGAGCAAGGGTTTCATCAATAGTTACGTCCACAACATCAATACGATGACAACTTTCATCTACCATAGGATGTTTTAAGGTAGTTTTAAGATTGAAAGTGATAATATCATCTCCGACAGCCAAAGTAAGGCTCCCATTTTTAACATCAATGACCGCCCCTGCGGTGTGTAAGAATGGTCTGCCTAAGATAATAGGAGTGTGAGTGTCTTCGGCCATGTCTAGTACAACAAAATCAACAGGGATGAAGAATTTTCCCACTTTTACAGGTACGTCTTCCAAGACACCAAGGGGGTGCTTTACGGATCTGTCGGCCATTTGCAGAGTCATATTAGTGATGCTTAAATGACCCACATTTAATTTCTTGCATATAGAGTAGGGCATGACACTAATGCTAGCTCCTAAATCACAAAGAGCTCTATTAATAAACAAAGGACCAATAGTGCAAGGGATAGAGAAACTCCCTGGATCCTTAAGCTTAGGTGGTGAACGGGATTGTAGAACAGCGCTGCATTCCTCAGTGAATTCTACCGTCTCCACCTCATTGAAGGATCTCTTCCTTGTCAATATGTCCTTCATAAAATTTGCATAAGCTGGCACCTGAGTAATCAATTCGGTGAAAGGAACGCTTACTTGAAGATTTTTCACAACTTCCATGAATCTCCCGAACTGTTGATCAAGTTTTGATTTCTGTTGTCGGGTTGGGAATGGTAGAATGATCTTTATTGGTTCAGCTTCCTTTGCATCTTTAGAGACCTTTGGGGAACTCTGGCTTGGAATAGTAGTATCGGGTACCTGTGCATTAAGCAAAATAGAAGAATTAGAACTATGCGGACAAGGCACTCGATCGAGTAGGGAAGGCACTCGATCGAGTGGGACTGGCACTCGATCGAGTGCTTCACGAGCTCGATCGAGTGCTTTAGCTCGTAATGCTTCTTTTCATTTTTCTTTTTCGTTATTCTCATGTATACGATCTCTCTCTAACTCCTTTGCTTCTTCTTCATCATCGCTGAAAGAGAGATGCCCTAAACCCTTACGAGAAACATAAGGCACTTCACTATCATCTTTGGGCATCTCCGGCTCTTTATAAGAAGTACCACTCCTCAAGTGGATGGCATGTGCTTGTTCATGAGCTTGTTGTCCTTGGGGAGGAAGGTTTCCAGGTTGCCTATTTGTATTTTGGCCTGCTAGTTGGGCAACTTGAGTATCCAATATTTTATTGTGAGCTAGTATCTGAGTAATCTGTGCCTTTTGCTCCATCTGAGCTTTAAGGCTTTGCTGCAACATAGCTTTAATCTCTGACATATCATTATTGGCAGTGGGTGGTGGAGGAGGTAACACCAAAGGTTGAAACTGTTGTTGGCGCTGATTGTTAAACTGAGGACCTCCTTGATTCTGTCTATAGTTTCCTTGTTGGCCGCGGTTATGAGGAATCACATAATTTGAATTTGGTTGTTGTTGAGGTGGGGTAGGATTTTGAACATTCTGGCTTGACCACTGAAGAAAGGGATGTTCCCTTGTCCTCTCATTATAAGTGTTTGAAAAGGGATTAGCTTGCTTGTAGGATTGGAAAGCAAGTACTTGTTCCATAGGACTTATACATTCCTCACCAATATGACCGTCTACACCACATCTTCCGCAGAAAAGTACTTCCCCTTGTTGAACCATATTAACCACTTGGTGTTGGCCACCCAAAGCTTGTGTTGTTTGCATTTGTGCAATCTTAGCATTCAAAGCTTCTAACTGGGCTGCGACGGCACTATCTGTACCACTTCCTCTTGCAGAGCCTCTTGGATTTCCATATTCGGCAGTATGAGTAGCCATATCATCGATCAATTTATAAGCTGTATCATCAGTAGTATTATTTTGAAATCTTCCATTAGCAGAAGAATCTAGAAGGGCTCTATGATCATCGAATAACCCGTTGTAAAACTGGTTGCAAAGAAACCACTTCTCAAACCCATGATGAGGGACTGCACGAACCAATCTTTTGAAACGTACCCATGCCTCATTGAAATCTTCAGTACCTCCTTGTTTAAAGTTAGTAATCTGATTCCTGAGATTGTTTGTCTTTTGTGGAGGAAAATACTTCTTGTAGAATGCAAGAGCAAGGGAATTCCAATCAGTAATGGCGTGAGCAGTTAAATCCAACTCGCGCAGCCATTCTCTAGCATCATCCAGGAGAGAAAAAGGAAAAAGTCGGTATTTGACTTGATCATAAGTTACTCCTATTTGCAGAGGGATGGAACTGCAATAAGTGACAAACTTATCCATATGCTTAGCAGGATATTCCCCAGCTCGACCTCCAAACATATTCCGCTCTACCAACGCAAGATAGGATGGCTTGATATCAAAAGGCTTTTCTGCAGCATCGGTAGGAGGAGGAATAAATCCTTTTGGAATAGAAGCCAAAGTAGGCTCGTTGTGGCTTGCCAAGGTGGGTGTAGCCATCTTTGGTGTAGCGACAAAGGTTTCAGAAACGGTATCGTCCTCGTCATAGGATGAGTTTTCTGAAGTAATGAAAGGCTCAACCTCGTCAAGTATACTCAAGTCTTCTACTTGACCTACTTCTCTATTAAAATTCCTTCTGTAGCGAAAAGTCTTCTCTGGTTCAGGATCAAAAGCAATAATCTCGGACCGAGTTGACCTGGGCATACAAGGAACTTAACAAGAAAAGGGTGAGAGCCGTCACAAGGAACTTTCGTTTCTTGAGACAAAAGACAAATTAAACAAATAACAAACAAATAAATTGTTGCCTCCCCGGCAACGGCGCCAAATTTGATAAGGGTAAAGTCGTCACCCTAAATCAAAGTAATCCTTAGGATACTACTAACTAATAGCTAGCGGTAAGAAAGGTATCGAATCCACAGGGAGGCGGTAATAAATTGTTTGCTAAAGTAAATAAGTCTTAAAGTAACATTTGGGTTGTTTTGATTGTTTTTGCTGTCTAATTAACCAATTGCAAAATAAGTAAATAAAGATGTAAACAAGTATTATGAAAGATCTAGGGATCAAGTTCACATAGGCAATTATCCAGGGGAATGGGATTTAACTAATTTAATTGGGCAAGATTATTATTTAAGATCATATGTCCGGTCGGTATTCATATAATCTTTAGATCTAAACCTAACATGCGGTCGCTATAATTAGGTCAGTTTATTCAATTGTTGTGGCCTATCTTAGTCTTAGTCTACGGTCGGATCTAAGACTAATTTGCGAGACTAATTAACTAATCCTGGCCAGTAATTAATTAATCAGGTTTAAAACAACAATAGAACAATAATAATAAGCAGTTTAACAATTAAACATCATTAAAGTTTGATTCCCTCTTCTAATTACCTAGATCCCTTTTCACCCTAGACAAATAAATTAGCTACGCATGGCTTGGGATCTATCTACAACAATATTGATTGAAAACATAATTAATAAAGCAATAAACTAAGAATAAGAATAATTGAAGAACAATAAAGTAGAGATTATGATTAAATACCGTAAATAGGAGAACAAGATCCGAAGGCAATTGCTAAATAACAATCTAGAGAGCTACTAGTAATAATTAGGGTTTTTAGAGTAATAAAAGCATCTCTAACAATAGGCTACGAAGTCTCTACTTATAACAAACTACTAAACAATTTATGGAAACACTTGCTAAAAACTTATGGAAATCCGGTCAGAAGAAAGCACTCGACCGAGTGTCCAATGCACTCGATCGAGTGTTGGTGGCACTCGATCGAGTGCTCCACTTTGTCAGCACGATTCTTCGTTTCTCTACTTCTTTTTGGCAATCTTCCTTGATTCTTGCTTATCTTCCTATATATGTTCGCCTTGCCGACTCCGCGATACTCGTATGATCCTCTATAAATCACCGGAATGCATCCATCTACATTAGAAACAACAAAATGCGGGAGTATCGACATTTATGACAAAAAGGCATATATGACATGGATTAGTGCACAAAACCGTAACAAAAGTATATAAGGGAAGGCATAAAGATGTATATAATTATGACTCATCACTCCCTTTCCATCGACATCACCTTCATTTCATTTTCCTTTCACTGATTAAAGAAAACACCATTGTTCTCTTTTCCTTCAAGCTCAAAATCAACATTTCAAGGCCTTCCCGAACTCGAATCGCGGTAAGTCTTACATTTTCGGAATCCTTGCGAGATTTCCAAGCTTTCTATCTCTTTCAATTTCAGTTTTATCAAACTCAAAAAAGACGTTGTTTTGGGTAAATTCCGTTTTAAGCTTATAAAACCCGTTTCTTTTGTTGTAGGGGTTGGACTAATAGATCCTAAAGTTGATAGCTTCTTCATTGAAGAAGAATTTGGAGCATAATCGCTTTTGAGGTGACGATAATGAGAAACTCGGCCTTTTTGTTAAAATAGCATTCTTTATGTGTGTTCTTGATTAAAGTTTCTGAATTTGAGTTATTGATGATGTTTAAGTTTAGGATTATGTTAGGAAATATGTTTCATATGATGCCCACATGATTTGGTTGAAGATTTACATGTTCATATGCAAGCATTGTTCAGATTTCAGATTTTAAGTTCTTAAGACGAATACAATGTTTAGTCTTATTTCGTGTTTAGATTGTTCAAAAACCGTGTTCGAGACATACTTGGGATTGTTATGGGATTATATGTGCTGGTAGGATAGATTTGTGGCTTGAAATCATAGTGTAAAAGCATTTATCGAAAGTTTGAAGCCTTGAGTAAATTGCAGGAAATCGCGAGAAAACAGTCTGCCCGTGTAGGGGCGCAGGCTGCGCAATGGTGGCGCAGCTGCGCAATCTGGGCGCAGGCTGCGCAATGGTGGCGCAGCTGCGGAATGCCCTTGCGCAGGTTGCGCAATATCGCTGTAACATTTGTTTTGTTTAATTGTTTCGTGATTGTTTTGGGGACTTGTTTTTCAATTGCTTAAGTAATGTTTATGTAATGTTTATGAGTATATTTACTTGGTTTAAAATGTATGTTTAGGCTAAGTAAAGTTTGGTCAAGCGAGTAGCTAATGGCCTCATGTGAATCCTTTTCAATTATTTGTTGTAAGGTTTCTTTTCAAGATGTTTAACATGCTTAAGTATCATAGGTTGTGATGTTTAATCTCTTGGTTAATGGGTAGTTAGCAAGCAACGTTTTAGGATGTTGTTTCTTAGCTAAAGTTAGTTACCACTTAATGGTAATGGGTAGTTAGTAAACAATGTTTAGAATGTTGTTTCTCTTCTTAAGTTAATCATATCCTAAGTTGTTAATGAGACCTAGTGGCCCTAGTTAGATGTATGGTGACCCTTAGACTTGTAGGAGGAAAGTCTTAGGTCGGTCATAATTGTTGTTGAATTTGGTTATCTCTTGCTTATGTGTGTTTGAGGTCCCCGGAGGATGGGCGACACTATATTAGGTTCGGGAATGGAGAGAGGATAGAGACCCCCGGTCGGGTAACCGAAAGCGAAACCGGCTCTCCCTCAACTTAGTTCCCGGGATCAATTAAGTGTTGTTTAGAAGTCTAGAAGGTTAGAACTAGTGATCCGGTTGTAGCTTATATCGGACTATGTTTGAGCTAGGACAGTTAGAGTTTTATATATGTATGCTGTTGTATTGATGCGTATTAAGGTATGCCATAAGCTGGCCTCTGAGCTTAATACGTGAGCTATTTGTCGCGTGATGGGATATGTGTTAAGCTCACCTCTGGACCCATTACGTGTTTTGTTTGTGGCGTATCGGGATATGTGTTAAGCTCACCTCTGGACCCGGTACGTGACCGGTTGTTGCATATTGGGATATGTGTTAAGCTCACCTCTGTACCCAGTGTGCGATAGCTGTGTATTGGGATATGTGTTAAGTTCACCTCTGGACCCAATACTTGTGTGTGGCAGTGGGATATGTGTTAAGCTCACCTCTGGACCCAGTGCTTGTGTATGTATGTTGGGATATGTGTTAAGCTCACCTCTGGACCCGACATTTGTTGGTAGTGGGATATGTGTTAAGTTCACCTCTGGACCCATTCCTTGTGAATGTGATCTTGGTATCTAGGTTATGCGTTAAGATGTCACCTCTAAACCTTTATAATTGCTGAATATTTGGTATCTAGGTTATGTCTTAAGTTGACCGCTGAACCTTTATACTTGTTGTTTTGCATCTGCTTGCCTAGTATTGGTAGTGTCAGGTGTAGTTGTTGATATTGATGAATATAGTGTATTGATTATAGAATTGTTCATCCAAGGCATTGGATGACTCTTTGGCTTGTTTCGTAAATGGTTTGGACCGAAAGACCCCCCGGCCGGGTAACCGGCTCTCCTTCCAAATAGTTTCCGAAGTTGGTTGAGAGTCTTGCATAGTATTTGCATATTGACTTGAGATTCAGATATTGAGATTTATATGCTTCACATGTTTTATATATGTTGGAGTATGTTGTGTATTTCTGTGTTACGTGTCGTTACAAAAGGTGGCTAGGAGAACTCTAGTCACTCCCCACTGATTGTGGCGTACATGTTTACATGTATGTAGGTACATGACAGGTGGTTGGCAAAGGGTTGCATGGAGCTAGCGAGCGATGATCCTATACATCGATTTTGACTTACACATTTGCGTTAGCTAGACTCTAGACTTTCATTTCGGTTTTGAGTGCCTGTAGGGATGTGTCATCCCAGACTGTTTGTATATATTTTACTTTCAGTACTTAGACAGTTATACTTATCTATATATGTTTCTGTTTATATCAAGTGTTTCAGTTTAAGTTTTAATTCACCTCGTTTTATGCATGTTAAAGTTTATTGCGCGTAAATTTTGGCAGTTGTATGTTTTATTTTTCCGTTGCGACGAGGGGTTTTACACAAAATTTGCGTTAATCTGCAAATAAGTAGATAAAACACAAACAAATGTAACAAAGTAATAATTTTATTAAATTAAAAGATTTCGGATACAATCTACTATTTATTCTACTGATTCGATGTCCACTCTTGAATGACAAGGAGGGTCTTAATTTGAAGGCTTAATCTCCCTGACGAATTTGACCTGCTTATCTTCAATCGACGGCGGAAGACGCTTATTGTCGGATCAAAGAGTAGTCCTGTATTCAAATCTAGATGACTAGAAATGAATGTATTTTATTTCTCTGATTTATCTTGGGAGAGATTTTTGTAGAGAAGTTTTGATTTTTTGTGTAATTTTTGTAATTGTGGTTATTAGTCTAGGGTTTACTCTATATTTATAAAACACTTTTTTTGTTTGTTTCTTTGTTTGACCGAGAAACATGCACAATGCCATGCAATTCTTTTCTTTCTCTTTTGAGTTGACTAGCTCTTATCTTGCCAACTCCACATTTCCTTGAAGCAAATTCATTGACCAAGTCTTCCACGGCCACATATTTGTCTCATCTTCTTTTCGACAATTTTATGGGATTGATAACCTTCGTTTTGGGCTGAAATTTACCGACTAGTTTTATCAAACGATATCCTCCCAAATTTAAACATTTGACTTTGACTCCATTTCAAGAAGTAAGACATATATTTATGTCTACAATAATATGTAATAAATAAAATAGTAATTTATTGATTTTCGAACGATAAATTGTTTGTTTACACTGCACCGAAAAAACACGAGAAAATTATTTCTAACCGTTGTCCCCAAGATTTTGGTGAAAATTATATATAGTCACGAAAATACACCACTTTTTTTATTTAAAATAACTCTGTAATAAGAAGACCACCAATATAAACTTGACAAAAATTATATGGGGTCAAATAACATGGTTACTTCTTTATGATATGGGAAAAAAATTAGGACTAGAACAACTTCAATGATTGTATTTAGGGACCTGCTTGCAATTATTATAAATATTTCAGCGGTATACTCATCATTAGAGCATCAAGTTACATGGTTGTAATAAATTAATAATTAAGAAATAATAAAATAAATTATATTATGATACTTTACTTATTATGTGGACATTTTTAAGTTACATTTGTTGTAGTTTAACACTGGAGGACGTTGTAATTTAAAACCTTTGTTGCTTCAAAAGACGATGTGACAAAGCGAACTACAAAATCTCGTAGTTTGACATTGAAGTTCCTCTTTAAATGGTTACGAGACAGACAAATGACAAAGGGGCATGTTATACGTCGTCGATAAATTACTAATTATCGTCGACACTTTTACATGAACTACCAATTTTGCCCCCCCCCCCCCCCCTCAACCTTTTTATTTACCATTTGACAATTAGCAAATTCGGACTAAAATTCATTAAAAAAAATTGTCGGTTTTCTCACAAAAAATTAAATACGGTTTAGTGCGATTCGATCAACGGATTTCAACGAGCGATTCGATCTACGATAATTCAACGATTTCAACGAGCAATTCGAACAACGATTTTCAACGATGAATGACAATAACGATATTAGTTTATGATTTAAATTTGTTTCAAATTTATGATTTTTAGTTCGTAATATAGTAGAACGAATTAGGGTTAGATTCTCGAAGCCGATTTGAAATTTTGGAAAAAAAAAAAAATAGAAATTGCCCAGACAAAGAACATTTTCGTCCAGACCTAGGTTTGGACGAAAATCATTTTCGTCTGGAACTACGTCTGGACGAAAATCATTTTTCGTCTGTACCTAGGACTGGACGAAAATGTTCTTTGTCCCAAACTTTTTTTTTTCGTTTTTCTCGAATACGGTTCGAATCCGGGTAAGAAACATATCTTAAACGAATTACATTAATAAAAATCCGACATTCAAACAACAATTCTATCCTAATTCCGTCAAAAATTAAGGCATCTATCCTAATTCCGTTTCTAATCTATCAAAATAAGAACAAAACAAAAGAAATAAAAATCAAAGAAGGGGATGGAAAGGGTAGTTTAGGAATTTCATTAAAATATGTCGAAGATAATTAGTAATTTGTCGACGACGTATAGTAGGTTGGATGACAAAACAAGTGTGCCTAAAGCAAGGTTGAATTATTTTACGAACTAAACAAAACGACAAATTATGACGACAAATTATGAAGTCAAGCTGACTAATGCCTCTAAGATAAGCCTTCAGTCTTTGTCCTTTATGGTTCAAAGACATTAATACAGCATAAAGATTTTTCAGACTTTTCATTTGTAACACTAAACGATCAAAATCCTATGTTGAATCATGAATTTTAAGTAAACAAAAGGGGAGATTGCTCTCGACTTGAAAGCCACTTTTATAGTTAAAATGATACTAATAAGAACAACTACTTCCCTCTTCATGTTTTTCTGTTCTATTCAACAACCGACTTCGGTATGACATATACCGAGTTGACTACGTGTTTGTATACTTCTAACTCAAATAGTTTTAAATAAATTCACTGTCAAAAAATAAAAAAGGTATATTCCAATCGGTTCTCGATTATATTACACGCCGTATTTCATCCTGGCAAAGTATTTTTCTTTCACCGGCTGGACGTTTGTCCCTTATTTCATCTGTCCTATCGAATCTTTCCAATTACATTCTATCGGTATTCAAAGTACCGGTAAGTGTGGCAAAGAAGATGAATGCTCTTCTGTCACAATTTTGGTGGGCGGGGTGTAAGATGGGACATAAAATCCACTGGTGTAGCAACAAGTTCTTGAGCTTGCCTAAGTGTGAAGGGGGGCTTGGAATTCGGAATGTTCGGTGTCTTAATAAGGCGCTCCTGGCTAAGAATGGGTGGAGAATCATCTCGGGGGAGGGGTCTCTCTTTGCCCGGAACTTTCGAATTCGTTTCTTTGGTTCCAGTCAGGCGACTCCGGGAAGCATTCCGAGAGGTGGGTCTTCTCTTTCTTGGGGTGCTAGAAGTACGTTGGAAGGTCTGAAAGCGATTGGTGATATGGTTGGGTGGAAGCCTGGAATCCGGTCCAATCTTAATGTGTGGACGGTTCGGTGGGTGAATGGGTTAATCCCTGAACCTGATGGAAATCTTCTTGGTCCGGACCATTCTCACCTTAGGTCCGTCACGGTGAGGGATTTGATTCAGGTTGATGGATCTTGGAATGAAACCTTGGTTAGGTTTCTTTTCGAAGATTCTTGGGTTAAACGTATCTTGGCCATGCCACTGTGTCACTCTGAGCTGGAGGATTCTGTTTTATGGCCCTTTACGAAGGATGGTAAGTATTCGGTCAAGAGTGGTTATGGGGTGTTTTATGCCCGGGATCGTGATAAGGGGATGACTGGTCGTGATGAGAGGAGACATAGCCCTGAGAGCCGTCTTTTCTGTAAGAAAATCCTTTGGTCTTTGCCTATTCCAAATCAGTGGAAAATATACTTATGGAAAATTCTTACGGGGGCGCTTCCGGTGGGGGAGGAATTCGGAAAGCGGGGGTTGGACTGGAACTCTCACTGTTCCATATGTCCTACGGATTCGATTCCCCATTTGGAGACTGTAGCACATTTATTTAGGGATTGTGGTTTTGCTTCGAGGGTGTGGGCTGGCTCGACTCTAGGCATTAGAGTTGATGGTAGTAGAAATATTTCCATCTCGAATTGGATTATGGGGTGGATCAGCTACCTCAGGAAGCAGGAAGGGGGAAAGGAGGGGATCCGTATTTTTACTGCTATCCTCTGGCACATTTGGAAGAGACGTAATTCCTTTATCTTCAGAAAGGATCTTCTTCCGATTGAGACTTTTTTTAAGGTTATGAATCAGGAGGTGGAAGATCAAAGGAGAGCGGAGGAATTGTCTTCTACACAGAATTTGGCTCCCTCTGGAGGTATCCGGGCGACAGACTTACGGGATTGCTCTGGTATGGTCCGAATTAGAGAGGGGTTCCCTTTTCAGTTGATCAATTCGAGGGCTAACTGTGTGGGGTATCATGTTAAAGTGGATGCCGGGTGGCGTTCCAATTTGGAGGGTTCGATTGGTTTTGTGATCTATGACCCGGGAGGTTCTCTTGTGTCGGAATATGGGAGGAAAATTACGGCCGAATCCGCTATTCAAGCGGAGGCGCTGGGGCTGAGAACGGTACTGGAATGGACCACGACGCATGCTGTGAGACACGTCAGAGTCTCGATGGATTGTTTACAGCTTCTTTGGGCTATTGCAGGATTTGTGAAACAGGACTATCATATCCAAGGCATTATTAGGGACTGTCTTAACTTGTCAAAGTCTTTTCATTGTCTTAGTCTATCTTTTATTCCTAGGAGTCTTAATCAGGTGGCGCATAGTCTTGCTATGCGGGCATTTATGTAATATAACTTTCTGGTCCGTTGGCAAAAAAAAAAAAAAATCCTCAGGAGAAAAGTTCCCAAATGGGTTAGTCTACTACAACTTGCCACTTTTAGAAAGGGTTCAAAATAGAAACTCCTAATATACGATACACTTTCAATATATGGATACAAAACGGTATATGGTTTTAAATTTTTAATTACACAAATTTCCGTATATACAATAAGTTTTTGAAAACCGTATTGTCTCTGGGTTGCGCAGAACAAAATCATGTATACGATTTTTGATACAGTTTTTAAAAATATATAATAAAACTAAAAAATCTCACATAAATCACAATACATTTTTTTTTTCTTTTTACAAAAAAAAGAACATGTAATGTATTGCTCCTATTACTCGATCTGTTCCACATCAAATACAACGCTTTTATAAACGAACATACTATACCAAATATTCCTTATTCATCCATCCGTCGAGCCATCAAACCACAAATTCTTACTATCTCTCTCTCTAAATTTTTCTCTTAAAAAAACCCCAAAAACACCCCCCATAAAAAAACCCTAAATCTCTTCTATTGTTCCATCGCCACTGCCACCCTTCAATCCTCTACCCATATCTCACCACCATTCGCCGGAGATGAGCCTTTGATTGCGCTCATCCCCGGCGAACCATCATTTCCTTGTCTGTTTAATTCCGCTTATACCAATTTTCCTGCTTCTTGATGGGATTGAGTCTTTGTCTCGTCTTTCCTTCTATAATCAAGTTTCTAAGTTGCATGTCGGTGTGCTCTTTTGGATGTTGTCTTAGTTGGGGTCCCTTGTTGTCGACGGTCATCGTCATCTCCGTCTAAGTTGTCTTTCCCCGAGTTGGTTGACTGTGTTGTTGGTCGTTTTATGGTTGGTGTGCATGCATTTGTTTCTTTGAGGTTCCCGTCCCTTCGTTTCCTTGTCTTGTCACCGTCGTTCGTGTTTCCTTCCCAGTGGTGATCCCCCCATTTTCCCCTCGCTGGTTTGGCTTTTTGTTCTTGGTCTTGTCAGTATGTGTCGATGAGTATAGCTCATCCGGTTGAGGCAATGTTGTTTTATGTGGTCGGTTTTGGGTCTTTTTGGTTGACCCCCCCCCCCCCCCCCACACACACACACACCAATATCTCCCTTTACGTTCACTTATATTTGTCAATGTTGTCCTTTCGTTTGGTCTGGTTGCATGTGGACGGTGGTCCTGGGAGGTGGTGTTTTTGTAATACCCCGTATTTTAGGTCAACGGCAGTCAAACCATGTTCGATACACGTATTTCAAATAATAATAATGTATTTTACGTAAATATTTTATTATTTTGTAAATCGTATTTCTACGATTATTTCGTATTTCATAATCATTTTATATTTGAGGATTTATTATAAAATGGCAGTTCATTTATATTTTCTTAACTTTAATAAAATAGTTATAATTAAATATATTTCGTATTTTATATTTATTTCATTTATTTCTCATTTATACTTGTTTTATTATTTAAGTCGTATTTATATTTAAATCCTAAAATTTTTATACATTCTTATATAAGTGTTAATAATTTTATATTCTAATAGTTAATTTAATTAAAATTGTTAATGCTAAATTAGATAATTTAATTAGTATATTTATTTGTACGTACTCGTTTATTTAAGTTACGAGTTGAGAACATGTTTGAATGTCTCCAGAAACGTGATGGGTTGTTAAACTCGAGTTATGTGTGACACGTAATGGGCTTGGGCTGTTTAGACCGTGTTAACCCAAGAGCGAAAAACAAAAGAGACGAAACCCTAATCAACTAACCTACACAATCCATCGACACTCAACATTCAAACCCTAACCAACAGCCCCCACTTTCTGCCTCCATCGACAACACAACCAGCCACCATCAACGCTCACCAAAAACCCTACTCGTGCCTCTACATCCCGTCTACCTCTCCCACATCAAAGGAACCCTTAGACTGCTGTGAGATTTGAGAAGAACGGAAGAGAAAATAGCGAGACAAGAACAGCCCCCTCGTCATCACCCTACGCAGCATGTATTCGTAAGTAATTTCATGCTTTATCCCTGACTTCGATACTGTATGCTAGGGTTGTGAGTAGTCCTTGTAGTATTTATAACATGAACTTCGTGTTTAAACCACCATTCCACCATGAAAACTCCTATAACAGAAGCGATAAAGGTCGACAACTACTATGTGACTGTGTTCGTTGTTCTTGTTAATTCAATATGTTTTTGGATTGATTATTGTCGTAAGTTTTAAGTTTTAATGTTGGGGAGTTAGTAGAGTATACGGGTGGTGTTGGAATGGTTTGTGGTGGTCGGAATGACTAGGGGAGCAGTCGTGTAATAGGTGTCTCAGGAAGTTGCAGGAACAGGTAGTTGGGTGTATACAGCGGTTTGGGGATGGCTGTTTCAAAGGGAGGCGTGGAGTCGAAGGGTGGTGGTTGGCACCTGGGGGTACTGGGTGATGAGGGGTGTCGTGGGTGGTGGTTGGTTGGGTTGATGGTGACGTTGGAAGGTGGTTAAGGGAGGGTGAAACACGGATAAATGAGTGCTTATGAGTTGCTGGAAACAGGGTGACGTGAGTGGGTGCAAGCAGTTTTGTGTCGTCATGGTGGTTGTTGTGGTGGTCCTTGGTGGTGTCTAAGGCGTGAGAGTGGTAGTTGGTAGTACATAGGTAAGTTTGGGGGTAGCGGTGGTGGTCGTTGGTGGTCAGGCCGGTGGTAATTGTGACGGGAAGATAGGAGGTCCGGGCTGTTTAAGGCTGTTGTGTCGGGCTGTTATGAGTTCGTTTTTGTATACTTTGTTCTCGTGGTTGTTGAGTATGAGTATTATTATTATTATTATTATTATTGTTACATGCTATTATTATTATTATTATTATTAATATTGTTATTAATTATAATTAGCATTGTTTATGTTAATAATTATTAAGATTGTTAAGTGAATTATTATATGTGACGGTTATCAATAGTTGGATTATATATTATATTCTATGTTCGTTTGTTTAATCGAAGTTGGTTATAAAAGTAATAAGGACGGGCTGGTCAAGTTAATTGAAGTAGTCACGTTTAATACGGTCTCGTTATGCGTAATATATAATTTAAATGATTAATTTGAATAATTGATATATTATAATAGTTGCGTAATTGTGTTAGTTAGTAATTAAGTATATTATTTTGTTAGGTGTTGGGTATGTAATGACGTGTTTCGGCTGATTGGATGTTAGCTGCGTGATGAGATTATATTGCTATCCAGGTAGGATACACTGGTACTATACTCTATGATGTGTTATGGGTGTTGAATTGTATATATTGGATGTTGAGCATGAATTACATGATAATGATATTCGGTAATTGTTTATGTTAATATTGCATTCATAAGCATGGCATATGCATTGGATACGGATTTGAGATGATGAGATATTATTGATGAGATATTATTGGGCCCAGGCTAGTTCTGCAGGACTAGACCTGGTGACCTCAGCTGTTATGCTGGTGTTCGGCGACGGCCGAGTATAGTCTGCCGGGAGGTTCGGTATGGCTGGGAGTCACGGGTTTGAGATTGAGAATGAGATTGGGCTCGAGCATATCATGACATTTGCATATCATCCTTGCTGCATTATTTATTATTGTGTTACCCTACTCAACCGCGAGGTTGACAGTGTATTCGTGTACACCTACGATGATCCGGAATGGGGAGTAGATTCTACAGGTCAGAGACAGAAGGACTAGGAGCTTGGGCAAGGAGTGAGACATGGCGTGGAACTACTTAGAATTAGATCATATCTAGAGAAGTCATCAGTTGTATTTTCTTTTCCGTTATGTAGTAACTGTAATAACCAAGTTTTAAATTTTATCAGTTTTATATAAAGTACTTTGGTTTGTTTAATTTGTTATTCACTACCTCGGACATTCCGAGATGGTAACAGCTCTATTTATTTGAGAATGTCTTGCTAAAGTCTTTTAAATAAATGGGGGTGTTACAAAGTGGTATCAGAGCAAACGATCCTCAGGCCTAAACCAAATGAATAATAATGAACGTAGGAAGAGTCTAATAAAATGAACCCCAGGTTAGTAACTGTTAGGAGCCCCAGGATTGGGATGAGTTAGGGGCCCCCTCAAACCAAGCCACTGGCCTTTCAGTCTAACCTGGTTACCCTTGAGAGATGTAGAGCGTGGGTAGTATAGAATAAAGGACAGGACCCAATATATATATATATATATATATATATATATATATATATATATTGTACCAACGTTTTCGCAGAAAAAGGGAATGAGGTAAGTATGATGTGAAATATGGTTGGAGATCTGTGTTGTATGAGACTTATATTGAATGTTGATTGAGTTGTATGATCTTCAAGTGTTGAGAACATGAAAATTGGAATGTGATTTTGAAACATAAGCTTGACTTGTATGATGATGTGCCTTAGAAGAATACGACAAATTTTGAGATGTTGATTGATCTGAAGGATTGCATTGAAATTTTAGAGAATGGATGTCTATTTGTTGAAAAAAAATAATTTTGAGTGATAATATCATGTGATTTTGGAGTTTAGAAATTTTATATGATATCTGGTTAATAAATGACTATCGTAACTATGTAATATATTGTCTTGAATTTGAATATGAATGATCGGATTTAAATGTTATAGTAATCTATGTCTAGTGATATGCAGAATGTGTTACCCTAAGCCATGAGTGTCATATAGCTATGTGTTACATTCGTGTATACTTGTATGAATATTGATTTATTTAGTTGATCCTACCTTTCAGTTTCGCAATCTTATCGCCTTCATGATAGCAAGTACAAATTGAAATAATGAATAAATATTAATATGGTGCGATGTCATTTCTATGCTTCAATATATGCGTCAACATGTTTTGAGAATAGTTGTGTTTTAAAACGACGATGTAAAGTAATAATGTGAAATATTAAAGTAACCGACATTGTAATAAGTTTCCAGAATGTTATCCATTTGTATGGGTTGCCGTTTAAAATGTGTTATCTAAATGAATGTGTAAGTTTTATGTATGATGATCTTATGAGTTAACTTTCTTATGATTTTGATTCCAAGTTAAAACGACTTATATTTTGAAGTAAATAAATATTTTGGTTAACAGTGGTCAGATTGTTACCGCACAGTTTCGTTTTGACCTATGTTTTGTAAAGGAAATCATTTAAAACGTGCTTATTGTTTATGCATATTTCCAACTCCACTGCCTAGAATTTTCATTCACGTTTTCAAATGATAAGCCACGTAAAATCTTAATGAGTCGTTATTTAATAATGATTTTTGCAAGTTGTCCAAATTTCCGTGTAACCGCTGTAAAGTTTTGTTCAAACCCACTGAGTTGTAAAATTTATTATAAATAAATTCCTTAAGCTTTGAATTGATTGTTCTTCCTATGGTTAGTTAATTCCTTATGGTTTTAATTATGATTTTTTTTGGAAGTTGTTGCGTAATGCATGGTTGTTGAAATAGTAAAGTTTTAAATATAAAAGTTTTAAATCAAATATGAATTATGTTATGTATTCATGTAATATTCCGATATGACATTAGTAGCATGAATAATAGACATATTATATGGATATGAACTTTGTTATATGATGATTTAACCTTGTTATTTCGTTGAGTTTTATGTAAAGTAGTTTCAGTTATACGGACGCTATTGCTTTCTATTGCTATGACCTCAAATAATTATGTGGTATTTATATGTAATGTTAAAAATCATCTTCATTAGAGAAGAGTCTGGACACGTGGTAGAATGAATTTAACTGGTAAACTTATTAGCATGATATAGCAACCTAATTGTTATAAGTAAGTGTGAGTATTTTGAACGATATGAATCTTATTGATGTTCTTTCATATATAAATGATATATCTATGTCTAGTTCCCTGTGAATATAATCTTTATAATCTATTAATGTATATTGTTATACCACAAGGGGAATTGCATATTGCTATGTTTGAAATCTGATCGTGATATATTGAATTACTATTTGGTTAACTTTTGATACTTGGAGATACTAAGCTGTTTGCTAGTCTAAGTTTGATGTATATCTCGGGAAATACGTTAATGCCCCATGTTAATTACATTAGTTGAAACTTGCCTTACGTATTTTCTATAATATGATTTTGCTTCTGTAATATGATTATGATCATGAAATGTTTTAAATTGTCAATTATGCACTATGAGTTAACTAATTGTCTACAAGGAGGTAAATGTGTTAATTTTCGGTCAGAATTTCCAAAAGTATATACGTGTTAATTACTTTGATCCTATTGCGTAGCATGAAACTGACGAGTATGTGTTGTTGTTTTAAAAGTCGGATGCTAGTTGCCAGTATAGAATAATTACCTTATCGGATGATTCGTGTTTGTCGGGTGAGTGATCTTTTGGAAATTTGGATATCGCCAATTATAATGAGGTTACGAGGACGTAACCATGTTTTAAGGAGGATAAGATTGTAAAATCTTGATGAAATGCGATTTGGTTAATTGATATATATTATGATTGGCTGACTGAGATTTGACTATGCATGGAGTCTGGTGTCTTAATTAGTTATGTTTCGGTCAATGTTGCGGTTCTTTAAGTGTCATGTACTTCTGTCGTATGTTAAACTTTGGGGACAAAGTTTTCTTAACGAGGGTAAAATGTAACATTTCGTGTTTTGAAGTCTATGTAGGTACTACTTGTATTTGTTGCATGCTTGTTATATGTTCTTTACCGTATGGGGTGGCGAACTTCGGGACGAAGTTCATTTTAAGGAGGGAAGACTGTAATACCCCGTATTTTAGCCTCGGTCAACGGCAGTCAAACCATGTTCGATACACGTATTTCAAATAATAATAATGTATTTTACGTAAATATTTTATTATTTTGTAAATCGTATTTCTACGATTATTTCGTATTTCATAATCATTTTATATTTGAGGATTTATTATAAAATGGCATTTCATTTATATTTTCTTAACTATAATAAAATAGTTATAATTAAATATATTTCGTATTTTATATTTATTTCATTTATTTCTCATTTATACTTGTTTTATTATTTAAGTCGTATTTATATTTAAATCCTAAAATTTTTATACATTCTTATATAAGTGTTAATAATTTTATATTCTGATAGTTAATTTAATTAAAATTGCTAATGCTAAATTAGATAATTTAATTAGTATATTTATTTGTACGTACTCGTTTATTTAAGTTACGAGTTGAGAACATGTTTGAATGTCTCAAGAAACGTGATGGGTTGTTAAACTCGGGTTATGTGTGACACGTAATGGGCTTGGGCTGTTTAGACCGTGTTAACCCAAGAGCGAAAAACAAAAGAGACGAAACCCTAATCAACTAACCTACACAATTCATCGACACTCAACATTCAAACCCTAACCAACAGCCCCCACTTTCTGCCTCCATCGACAACACAACCAGCCACCATCAACGCTCACCAAAAACCCTACTCGTGCCTCTACATCCCGTCTACCTCTCCCACACCAAAGGAACCCTTAGACTGCTGTGAGATTTGAGAAGAACGGAAGAGAAAATAGCGAGACAAGAACAGCCCCCTCGTCATCACCCTACGCAGCATGTATTCGTAAGTAATTTCATGCTTTATCCCTGACTTCGATACTGTATGCTAGGGTTGTGAGTAGTCCTTGTAGTATTTATAACATGAACTTCGTGTTTAAACCACCATTCCACCATGAAAACTCCTATAACAGAAGCGATAAAGGTCGACAAAAAAACACGTTCCTGCTCTGTTTTCATACTATGTGACTGTGTTCGTTGTTCTTGTTAATTCAATATGTTTTTGGATTGATTATTGTCGTAAGTTTTAAGTTTTAATGTTGGGGAGTTAGTAGAGTATACGGGTGGTGTTGGAATGGTTTGTGGTGGTCGGAATGACTAGGGGAGTAGTCGTGTAATAGGTGTCTCAGGAAGTTGCAGGAACAGGTAGTTGGGTGTATACAGCGGTTTGGGGATGGCTGTTTCAAAGGGAGGCGTGGAGTCGAAGGGTGGTGGTTGGCACCTGGGGGTACTGGGTGATGAGGGGTGTCGTGGGTGGTGGTTGGTTGGGTTGATGGTGACGTTGGAAGGTGGTTAAGGGAGGGTGAAACACGGATAAATGAGTGCTTATGAGTTGCTGGAAACAGGGTGACGTGAGTGGGTGCAAGCAGTTTTGTGTCGTCATGGTGGTTGTTGTGGTGGTCCTTGGTGGTGTCTAAGGCGTGAGAGTGGTAGTTGGTAGTACATAGGTAAGTTTGGGGGTAGCGGTGGTGGTCGTTGGTGGTCAGGCCGGTGGTAATTGTGACGGGAAGAGAGGAGGTCCGGGCTGTTTAAGGCTGTTGTGTCGGGCTGTTATGAGTTCGTTTTTGTATACTTTGTTCTCGTGGTTGTTGAGTATGAGTATTATTATTATTATTATTATTATTATTATTATTATTATTGTTACATGCTATTATTATTATTATTATTAATAATATTGTTATTAATTATAATTAGCATTGTTTATGTTAATAATTATTAAGATTGTTAAGTGAATTATTATATGTGACGGTTATCAATAGTTGGATTATATATTATATTCTATGTTCGTTTGTTTAATCGAAGTTGGTATAAAAGTAATAAGGACGGGCTGGTCAAGTTAATTGAAGTAGTCACGTTTAATACGGTCTCGTTATGCGTAATATATAATTTAAATGATTAATTTGAATAATTGATATATTATAATAGTTGCGTAATTGTGTTAGTTAGTAATTAAGTATATTATTTTGTTAGGTGTTGGGTATGTAATGACGTGTTTCGGCTGATTGGATGTTAGCTGCGTGATGAGATTATATTGCTATCCAGGTAGGATACACTGGTACTATACTCTATGATGTGTTATGGGTGTTGAATTGTATATATTGGATGTTGAGCATGAATTACATGATAATGATATTCGGTAATTGTTTATGTTAATATTGCATTCATAAGCATGGCATATGCATTGGATACGGATTTGAGATGATGAGATATTATTGATGAGATATTATTGGGCCCAGGCTAGTTCTGCAGGACTAGACCTGGTGACCTCAGCTGTTATGCTGGTGTTCGGCGACGGCCGAGTATAGTCTGCCGGGAGGTTCGGTATGGCTGGGAGTCACGGGTTTGAGATTGAGAATGAGATTGGGCTCGAGCATATCATGACATTTGCATATCATCCTTGCTGCATTATTTATTATTGTGTTACCCTACTCAACCGCGAGGTTGACAGTGTATTCGTGTACACCTACGATGATCCGGAATGGGGAGTAGATTCTACAGGTCAGAGACAGAAGGACTAGGAGCTTGGGCAAGGAGTGAGACATGGCGTGGACCTACTTAGAATTAGATCATATCTAGAGTAGTCATCAGTTGTATTTTCTTTTCCGTTATGTAGTAACTGTAATAACCAAGTTTTAAATTTTATCAGTTTTATATAAAGTACTTTGGTTTGTTTAATTTGTTATTCACTACCTCGGACATTCCGAGATGGTAACAGCTCTATTTATTTGAGAATGTCTTGCTAAAGGCTCTTAAATAAATGGGGGTGTTACAGTTTTGGTGAAACGGGTGTCTTTTTTTATCTTGCATGTCTCATTTGCCTGTGGTCGTCGGTTGTTTGAGTTCGGATTGGATATGACTGTTGGTCCTCTTTTCTGTTCGGTTGGTTGTTGGTGCGTCTTATGCAACTTTTGTGTTCTGTTGTTATAGCCGATTGTGATGGAGGTTCTCGTCCCTCTAGGTATTAAATTGGTATGCTGGGAATCAGTACGAAAATGGTGTGTTGGGTTGTGTTGATATGTGGTGGTCCATGGTTTTGGGTATATCAGTTGCGATGGTTCTACAAAATTAAATGTCAGGTTACCTAGCACCTTTTTATTTTCATTTCCACAAAATAATTTCTCTGTATATGATGATTATGACTTATTCGAACTTGGGTGTCCTGTCCTTTAGTTCGTCTGAGGTCTCCTCTAGTAAGAAAGCGCTTTTGGTTCGGATTTTGGTTGAGGGGCTCTTTTTAGTCCTTCTTAACTACATGTTGTATCTCTTATTCGGTTGGACTTATGATCAAAGGAGCCGATCTCTAAGGTGTAGGAGTTTTTACTCCATCGATGGCAGACTTATTTGTCTTGCTTGTCACTTTGTCTTTCTACGTTCTTTTCGCAAGAGCGTAAGTTCACCTTGTTTCTGTCTCTCTACGACTCATATGTATCGACGGTATTTAGCATGCTGGTGAAATTGGAACCATCTCTACTTACCAATCTTATGTCCGCTACCATCAAGCCTTTGTTATAGTTTATCTTTTTAGTGTCCTTTTAATTTCAAATAAGTTGTTTGTAATCTCTATGCTTCTAAGTCGAATAGCTTACTTTGTAACGTCTAAGACATTGTAAGTTATTTTTCTCTTACTGTCAAAAAAAAAAAACATTCCTCGACCCACACCATTACCAAGTTATCTTTAACTCATTTGATATTTACACAAAATATCACTACACTTAAAACCCGTGCAAAATTGCACGGACATACATAAAATATGATTATGTTTCCAAATTATTACTTGTAGATTACTTCCTAGCAACACCAAAAAGCTTGGAGTTTTCTTTATATTCTTATTATATACCTTAAGTCTTAATTAAACTTGGAGAAACACCATATGTATTGAGTCAAGTCTTAATTTTCGTATTCTATTTCCCCAACAATACGCAAGGTTTATCCAAAATTTCAAATTAAGAAAATTAAACATCAAAAATCACAGTAACTACATAAGCATTGAGGAAAACATAAATTAGTCTACATTTCCCGTCGACTTCATAAACAGCATATGAACGACGACATTTGCATATTAAGCTCCAAATTAATCTGCAACTAAGATATGAAAGCCAGCAGTCTCAGCCCCGTTAATAATTTGTTCTTCAGTTCTGATGGCATGACTCCAATTTACTGCAAGACCTTTTCTAAATTTGAAAACAATCGACATACCAATATAAATATGACTTAACTCTTTACATCTACTAGCAGTACTCCCACAAAATACCATTTTCGCATCATTTGTAGGTTGTAGCTTACGGACACTAAAGAAACTACCAGAATTATGTTTGTATAAGTGCAAGTACATTAAAGAGTCGTGTGTTCAGCCACCGAGCACATATTACCACAAAAATCATCTTTCGTATTTGCCTATTGTGTCATTCAAATTTATGTGAACCAAGTTTTGCGGTTGTTTTTCTTACGCAAGTATCTAATAGCCACAGAAAGACAGTTAAGCAATTCTTTGTAGAAGGTAACCACACAACTTCACTAATACAGGTAGTATTGCGAAGCTAAAATGAAGTTGGCAGCTTGACATTGTCAGGCAGTAATAAGCAACTCTACATGAATTTCTACCCTAAATTATAGGGAATCAAAATTCCCCGTGGAGGATTGAGAATCCTTAGAATTAAGTTATTTAATTAAATGCCAAAATTTGATATCATCATCATAGAAAAGATGGATTCCCTAAGTATCACGCTAAGAATAAACAAAAGAGAAGATGCAGACCAAGTATACTCGATAGATTTAAGAATAATGTTATATTCTCATGATAGAAAACAACATAATTGTATGAAATTAGACATCAATATAAACAAAATACAACAAATATCAAAAGCCCTATGACACTTAGGCCATGTACTGTTCTTTTCGGCTTTTCGGGTGAAACGAGCTGAATTGAATTAATTGAATTAGAGCTTAATTGAACTAAATTGAAAGGAACTAAGGTGAAGTGAATTTAATTGAAGTAAAAGTTAATTTTGTGAAGAGATTAATTGAACATAATTGAATGAACGTAAATAAAACCTAACAGAATACAGCCAAACAAAATTGAAAATAGAAAATTGAAAAGAGCTGAAATTAAACCAGAAAGAACAGACCAAAAAGACCAAAACCTTACTTATTCCATGGCATACAACACAACTAATTGTCTACACCCTAATAGTTTCGTCCCCAAATGACTTGCCAACAAAAAAAACTCAAGAGAACATTCTTCTACACCACCCAAAATTAAATCCTCAAACTAAAATGTTAAATTCCTAAGATCTTAAGTTATACACCCTCTTTCTCAATCATTTGTTTAACTTTGATTAAAATACCCCTCACAAATAAAATAAATCAAAAAATAGGACATAGGGAGTAGATATATGGGTTAAAGAGCTTGAGAGTAAATTACTATGTCTCCATATACATGTTGTCATATGCAAAGCCGATCAATCAAAGAAATGTTACAATGCCCAGGGCGATGACCCAGGAGTAACAAACATGGTTAGGAAACGCCCAACTTGAAAGAAAACTTACGTGCCAGTGAGGAGTCAGATGGGTACGGAAAAAGTCCACTCGAAAGTATACTCCCTTCTTCCCAATCATTTGTTTGCCTTTGATTTAAATACTCATCACAAAGAATAAAGGCAAATAAGTGATTGGACAAGGGGAATACCAATTTGTTGAAACATAACACATTTAGTAATTGATGAATACAATAACAGTATTAGTAATCATCATGCGGTTTATTTGTATAAAATCGCACATAAAAGTGAAGAACGTATAAATAAATCTTAAGATTTGAAATTAAAGCTACTATATGAGAATATGACATGAGTGATAAGATTATATTCATAACCAAATAAAGCTACGGAGTAATAATTAAGGCGATTCCCAAATAGTAGCATTTCCTTTAATCAAACTTATTTCCATAAGATAAAGTTTACGGGCATAAGATAAAGTTTATGGGCCATAGAATTCAAACATGCTACGCCGATTACTCTTCCAAATCATCTTGTCAGAGTATAAGAAAATTAATAAGTACTAATTAATTGAAAAACACTAATCTTAAAAAATGAAAGGAAACTCAATACCGTAAGAGGATAAATGATGAAAGTTTGGCTTGACGGGGCAAACTGAGGAAGGAGGCGAGAATATAGGGTACCATGTAAATGTTTCAAGGATAAACACTTTCGAGGGTTTTTTTAATAAGGGGTGAGGATAGTCAATAGTTAGGCGGGAAAAATGTCACCAGATGTTGACATGTGTACAATTAGCGTTTAGTGGTTCTTGTATTATACCAACTGACAATTAAACCGACAATTACATACCCTACTTATTTTTTTCTAGAATTGTATCGGGTATCCGGTTTTGGTGCTCTAATCTGCATTACTAATGCTTCGCATGAAGATACAAGGATTACAACAATACCTGAGGTTGGCGTTATTTGCAACACTAAATAGTTTTGCATAGCCCATATAGTGAAAGACGTGTTATTTGACTTATTTCCATGGCGGACTCCCAGAGTCCCATACGTGTTCTTTCTCTTGCGTCATAAGTAGACCTGACAAACGGATCAACTAGATTGGGTCAATTCGGGCGGAATCAATTTCGCTTTGCACAGAGTTCCGGTCGAGTCATTTTCGGGTCAGCTATAATCAAATTATTTATGGACAATATTCATTGTGCAACAATAAACAATCGGGCCGAGTTATATTGGGTTTAGTCAATTCAAGTTCAGGTCAAGCTCGGGTCTTGATTCGGGTGTCAGGTTGAGAAATCACAATTTTGTCGGGTCTAATCACAAGCAAGTCCCTTGAGACAAGAAAAAGAACGAAACTCTCTAGAACATTACCAGCCTCGACTTTTCACAAAGCTATGGCACAGCTAAAAACTTAGAACTGACAAAGGCTCCTAGCTTTCAGTTGGGTATTCAGGGAAAAGCTTTTTGCAACGGCCTAATGTGGCCTCCTATAGCCGGAGATGATGGTGAAAATGAGACAGGACACATTAAAAAAATTGATGAATTTTCTGTTTTGGCATCATACCCACCTTTTCTGTCCCACCTTCTAGAACTTATGTGCAGGAGCTGCATTCAGGAACATCCTATCAAATTTATTAATTTACACCATAATATCATAAGAACGTATCATAAGAACAGAGAACCGAACCTCTTAGCGAAAAAACTGCAAGTGCAAAACTCAGTTAGTAACCATCATCTGAATTGTTGCCATCACTATCTTGTTCATAGATTTGATATTCAGCTTCACTATCCACACTACGCAACTGGTTCGGAGCTCCTTCCGCGGTTGGGAAACTTCCAAAAAGTTCTTGCAGGTAACTTTTTGAAATGTTCTCTGCGCCTAAGTCTAAGTTATGCATAGGAAAAGGGTATCAAACAACAGTGTTTGAACATCAAAAAGAACATTAGCACTATGACTTTTCATAAACTGGGACTGCTTTAGGCCATGTTTGGCAAACGGATATTTGTCAAAGCGTATAACTTTAGCAGAATACGGTAGTAATGGGTTTAATTAGCAAAACTATGTTTGATTAATTTCATGTATAAATTGAATATGGTCTTACAATATGCTACAAAATAACATCGTATTCAAAAATAGTAGATTCCGACCAATATGCTATATGCCATTTACGAAACATGTGAAATTGGTAGATTGATTGATCAATCTACTATTTAGGCCGGAATCCACTAATTTCGCCTACAATGCCGTTTACCAAACAAGGCCTTAATATATGAGCATATATTATTATTCAAGAACCCAAAACGTAAGGATACTAGAACATGACTGCAAGGAGAAATCAGGATCTGCTCCATCCTGGAATCAACATAGAAACAACACCATCAAAAATATGGTACAGATGCAGCGTACCATCGCATCAAAAGTGGCAAATGTATTAGTTAATCAGGACTGGACTAGAGCAACCACGGAGTTGTGTACTCTCACCAAATAAGTAGGCTCATCTAGGTCCATCTCATCGACGATTTCGTCCTCAAAGTCACTTTCTTCCTCATCCTCCTCTTCGACCTCATCATCATTAATATCCTCTGATTTATCTTCATCATGACAGCGCTCTACAGTGACCCAGTGACCAATTGAAAAATACTTATTAGACAAGAAACTTAAAAAAAAGGTGCATCATTGCTCAATGATTTAATGTTAACAATTTTATTTTTAAGGCACATAAACACAAATTTTCCACTTCTTGAAGAACCTATCAGCAAAATCTCCCCAGATAACCGTCAAAAGAAACTTGATGTCAATATTATATATACCTTGGTTCAGTACTGATTCACGGTCTTCTCCAGGCTTGGGCTCAGTTACTTCGAACCTCTTCTTCTTCGAGCTCTCGAATTTGTCACATATAGATTTCACAAAAATTTCAGCTTCACCTTGAGGATACACAGATATAAACCTCAAGGCAACACGCAATCTTATATTGTGAAGCGCTGATGATGAGAACCATCCAGTTGAACGCTACATTGATAATATGCAAAAGCAGAACATAGGATATCAAATTAAAACATAAAATCACTATTAAGAAAATTGAAGTGAAAGAGACTTGCACACACACGCAAAAGCAGAACAGAAGAACACATATTGAGAGTGGGGAGAGATGCTGAAATTACAAGATAAACGGTTGAGACTGTACTATGATACAACCGGGCTTCAAAATTTAATAAATAACATCTAGATTCCCAGCACAAACTAGCAGTGGCCACGTTGTACATGTATTTCATCAATAAGGTAAAAACCATAACACATGAAAGCCGCTCTCGGGACTGGCCCAGGCCAAATATTCCCTCAGCCCTGCTCGGCCAAGCCTGGCCCACCCCTAGTCAGCTCGGCCCGGCCCGAAGATAGCTCTAAATCAGTGCAATGAAGTAAGACTCGGTAAGCCTACCATGAAGCATATTACAAAACTACCAGCATGATGCAGTGTAATGCAGTAATGTGGAAAGTGCGCGCCACGGATAATATTGAGAAACTACGGGTTGTTTTATATGACCATAAAAGGATTACTTGATTAAGTGTCTTGTGCAGAATTATTTAAGATCTACTTAACAACTCCAATCGGTAGATGACTAATACCTTAAAACAAAAGAGAAATGAACAAAATTGCCTTAATGTGCTATTATACCATATATTTCCATGCCACTACCACTTCCATTTTCCCCTTAACACCTTTCCCGAGTGATAAGTTCAATGTTGGAGGTAGAGAGTGAAGTCCAGAGTGTAGGGGAGTTTGCACAGGCATGAATTAAATATCGGGGGTTACGTAACGTATTGGCCTTTATGTGAAGGATTTTCAGTTTTCCACGATGATATTATCAGGTATCAGAAAGGGTTGTCAAGAATAGCCAATATTTGGCTGACACGGCTGATATTTTGCATGTACACAGCTATATTTGGGCCATACGACTGATATTTGGCCGATACTTGGCTGATACAAGGCTAAGAAGTCGAACTAGACCAGTACGGCTTATGACTCATTTTAAAACAAGCCCTGATATTGGACGTGACATAGCATTATACTACACAGCTGCGATTTGCGGACATTCCAACGATTGGAACGTGATACTGCAATGTAATACCATGAATCAATTTACTTTTTACGCTTTTCAATGTGGAAGATGTCACTAAATGTTGTCCATGTTATATTCTCTGGACCATTACATATATTGGGCTCATAGACATTGCACTGCAGTTGAAACTACGCCACTTTTCGTTTGTTGCAAATTGCAACTTATTTGAAGAAGATTTAAATCTTTTGACCCTAAAGTTTTACAAGTTGTGTTTTCTGATGCCTTATCATTTGATGATGTACCTTTACCAAAGTATATAAAGGTCAATGGCCAATTTGAAAGTATATACTTACTCCATCACTTTTACAACTTCATACTTTATCCAGCACAAAACTAAAAGGAGTTCGATAATATGTAGCAGAAAAATGTAAGCTGAACAAAGTTAAGGGTCAGAAATCATAATGAACACAAATAAGGACAAAGGGGGAAAGCTTCCTAAGCAGGAAGTTTAAAGACAGACAACCCATAAAGGAAAGTAGGAAATTTGAAGAGGATGGATGGAGGAAGTACAGAATAATTTCTCAAAGGAAACTTAATGAGAGCTTTCAGGAAGAACATCAACTTCTAACCAGAAGCGATTCTCTGTATATGTCGACAAATACAATGATGTCTTAAAAAGGTGTGTTTGATGTTACACTATCTAGAATTTCTACTATTTGATCATAGTAAGCACCTCCATCCTAAACTAAGATAAGACCCAAAATCATAGGCACATGCAAAGAGAACTACTAGAATTAAGGCATTCCCAGAAAGCACATATTATTCTGCAATCCTTATACGTAAATAGCGCTGGGCTTTGGAGGTAACAATCATGAATCACCCCTTTAACTAAAAGATTAAGAGGTCTCCAATATTCTCACGCCAAATGAAATACTTTATGATTGGTCTTTTCACACTGTCATATATTTTTATACCATAAATAGGAAATACTAACTTTTAATCTTATTAATGAGATATTTTAGAAAAACTTTTTCATAATCCTAAATTCATGTCTTCTGATACAAAGGTAGTGTTGCAAGTTGATTATCTCACTCTGCAAATTCTCGAATTTTATTGTATAATTAAGTCATTAATCAATTTTTTTAGTAACCGTGATAGTAAATAATATATTTTTAATAATCAAGTTATTTACATAGTTAGGTTCAGGTAGTGAAAGGGATGTACACTAGTTAACAACTAAAATCTTCAGCAACTCTCTGCTAATCTTAAAATTCGAACACCGGAATATGATAAATGAGACACTTACAGAGCAAACAGCTAAGTATGGAAATCTAGGGATCTCTTCTTGAATGTAATCATCGACAAGTTCGAAAAGCTGGAAGTATGTCTGGCACTTGTGTGGAAAAACTCGAAATGCACACATGTCCTCCCACTTGTGCTTCAATCTGTGAAATGAATGATGAAAAGATGCATAAAGAACTTTCAACTCCCTTGAGTCCCTCCGTCTCTGAAATACCTTCCATTTCCACTATTTGGTTATTTCATAACTTCTTTCAATTTTTGAGTATATTTCACCATTTCAGATGTATAATTGAGACAGATAAACATACCACATATAAGATCGTAGGGAAAAAATTAAATAAAATAAATAGATTGGCACAATGTTATCAGCAGCATTGATCAGCCTCAACAATATATTGCTTGCGCTTGAAATGACATTTGAGCTTTGAAAGCACATCAAACAAAATAAATATATATTAACAAAGGAAAAAGGAAACAGTTACTTACCCTTTAGTTGCATCACAATAACCTCTCAGAGGTGGCGGAACCCTAAAAATCATTCTCTGATATCTGTTGGAAATTGAAACATAACAATGAAGAAACGATGAAATGAAGAATAAATATACAGATTTATAAGATCTGCTTCTTCTCCACTGATAGTTGAAATGACACCAAATAGTGAGAGGAGCTCGCAGTCAAACTAGCTAACCCAGGGACTGGAATAGTTGATGACTTGAGCCGTGATAAAAGACAAAAAAAGTCCACGCTTGTCATATGAAATGCTTCCAAGTTGTAGCTACATACACCATATACTGGTAGGGAATAAAAACGCTATCCATCTTAAACAATTGTATCATTTTCAGATATTCCACGAGGATACCGAACTAGACTGTGAAGGAGATGGTAAAACATAGGAAAAGAATAAAAAATTAAAATAAATCAAGGGATGCAATCAACCTAAATCTGTTGCTGACTGAACCAATTATAAATATGAAATTCTCGCACAATATCCCACAGGTGTGCTACAGGCAAGGCCATGTAAATACAAGAATGAATTATTTTTCCATGTACCAAACAAAAGTTTTATGACCGCATCATGTACATATAGCTATTGACCCCAACTCTTTAGTCAACTTTCAGGTTCAACTACATTATTTTGCTTAAAGAGAATAAAGAGACATGTAGTTAAAAGCTGGTCAGACAGGAGGAGTAGTAATTTTGTGGCTTCTATCAGATTCAATTACATTATTTTGCTTAAAGAGAATAAAAAGACATGTAGTTAAAAGCTGGTCAGACGGAGTAGTAGTAGTAGTTTCATGTCTTCTAGCACACATTTCATTCATCCTAAAAAGGAGGCACTATTATTTGCAAGCTCAACAAATATTAGCCATTAAATTAAAATAGTATAGAGGTTACTAAGTCATAAACAGAGAAGATGAAACATAAGTACTTACATTCTGGATTCGGGATCTTTTCTAGGATCATAACCTTTTCGGATCCAGAATCTATGAAATGGTCCACTACCAAAATAGTATGCACTTCGAAAAAGAAGCCTGTACAAAATTAACAAGGAAACAGGAAGTGTATAGAACAACAGAAATGTAGGTGGACAGCAAGAGGTGAAACGTGAAATACCGCCCAATAGAAGAACGGCTTCAAGATAAGTTATTGATGATACCTCTTTAGCGTATGATCTCCAACTTTAAGTCCCATATTACCCAAGCGTTCAAAGATAGAACTTCTAGGCCAGATAGGGCGTTCAACAAAAAACTTAGACACAGCCATTTGCAATTTCCATTGTTCCGACTCCTTTGGTATGTATTGCTCCCAATTCACATTTTTAGGTATCTGTGTGATTGTTAAGTACTAGCAAGAAAAAAAATACAAGAGAATAAAGTACAGCCATAGTTCATAGACAACCCACTTCCTAAAGCTAGCTAGCTGGCGCAACAGCCAATAAAAGATCGGAGTTTTCAAAAAAAAAAATATAATGTGTATTGAAAATATGGTGTTATCAATAAACTCTATAGAAACAGCCAATATGCACATTCAGGGGCATAATGTCAAACTTCGGTCATGTGGTAGCCAAATTCATAAGTCCTAATAATCATGCATTTATATGATCGTCAACAATTAACACATACAAAATCCTCACTAATGCCTAATATGATCTACAGATGAGGATATCACTGATATTGAAATCAATAGCAAGACATGGTTCAATCTCCATCTGCATCAAGAAAAAACATATCATACACAAGTATAAGAAGTTATAAGCTAAGTTAAAGCATGTAGAGCTCCAAGTAGTAGTCATGAAATTGGCAAATTTGGCAGAGTTGTTTCTGTGATCAAACATTGGTACCCCTAGTATGGAAAGTGGTTCACTCTAAAACATTCTTTATCATGTTTAATAGTTAGTGAGTAGTTTAACATTCTATTAAATGTTCAAATATTATCACATGTATGTAATACAAGAACTAAAATACCTCCCAGCGATGTTGTACAACTCCCTCCTGTTTTTTCTTGGAACTTAATGTGGCAGATGGTCTCAACCTGAGTAACAAATGAGAAGCATTACATGTGATATGCAACAAAGATGCATTATACTGGGTATCTATCTACTTCCTCCGTGTGATGGAATGGTGTTCCGCTATTCCTAAGGATATATTATTTTGATGTTCACATTTCTTTTCTTTCCTCATTGGTAAGTTTTCGGTGTAGAAAACTTGAAATTACTAGCTTATCCGTGTAACTTTTTCACTTATACACCAATACTATGATTAACCTTTAGTTTAAATCCCACTAATTATAATTAACCCAACCCCACCACTTCTTCACAACCTACCAACCACCTAACCTCCCCCCTACATCCGCTAAAACCTTAGCTCACCACCCACCCAACCCCGGTCAACTATCAGGCTGAGTGGCTGACATTCAAAATGACCAACATTTTGTCCCCAACTACCTAAGACCACCAACATTGCTTCTTAAACAACTTAAGACCATCGACAAAATGCAAGGCACCTACATCCGCTAAAATCTTAGCCCACCACCCACCACCCACCACCCACCAAACTCCACTCAACTATCAGGCTGAGTGGCTGACATTCAAAACCACCAACATTTCGTCCCCAACTACCTAAGACCACCATCATCGCTTCTTAAACAACTTAAGACCATTGACAAAATGCAAGGCGCGAGACAAAATGCAAGGCACAAGGGACCGAGTAGACAAAATGCAAGGCGCGAGACAAAAGCGTGCACCTTATAGACACAAGGCACAATTTTTACAAAACTGTGTATTATTTAGATAAAGTTTTGCACAATATTTCACGTTAAATAATAAGCATGGAGGCACATATTTGAATCTTTCTCAAGTGTAACCCCGCGACCATAAAATATAAATGTCTTACATTCACACAAATATTGACAGAACAAGATAGAGAACAATGCAAAACTTAAAAAACATCTGAGGCAACAACAATTTGTTTAACTTCTGGCATGGTTTTAAACATTGGGTACAGCACCAATTCAGGACTGAATTATCAATGTTTGAGAGGTTACAGCGGCTGCATTTTGAGGCAATATTGGCGGCATTTAGAAAGATTAGGTCGTGAAAACCAATACCGCAACCGCGACTGAAACCGAGATTTAATTATCTGACTTCACTTATTGCAAGAAAGAGATTTATTTATGACCCACGAGTAACTTACACTATGTTTTCTGGGACATCTTTGGGAGAAAATAGTGGAGGCACTAGTATCATCGGACAGTCATCATCTACGTCACCAAAATTTTCTGTCTCTACAAACACATAATTCAAAATGAATCACTATGTCTAGATGAAAATAAGTAACCAAAACACTGGAAAAGAAGAAAAAACAGATTTACCAACAGGTCCCTTCATTTCACTCCTCCACCCAGTATTTGCACGGACTGGAATGACATGCTGATAATCCACCATTCCTACAGAAAAAATATAAATTCAATTACATAATTGTAATATTAACAGCAAAGCATGAATTTCATGTTATCTTTGAGGTGACTTTTCTCACAATGAATTAGCAAAGATCAACACCACCAAGATGATTCAAGGATAAAATTGGCAACATAGGAGAAAACATTATACTTTAAAAACATTAAAAATGAAGGGTAGCAATACACATACAGACTTTATGGACATTTCCCTTCTTGACCTAATGATGATGTAGATTTCAGGATTACAAATGTTGACACTTTTCAGACTAAGAGCACACATCAAATTAATAATAGTGTTTAAAGATTAATCACAAGGGTGATAAGATAGCATACCATGGACCAACAAGTTAGGACTAATTTAAACTCTAAATATAACCTCTATATATGGAATCATAACAGGATAGTCGTTGCCAAGGAAGAGCAGTGTAGAGGCTTCTACAATTATATTGTTCCAAGCGATCATATGCCTATTTCAACATATGCATTCTTTTATACTCCTTTTAGCAATTGGATTCAACCAGCTCATTCGAATGGTTTATTGCTTACTACTCCAATTATATTTATTAGAGCAAGGTATGCGACTTGTATACGGATAGCATTCTAGCAACATAATAAAATCCAAGGCAGGATTCAAACAACGGTAAATGAACGACATTACCAACCATTGAAATGATAAGCTTCTTGGACTCCAGCAACAATGTCTGCAGAGAGAACACTTGCACAACTACCACTCTGCACTAAATTGCATGTAGAGTCAAATATTTTGGATTGGCAACAGTCATTTTGATTGTCACTAACATTCCTTTTGGATATTTTTAAGAGCAAACTATTGCACGGACGTATATGGCCAAATGCAGGGTGTGAAAACGGGTCTCCAGGTCGAAAACGAAGCTCCAACTTATTAGCCTCTGAGTTATGAACCTACAAATATTGAATACCAAATCAAGTTCATAACTTTTACACATTCTACGTGATAAGACAACAATCTATAGTGACATGTATACTATGTTTCAATGTCAGTGTTGACTTGCTAAATTGCATTAGACACATATGACACGTATTTACGTGTATTTTAGAGGAATAGAAATGCGTATAATAAATGAAATAAATATTTAATATAGAACTAGAAATACTAAACTAAAATTGTATCTAAAAAATCAAATGCACGTAAAATAAAATTAAACAACATAATGTACCTTAGCAATGGCGTCAAGACCACCCAGGGTTTCAATAGCAAGTGACATAGAAGAAGGATATCCAGGGTAATGAACGGCAAAAACCTCTTCACTTGGTAATTTCCCTTTTGTAGTTCCCTCTACAATGACTCCCATTGATTGTTGTATTAAATTGTTGAATGCCAATGCTAATACAAATATGAAAAATTAATATTAGTTCTACTATACCTCATATTTGAATTTTGATACCGGAGTACATAAAATCGACCTAATAAGTTAAGCATGTGAAGAACTTTTTATATATATTTTTTAAAAAAAACTGGGCAAAAAACCCAAATAAATTACTGATGTAAATAAACTTGTTACAGATTATAAAGAATCAAACATTTGTAAAAAAACCAAATAAATTATAAATACGAAACTAAAATTACCTCCAGATGTTGGCGGCAATGGGGATGGTGATGATGTTGTAGATAATGACGGCGGAGATGATGATGATGGCTATGCTAGAAGAGACGATGGTGTGGTATTGTTGAATGATAGTGATGGTGAACTAGGTTGCACTAAAACGAACAGGACACGACAAAGACACGGCACTCTGATTTTTTTAGGACACGGGACACGGCAAAAAAGGTCAATATACATATTAAAATAAAGGGAATTTAAAGTCCGTTACAACCAACATCTAAACTTTAGTCATTTGAAGGTAACAAAGTCATAAAATGACAATCAATGCTATTATCTTATACGTCAAAATCAAAATTGTCTTACAAAAAAGAAAGTCCAAATGACAAGAGCCCGAAAACATTCTGAAACAACTAACAACAGTCTGCAACATTCTGAAACTAATGACATATCTGTTTTCTTAGGTACATATCTATTTTCTTAGGTAAACATTCCGAAACAACTAACAACAGTCTGCAAAATATAAATCCACCACTTGGCGTTCTAGTTGCTAATTTGCTATGTATAAACGTTCAGTAATGACGAAGGTAATCGAGTTGCTAATTTGCTATGTATGCATCCTTCCAAACGACACATAAGAAATCCACTAAGGTAACAAAATCACTCGATGCATTTCAGCTACACATCGACAAAATCACTCGATGCATTTCACTCGATATATATATATATATATATATATATATATATATATATATATATATATATATATATATATATATATATATATATATATATATATATATATATATATATATATATATGATCAATTTGGCCACAATATTGCCACTGCTTAAGATTACACTGCCTACTTTCAATATTTAGCTTAAGATTATACTACTACCGCTCAGGCCTCGTCTCATGCTTCTTTCTTTTAATTTTATTTTGAATAATAAACAAGAAATAAGGGAATTACCTGAAGTCGGCGGCGGCCGGCGAGGTAAGGTGGCGGCGTCCGGCGATGCAAGGGGGCTGACCGGCGAGGGGAGGCAAAGTGGCGGGGTTTAGAATTGGATTTTTGTTTAGAAATAGGTATGACGATGGAGAGGAACTGATGAATATTTTTTTTTTTTCAAAAGAAGGAACTGATGAATATTGAATTGTTTACAATTAAGAATTACAATTGGGTTTTTGTGATTTTGTTGTTATTTAGTCGTGTCCCCCCAAAAAACGGACCGTGGACCGTGGCTGATAGAAATAAACCTACACGTCAAGCTCTTAAAAAAATTGGATACGGTTTTTGAAGTGTCCAATATTTATGGAGTAATGTCCATGCGTGTCCATGTCAACACACAGAGGTCAAATTTTTGCCGTGTCCGTGTAACCTAGGGTGTTGTAAATATCATGTACTTCCTCCATATATATCAAAATTACATATATTCCTTTTTAATTCACTAGTTGTTATTCCGCGCGCGATGCGCGCGTAATTCCAAGGGACGTAATTTGTCATTAAGTAAATATTCATAATTTCAACATGGTACATTATTTTGTTCGTATCATATTCACGTGGCGTGTTGATCTATTGTAGAATGATTTTGAAGGAAGAATAATCATATATTGAATAACTAACATCTTTGATTATAATCATATAGGCTATCTATCACGTGTAACGTACGTAAACATTGGCTTACGGAAATCATTTTCATGATTTTATACATACACAACAAACTTTCTAACCCGATAATTATTATTATGTATAATAAGTTATTGTTATGAGATAAAAATTTAATCTTTAATCCATTATAAACTGATAACTCGTAACATACGAAGGATGTCTTTAATGTAGACTACAACCGTCTAAATTCTATGTTTTTGACAGGGTGCTTGATAAATTAAACATTGAGGCCTTATCTTGACAATGAATTCGCATCATTGTTAGCTATGTGTATTATTCAATATTAAGTATAATAGATAGTTTGGTAGTATAATTGAATTTTAAGTAACGGTTTCAACCTGATTAGCCCATTTGATCGTGTATACTAAAGGATTAGCGTGGTCATATATATATATATATATATATATATATATATATATATATATATATATATATATATATATATATAGCAGTCGTGAATCTGATCATTGCTGGGATAATGGATTACTAAAGTCAGATACCTAAACCTCTGTTTCTGTGCATCATCTTTATAGTGCATGCCAATGGTAAAAAAATAGTCCATTCAACTTTGATTCATCAACCCGCAACTAATGCCAATGGTAAAAAAATAGCGTCCTCATAATCACATTTTGTCACCAATTCACCTAATCTAAACATATAAATTTCAAATTTAATCAAATTAACTTAATCTCATCGAAATCCATTAAAAATTTTATTCATCAATCCACAACAAAACCAGTTCAACACCACTAACAAATTGTCAATAGTCCAAAACCCGTCTTCACCATCACATTTTTCTCACTAATTCACCCCATCTCAACCCATAAACTTCAATTTAACGAAATTCAATCAAATCCATCACAATTTTCTCATTAATTCACCTCATCTCAACCCATAAACTTCAATTTAAAATCTTTGTTCTATAATTTACAAAGTCGAACATATAAAGTGTACTTACCGTACCATCGCCTCTAACATAGAAATTCCCACTAATTTTTTTATGTAAAAGACAGCCTCATACACCACACATTATCTTATTAACAGAGAAAAAACATAGAAGTAACAAAAGTATGACATTAATAATAAAGTAGAACAATCTACTTCAATAATTCTGAGGCATGGATGCACAAAATCAAAGCGCTATATGCACATCCAGAAAGAAAATCAAGCAGATTTGTAACAAGGATGACAAAATGTATTGAATCTCGGAAGCTATCTTCATGCTTGATAGCGCATTAGATGTAGGGAGTGCGATTGAAGTGTAAAAAAATCAAGCAAATTTTAGGACGTAGGGAGTGCGATTGAAGTGACTGTACCTTAAAAGTGTGTTGATCTATTGGGTTAAACATTTTGAAGTAGTCCTTCGATGATACAACACACCTGACAGTATGAATATATCTCATGAACTAATATATTGATTGCAGGTTCTACGTGTGAAGATTCAAAACCACAGTTAATTTATGATTAAACAATACTAACCCAACTGAGCCTCCTCCTGAATCAATCATGCAACGATCTCGGAAGTGCCTATGATTGATGGCCGGATTTTGTCGTCGATTCCGGCACCAAAAACAATTTATAAACTCCCAAATTAAGTAGTATAATTTAGGGTCGAACCCAAAAGACGGTGGGGAAGTTGTATATTTAAGTTCTAGTTCGAGCTCGAGTTGAGTAATAAGTTTGTGATTGATTAACAACTACTAAAGATAAATTAAAGCAAAAGTGTCAAGATGAAATCGATGAATAAAAGATACTAAGGTGTCGGGGGTACTAAGGTAGGTTGGTAACGAATCATGCAAGGGAATCTAAGGTCTCCACTATACTAGGCCTAGGTTTGTCTCGTCTATCGATTTGACTCACCTAAAGTCGATCCCTATCCTAGCTTTCGCTACAAATAAGGCCAACCTAACATACATACATGCCCATGAAAGCCCTAGACTATCATCAAAGGCCAACAACAATGAGAATCATGTCCAACCGTCGTTGAGACATTTCATCAAACATGTAACATGCATAAATGAAAACCTAGCAAAGAAGAGAACCAAATATTAACCCTAAACAAGATTCATAGCTATCAACAAACCAAAGCACACCCCTAACCCTAGTAGGGGAACTACTCACACATGGCTAACATAAATATGTAAACAAATGATGAGGAAATGCTAAACATGATGGATTAAGTAAGAGTAAACAATTGAACAAGCAAAACTTAAAGGAAATGCAAAGATAAAGTAAAGATGAAGAAGATTATACCATTAACTAAGGGAAAGGAAGTAGCTTGGATGACAAGATGAAAGATTCTTTCAAATCTCCCAAAATACAACCCAAAATAAAACCTCTACAATTACTTCAAAACAAACTCAAGGAGAATCCTCTAGAGAGATTAACTAATAATGAAAGATTAAGTAAAGATCTAAATAAGATTAAAGTATTTTTTAGTGTTTTTGAGTCTAAGTGTTAAGTATTCAAAACAGTAGAAAACCCTAAAAAAGCTTAAGAAAAATTGCGTAATAAGTAATGACACAAGTGCGGGTTTATATAGGGCTCGAAAATACAAAAAGGGCCTCTCAGCCGGTCGACCGGCTGCCGGTCTGGGACCGGCTGAGAGTCCAAGTGAGGACTTCTGACTTTTTCTTCGTTTTTTCTTCAATGAGCATGCATTCCCAGCCGACCGGCCGGCTGCCGGTCTGGCACCGGCTGGGAAGCCTATTCTTCAGTTCTGACTTTTTCTCTTCTTTTTCTTGGCTACAGGTACCCTCAGCCGGTGGACCGGCTGTCGGTCGACCACCGGCTGGGAGCCCTTTTGTAGCAATCTGCATAATTCTTCATTTTACGAAATTGGCTAAGTATGGGAAGGTCTTCCCAGCCGGCTGACCGGCTGCCGGTAGGCCACCGGCTGGGAGCCTTTTCTCAACGTTCTGAAAACATCTTCCAATTTTCTCGAAAGTCAAGTCAATGCATCCCAGCCGGCCTACCGGCCGCCGGTTGTGGACCGGCTGGCAGGGCCTGGGAATGCTTCTTCATCATTCCTTCACAAATCTTCATAAAACGCTCCAAATTCGTCTCGATTTCTCTCATTTCTTCGCCCCCGCCGTAATACCTACAAAAAGTGGACAGAATAGGAATATACGAGGAAACGGACGTAAAAACACCTCAAGACATGCAAATCGAGGCCGAATCGTGACCGAAAATAAAGAAAATGTAAAGGAAATGATGACCAAAATGGAGCTCATCAATGATTCAATATTGTCACCAATGCTCTCATCTTAAGTGAAGGTGCTGATACTATTTGAGTGAGGTGCTGATGCTACAAACTTGACACTTCTGATAAATTTTCTGACAGTAATGCTTCATGCCTAGCTACATCCATTTGAAGCCATCGACAACTTCACATTTAATCACCAACACAAACAACAGCCAAGTAAACCTAATCAGGTTCTTATTTCACCCAATATTCAAGGAAAGGGAATAAGTTGGACACCTTGAACAGAAAACCAACCTGAATTATCATAAACAACATCCTAGTAAACCTTGTCCTACTATAATTCTTCCTACTTCAGAGCTCTAGACCCTAATGATTATCTAGCACCATTATCACAAAAAATGCTAAAGAACATTCTAATACAGTGAACAGAACATGTATTTCTTTTTTATCTAAAAAGCTTATAACCATGCCCGGCTTTCCCGTTAAGACTGTCACCCTAATGTAAATAGACAGTTCTCCCTACATTAATGAAAATCATCCCACCATAGCCACTACCATTAAATCCACATAAAGTCTACTATAGAAACAATATATATATATCAGAGCCTTAAGTTTTTAATTAATATGATATGTGCATAAGGCTGATGCAGTATTCTGATGCATTTCCAGTAGCAGGAAGCTCTTGCTGCTGATTAGATTTGATGGTCTGGACTGTAATTTTTACTGGAGCAGGGGACATGATAAGAGGAACTTAGAAAATATGGGACTTTCATTTGCAGATTTAGCAGATTAGTTAAAATCTGGGTTATTTTTGGACTCTCTTTTGTAAGATCTATTCCTACTCTTTTCCCTTAATGGATGAATAATAAATGTCGCATAAGTGGTCAGTATGCCGACATTGTGTACTGGATTTTGCGTAATGCATTTATTTAAACCGATTAGACCGCTTAACTGTTGTGTAACGAAACGGTACTAAATTTCATATAGGTAGTACAAACACTTCTTCTATATAGCCGTCTCGTGTCCAACACCGTGACCAACACTTGGGCAACTGACACTCGTTAGACACATGACTAAACATATTATAGTTTATACGAGGAATAAAAGTGTTGAAAAGATTGATTAGAATATGAGTTCCGGTGAAAATTTAGAATTAGTTATAGTAATAGTCGAATTCTACCTCTAGATCTCAAGTTTCAGCTTCAAATACAAGATAGAAATAAAATTATACGTTAAAATAAATATTTATTATATTTAAATGACGTTTTCCTCGTTCTTAATTAGTTTCACAGGATGTCGTGTCACGTGTCCTTGTTGTGCTACTTAGAATTTCATTAGGTACAGGATTAACTGGTAAAGTTTCAAACTTTCTATCTTAGGAGGAAGATTAAGAGAATGGAGAAAAGGATACAATACTGTTCAACATGCCTTAAGCACATGAAGCATTACTCTACTGTATGTAATTAGGCTGCCTATAAAGGGCCATCAATATTGGGTCGCATGTAGATGGTCAACAAATAGTGTATTTGGGCCGTCCCAAACGAACATGCCCAGACATATTAACCCCCAATCTTCACGTCCTTTGTGTAATTGGGTTGTATCCAAAGAGTTATCAGAGTGTTATTTGGCAACCAATATGTTCAGCCCAATTAAGACCCAAGCAGCAACGAACCCACGTATAATAGCAGCCCAATTGTGAATATGTAACCCAATATGTGATCGCAACAACTATATTTTTGTTTACATAGTTGGTTCTCCGTGCGCGATGCTCGAAGATTCCCAAGGCACCATGTTTGTTATTAAAAAAAACGGTCTAAATGTACGTTAAAATAAATACTTTATTATATGAGCCGAGAGGATGGACTGAGTATATTAAACGTTAAAATAAATACTTAGAATTAGTTATAGGTATGGCACGCATTCAAAGTCTCATGGCACCTCATTTAGCTCAGAAAGATCACCCTGATTTCACCGTTGTAATTCACAAAACTAACCAATATCAACTGCTAAGACTCGCATTCAAGGCTTGAAACACCTCATTCGACTTAAAAATCGCCCTAATTTCACTGGATTTCATTCTACAACAATACTAACCAAATTCAACTACTAACACTCGCATTCAAAGGCTCAAACTACCTCATTTAGCTTATAAAATTGCCTTGATTTCACCGTATTAATTCACAGAACAAGTCAATATCAGCTACTAACACTCGCATTCAAAGGCTCAAAATATTAAGCACCTTATTTGGCTACAAAAATCATCCTAAATTTCACAGAATTCATTCTACACCAAAACTAACCAATATCGTCAGCTAACAACGTTCAAACTTCAAAGGCTCAAACTACCTCATTAGCTCAGTAAATTCACGTTAATTTAACGGAAGTCATTTTACAATAAAACTAACTTCACCGTATTAATTGTACAACCAAAATAACCAATATCAACAACTAACACTCAACATTCAAACTTCAAGGGCTCAAACTACCTCATTAACTCAGTAAATCCGCGCTAATTTCCCCGAGGTCATTTTACAGTACAACTAATTTCACCGTATTCATTGTACTACAAAAATAACCAATATCAGCAGCTAACACTCAACAATCAAACTCCAAAGGCTCAAACTACCTCATTAACTTAGTAAATTTGCGCTAATATCGCCTAAGTCATTATACAACAAAGCGTCAAAGCTGATCAAAATCAACAGCTAGCATTCACATCCAAATGCTCAAACTACTCCATTTAGCTCAACAAATCAATCGCTCTTCGCCGAATTCATTCCGTAACAAACCTAATCAAACTGTCGCATCCAAACTTAATCTCACCATTCAAATTTTCATTCAATTACATCAATGCAAACTAATTTCTCTGCATCCTAATTCAAATCCGCTAACTACATGATCTCACATAACAAAATTGCAGATCATAACAGGTCAAAACTAATCATCAAGCACATAATCCACAAGATGCTAGACAATTTATCTCAAATCAATAAATCATGCACGAACTTGCTCACTGAACAGATGCATTTCCTTTCTTTTTAATGCGAATAAGTTGTCGTTCAATACAATTTTCAAGCCATTTTTCAGTGTAGGTTACGAAAACAAACTCTCTTATTCTTATCTCAAGTGAGGCTACGTACATGCAACCTCCCTCCTGCATCCCCTCACCCTGCCTATGGAGAAAGCCCATTAAGGCACTGAGCTAAAGAAGTTCTTGTCAAAACATGTGTACAAAAACAACTGTCTTGAGGATCAATCAAACTATGGACTGGCAACAAATGATGATCACGAAAGCTTAGGGCCTGAAGGTATCATACTATCATGACAGTAGGAAACGAAACAAAAAAAAATGACTATGAACTGAACTGAAACAAAATTACCTTTTGATAACCAAGAAACAAGATTTTTCACATTCCATACATTTCAAAGGAACATGGTTTTTTTTGCAAAAACATCAAACTGATTCTACCCCTGCTTAAATAGAAGCATCATTAATTCTAGGCATTGGGGTAACATTGAGCGAAAAGCTGGCTTGATGATGTATGATTGTTTTTAATGTCCCATTACAGACCAAGTGGTTTCAACCAAATTTGTATTTCATAGGCTATGCTTCCATATGCTCATACCTCACGAAGGAACTACTTCAACTGATCGTCGTCAAAATCTTGTACAGTTAAGATCTTTACCGCAACATCCTGCAATACAAACATTAATACCGGATGTTAGGAATAAATAAATATAAATGCATTTTCTCTCATTTGCTTCATATGCAAGTACTAAGAAACCCGATACAATTTGTTTCTTATCCAAAGATAGTTGAAAAGAATAGCAAGACATGAGTTATAAATAAAGGTATCAGGTTAGAGGCACTAACCGATCCATGCCATTCAGCCCTGTGCACAGTGCCAAAAGTGCCAAAAGAACCTGATTGATGTTGATTCATAAGCACGTGTCAGAGTAGGTATATCACTATATCAGTAAGCAATAAGTTGACCTGCGTCTCCTCTTGGATTACGTTTTGCTAGAAATTTCTATTCTATTATCCAACTAAAACCTCCTTTATTGAAAAATAATAAATTTCCATTTTTTAATTATATTTTATGCTTTTCAAGTTATATGTCAAACTTTTAATGTCAATTTGTTCTTATATATCTTATTATATATATGTACTATTTAACTATTTACATACATACACTCCATACGTTATTAATATATCTAAAAACGTTAGTTGATCCTCCTTCAAAATTAAAATTAAACAGCTCCGTGAATTTTTACGGGTGTTACACTAGTTTATCTTAATGTAAATCTAACTTAAAAAGAAATTTGATAACCTACTAATTTGAACAAAGGGAAGACAATAATAAGACAAATTCGTAAGTCTCCCTTAAGACGAACGGATATATCAATCTTAATATTTGGGTTAAGCATAGTCTCAATTGTCATATAAGTTTATAGTAAGTCTTACTTACGACGGGTCGTTATTTGTGACGGATATTTTATGAGATTAAATGGGTAGAAAATGAGTTAGTGGAGAAAGGGGACCACATGAATAGTGTTTGAGAGAGAGAAAAAGTGGGTATTTTGTGAGAGGAAACGGTATCCGTCACAAGCTTGCGACGGATAGTGCCGTTGCAAATAAGAATTTGTGATAAGTTTATTGCTTTTCCGATGCATTTCACTTTTGTTTTATTCCAAGTTCTAACAATAAGCCGATTAGCCCTCGTTTGCAAAGCACACATATTACCAATTTGTCTTGCTTAGATAATCTGAAATAAAACGAATCAAATGTCACCAATTTTTAAAGGGTTATTTCATAAGAATAATCCAAACTATGCCTCATCTTCTCATATTAATCTCCACTAACGATTAACCGAGGAAAATCCAATCTATAACCTCAATTATCTTTCATTGAACTTTGTCAATTTTTAAACTCTTATTATCGGTAAACAAGCACGTCACCTTGACTTACTTTAAGTTCAATGAAAGATAAATAAGGTTATAGGTTGGATTTTTCTTAGTTAATCGTTAGTATAGATTAATATGAGAAGATGAGACATAGGTTGGATTATTCCCATGAAATAAACCATTTTTAAAAGAATGCAATAATTTAATGACAAAATATTATAACTAAAGTCGTCACTTTTAATCCTGAGAACGATGGTAACAATTTATCAAAAAATAATAATATTTAATTGTAACATGACAACTATTTATCTGTCCTATTTCAAATGAAAAAGGACCGTCTAAACTAAGAATTTGCGATATACATATACCGCCAAGTCCATGATAATTATAATTAGATATGCACTACTTGTGAAACTTGTGGTGATGCAACTTGAAATCTCAAGCAAAATTGATGCATTCACCAGTGGCAATCTAACTAACTGGATTTCCAATCTGGCACTAATCAAAATACACAACACCCTGCTCCAGATCCATGCCCAAAAATATTCGTCATTATCTAGAAAAGGGTCGCCTCAGCGGAGGATTCAACTGCTGTAGCAGCTTTTAAGATGGTGTAATTTGTACCAAAGTTCCGATGCTTACCATCGGCAATATTAGCAAGGTGGAACCCTTGTTTTGGAAGCTGGTTTATCAGTAGAGTTTCAAGTTGACACACCATGCTCTTTCCTTGAGCTAAAAAGGAAATGAAAATGGCGCTCTGCATACCATCTTTAGCACGGTGTGCTTGGATTCTACCTTGAAGATCATCTGTCTGCATCAGCACGTCATTGAACTTATTATAGAACAAATACAATAAGATTTATTTATATCTATCTGATCGATAGTTAATCCGTACAATTTAGAGCCTACTGTCGGACCAACCAAAAAGACCTGTCAAAAGCTGACCTGTCCTACTCAACCCGTTTGACAGCTGATTAAATCTAATATCTCTACTCTATGGTCAGTTTCCAGGTCTTTGAGGGAAACGAAAAGAACCTCCGGAATAAAACATCTGGTAAACGGGTCGGATCCTTATCGTAAATATTAAGCTTAGTAATGACCCCAATATACAAAGTCCAGCTAGAACGACCTACAATCCTACACAAGTTGATACTCGTTGTTTCTTCGCTTCAGTATCATAAACATAGCCAACAAGTAATCCTAAGAAGAGAAGAGCACCATTAGGATTGCTTGCTTGCATAAAGTTGTAAATAAGGTCAAAATGTCACAAATGAGAATTTGTGAAATGTTTGAGTCCAAAAATTTCTGAGGCAGTTGGAATCATTATGGAAGCCCATAATATATTCCGAACATTTACGGTAGCAACATAGAGCGTACGACTGAGAGCAGATGCATAAAGAAGGAAGACTATAACCATAATCAATTGTGTTATAGTCATCCAAATTGTCCGAGGAATTGTTTTCCATCTGCAAGGTCATTTCACAGGGATCAGTTTAATGCAATAAATTGATCAAAACCTGGAAAACCCATCACAGTAAACTAACCTGAACCTAAAAAAAATACAAAGTGTACTTGATGAGATGTAGCACTCAGAAATTTAGGCAATTAAATTAAAATGGAGACAGTATAACAGAACGAATTAGAAAGCTAAAGAATAAATGGTATACCTTGAGATCTGCCTGCAGCCAATTTGAGGCTTCACATCTAATATGAGCATCCCATTACTATGAATAAATGGATTGACTCCCTGATGGCAACAATAAACCTACAAATTGAACAAAGAATGTGAATATCGACTTACTCAATCAAAGTAAAGCAAATCCCCAATTAAATCATTTAACATTTCTGATATGCAAATAGTAAAGCCGCAGACGGTTAGATCTGCTGAAATATGAAAGACGCAATCGGTCATATAAACTTGTTGCCCAGAACAATTACATGACGAAAATAGATTTTATTGATAACTGACAACCGACAACACATAAATAAGACAGAACCTAAAGCTAAGTATCATTTAAATTAACTAAAGTCTACATAAATGAAGCTAACACATAAATAAGGTTCATAGCACTACTATGAACACCACCAAACCTTAATAAATAAAAAAATAATCGAAATTGACGCCAAATTGTATAGCAACCAGAAACAAATCATGACCAGAATAAATCAATCGGCCATGGATTTAATTTTGAATTTGAATTTGAATTTGGATTTAAATTTAAAAGCAAGCTTAGATAAGAAACATGGCATCAAGACTGCAAAGAAAGGCAAGAAGAGAGAAAAATGAGACCTGAAACATGCCAAAGCGGACGTCTCCATCGCCCCACACTAAGAATCACCATACCTCGATATTACCCCCCAAAAGATGAGATTTTGATATTGAAATTAAAGAACAACCCAGATAAATAATATTGAAATTAAAGAACAACCCAGATAAATAATGAGGTAAATGATGATGTGAAGAAATGATTCTAAGAATGAAATAAGAAGCCAAAAATAAAAAGAAAAAACCCGAAAAGATAAGAAAAAGAACCTGCATTAGAAAATAAAAGGAGGGAAATCTGTAGAAGGGGGGATTGTTGTCAAGGAAGTGTAAGAATTAGGTTAGGAATGAATGGAGCATGGATGAGAAATGTTAGGGTTGGGCAGAGAAGAAGTTGGAAAAAGAATACTTACAGACGGAATAACGCATATGGGAAATAGAAAATGAGATTAGGCAAGTAAAAAAAGAGAATGAAACCACACATACCAAAGCAGGCACCTCCATAGCACTCCTAAATGCGAGGAGCCTAAGGAGGAGAAGAAATCCCTCAAGGAGCTCACTGGCAAGCTTTTCAACACCATCGATAACGTGAGTCCATTTTCTTTCCATTCTGTTTAGATGTTGATCTCCTGGTAAAATTGTGTCGGAATTTCTCAAATATGTTGGTTTTGTGACAGTTGGACCATGCTGCAAAGATCAAGAGCAGTTCAGAAGCAGAGAAATATGCGGAGACTGTATCTAGCATCAACGATGTTCTTTGCCTTATTTATCTTAATCGACAAATTAACAAATACTGCTACTTAAACGAAACATGAAAGTTCATCGAGACAACACACCACTGCCACCAATAATCATGAAATTTCAACAAAGAACAGATCTTTAAAATATAGTCATAACTTTCACAGATCAGCGAGCACCAACGCCTACAGAATAAACAATCGAAATATCCACAAATAACTAAAACAGGTAAATGGCAACTGCTACCATCACTCGACTATGAGCATTATAGCACATCAATCCATAATCCTCAAGTCAATTAGCAATTTAGAAGTATCAAATCTGATTCAATTGTATATGTCAGTTCTCCACCAAGTATCAAGTTGGATATACCACCAGTCTACCCATTATCCCACTAAACCAAGGAATTCCAGAAATAACTATCCATAGTATGGGTCCATCATGACTCGTGATCGTGTGTACTCATGAATCTGTCTCATAAATGATTCTGTGGTTTCCAAAATCTAAAAAATAACCTTTTGGGTAAAGAGTACCTTAGTTAATGCAATCACATCTGCCGGTTGCTGTGATGTTGGAGCACCTACAAAACCATATATGTTAACTTTCAAAAATTACAGTAATTCATGAAACACAGCTCAAAGAAGCAGACACAGAAATGCGAACACCAATCACAAGTAAAATTTAATTGCCCCCAACAAAATTACTACAATATCATTATAGATAACTAAGAAAGGAGTACAATACTCACCATCGCCAAAATAGTCATAGCGTTTCAACACGAACTCTAGGTGATTATCTTCATCGGATCTAAGCATAAGATCAATAATATCAGTAGATCAGAATTCAGATGCCACCTTTGTTTGATAAAAACAAAAAAAAGGCTCCGCAAATTGCTAGGTAGTATACCAATACGGAGGTGAAGTCGAGGGGGTACCATTACGGAGGTGATCAGAATACCTCCAGTCCGTTAATGCATCACTCAATTGACAACGCTGCCCATTTGATAATCCATTCACTGCTCTTCCACAAGCGGTTTTATCACTTGCAGTTCCAGCCATATCCCAGACTTTAAAACACCTCCCTCTACACCCATACACATAAAAATTAAAAATATACAATCAAATTACATCAAATTAAATCAAAAATCATAAATTGAATAGCAAAAACAATGAAATTTATACCCCTCAAATTCTCTTGCCAGTAACGGGACATTTATGACCACTTCCTCTCTTCTTTGTAGTCTGATACACCAATTTCCCACCTAAATCAACAATTAACAATAATTAAACAACAAAAACCTTGAAAACCCTTAAGAAAATCTTATAAATTGAATCAAATAATTAAAGACAAGTATTTAAGTCTTAAACCAGTATGTCCCTCAGCTGCTAACTTGCTATCAATCCTGCACTAAAATTTCTGGTCAATTCATCAACTTAAGCAGTGTCGTGTCGCTAACTCGTAGTGAGGACGTATAAGAGTCGAGATGAAATGCAAAGTAAGCAAAAAATGAGTGTGATTTCGATAATATCAAGGTTCGGATAGCGCGGTGCCAGAAGGGATGGAGGTGGATATGGTGGCCATTCTTGAGTAATTTGGACGGTTTCTGGTAAGTGTAAAGGTTTCTGAAACTCAACATAAATCGGCAATAATCAAAGATTATGACACTTGCCGGTGACACTGATCAAACTGCGCTCAGCAAATTAGCCGCACAATTCGGCCACAGCAAGAAGAAAAAACCATAAGGGATTGAAAAAAAACACAGTTACACAACAAAATAGGTATGACCAGAATCAACATTATCTGGAATGATTCGACCTAGTGAGACAATATAATTAATGAAAATCCCATAAAAATATCATACATTGCCAAAAACTTTACTAAATCCAAGATTAGCCCATTTCAGTTTTCTTCTTTTTGCACCAGAAAAAGATTATACATTCCCATTTTAGACCACTTTAATAACATAGTGCACAAAATAGAGTTTATAGGCTATGTTAATGTGATCAAGATGACACATACCTAAGTCGATCCTTTTTTTCATTTTGTGGACATATCACTATTCATCAAATTCTATCGCAGCCGTCTCAGACTCTCGGCCACTACTTTCCAGAGAGCAGGCCCCAAATTACTTGATGGATTCCACTCTTGTACATCCATGCCATTCACAATGGCAGTTATGCGAGACAGGCGGACTATGTCATCAAGTCCCACGCCTCTCTCGACGCCAGACATATCAGTCCTTGAGCATAATAAGGGCTCACAGCTACCACTTGGTCTGATTGTAGTATCCCAAGGTTTTCACCTTTTCAGTTTTCTAAAATCAAAATTAATTACTTAACGTGACAGGATTAAAGAACCTTAACTCTCCAGAACATTACACATCTCTCCACAAAATGTTTCAAAGAACTGCTTAAGGTCTGCCTATGTAACCTGCATGAATTTAAAATTTAAGCCACAAGAACTTAAGAAGTCCACAATAAACCAATGAGGAGAAATCAGAATTAAATGGAACTGAACAAACCGGAAGCAGAGAAGAAACCACCAGCCTTGTCCTGCCACTGAGGAGATATCACAGTGGGCATTGAGTGTAGCCCCAAAAAGCTGAGAAGCAATCTAAAAGATAGACTTGCATAAGTAATAAAGGACGCATTAACCAACTGAAAGAGCTTCTAGTCGATATCTTAAGTTCTCAATTGGGCAACAACAACCCGAAAGTTCAGATTGGATAGTCAAGTAACCAGCTTTTCACATAGGCGTTTACAACTGAATTCATTCTATTTTACTGTCACTGACAGTGGACCAAGAGAAACCAGCAACGACAAAGCGAACATCGCAAATAGCATGCACAATAACCTCTCTAGTTAGTGGCAAACCCTACTCACTCAATTAATTTCAACTTCGTTCTCCTAACTGGAGACGTTAAGCCAATAAAAACACCATGACAGACTGCTTCAAAGGCAGATCAACCGATCGACTCTTGTTATATATCTATCCTTTTCTTCATCGACTTGCACAGATGTTTATATTGCGTTCTTTGTTGTGTCTATTTTGGCTCACCTACATCCTAGTCTATTCTCGGGCGAAAAAGAATTACAAAAGATTAGTTATAACTTTCTGGTTTACTAAGCCAAACAAACGAAAATTTTAAGAGATCGAAGAGCCGCTCCTTCAACCAAATTTAATAAGACTTATAGGTATAGATTGGAGTGCTTTTCTCTATATTAGATAGATTTTCGGACTAAGGAATTAGTTAGTATCTAGTCTTACCTTGAGCAAGTTAATTCCTATACGCTACAAATGAATCGAACGGGAAAAAGTCAAGAGGGAGGGACCACGAACGTTTTGCTTCAATACCAAAGATAATTTTTTATTTGCCAAATGAATAATAAACAAGTGAGTTCTATATTTCATGTCTGCTCTTTGCTATTTTTTCAATGGTAAGATCTTGCCATCGGCTCAACCCATCCCTCTTAAGCCTCAGAGTTTATGGTCATTGTCTACAGCAATTGGGGTAAAAGCTAGGCTGCTAGGGGAAGAAAGGACTCCTACTCGGGAACTACCAAATTAATGTGGAAGCTGTGATTTAATCCGTTAGTCACCTCACATCTTAAAGTAATTAAAGGATCGGTGATCAATCACTACCAACCAACAAGATTGAAGTTCCTATAAGTTAATATGCTAAACAACACCTTAGTCTCTTCCGTGGTACATCTAAAGTTCTATAATCCTGATCCAAAGTCAAATTGATCAATGTGTCACTATTCACAAACAAAAAAAAGAGACTCGGATTGAGATTTGCATTGGGGTGTCTGATGGAGAATGGTAGATAAGCCTTGATGAAAAATGTGGAGAATAATATAAAATGAAAAAAGGAATGAAAAGAGAAGCAGCCTATTGAACTTTATTAAATCAGTCTCTCCTGTCATCCTCGAGATTACCACCATTGAGAACAGCCTCTTTGAGTTCATCTGAAACATAATAAAACAAGTTAGAGGTACAACTATGCAAGGGATTTCAACCAAAATCCAAACCATAGAATACTGCGTCAGTTATCTACTTAACTCAATATGTACTTCATGAAGTACAATTTTAATCAATCATCATTCCGTGTTCTCTCGGATACCTTTACCTGGTTTCCACACTTTCCAGCATATGTGCATCATGTTCAAGTACTAAATCGACAATAAACGAGGATAATTTAGGAGCCTTACTTTCAACAATCCGTTTTCGAGCTTCGTTCAACTGTGGCCAGTGAGAGGATTCACGGATAGCTTTGAATGCTTCATAAAGGGGCTTACTTTGGCCCAGCCTAAGATCATATTTCACCTTATCCGGCTGCACAAAGGAATTCAAATTTATTATAAGCACCAACATGAGTAGGGTAAACCAAACTATGCCAAAGCCTATAATTTAGTCTATAGTATGTATCAACTAAGCTATCAATATAGCTCATCAACTCATGGATCAAGAAACCATCAATTACAATCACATGTGAAAATCAATACAAAAGCACAAATAGACAGGGCTAGCAATTGTGGTTGTTTAGCATTACCCGGAATCTGCCAGTCGCAATATGCTGTGAAAAGCGCAGGACAGACATGGCTAGCAATCTCTACCTGATAAATTTGGGGAAATGAACTAAACAATGAGTTTCCGCAAAAATATCACTCGCAAACTTGAGCTGGTATTTCTTTCCAAAAATGGGAACCCTATGGAATGGGACCAATGACAAAAGTTAGAGCATCATCAAGATAAACAGAAGTTTTTCCCCCTCATCCTCCTACAGATTAAACAATAAGAACATGAACTCTGAGACATACTTTTCTTCCTCATCTTCGAAAGTGATCATGTAGCTCTATGACCGAATGCAATTAGGCATGCTATTTGGTTTCATTGAAGCACTTCTGTTGTGACATGCTTCAACAGTTTTCTGGTACTTAGCCCTGAAACAAAATAGTACACATACAACTATACAAGTTACGCAAAAGCAAATACTCCAAACTTTGACTGAAAATAAAAGGCTGTAGAAAACTCAATATGGTGGCCTGACAAACAAAATCATTTGGAAAATTTGGAATAGCAAACAAAGTATAATCGGAAAGCCAAGATGTTCAGTAACACTTTAAAAGAGTTGAGAAAGAAAGAAAAGAAGAGGACCTCCGGAGTCATTGCTCCATACCTTATCATGGAAGAGTCAGGGGTTATACCAAAAAATAACCTCCTGGTTTGAGCAAAGAAGCTACATTGCGGCATTGCGCAGAAGAATTTGGACCATCTTTTTGTAATAAGGAGCTCTAATCTACCAGCTTTAGACCGTCAACTTTCTAAAATGGATTTTCAAACTAAGAAGAATACTGCATACCTTGCTAGCAATGTTGTTCGAGAGCCAGTCCAGTCCCTCATACAACCCTTCTCCAGATGTGGCACATGTGCTTTGAATGTACCTTCAAAATTTTCTAAAGAAAAGGGAAAGTTTAAGCCAAGGTCCAAGTCTGTAGAGATGGACAACCAAATCAATAAAAAGTTCTTTTTAATAACATTAATACTCTAGTCCATACTTTAATATTTGTAATTAAAAAATATTCTACATCGCATTTAAATCATTAATTAGAGTATACATAGGTCGATAGCATAGTCGATTGGATTTACATCATCTCTCTGTCACACCGGGCCCTGCACCCAGCAGACAGACTGGTTTTTACAAAGTCGAAGTCCTGCCTATCACTTTTCAAATGCAAAATCTGAAGAGCAAGAAAGTGATTAGTACATAACTCACCATTAATGTCAAAATCTGAACATTGCCAAAGTGCTGCAAAGGGTCTCGGCAATGGCAGCGTAGTGAGGAGGATTTGGATGCAGGGATGTCACCGGGATAGACCATCTGCATCCCTTATACTCGCTAAAATACTCCCCATACATTATACTCGCATGGACATAAGATGTACAGACAGTTTAACGAGTCATTTTGCTTTATTCCACCGTGTTGAAACCCAAAAAAACAGCAATTCTGAAACTCCATTGAAAACGGATATTTGAAGATGTTAGCCTCACCTTGGAAGAGAAATCGGCAAAATCAGTATCTTATTCACCAGGCAATTGTTGGGAAATAAATGCTTTACCTCTGGTGAAAAGAGTCACCTGGCATCAAACATGCTCTTCATGTCTTACAGCAAGTAATTCAGAGGTAAAAAGTAAAAACCATGACAGTAAATATATGATGACAAAGCAATACCTGATGTCCCTCCTTAATAAGGAGTCTTGACAAGAATATACCAATGAATTGAGTACCACCCATTATCAGAATTTTCTTAGCACTTGCTGTCACTTGTAATGCTCCTTTTGCTTGTACTGCATTCCTCTTGAACTGCAGTAAAACACACTTTATATCAGACCAACTGACTGTATTACTAATCAAGGTTTAAGCTTTTTAACTGAATTCCGCGAGTTGAATAGATTAATGGTCGATGTTGACATTGCAGAAGCACCAGATCGAATACTGACGGAATTTGAACCTGATTATGAGCATCACTACTCACTGAACAGCTGACGGATATTAGATTGATAATTTTGTTGACTATGGGATTAAAAGAGTGTCTATTGCGACACTCTTTAACAAATGCTGACCGATTTTGAACCTGAACAATGATCATGAGTATCACTACTCACTAAACAGTTAAGCTATCTGATATTTGCAGGTCTGCAGAATACCAAAGAGGACTTCTGCAGGAAGCAAGGTACACAAAGCGAAAGAACGAGTAGAAAAATTACACGTACCTGAACGGAATGACTGAGTCTGGTGCCACTGAAATCAGAAGAAATAGAAGAACGAAGAAGAGAAAGAGATGAAGTGAACTGCTTTGCTGCATAGCTACCATACTGCAGGCCATTATTTTTCCTGCAACAGACTGTTTTTTTTTAGTTCAGTGTTCTGCAATTTTTGATCATAAAAGTAGTTATAGTTGTATATAGTTCATCCTGTTGGACATTACAATGTCGCATTAAAAAGTTCTTTTTAATAACATTAATACTCTACTCCATACTTTAATATTTGTAATTAAAAAATATTCTACATCGCATTTAAATCATTAATTAGAGTATACATAGGTCGATAGCATAGTCGATTGGATTTAGATTATCTCTCTGTCACACCGGGCCCTGCACCCAGCACTCCCCAGGACCCGTCCTCTCTGATCACTCCACCTATCACCAGCAACCCTCCCCCAGCTTCCCCAACCACGACCCAGAACTCCCTGCCCTCTCCCAACCCCTCCAGGTCACCTACTTCACCTACCCTGACGCCCCCTGTCAACACAGAAACTCCTCAGTTATAGGATGAAAAGGTCAAACTACGATCTCGATCTCCACCATTATCATTCGACATGTAATGTAAGTAGTCCTGCACGACAATACGACATGGTCAATCAATCTCAGTTGGTGCTCTTGCTTACTATGTCACTGCAGGTTTCTACTTTTAATCAAACCCAGGTATTAAACAAATTCCTGCAAACACCCATGAGTTTTGTTCATCCCGAATTACCCAAAAAAACAAGAAATCATTCATCAAGATCAAAACTTGGAACAAACCCAACAACACAATCAAACAAGACGACATTGTCACAAAACAAATACCTGTAAATAACCCATGAATTTAAGAAGATTAATGCTACAAATTCATCCCGAAATACCAAAAACAACATGGAAAATAATCAAGAAAATCAAAACGTTGAATGAAACAAATACCTGAAAATAGGGATGAATAGTAATAATCATGAGAAATAGGGGTGGAATTTGTTGGGAATCAACATAAACAGAAACACCAGGAGGATGAATATAATTAGGATCATAAGAAGTAGAATAATCTGGGTAATAATAAGATAAAGCAGTATAAGTAGTAGAATCAGGATTATTATTAAGCTCACCGGGATTAGTCTCTTGTTCATCAGCAGAAATTTGAGCCTTCGGCAAGTTGACATATCGTGATTGAGTTTCATCCGCCATTTTTTTTATATCTGCATATAAATTACTGAAATTGATCACAATTATACAAAAAGAATTAACAAGTTAACAAGATGGTAAATAAAGAGGGTAAGTAGATCAAGGGGGAGTAGAGATTACAGCAATTTTCATACTCAGTAAAGTATCCCTTTTCTGATGCTAAAATCTAAGAAGAACCCTAAATTAAAATCCCTAATTTGCAGTTCATTAAGTGAGGACATCATCATCATCATCTGATGAGGCGGCTTGCTTTCGCTTGTTGGAGGAATCATTCAACTGGAGCTTATCGATTTCTCGAATTCGGGATCTATTTGTTCATCTCTCGCGTTGAGGGATTTTAAATTTTCCAGGTGATTTGATAATTTGGGGATATTATGAACCCTAGAAAATTGATGGAGTGAGGTAGTTGAGGATGAAGAAGAAGACAACATTACCATCATCATCGCCAACACTACCATCTTCATCGCCAACACTACCATCACCAGCCGCCTCCAAGTGAATCCGAAGAAGAATGAGGGAGTATGAAGAGCGAGAATGGCGAAGTAAAAATAAGGAAGCAACAGAAGGTAAAGAAATGAGAAGAAGACAAAGAGCAGACTATTCATCACGCAGCATGCACATGGAGCACTGCTCTACTGTTCACCAATTTCAAGTTTTTGCACATTTATAAGGGTTATAGATTCATATCCAAACTACCCTTTCCTAATAAAGCAAAGAAAATTACTAAAATATCCTTATGGACAACCTTTATTTACCTAAAATATAAATGACTCACCATTAATCAAGCGGTTAGGTGATTTTGGAATGGAGTTAGCACTATTTTTCTGTCTTTTTAGAGCTGAACTGAACTGAACTGAGCTGAACTGAATGAAGCTGAACTGAACTGAACTGCACTGAACTGAATCGAACTGAGCTTAACTGAACTGAATTTAATCGAGCTGAACTGAACTGAACTGAACTGAATAAAGCTGAAATTAATAAAAATGAAGTTTAATTAAGTTGAACTAACAAAATAATAATAATAATAATAATAATAATAATAATAATAATAATAATAATAATAATAATAATTGATACCCGTCGTTGAGGGGTGATAAAGATAAGATTTATAAAACCTCAGCTTAAACTAGATAGGGTAAGTCAAGAGTCGAACACAAGGAGACAAAGTTAATAATGTTTGTGAATTTAAAGCTCATTCAAAGTAACAAAAGGGGGTTTTGATTGTTGGGTTGAAACTGACACTAAGATGATAAAATAAACAAAGATGCTAAACAAAGGTGAAAGAGTGATTAGGAACTTCGGTTCCCCATGGCTAGGGTAAGTCAATATGAGGTAAATAACCAAATAACACAATCCTAAGGAACAAAGAATAAACTTTTAGGTCAATATTCTACCCAAACCTTACGGTCTTAGGGTTCCTAGTAAAGTACTAAACTTTCGTTCATAGGGCAATCCCAAAATTGTTGTTAAACTAATTCTAACAATCCTTCGATCTAGAAGAATTAGTTCACCAACAATAAAGGAGATTGGTATAAAAATCATAAAACCATTAAAGACCTAATTTTCGCCATGGTTCTCCTAATTCCCAATCAAAGGGATTAGCTATGCATAATTATAAAACTAATACTAACAAATTCAAAGAATAACACGCGAGATAACATAATTGAAAGTAACGATTAAAGATCGCAAAGTATAGAATTGAACAACAATAAAAGCAAGGAACAAGAATTGGAATAACAAGAAAGATTAATTGCATAAACTTACAATCGAACGGAAAAACAATAACGGATCTGAAAATTGGAGTTCTTCTCCCTAAGTCTAATGTGTTTTGTGCTGATGACTGCTTAACCTAATAAAACTCCACGAGGTTCTACTAATAGTCTTTCTAATTACATGATTAAGTAAATAAAACCGAAATAAAGAAGTAAAAAGCGGAGCCCGTGAACTGGTCGACCGACCGGGCATAGTGGTCGGTCGACCACTTTAGCTGTAGGTGAGACTTTCTGTAACTGTGCATTGGTCGGTCGACCACTTAGGCTGGTCGGTCGACCGCTTCCTGTAGGTTACAGCTTCTGATCGGTTTGCAAACACCTTTAAGAACATGAGTTCGGATCCTTGCTTCGTGTATTTCCTTACGACAGCTTCCGGAGGACGGTTAAAGCTTGATTTTGCTCACTTCCGCTTGTTCCTACATTTAAAACATAGAAATGCCAAAGTAAACCGTTTCGGGAGGAAAAGTAACTAAAAGTTACGAAAATGCATAGAAATACATGCTGAAACTATAAATAAAATGTACAGTACAAGCACGTATCAAATCTTCCCAAACAAAACCTTGTTTGCCCTCAAGCAAGCACTAAGACTCAATAAAAAGAATACTTCTACTGGAACGGATTTCATGCTCAGAACCAAACAAAACGCCATGCCTAACCAATTTAATGCAACCTCCAAAGAAAATCAAGCATATTGCCAAATGCAAACGAATTGACCATGATGGGATAAAATGCTAAACTTTCAACCTTGCAAGACTCATTCAAATTGGACTCTCACGAGTCGCTCCATCACTCAAACAAGCAAAAGGGTGAAATATATGTGAAAGACAGGAAGATAAACAAGAATATAGACTCTCACCTATCTACGACCCATAAGAACATGCCTGCAATCTAACATGAACAAAGTCTCTATAACCGTACACATGCATTCCACCACTGTAATAACCATGGCACATGCCGAGGCGATTTGGGATTGTGAGGCTAAAGACAAGAAAGGGTTAAAGTGAATTTGGGAAAGAAGGGTTAAACCGAGCTAACAATCGTCAAACCAAACTACAAAATTACTTCCATTCTTCTTTCCAAAACAAACCAATTCTCAAAAATCGTAAGCATGCTATCACAAATCCTCTTCTTTTCTTTCTTTCTTTTCATATTTTTCTTCTTTCAACGCAAAAGAAAAAGCTCTTGGATAGTGTTCGTGGTCGACCGACCATCGATGTCAGTCGGTCGACCACCTCAGATACCAGGCAGCTTCTGTTTTTCCCATTTTTTTTTCATTGAGTTCTTTCTTTTCTTTCTTTCTCTTTCATTTCTAAACTCAGAATTTTTCACTTTCTTTTCTTTTTTTCTTTTTCATCATTCCCACACATAATTTTCTTCAATGAAGCATAATAACCACAGATGGTCAAAACAGTCCCAACATACCATGTTACTAGCTCGGCTAGGGTAAGTAAATTTAGGATGTAGTATATGGGATAAAAGAGGCAATTTGGCTATGTGAGGGTTATGGGTAAACAAGAAAAGGGAAGCCTCTACCACATGTGTCAACAAACCACAAACCCGAATGCATATAGGTATCAAGTAGACAAAGTTCATGCTTATGCAAGTTTATGTGACATGCCTTAGGAGGAGAAACTACTCTCAATCCTACATGAAATCAGTCATGAATGTCACCGATTTATTGAGCTCTAGAACTTAGAATTTGAAGTAGCTTGCCAAAAAGAGAGTCAAGTCTAATTATTTAGCATAAAATCAACAAAAACTGGTAGACAATACAAAAGACTAGCTTGAATTTTTTTTTGAAAATGCAAGGCAAGGCAGTAGGCGAAATGTGAGGCATAATCATCATAGTAACCATCCGTTCCGACTCGATCTATATGCCAAAGGAAACGTGCATTTTTTTGAATTTTTGGTATGTATGCAGGAAAAAAAGAGAAAATGCAAACTGAAATGCAGTAAACGTGTGACAGAAAAAGATGAAATACAGAAGCAAACCCAACAAAAGGGAAAAGACAAAAGAGAACTAAACAAATGCAGACTCAACAAAAGGATGCATACACCCTCCCCAAACCAAAACGCACAATCCCCTCATTGTGCTCATCAGCATATATTCACAACAGCAAATGGAGGTTGGGTAAAGGCAAAAAGAAGAAAACTAAAGGAAAAGGAAAGAAATAAAAAGCAAATACTTACAAGATACAAGTACCTCCCCAAACCGAACGTCGAAGAGGGGAGGTTTGGGCTCAACTCTAATCCTCTGGGTCATACTCCGACCCACTAGCTTCCGCTTCCTCCTCCTCTTCCTCCTCTGTAACACCCCCATTTACCTAGGAGCCTGGACTAGGACTTCCAGGGTAAATAGGACCGTTACCATCCTGGTTAAACCAGGGTAGTAGATAATCATAGTGAAAGATAGACAGTACTTTAAATATAAATTTTTTAACTGAAATCTGGTACAAGACAAGTCCTTGAAAAAGTCTAAAATCCATACAACTGATAACAACCTCAACTAAAAACATGTAAAACTAAGTGATCTACAACTAAGTCGGTCCATGCCATGTCTCTCATTCCATGCCCAGCTCCTAATCCTGTTGTCTCTGACCTGAAAGATCTACTCCCCATTCCGGATCATTGTAGGTGAATACGAATACACTGTCAACCTCGCGGTTGAATAACGCAGTAATAAACAATGCAGACAAATGTGATATGCTAATGTCATGAAATGCGCGAGCTCAATCAAAATCTCATTCTCATACCCTTGCACCAAGCCATACCGAACCTCTCGGCAGACTATAATCGGTCATCACCGAACACCAGCTCAACAGCTGATAAGACACCAGGCCTGGTCTGCAGAACCACCCTGGGCTTTACATCAGAATAATAACTGATCCATATCTTTCTCAATATTTAATGCATATGCCATGATTATGAATGCAACACCAAATAATTAATTATAAACTATCATGCTCAGAATTCATACTTGCATTCAACAGGCAATGCACATCCACACATAACTTAATACAGAGTAAAGCACCGGTGTAACCTACCTAAAATAGCAAATCTGGACTAGCAATCACCGTCTAATAATATTCCTCCTCGAATTCCGTTCCTATAATTATTACTCTTATCAAATTCTACTCATATAACAAACGCTACTAAAATTACTTAATCATGTTCCACATTGTGAATATATCCATATATAAGCATGCCCATAACATACAATCATCGTTAACCAAATATGGCTTACTATTTTTAGACTTACTATAAATAGCATAAACTCAACCAAATTATCATGATACCAATAATAATTATAACAATTACAACGACAATACTCATATGAATAATTCACGACAACTAAAATTAATACATTACTAATAATAATAGTTGGTGCTAATTTGTCATGACAATTAAAAATAAGTAAACATGTAACCTAATGATAACATTAATATCAATAGCACCCAATAATTGTAAAATGATAAAATAATAATAATAGTAACAATACTAATACTAATACTAATACTAATACTAATACTAATACTAATAATAATAATAATACTAATAATAATAATAATAATAATAATAATAATAAACAACTAAACAACTAAGTAAACACAAAACCGTAACCATCACACTAACACCAAAGTCAACAGCGTGCTCACGGACCCAGCAAACCCGAAACCGCTCGCAACAACCTTGACAAACCCCGCATCCAACACCAATCCCAGTCTCTGACCTCACCGTGGGCACCACCAGGCTCGCCTTTGGGTCGCGGTGGTCCCTGGGGAGAGGTCGGTTGCTGACGATCACCACCACAACCTCCAACAGCCGCGAGAGAAAACCCCCTGCAACCCCTGTTCTGTTCTTACTACACTACTGCTATGTTTATGTGTATCCCGCCAGAACGACAACCACCATCCCACGGCCCAGAAACACCACGACCTACTGTAACCACCACCAATCGACTCCCTAGACTACCACCATTCTACAAACCCTAACACCCATAACCACTGTGTACATGAACTTTGTCGAATCAAGCACAAATACGACTAGTTTAACACCTTATTCTGAAAACCCAGAAATGAAACACCCTAAAAGACGACTTTAAATCATAAAAGACGACTCATTGATGATCAAAACATGATGAATACATAACACAGATTAAGAATTTACAAGAAAACATGATTATTATCATTTGGTGTAATCACAAATTAATCTTAAACATCAAACAGAAAACACGAAAGCAGTAAAAACGAGATAAGTATGGTGGTCATACCTCCTTGCCCTAGCCAACGACCACCCTATAAACCCTAGAACCACCGTGAGAAACGCCCCTTTGCAAACTCAGTAGTGACGGCAGGAGATGTGGTGTGTGAGTGAGTGTAATTAGGTCAGAAAGAAGTCCCTATAGGTGTTTATATAAGGCGGCTGGAAAGGTTGTTCTGAAATTCTGATTTCAAAAGTGTATATGTCGTGTGTGGGCTTGTGTTTGCACGCAACCCTAGGCCCGAATACACGACTACCCACGCATGGTTCAGGCCCATCACGCACCCCAATGTTCAAATAACATGAGTCTACTCCGGTTTTGTTAAAAATCCGCACACACGACTCAATTACTAACGCATAAAATACCTCGTTCACTAACTCGTTTTCGCTTAAAACCCGTCGTCATAAAATTAAGTATAGCATTATTATTATTAAAAATGGAAGTAGAAAATACGGGGTATTACAGTCTTCCCTCCTTACAATGAACTTCGTCCCGAAGTTCACCGTCCCATGGTCAACATAACTGATCATAAAACATATAGCGAACACAGAAAGTGACAGCATATAACATTAGAAGCTAATAAAAGTACTTTAAAATACGAATTGTCACATTCTGCCCTCCTAAAAAGAAGGTTACGTCCTCGTAACATACCTCAAGTAAACAGTTCAGGATATTTTTCCCTCATCGAAACCTCAGTCTCCCAAGTAGCTTCCTCGACATTATGATTTGCCCATAGTACTTTGACAAGCGCGGTCTCCCCATTCCTGGTTTTCCGCACCTTCCTGTCGAGTATTTCCTTGGGTCTCTCCTCGTAGGTCAACTGCTCATCGACCTCGATGACCTCATGGTCAACAATATGCGAAGGGTCACTGATATATCTCCTCAGTTGTGAAACATGAAACACATTATGCAATCTGGATAACGCTGGTGGTAGAGCTAATCGATAAGCTACCTCACCAACTCGCTCCAAAATCTCGAATGGCTCAATGAACTTCTAACTCAACTTGCCCCTCTTGCCAAACCTCATTACTCCTCTCATGGGTGACACTTTCAGCAACACTTTTTCTCCAACCTCAAAGGTGATGTCACTCCGTTTTAGATCCGCGTAACTCTTTTGCCTATTTTGAGCAGCTCTCATCTTCTGACGGATCACCTGGACCTGTGCTATCATCTCCTGAATTATCTCAGATCCCAAAGTCACCGTATCAGCTCGATCATCCCAGCAAACTGGACTCCTACACTTCCTCCCATACAATGCCTCAAAAGGAGCCATCCCAATGCTAGCATGATAGCTGTTGTTATATGAAAACTCTATCAAGTCAAGTCTATCTTCCCAAGATCCCCCGAACTCTAGCACACAAGCCCTCAACATATCCTCCAGTGTCTGGGTAGTCCTCTCAGTCTGACCATCAGTTGCTGGATGGAATGCAATACTCATCTTCAAAGTAGTTCCCATCAATGTCTATAAATCTTGCCAGAACTTAGAGATGAACCTGGAATCACGATCAGACACAATGTCCTTAGGGACACCATGAAGTTTCACCACATGCTTAATGTAAGCCTTGGCCAATTCAGCTTTACTCCAAGTCTCCTTCATCGGTATGAAATGGGCTGACTTAGTCAACCTATCTACAATCACCCAAATCATGTCATTCCCCTTCGAAGTCCTCGGTAAACGCACAATGAAATCCATGGAAATGCTTTCCCATTTCCACTCAGGTACGTCTAGGGGTTGCAACTTCCCTTGCGGCCTCTTATGCTCCCCTTTGACCTTCTGACATACCAAGCAACGAGAAACAAACTTAGCTACTTCTTGCTTCATCTTTGGCCACCAGAAAACTTTCTTCAGATCCTTGTACAACTTATCCCCTCTAGGATTAACGGAATAAGGTGTAGAATGAGCTTCAACCATAATCTTTCTCTTTAGCTCCTCATCTTCAGGCACACACCATCTCCCATCGAACCTCAAACTATCATCTTTGTGAACCTCGAACTTAGAATATGGCTCTGCTTCACTAGCTTTGCTCACTGCCTCACGCCACTTCTGAATTCTAGGATCACTCTTCTGTCTTTCTCGAATCTCGGAATATAACTCAGGCTCGATCGTCAGATCCCCCAGGGTCTCACCCTTCCTGATCACTGCGATCCCCATCTGACCCAATTCACGATGCATACTCAATCTAGACATAGCTGTGCATAGAGCGTGAACGGACTTCCTACTCAATGCATCAGCCACAACATTAGCTTTTCCTTCCTTGTACAGAATCTCCATATCATAATCTCCAATAAGCTCGATCCATCTCTTTGGCACATGTTTAGTTCCCTTTGAGTATAGATGTACTTCAGGCTCTTATGATCAGAATACACTTTGAATGTAGCTCCATAAAGATAATGTCGCCATAGCTTAAGTGCAAAAACTACCGCTCCCAACTCCAGATCATGCGTCGGATAATTCTCCTCATAAGGCTTCAGCTGCCTAGAAGCATAAGCGATTACTCTCCCGTTCTGCATCAGCACACATCCCAGTCCCTTCTTAGAAGCATTAGTGTACACCTCGAAATTCTCACTTCCCTCTGGCAATATAAGGATAGGAGCTGTGGTGAGACGCTCCTTCAGGTCTAGAAATGCATTCTCATAGCTCTCATCCCAGACGAATCTGTTCTCTTTCCGCATCAACGAAGTCATCGGTTTGGCTATCTTTGAAAAATCTTTCACGAACCTCCTGTAATAACCAGCCAACCCCAAGAAACTACGAATGTCGACCACATTCCTCGGTCGCTCCCATTTCGAAACGGCCTCAATCTTGCAAGGGTCAACAGACACACCCTCCTTAGACACCACATGGCCTAGAAAAGCAACTTTCTCGAGCCAGAATTCACACTTACACAACTTGGCATACAATTGATGATCCCTCAAAGTTTGTAACACCAAGCTCAAATGTTTAGCATGCTCTTCTCTATTCTTCGAATACACCAAAATGTCATCGATAAACACCACCACAAACTGGTCCAGATAAGGACTAAACACTCTGTTCATCAAATCCATGAAAACAGCAGGTGCATTAGTCAAACCAAATGGCATCACTACGAATTCATAATGCCCATACGTTGATCTGAACGCAGTCTTGTGTATATCTGCATCCTTGATTCTCAGCTGATGGTACCCTGACCTCAAATCAATCTTGGAAAATACACCAGCCCCACTCAACTGGTCAAAAAGATCATCGATGCGAGGTAAAGGATACCTATTCTTTATTGTCACATTATTCAGCTCCCCGTAGTCCACACACAGCCTCATGGTTCCATCCTTCTTCTTAACGAACAACACAGGCGCTCCCCAAGGTGACACACTAGGTCTCACATACCCCTTGCTGGCGAGCTCATCCAATTGCTTCCTCAGTTCTTCCAATTATTTAGGTCCCATGCGATAAGGTGCTTTAGAAATTGGCTCAGCTCCAGGTTTCAGGTCAATGCCAAAGTCTAAGTCCCTCTTTGACGGCAACCCAGGAATCTCTTCGGGAAATACGTCTTCAAAATCCCTTACAACATCGATCTCACTGGCTTGGGGTTTTTCTGCAGTCAGATCTCTCACATGGCACAACAGCATCTCATCACCCCTCTTTAGGCAGGTCTTCAGCGCATTGATAGTTATCAGCTTCAGTTTAGGCTTCACAGAATATCCTTTGTAGGATACCCTCACTCCTTTAGGTCCCCTCAAGGTGATCTTCCCTTGGTAGCAATCAATGTAGGCCTTATACTTTTTCAGCCAATTCATCCCTAGTATCACCTCAAAGCCACCCAAAGGAAACTCTATCAAGTTCGACTCAAAACTCACATCTCCTACTTGGATCATTACATTGGTGTAAACTCTATTACAAGCTATGGACTCCCTAGATGGTATGGTTACAGAATCAGCTATACTACTATATACATCGAGTCCTATAGCCCTAGCATACTCCGCAGATATGAAAGAATGCGATGCACCAGAATCAAATAAAACGAAAGTAGGAAAGGTATGTACTAGAAATGTACCAGTAACAACATGTGCATCCTCCTCGGCAGCCTCCTTGCCCATCATGAATAGAGCCCCACTTTTCTTAGCCCCACTTTGGTTCACGGATCCTACTCCACTCTGAGTGCTAGCCTCTGCCAAGGTCTTTTGGAAATTACCATTACCACTACTCTGATTTCCTTGGTAGCGGTTCTGATTATTGTAATTGCTGAAATTCCGCTGGTAGCTATTACCTCTGGATCTGTTGTTGTTTGAGTAGCTTGCATTTGGTGTTCTGAATCCACCACTCTGATTGCCTCTATGGTAACTGTTCCAAGCACTTTGTGTTCCCGACCAACAATTGGATTGCTTGTGCCCAATTTTCCCACACTTGAAACATGTAGGGTTGGCACCACTTGTTCCAGACATAGATCGATTCCCGCCTCGATTCCCATTACCCCCGGATGCATTGCTTGAGAAGAAAGACCGATACTGATTATTTGGTTTTTTATTCCCTGAGCTTTCGGCCCCAGCTTCTGCTTTCCTCTTGTCCCCCTTGGCCTTCTCCTCTTCCTTAATCATATCAGCGATTCTTTCTGCCTGGCCAGCCCTCTCATATATATCTTCCACAGTCGTGGGCTTAGTTGCTAGTAAACTTCTCTTGATTTCAATGGTTAGCCCTTTCTCAAACCTAGCAGCTAACATCTCCGATGTGTAGCCCAGGTGTAACACCCCCATTTACCTAGGAGCCTGAACTAGGACTTCCAGAGTAAATAGGACCGTTACCATCCTGGGTAAACCAGGGTAGTAGATATACATAGTGAAAGAAACACAGTACTTTAAATATAAATGGTTAAAATGAAACTATTACAAGACATAGTCCCAAGGACTTCCAACAACTAAAATAAAATTAAATGTTCAACTATGAAAAATACAACTCAGTGATCTAGAAGCTAGGTAGGTCTAGTCCATGTCTCTCTTCCATGCCCATTCCTAGTCCACCTGTCTCTGACCTGAAAGATCTACTCCCCATTACAGATTATTGTAGGTGAATACGAATACACTGTCAACCTCGCGGTTGAGTAGAATAACACAATAACAAGTAATGCAAACAAACAGTAATATGCAAAAGATTATGTCATGCTCGAGCTCAATCTCATTCTCATTCTCAAACCCGTAACTCCCAGCCATACCGAACCTCCCGGCAGACTATAATCAGCCGTCGCCGAACACCAGCTCAAAAGCTGATAAGACACTAGGCCTGGTCTGGAGAACCACCCTGGGCTTTATATCAGAACACTATCTGATTCACAATATCTCAGTAACCAATGCATATGCATGCTCATGAATATGATAATAAAACAATCAATTATTAAACCTCATGTTTTAAAAGAAAACCATACTTGCATCCATCACAATCAATTACCACATCCAATAGTAGTACATCACAGTAAAAGTATAAGTGTATCCTACCTGGAATAGCAAATTCTGACAAGAAAATCACCGTCTAGAAATATTCCACCTCAAACTCCGTTCCTGTAAAATTACTTAATATCAACTTCTATCCAATCAAACAATACAACCACTACATACTTGATCATGTCCCTAATAAGCTTACTTAAAACACATGGTGAAATATCCACATCAAGGCATGCTCATATATACGATTACTACTTACTAAATTTAACTTGCCATTTTTAGAGTTACTATTATTAGACTTACTATAAATAGCATAACTCAACCAAACAATCATTATATCCCAACAAAAGATAATTATTATTAACCACAATATCCTTACTATAGTAGCCATTCCAACGAATACGAACACATGATAAATATCGTTTATAGTACTATTTACATATCATTTACCGAGTCTTTAACATTAATAGTAATGACAATAATAATAACAATACCCATAGTATCTAACATACCATATGAATACAATATAATCATGCCAAAGTTAACAATCATAATGTTAATGTTTATAAACACAATATACATATACAATATTATGACCTTTAAACTAAGATACTAACAATATGATAATTATCATCATTCTAATCAACCATAATTGTAGGTAAAGGGAATTAGGATGCATCTTAATAATAATAATAATAATATTAGTAATAATATTAATAATAATATCGTTATTAGAAAAACAGACCCAACAAAGAAAACACGAAGTGAAACTAAACCCGCAAAACAGTCCACCACCGTGCCCAAAACCCGCGTCAAAGACTCACCTTAGACACCAGCCGTGACCACCACCTTCACCCCTGGCACCACCAGACTCGCCACTGAGTCTTGGTGGTTCCAGTGGTGGGGGAAGTAGTCGCAACCAGCCTGCAAACACCCACGAAAACTGAAACCAACGCAGACTCACAGCAACAGACCCCATACCCTGACCTGTAACCACCCCCTGCTCCACCGTGTGCCACCACGACCCACTGTGATAACCACCCGTCGACTCCCTAAACTGCGACCAACCCACGCACCGACACCAAAACACAGATTACATAGCAAGGAGGACGAGATCGAAACCCATATGTAAACGCATCAGTGCAGACTCTGGTTTAACAAAATCAACAAAACGAACCCAGACTTGTCATACCCAGAAACGAATTGTCCTAAACAATGACCTTAAACAGTAAAAGACGACATCTTGATGAACAACACATGAAGATTACATAACATAATTTACGAATTTGCAGAGAGACATGACTATTAGCATCTAAGGTGATCATACATGGTATTAAAAACGCAAGGCAAAACATGAAATCAGAAACCAACGAGAAAGTAGGGTGTTCATACCTCCTTGCCCCTGCCAATCGACCACCCTATAAGCCCTAGAACCACCGTGTTAAACGTCCCTTGCAAACTCTGTAGTGGCAGCAGTCTATGAGGTGTGTGGGTGTATGTGAAAATTAGGTCAGAAAGGTTTTTTTGTGGTATAAGTAGGACGGCTGAGAGGGAGTGTTAATAATTCTGTTTTCAGAATTAAAATAACGTGTGGAGCTAGGGTTTTGCACGCAGCCCTAGGCCCACTAATGTGGCTTTCCGAGTATGGGTCAAGCCCTTCACGCACTCCAAGACCCAATTGACCTATCCTAAGTACGGTTTTTCTTAAACGTTTGCATTCACGACTAAAAAAAACACATGTAAGGCACCTTGTTCGAACTACTACTTCTTGCTTATAAATCCGTCGATTTGCTAAATAATATAAAATATTACTTAAAACGACACGAAAATACGGAGTATTACAGTCTTCCCTCCTTAAAATGAACTTCGTCCCCGAAGTTCACCGCCCCCACGATTAACCAGACTAAACAAAAGCATGCATCGAATCACAGAAAGCGATATCATGTGACGTTAAAGCTAACTAATAAGGCAAGTTAAACGCGAATTGTCACATTCTACCCTTCTAAAAAAAAAGTTACGTCCTCGTAACATACCTTAAGTGAACAACTCTGGATATTTTTCCTTCATTGAGACTTCAGTCTCCCAGGTAGCTTCCTCGACATTGTGGTTGGTCCATAATACTTTGACCAGCGCGGTCTCCCTATTCCTTGTTTTTCTCACCTTCCTGTCAAGGATCTCCTTGGGTCTCTCCTCATAGGTCAACTGTTCATCGACCTCGATGACCTCATGATCAAGGATATGCGAAGGATCACTGATATATCTTCTCAGTTGAGATACATGAAACACATTATGTACTCTGGCTAAAGCTGGAGGTAGAGCCAATCGATAAGCTACCTCTCCAACTCTCTCCAAGATCTCGAATGGACCAATAAACTTTTGGCTCAACTTGCCCTTCTTGCCAAACCTCATTACTCCCCTCATAGGTAACACCTTCAGTAACACTTTCTCTCCTGCCTCAAATGTGATGTCACTTCTCCTTAAGTCGGCATAACTCTTCTGTCTATCTTGGGCAGCTCTCATCTTTTGACGGATCACCTGGACCTGTTTTATCATCTCCTGAATCACCTCAGGTCCCAAGGTCACAGTATCAGCTCGATCATCCCAGCAGACTGGACTCCTGCACTTCCACCCATACAACGCCTCGAAAGGAGCCATTCCGATGCTAGCATGATAGCTGTTGTTATAAGAAAACTCTATCAAATCAAGTCTGTCCTCCCACGATCCTCCAAACTCTAGCACGCAATCCCGCAGCATATCCTCCAATGTCTGGATAGTCCTCTCAGTCTGACCATCAGTTGCTGGATGGAATGCATTACTCATCTTCAAAGTAGTTCCCATCAATGTCTGTAACTCTTGCCAAAACTTAGAGATGAACCTGGAATCACGATCAGAAACAATGTCCTTAGGGACACCATGAAGTTTCACCACATGCTTAACGTAAGCCTTGGCCAATTCGGCCTTACTCCAAGTCTCCTTCATTGATATGAAATGGGCCGACTTAGTCAACCTGTCAACTATCACCCAAATCATGTCATTCCCTCTTGAAGTCCTAGGTAAGCGCACGATGAAATCCATTGATATGCTTTCCCACTTCCACTCAGGTACATCAAGTGGTTGTAACTTCCCTTGCGGCCTCTTATGTTCTCTTTTCACTCTCTGACATACAAAACATCGGGAGACAAACTCAGCCACTTCCTGCTTCATTTTTGGCCACCAGAATGCTTTCTTCAGGTCTTTGTACAGCTTATCCCCTCCAGGATGAACGGAATAAGGTGTAGAATGAGCTTCGACCAGAATCTTTCTTTTCAGTTCTTCATCATCAGGTACACACCATCTCCCATCAAATCTCAAACTGTCGTCACTGAAAATCTCGAACCTAGAATATGGCTCCGCTTCACTAGCTGTGCTCACCGCATCACGCCACTTCTGAATTCTAGGATCACTCTTCTGTCTTTCCCGAATCTCGGAATATAACTCAGGCTCGATCGTCAAATCTCCCAGGGTCTCACCCTTCCTAATCACCGCAATTCCCATCTGTCCCAACTCACGATACATACTCAACCTGGACATAGCTGTGTATAGAGTGTGGACAGACTTCCTACTCAATGCATCAGCCACCACATTAGCCTTTCCTTCCTTGTATAGAATTTCCATGTCATAATCTCCAATAAGCTCGATCCATCTCCTCTGGCGCATGTTTAGTTCTCTCTGAGTATAGATATACTTCAGGCTCTTATGATCAGAATACACTTTGAATGTAGCTCCATAAAGATAATGTCGCCACAGCTTAAGAGCAAAAACTACCGCTCCAAGCTCCAGATCATGGGTTGGATAATTTTCCTCATAAGGCTTCAACTGCCTAGAAGCATAAGCAATTACTCTTCCGTTCTGCATCAGTACACATCCCAAACCCTTCTTAGAAGCATCTGTATAAACTTCAAAATTTTCGCTTCCTTCTGGCAAAGCAAGGATAGGAGCTGTAGTAAGACGCTCCTTCAGATCTAAAAACGCCTTTTCATAACTCTCATCCCAGACGAATCTATTCTCTTTCCGCATCAACGAAGTCATCGGTTTAGCTATCTTCGAAAAATCTTTCACGAACCTTCTGTAATAACCAGCCAATCCCAAGAAACTACGAATATCGGCTACATTCCTCGGGCGCTCCCATTTCGACACGGCCTCAATCTTGCTAGGGTCGACAGACACACCCTCCTTAGACACCACATGGCCTAGAAAAGCCACTTTCTCGAGCCAGAATTCGCACTTACTCAACTTAGCATACAATTGATGATCCCTCAAAGTCTGTAACACCAAGCGTAAATGTTTGGCATGCTCTTCCCTATTCTTCGAATACACCAGGATGTCGTCAATAAACACCACCACAAACTGGTCCAGATAAGGACTAAACACTCTGTTCATCAAATCCATGAAAACAGCAGGTGCATTAGTCAAACCAAATGGCATCACTACGAATTCATAATGCCCATACCTCGATCTGAACGCAGTTTTGTGAATATCTGCATCTTTGATTCTTAGCTGATGATACCTTGACCTCAAATCGATCTTGGAAAACACACCAGCCCCACTCAACTGGTCGAATAGATCATCGATGCGAGGTAAAGGATATCGATTCTTGATTGTCACATTGTTAAGCTCTCTATAATCCACGCACAACCTCATGGTTCCGTCCTTGTTCTTTACAAACAATACTGGTGCTCCCCAAGGGGACACACTTGGTCTTACGTATCCCTTGTTTGCTAGTTCATCCAGCTGCTTCCTCAACTCCTCCAATTCCTTAGGTCCCATGCGATAGGGTGCTTTAGAAATTGGCTCAGCCCCAGGTTTCAGATCAATGCTAAAATCCAAGTCCCTCTTTGACGGTAACCCAGGAATTTCTTCTGGAAACACGTCTTCAAAGTCCCTTACAACATCGATCTCCCTGGCTTGGGGTTTCTCTACAGTCAGATCTCTCACATGGCACAACAGCATCTCATCACCCCTCTTCAGACAGGTCTTCAGCGCGTTGATGGTTATCAGCTTCAGTTTAGGCTTTACAGAATATCCCTTGTAAGATACCCTCACTTCTTTGGGTCCCCTCAAAGTGATCTTCCCTTGGTAGCAGTCAATGTAGGCCTTATACTTTTTCAGCCAATCCATACCTAGTATCACCTCAAAGCCACCCAACGGAAACTCTTTCAGGTTCGACTCAAAACTTACATCTCCTACTTGGATCATTACATTGGTGTAAACTCTATTACAAGCTATGGACTCCCCAGATGGTATGGTTACAGAATCAGCTATACTACTATATACATCGAGACCTATAGCTCTAGCATGCTCCGCAGATATGAAAGAATGCGATGCACCAGAATCAAATAAAACAAAAGTAGGAAAGGATTGTACTAGAAATGTACCAGTAACAACATGAGCATCCTCCTTTGCGCCTCCTTGCCCATCATGAATAGAGCCCCACTTTTCTTAGCCCCACTCTGGTTCACAGATCCTGCTCCACTCTAAGTGTTAGCCTCCGCCAGGGTCTTCTGGAAATTACCATTACCACTATTCTGATTTCCTTGGTAGCGGTTCTGATTACTGTAGTTGTTGAAATTCCGCTGGTAGCTGTTACCTCCGGATCTGTTGTTGCCTGAGTAACTCGCATTCGGAGTCCTAAAGCCTCCACTCTGATTGCCCTTATTATAATTGTTTCCAGCACTCTGAGTACCCGACCATCAATTGATTTGTTTATGTCCAGCCTTTCCACACTTAAAGCATGTAAGGACCGCACTACTTGCCCCAGATGTGGATCGGTTTCCCCCTCGATTGCCATTTCCTCCAGGTGCACTGTTGGAGAAAAATGACCGATATTGGTTGTTTGGCTTCTTATTCCCTGAACTTTCAGCCCCAGATTCTGCTTTCCTCTTGTCACCCTTGGTCTTCTCCTCTTCCTTAATCATGGCAGCGAGTCTTTCTGCCTGGCCAGCCCTCTCATATATATCTTCCACAGTCGTGGGCTTAGTTGCCAGCATACTTCTCTTGATATCAAGGGTCAGCCCCTTCTCAAACCTAGCTGCTAACATCTCTGATGTATAGCCTAAGTCAGCTACATTCTCTGCCAGCTGCATAAACTTATTGTGATATGCTTCCACAGTCATTTCTTCGGTCATCTTGAAAGAATCGAACTCGGCTCTCAACTCCCCCTTCACATGCTCTGGCACAAACTTAGAGGATAAAATCCCCTTGAACCCTTCCCAGAGTACATATTCCGACCCAATCTCTTCCGCAGCAGCCTTGATTTCCTCTTTGTTGTTATTCCACCATAACCTAGCCGTACCCTTCAGATAGAATACAGCTTGGTCCACCTTCATTGATTCTGGTACAGACAGCAGTTCAAAGATACTCTCGAACTCTCAGCACCACTCCGCAAGTAAACTTGGTGCTCCTTCCCCATCGTACTTGGTGGGGTTATGCCTAGAAATATTATTGCTCATTTGATTGCATCAGATTGAGTGTTTGCCCCAATCCTAGCTAGGGAGCAGCGTTCATAGCTAGTAGACGATCAAATTCCTCTTGCGACACATTAGCAGTGTTGGGTTCTCTCCTGGGAGGCATTTTGCTACACAAGTGACAAAATTTATGAGCATCCTAGGTCAACTCCTACTCTGACTTGGTCTTGCTAACATACATACTTAGCATGTAACTTTTCCATACGATTAAATCCTTATTAAAGGTCTACCTAAAGGCTTAGGGATCACGTAACTGCATGCATATATTCATACAAATATCACTCATAGACAAAATTAAGATATAAGCTCATGTTCTCAATGCTTGATAATAACAACATATATATGCCACTCATCATGTAACATCACTTTCATGCCTGACAGTATACATGTATTTACTCATCCATTTTTCACATCATACTTACCTCATTCCTTTGGCGCTGAAATGTTAGTACAACATACATATATTATATATCTGCCTCGGGTCTTTCCAAACTACCCACACTCTTCATCTCTTAAGGTTACCAGGTTAGGCTGAAAGGGCCAGTAGCTCGGTTTGAGGGGGCCCACTACTACAAATATAGGCTTAGGAGACGGGGATTAAAGAACGAAATTTTGCGGAACCGTCTTAATGTGTCACATTTCATACGCGCGTGTTTTTAATATACCAATAGAAGACGGTTCAACTTCAAACCCGTCGTTAAAAATTCAAAAAAAAAAAACAAAGAGAACGGTTTAGCGGCTTAACCGTTCTCTTTCTTTTTAATTAACATTTTAACCAAGACGGTTGTCTGTTCAACCGTCCTCTTAGTTATTCCTAAAAATTAAACCAAGACGGTTCCTTTATGAACCGTTCTCTTTGCTTTTCATAATAACTAAACCAAGACGGTTCCTTGTTCAACCGTTCTCTTTGTTCTTCATAATAACTAAACAAAACATAGTATACAATAGTAGACAGTTTTCGAAACCCTCAAAACAAAGACGACTGCTTGTTCTTCGAATTTTCGAATTTTCTTTCTGCTTGTTCTGTAACAACCCGACCCACCACGGGGTAACACACCCCCAATGAGATGGAATGTATACCTTTGGGCCTATTATTTGTCCTCACTTAAGCCCAAAAGCACAAGGCCTTGTTACTAAGTGGTGGGTGGAAGCTATTATAAACATATCACAAGCCTCACATTCTACCGATGTGGGACAACTTTCCTCTCATACTCTTGGGGTGTTACAAACTCCCCCACTTAAAGAACACAACGTCCTCGTTGTGCCTCAAACTTGACCACAACCAGGGCTAGAATCCTCCCCCGCTAGGTGTGTGACCCGGGTACTCCCGACCACAGGCTCACCACACGGTCGTAGGGTCGCTCTGATACCATTTGTAACAACCCGACCCACCACGGGGTAACACACCCCCAATGAGATGGAAGGTATACCTTTGGGCCTATTATTTGTCCTCACTTAAGCCCAAAAGTACAAGGCCTTGTTACTAAATGGTGGGTGGAAGCTACTATAAACATATCACAAGCCTCACATTCTACCGATGTGGGACAACTTTCCTCTCATACTCTTGGGGTGTTACATGTTCTGCGTCTCCTTGTTCTGCTTCTCCTTGTTCTGCTTTTCTTTCGAAACCCTCCTTGTTCTGCTTGTTCTTCGAAACCCTCAATACAAAGACGACTGCTTGTTCTTCGAATTTTCGAATTTTCAAAACAAAGACGACTGCTTGTTCTGCTTCTCCTTCACCATAATTCGTACGCCCTCTTTCTCCTTTATTACTCTTGTTTTCTTATTTTTCCTCAATTGAATTACCAATTGTTTGAATTACAATTCTATTGTAATTTATAATTGCTGCTGGAATTACCAATTGTTTGAATTACGAATTGTTTGAATTTCCAATTGTTGCGTGTTCATAGTCTTTTCCCGCTGTTATTGTGCCTGTTGCTGTTTTTGGGTTTCTGGGTATGTGGTTACATGTTTGTTGGGTTTCTGGGTATGTGGTTACTGGTTTGTTGGGTATGTGGTTACTGGTTTGTTGAGTTTCTGAGCATCGGAATGTAGTCATGTTGTAGTGTCGTTTCTGAGCATCGGAATGTAGTCAGCCACGATATGATAATGGCTCAGTAATATGGATTTGTTTTGTCAAAAAGGTAGAAACTTGGATTGATAAACTCAAAATTTTGACATAACCAGAATGAACTTTACTCAAAACAGAGGAAAACAGAACAAACAAATAAACAATTACATTTACAGCAGATTTTATACATCTAATTTTCTTTATGGTAATGCATTATCATTGTACATAAGATTATGACTTAATTATAATAGAAACTTTATTACAAAAACATGATAAGAATGAGGTAATGTGAGGTTGTTGTTACCTGTGAAATTCTTGGACAATGTGTTCAGGATAAAAGTGTTCATGTGGGAGAGTAAGATTTAAAGGAATAGAAGAAGAAGAAGAGCTGTAGAAACAAGAAAAAAGTAGAATGAAAGTGACAAAAATACAAGATATTTGTAGCATTCTTGCCATTGAAATTGTTGGCCCCAAAATAATTAAAGATGCTCAATTGTGGTTAGCAAAAGGAGTTGGTGGAAAATATATAGAATGAAGAATTATGTGTATAAGTAAATAGTAGTAATGCAAGTGGATTAATCTTTTCCGACTGTGTCAATAGATGTTGGTTGTTGATCACGACGAAGAAGTGAAAAGGGACCATGACGACAATTTAGCCAATTAGTCCTATTTGGGTGTTGATATTTTGAATTTTTTATACTTAATGGAATATGTATCAAGCTATTTAGTACCTTCTGTGGCCATTTTTAGTCATAAAAAAATATGATTAAAAATACTTAATTCTCATTCTTGCCGCTTTTCTCGGTCTTTTCCCGCTGTTGTTAATATGTGTTTGTACATGTTATAATTATGTAGACGAATATGGCTCGTACTTGGATGATTAATGGGAAAAAAGGCGAAGTAGAATATGATGCCGGGTTAGCTGAATTTTATGACTTCGTAATAAAGAACGTGAAAGACAAATCTAGTATGGCGTGCCCTTGTGATATGTGCCGGAATATTAGGTATATGAGCTTTGGAGATGTAAGAATACATTTAAATAAGACAAATTTTAATCCAAAGTACACTTGTTGGATTTTCCATGGAGAATCAAAAAATTTAGATGGAATAGAAAAAAATGTAGATGTCCAATTTGGGGAGATTGAGAGAGAAACATGCTTGAGTGACGATGAAGAGCCCGGTGAGTCTAATTCAGTAGAAGATTCGGGTTGTAATATGGATACTGAGGCAGGAGATGGGTGTGACGATATGTCGGATAAATCATGGGGAGATATGTTTGGAGGTGATGAGCAAGAAGGTATTGTAGATGAAACTGATGAGGATCTTGATGAAAATGATTTGGAGGATACTAGTGTTGTATTGGAGAAATTAAAAGATTCTGAAATGCCTCTTTATAGTAGTTGTAAGCACACTAAATTGACAGCTCTTGTTAAGTTATATAATTTGAAAGCAACAAATGGGTGGAGTGACAAGAGTTTCACAGACCTCCTGAAATTATTAAAGGACATGCTCCCCGAAAATAATGTACTTCCTGATCGTACATATGAGGCAAAGAAGATACTTAGGGGAATTGGTATGAAATATGAAAAAATCCACGCATGTCCCAATGATTGCATATTATATTGCAAAGGATATGCTAATCTCACAAGTTGTCTAGTGTGTAAGGAATGGCGATACAAAAAGAAGGAGGGGATCCTAGCTAAAGTTTTGTGGTACTTTCCAATAATTCCTAGGTTGATACGATTATTTGCGAATAAAGATGATGCCAAATTACTCACATGGCATAGTACATCAAAAGCAAATGATGGGAAGTTAAGACACCCGACCGATGGGAAAGACTGGAAGTTTATTGATGCAAAATATCCCGAGTTTGGCAAAGAACCCAGAAATCTCCGCCTTGCACTCTCCACTGATGGGATGAATCCCTTTGGAAATTTGAGTAGTCAACATAGTACTTGGCCGGTGTTTTTAGCTATTTACAATTTGCCTCCATATCTTTGCATGAAACGAAAATATTTGATGTTGTCTTTATTGATTTCTGGTCCTAAAGAACCTGGTAATGATATAGATGTCTACTTAGAGCCTCTTCTCGACGATTTGAGATTATTGTGGGATGAAGGGATACGAGTGTTTGATGCCTACCAGAATAGTTATTTCAATTTGAAAGCAATGTTACTATGCACTATTTCTGACTTTCCTGCGTATGGTAATCTATCTGGACACACTGTGCACGGGAAAGAGGCTTGCCCCTTGTGTGGAGAAGATGTCGATTCTTGTTATTTGAAGTTTTCTCGTAAGCAAGCGTACTTGGGATACCGTAGGTTCTTGGACCTTGATCATTCATATCGTAAGCTACAAAAACCATTCAATGGAAAACCTGAACATCGATCTCCTCCTAAGATATTAACCGGTCATGAAGTATATGAAAGAGTGAAAAAAATTGAGATAACTTATGGGAAGAAGGGTTCTAAATTAGCGTCTCGGGGATATAAGAAGATGTCTCCTCTTTTTGAAAAACTTCCATATTGGCGTGACCTTTCTATAAGATATTGCTTAGATGTTATGCATATTGAGAAAAATGTGTGTGACAATATAATCAACACTCTTCTGAATGTTCTGAATAAGTCAAAAGATAACACATCATCTAGGATGAACATGGTGGATATGAAAATCAGACCTGAGTTGGCACCAGAAAAGAAAGGAACACGATATTATTTGCCTCCGGCTGCTCATACACTTTCAAGAAAGGAGAAAACAGAGTTTTGTGAGTGCTTAAGTAGTGTTAAAGTGCCGGAGGGATATTCTTCCAATATCAGCAGCCTAGTATCAATGACAGATCTTAAGCTTGTTGGTTTAAAGTCTCATGATTGTCATACTTTGATGCAACAACTACTACCAGTGGCTATACGTTCGATTTTACCTAAAAAAGTTCGATTCGCCATAAGTAGGTTTTGCTTTTTCTTCAATGCCATATGCAATAAAGTGTTAGATCCCAAGGAGTTGGAGTCTTTGCAAAAACTAATTGTCACTTCTCTTTGTCAATTGGAAATGTACTTTCCTCCTTCATTTTTCACAATAATGGTGCATTTAACTGTACACTTGGTTAGAGAAATCAAATACCTTGGTCCAGTTTATCTAAGGTATCAATATCCTTTTGAGAGATTGATGAAAGTGTATAAGGATTATACATCTAATAGATATTGTCCTGAAGGGTCTATTGCTGAGCGTGCAATCACGGATGAAGCACTTTTTTATTGCTATGCACACTTGTCAGATTCTGAGCTACCTGGGATTCCTAAGAATAGGCACAGTGAGTGGATGATGGGCAAAGGTCTTAGGGGTCATGTTCGTCTAGATATGGCAACTGAGAAATGGCATATAGCACATACATATGTTCTTCATAACGAGGATGAGGTACAGCCGTACATTGAGGAACACAAGGCATTGTTGAAGGCGAAGCATCGAAATAAATCAGAGATGTGGATCGCAAGTGAGCACAATAAGACTTTTAGAGTTTGGTTCAAGGGTCGAGTTATAGAAGACTTGCAACAATATCCTGAGTATATTTCTTCTAGATTACAGAGGCTTTGTTTTGGGCCTAAGACTTTTGCATCGTCTTATACTGGTTATGCCGTTAATGGATCCACCTTTTACACTCGTGGGCAAGATGACATGAGCACGATGCAAAATAGTGGTGTTAGTGTAGAGGCAGAAGGCATGCATTTTGCTAGTTCGAAAGATAAGAAACCAGTTTTAAGTCAAATGCATTATTATGGATTCATTGAAGAGATTTGGGAGTTAGATTACACAGATTTTCTAATACCTATATTTGGATGCAAGTGGATTGAAACTACTAGTGGAGTTCGCTAGGATGAACTAGGATTCACCTTAGTAAATCTTAATAAATTTGTTCATAAGGAGGATCCTTTTATTATAGGGACACAAGCAAAACAAGTATTTTATGTCACCGATCCATCGGATAAAAAGTGGTCAGTTGTGCTATCTGTAAGAAGTAAGACCACAATGGATAGTTGCGATGACGATGTGGTATTTGAGGGCTTTGATCCTCGTGTACCACATTTAGATGATACGGATATATTCGAGCCTTCTAGTTTATATGTTCGTGATGACCATGACGAAGGGATATGGACCAATACTGAGTCTTCTTCTAAAAAACGCCCTCGCGGTTTTGACGCATGATTAGGTACGATTTATTATTTTTATTATTATTATTATTATTATTATTAATATTATTATTATTATTATATTATTATTATTATTATTATTATTATTAAATGCTTTTCCTTTTTTTTACTATGGGCAACAACGACCCGACTTCAGTCCAAGCAACGCTTCAGTCCAAGCAACGCTTCAGTCCCATTATTATTATTATTATTATTATTATTATTATTATTATCATATAGAATAATTTAGTTTTCTTGGTTGTTTATTTTTCCTTAGTGGCAGTATGAGACTTGCTGTATGTACATCATCTGCTGAAATTCTTGTAATTGGCTCCATTACTGATGTTTTAATATAATTTCTCACATTTTACCGCTTTTCATCAGAAGCATTCCTCATCTACATTTCTTATATGCTTTCCTATCTTGCATGTTCCAGTGACTTGCTTTCCCTGTTGTGACTTGCTATCCCTGTTTTTTTTTGTACAGTTGAACAATGGGCCCGCAAAAACGTAAAAGAAGTCGAAAGAACAACTCTATTGAGGACGCAAGCGGAAAGAAGGGGATATCTTCTCACAGGGGCCGAACTGTTTTAGATATGGCTGCAAGAGCTATTAAAGAGAAACAACCCATACAACTTGAGTGGGACAAAGAAGATAAATTGCCGACAGGAAAATATGCATCTAAGTTTAGTTCATGGATAGGCGTGACTGTTCGGGGGAATGTTAGTCCCGCACTGGAGAGTTGGGAGGATGTGGATCAACCGACGTTGAACCTTATGCTGAGTGAACTGACGGTATGTTATTTTAACCATGTTCTAAGTTTTTTTTGCTTCATGTTCTAAGTTTTATGAATGTGGTTGTACAGATATAAGGCCTATATAATGATCCTCTTATTATTTCAATAAAGTATTAGTAATTTTACCAACTGAACAAGGTAAACATTTGTTTCATGAATTTTAGGAACAAACAGATAGTTGATAGTTGATAGAATTTCTTAGCAAAAACATACCTTGATATAAATTTCTTAGCAAAAACAGATAGAATTTCTTAGCAAAAACAGATAGTTACTAGTTGATAGTTGATAGTTGATAGGATTTAACTTGAAGCATGAAAGGATCCTGCAGGTAAATCAAATGTAAGTTATGTAAATAAGCATATGGATAGGTGGGCAGCGACAACTGAGCTATTGATATAAATTTGATGAACATTAGGGTTCAAGGTACATAATGAGGTCAGTAGGGTACATCCATGTCTACATATATAATCAGAAGTTATCTTCCAGATATATCTAACCTAGTCACTCAATTATCTAACTAAAAATAACATTGACTTTAGCTTGCCAAGAAACTACTAGATCACAGGTGCTACAAATAGCAAATGCCTTATTAAGTCCTGCAAAATAATAGAGGAACACCGAGAATAGATCGTTAAGTAGTCGTTGCAACTTCACCATTGATCCGATTAGTGATAAGAAGTTAAAAAATAGGACTGGCAGTAACTATTGATAAAAATTTGATTTAACAATAGGGTATGGAGTAGCAGTACTACAGGTGTAGATGTTGCTGGACAGAAGAGTTGCTGCAGGGACAGTTTCGGCCTCAGTAGCTATAGATTCGTTGCTGGAGGGACAATTTCGGCCTCAGTAGCTATAGATTCCCACATCCCAATTTTAATGTTCATATTTCCTTTCTGGTCCATCCCTAAAGAAACTACCAGACATTATTACTAAGTTCAAGATACAATAAAAAAAATCAGATTACCTTACCTGGAATAACTTCTGAATTCCTAGTCTGATCTGATTGCATTTGAGCAGAAAAGGATTGCAGCCAGATTTTCTACTGGCTGTGATATTCTGGTCAGTTCTGGTGCACAAGGAGTATTGCAGTAAGATTTTCTACTGGCTGTGATATTCTGTTTTCGTGCAGAGGTCGTTGTTCGTTGCTGTAGGGACTGTGGCTGCAATATTAATAGGGCAGGGACTGTGGCTGCAGGTCAGGTGCGTCTTTTTAAGGGGGCGTATCGCTGCTGGTTTGTCCTTGGGCAGGCTAGTAATCAGCCATGGGATCAGGGAATATGTGGAAGGGAGTTTGCAGCAGAATGCTCTTGGACTGTACAGACTGCAGCAGACCCAAATTTAAGAGAGTGTGAGAGAGAAACCTGAATTTTGATCCAAATTTGAGACCTTTAGGAAACCGTTCAGCAACTCCTTCCAAATCTAAGCCTGCAACTTTGTTTATATAGCCTGAGCCCTGAAACAACCAGTGTTTGGAAACATGAGCAACAGCTGCAATTGAATGAAATAATTGACAACTTAAAGAAAAGCAGCCAGCAAAGATACATAGTCTGTTTTAGTCCGTGTTCAGGTTTTTTTATGGGTTTGATAGTCCGTGTATATCATTTTTAATGTTGTCGTAGATTCTTGTAAAACAGCTATACTCGTCTTTCCACCATTCATATGCATCGACTCTACGTATATATGTTTTCAAAACAGTAAATAGATACTTATTCGTGTTCTATAACGAAGAATCCGAGACTGAATCAAAGTCGCGTTACTTCATGAATGATGTCTATGCTCTTTAGTTCTAGTTTTGCTTACAAAGTTACAAATTTGCTTACATTTTGCACATTGAGTCGAGGATTGTGATTAGTAATTCAGATTGTTTGACTAAAGACATTTATACATTGTTAACCTTCAGGGAATCTAAAACTGGGTCTGTTTTGTCTGCCATGTGCGTGCAGTGCATGGCTGGAATTGGTCTGGAATGCTAATAGTTTTTCTGGATTGACTTTCGTGAATGAGTTTGATTTGGATACGGTTTTTGGCAGAGCAGTAGAAGTCGCTGTTTGACAAGGAGAGGCATAACAATTCAAGTCTAGGCTTTAGCAATGCTAGTTTGTCTGTTGTTTTTGGTGCAAGACACTATGAGTGAATATGACTGAATATCCGGTTCATATTTCCTATGTCTAAACTAGATAATTAAAAGTTGGTTCATATTTCAGGGTGCTTTCCATGTCATAGAAGAGCGTCACGATTGGTGTCTCCAAAAGTTGCTTTCCATGTCATTGAAGAGCGTCACGATTGGTTTCATTTTTTAGCTAACTTCTAGGTCAAAAGTTGGTATGAATTCTCATAAACTCTCTTCTTTTTTGATAGAAAGAAGATTTAGCTGCCAAGGGAAAACCAGTGGAAAAAGTTGATCGATATTTAACTTGGCTAAGGGCTCACAAGTCAGCGAAAGGGGACATGACTGATTATGATAAGGAAGTTGCTTTGAAAATTGTAAGTTGAACATTTTTGTAATTTAACTCGGTTTAGTTCAGTTGTTTAATTTATTAGTGCTATTTATTCATTTTTTTTGGCTTCTAAAAACTTAATTAATATTGTTGATTTGCAGGAATCCCTTGAAAAGGATGTTGAGGCTGGTTTATTTGTGCCCGAAGGACGGCAAGACATACTCGCTAAGGCGATAGGCAAGCCTGAGCATCCGGGCCGTGTGCGAGGAACTCCTAACGGTATTTGCATAACTGAGTATTTTGGGAAGGGACCAAAAAAACCGACAAGAGAAGAGTTGTACGAGAAGATCAATTGCATGCAACTCCAAATTGATGACTTGGAAAAGCTGAAATCAGTGATGATGCAGTTTTGGCTAACTGGTGAGAAGCCAAGTACTAAAGTATTAGACGATTTAATGAACGGAAGAGCATCTATGAGTACCGAGGGATCGAAAAATTCTGCATCACTACAAGTGAGTGAAGAGCCATGCCCAGAGGAGACACCCCGAGAGGAGGATTATCAAACACCCAAGACTAATGTTCTGAAGATTCCTACCATATCACCACGGCAGGTTGTAAAAGGTTTTCATTAAGAAGGATCTGTAAGCTTTGCATTTAAAACACTATCTAGTTCAAAGTCGATGAAAAAAGTTTTAAAACACTAATCTATCTATGCAGGGGTCTCACAGGCAATCACTCTCACTAAAAGGAGTGCAATCACTACAAGTGACTGAGGATCCACCCGTGACCAATGTTCTGAAGATTCCTGGCCCAGTAACACAACAGGTATATATGTAAGCTTTTCATTAAAGACGCTACTTTATAGTAAATGAAAAAAGTTTGAAATTCTACAATAACTTAAATTTTCAGGCTTGGAAAGATTGTGTGCTATCACTGCCAAACAAATCATCGAAGATAGTGGCTTCAGGAATGGTATACCTATCAAGTAAGGACGAATTTGTTTCCATTCATGGCAGTGCCCTTCGTGATGGTTTTAGAAAAGTGTCAATCAAGGAAATCTATTCTGGGTCGAAAAATGTTGATTTACCAATGCCTGTTGGTGATATGATAACATTGACTCATGCTAAGGGTTCATTTATTCAGTGGCCGCAAAGTCATATACAGAGTCCTGTTGATAAGGTAACTGAGATTTCTAGCTAGTATAATGATATAAGATACACTGAGAGTTATACCATTTATCAACTTATTTATGCCAACTTTTAGATAACCATGAAAAAGAATGATCAAGGAAAAAATAAAGCAGCAGCAGCAAAGAAGTCCAAGCCTCAGAAGTGTTCGCCCTCGATTTCGCCATCTTCTTTCCTTGGAATTGAAGTTAGTCACAATTTTAAGCAAAAGCAGAGGACCATGGATTTGAAGTTATTAGAAACTGAGGCTCGGGTTTTAAAGGCAAGTGGGACAATGATCAGTGTTCCCATTGATGAACATGTGTTACACAATGAACAAACTTGCTACCTTAGTTATGAGGAGGTTGTTCATTTGTTAGATGAACAAATGATTGGTGCCTCTCACATTACACTCTTTATGAGGTTCGGTCTCTTTGTTTAAGCTTCCCCTTTGCAATCCCATTAGTATATATCTGATAATATGCAAACTAGTACTAGATAGTTACTATGGATTCTTATTGTTGTAGGTATTTGAGTGATCTTGCCGATAGTATGCAAATTACTAGTTACTATGGATTCTTGTGCCCAGAGATAATGTCCTCAGAATCCGTTGCTCCGGATGAAAATTATCGATCCGATTATGTTGCTAGGGCAATGACATGTACCGATTGTGGAAAAGGTCGGAAACTTATATTTGCTCCATATGCCCAGGGGTACGTAATTATAAATTTCTTTTCATAGTATTATTATTGATGACTTGATTAATTATTTTATTATTTTTTGTCAATATTTAAGTTGATATCTTCGTTGTATTTTTCTATAACTTGTAGTAAGCATTGGATGTTGGGCGTGATCAATCCGGCTCAAAGTACAGTGTATTGGTGTGATCCTACCGGACATACAGAGCCTCGTCAATTTTTCGTGGATACAATTACCAAGTATGTCTAACTTATTTCTGATCTTTTTTATTTTGCCTTCATATATTATACCTCCCGTTACTCCCCTGCATTTGCCTTAAAATGTTTCTGTAGGCTAGGAACAAAAGTTAAGCCACCCAAAAGCCATCAATCATAGACCTTAGCTTGTTTTTCTATTATACTTGAAATTAACGCTTCATTATCAACTAAAACTGAATAAATATATAAACCTGGCTATCTATATATACAGGGCCTTTGAGAAAAGGAACTCTATCGATGCACTTGCAAAATATGAGGCCAACGACGTTGTTTGGAAAAAGATTAAGGTACTTCTTGTATATATAGTATATATATATATATATATATCTTAACATATTGTTTCTCTTATTAAGTATAGTACATGTGCGTGAAGTATTTATTTATAATATGAGCTCCCCTTTCAGGCCCCTTTGCAGCCTTGTGGTTCCGTTTTATGTGGATATTATATTTGTCGATACATGTTGGACGTCGTCAAAGGAAGATATGTTACTATTGCTCCAAATGTACGTATGTTTTTGGTTTTTTAGTTCATCTACTTACTTACCTCTATCATTTTACTTATATAGGAGTCTTGGATATAATTTTTCTAACCAATTTTTGAAAATTTGTTTGTAGTTCATGCTTAGAGCCCCATTGACATATTCGCTTGAGCAAATTGACGAGGTGAGGGATATATGGGCTAACTTTGCGCTCCAGTTTAAGTCAGCCATGAACGATGATGACGTTTAGCTTAAGTCGTAGCTAGAAGTTTAGCTTAAGTACATACGTATCTAGAATTTGTGGATCGGAAAGTATGTTGATATATATGAATGATGTAGTATTTGGAGATTTTTCTCTATATATGGCTAATTTTGGACCTGAATATAGTTGTTGGAGCAATGTTATTGTACGCTTATTTGCAGGAAGAATTATATATAATAGGCCGGAAGAATTATAAATTAATTTATTAAAAAAAAAATAGCAGGTGCAAAGAGAACGGTTATGTTCTCAAGCGTGCTCATTAATTCAAAAATATGGCGCGAAGTTTGAACATGTTGAACAAAAGAGAACGGTTCATCCAGGAACCGTGCTGGAAAGTGTGGTCAAAGAGAACGGTTGAACAGGACATAAGAGAACGGTTCAAGATAGAACCGTTCTGGTAAGTGACCTAAGAGAACGGTTTAACAGGGCAAAGAGAACGGTTTAACAGGGCAAAGAGAACGGTTGTACAGGACATAAGAGAACGGTTCATGAGAGAACCGTTCTGGTAAGTGAACATCTAAGAGCACGGTTGAACCGTTCTCTTAGGTAAAGAGCACGGCCAGGGGTTGCACGGTTCCGCCACTCATAGGAGAACGGTTTTTAACCGTCTTCGTATCTATATTTTGTAGTAGTGGCCCCTAACTCATCCCAACTCTATGGGGCTCCTAACAGTTACTAGCCTGGGGTTCATTTTATTTAGACACTCCTATGTTCATTATTTGCATGTTGGTTTAGGCCTGAGGATCGTTCGCTCTGATACCACTTTGTAACACTCCATTTACCTAGGAGCCTGAACTAGGACTTCCAGAGTAAATATGACCGTTACCATCCTGGGTAAACCTGGGTAAACCAGGGTAGTAGATATACATAGTGAAAGAAACACAGTACTTTAAATATAAATGGTTAAACTGAAACTATTACAAGACATACTCCCAAGGACTTCCAACAACTAAAATAAAATTAAATGTTCAACTATGAAAAATACAACTCAGTGATCTAGAAGCTAGGTAGGTCTAGTCCATGTATCTCTTCCATGCCCATTCCTATTCCACCTGTCTCTGACCTGAAAGATCTACTCCCCATTACAGATCATTGTAGGTGAATACGAATACACTGTCAACCTCGCGGTTGAGTAGAATAACACAATAACAAGTAATGCAAACAAACAGTAATATGCAAAAGATTATGTCATGCTCGAGCTCAATCTCATTATCATTCTCAAACCCGTAACTCCCAGCCTTACCGAACCTCCCGGCAGACTATAATCGGCCGTCGCCGAACACCAGCTCAAAAGCTGATAAGACACCAGGCCTGGTCTGCAGAACCACCCTGGGCTTTATATCAGAACACTATCTGATTCACAATATCTCAGTAACCAATGCATATGCATGCTCATGAATATGATAATAAAACAATCAATTATTAAACCTCATGTTTTAAAAGAAAACCATACTTGCATCCATCACAATCAATTACCACATCCAATAGTAGTACATCACAGTAAAAGTATAAGTGTATCCTACCTGGAATAGCAAATCTGGACAAGAAAATCACCGTCTAGAAATATTCCACCTCAAACTCCGTTCCTATAAAATTACTTAATATCAACTTCTATCCAATCAAACAATACTACCACTACATACTTGATCATGTCCCTAAGAAGCTTACTTAAAACACATGGTGAAATATCCACATCAAGGCATGCTCATACATACGATTACTACTTACTAAATTTAACTTGCCATTTTTAGAGTTACTATTATTAGACTTACTATAAATAGCATAACTCAACCAAACAATCATTATATCCCAACAAAAGATAATTATTATTAACCACAATATCCTTACTATAGTAGCCATTCCAACGAATACGAACACATGATAAATATCGTTTATAGTACTATTTACATATCATTTACCGAGTCTTTAACATTAATAGTAATACCAATAATAATAACAACAATACCCATAATATATAACATACCATATGAATACAATATAATCATGCCAAAGTTAACAATCATAATGTTAGTGTTTATAAACACAATATACATATACAATATTATGACCATTAAACTAAGATACTAACAATATGATAATTATCATCATTCTAATCAACCATAATTGTAGGTAAAGGGAATTAGGATGCATCTTAATAATAATAATAATAATATTAGTAATAATAATAATAATAATATCGTTATTAGAAAAACAGACCCAACAACGAAAACACGAAGTGAAACTAAACCCGCAAAACAGTCCACCACCGTGCCCAAAACCCGCGTCAAAGACTCACCTTAGACACCAGCCGTGACCACCACCTTCACCCCTGGCACCACCAAACTCGCCACTGAGTCTTGGTGGTTCCAGTGGTGGGGGAAGTAGTCGCAACCAGCCTGCAAACACCCACGAAAACTGAAACCAACGCAGACTCACAGCAACAGACCCCATACCCTGACCTGTAACCACCCCCTGCTCCACCGTGTGCCACCACGACCCACTGTGATAACCACCCGTCGACTCCCTAAACTGCGACCAACCCACCGACACCAAAACACAGATTACATAGCAAGGAGGACGAGATCGAAACCCATATGTAAACGCATCAGTGCAGACTCTGTTTTAATAAAATCAACAAAACGAACCCAGACTTGTCATACCCAGAAACGAATTGTCCTAAACAACGTCCTTAAACAATAAAAGACGACATCTTGATGAACAACACATGAAGATTACATAACATAATTTACGAATTTGCAGAGAGACATGACAATTAGCATCTAAGGTGATCTTACATGGTATTAAAAACGCAAGGCAAAACACGAAATCAGAAACCAACGAGAAAGTAGGGTGTTCATACCTCCTTGCCCCTGCCAATCGACCACCCTATAAGCCTTAGAACCACCGTGTTAAACGTCCCTTGCAAACTCTGTAGTGGCAGCAGTCTATGAGGTGTGTGGGTGTATGTGAAAATTAGGTCAGAAAGGTTTTATTTTGTGGTATAAGTAGGACGGCTGAGAGGGAGTGTTAATAATTCTGTTTTCAGAATTAAAATAACGTGTGGAGCTAGGGTTTTGCACGCAGCCCTAGGCCCACTAACGTGGCTTTCCGAGTATGGGTCAAGCCCTTCACGCACTCCAAGACCCAATTGACCTATCCTAAGTACGGTTTTTCTTAAACGTTTGCATTCACGACTAAAAAAAACACATGTAAGGCACCTTGTTCGAACTAATACTTCTTGCTTATAAATCCGTCGATATGCTAAATAATATAAAATATTACTTAAAACGACACGAAAATACGGAGTATTACAGTCTTCCCTCCTTAAAATGAACTTCGTCCCCGAAGTTCACCGCCCCCACGATTAACCAGAATAAACAAAAGCATGCATCGAATCACAGAAAGCGATATCATGTGACGTTAAAGCTAACTAATAAGGCAAGTTAAACGCGAATTGTCAAATTCTACCCTTCTAAAAAAAAAAGTTACCTCCTCGTAACATACCTTAAGTGAACAACTCTGGATATTTTTCCTTCATTGAGACTTCAGTCTCCCAGGTAGCTTCCTCGACATTGTGGTTGGTCCATAATACTTTGACCAGCGCGGTCTCCCTATTCCTGGTTTTTCTCACCTTCCTGTCAAGGATCTCCTTGGGTCTCTCCTCATAGGTCAACTGTTCATCGACCTCGATGACCTCATGATCAAGGATATGCGAAGGATCACTGATATATCTTCTCAGTTGAGATACATGAAACACATTATGTACTCTGGCTAAAGCTGGAGGTAGAGCCAATCGATAAGCTACCTCTCCAACTCTCTCCAAGATCTCGAATGGACCAATAAACTTTTGGCTCAACTTGCCCTTCTTGCCAAACCTCATTACTCCCCTCATAGGTGACACCTTCAGTAACACTTTCTCTCCTGCCTCAAATGTGATGTCACTTCTCCTTAAGTCGGCATAACTCTTCTGTCTATCTTGGGCAGCTCTCATCTTTTGACGGATCACCTGGACCTGTTTTATCATCTCCTGAATCACCTCAGGTCCCAAGGTCACAGTATCAGCTCGATCATCCCAGCAGACTGGACTCCTGCACTTCCTCCCATACAACGCCTCGAAAGGAGCCATTCCGATGCTAGCATGATAGTTGTTGTTATAAGAAAACTCTATCAAATCAAGTCTGTCCTCCCACTGTGATACCCCGTATTTAAGCCTCGGTCAACATTGGTCAAACCATGTTTTATACACGTATTTCAAACGGGATGCCTATTAAGTATTTTACGTAAACTATTATTATTTTATAAATCGTATTTCTACGATTATTTCGTATTTCATAATCATTTTATATTTGATGATTATTTCGTAAAATGTCATTTCATTCGTATTTCTTTATTTTGATAATATATTTATAATTAAATATATTTTCTATTTTAGATTTAATTCTCAGTTATTCTTGTTTTATTATTTGAGTCAAAATTATATTTAAATTCTAAGTTTATTTTAAGTAAGTACTAATAATTTTATAATCTTATAATCAATTTAATTGATATTGATATTTACCAATACTAGTTATATAATCTAAGTAATATAATTATTTATATGTATTTGTTAATTTTAAGTTATGAGTCGGAATCGGGGTGGAAGTCCTTGAGAAGCGTGATGGGCTTGGGCTCGAGTAGGATATGAGAATCGTGTAATACCCGACCTAGTCTACTAATCGACTTATGCTATGGTTCAACCCATCGACATACCGCACAAAGCTTAACAATAAAAACAAACCCTAATACCTATACCTCGTTGCCTCCATCAACGTAATTCAACACAAACCCTAATCACTTTTGAGACGGCATCAGCCACCCTACTTCTCCTACACTGAGAAGTCCTTAGATCACCATGACAATGAAGGAGACCAAAGGAAGGGAAACACGCAGATATAGCAGCAAGAACCATCCTCGTATTGCCTATGCACTGCAGCGAGTTTGTAAGTAGTTTTCGTACCCTTCTGGACCATCGTTTTGCATGTTCTTTGGTTGTATGTAAACCTTGTAATGCCCATAACATATTCATCATCTACGAGTCACCAAAGGACCACCGTGGTGGTTGCAGTAAACACTTGTTTTGGCGGCAGTAATCACGTTTTATATACTCTGTTTCGTCACTATGTTCATGTTTCAATTACTTGTTCAGGCTGTTGTTTTATTTGAATTTTGGCACGAGTCCCTAGAGTGTCGTAATAGGGTGTTAATAGTCTAGTATGGTTGTGTTGGGGTGGTGCGTGGTGGCTGTAGAACCCTATTTTGACAGCCTATAGAGGCGGCAGAAACAGGGCAGAAACATGGGTGGTTGCGTGTTCAACAGCGGGTGTTGGGGGTTAGTTATCGTGTTGATTCTTGGGATCGAGGACTCACCTTTGCCTCCTATGGGACCACCGTGGGTCAGTGGTGACCACGGTGGTGGCCAGTGGAGCTGTTGGGCACGGTGGAGAGAGAGAGAGGCGTGAGAAAAGTAGGAGTTGTAGACGGTTGCTGAAAGTGAAGATGGACAGGGATGTTCAGGCTGTTTTGGACTGTACGTGGTGGTGGTTATGGTGACCTTTGTTGGTGGCTAGTGGGTGGAAGTAGTAGTTGGTAGTACGTAGTTTAGGTTGGGCCAAGTAGTGGTAGTTGTCGGGGACCGTGATGGCGGTGGTAGTGTCGGGAAAAGGGGTGCAACGGACCGTTATTCTGCGTATACCAGGGGTTGCTGCTGCCGCGGTTGTTACGGTGTCCATCGAAGGCGAGTTTAAGGGAGGCATAGTCAGTGGGTGGTGTCTTTAGGTACAGCGTGATATGAGGGTGCCAACCACAGCGGTGTGGGGGTGGTTCAGGTGGCAGAAGGGGGTCGAACAGGCGGTGAAAATAGGTTGTCAAGAAGGGTTGTGGTGTCGTGGTACAATTTGGAGTCTCGGGTGTTTGGGCTGCTTTGTTGTTGCGTATGTTTACGTATGTTATTTATTATTGTATGATTATTATTATTATTATTATTATTATTATTATTATTATTATTATTATTATTATTATTATTATTATTATTGTTGCTAGTTCATTGGTTGTTAATAATATTATTACTATTATTGTCATACGTTGTTGTTGTAATTACTTGATCATACGTTGTTGTTGTAATTACTTGAACATTGCTATTATTATTGTTTATATTATTATAAAATATATTATTATTATTATAATTAGTATTATTAGTAATTTTGACCCTGTTATTTATTATTAAGTTGTTAGGTAATTTTTATTCCACAAGAATGTGACGGTTATCATTAATTCGATAATATTTTCTATGTTCGATTATTTAATTGAAGTATTCATGTTTAATACGATCTCGTTATGCGTAATATATTATTTAAATCGTTAATTTGAATGATTAATATATTATATTATTTTGCGTAATTGTATTAGTTAGTAATTAAGTATATTATTTTATTAGGTGTGGAGTATGTGATGGAGTGATCCTAACTGTTTGGATGTCAGCTGCGCAATGAGATTATATTGTTATAACAGGTAGGATACATTGACCTTATACTCTATGATGTGTTATGAATAGATGTGGTATTGTGTGTTATGGATGCTGAGCATGAGTAATATGAGAATAATATTGGTTGGATTGAGTGTTGACTATTATTGTTGGCATGAGCATTTCATTATTTAATAGCATGATTGATTAAGAGTATTGTTGCATTCATGAGCATGGCATATGCATTGGTTACTGAGAAAGTTACGGAATGGATATTGATTTGATATAAAGCCCAGGGTGGTTCTGCAGACCAGGCCTGGTGTCTTATCAGCTATTTAGCTGGTGTTCGGTGACGACCGATTATAGTCTGCCGGGAGGTTCGGTATGGCTTGGTGTTTCGGGTTTGAGATTGAGATTGTGTTTGAGCTCGAGCATATCATGGCATTTGCATATCATTATTGTTGCATTATTTATTATTGTGTTATCCTACTCAACCGCGAGGTTGACAGTGTATTCGTGTACACCTACGATGATCCGGAATGGGGAGTAGACTCTACAGGAAAGAGACAGATGAGCTAGGAGCTGGGGCAGGATTGTGAGATGCAGACTTCAGACCGACTTAGAATTATGTCACTCTTAGAAAAGTCATCAGTTGTTTTTAATCAGGTGTAGTATTTGTAATAACAAACTTTTAATTTAATCAGTTTTATATATAAAGTACTGTAGTTGTTTTACTTTGTTATTCACTACCTCGGTTACTCCGAGATGGTAACAACTCTATTTATTTGAGAATGTCTTGCTAAAGGCTCTTAAATAAATGGGGGTGTTACACCCACGATCCTCCAAACTCTAGCACGCAAGCCCGCAGCATATCCTCCAATGTCTGGATAGTCCTCTCAGTCTGACCATCAGTTGCTGGATGGAATGCATTACTCATCTTCAAAGTAGTTCCCATCAATGTCTGTAACTCTTGCCAAAACTTAGAGATGAACCTGGAATCACGATCAGAAACAATGTCCTTAGGGACACCATGAAGTTTCACCACATGATTAACGTAAGCCTTGGCCAATTCGGCCTTACTCCAAGTCTCCTTCATTGGTATGAAATGGGCCGACTTAGTCAACCTGTCAACTATCACCCAAATCATGTTATTCCCTCTTGAAGTCCTAGGTAAGCGCACGATGAAATCCATTGATATGTTTTCCTACTTCCACTCAGGTACATCAAGTGGTTGTAACTTCCCTTGCGGCCTCTTATGTTCTCCTTTCACTCTCTGACATACCAAACATCGGGAGACAAACTCAGCCACTTCCTGCTTCATTTTTGGCCACCAGAATGCTTTCTTCAGGTCTTTGTACAGCTTATCCCCTCCAGGATGAACGGAATAAGGTGTAGAATGAGCTTCGACCATAATCTTTCTTTACAGTTCTTCATCATCAGGTACACACCATCTCCCATCAAATCTCAAACTGTCATCACTGAAAATCTTGAACCTAGAATATGGCTCCGCTTCACTAGCTTTGCTCACTGCATCACGCCACTTCTGAATTCTAGGATCACTCTTCTGTCTTTCCCGAATCTCGGAATATAACTCAGGCTCAATCGTCAAATCTCCCAGGGTCTCACCCTTCCTAATCACCGCAATTCCCATCTGTCCCAACTCACGATACATACTCAACCTGGACATAGCTGTGTATAGAGTGTGGACAGACTTCCTACTCAATGCATCAGCCACCACATTAGCCTTTCCTTCCTTGTATAGAATTTCCATGTCATAATCTCCAATAAGCTCGATTCATCTCCTCTGGCGAATGTTTAGTTCCCTCTGAGTATAGATATACTTCAGGCTCTTATGATCAAAATACACTTTGAATGTAGCTCCATAAAGATAATGTCGCCACAGCTTAAGTGCAAAAACTACCGCTCCAAGCTCCAGATCATGCGTTGGATAATTTTCCTCATAAGGCTTCAACTGCCTAGAAGCATAAGCAATTACTCTTCTGTTCTGCATCAGTACACATCCCAAACCCTTCTTAGAAGCATCTGTATAAACTTCAAAATTTTCGCTTCCTTCTGGCAAAGCAAGGATAGGAGCTGTAGTAAGACGCTCCTTCAGATCTAAAAACGCCTTTTCACAACTCTCATCCTAGACGATTCTATTCTCTTTCCGCATCAACGAAGTCATCGGTTTAGCTATCTTCGAAAAATCTTTCACGAACCTTCTGTAATAACCAGCCAATCCCAAGAAACTACGAATATCGGTTACATTCCTCGGGCGCTCCCATTTCGACACGGCCTCAATCTTGCTAGGGTCGACAGACACACCCTCCTTAGACACCACATGGCCTAGAAAAGCCACTTTCTCGAGCCAGAATTCGCACTTACTCAACTTAGCATACAATTGATGATCCCTCAAAGTCTGTAACACCAAGCGTAAATGTTTGGCATGCTCTTCCCTATTCTTCGAATACACCAGGATGTCGTCAATAAACACCACCACAAACTGGTCCAGATAAGGACTAAACACTCTGTTCATCAAATCCATGAAAACAGCAGGTGCATTAGTCAAACCAAATGGCATCACTACGAATTCATAATGCCCATACCTCGATCTGAACGCAGTTTTGTGAATATCTGCATCTTTGATTCTTAGCTGATGATACCTTGACCTCAAATCGATCTTGGAAAACACACCAGCCCCACTCAACTGGTCGAATAGATCATCGATGCGAGGTAAAGGATATCGATTCTTGATTGTCACATTGTTAAGCTCTCTATAATCCACGCACAACCTCATGGTTCCGTCATACTTACCTCATTCCTTTGGCGCTGAAATGCTAGTACAACATACATATATTATATATCTGCCTCGGGTCTTTCCAAACTACCCACACTCTTCATCTCTTAAGGTTACCAGGTTAGACTGAAAGGGCCAGTAGCTCGGTTTGAGGGGGCCCACTACTACAAATATAGGCTTAGGAGACGGGGATTAAAGAACGAAATTTTGCGGAACCGTCTTAATGTGTCACATTTCATACGCGCGTGTTTTTAATATACCAATAGAAGACGGTTCAACTTCAAACCCGTCGTTAAAAATTCAAAAAAAAAAACAAAGAGAAGGTTTAGCGGCTTAACCGTTCTCTTTCTTTTTAATTAACATTTTAACCAAGACGGTTGTCTGTTCAACCGTCCTCTTAGTTATTCCTAAAAATTAAACCAAGACGGTTCCATTATGAACCGTTCTCTTTGCTTTTCATAATAACTAAACCAAGACGGTTCCTTGTTTAACCGTTCTCTTTGTTCTTCATAATAACTAAACAAAACATAGTATACAGTAGTAGACAGTTTTCGAAACCCTCAAAACAAAGACGACTGCTTGTTCTTCGAATTTTCGAATTTTCTTTCTGCTTGTTCTGTAACAACCCGACCCACCACGGGGTAACACACCCCCAATGAGATGGAATGTATACCTTTGGGCCTATTATTTGTCCTCACTTAAGCCCAAAAGCACAAGGCCTTGTTACTAAGTGGTGGGTGGAAGCTATTATAAACATATCGCAAGCCTCACATTCTACCGATGTGGGACAACTTTCCTCTCATACTCTTGGGGTGTTACAAACTCCCCCACTTAAAGAACACAACGTCCTCGTTGTGCCTCAAACTTGACCACAACCAGGGCTAGAATCCTCCCCCGCTAGGTGTGTGACCCGGGTACTCCCGGCCACAGGCTCACCACACGGTCGTAGGGTCGCTCTGATACCATTTGTAACAACCCGACCCACCACGGGGTAACACACCCCCAATGAGATGGAAGGTATACCTTTGGGCCTATTATTTGTCCTCACTTAAGCCCAAAAGCACAAGGCCTTGTTACTAAATGGTGGGTGGAAGCTATTATAAACATATCACAAGTCTCACATTCTACCGATGTGGGACAACTTTCCTCTCATACTCTTGGGGTGTTACATGTTCTGCGTCTCCTTGTTCTGCTTCTCCTTGTTCTGCTTTTCTTTCGAAACCCTCATTGTTCTGCTTGTTCTTCGAAACCCTCAATACAAAGACGACTGCTTGTTCTGCTTGTTCTTCGAATTTTCGAATTTTCAAAACAAAGACGACTGCTTGTTCTGCTTCTCCTTCACCATAATTCGTACGCCCTCTTTCTCCTTTATTACTCTTGTTTTCTTATTTTTCCTCAATTGAATTACCAATTGTTTGAATTACAATTCTATTGTAATTTATAATTGCTGCTGGAATTACCAATTGTTTGAATTACGAATTGTTTGAATTTCCAATTGTTGCGTGTTCATAGTCTTTTCCCGCTGTTATTGTGCCTGTTGCTGTTTTTGGGTTTCTGGGTATGTGGTTACATGTTTGTTGGGTTTCTGGGTATGTGGTTACTGGTTTGTTGGGTATGTGGTTACTGGTTTGTTGAGTTTCTGAGCATCGGAATGTAGTCATGTTGTAGTGTCGTTTCTGAGCATCGGAATGTAGTCAGCCACGATATGATAATGGCTCAGTAATATGGATTTGTTTTGTCAAAAAGGTAGAAACTTGGATTGATAAACTCAAAATTTTGACATAACCAGAATGAACTTTACTCAAAACAGAGGAAAACAGAACAAACAAATAAACAATTACATTTACAGCAGATTTTATACATCTAATTTTCTTTATGGTAATGCATTATCATTGTACATAAGATTATGACTTAATTATAATAGAAACTTTATTACAAAAACATGATAAGAATGAGGTAATGTGAGGTTGTTGTTACCTGTGAAATTCTTGGACAATGTGTTCAGGATAAAAGTGTTCATGTGGGAGAGTAAGATTTAAAGGAATAGAAGAAGAAGAAGAGCTGTAGAAACAAGAAAAAAGTAGAATGAAAGTGACAAAAATACAAGATATTTGTAGCATTCTTGCCATTGAAATTGTTGGCCCCAAAATAATTAAAGATGCTCAATTGTGGTTAGCAAAAGGAGTTGGTGGAAAATATATAGAATGAAGAATTATGTGTATAAGTAAATAGTAGTAATGCAAGTGGATTAATCTTTTCCGACTGTGTCAATAGATGTTGGTTGTTGATCACGACGAAGAAGTGAAAAGGGACCATGACGACAATTTAGCCAATTAGTCCTATTTGGGTGTTGATATTTTGAATTTTTTATACTTAATGGAATATGTATCAAGCTATTTAGTACCTTCTGTGGCCATTTTTAGTCATAAAAAAATATGATTAAAAATACTTAATTCTCATTCTTGCCGCTTTTCTCGGTCTTTTCCCGCTGTTGTTAATATGTGTTTGTACATGTTATAATTATGTAGACGAATATGGCTCGTACTTGGATGATTAATGGGAAAAAAGGCGAAGTAGAATATGATGCCGGGTTAGCTGAATTTTATGACTTCGTAATAAAGAACGTGAAAGACAAATCTAGTATGGCGTGCCCTTGTGATATGTGCCGGAATATTAGGTATATGAGCTTTGGAGATGTAAGAATACATTTAAATAAGACAAATTTTAATCCAAAGTACACTTGTTGGATTTTCCATGGAGAATCAAAAAATTTAGATGGAATAGAAAAAAATGTAGATGTCCAATTTGGGGAGATTGAGAGAGAAACATGCTTGAGTGACGATGAAGAGCCCGGTGAGTCTAATTCAGTAGAAGATTCGGGTTGTAATATGGATACTGAGGCAGGAGATGGGTGTGACGATATGTCGGATAAATCATGGGGAGATATGTTTGGAGGTGATGAGCAAGAAGGTATTGTAGATGAAACTGATGAGGATCTTGATGAAAATGATTTGGAGGATACTAGTGTTGTATTGGAGAAATTAAAAGATTCTGAAATGCCTCTTTATAGTAGTTGTAAGCACACAAAATTGGCAGCTCTTGTTAAGTTATATAATTTGAAAGCAACAAATGGGTGGAGTGACAAGAGTTTCACAGACCTCCTGAAATTATTAAAGGACATGCTCCCCGAAAATAATGTACTTCCTGATCGTACATATGAGGCAAAGAAGATACTTAGGGGAATTGGTATGAAATATGAAAAAATCCACGCATGTCCCAATGATTGCATATTATATCGCAAAGGATATGCTAATCTCACTAGTTGTCCAGTGTGTAAGGAATGGCGATACAAAAAGAAGGAGGGGATCCCAGCTAAAGTTTTGTGGTACTTTCCAATAATTCCTAGGTTGATACGATTATTTGCGAATAAAGATGATGCCAAATTACTCACATGGCATAGTTCATCAAAAGCAAATGATGGGAAGTTAAGACACCCGGCCGATGGGAAAGACTGGAAGTTTATTGATGCAAAATATCCCGAGTTTGGCAAAGAACCCAGAAATCTCCGCCTTGCACTCTCCACTGATGGGATGAATCCCTTTGGAAATTTGAGTAGTCAACATAGTACTTGGCCGGTGTTTTTAGCTATTTACAATTTGCCTCCATATCTTTGCATGAAACGAAAATATTTGATGTTGTCTTTATTGATTTCTGGTCCTAAAGAACCTGGTAATGATATAGATGTCTACTTAGAGCCTCTTCTCGACGATTTGAGATTATTGTGGGATGAAGGGATACGAGTGTTTGATGCCTACCAGAATAGTTATTTCAATTTGAAAGCAATGTTACTATGCACTATTTCTGACTTTCCTGCGTATGGTAATCTATCTGGACACACTGTGCACGGGAAAGAGGCTTGCCCCTTGTGTGGAGAAGATGTCGATTCTTGTTATTTGAAGTTTTCTCGTAAGCAAGCGTACTTGGGATACCAAAGGTTCTTGGACCTTGATCATTCATATCGTAAGCTACAAAAACCACTCAATGGAAAACCTGAACATCGATCTCCTCCTAAGATATTAACCGGTCATGAAGTATATGAAAGAGTGAAAAAATTGAGATAACTTATGGGAAGAAGGGTTCTAAATTAGCGTCTCGGGGATATAAGAAGATGTCTCCTCTTTTTGAAAAACTTCCATATTGGCGTGACCTTTCTATAAGATATTGCTTAGATGTTATGCATATTGAGAAAAATGTGTGTGACAATATAATCAACACTCTTCTTAATGTTCCGAATAAGTCAAAAGACAACACATCAGCTAGGATGGACATGGTGGATATGAAAATCAGACCTGAGTTGGCACCAGAAAAGAAAGGAACACGATATTATTTGCCTCCGGCTGCTCATACACTTTCAAGAAAGGAGAAAACAGAGTTTTGTGAGTGCTTAAGTAGTGTTAAAGTGCCGGAGGGATATTCTTCCAATATCAGCAGCCTAGTATCAATGACAGATCTTAAGCTTGTTGGTTTAAAGTCTCATGATTGTCATACTTTGATGCAACAACTACTACCAGTGGCTATACGTTCGATTTTACCTAAAAAAGTTCGATTCGCCATAAGTAGGTTTTGCTTTTTCTTCAATGCCATATGCAATAAAGTGTTAGATCCCAAGGAGTTGGAGTCTTTGCAAAAACTAATTGTCACTTCTCTTTGTCAATTGGAAATGTACTTTCCTCCTTCATTTTTCACAATAATGGTGCATTTAACTGTACACTTGGTTAGAGAAATCAAATACCTTGGTCCAGTTTATCTAAGGTATCAATATCCTTTTGAGAGATTGATGAAAGTGTATAAGGATTATACATCTAATAGATATCGTCCTGAAGGGTCAATTGCTGAGCGTGCAATCACGGATGAAGCACTTTTTTATTGCTATGCACACTTGTCAGATTCTGAGCTACCTGGGATTCCTAAGAATAGGCACAGTGAGTGGATGATGGGCAAAGGTCTTAGGGGTCATGTTCGTCTAGATATGGCAACTGAGAAATGGCATATAGCACATACATATGTTCTTCATAACGAGGATGAGGTACAACCGTACATTGAGGAACACAAGGCATTGTTGAAGGCGAAGCATCGAAATAAATCAGAGATGTGGATCGCAAGTGAGCACAATAAGACTTTTAGAGTTTGGTTCAAGGGTCGAGTTATAGAAGACTTGCAACAATATCCTGAGTATATTTCTTCTAGATTACAGAGGCTTTGTTTTGGGCCTAAGACTTTTGCATCGTCTTATACTGGTTATGCCGTTAATGGATCCACCTTTTACACTCGTGGGCAAGATGACATGAGCACGATGCAAAATAGTGGTGTTAGTGTAGAGGCAGAAGGCATGCATTTTGCTAGTTCGAAAGATAAGAAACCAGTTTTAAGTCAAATGCATTATTATGGATTCATTGAAGAGATTTGGGAGTTAGATTACACAGATTTTCTAATACCTATATTTGGATGCAAGTGGATTGAAACTACTAGTGGAGTTCGCAAGGATGAACTAGGATTCACCTTAGTAAATCTTAATAAATTTGGTCATAAGGAGGGTCCTTTTATTATAGGGACACAAGCGAAACAAGTATTTTATGTCACCGATCCATCGGATAAAAAGTGGTCAGTTGTGCTATCTGTAAGAAGTAAGACCACAATGGATAGTTGCGATGACGATGTGGTATTTGAGGGCTTTGATCCTCGTGTACCACATTTAGATGATACGGATATATTCGAGCCTTCTAGTTTATATGTTCGTGATGACCATGACGAAGGGATATGGACCAATACTGAGTCTTCTTCTAAAAAACGCCCTCGCGGTTTTGACGCATGATTAGGTACGATTTATTATTTTTATTTTTATTATTATTATTATTATTATTATTATTAATATTATTATTATTATTAATAATATTATTATTATTATTATATTATTATTATTATTATTATTATTATTGAATGCTTTTCCTTTTTTTTACTATGGGCAGCAACGACCTGACTTCAGTCCAAGCAACGCTTCAGTCCCATTATTATTATTATTATTATTATTATTATCATATAGAATAATTTAGTTTTCTTGGTTGTTTATTTTTGCTTAGTGGCAGTATGAGACTTGCTGTATGTACATCATCTGCTGAAATTCTTGTAATTGGCTCCATTATTGATGTTTTAATATAATTTCTCACATTTTACCGCTTTTCATCAGAAGCATTCCTCATCTACATTTCTTATATGCTTTCCTATCTTACATGTTCCAGTGACTTGCTTTCCCTGTTGTGACTTGCTATCCCTGTTTTTTTTGTACAGTTGAACAATGGGCCCGCAAAAATGTAAAAGAAGTCGAAAGAACAACTCTGTTGAGGACGCAAGCGGAAAGAAGGGGATATCTTCTCACAGGGGCCGAACTGTTTTAGATATGGCTGCAAGAGCTATTAAAGAGAAACAACCCATACAACTTGAGTGGGACAAAGAAGATAAATTGCCGACAGGAAAATATGCATCTAAGTTTAGTTCATGGATAGGCGTGACTGTTCGGGGGAATGTTAGTCCCGCACTGGAGAGTTGAGAGGATGTGGATCAACCGACGTTGAACCTTGTGCTGAGTGAACTGACGGTATGTTATTTTAACCATGTTCTAAGTTTTTTTTGCTTCATGTTATAAGTTTAATGAATGTGGGTTGTACAGATATAAGGCCTATATAATGATCCTCTTATTATTTCAATAAAGTATTAGTAATTTTACCAATTGAACAAGGTAAACATTTGTTTCATGAATTTTAGGAACAAACAGATAGTTGATAGTTGATAGAATTTCTTAGCAAAAACATACCTTGATATAAATTTCTTAGCAAAAACAGATAGAATTTCTTAGCAAAAACAGATAGTTACTAGTTGATAGTTGATAGTTGATAGGATTTAACTTGAAGCATGAAAGGATCCTGCAGGTAAATCAAATGTAAGTTATGTAAATAAGCATATGGATAGGTGGGCAGCGACAACTGAGCTATTGATATAAATTTGATGAACATTAGGGTTCAAGGTACATAATGAGGTCAGTAGGGTACATCCATGTCTACATATATAATCAGAAGTTATCTTCCAGATATATCTAACCTAGTCACTCAATTATCTAACTAAAAATAACATTGACTTTAGCTTGCCAAGAAACTACTAGATCACAGGTGCCACAAATAGCAAATGCCTTATTAAGTCCTGCAAAATAATAGAGGAACACCGAGAATAGATCGTTAAGTAGTCGTTGCAACTTCACCATTGATCCGATTAGTGATAAGAAGTTAAAAAATAGGACTGGCAGTAACTATTGATAAAAATTTGATTTAACAATAGGGTATGGAGTAGCTGTACTACAGGTGTAGATGTTGCTGGACAGAAGAGTTGCTGCAGGGACAGTTTCGGCCTCAGTAGCTATAGATTCGTTGCTGGAGGGACAATTTCGGTCTCAGTAGCTATAGATTCCCACATCCCAATTTTAATGTTCATATTTCCTTTCTGGTCCATCCCTAAAGAAACTACCAGACATTATTACTAAGTTCAAGATACAATAAAAAAAATCAGATTACCTTACCTGGAATAACTTCTGAATTCCTAGTCTGATCTGATTGCATTTGAGCAGAAAAGGATTGCAGCCAGATTTTCTACTGGCTGTGATATTCTGGTCAGTTCTGGTGCACAAGGAGTATTGCAGTAAGATTTTCTACTGGCTGTGATATTCTCTTTTCGTGCAGAGGTCGTTGTTCGTTGCTGTAGGGACTGTGGCTGCAATATTAATAGGGCAGGGACTGTGGCTGCAGGTCAGGTGCGTCTTTTTAAGGGGACGTATCGCTGCTGGTTTGTCCTTGGGCAGGCTAGTAATCAGCCATGGGATCAGGGAATATGTGGAAGGGAGTTTGCAGTAGAATGCTCTTGGACTGTACAGACTGCAGCAGACCCAAATTTGAGAGAGTGTGAGAGAGAAACCTGAATTTTGATCCAAATTTGAGACCTTTAGGAAACCGTTCAGCAACTCCTTCCAAATCTAAGCCTGCAACTTTGTTTACATAGCCTGAGCCCTGAAACAACCAGTGTTTGGAAACATGAGCAACAGCTGCAATTGAATGAAATAATTGACAACTTAAAGAAAAGCAGCCAGCAAAGATACATAGTCTGTTTTAGTCCGTGTTCAGGTTTTTTTATGGGTCTGATAGTCCGTGTATATCATTTTTAATGTTGCCGTAGATTCTTGTAAAACAGTTATACTCGTCTTTCCACCATTCATATGCATCGACTCTACGTATATATGTTTTCAAAACAGTAAATAGATACTTATTCGTGTTCTATAACGAAGAATCCGAGACTGAATCAAAGTCGCGTTACTTCATGAATGATGTCTATGCTCTTTAGTTCTAGTTTTGCTTACAAAGTTACAAATTTGCTTACATTTTGCACATTGAGTCGAGGATTGTGATTAGTAATTCATATTGTTTGACTAAAGACATTTATACATTGTTACCCTTCAGGGAATCTAAAACTGGGTCTGTTTTGTCTGCCATGTGCGTGTAGTGCATGGCTGGAATTGGTCTGGAATGCTAGTTTTTATGGATTGACTTTCGTGAATGAGTTTGATTTGGATACGGTTTTTCGCAGAGCAGTAGAAGTCGCTGTTTGACAAGGAGAGGCATAACAATTCAAGTCAGGCTTTAGCAATGCTAGTTTCTCTGTTGTTTTTGGTGCAAGACACTATGAGTGAATATGACTGAATATCTGGTTCATATTTCCTATGTCTAAACTAGATAATTAAAAGTTGGTTCATATTTCAGGGTGCTTTCCATTTCATTGAAGAGCGTCACGATTGGTGTCTCCAAAAATTGTTTTCCATGTCATTGAAGAGCGTCACGATTGGTTTCATTTTTTAGCTAACTTCTAGGTCAAAAGTTGGCATGAATTCTCATAAACTCTCTTCTTTTTTGATAGAAAGAAGATTTAGCTGCCAAGGGAAAACCAGTGGAAAAAGTTGATCGATATTTAACTTGGCTAAGGGCTCACAAGTCAGCGAAAGGGGACATGACTGATTATGATAAGGAAGTTGCTTTGAAAATTGTAAGTTGAACATTTTTGTAATTTAACTCGGTTTAGTTCAGTTGTTTAATTTATTAGTGCTATTTATTCATTTTTTTTGGCTTCTAAAAACTTAATTAATATTGCTGATTTGCAGGAATCCCTTGAAAAGGATGTTGAGGCTGGTTTATTTGTGCCCGAAGGACGGGAAGACATACTCGCTAAGGCGATAGGCAAGCCTGAGCATCCGGGCCGTGTGCGAGGAACTCCTAACGGTATTTGCATAACTGAGTATTTTGGGAAGGGACCAAAAAAACCGACAAGAGAAGAGTTATACGAGAAGATCAATTGCATGCAACTCCAAATTGATGACTTGGAAAAGCTGAAATCAGTGATGATGCAGTTTTGGCTAACTGGTGAGAAGCCAAGTACTAAAGTATTAGACGATTTAATGAACGGAAGAGCATATATGAGTACCGAGGGATCGACAAATTCTGCATCACTACAAGTGAGTGAAGAGCCATGCCCAGAGGAGACACCCCGAGAGGAGGATTATCAAACACCCAAGACTAATGTTCTGAAGCTTCCTACCATATCACCACGGCAGGTTGTAAAAGGTTTTCATTAAGAAGGATTTGTAAGCTTTGCATTTAAAACACTATCTAGTTCAAAGTCGATGAAAAAAGTTTTAAAACACTAATCTATCTATGCAGGGGTCTCACAGGCAATCAATCTCACTAAAAGGAGTGCAATCACTACAAGTGACTGAGGATCCACCCGTGACCAATGTTCTGAAGATTCCTAGCCCAGTAACACAACAGGTATATATGTAAGCTTTTCATTAAAGACGCTACTTTATAGTAAATGAAAAAAGTTTGAAATTCTACTATAACTTAAATTTTCAGGCTTGGAAAGATTGTGTGCTATCACTGCCAAACAAATCATCGAAGATAGTGGCTTCAGGAATGGTATACCTATCAAGTACGGACGAATTTGTTTCCATTCATGGCAGTGCCCTTCGTGATGGTTTTAGAAAAGTGTCAATCAAGGAAATCTATTCTGGGTCGGAAAATATTGATTTACCAATGCCTGTTGGTGATATGATAACATTGACTCATGCTAAGGGTTCATTTATTCAGTGGCCGCAAAGTCATATACATAGTCCTGTTGATAAGGTAACTAAGATTTCTAGCTAGTATAATGATATAAGATACACTGAGAGTTATACCATTTATCAACTTATTTATGCCAACTTTTAGATAACCATGAAAAAGAATGATCAAGGAAAAAATAAAGCAGAAGCAGCAAAGAAGTCCAAGCCTCAGAAGTGTTCGCCCTCGATTTCGCTATCTTCTTTCCTTGGAATTGAAGTTAGTCACAATTTTAAGCAAAAGCAGAGGACCATGGATTTGAAGTTATTAGAAACTGAGGCTCGGGTTTTAAAGGCAAGTGGGACAATGATCAGTGTTCCCATTGATGAACATGTGTTACACAATGAACAAACTTGCTACCTTAGTTATGAGGAGGTTCTTCATTTGTTAGATGAACAAATGATTGGTGCCTCTCACATTACACTCTTTATGAGGTTCGGTCTCTTTGTTTAAGCTTCCCCTTTGCAATCCCATTAGTATATATCTGATAATATGCAAACTAGTACTAGATAGTTACTATGGATTCTTATTGTTGTAGGTATTTGAGTGATCTTGCCGATAGTATGCAAATTACTAGTTACTATGGATTCTTGTGCCCAGAGATAATGTCCTCAGAATCCGTTGCTCCGGATGAAAATTATCGATCCGATTATGTTGCTAGGGCAATGACATGTACCGATTGTGGAAAAGGTCGGAAACTTATATTTGCTCCTTATGCCCAGGGGTACGTAATTATAAATTTCTTTTCATAGTATTATTATTGATGACTTGATTAATTATTTTATTATTTTTTGTCAATATTTAAGTTGATATCTTCGTTGTATTTTTCTATAACTTGTAGTAAGCATTGGATGTTGGGCGTGATCAATCCGACTCAAAGTACAGTGTATTGGTGTGATCCTACCGGACATACAGGGCCTCGTCAATTTTTCGTGGATACAATTACCAAGTATGTCTAACTTATTTCTGATCTTTTTTATTTTGCCTTCATATATTATACCTCCCGTTACTCCCCTGCATTTGCCTTAAAATGTTTCTGTAGGCTAGGAACAAAAGTTAAGCCACCCAAAAGCCATCAATCATAGACCTTAGCCTGTTTTTCTATTATACTTGAAATTAACGCTTCATTATCAACTAAAACTGAATAAATATATAAACCTGGCTATCTATATATACAGGGCCTTTGAGAAAAGGAACTCTATCGATGCACTTGCAAAATATGAGGCCAACGACGTTGTTTGGAAAAAGATTAAGGTACTTCTTGTATATATAGTATATATATATATATATCTTAACATATTGTTTCTCTTATTAAGTATAGTACATGTGCGTGAAGTATTTATTTATAATATGAGCTCCCCTTTCAGGCCCCTTTGCAGCCTTGTGGTTCCGTTTTATGTGGATATTATATTTGTCGATACATGTTGGACGTCGTCAAAGGAAGATATGTTACTATTACTCCAAATGTACGTATGTTTTTGGTTTTTTAGTTCATCTACTTACTTACCTCTATCATTTTACTTATATAGGAGTCTTGGATAGAATTTTTCTAACCAATTTTTGAAAATTTGTTTGTAGTTCATGCTTAGAGCCCCATTGACATATTCGCTTGAGCAAATTGACGAGGTGAAGGATATATGGGCTAACTTTGCGCTCCAGTTTTAGTCAGCCATGAACGATGATGAAGTTTAGCTTAAGTCGTAGCTAGAAGTTTAGCTTAAGTACATACGTATCTAGAATTTGTGGATCGGAAAGTATGTTGATATATATGAATAATGTAGTATTTGGAGATTTTTCTCTATATATGGCTAATTTTGGACCTGAATATAGTTGTTGGAGCAATGTTATTGTACGCTTATTTGCAGGAAGAATTATATATAATAGGCCGGAAGAATTATAAATTAATTTATTAAAAAAAAAATAGCAGGTGCAAAGAGAACGGTTATGTTCTCAAGCGTGCTCATTAATTCAAAAATATGGCGCGAAGTTTGAACATGTTGAACAAAAGAGAACGGTTCATCCAGGAACCGTGCTAGAAAGTGTGGTCAAAGAGAACGGTTGAACAGGACATAAGAGAACGGTTCAAGATAGAACCGTTCTGGTAAGTGACCTAAGAGAACGGTTTAACAGGGCAAAGAGAACGGTTTAACAAGGCAAAAAGAACGGTTGTACAGGACATAAGAGAACGGTTCATGAGAGAACCGTTCTGGTAAGTGAACACCTAAGAGCACGGTTGAACCGTTCTCTTAGGTAAAGAGCACGGCCAGGGGGAGCACGGTTCCGCCACTCATAGGAGAACGGTTTTTAACCGTCTTCGTATCTATATTTTGTAGTAGTGGCCCCTAACTCATCCCAGCTCTATGGGGCTCCTAACAGTTACTAGCTTGGGGTTCATTTTATTTAGACACTCCTATGTTCATTATTTGCATGTTGGTTTAGGCCCGAGGATCGTTCGCTCTGATACCACTTTGTAACACCCCATTTACCTAGGAGCCTGAACTAGGACTTCCAGAGTAAATAGGACCGTTACCATCCTGGGTAAACCAGGGTAGTAGATATACATAGTGAAAGAAACACAGTACTTTAAATATAAATGGTTAAACTGAAACTATTACAAGACATAGTCCCAAGGACTTCCAACAACTGAAATAAAATTAAATGTTCAACTATGAAAAATACAACTCAGTGATCTAGAAGCTAGGTAGGTCTAGTCCATGTCTCTCTTCCATGCCCATTCCTAGTCCACCTGTCTCTGACCTGAAAGATCTACTCCCCATTACAGATCATTGTAGGTGAATACGAATACACTGTCAACCTCGCGGTTGAGTAGAATAACACAATAACAAGTAATGCAAACAAACAGTAATATGCAAAAGATTATGTCATGCTCGAGCTCAATCTCATTCTCATTCTCAAACCCGTAACTCCCAGCCATACCGAACCTCCCGGCAGACTATAATCGGCCGTCGCCGAACACCAGCTCAAAAGCTGATAAGACACCAGGCCTGGTCTGCAGAACCACCCTGGGCTTTATATCAGAACACTATCTAATTCACAATATCTCAGTAACCAATGCATATGCATGCTCATGAATATGATAATAAAACAATCAATTATTAAACCTCATGTTTTAAAAGAAAACCATACTTGCATCCATCACAATCAATTCCCACATCCAATAGTAGTACATCACAGTAAAAGTATAAGTGTATCCTACCTGGAATAGCAAATCTGGACAAGAAAATCACCGTCTAGAAATATTCCACCTCAAACTCCGTTCCTATAAAATTACTTAATATCAACTTCTATCCAATCAAACAATACTACCACTACATACTTGATCATGTCCCTAAGAAGCTTACTTAAAACACATGGTGAAATATCCACATCAAGGCATGCTCATACATACGATTACTACTTACTAAATTTAACTTGCCATTTTTAGAGTTACTATTATTAGACTTACTATAAATAGCATAACTCAACCAAACAATCATTATATCCCAACAAAAGATAATTATTATTAATCACAATATCCTTACTATAGTAGCCATTCCAACGAATACGAACACATGATAAATATCGTTTATAGTACTATTTACATATCATTTACCGAGTCTTTAACATTAATAGTAATACCAATAATAATAACAACAATACCCATAGTATCTAACATACCATATGAATACAACATAATCATGCCAAAGTTAACAATCATAATGTTAATGTTTATAAACACAATATACATATACAATATTATGACCATTAAACTAAGATACTAACAATATGATAATTATCATCATTCTAATCAACCATAATTGTAGGTAAAGGGAATTAGGATGCATCTTAATAATAATAATAATAATAATAGTAATAATAATAATAATATCGTTATTAGAAAAACAGACCCAACAACGAAAACACGAAGTGAAACTAAACCCGCAAAACAGTCCACCACCGTGCCCAAAACCCGCGTCAAAGACTCACCTTAGACACCAGTCGTGACCACCACCTTCACCCCTGGCACCACCAGACTCGCCACTGAGTCTTGGTGGTTCCAGTGGTGGGGGAAGTAGTCGCAACCAGCCTGCAAACACCCACGAAAACTGAAACCAACGCAGACTCACAGCAACAGACCCCATACCCTGACCTGTAACCACCCCAGCTCCACCGTGTGCCACCACGACCCACTGTGATAACCACCCGTCGACTCCCTAAACTGCGACCAACCCACCGACACCAAAACACAGATTACATAGCAAGGAGGACGAGATCGAAACCCATATGTAAACGCATCAGTGCAGACTCTGTTTTAATAAAATCAACAAAACGAACCCAGACTTGTCATACCCAGAAACGAATTGTCCTAAACAACGACCTTAAACAATAAAAGACGACATCTTGATGAACAACACATGAAGATTACATAACATAATTTACGAATTTGCAGAGATACATGACTATTAGCATCTAAGGTGATCATACATGGTATTAAAAACGCAAGGCAAAACACGAAATCATAAACCAACGAGAAAGTAGGGTGTTCAGACCTCCTTGCCCCTGCCAATCGACCACCCTATAAGCCCTAGAACCACCGTGTTAAACGCCCCTTGCAAACTCTGTAGTGGCAGCAGTCTATGAGGTGTGTGGGTGTATGTGAAAATTAGGTCAGAAAGGTTTTATTTTGTAGTATAAGTAGGACGGCTGAGAGGGAGTGTTAATAATTCTGTTTTCAGAATTAAAATAACGTGTGGAGCTAGGGTTTTGCACGCAGCCCTAGGCCCACTAACGTGGCTTTCCGAGTATGGGTCAAGCCCTTCACGCACTCCAAGACCCAATTGACCTATCCTAAGTACGGTTTTTCTTAAACGTTTGCATTCACGACTAAAAAAAACACATGTAAGGCACCTTGTTCGAACTACTACTTCTTGCTTATAAATCCGTCGATATGCTAAATAATATAAAATATTACTTAAAACGACATGAAAATACGGAGTATTACACCAGGTCAGCTACACTCTCTGCCAGCTGCATAAACTTACAACTTAATGTGATATGCTTCCACAGTCATCCCTTCGGTCATCTTGAAAGAATCGAACTCAGCTCTCAGCTTCCCTTTCACATGCTCTGGCACGAACTTAGAGGATAAAATCCCCTTGAACCCTTCCCAGCGTACATATTCTGACCCAATCTCTTCTGCAGCTGCCTTGATCTCTTCTTTATTGTTATCCCACCATAACCTAGCTGTACCCTTCAGATAGAATACAGCTTGGTCCACCTTCATCGACTCTGGCACAGACAACAGTTCGAAGATACTCTCGAACTCTCGGCACCATTCCGCAAGCAAACTTGGTGCTCCTTCCCCATCGTACTTGGTGGGGTTATGCCTAGAAATATTATTGCTCATCTTGGTTGCATCTGATTGAGTATTTGCCCCAATCCTAGCTAAGAGAGCGGCGTTCATAGCTAGTAGGCGATCGAATTCCTCTTGTGATACGTTAGCAGCGTTGGGCTCTCTCCTGGGAGGCATTTTGCTACACAAGTTTAACAAATACATAAGTATCCTAGGTCATATACCATCCCATCCTAGGTCCTATATGTAGTTTATCATGCAACTTCTTATCATGCCTTTGATTGGTACTTGTCACCACAAATAATTCTACCTATAGGCTTAGGGATCATATAACCGCATGCGTATATTCATACAAATCACACTCATATTCAAAACTAAGATATAAACTCATGTTCTCAATGCTTGGAAATAACAACATATTCATGTCACTCATCATGTAACTTCACTTTTATGTTTCATAGTATACATATATACTCATCCATCTTTCACATCATAACATACCTCCTTCCCTTGGCGCTGAAATGTTAGTACAACATACACATATATATATTTCTGCCTTGGGTCTTTCCAAAACTACCCACACTCTTCAACTCTCAAGGTAACCAGTTTAAATATAAATTTGTTAACTGAAATCTGGTACAAGACAAGTCCTTGAAAAAGTCTAAAATCCATACAACTGATAACAACCTCAACTAAAACCATGTAAAAATAAGTGATCAAAAACTAAGTCGGTCCATGCCATGTCTCTCATTCCATGCCCAGCTCCTAATCCTGTTGTCTCTTACCTGAAAGATCTACTCCCCATTCCGGATCATTGTAGGTGAATACGAATACACTGTCAACCTCGCGGTTGAGTAGGATAACACAGTAATAAACAATGCAGACAAATGTGATATGCTAATGTCATGAAATGCGCGAGCTCAATCAAAATCTCATTCTCATACCCTTGCACCAAGCCATACCGAACCTCCCGGCAGACTATAATCGGTCATCACCGAACACCAGCTCAACAGCTGATAAGACACCAGGCCTGGTCTGCAGAACCACCCTGGGCTTTACATCAGAATAATAACTGATCCATATCTTTCTCAATATTTAATGCATATGCCATGATTATGAATGCAACACCAAATAATTAATTATAAACTATCATGCTCAGAATTCATACTTGCATTCAACAGGCAATGCACATCCACACATAACTTAATACAGAGTAAAGCACCGGTGTAACCTACCTAAAATAGCAAATCTGGACTAGCAATCACCGTCTAATAATATTCCTCCTCGAAATCCGTTCCTATAATTATTACTCTTATCAAATTCTACTCATATAACAAACGCTACTAAAATTACTTAATCATGTTCCACATTGTGAATATATCCATATATAAGCATGCCCATAACATACAATCATCGTTAACCAAATATGACTTACTATTTTTAGACTTACTATAAATAGCATAAACTCAACCAAATTATCATGATACCAATAATAATTATAACAATTACAACGACAATACTCATATGAATAATTCACGACAAATAAAATTAATACATTACTAATAATAATAGTTGGTGCTAATTTGTCATGACAATTAAAAATAAGTAAACATGTAACTTATGATAACATTAATATCAATAGCACCCAATAATTGTAAAATGATAAAATAATAATAGTAGTAACAATACTAATACTAATACTAATACTACTACTAATAATAATAATAATAATAATAATAATAATAATAATAATAATAATAATAATAATAATAATAATAATAATAATAATAATAATAATAAACTAAACAACTAAGTAAACACAAAACCGTAACCATCACACTAACACCAAAGTCAACAGCGTGCTCACGGACCCAGCAAACCCGAAACCGCTCGCAACAACCTTGACAAACCCCGCATCCAACACCAATCCCAGTCTCTGACCTCACCGTGGGCACCACCAGACTCGCCTCTGAGTCGCGGTGGTCCCTGGGAGAGGTCGGTTGCTGACGATCACCACCACAACCTCCAACAGCCGCGAGAGAAAACCCCCTGTGATGCGTGCCTATTTATGATGTTTTACATCTATTTCTACACGCATTTTGTCGCTCATTTACTATGTTTTAGCATTTATTTCCCAACAATTGTCTACTTTCGTATTTTTATGCTCTTTTGCAGATTTATGCGGAAAAGGGATGATTTTATACCAAATTTATACCCTCGGGATTTTTCATGACTAAGGACAAGAAGGAACGAAGCCTAGCGCACATTTCAAGGCCTGAAGATAGCTTTAATAAGTAAAGAATCGATCCACGATGTTGCAGCCTGTTTCAAATGGCTATATCTCTAGTTCTAGAGCTGATAATGGTGTGATTCCAGTTAGAGGTGAAAGCTTATCCACTTAGCTTTCCAACGCCGCAAGAATCGCTTGATTACGATAAGTAACGAAGAAATGGCAGCTGTTTTAAGATCGACGCGCGCTGCAGTCCCGACAATTGGGTCGACCGACCTACTATTTGGGTCGACCGACCTCAGCGCTGACCCAGAAGTTTCCGCGAAGCCTATTAAAGTGTCTAGGTCATTAGGAAACTCTTTAATTCCGCCTATTTAAGCTAAATTACGGGATTAGGGTTATTCATTGAGATTTCCATCAAGTTTTCTACCTAGTTTTACCTATCAAATCTCACATCTAGTTTTAGTTTTAGTCTTTCCATAATCATCAAACACTTTTCTTTAGTTTTATATATTGTTCATCATCAATCTTTCAACATTAATCAATAAAGCTTGTTCTTTTCCGCCTTAATCCTTATTTCCGGTAATTCCTCTCTTAATTTATGTTTTATTATTGTTAGTTTATAATTATTGCATACGGTTAAGTTAGAATCCCAAGCCTTTATTATTATTGCATGTTTAGATTGATGTTATTTATAATTTCCATGTTTATTCCTATTTTTATTATTGTTTCAATAGTTATGAGTAGCTAATTTCATATGTTAGGATGTAGGGAGTAAATATGCGAAGGTAGTATAAATTCCGAATCGACATGTTGCAGGGTAGAGGTCGGCCGACCGGGCTAGCTGGTCGGTCGACCGACACGCGTATGAATTCTGTTTCGCTTTAATTTGTAGACTATAATAACCTACAATGAGACCAAAAGGAGACTTGTAGGATGTTAGTAATGACCTACCCAAGATTGAGAAATATGGGAAGGGCATTGGTTTACTTCTTAAGACGGCTAGGTTACTTAAGACTGAAAGGTAGGTGACCTAGAATTTAGGAATCACCCTTATTGTTGACACCCAATAATTGTGAGACCTAGGAACTAATAGCATAGGCCGAAAGGAGCTATTAGGTAGCATAGACCTAAAGAATATGCTACACCCCTTACGCGACTGCAATACATGTTGACTTAAGATTTATATTATCTTAGCTGTTTATTACCCAAACATCCTAGCATCTCTTTTATTATAATTTTAGTCTCATCTTTATTTGCTCGTTTTACCTTATTCTTAGATTTAGTAACAACCAATCAAAACACCCCTCTTTTTATTATTATTTTATAGATTAAAAATTAGTAAACGGAATTAACCTTGTCTCTCTGTGGTTCGACCCTTACTATCACTATCTATAGTTTTAGTTTGGTTTATAAATTTTATCTTTGACACCCACAACGACGGGTATCAAATTTTGGCGCCGTTGCCGGGGAGACGGTATAATTTTGTTTGTTAGTTTTTAGTTTATTTTCCTTATCTTAACGAACTTCGGTTCCTTAAGACCGTTACTTACCTTTTCTTCTAGTTTTGTTTTAGAAGACAGGTTTTTTGAGAGGAAGATTTGAGTACTCTTAGTGCTATTGCGATCATGTCTACTATTTCTGATAATCTTCAGCCAGCAGCACACCACCTTCCCCAGGGATTTACTCTCCCCTTTAAAATTCAACTTTCCCATATCGAATTGGTGGAGCAAAAACAGTTTGCAGGTCTACCGGATGAAGATCCTCTAAAGCATTTGGAGCTATTTACAGATTATTGTTGTTCCATACCCGTACCGGCTGGAGTAGCGCAAGATGAGGTTAAGAAGACGTTGTTTCTCTTCTCCTTGAAATATTCTGCGCGTAAATGGATTCGCTACCTTGATAAGGTAGCAGCTAGAGTTACAGATTGGACATCTCTGGCATTGGCTTTCTGCAAACAGTACATTTCGCCCGCGAAAACCAATGCTATGAGAGTTCAAATTTATATGTTCCAGCAAGGATCTGATGAGGAATTTCATGAAGCGTGGGCCCGTTTTAAGAAATTGGTTCGATCCGTTCCTCACCACGGCTTTGAGGAGTGGTACCTTTGCAAGCAATTCTATAACTCTTTGGGTGATGACTACAGAGCCATCCTTACAAACGGTGGATTTCATAATGTAGCTTATGACAAGGGTTGGGATTTTATTGAGGAGTTGGCGGTCCATAGAACTGAAAATGCAAATGTCACGTGGGAATTCGCTGAAAACAAGTATTGAAATAAGTCATGTTGCCACACTTGAAACATCCAATAACGCCCGTTCCGAAGAACTTGAGAAAGCGTATGATGGACCAACCCCAGAGGATGATTCTGCTGAAGTTCAGGACGAAGAAATTGATCCCGTGCACAGGTCAGGAGGTCGACCGACCACTACTGCAGATCGACCGACCTCAACACCTGACGTGAGATTAGTTTCTACAGAACAGAAAAATTTCGATAATACAGCACCTGGTCGATCGACCAGTATACCAGGTCGACCGACCGCGTTACCTGAGCAGATTGTGGGTTCGCCTCCTGAGCTACCTGACTCTCCTCTCATCAATGCCTCGACGGAGATTCTGAAGTTAAAAGAGCCAAAGATTGTTGATTCTGCGACAAGCATTGCAGTCCCGTATCCGGATCATTTGGAGAAAGTGAAGTTGGAGCATCAGTTCGGAAAAATCTTGGAGATCGTCAAAGGCCTTGAGCTTAAGAGAAAATTGGAGGACCATCCTATTATTTTTGTTGCTGCAGGTCATGGTAAAGAGGGCATAGGAGACCCTGGTGATACTAGTGAGACGAAATTGGAGCAAGTTGCTGAAGAAGATAGGCCGGGCAAAGTAAAGAATCGTGCCATAGCTTACGCGACATCAGATACCCTTCCTCCATCCAGGCCTGTTGTCTGGAAGCCCAGAGTAGCGGTCCATACCGCTGAAAGGACCTCTTTTAGCCAAGTGCCCTACTTTGGGGTATCTTGTTGCTGAGTCGTAGTGCTAGTCAAGCATTTTATTTCAATTTTTTGTTGGACTATTTTTTTTGTTCTTGTTTTAGACTTAGACTCTCTTTGTTTTTGTTGTTTTGTTTTGAGACTTTTTAGACTTGGTTCTGGGATCTTGCGCATTTGTTGGGCGCATATATGATGATTTTTCAGGTTTAAAGAAGAATGACTTGGTTAATACAAGTTATTTCCGAAGAAAAGAAGGGTGCAGTCCGCAGGAAAGTCGGTCGACCCGAAACATAGGTCGGTCGACCTACCCATCCGTCACAGCCTGCTCGTTTCTTCCTCGGGAATCATGCAACCATCTTGGGTACTTGAGTGGCACTGCTGGCCACCAAAACCTCCCAGCTTACGCTGGTTTGGGGAGGTTTCTCATGCGCTTCAAAATCCGGTGAGTTCTTTCCATTTTCCTTGGTTTTATTTTCTTGCATTTTTTTCCTTTCATTTTATGAAACCTTTGCTTAGACTAATGCACAATGAGGACATTGTGCGGGTTGGTTTGGGGAATGGTTTCGTGTCACATGCATTGTTCCATTGCATTTTTGTCACACGTTTTTTGCATTTCTTTCTTGCATCGTTCTTTTCTTTATTTACCTTACCTATACAAAACAAAAATACAAAAAAATTCAAAAATTCAAAAATTCCAAAAAAAAATGCACGTTTATTTTAGCATATAGGTCGAGTCGGAACGAGAGTATTTCAAGGATGATTTTGCTTTCTTACATGTTTATGCCTTTACCTTGCCTTGTCAACTTGTTTTAGTATGAGAGTCTTTCGCATATCTACGAGTTTTTGTCAATTTGTATATCTTGAGACTTGACGTATACCTTGGCAACCTACTATACATTCTGAGTTTTAGAGCCTTATTCCTGGTTTCATTTTTTAAACCAGTCGTCTAGGATGTGAGTAGTACTCCCCTTGGAACATGTTACATCAATATGCATAAACATGAACTTGAATTTCTATATACTTGTTTTACTATCTCGTTTTGTGAATCTTGTTACGTGCATTTGGGATCCATTTTCTCTTATTTACCCATAAGCCCTACATAGCCAAATTTGCCTTTTTATTCCCCCAAAACTACATCCCATACTTAGCCTACCCTTCCAAGCTAGTATTTGTGGTCTTTGGTTTAACTTTTGAGGCATCTTGGTTTATATGCCATCTTGAGCAAAAATAGAAAGAAAAAGAAAGAAAGAAAAGAAAAAGAACAGAAAAAGAAAGAAAAAGAAAGAAAGAAAAGAAAAACGAAAACGAAAAAATCAAAATATACAGTAGAAAGTCAGTCGACCGACCCCCTTCATAGGTCGGCCGACCACCTGACAGTGTTAGAATTCAAAATTTCGTTCTAAAATCCCTTTCTTTTATGTGTTATCACTCCCGTACTTCATTCAAAATATTTGGGAGTCCTTTCTTATATTCAATGTGAGAGTTGTGCTACAAAAGAACACTTCCTTAATATCAAAAAGTTGTGAATTATGTTGTTGGGATACGGTTTTACTAGCTTGGCTACTAACCCCACATATCCAAAAACATCTTAACCACTTTTTACCTTTTACCTCACATATCTTTCATTACCCCAATTGCATGTATCCGAGTCACTTACTGGGTTTGTTTATACATGGTTGTAGAATTTTTGTTCATGTTAGATTGCAGGCATGTTTCCATGGGTCGCAGTTAGGTGAGTGTCATGACAAAATTACTTCTTTCTATCTACTTTTACATATACTCACCCTTTGCTTCATGAGTGTCTCGAGCGTACCGCGAGAGTCCATGGTATAAAGTCTCTATAGTCTTTATGTTTGCAAGTTTGACGGCCCTATAACTCGTTTGTATGATTTAAATACTTTCTCATTTTGTACTTGCATTGGTTTAGGCTTACATGTAAATTTCGCTCTGAGGTTGAAATCGTTCCATTAGTTAAGATCGAGTCTATTTCTTGCTTGAGGGCAAGCAAGGTTTGGTTTGGGGAATTTGATGTGTGCCTATTTTATGATATTTTACATCTATTTCTACACGCATTTTGTCGCTCATTTACTATGTTTTGTCATTTATTTCCCAACAATTGTCTACTTTCGTATTTTTATGCTCTTTTGCAGATTTATGCGGAAAAGGGATGATTTTATACCAAATTTATACCCTCGGGATTTTTCATGACTAAGGACAAGAAGGAACGAAGCCTAGCGCACATTTCAAGGCCTGAAGATAGTTTTAATAAGCAAAGAATCGATCCACGATGTTGCAGCCTGTTTCAAATGGCTATATCTCGAGTTCTAGAGCTGATAATGGAGTGATTCCAGTTGGAGGTGAAAGCATATCCTCTTAGCTTTCCAACGCCGCAAGAATCGCTTGATTACGATAAGTAATGAAGAAATGACAGCTGTTTTAAGATCGACCCGCGCTGTAGTCCCGACAATTGGGTCGACCGACCTACTATTTGGGTCGACCGACCTCAGCGCTGACCCAGAAGTTTCCGCGAAGCCCATTAAAGTGTTTAGGTCATTAGGAAACTCTTTAATTCCGCCTATTTAATCTAAATTACGGGATTAGGGTTATTCATTGAGATTTCCATCAAGTTTTCTACCTAGTTTTACCTATCAAATCTCACATCTAGTTTTAGTTTTAATCTTTCCATAATCATCAAACACTTTTCTTTAGTTTTATATATTGTTCATCAATCAATCTTTCAACATTAATCAATAAAGCTTGTTCTTTTCCGCCTTAATCCTTATTTCCGGTAATTCCTCTCTTAATTTATGTTTTATTATTGTTAGTTTATAATTATTGCATACGGTTAAGTTAGAATCCCAAGCCTTTATTATTATTGCATGTTTAGATTGATGTTCTTTATAATTTCCATGTTTATTCCTGTTTTTATTATTGTTTCAATAGTTATGAGTAGCTAATTTCATATGTTAGGATGTAGGGAGTAAATATGCGAAGGTAGTATAAATTCCGAATCGACATGTTGCAGGGTGGAGGTCGGCCGACCGGGCTAGCTGGTCGGTCGACCGACACGCGTATGAATTCTGTTTCGCTTTAATTTGTAGACTATAATAACCTACAATGAGACCAAAAGGAGACTTGTAGGATGTTAGTAATGACCTACCCAAGATTGAGAAATATGGGAAGGGCATTGGTTTACTTCTTAAGACGGCTAGGTTACTTAAGACTGAAAGGTAGGTGACCTAGAATTTAGGAATCACCCTTATTGTTGACACCCAATAATTTTGAGACCTAGGAACTAATAGCATAGGCCGAAAGGAGCTATTAGGTAGCATAGACCTAAAGGATATGCTACACCCCTTACGCGACTGCAATACATGTTGACTTAGGATTTATATTATCTTAGCTGTTTATTACCCAAACATCCTAGCATCTCTTTTATTATAATTTTATTCTCATCTTTATTTACTCGTTTTACCTTATTCTTAGATTTAGTAACAACCAATCAAAGCACCCCTCTTTTTATTATTATTTTATAGATTAAAAATTAGCAAACGGAATTAACCTTGTCTCTCTGTGGTTCGACCTTTACTATCACTATCTATAGTTTTAGTTTGGTTTATAAATTTTATCTTTGACACCCACAACGACGGGTATCACCCTGCAACCCCTGTTCTGTTCTTACTAAACTACTGCTATGTTTATGTGCATCCCCCCATAACGACAACCACCATCCCACGGCCCAGAAACACCACGACCTACTGTAACCACCACCAATCGACTCCCTAGCCTACCACCATTCTACAAACCCTAACACCCATAACCACCGTGTACATGAACTTTGTCGAATCAAGCACAAATACAACAAGTTTAACACCCTGTTCTGAAAACCCAGAAACGAAACCTACCCAGAAACGAAACACCCTAAAAGACTTTAAATCATAAAAGACGACTCATTGATGATCAAAACATGATGAATACATAACAGAGATTAAGAATTTACAAGAAAACATGATTATTATCATTTGGTGTAATCACAAATTAATCTTAAACATCAAACAGAAAACACGAAAGCAGTAAAAACGAGATAAGTATGGTGGTCATACCTCCTTGCCCTAGCCAACGACCACCCTATAATCCCTAGAACCACCATGAGAAACGCCCCTTTGCAAACTCAGTAGTGACGGCAGGAGATGTGGTGTGTGAGTGAGTGTAATTAGGTCAGAATGAAGTCCCTATAGGTGTTTATATAAGGCGGCTGGAAAGGTTGTTCTGAAATTCTGATTTCAAAAGTGTATATGTCGTGTGTGGGCTTGTGTTTGCACGCAACCCTAGGCCCGAATACACGACTACCCACGCATGGTTCAGGCCCTTCACGCACCCCAATGTTCAAATAACATGAGTCTACTCCAGTTTTGTTAAAAATCCGCACACACGACTCAATTACTAACGCATAAAATACCTCGTTCACTAACTCGTTTTCGCTTAAAACCCGTCGTCATAAAATTAAGTATAGCATTATTATTAAATATGGAAGTAGAAAATACGGGGTATTACATCCTCGGACCCACTGCCATCTCCCGATGCTTCCCCGGATCCCTGGTCGCCTGCCTGCGGTGTGTAGAAGGAAGGATGAGTCCAGGGGTTAGCGGGGAGCTTGCCAAGTGAGGCATACTCCGTGTAAATCGGGTACTGGACGAGGCAATCGTCCAAGCTCTTCCTGTTGAACTGCCTGCAGAGATATGCCATCATATGTGGGAGGGACCTGTTATCAACGAAAGGAGGTATAGGAATGTTAGGTGGGGCAGTGAAGTCGGAGGGGTATCCCGTCCCAGGTGCAGCGTAGTGGGCACCAGGGCCGGCTCCTCTGGAGCCTCTAGAGGTCCCTCCCCTAAGCGGGAGGCGGTAGGAAGAAAGGAGTGGTCTAGGGCCCCCCTCAATTGTCATCAAAGGGTAGCATGGGAGGTGCGTCAGTGATGGGGATCCGATCACTGGTGTAAGTGTCAACCTTCTAAAACCCCTGACGATCCACCCAATGTACGGACTTGACATAGGCCATGTCCATGTAGCGGGAGAAGGGGGTCAAGGGCATCCTCAAAACGGGGAAATTGTAGAATAAGGGAGTTAGCCAAACGAGTGACTGTAACACCCCCATTTATTCAAGAGCCTTTAGCAAGACATTCCCGAATAAATAGAGCTGTTACCATCTTGAAAAGTATGAGGTAGTGAATAACAAAGTAAATCAAACCAAAGTACTTTATATAAAAACTGGTAAAATTTAAGCTTTGATGTTACAGATACTACATAGCGGAATAAAAGTACAACTGAAACTACAAAGTAGGTGATCTACATCTAAGTCGGTCCATTCCAAGTACTCACGCCATCCCATGCTCCCACAGCACCGTCTTTCCTGTCAAACTGCTCCCCATTACGGATCATCACAGGTGTCACACGAATACACAGGGTCAACCACGAGGTTGAGTAGAGGAAAAATAAGTAACAAACACTATCACACATATATATTGGGATCAATCATCCCTTCTCCGCACCGATCCAACACCAAATAAACTCCGCACCGATCCAACGCTAAAATAACTCCGCACCGATCCAACACCAAATAAACTCCGCACCGATCCAACGCCAAATAAACTCCGCACCGATCCAACGCCAAATAAACTCCGCCCCATATCACAAGACCCAATATTCTCCACATCGAATTATATCACAGAAATATTCAGTCAATTATATACAATATAACACCACTCATACAATAAGATATAAACAGATAACATCTGATATTAACAATTTAATCATCACCAAGTATACATTATTCCCCTACCTCAACCTGCAGAAGGATAGTCAACAGCTCCGAAAGATGTTCCCCGCGGAAACCGTCACCTAAACATATATTATTCAACGATTACAATCTTTACCTCATCCTATACTTAGTATCGTAACAAAATGCCGAATATAGCAACTTCTCAAATTGGAAAGTTCCCAAAATAGAAACTTTCCCAAATTAGTAACTTTCCTAAAATAGTAACTTTCCTAAAATAGTAACTTCCCGACTCGTAAAGCCCCTTAAATAAAATAACTTTAGGAACTACAAACATCACTAATAATATTAGATAACACGATAATAGGATTGTTACAAAATAGTGGTAACATAACTATGCATCAACATTAACTTACTAATTATATTTATGGTATTTTAATATGCAAAACAACAACATTGATAAAAAGAAAATTGATAATAATAATAATACCAATATATGATAATAATAATAATAATAATAACAAAACACCAAAAATAAACACCAACAACTAATAATAATAATAACATGAATAATAATAATAATAATAATAATACTAATATTATTATCATAGAGTATTAATAATAATCACATACTAATAACACTATACTAACAACTAATTAAGCAAACCATAGAACAAAACATGACCAGTAACAAAACAGACCCAAAACGACTTAACAAATACAACCCCAAAACGCAGCAACCTTACGCCCAAATAAAGTAGACCAACCGTGACCAGCAGCCCCGACAAACACCGCTCCCGACACCTACTGCAACCCCCGGCTTCCCCGCTGGCACCACCAAGCTCGCCTCTGAGCCGCGGTGGTTCCAGGGAGGGAGTCGGTGGTCGTCGACCACCATCCACGATGCCAAAAATCGATTGTCAAACCCACCACCACCAATCGTTATTCTGCTTGCCACTTCAACCACCCACAACGAAACCTACCATACTAACGACATACACCACCACGACCCACTGTGATAACCACCCTCCTAACACCCAGACCACCACCAAACTAATTACTTTAATACCCAGAACAAACGTGAACAGAAACTATCTCGAATCCATATAAAACACCATACGTTCAATTGCTCTGTTCTGAAAACGAAGGGAAAACGACTGGTACAGGCGACAAAACGACTATAACTGGTGGTCCTCTGGTGGTCAACTACGACTTCCCTAGGGTCCAACACGATTATCACATATCATAGGTTACTATTTCTCAAAGAATCAGAAACAAAAACATGATATATGATGGTGATTGCAGACGAGAAAAGGAAGTGCAGACGCGGAACCGGTTAACGTGATGAACATACATGTTTTAATGGGCATTCGAACTACCCTAGACCACCTAGCCTCACCGTGAACCACCTGCTTCCTCGACTCTGATGTGGCGGCTGAATGATGAGGTTGATGGTAGTGTTTGTAGTAGGGAAAAACTAGGTTAACAAGTCTCCTTATGTCGGCATGTATGATAGGGTATAACTAGGTTTTCACAAAACTTATTGGTGTGCGTTGCTGCGTGATTTGTATGCACTCAAGGCCCACCACTACGTACCCAAAGGTCTCGAGTTCAAACCCCGCTAACAACACATAATAAGATACCATCAATAAATAATTTATCGAATATGTTAACTATCATCAATCACTATCGATACGACGAATGTACTAGTAAATATTTATAATAAAATTCCGAGTTATTACAGTGACTAACCCACCACAGACAATGGTGGTCAAAGATATCCCCTCCCCAACCGTCACAAAGTGAGAGGCGACCAAGTAAGCAGTGTTATAAGACAAAGAACCCCGACGCTTAACGTTAAGATAACCCGACAAAATCGAAAGCTCGATTTTGTTGACGTTTTGAGACTCTTTGCGGCCAAAAACACTGTTGGCCAACAGACGCAGATAGTATCGAGGGGCGGGCAAATGAACGGTAATGCTCTTCCTTTTCCTGTTGTGGGAATCGGAAAGACAAGACCAAATAACTTTATCTGATTCAGCAGGGTCACCAGTACGACCCTCAGCTCTTAAACCTAAGAAACCTGCAAATTCACCTAAAGTCAGGGAATAGGTGACATTAAACAACCCAAAAGAAATACATTTAAAATCATAATTCGGCTTGTAGGACGAAAGGTTAAAAGAGAAGGACGAGAAGAACTCGAGGGTGAGAACGGGATATGTGAACTCATCCATGGTGACGAGTCCCGAAAAACCCGTTCCGTTAAGTAAGCTCACAACATCCCTAGAACACCCCAAAGCACCGGGCCTTTTGGTCCAGGGTGTGGAAAAGAACCCGCGGATAGTCCGGTAGACTATCCGTGTTTTGCACTGTCAAGCCTCCAGAGCCGTTGGCCCGTCCCCTTGCGTTGCTTGACTCTCCTCTCGAACTACTTGCTTTCGAAGTACGAGACCTCTTGTTTCCTCTAAGGTGGTTCAACATGTTGAATCTGCAAAATTACAACAACCATTCTCAATAATTAGACTTCCTGCAAGAATAACCGCTTTATTTATCAAAATAAAAGCAGCTAAATCACAAAATCAAAGTCCCTGTAACAGTACTCTGGTCGACCGACCACACTTCCTGGTCGACCGACCGGTTGACAGCTTTTGCAGTGCTTCTGGAATTGTGGGCTGGTCGACCGACCTATACCCTAGGTCGACCGACCGACCAACCGATTAAAAAGAGTTTCTGCAAAAAATAACAAGTCGATCGACCTATATTCCAGGTCGACCGACTTACCGCTGTACCAAATCGAGCATACTTCGCAGATTTCAACGGCTTTCAAGCAAAGAAAATTGGGGGAAAAGCAAAGCTAACCCTAACAACACCAAAAATCAAGCAAGAAAGTGGATCTAAGGCTAAGAAACTGAAAGGAGAACAAAAGAAGGCAAAACAAACCTTTTAAAAACAGAGCTAAAACGAAAAACAAGTGAAAAGTACACTATTGAAACGGAAAGAAGGAAGCCTAAAACTGAAAGGAAACAAAGAAAGAAAGGAAACATACCTTGTGAGGGAAAGAAAGAGGGATCTAGCAGAAAAAATCAGGAGGAAAGAAGAGGGAGAGTGGCTAGGGTTTTGGGAAAGAGAGGGAGTCGTGCTAAATTTTTGAAGAGTAATGAAATAACTTTCAAACAAATTAGACTTAAAGAAACCCTAAGGAATCCCGGTTTTATGCCATCTGGTCGATCGACCACGAAATCCGGTCGGTCGACCGGTTCAATCCTTACCTTACTTTATAGAACCTGTTTCATTTCGCGCATGAGTCGGTCGACCTTGATAGCCGGTCGGTCGACCTAAATAACTGGTAATTCTCGTCTGTTTTCTACTAATGCTCAAACATCCCATTAAAAGTATAAAGAGCAAGAAAGAAACATTACAACTAAGAGGAAACTACAAAAAGAGAACTAAAACTACAACACAGGTTGCCTCCCGGTTAGCGGTGGTTTAACTCCCGCACGACCTTTTTACCTATTATGAAGCATCCGAAAAAGGGTCAAAGCAAGAGACTTCAACCTTCCCTATGAACTCATTTGCTCCATGGAAATGCTTCACATACTGGCCATTAACCTTGAACCTCTCACCGGATGAGGTTTCTAACTCAATTGACCCGAACTTTGAGACTACTGCGATCGTGTAAGGTCCACTCCACCTGGATTTCAGCTTACCAGGAAAAAGACGGATACGAGCATTAAATAGCAGAATCTTATCACCTACCTGAAAGTCACGCCTTATTATCCTCTTGTCATGCCAGCGCTTAGTTTTCTCCTTGTATATTCTGGCATTATCATAGGCAAGCAACCTAAATTCTTCCAACTCGTTCAGCTGCGACAAACGTTTCTCACGAGAAAGGTTGGGGTCTAGATTAAGATCACAAATGGCCCACCAAGACTTGCGTTCCAACTCAACTGGTAAGTGACAAGTCTTACCATAAATCAACCGGAATGGTGATATTCCGATTGGAGTTTTGAACGCAGTTCTATAAGCCTATAAAACATCATCTAGCTTAAGACTCCAATCTTTCCTAGACTTAGAAACAACTTTGGCTAGGGTCTCCTTGAGTTCTCTATTAGAGATCTCAACTTGACCACTAGTCTGAGGGTGATATGCTAGACCCCTACGATGTTGGACACCGAATTTAGTTAGCAAGGCACTTAATTGTTTCTCTTTGAAATGCATACCCCCATCACTAATGACAACCCTAGGGACACCAAAGCGAGGAAATATGATTTTCTTAAAAAAATTGATCACAGCTTTTGCGTCACAATGGGGAGTAACAATAGCTTCTACCCATTTAGACACATAATCAACGGCGACAAGAATATACCTGTTACCGTGACTGCTAGGGAAAGGTCCCTGATAATCAATGCCCCAGACATCAAAGATCTCTACCTCTAAAATACCCACCTGTGGCATCTCATCTCTTTTGGAAACATTCCCGGATCTCTGACAAGCGTCACATCTACTCACAAATTTCCTACAATCAGCATGCAAAGTAGGCCAATAAAAACCAGACTGTAATACCTTGGCCACGGTCCGAGGTGGACCGTGGTGACCACCATAAGCAGGAGAATGGCATGCTTTCAGAATGTCTTTCACCTCCCACTGGGGGACGCATCTCCGGATAAGTCCATCTCCGCATTCCTTGAAAACATAAGGGTCGTCCCAAAAATACTGTTTTGCATCAAAGGCAAACCTCTTCTTCTGTTGCCATGAAAGCTCTGGAGGAATTTTACCCGTGACAGCAAAATTAGCAAAATCAGCATACCAAGGAGGGGGGGTAAGAACCTGAACTATTAATGATAAACAGACTCTCATCAGGAAAAGAATCATCAATAGGTAAAGGATCTTCCCTATCAGTCAGCTGAAGGCGAGATAGATGGTCAGCTACCACATTTTCCGCGCCTTTCTTATCCCTAATCTCCAAGTCAAACTCTTGTAAAAGGAGTATCCACCTCAACGGCCTCGTCTTTGAATCTTTCTTCAAGAAGATGCCTTTCAGAGCTGCATGGTCAGTATAAACAATTACCTTATTACCTACTAAATAGGATCGGAATTTCTCTAAGGCAAAGATCACAGCTAACATCTCTTTCTCTGTGGTGAAGTATTTGACTTGAGTGTCATCTAAAGTCCGGCTCGCATAGTATATGGCATTCAGAGCCTTGTTCTCCCTTTGACCTAGCACAACACCCACAGCATAGTCACTGGCATCACACATGATCTCAAATAGGAGATCCCAATCTGGTGGCTGGATGATCAGTGCTGAGATCAAAGCTTCCTTCAACCTGTTAAAAGTTGAAAGGCACTCATCAGTTTACTCAAAAACAGCATCCTTAAGGAGCAACTGTGTAAGTGGTTTAGCAATCTTAGAGAAGTCCTTAATGAAACGCCGGTAGAAACCTGCGTGACCTAAGAAACTTCTCACCCCCTTAACATTCACAGGAGGGGGTAATTGCTCAATCACTTGCACCTTTGCTTTATCTACATGAACACCCTTATCAAATATAAGATGCCCCAACACTACCCCCTCAGTGACCATAAACTGACACTTTTCCCAATTTAAGACAAGCTTTACATCAATACAACGCTGCAATACTTTATCAAGGTTAGCTAAGCATTGATCAAACTCATTGCCATAAACAGAGAAATCATCCATAAATACCTCCATAATGTTCTCAATGAAATCAGAAAAGATCCCCACATACACCTTTGAAAGGTGGCAGGGGCATTACACAACCCAAAAGGCATTCTGCGGTATGCAAAAACACCTTGTGGGCAAGTAAAAGTAGTCTTACTCTGATCATCAGGATGGATGAGAATCTGGAAAAAGCATGAATAACCATCTAGAAAACAGAAGAATTTATTAGATGCAAGTCTTTCAGTCATCTGGTCAACAAAAGGAAGGGGGAAGTGGTCTTTCTTGATGGCGGCATTTAACTGTCTATAATCAATGCACATCCGCCACCCTCTCACTACTCTAGTAGGTATTAATTCATTTTTCTCATTTTTAACCACGGTGGTGCCTCCTTTCTTAGGAACCACCTTAACTGGGCTAACCCACTTGGAGTTGCCAACTGAATAAATAATACCTGCATCAAGAAGTTTCACCACCTCCGCCATAACTACCTCCTGCATCTTAGGGTTCAACTTACGTTGACCCTGTCTATAGGGCTTATGACATTCCTCTAACTCTATCCTATGCATGCAAACATCAGGACTGATGCCCTTAATGTCATCCAAAGAATAACCTAAAGCTTTCCTGTTCTTTTTGAGAACAGTCATCAAGGCAGAAAGTTGGTTAGGGTCAAGTTTAGAACTAACAATTGCAGGGTACTGCTCAGTGTCATCAAGGAAAACATACTTAAGATTAGGAGGAAGTGGCTTACGCTCTGGTACCTTTACCTCAATGGCATGAATAAGATCAGTGCTGACAGAATAGCACATGTTTACAAGGTTAGCACTAGCCAAGCTCGTGAGCTTCTCATCCTCTTCCTCAGTCAGCTCATATTCCTCTATCTCTGCTTCCACAACATCCAGCTCCTCAGCATTCTCACCTGGATTACCTGCACACTTATCCAAAACTGCCAGATCATCTAAGGGATCCTTGGTCAAGGATTCCCTCCAGTTACGGATAACATTCCTGTCAATAATATCAATAGAGAAACAAGTATCATCAGTAGGTGTAGTTTCCTTATAGGCAAGACTAAACTCGATAGTGTCATCCCCAACCTCTAAAGTAATGATCCCGCGTTTGACATCAATCACAGCCCCAGCTGTGTGTAAAAAAGGTCTACCTAAAATAATAGGTATCTGACTATCCTCAGCAATGTCCAAAACAACGAAATCGACAGGGATAAAAATCTTTCCCACTCTAACTGGGACATCCTCCAAGACCCCTATTGGTCTTTGGGTTGATCTATCTGCCATCTGTAGGGTGATGTTGGTGACCTTAAGTCTACCTATGTTGACTCTCTCACAAACAGAATATGGCATAACACTGGCACTCGCCCCTAGATCAAAAAGGGCTTTCCCAATTACATGATTACCTATGGTACATGGGATAGAAAAACTACTTGGGTCCTTTAACTTAGGTGCAATATTGTTTTGTGAAAGAACACAACATTCTTCCACAAAAGCAATAACACCTTCATCCTGAAATTTTCTCTTACGACTCAAAATATATTTCATGAATTTAGCATAAGAGGGTACCTGGGTAATTAAGTCAGTGAACGGGATGGTTACCTCAAGATTCTTCACCATCTCCAAGAACTTACCAAACTTTCGATCCTCCTTTGAATTCTTTAATCGCTCGGGATACGGAACGGTAACACTAGCCGTAGGATCAACTATCTTCGGCTTCTTCAATTGTAAAATCTCTGTAAAGTCATGAATAAATGAAGGATCCGGCAAATCAGGTGTAGAATCTGCACTCTACTCAGGAGTTTTGGTAGGTCGACCAGGAGTAGTGGTCGGTCGACCATTTGTACTGAAGTCAGTAGGCTTCTGTTTTCCAGAAACTGGTGGGTCATCAGGTAGGTCGGTCGATCGACCGGGTATGTTGGTCGGTCGACCTACCTTACTGGGTACGTCAACAATTTCTTCGGCAGAAACTTCAGTAGATTTTTCCCCGGTTTCCGGTCTATCATAAGAGCGACCACTTCGGAGATTTATGGCATTTATCGTCTCTATGGAACTCTCACAATTACCCGGAGAGCTAGCAATCTGATTAGCAGCTAAGATTGCTAATTGGCTCTCAAAAGTCTTCAAAGAAGCCACTTGAGCCTTTTCCATTTCCAACATTTGTGACATTAGAGCATGAACTAGCTCTCTCAACTCCGTCGTTTCACTCGTGTTGTCAACCGTAGTAACTAGGTTCGCACTTTCTTGCTTCAGCTGGGCTGCCTCAAGCTTTTCAAAACGAGCTTCAACGATTGTCTCAAGAGCTAAAACTCTATCCATCTCCACATTCAACCTTCGCGAATTTCCACGCGAACTTCCAAATTCGACCCTATGCACCGCCATGTCCTCAATGGTATTCCAACCTTTCATATGGTTGGTATGATTCTGAAATCTCCAATTGGCGGCTGCATCAAGAATCACCTTGTAGTCATCATAAAGGGCATAGTAGAATTGGTTGCATAGGTACCATTGAGGAAAACCATGGTGAGGAATAGACCGGACCAATTTCTTGAACCGACCCCACGCCTCACAAAACTCTTCATCGGGACCTTGTTGAAAATTAGTGATTTGACTTCTCAAGTCATTAGCCTTCACAAGTGGGAAGTACTTTTTATAGAAAGCCAATGCCAAGGAAGTCCAATCCGTGATCTTCTCAGCTACCCTATCAAGGTAGCGGTACTAATCCCTAGCAGAATCCTTCAATGAATAGAGAAATAATCCGTGAATGTCTCAACATGCCTCAACGGATCCTCGTCGGGTAGACCAGAAAATTGGTATATGAATGGAACAGCAATAATCCGTGAATGGAACAACAATAATCCGTGAATGAATGGAACAGCAATAATCTGTGAATGTCTCAACATGCCTCAACGAATCCTCATCGGGTAGACTAGAAAATTGGTTCCGCTCCACCAGAATGATGTAGTTCGGGTGGAGCTCTAAAGAACCAGTGGTAGGAGTAGGCAAAGTGAACCCTTCGGTAGATCTTGTACCTTTGGTTGGATGTGATCATAGATAGTAGCCATGGTCTCTAAGAATGAGAGTACTCAAGCCTTCCTCTCAAAAACCTGTCTTCTAATATGCAAAAACAAAACTAGAAGAAAAGTTAATTAACGGTCTTAAGGAACCGGAGTTCCTTAAGACAAGGGAAATAAACTAAAAATTTACAAACACAATTATACCGTCTCCCCCGGCAACGGCGGCAAAATTTGACACCCGTCGTTGAGGGGTGCCAAAGATAAGATTTATAAAACTTCAGCTTAAACTAGATAGAGTAAGTCAAGGGTCGAACCACAAGGAGACAAAGTTAATAATGTTTGTGAATTTAAAGCTCATTCAAAGTAACAAAAGGGGGGTTTTGATTGTTGGGTTGAAACTGACACTAAGATGATAAAATAAACAAAGATGCTAAACAAAGGTGAAAGAGTGATTAGGAACTTCGGTTCCCCATGGCTAGGGTAAGTCAATATGAGGTAAATAACCAAATAACACAATCCCAAGGAACAAAGAATAAACCATTAGGTCAATATTCTACCCAATCCTTACGGTCTTAGGGTTCCTAGTAAAGCACTAAACTTTCGTTCATAGGGCAATCCAAAATTGTTGTTAGACTAATTCTAACAATCCTTCGATCTAGAAGAATTAGTTCACCAACAAAAAAGGAGATTGGTATAAAAATCATAAAACCATTAAAGACCTAATTTTCGCCATAGTTCCCCTAATTCCCAATCAAAGGGATTAGCTATGCATAATTATAAAACTAATACTAACAAATTCAAAGAATAACACGTGAGATAACATAATTGAAAGTAACGATTAAAGATTGCAAAGTATAGAATTGAACAACAATAAAAGCAAGGAACAAGAATTGGAATAACAAGAAAGATTAATTGCATAAACTTACAATCGAACGGAAAAACAATAACGGATCTGGAAATTGGAGTTCTTCTCCCTAAGTCTAATGTGTTTTGTGCTAATGACTGCTTAACCTAATAAAACTCCACGAGGTTCTACTAATAGTCTTTCTAATTACATGATTAAGTAAATAAAACCGAAATAAAGAAGTAAAAAGCGGAGCCCGTGAACTGGTCGACCGACCGGGCATAGTGGTCGGTCGGCCACTTTAGCTGTAGGTGAGACTTTCTGTAACTGTGCATTGTTCGGTCGACCACTTAGGCTGGTCGGTCGACCGCTTCCTGTAGGTTACAGCTTCTGGTCGGTTTGCAAACACCTTTAAGAACACGAGTTCGGATCCTTGCTTCGTGTATTTCCTTAAGACAGCTTCCGGAGGACGGTTAAAGCTTGATTTTGCTCACTTCCGCTTGTTCCAACATTTAAAACATAGAAATACCAAAGTAAACCGTTTCGGAAGGAAAAGTAACTAAAAGTTACGAAAATGCATAGAAATACATGCTGAAACTATAAATAAAATGTATAGTACAAGCACATATCAATAATAGTAATAATAATAATAATAATAATAATAATAATAATAATAATAATAATAATAATAATAATAATAATAAATAATAATAATAATAATAATAATAATAATAAAAGTTTTTTTATTAATAAAAGTTTCCGATTTTAAAATAAATAAATAATAATAATAATAATAATAATAAAAAAAAAAAATTATTAATAATAATAAATTCCATTTACTAATTTATAATTATAATTTTTTCTAGACTTAGTTTTGCTATTGTTAAGGGAGTGGGTTCCCAGCTTGTTTCTCGGGTACCCACTAATTTCTTGTAAACTTTGTTTTTCTTATCTATATAAGTCTCCCGGTTAAAAAAAATTAATAATAATAATAATAATAATAATAATAATAATAATAATAATAATAATGTGGGCTGAACTTAACAAAGTCGAGTTGGACTGAACTGAACTGAATTGAATGAAGCTGAACTTAACTGAACTGAATGGAGCTGAGTTGAACTGAACTGAACTGAACTGAGCTGAGCTGAACTGAAATGAGCTGAAAAAAAGGCAGAAAGAACAGGGCCTTAGATACCCAATGGATTCTAACTCTACCATAACCCCTTGGAATCTCATACCCACCTCTCCCCCTTGGATTCCAACTTCATTCATTTATATTTATTATTAAAATGAACCAAACAAGTTTTTAATAAAATGGAATTAGAACCCTATACCATTATGGTTTCTCATTCCATTCCATTCCTACGCACTGAACCAAACGAGTTTTTAATGGAATGGAATTAGAACCCTATACCATTTAACATACTTTCAATTGTACTTTTAATAATTTTTAACCTCTTTCTTAATATTTGTGCAAAAAACATATATACACTTTGGATTTGAATGGGGAAGTATATATTCTTTCCGTAGATGCGGTGTATATCTTAGTCTAATATCTAGCACGTGAAACATTGTACAGGGTACAAATCAAATACTTCATCCATTCATATCCAAACTACACTTATTCCATTTTAATCCATTCATATCCAAAATACCCTTTTCAAATAAAGCCAAAAAAATTACTATAGTATCCTTATAAACATCAATTATTTACACAAAATATCATCCAATGGCCCACCATTAAACGATCAAAACATGAACCGTAACAAAAAAATGAGCAACATACACTTTTTTATTGTACTTTCAATATTTTTTTCAACAAACCCTTAAAATTTGTGGATAAAGTATAAATACACTATGAATTTGAATGGAGGAAGTACAATTGTTAAGATTATAAAAGGGGAATATCATATAAATTGTATTATTGAGTTTGGTAGGTCTTATATTGATATATGACGATGTATTTATAATACATCGTCAAACCCTAGAATGATAAACCTATTGATAGATGGGCTTGCCTACTATAGGCCCAATATCCTAATACCCTCCTGCAATCGTAAAGGCAGTACGTAGTACGAACTTTACGATTGGAAAAAATACAAAAGAAAAAAAAAAGCATAATTAATGTAAAAAAAGAACGTCTTCGTCTCTTCATCTTGATCTTTCTTCAAGACATTTATCATCAATCTTCTTCCTTTTCACAAGTTGGTGGTTGGTAAGGGTGCGTATAAGACTCGCCAGACAAATTTTGGTGCGTATGTGACTGGCTAGACAAATTTTGGTGCGTAACTCGCCAGTTTTTCAGTGCGTAACTCGCCAGTTTTTTTTTTCAATGCGTAACTCGCCAGTTTTTTTCAGTGTGTAACTCGCCAGTTTTTTTTTTTAAGTGCGTAACTCGTCAGTAAATTTAATACCACCTTGATTAAAGAATAAGATTTCTTAGATCAGTCATTGAATTGAAGAATAGAGGAAAAAAAAAAATTTGGTATTTTTTTTAAAAAATAAAATAAAATAGATATCATTATAAAATCCAGCCGGAGGGCACCATAGTTAATTAGTCCCTCTGGCAGGGCAACGAAATGTCGGTTTTAGGCCTCAAGAGCGTGAGGCTGATCTGATACCATGTTAAGAATATAAAGGGAGAATAACATAAGAATTGTATTATTGAGTTTTTTGTGGTGTCTTACAAAGGTATGTGACGATGTATTTATAATACATCGTCAAACCCTAGAATTAATAAACTTTAATGAAAGATAGGTCTAGAATAAGCTAGGCCCAATATCCTAATACCCTCCCGCAATCGTAAAGGCAGTACGTAGTACAAACTTTACGATTGGAGAAATACAAGGAAAACATAATCAATAAAAAGAACGTCTCATTTCCTCATCTTGATCTTCCTTCAAGACATTTATCATCATTCACAAGTTGGTTGGTAAGGGTGCGTGTTGAACCATCTATTCAAATACATATATATATATATATATATATATATATGTATATATATATATGTATATATATATATGTATATATATATATATATATATATATATATATATACATGTATAGACTTGGGATCCGGTGAGAACCACCTTACAATGAGAACCTTGTGAGAACTCTACCTTACGGAATTTTTTAAAAAAAATTAATGACATAATTGGATTCGGCATGACATTTTATAGGTAGAGAACATATTTCTTGGTCTAGAAAATAAATACTAGTGACGGAAATCAAGGTGAGATACGTTTTATTTATTTGCATGCACCTACTATCTATTTTTTCGTATCTATCATTTTTCCGCCACTAGTATTTATTTTTTAGACCAAGAAATATGTTCTCTGGCCATAAAATTCCATGCCGAATCCAATTATGTCATTAATTTTTTTAAAAAAACTCCGTAAGAAAGAGTTCTCACCGGTTTTCATTGTAAGGTGGTTCTCACCGGATCCCAACCCTACATGTATATATATATACATGTATATATATATATACATGTATATATATATATACATGTATATATATATATACATGTATATATATATATATATATATACATATATATATATATGTATTTGAATAGATGGTTCAACACGCACCCTTACCAACCAACTTGTGAATGATGATAAATGTCTTGAAGGAAGATCAAGATGAGGAAATGAGACGTTCTTTTTCATATATATGTGTATGTATATATATATATATATATATATATATATATATATATATATATATATATATATATATATATATATGTGTGTGTGTATGTATATATATATGTGTATGTATATATATATATGTGTGTATGTATATATATATATGTGTGTATGTATATATATATATGTGTATATATATATATGTATATATGTATATATATGTATATGTATATATATATATGTATATATATATATATATATATATATATATATATATATATATATATGTATATATATATATATATATATAAATGGGATCATGTGAGTATACACTATCTTTTTGAGTATTGAGTATTACACTACAAAATCTACAATATCACAACTTACTCAATACAATATCACAAGAAACAATATCACGCACTATACAAAATAATATCACGCAATTTTAAGCAGAAATTTTTTCCGAAATTTTTTTTTTCAAAAAAATTTTTTTCGAAATTTTTTCTTTTTCAAGTTTTTTTCGTAATTTTTTAATTTTTGTTTTTTGTGATATTGTTTTGATGAACCCGTGATATTGTATTGTGTAACTTGTGATATTGTAATGAAAAAAAAATTTAGACAAAAAAATTCGAGAAATTTTTTTTTTTTGAAAACAAGTATTTCTAGAAAGAAATTGGATTATGTGAGTATACATTATCATTTTGAGAATTGAGTATTACACTACAAAGTCTACAATATCACAACTTCCTCAATAAAATATCACGCACTATACAAAACAATATCACGGAATTTTTTCCAGATTTTTTTATCGTTTTCGGGATTTGTTTTTTAATTTTTTTTTTCAATTTTTTTTTGGTTTTTTTTTATTTTTTTGTGATATTGTTTTGAAGAACCTGTGATATTTTATTGAGTAACTTGTGATATTTTAATGAAAAAAAATTTCAAGGAAAAAAAATTGAGAAAAAAAAATTTCGAGAAAAAAAATTTCAAATAAAAAAATTCGAGAAAAGATTTTAGCGTATAAAAAAACTAATATGAAAAAAATGTTATATTTTTTAGTATAACGTGTGATATAGTTTAGCGTATAAAAAATCCGATATTGTAAAGAAAAAAAAATGTCGTACGAAAAAAAAAATTTGATACTAAAATATTTATATAATTAAGGAATATTTATATAAGAAAAGTGATATTGTTGGACTTTTGCACTTTATCTAATTAACGGTTATTTAGATGACGGAAGTAGTATTAAACAAGAAAAGTAGAGTAGCTGAGTTGGTATGAGCTTGTGTCTATTCACCGGAAGGTCTGGTGTTCGAGCCCTCTGTCTAGCCATTTTTTTTTGTTTTGAGCGTTATTTTTCTCATTTCATTCATTATTACTCAATACATGTATATATATATATATATATATATATGTATATATGTTTATATTTTGATAATGACAAGTCTAGCTATATATATTATATACTCGTGCGTATAATCGTGTGTTAAGTGTACATAATATTAGTTTAGAGGATCTCATCAATCAAGTACAAAAGATTCAAGAATATTAGTCAATGGATTGACTAAGTCGAGGATTGAAAGTAGATCACAAGTGCATAATGAACTAAAGTTATACTTATCAACTATGACTTTAGTATGAGATTGGTTCAAGTTATAGCTCATAGCTATAACTCCATAAAGAAGAAATGATCGAAATATATGTGTTGGTTGAAACGATTTTGTTCTCCTAAAATCGTCGTGTTAAATTAATGGATAATTGGTATTCTAATATTATGGAATTATTAATCTTAGTAGGTTAATATAAAATATCATTTAGTCAAATAGGAATAAATAATTTTCTTATGAGTTAATTATTTATTGCTAATAAACTATGGATTTTTATATAACCATAATTGTCAAAATAATATAATCTAAATATTGTTTAATACGGTTTTGGAAAACGTGTACTATGACACGTTACATAAAACGTCTGGGATTGGATTAAATAAATAAAATGTATTTATTTAGATATCCTAAAAACAAACTAGATTATATTATGGAATATAAGTTATTATATTTTGACAAGGTTTAGGAAGTTGTTTTTAATAAGGTTACTATTTATTTATTATATAAGATCTTTCCTAAATATGAATTAGGAAATTGATTCCTTATATAACACCTAACGTATCTTATTAAATCTTTTCTAAATCAATTAAGATTAGATTTTTGGTAGTATTACCTAAAGACTAGAATTCTAGTTTAAGTAATATTCGTAAATCATCTAGGGTTTAATAACCTAGATACAATTCCATATAAATAGATTACTTGTGATACATTAAAAGACACGAAATCACACACACACATTCACGCAAATCGAGACAAAACCGCCGATCATCATTCTTCAATATTCGAGCTTAAAATTGTCATATTCGTTTCAAGATTCAAGTGCTCCAGCATTGATCTTATTCAAGATTGTGACTTTGAAGAAACTTTGAAGACTTATCTTATTAGCGTAAGATAGATCGAGTATTTTACGGTACTCATTGTAAGTAAGTATTTAACGGTACTTGTCGTAGCTAGATATTTAACGGTATCTAGATAGAGTTAAAACTAACATCAAAGTTGTACGAGTAGGGTGGATAAAATTGTAATCCGGAGTCGGTACTAATTTTATTAATCGAGAATAGTGGACGCAGGTTTCAAATTGTGAAACTGAACCACTTCAAAAATATCATGTCTCTATTTATTCTTGCTCTACTCGACATTCATCATACATCCGCACACATCGAAGAAGATTTGAAAAAGAAGGCATACTCAATTCAACCCCCCTTCTTGAGTATATCATATCAATAGACTCTTCAGTGCGTATAGGACTCGCCAGACAAATTTTGGTGCGTAACTCGCCAGTTTTTGTTAAGTGCGTAACTCGCCGGTTTTTTCAAGTGCGTAACTTGCCAGTTTTTTCAAGTGCGTAACTCGCAAGTTTTTTTCAGGTGCGTAACTCGCCAGTTTTTTTTCAGTGCGTAACTCGCCAGTTTTTTTTTAAAACCACCTTGATTGAAGAAAGAAGATTTCTTAGATTTGTCATAGAATAGAAAAAGAGGAAAGAAAACTTTATTTTTTAGGTTAAAAATAAAATAAAATAGATATTATCCTAAAATCCAACCGGATGACACCATATTTAATTAGTCCCTCCAGCAGGGCAGCGGAATGTCATTTTTTTAGGCCTCAAGATCGTGAGGCTTTGATACCATGTTAAGAATATAAAGGGAGAATAACATAAGAATTGTATATTGAGTTTTTTGTGGTGTTTTACAAAGATATGTGACGATGTATTTATAATACATCGTCAAACCCTAAAATTAATAAACCCTATCTAATGAAAGATGGGCATAGTTTTTTGGCGCCGTTGCCGGGGAAGACAATTGTTTTTTTTTTTTGTGCTTGTAAATATTTCCCGTAATTTTTTTTAAGGGTCTTGTGTCTTTTAGTTAGAAAATGTGTTTTCATTTCCCCCAACAAGAGCATGAATTATTTCATCACTACTTTCAAAGGCTAGAGATATACTTGGTAGAACACTCATATTTATGTAAGAGTCAAGATTTTTGGGTTGGACTTTTTCATAGTTTTAATCAAGGTACTCAAATAGATGTTCAAGTACTAAAGCGAGGGTGGAGTTTTCAAGTTGAAACATGAAAAGAAATGGGATGTGCTTGATCTTTTGATTGATAATTCCCGTCAAATTGAAATGACTAACTCAACTCTAAATCTTACTCCTTGTCTTGATACTCCAACAAATATTGAATTAAGTCAAAATGACGATATGGACAACCTTGATTATTCTAACTCTCTTACTTTTGATGTGAGTACTCCGATTTGTGATGGAGAATGTAGCCATGACTTTGATTTGTTCACCTTGTCCTATATTGAACCCGACATAGATTTTACCATACCTCCGCAATTTGATGATCACTTTTTGGGTGGAGATTCGGGTGATATATTATGGGATTTAGATGACAATTTTGTTAGGAGTGGGGAGAACATGTTGGCGAAGATGACCCGATTGCATAAAGAACCATACCACGAATATGTGATTATTTTTGACATGCCAATAGAATCAGAAAAAATGTTTTCCATGATTATATCTTTATGAGCTATGTATGGTTTCTTATCGTTATAAGTTTTGATAATGTGTTAACTCACTCTTTTGATAACTTATATGATCTTCTCCTACGGGCATTGACATGTTCCGATCTTAGTTTGATTGTTATTTTGAATAAAGGGGTAGTACTGTGTGACCCCATAATTGGTGCTTGAGCTTTAAAGTGCGTCGTGCGGGACATTAAACCAGCGCTTACAGGAGGCAACCCGATTTTTTGTTATTTGATACTTTTGCTTTAATTTTGAATAATGTAGTTTGGATTTTCACATGGAGCTATTTGGGTGATGAGTTGATGATGGAGGTGCATTTGCAAGTTTGGGTGATTTCTTTTGTTAGGTTTAATTTCAAAAAAAAAGGAAAAAAGAAAAGAGAAAAAGGCCAAACACAAGAGAAAAAAAAAATAAAAAAAAAATAAAATGCATAACACAGGAAAACAAAAGAGAACGACAAACTGTGCGGCTATGGCAGCACTGTGCGGCCAAAACAAGTCGAGTTTAGGCCTTGTGCGGCTGAATCCGCTATAAGCGGCCCAAGCAGCAATTAGCGACCATATTTTTCCATCAGAGAACAACAACACAGCAGCAAAGCCATTAACGACATCTCCGAAAAAAAAGCATTGGTTCAACAACCAATCCCCGCGGCTTCCACCAGCCCGCGCGGCTGCTTCCCCTAACCCCACTGCCGCATCCCTCGGTAACTCGACCCTCTACGGCTCTCTTTCTGTTTCTCTCGGCTGCCTTCAACCTCAGCGGCCACCACACTCGTCAAACCCTAGAATGATAAACCTATTGATAGATGGGCTTGCCTAGTATAAGACCAATATCCTAATAACAATATATCGAAGCTATCGTTTACATATTCTATATTTCTCAATAGTATGTAGTTCCTATCTAAAATTAGGACATCGTATTTGTATAGGAGACCATATATTCTACTATCAATTTTGTGTCATAAATGGTCCCCGGGTCGGACAGAGAATGCAGGGTCTTTTCCCAAAATAACCATTTTATCTAAACTATTTGCCATAATTAGGGATGTCAATGGGGCGGGGCGGGTGCGGAGGGGGGTCAACCCGCGCCCGCCCCGCGAACTTTTAATGCGCACCCGCGCCCGCCCCGCGACCCGCGGCGGGTTGAACTATTCAAAACCATCCCCGCCCCGCGGGGACCCGCGGTTGACCCGCATATCTCCTCAAGAAACTTAAATGTTAAATCTAAAATATATTTGTCGTACTACTTATACAAATAAGTTTTCGCAAAATGCCTTAACATTCAATTAACTAGAGTCCGTGGAGCCATAAAATGGTTTTACATACAAATATACCACCAAAAACATGCACAAACAGCAGCCGAAAGCCCAAATTCTGACAGAGTACTAGAAGAGTAAACAAAACTACACAACAAATACTCTTCAATTCTTCATCTTCAGTTGTTCAGCTCCGTTTGTTTTATCAATTTGGGAAAATGGGGATTTAGGGGAATTTGGGTAGTTAGTGAATGACCTGAATGTAGTGATAACGATTTACGAATGATTATTGTTTATTGCCTTATTGGACGGGGAAGTGGGTAGTCTGGGTTATTTTTCTTATTTACTTGTTTGGGCATGGGGAAGTGGGTAGCTTGGTAGGATAGATTTAATTTATTAATTTTTTTTTTATTATTTTAAGTTATATTTAATTTATCTTATTATTCTTATATATTACTACTAGATATTATTATTTATTAGGCGGGTATAAGAGGGGCGGGGACATGTGGGGCGGGGCGAGCGGGGTGGGTGTGGGGCGGGGTGGGTATGGGGCGGGTCTCATGTGAAACCCGCACCCGCCCCGCGACCCGCGACGAATGATGTTTTTGATACCCATCCCCGCCCCACGACCCGCCAAATTATTACCCACACTCGCCCCACGTGGGGCGGGTGCGGGGCGAGACCCGCCAAGACCCACCCCATTGACATCCCTAGCCATAATAATCATATGTTCATTCTATTTACCATAATGAAACGCTCTCCCCTATAATCCCAAAAGTTAAAGCGTTGGTATTGGAGTATAATTTATCTTGTATTTTCTTGTCCGAAACAAAATGTAATGTGGCGAATGTTTCTAGCTTCTTTAAAGGGTTGGGTTTTGTTAATACAGCAGGTTATGATGTTGTTGGTAACTCCGGGGGCCTTTGGTGTGGTTGGCGGGTTGGGATTAGGTTCACGATGCACTACTCTTGTAAAAACTTTGTGATCCTTTTGAATAATGAGAATTTGGAGTTACCTTAGTACTTGGTGTGTTTCTATGGAGAGTCAAATTTATCATGCCGAGCCGACGTTTTTGATGATTTAAGCTTTTGGATTAATGGGTTGACATTTCCTTATGTTATTTTCGGAGACTTTAACCAAGTTGAGTACGCATCGGATAAGTATAGTATTAGAAAAGGTACTATTGCGGGCTCCCTCAATTTTCATAATTGGAGAATTCTTCACGAGTTGATTGATCTCCCATTTAAAGGGCCTAGGTTTACTTGGAGCAATAACAGGAAGGGGTACAAAAGAGTTTTTGAGAGATTGGATAGGGGATATGGATCTAAAAATTGGCTTACCTTGTTCCCGGATTCAGGTATTATTCATTCCCCTATTCAATTTCAGACCATGCACCGATTATTCTTGATTTGGCGGTTGTTAAAAATTATGGTGCTAAACCCTACAAAATTGATGCGTGGTGCTTGGATAACCCGGAGTGTCGGCTTGTTATTAATAATACGTGGAATAAGGAGGTATGTGGAGCTGCATGCATAAAGCTTGGGAGAAAGTTATCAAAAACTCGTGGGGCTATTAAGAAATGGGTCTTAGATAAGAGGGATGAATAGAATGCCAAATGACATGTTTTTGACGAGAACTTAAATAGTAATTTGGATATGGGTATGGAATCTGGAGAGTTTGAAGGGTTCAATTTGGCTAATAAGGAGGTGACAGAGTTTGCTAGGGCTGTCAGTGTTTATTGGAAACAACGGGCTAAGATTAATTGGTCGATTAATGGTGACACATGTACTAAATTCCTTTTCAACTGGGTGAAAGGAAGGGCTGGTCGGAACTTCACTCATGGGATTAAGGATTGCTCTGGCATTTGGAAGTATGAACCAACTGTGGTGGCTGAAATTTTTAGGACTCATTTTGTGTCTATTTTTTGTCCGGATAATGAGGTTGATAGAGGTCGTGGAGCTGATAGTTTTTCGGATATGGCAGATGGGTCATTTTTTTCTATGTTAAAGACAAGGGTTTGCCCTGATGATGTGTATTTGTTAAATCAACCGTTTACTCGTAAGGAGGTTAGAGGTGCAGTTTTTCAGTTAGGTGCTCTTAAATCTCCGGGACCTGATGGTTTCCCGGCAGTTTTCTTCCATAAATTTTGGCATACGGTCAAACATGACGTCACCAATGTTGCTCTCGACATTCTTAATTCAGGGTTATTTCCGGGTGAGTTTAATTGTACTTTTATTACGCTGGTTCCTAAGAATGATAGCCCTTAGAAAGTGGAGGATTTTCGCCCTATTAGCCTATGTAATGTCATTATGAAGGTTATCACTAAGTGTATCACCAATAGAATTGGTTGGATTTTGGGTTACCTGGTGAGTCCGTTCCAAAATGCTTTTATTAAAGGGCGGCAAATCACAGACAACATTATTTTAGCTCATGAATTGTTCCATAATATTAACAATCATAAGTCAGGGAAATATGGAAAATTTGCCTTTAAGGCAGATATGAGTAAAGCTTATGATAGGATTCGGTGGCCTCTCTTGAAGCGATCTCTATTGGCTTTTGGTTTCCCCGAAAAGTTTGTACATTTAATTATGACTTGTGTTTCTTCCGTTTCTTATGAGTTACTTTTCAATGGAGCCCCCCTTAGAAGGTTTTGTCCTCGTCAAGGTATACGACAGGGTGATCCGCTTTCACCATTCCTTTTTATTCTGTGTATGGAAGTATTATCTCAAAACATTCAGAGAGCTGGTGAAGATGGCATTATCTCTGGTGTTTCGTTGTCTCCGGACTTCCCTCCTATCTCGCATCTTTTCTTTGCAGATGATTCTATTTTCTTCCTCAATGATAGGGGGAACGCTTTCAGCTCTTTGAGAAGGATTTTGGATCGTTTATGTTGTTTGTCGGGTCAATCTCTGAATGAGCGAAAATCGGGTATTATTTTTAGTCCAAATTTTACTTTAGCCCGGATGAAAGATGGATTAAAAACGTTGAGGATCAAAGAAAACAAGGGAATCGGCAAGTACTTAGGTATTGAGACTGATTTCCTTAGATCTAAGAAGGAAATTTTCAGTGATTTGTTGGAAAAGGTTAAAAAACGACTGGCCTCGTGGAATGGTATCTTTCTTTCGGTTGCTAGTAGGTTAGCGTTGATTTCCTCTGTTCTGTCTACCTTATCTAATTATGTTCTATCGGTATTCAAAATACCGGTAAGTGTGACTAGAAAAGTGGATGCTTTACTGTCACAGTTCTGGTGGGCTGGAGTGAGGTCAAGGAAAGCTATTCATTGGACGAGTAGATTGTTTAATTTACTAGTCTACCTAAATCGGAGGGAGGTCTTGGGATTAGAAACATCTCATGCATGAATAAAGCACTCCTTGGGAAAATCGCGTGGAAAATCATTTCGGAGAGGGATTCTATGCTGAGTAGAGTCTTTTTCCATAAGTTGTTCCGAAAGAACTCTTTACCCTTGATGGAAAATCTAAAGACTGGGTATAATTGTTCGTGGGGTTGGTGAAGCATTCGTGTGGGCTTGGACCTTGTTCTTCCGAGGATTGGTTGGAAATTCGGGCACACTTCCTCCCTTAACATTTGGATGGCTGGTTGGGTTAATGGGGAGGTTCCAAGTTAGCTAGGCCGTGAGGGTTTCCCTACTCCACTTTATATTAAAGATTTAACGATAGCAGATCTCATTCTACACGATAAGAGTTGGAATTGGGATCTGGTTTCGGGTTTGTTTGAGGAGGAATGGGTTGTTAGAATACTAGCTATGCCCATTTGTGTGAATGTGGAGAACGATTATGTTTTTTGGAAACATTGCAATGATGTGGTTTACTCGGTCAAATCAGACTATGGGATTTGCTTTAAAGACTTTTTTGAGAAATATTCCACTGAGAAGGATAATTCGCGTGTATCTTAAAGAACAAAGTTGTTTTGCAAAAAAAAAGGCTTTGGCATCTTCCGGGGCCAAATAAGTGGAAGACTTTCTAATGGCGTATCCTAACTGGGCTCTGCCTGTTGGGAATAAATTTGCTAAACGGGGCATAAATGTGGATTACTCTTGTCCCTTGTGTTCCAGGCCGAATGAATGGGAAACGACGGAGCATTTATTTAGAGATTGTGATTTGTCCAAAAGGATCTGGGCTTCTTCGTCTCTAGGCATTAGAGCGGAACATTCGAGTCACGTTCCTATCAGTAATTGGATTCTGAATTGGATTTCTTTTTTCCATAAGAATGATGATGCGGATGAGAAAACCATTCTCTTCCTTGCTACGATGTGGTCTATTTGGCGTGGCAGAAATGATGTCATTTTTAAGGGTAAGTCCTTCCTGGGTAATGAAATCTTTAAGTTTATCACTGACCTGGCAGGAAATGCGCTGGCAGCGGAAGCATCCAAAAAAGAGATGACAGGATTCAATCTGCAGGATCCTGATAGATATACCTTGGATGATTTGGAAAATTACAAGCCGTGCCTCTTTATTGGTAATAATGTTTCGTGTAGAACTTTCAGGGTTAAGGTGGATGCAGGTTGGCATGTGAAGCTTTTTGCATCGGCTGGTTGGGTGGTTTATGATCCGGGGGGGTGCGGATTACTTTGGGGAAAGTTTTTTGGCTGAATCTGCCATTCAAGCAGAAACATGGGCTATCAGACGTGTTTTGAAGTGGACAGTTTCTAAGGATATTAAACATCTCGAAGTTCTTTCTGGCTGCCTTCAAAGCCTAATTCAGATTTTTGGACTCGCAAGACCCTTTCATTCGATAAAGTGACAATATGAATGCATTCAAAGTGCAAACTGATGGGCGCTGAAAAAGGAAGCGTATTGAAACTTTCGATTTATTTTGCCACCATTGCAATCGAAAAGGTCATGATGAAACCGCTTATTTTCAAATTTATGGCGCCGCCAAATACTGGGGTGATCGCCTCAAGCCTGAATTCGTATCAAACCCCATAATCAGACTTTAAGAATTAATTTCTAGGCTGTGTTAGGGTTAAAAATTACTGTAAAAAAAAACATAAAGCATAATCAAGCATTTTCATTTACATCATATTTTGGATCGGCCATCCACTCATCTCTGTATCTACATCACTGCATAACTTTCATAATAAAGCATTGCCGAGCTAGATCGACCTCTAAGGAGAAAATAATGCGCGAATCAACGGGGCCGTAAAATAGTGCTTTACTTATTTAAAGCAAGAAGTGTATAGTTCAGCAAAGTAATTAGGCTCCACATTGAATGAATTGTTGAGGGGAAAAAAATAAAGAAAAAAAAACTTTGCAATAACATTCTTTTGTTTGTTTCCAAGAAGGAAATTATCAGAATCTACAAAGAAGGCTCTTCCAGGTGAATCTCTCTTTATGTCGAGTTATTGCACTCAGGTGCTCTTCATTTGCTGCATTTAACAAACACGTTCAATTTATATCAGTAAATTGGTATGATGGCATGGCATTGTTGTACTAATTTAGCCCATCATTGCTATTTATGACGTATGACATGTTGACTGTGAACAAGAATTGGTTAAACTAGGCGAAACAACTACTTACTCGTTTCTCTTCTTCGATTTTGGCCTTGATGAAAGAGTAGGCGGCTACACCAGCTATGGCAATGCTAGTTCCGATGGCTGTTTGTGTCGAAATCTTATTGCCTGCAACCACACATTCATTAGTATTGTAGCTAAGGCATAAAACCAAGTAAGCTAAAGGAAAAGGTCTGCAGGAAAAGTGAGAGTAATCAGTAATCGAGTAGTGTAACTAAAGAGGGTTTGGAGAAAGAAACTTGCCAAAGACAATGATAGAGAATCCAATAACAAACACTCGTTTCAATACATTGCCGACAGCATGAGTAAGCGGTGCCACCCTCTCTAAGGTGTTGGTAGCCAGCTGCATCAAAAAGAGGCAAAAAAAACGTAAGATTTTATCTTGTCTGTAATACTAAAGATAAACACTCGCCATTATTTCCCTTTCGGCTATGACTGAATAAACAAAAACGGATCAGGAAACATTCACACTTTAAATTATGGCATTTCAATTATCAATATGATTTTCGATGTAATTTTTGTCAGGGATAAGCCGCCAATAACCTCTATAGGTAAGAGCTTTCGAAATGTTATTAGAAAGATCTTACTGGTAAGGGATGATTGTTTCGCACATTTGTGTCCTTTCGTTTCCTTGAATAAGGTAGGTCAAAAGCTAGGCCTACCCCAATCCAAGGGCAAGGCGTATCACAATTCACAGCCTTTGTGAGGGATTTACATGCCTTGAAAAAGGAACATTAGGAGTTGTACACTTTTTAAGGGCGTGTAGAAATGTGATTATGCTGAACTTGGGCTCAGTAATAGAATAATGACTTTAGTAACCGAAACAGAAATAGCATGACAGTAGAAGATGTGGACGAACCTGGTTGTAGAGATGGTAAAACATTCCAACCCAGAAGAGATCAGAGATGAATTTGGTTAAACCAACTTTAGCAATTGCATCGTTGAATCCGTGCTTCATTAGTTGAGGACCCTCAACCTGTAAATAAATAAAAGATCACATTATGAGGGGAATGGAAGCATGCAAGCCTTCAGATAAACGCGATCATATCAGAAATGTAATTTTTGCATATAATTAGACTTACAATTATAGCAGGTGGGAGGCAGACAAACAGAGCAATGATGGAAATGTAGGCATAGAGATTGGTACTGTCCATGTCAGTCTGAAACAGAAAGCACAATGTTAATACAATTCGACATGTATTGACCATGCCGGACAACAGGAAAGTAGTAATTCAGCTTAAAGAGAAGCTTGATTAACCATGGCTTTTTTGGAGTAAATACTCCTGTAGGTAAAAGAGATGTTTGAAATCATGGCGCTAATGAAGCCCAGCCAGTTGAATGACAGTTCAGTTAGTGAAGCCATTGACACACCTGCAATTGTTTAGAACATTACTATAAGCTTAAACATACTTAGGGAAGGGGTGATTTTTAATCTGAAATCTAAAAAAAACCATAACCTCGATCTTAGAGCTAGTAAAATCTAGCCCAACTCAAGAAACTCGATATTGTAGAACCTACAAATATCATGACCTAAAACCACGTCCATAATGACTTCACGCAGATTGAAGTAATACTGAACCCAAACTAATAAACAAGTGATCAAAATGATCACTACAAAAACCAACATGAATCGAAGGGTGTAGTTGACCTAAAGACCCGAATCTATCATGATCCGATCTGAAAGCAACCTTACTCACCCGATTTCCAGCTCTACTTCATTTTAACCACCACGAAGAGATCTCAGTGATTCGATAAACAATGTAGTGTGTATTCCCGTCTTCGATGATTAAATAATTGAGTGTAAGTATGATAATGCATATAAAGGAAGACATACCAAGAACAACGGGAGCCAAGGAGAGCCAGAGAGTGATAGGAATAGATTGCCCAAGTATGAACTGAGAAGCAGCGGCATTGAAGAAGGGCTCAAGGGCTACACGAAAAAGAAGTCATCAGTGTTGCGGAAAGAACACTGAAGCAGGTAGTTAAGATTACAGGACAAGGCAAACAGAATAACCTTTGACGGTGTGGGTGAAAGACACAGCAACTGCAGCAAAAGACACATTGCTGGTTACGTGGCCTAATGCGTGACATACGGCGACTGGGATTAGCAGCTTCAACAGGTTTCCGTCAATGGGCTACATTGACACATAAAACTCTTTACAATGATGCCCATAGTTCTTTACTAGGAAGACATTTCAAAGTAGCTGATATTTGGCAGTAATGTTGAGAAATATAACATCATATGAAGTATGCAGCAATATGATATGATACAATAACATTACCCCAGTGTCTTAAATCAAAAAAAGGATAAAATTATCATAGGATGTAGAATGATATGATATTGTATTACTCTGGAAAACATGATTTCAAAATGGGTTGAAAGTTAGTAGTCAAGCAAACGGCTACTAAACAGTGTTGAAAGTTCACAATTAGAGGTGCAGTTGTAACTGGAACTCTAAAATAATACTGTATCACTTTTTGAGCTAGAGTTAAAATAGTTATATGAACTGTTTGACTTCGGTTGTCACACAATATTGATTTAATCATGGTCTGTATCCATCATAGTACACAAATTTTAGAATAAGACGGTCTCACACCATGAGAAGGACCACTTTTAGAATAAGTTTGCTCATTTAATACTAATAAATGAGTTTTCTTTTTATATAATGACGTAGGTATGATACCGTCTCACACAAGAATTATTGATCATAGTATACATCATAGTATATTGAGCGTATCCATTAATTAATAAACAAGGTCATTAATCCCTAATCTTCACCAGTGACAAAGTAGAATGTAGGAAGAAACAATTTCTTGTTCAACTGACCCTTACCCAACATAAATAAGCACAAACATGTAGTTAGTGGCGTATGAAAATAGCCTATCAGTTGTACTCCTTTTGTCTCAATCACTTCCCATACTGTTAAATTTATTGCGAAAAGTATTTTAATTAAAGATAAATAAATAATTAATAAAACCGGGAAAATGGGGAAGGAAAAGGCCGATTCCAAACACACATCAGCAATAATGGAATTGATACTTGTATGATTGGCGTGTATATGATACAAATATTCGCAGTGAAAATGATTGAAAATGTGACATCCACAAAGCTAAATTGAAAAGTGGGGCGTTGGAACAGAAAATAGAGTATATGGGCTTGGCTGGAGAATTAACTTACAGCACGTTTAGGAAGGCCAACGCTCCAGCTCACTAAACAGTACACCACCCCGACCAACAAATGGATAACCGACACAAAGCTGCATCATACGATTGTTAGAGCAATTGCAATCCAAGGATTTTGTGTTGGGTATATAAATACGTATTTGCTAATCTCGCACGCTAATTTGCTTATTTCAACATTTTTTTACCCTAAATTTTTAAGACTTCTCTCTCATCAAACATAATCAATCTCTTATTCATTCGATTATTATGGATCGTAATTCGCACATATCGAATGCAAATTTGTCGTTTTATCGTAATTTTTTTATTAAGTTTTGTCTTTTATTCAATTTAGTTGATGTTTTTTTCTAAAAAAGGATTTTTTAACAATTGGGGTATGAACTGAACTGAAATCCAATCAATCTCTGAAATTGAATTGAAATCGGAAAATCCAATTGCAGTAAAATAAGAACCAATTGGAAGAAATTTTAGAATATATTTATATTTAAATTGCAGTAATATGATGTGCGGGATTTAGCACGTCCCTATAAATAACAACTTTGTTTAAAAAGTTTCATTGCATGATAGAGTTTGTTTTTAAGAATATAAATTTGGTTTGAAAACAAGAACATGTTCTTCCCAAAAACAAAAACTTACACAGGTATCAAATCAGATTAATCTCATTAAAAAACTTTTATTTTCGTCGTAACAAAAAGTGACGGAGTATTAGTTATTGAAATTGTCATATAACAAAATGTTACTTCCTCCGTTCAAATCCACTCTACCACTTGACTTATAAAAATTAGATATTTGTAATGTTCTCATAAAGACGAATCAAACGATATCCCACATGAATATATTAACTTATGTATTAAGCGAAAATCAAAGTTGAATGCTTACGCATAAATAGTGTGTAAAATTGAAAGTGTTAAATTAGATTTGCATGGTGGAAATATTAGTTATTAAAATTGTCAAAATATGACATGGTAAAGAAATTGCGCACATGCTCTTCAAGACTTGGGGAGTACTTACTAGGGATAAGGGAAATAGTTGTAAATCTTCTTGTTGAGGATGTTGAATATCACATTCAAAAAGTACCTTCACAACACAAATAACGCATTTCAGGTCAATAATATTAGGATGATAATAATTTAAAATTACACAAATGTATGACTTGTTCACTATTATAATTTGTAAACGTTAAGATTGTCTTAACTTAATGAGGCACTCCTATGCTATAACAGAGGGTAGTTCTTCTATATGACAGTCTTATTTTTGTCCAATATGATCATTTTGTGGTAAGAAGTAATCACTTTTGATAAATAGGGACCGCTTCTGAAAAAATAGGTCACTTTTTAAATTGAAAAAGTGGTAACTATTTAATCAAAATCAAAAGTGGTCGCTACTTATCAAAATGTGATCACTTTATTACTAGTCGCATGTACGACCGTGTAAAGTAAAATTTTGTACTTCCTCCATTCCATTCATTTCTATACATATTCCATTAATAGAAATTCCACTCATTTCTATACATTTCTTATTTGGTCCAACATTTAACATAAATTCGACAATTTTACCCCTCAATAATTTACACCCTAACCCACCCAAAACCTAACAACCAATTCAATTGTGCCGTTTTGCTTCTCTTCTCTCCTTCTCTATCTCCATTCTCCCTAAAACTCCCTGCCAACAATCACTATCTTATCACCCTCTCTATCTCCTTTCTCCCTCAATACTCCATAGATCTCCTCTTTTCTTCTTCAAATATAATCTCACAAAAAACGATCGCTTAATTTAATCTATAATTAACGGCAGAATTGATGTCTTCTCCAAAACCCATCATTTCTGCGACATGCAAGCCCGATTCGGAGAAGAAAAAAGATAAAGATGATGTGACGGCGAAGGTTGAAGATAAGGATGAGATTTCAGTGGGTGTAAATCGGTGTAAAGGTGAAAATTTGAGCCAAATAAAAAATTTGGAGGTAAAATGAAGAATTTTAGCCAAGTGAAAATTTGAGCCAAATGAAAAATTTGGAGGTAAAACGAAGAATTTTAGCCAAGTGAAAATTTGAGCCAAACGAAAAATTTGGAGGTTAAAATGGAGCCAAAATAAAATTTGGAACTAAGCTGAAAGTTTGACCTTCAAATGAAAAAAGAAGTGAAAATTTGGCGTGAAATGAGAAATTTTGAAGTAAAAATGGAGTCAAATGTATGATTAGATTAGGACAAAATCGAAATAAAACAAAGTGTACAAGGGTAGATAAGTAATTATACATAAACCTTAATTTTTGTGCAAAAAGTAAATGTATAGAAATGAATGGAATGGAGGAAGTACAATATAAAACGGTTACTTGTATTTAATAATTAAATCTAATTATTCCAACCAACATAAATAAATATTTATTAGTTACTAAATCAGTCAAAAAAATGTGAAATGTATGATGGTAAACGACCTTGCCACCGTCCCAAGGAAACGGATTCCAATTGACATACAGTATCAACTAAAAATGTTAAGTATATAATCCGTACTCAGTCCTAATTTTAAAGTATTCCAATTCACATAGTGTCATAGGTATATTCGCGGGTCAACTAATGTGAGATACTCCGTATATAAGAAAAAATTAAACTGTTTCGTCCTGTTTTATTTTATTATTAGTAAGTTTGTCACGGATTACCAGAGAAACTTGCTGATTATAATATGCACAAAGTGGTAATTACCGAGGACAGTCGGACACTGTATACAGTTACTTACCACATGAAGAAGAAAAAACCGGTAGTAAGAGCCGGATACTTCTGCAAAAGCCCAACTTTAGCCTCCCTGATCAAAACCGAAATTAAAAAAACCAGACATTAGTCACATCACTAAACCTGGTTCAAACCGGGTTAACACAAAGGGGAACGGACCTCACCCGGAACCGCTCCCTTCAGCCGCAGCACAGCAAGGCTGAACGGCAATCTTCTCCCTTCTACCAACCGGTCCAGTCTGTGCCGATGGTTCAAGAAGCAAAACCGGCCTCAATTGTCTACCCCATACCAAATTCCCGCCATCCTTAATCGCTCCCACCATTGCCAACGGCTTCACCCCAAAGGCACTCGCACCACCGAAGCTCATCACCTCTCGCCGCGGCTTGCATAGCCGCGGCAATCCAGCGATTGCGGTGGCGCCCGATAAGACTCGTGACTCCATGAATGTAGGAAGGTATGATAGCAGCTAGGTAGGTAGGTAGAGTGTATGATCACAGTAATGAGGAGGTTATAAACCAACACAATGCAAGGTACAAAAATGGGTGGAATGTTAATTGAGGTGGAACGTGGTTTGCGACCCACAAGGGGAGTTTTGGTGAGTTTGATCAAGTGAAGTGGACGGCTAGGATGTGTTGAAGAGATGAGGAATTAAAAGTTGTGGCGGGATGTTCGTGATAACCTTATCCGTGAATGCTTCTTAGTGTATGGCTCTTCTTAGATTGTCTTTGTCCATTCACTTCTTAAGAACCATTTTTCACCCCCCCCCCCCCCCCCCCCTTATCTCTTTCAAATTCCTTTCTCCTTTATTTCATACGTCAATTGGATTTCCTTTTCTTATACTCCAAATTACTCTTACTTTCTTTTCCTTCATTTAGGACTTCAAACGGATTACAAAATTTCGGCTTATTATTTCATACTAAAATTGTCCGTTTGAAACAAGACTATCAAGGATAAACATTAATCTAGTCAAACATATAGTCAAGGAATGATTATGCAATAATCATATCCTTTGATTCCCTCCTTATATTTAGATAGTATATTTGTATTTTAGGATACTTTTGATATGTTTGTTATTGTATTCACACTAGCATCGTCTCCTATATATTCTAGCTTTCTCTTTGTATAATAAAACAATTATTAATCATTCTAATTATTTACATGGTATCAGCCTAAAACGATCCTCACGATCATCAAACAATTCTCAACCTCAAACGCATTACTCACGTCTGTTGTGTGCTTTGACCAATCATTCTGAATGGCCAATCAACTCCAACTCGCTAACCCCGATCAACCCAACCACCCTATCACTATCATCAATTTTGCCAACTGCATTCAACTGAAGGATTCGTTCACCTTCCCCCCAATGGCGATTTCAGGTAAGAGCCATCATGAATGACCTTGCTCTCTTCTCCTTCCTTGATCGATCAACCCCCATTCCACCCGAAACCATTTCTGTCAACCCCACACACCAGCAACTCAACCCACGACCCAAGCCAACCCTGCCTATCAAACCTGGTATCGTCATGATCAATTGATCCTTGGCGCTCTCGCTGACACCTTAGACTCACCCATTGCTGCTCTCATCGTCAATGACCAAACATCTCACGATGCTTGGACCACTCTTCTCAAAACATTTGCCAACTCCTCTCGTGGACATCGCTTGCAAATCAAGGATCGTCTAGAAAATATCTCCCACGCCAACATTATGACCATCACCGAATACACGACTGCCATAAAGTCATGTACTGATGATCTTGCTCAGTTAGATCATCCCATGGGCATAGACGATATTACCAACAAAATCCTCAATGGACTCAACTACAACAAATACCGTGCTGTTATTGAGCCTATTAGAGCCCATGATGAACCAATAACCTTCGAAGCTTTACACGAAAAACTTATCCAACATGAATTACGTATCAAAAACGAACCCTCCCCCTGCCATTAACTCGTCTACTCACGCTGCAAATTACCGTTCCAACAATCGCAACAACTATCAACCCCGAAACCAAAACTGTTATCCCAAACAAAACGCTAATGGAACCCAACCGTCAACCTATTCACCCAAACCGTTTAAAGGTCGATGTCAGTTTTGTGACACTGTGGGTCATGTTGCATCTGACTGTCCCGATCTTCAGTCCAAATACCCGACCTTGATGTTCCATACTCGCAAGCCCAGAGGCCCTCCACCGCAGGCCCACACAGCCTCTCACTCGACACCTAATCCACCCAGTTCCTGGACTGTTGACAGTGGAGCAACACACCACATCACTGATGATCTCAATACTCTGTCCCTTCATCAACCTTATGACGGTCCTGATGACCTTGTCATAGGTGATGGATCCGCTCTTCAAATTACTCACTCCGGTTCATTCTCTATTCCCTATTCTAATAAGCCTCTTTTATTTCAGAATGTTTTAATTGTTCCATCCATTTCTCGCAATCTATTATCCGTCTCACAATTTTGCACTGATAATCATGCCTATGCTACATTCTCATCCTCTTCTTTTTGTATTAAGGATATCTAGATGGAAGTGATCCTTCTTCAAGGCCCGCTCATTGACGGATCTTATGTTTGGATCCCTCCTACACCACACGCTCATGTTGTCAACACACGGAACCCTACTTCGTGGTATCACCGACTCGGCCATCCATCATCCAAAATACTACAACTTATTAGTTCCAAATTTAAATTACGTATTTACGATTCAAGTACTTGTATTTCATGCAATTTAAATAAGAGTCATAAACTTCCTTTTGGCAACTCCACCTTACGTTCTAATGCCCCTCTTGAATCTTGATTTAATATTTTCAGATGTTTGGACTTCTCCCGTCCTTTCCCCCCGACTCTTTTAAATACTATATTATATTCGTTGATCACTTTACACACTATATCTGGCTATATCCTCTTAAACGAAAATCCGACACTCCATCTACATTCCATACATTTCGAGCCATAGTTGAAAAATATTTTAACAAACCCATACGACAATTTTACTCTGATAACGGTGGTGAGTACACAACTCTCACGCCTAATCTCAATCAAAACGGAATTAGCCATCTTACTTCACCACCACATACACCCGAACACAATGGGTTTGCTGAGCGAAGACATTATCACATTGTGGAAACTAGACTCTCATTACTTAATCATGCAGGTCTACCTCTGTCTCTATGGCCTTACGCCTTCTCCACTGCCGCTTACCTCATCAACCGATTACCTACTCCGACACTCCAAAATCAGTCTCCATACTATAAACTTTTCAATACTGAACCCAATTACTCCAATCTACACAATTTTGGCTCACTCTGTTTTCCCTGGCTAAGGCCCTATACCACGCATAAACTACAACCTCGATCCGTCGAATGTGTGTTTGTCGGATACTCACCCACACAAAGCGTCTATCTTTGCCTCGACCCGATAACCTCACGTGTTTATAGATCTAGACATGTGAAGTTTGATGAAAATATATTTCCCTATAACCGTCTACTTAACCTTACCACCACTCCCTCCTCCATGACCACGACTGACTGGTGACACCTCTCGGTCCCCATCCTTCCTACTTCTACACCACCTCCGACCAATGTTACTACCTCCTCTACTTCACCCACTCAATCCACAACCGCTGCCCAACCATCCTCTGTTCAGACCTCCACACCAGACCCCTCACCTGTCTCTGTTCAGACCCCCACGCCAGACCCCATGCCCTCCTCTGATCAGACCCCCGCATCAGAAACACGCCAATCCCCACAACCAGCCTCGTCTCACCCACCGCCCCCACCTCCACCACCACCTCATCATGCCACTCGTCTCTCTCACAATATCCGAAAACCGAACCCGAAATATGCCAAACTAGCAACAACCTCCACCACATACATCACACTCAATACAGTGAAACAGGCTCTTATTGATCCGTTGTGGTGCGCTGCAATGCAAGCCGAATATGATGCCTTGTGTCGCAACCATACTTGGACACTGGTTCCATCCGAAACTACCCTAAATACTATCGGTTGTAAATGGATTTACCGGATTAAATATAATCCCGATGGCAGCCTGAAACAACATAAAGCCAGACTTGTTACGAAAGGCTTTCATCAAAGACCTGACCTTGATTACTCCGAAACATTCAGCCCTGTCATTAAACCTACAACCATACGCCTTATCTTATCCCTAGCTGTCATGAATGGTTGGTCGCTTCGCCAAATCGACGTGAATAATGCATTTCTTCAAGGTACATTAAATGAATCAGTATATATGGTTCAGCACCCGGGGTTCGTTAATCCGAAACAACCCACCCATGTTTTCAAGTTAAGTAAAGCGATTTACGGCCTTAAACAAGCACCCCGTGCTTGGTATACGGAGCTCCAAAACTATCTTGTGCATTATGGGTTTCGGAAAGCAATTTCAGATTCATCTCTATTTATTTATGATCAGGCTACTGTTAAATTATTTGTTCTCGTATATGTAGATGATATTATAATTACAGGACCGTCACTTAATGAAGTTACAAAATTCACTGCCGCTATTTCGCAACGCTTCTCTCTCAAAGATCTTGGTCCACTTTCCTACTTCCTCGGAATGGAGGTTACCCCAACACCAAGAGGTATTCATCTTAATCAGACGAAATATATTTCAGATATTCTAACCCGCTACAACATGTTAGATTGCAGCCCGTCCTCTACTCCGATGCTATATCATCCGCCACTCACAAAATCCACTGACCAACCAATTCAAGACGAAGCCAATTATTGCGCAATCGTAGGCAGCCTTTAGTATCTCTCACTTACTCGTCCTGATGTTGCTTATCCGATAAACAAATTAGCTCAATTCCTCACCCATCCGACAACCACTCACTGGGTTGCTCTGAAACGCTTGCTACGATATCTCAGTGGAACTCTACATCTCGGCATCAACCTAGTCAAAGACAGCCCGCTTAACCTTCACGCATATTGCGATGCTGATTTAGCCGAAGATCATGATTGCTTTGTCTCAACAACCGGCTACATTGTCTTTCTCGGCACAAATCCAATATCATGGTCTTCCAAAAAGCAGAGAGCATTATCCCGTTCTTCTACTGAAGCAGAGTTCCGTGCCATCGCCGACACTACTACTGAGGTGCTCTGGTTACAGTCCCTACTTTTTTGTGACAACTTGGGCGCTACTAACTATTCCGCAAATCCTATTTTCCACTCACGAATGAAACATCTAGCTCTTGCCTTCCATTTTGTCAGAGAACAGGTACAACTAGGAACAATTCGAGTTCAACACATTAACGAGGATGATCAATTAGCAGACTCGCTGACAAAACCACTCCCGAAACCGCGCCATATATTGCTTACATCCAAGATTGGACTCACTCTCAGACCGTCCATCTTGAGGGAGCGTATGAAGGATAAACATTAATCTAGTCAAACATATAGTCAAGGAATGATCATTCCATAATCATATCCCATGATTCCCTCCTTATATTTAGATAATATATTTGTATTTTAGGATACTGTTGATATGTTTGTTATTGTATTCACACTAGCACCGTCTCCTATATATTGTAGCTCTCTCTTTGTATAATAAAACAATTATTAATCATTCTAATTATTTACAAAGACCATCTGATATCATAAACGCTTTTACCTAGAATTAGACAAGAAAGAGTCTTGCTGAAGATGGATACTATCCATCACAAGCTGAAAACGGATAGAATCCTCTCACAACAAGGTAAGTATAAGAACAAGTGGGTGTAAATTGAGCATTTCATGGGTCGTCCCACTTGCATTTTGTGAGAGATATTATCTGTCCTCAACTTGTAACTAATAGTGTCCGTTTTCAATAAAAATTTGTGATTAATCAAAGTTATCAAGTGAAATAGCGGCTTTAAATAAATTATAGAGTAACTTATTAGACACCATCACCAAAAAAAAAAAATTGGGCTAATTGGATCACCAATATTTTTACTCTTAATCTCACATTATTTATCATACCTTCACCCTTCCAACTATAATATCCAGGATCTAGGTTATCAACCTAATAATTTTCCACACATTTTTCAATTTACGACATTTTTAATCATTTAACGCATTCTCTACATCACCAATACCTCTCTCGGAATTTTTTAATTATTATCTACTAGCATATTATAAATAAGTTATTTTTGTAATTTTAATAAAATAAAAACCACTCCAATATATTAGGTATATTAACTTTATGACATAGAAACAAAAAATTATTAAATAACACTGTTAAAAATTTTAAAAAGAAAAAAAGAAGATTTATTTACAATAAATAAAGTTTATTAAAAACACGATTAGACATACATAAAACCACTTACATAATTTAAAAAATAATTACAAAGTATAAAATACTAAGATATAAAACAATGCATTTTAAATTAATTCAAGTTACATAACTTTTGCCAAATATGCTTAATGAAATCATTTCTCAAAGCGATATGGGTGGCACGATGAAGAATCTCGTCATGGATTTCTACAAATCTTTCTTGAGGCGATCTTTTAAGAGGATATTACTCATAATACAGATATCTTTTCATAGTTAAGATATGTTTCTGGTTGATCTTCAACTATCATATTATATTATGCATAATAATACGAGTCATAAGAATCTTACCCATTGAAGCTAGATCCCAAAGAAGACAAGGATGTTTAATGAACGCAAATTGAGCTTGTATGAAGGCGAAAACACGTTCCACATCTTTTCGATAACTGTCTTGCCGAGCTGCAAATAACTTATGATTTTAAATTTGTGGCGCATTAATTGATTTAACAAATTTTGCCCAACCCGATTACCCGAATACATATACCATTAGCAAGATAGTATCTCATATTATACTCTGTACCATTAACCGCAAAATTAACAGTTGACAACTTATTCTAAAACATCATTAAAGAGTGAAAAATGTTGAATAACATTAATATCATTAAGTAAACCTTGTGTATCGAAGAAAGACATGTCATGTCCATATATCGTACGAATCGGCCGCCTCCAAAATGATCATTGTCTTTGAACTTGTCCCGGCATAGTATCTCGCCCATGTTGCGGGACAATTTTTCCACTCCCAGTGCATGCATTCGGTGCTACCCAACATATCAGGAGATCCACAAGCTTGCAACCTACCTACATCTTCAGGGTTGGCCCTGCGTAGAGATCCGTTCCTAAAGCAGTTGATTACACCTTCGACGAACGATTTGAGAGAGCCTCGTATGGTTGTATCGCTCATAAGCAAATATTCATTTATTGGATCCATAGATGTGAGCCCCCATGATCTAGAGTAAAACCTAAAGAGGTAAACGTAGCGAAAATACGTACTTTTAAAAACTTTTTGACATATACATAAGATTTAAATCACGGAAATTCAAACAAACATGCGGAATAACAAAACAATAAATAAGTGTAAGTTGATACTTATCCAATCCTTCACATTTGTTAATCATTTGAGAATATTGATTCACTTCACCATTCATTCATTCCCAAGTCTTTGTCCGCCTCTCCTACTTTCAGTATGTTGTCAAGCCCCTCAAGGCAAACCATAGGTTTTGAAGAAGACATCAGTTTTATTGTTTATGATAGATTAAATAGGACGGTCGTCTTTGAAGATCAATGGATTTTGAGAAAAAAGAGGAGATCTTACTGAAGGAAAAAAGAAGAGACGAGATCAATGGAGTTTGGGAAGAAGAAGATCGTGTTTTTATTGTGAACCCTCACGATTTAGCGGAAAAATAAACACAAAAGAAGCGAAAATAAGGGGTTTTTAAAACTTTTATTTAAAGAGTTAAACAACCTAGCATGCGAAGGTTCAAACAAAAGAAAGTGCGGAAAGGGAAATAGTAAGTTCAATCCTATAACAAAATACGGAGTGTTTGGGGAAAATATATCCCACGAATGTAAACATAGCGTTAGGTAGTCTAGCGATAGAAAAACAAAAGTTAAGGTCCAAGGGTAAGTTCTCGCTAGCCCACACGTCTCCCCAACTATGCTCCACGAACCTGTCATTCATAAAACATGAATGCCACAGTCAGTGGGGAGTAACTCAGGGTTCTCCCATGCCATTTTACGTCAAAAGACAAGTAAACAACAATAACAAACATATTATACGAGTAAGCATGTGAATAATTCATAAATCACGATTTAATGTCCAACATGTTCAATATGATAAGGCATGTGATTTCAAACCAACAATAGAATATGAGAGATATATGTGAAACACAAAAACAATTATAACCATCCAAATCATCAAAGGGAATGAACATAACCGTTCACCACAACTGTAACACCCCCATTTATTTCAGAGCCTTTAGCCAGACATTCTCAAATAAATAGGACTGTTACCATCTCGGAATGACCGAGGTAGTGAATAACAAAGCAAAAACAACCAAAGTACTTATATAAAATTGATAAAATTTAAACTTTGATGTTACAAAAACTACACAACGGAAACTAAGTACAACAGATGACTTCGAAGTATGTGGTCTAATTCTAAGTCGGTCCATCCAAGTGCTCACGACATCCCATGCTCCCAGAGCACCCTCTTTCCTGTCAAACTTGCTCCCCATCACGGATCATCACAGGTGTCACACGAATATACAAGGTCAACCACGAGGTTGAGTAGGAAGATAAATAAAACATAAACAACAATAGAAATGCATCTTTCTCCATCTCCATATCACAAGACCCAATAACTCCACTTCATATTACAAGACCCAATATCTCCACTCCATATCACAAGACCCAATATCTCCACTCCATATCACAAGACCCAATATCTTCACACCATATCACAAGACCCATTATCACATTTCCGCATCATGAGGATATACAGACAATCAATAACATTATAACATTATTCATTCGATAAAACGTATACAACTCACCACAGTTAATAATCATGTCTCATATCATAAACGAGTTCTCAGTTATTCCCGGCCCCTACCTCAAATTGCAGGATATCGATGTCAATCGTACAACTGTTAGAATTGTTCCACGCGGAAACCGTCACTTAGACATATATTATTTAATATCAATTCTCTATTTAATATGACACGTTCACAACCAAATTATTAACCTACTTCGTAATATAACCCTTTATACCAAATAACTCGACGACTCGTTTCCTTTACTTTTATAATTAACTTCAATTAGATAACAATCATAGCAATAATATTCGAACTATTGATAACCGTCACATTTTGTATACAAATTACTTAACAACTTTAATACTTAAGACCATGAACATCATATATCATAAACTAGTAATAACAATAACATTAGTAATATTGATAATAGTAATATAACACATAATACTAATAATAACCATATTATGTTGGCAAAACAACAACAATAACAACACCAATAATAACAATAATAATAATAACAAAAATAATAATAATAAAATGATAATAATAATAATAATAATAATAATAATAATAATAATAATAATAATAATAATAATAAGTAGCAACGACAAGGACAACAAGGACAACTTGTTAACAATGTACACAAACAGCCCCCAAAACACCTGATACAAAACCCATGACCAACCTACTTCACCGCGTCACCACCACCGACCAAGCCACCCACGACCTCCACCAACTGTCCTAAGCTAAACTACACACTACCGACTACCACTTCCACGCCCTTTACACCACCATGGGCCACCACAGCTACCACCACGACAGCCCAAAACAGCCTGCACACTCACATCCCTCTCAATTTTCAGCAACCACCTTCAACCCCCTCTTTTCTCGCGCTCTCTCTCTCTCCACCGTGCCCAACAGCTCCACTGGCCACCACCATGGTCACCACTGACCCACGGTGGTCCCACGGTGGTCCCCAGAATCAACACAATAGCTAACCCCAAAACCCGCTGCTGAACACGCAACCTTGAACCCTTGTATCCCCTGTTTCTGCCCAGACCTTACCACGCCCTTAAACAGTCCGTCAACAGAAGTTCCCGACCACCACACACCACCCCAACACTACCCACCTAACCTACCAACATCCTACTATCACTGCCCATAACTCATACTCAGAATTAAACCCAAAAACAAACAAATAAGTGACTATAAAACGTGAATCAACACGCAGAATAGAACAAAGCAGGGCATTAAAACGTGTTAACTATTGGCATCTTTGGTTCCTGTTAAACGCGTTATGGTGGTGGCATGGTGGTTTAAACACGAGAAGCATGTTACTCATACTGCAAAACTTATACCTAACACGTTACTTTAGTCGAACAACTTATAGAAGGGGTGTAAAAACTTACGAACTTCATACTGCGTCATTACGAACATGATGCGTGCTGACAGCGAGGTGATGGTTATCTTGTTCTTCTTGCTGGGTTAGGGCGTTTTTTTTTTCTCATGAAGGGGGCAGGAAGCGTTGGAGGCAGAGGAGTGAAAGAGAACTACGGTTTTGAGATTTTGTCGATGGATGAAGCTAGCTTGTGTCGATAGGTATCATGGTATGATTAAGGTTTTGTTTATTATCTTTGTTTTCATCCTTTGTGCTTAACACGGTATAACATCACCCATCACACATTAATCGTAAGCCCAAGCCCATCACGTGTTCCGAGAACCCAAACACTAATTCCCGTTCATAAGTCGCAACATAAAATATAACTAATACATTTACACTACATATCACTCACAACATATAAAAACAAATATAAAAAACCTTATTCGATAAATTAATTATCGAATACACGTCAATATAAATAATAAACATTATAATAAGAGTAAATTGATAAACACTACCAACTTTAATCCACTTTTTCATAATCAATACCAACATAATCAATAATTAATAATCAATACCAAGATATTAACTTTTTTCTATGTTAGGTACCAAGTCGCCTTTTTACTCTAGTTTTTTCCTACTTTAAAAAGTGGTTTTATCTAAGAGAATGATTTTGAAGATGAGTTAGTAGCGGTTTGTACTTGAATAATGGCTTTTTGGACTTGTTCGAGTAGATTAGTGTGGGATTTTTATGTGACTTGGTACCTATCATAGAAAAAAGTTAATATTTTGGTATTGATTACTAATTACTAATTATGTTGGTATTGATTATGAAAAAGAGTCATTATATTGGTATTGTTTATAAATTAACCCTTATAATAAAATACGGGGTATTACAGTCTTCCCCCCTTAAAATGAACTTCGTCCCGAAGTTCACCATCCCATAACGGTAACAAAACGTATAACAAGCATAAACAAACACAAGTAGCACCTGTATAGGCTCTAAAACACAACATGTTATACTTTACCCTCGTTAAGAAAACTTTGTCCCCAAAGTTTGACGTAAAACTAACTTAAAGGGTACTTCACGAACACAATGAATTGCATAACAGGAGTAGCCAAGATTATCAAGTATATGCAAACAATCACGACATACCGCTTAACCATGTTATAACAACTAGCCATAACGTAAATCATTAAGATTTTCAATCCAATTAATCCTCTTTAAAATACGGTTACGGCCCCGTAACCCCATCATTGAAATTCCAGCTCATGCTCCGTCTTGCTCATTACCCTATCTCACGAAATCTTACGTCAAGTAACCAAGTATCGTGTTCTCATAGTCGAACCCAAGACCAAAGACAAGGGGTGAGTGAATTGACGGAATAAAACCGCAAGACAATGCTTCCATCTCAATATCGATTTCAACTCAGAATATAACTCAACAACCAAGGTCATAACTCAAAACCAGTAACTTATTCTCATCTCAATTCAAATATCAATATTGTCAAATATTCCATTAAAGGAAGTGCTCAACACTTAGAGAGTAAAATTCCAAGCTACTCACCCACTAGTCAAGGTCAAGGAATACGACGACTTGATAAAACACTGAACTGTAGTCTCAGTCTTTATACAAAATCAATCACGGTCTTTGTTCTAGTCTCATGAGCAACTCAATCCCCTCAAACTTTATCCCATCAACTAATTAACATGTCAATGTACATACCCTAACCAAATTCATTGACATGCTTGTATATATCCTTATAATTCCAACTTCATAAAACAAGAACTTGTAAGCTATACCAACCAAGCTGATACAGAATCGTTATAAATAACTCGGCTAATCAATTACCAAAAGTTTACCCATCCCACACTCCACCCGTCTCGCAAGCAAAAGGATTATCTTAACAAAAGAAAATATTAACTATCAAAATAAAAGAACAAATACTAATATTCAACTCAAATAAGTACTCGTAAGAAGCCCATAGCAATTATCATGTAATCATATAACCTCGAGCAATAACAAGAGTATTACGATCGGTAGAAATCGTGTTGCGCAGTAAAACAGAATCAGAGTAGCTAACACTTACATACCATTGAAATTTTAACACGAAATCAATATATTTACAACAATGTAAACAATCAAGAAACTCATAGTTCATAATTGATAGATTAAAACATTTCGTGTTCGTAATCATATTATAGAAAAGTCATAGTACAAAATTTACTAACGTAATTAAACATGGAGCATTGACATATTTCACGAGATGTACACCAATCATAGACTAACAAGACCGTTTAACATTCCTGGATTAATGAGTTAAAATCACTTAGGTACATTTTCCATCCCCTCACATTACATCGTTTACCATGAAACTATTAATATATATGACTTGCAAAATAAGGGTTTTATATAATGCGAAGCAATTAAATATTCGGGCAGGATTTCATCAACACGTAGCTACAAAGTTTGTCATATTGCGAACAATCACTATAGTTATCAAAACATCAAACCTTATCATAGATCATCACTTTGAAAACATTTTGAAACTTTTGAAACATTGAAGTGGTAAATTGTGGCAATTTATAAACACGAATCAAAAGGCAATTTTACCAGCTACAGATCGAAACAAGACTACACGGAAACATTCTGACTCTTCTTTACTAAAACATTGTTCTTGTAGCTCATGAACTATGAAAATTTTAACGATAGAAGCAAACGAATACACAAGACTGGTACTTCCGTAAATCACATGTCAACCAATTAATAATTCAATACATCGTGATCAGATTTTAAATTTAGCAATATGCAATTCACTTTATGGCATACCAATATACTTGAAAAGTTATAAAGATGATAATCGTAGGGAACTAGACAGAGATAAACCATCAATATACGAAAGAACATCAACAAGATTCACATTGTTCGAATATTCACAATTACGTATAACAATTAGATTCCTATATCATGCTATTAAGTTTACCAGTTAAATTTCATTCTACCACTTAGCAAGACTCTTCTCTGATAAACATGAGTTTAACATCACATAATTATTTTGAGATCATGACACTAGAAAGTAAGAGCGTCGGTATAATTGAAACTATATTATATAAAACTTGGCAAAAATAAGCAAGATTATATTATCATATAGTAACGTTCATATTCATATCCTATGTCAACTATTCATGTTACTATTGTCATATCAGGATATCACATGATCACATCACATAGTTCGCATTTGATTAAACTTTTATATGAAACTTACATAACTCACAATTCCACCAAATAAACATTATGCAGCAACTTACAAAAATCATAATTAAATAACCACTTAGCTATCTTGCGGGCTATTATAGTTTTTAGAAAATATAATTAATTAGCTAACTGTAGGGAAAAGAATCGAATGCATATCTCAAGGGAATTATTTATAACAATTTTTACAACTCAATTGGTCTGAACAGGAACTTTACAGTAATTTATCGGAAAATTAGGCAACTTGCAAAAATCACAATTTTCGTGGAGATTTTACATGGCTTATCATTTTGAAAACGTGAACGAATATTATAAACAGTGGAGTTGGAATTACGCATAAACAATAAGCACGTTTTAAATGATTTCCTTTACAAAAACATGGGTCAAAACGGAACTGTGCATTAACAATCTGACCACTGTCAACTAAAAGATTTATTTCTCTCAAAATATAACTCCTATGAACATGAAACCAAAAGAATTGTAAAACCAACTCAGGAGGTTATCATACATAAAATTTTCATACTCAAATATGGTACACATTTAAAATGACATCCCGTACAATCAAGGTAACATTCTGGAAGTTTATTAAATTTTTGGTTCCGTTACGATTTCACATTACTACCTCGAAACTCAACCATTCCTCTTCCGAAACACGTTGACATATCATTTATAGCACATACACCACCATATTAACATGTATGCATCCTTCAAACTTAAATTGTCACCTGGAACACGGTAAAGATTTCGAAACTGAAAGTAGAATCAACTAAATGACGCAATATTTATACCTGTATATACGAATGTAACACATAACTATACGCCATTATGGCTTGGGGCAACGCCTTTCCCATATCACTAGACATGGATTACTAATATACAGAAGTCTGATAATTTCTATCCAAATAGCAACAATATATTACATAGTTTCGATAATCATTTAATGACCAAATAATCACATGGACATTTCAAACACCAACATACTATGATCACATAACTCTAACCCATTGTTCAACAATACACCTCCAAACTCTGAAATTTCAATTCAATCATCCAGATCGATCCACATTTCATATCACACATATCCTTCTAACGCACATCATTAATCATAGCTCACATATTACTTACCTCATTCTTCCCCTGCAGGAACGTTAGTACAATATAACTAGGTCACTTTATAGTCTACCCTACTCTTCAATTACTCTCATTGGATTCCTGAGACAGAACCAAAAGGGCCCATGGTTTGGTATGAGGGGCCCCCTAACTCATCCCGTTCCTTTTTGGGGCTCCTATCAGTTTCATCTCGGGGTTCATTTTATTAGACTCTTCCTATGTTCATTATTATTTATTTGGTTTAGGCCTGAGGATCGTTCTCTCTGATACCACTTGTAACACCCCCATTTATTTAAGAGCCTTTAGCCAGACATTCTTAAATAAATAGGACTGTTACCATCTCGGAATGACCGAGGTAATGAATAACAAAGCAAAAACAACCAAAGTACTTATATAAATTGATAAAATTTAAACTTTGATGTTACATAAACTACACAGCGGAAACTAAGTACAACAGATGACTTCGAAGTATGTGGTCTAATTCTAAGTCGGTCCATCCAAGTGCTCACGCCATCCCATGCTCCCACAACACCATCTTTCCTGTCAAAGCTGCTCCCCATCACGGATCATCACAAGTGTCACATGAATACACAGGGTCAACCACGAGGTTGAGTATGAAGATAAATAAAACATAAACAACAGTAGAAATGCATCTTTCTCTTTCTCTATATCACAAGACCCAATAACTCCACTCCATATCACAAGACCCAATATCTCCACTCCATATCACAAGACCCAATATCTCCACTCCATATCACAAGACCCTATATCTCCACTCCATATCACAAGATCCAATATCTCCACACCATATCACAAGACCCATTATCACATTTCCGCATCATGAGGATATACAGACAATCAATAACATTATAACATTATTCATTCGATAAAACGTATACAACTCACCACAGTTAATAATCATGTCTCATATCATAAACGAGTTCTCAGTTATTCCCGGCCCCTACCTCAAATTGCAGGATATCGATGTCAATCGTACAGATGCTAGAAATATTCCACGCGGAAACCGTCACCTAGACATATATTATTTAATATCAATTCTCTATTTAATATGACACGTTCACAACCAAATTATTAACCTAGTTCGTAATATAACCCTTTATACCAAATAACTCAACGACTCGTCTCCTTTACTTTTATAATTAACTTCAATTAGATAACAATCATAGCAATAATATTCGAACTATTGATAACCGTCACATTTTGTATACAAATTACTTAACAACTTTAATACTTAAGACCATGAACATCATATATCATAAACTAGTAATAACAATAACATTAGTAATATTGATAATAGTAATATAACACATAATACTAATAATAACCATATTATGTTGGCAAAACAACAACAATAACAACACCTATAATAACAATAATAATAATAACAATAATAATAATAATAATAAACCTTATGCCTGATACTTCGTGGTACCGGAAGAAGATCTGCTCTGTCACAGAGCACATTAAGGAGGGGTTTGTGGATGGCAGGTGGAGTATAGGAGTGGGGAACTACACTGTAAAAACGTGCTATGAATGGTTGAGAGTGAGGAGAACTCCAGTGGAGTGGTACAGGGCTATATGGTGCTCTATGGCTTTGCCTAAACACTGTTTTATTGGTTGGATGGTTCTCCAAGAAAGATTGATGCTGAATGATAGACTGTTTGGGTTTAATGTTAGTGCAGATGACTGTTGCTGCATATGTCAGGGACAGTCAAAAACTCGTAAGAAGCTGTTGCAGATGATGGGTGAATGGCTAGGGGCTGATGTTAGTTGTAACATCCCGTATTTTCGTAAATAATATTTTAAAGGTTTTAAATTATTTTTCGGAATATAATAATATTTTAATAATAAATCGTAGATTCAATTTAAAGGTTTCCGTTAAGATCCGTCTTAAGAATATCCTTAAGTTCTTAAGATGTTAATAACTTGGCATAAATCAAACCCGACTTGAATCCGTTTCACAAAAACAAGTGACCCGACTCAAAATAAGGAAAGGACTACTTAAACCCCACCATAAACCCTATATGTCGACATTCATCATCTTCACAAAACACTTTCACTGCTTCTCTTTTCCTCCATTCCTCCTTTTTCTTTCAAGCTTTAAATCGACTTTTCAAGGCCTTCCCGAACTCGAATCACGGTAAGGCCTACATTTTCGGAATCCTTGCGAGATTTCCAAGCCATTTATCTCTTTCAATTTCGATTTCGTGTAACCCGAAAAAGACGCTGTTTTGGCTTATTTCCGTTCTAGGGCTCTAAAACTCGTTTCTTTGGTTGTAGGGGCTGATTTAGAAGATCTTGAGGTTGATAGCTTTGTTTTGGAAGAGGATCTAGGAGCATAAAACGCTTTAAGGTGACGATTACGAGTAACTCGGCCTTTTTGTTAAAATAGCATGCTTTATGCGATTTTGATTGTTTTCTTGTGTTTAGGAACATGCTTAAGTTTGCTTTAATGTTATTTATGCCTCTTATAATGTTATTGTGGATGTGTGTTGTTGAATTCATGATTTAAGTGGAATTTTGGAGTATACATGGAGATCGGTAGAATTCGGGTTTATTGTTCTTATACTTGTTTTAATTGTTGCATGTTGTTTACTAATCATATGGTGATATACACTAGTAGAAAAACATTGATTTGCTGCGCTTCATTTGCGGCGTTTTTACTAAATAGAAGTTGAATTTAATGAATTTTTAAAAAATAGACAATGTTATTTGAGGCGTTTATTAAAAAAACGCCGCAAATAGAGAGTTTGAGGCGTTTTAACGTAAAGCGCAGCAAATAAGCTAACAAATATTAAAAAGAAAAAAAGCAAGTACATACTCTCACTCAGTCATCCTTCTCAAAGAGTCACTCGAAATCCCTAATTTCATTTCATTATTTCTTTCTACCTCATCCCGTCAGGTTTGTACACCGGCAGACTTCGCCGGAGCGCCACCTGTGTCAGATCTCGTCGACTCGATATTTCCCCATTGCGGCGGATGTCACCATACCTCCCTCACCACAGGCAGTGTCTTCCTTTCAATCTCTCCTCGAATAATAGGTATAATTACTCTCTTGAATGATTTAATTTTTTTTTTAAATCCGTGAATGATTTAATTTTAATTTTTAGGGTTTCTGGGTGATTCAAAATTAGTATGTTAGCCATTGTTGTTGTATTTGGCTTCAGTTATGCTTAATTATCATTTCATAACAAAGATAGCATCATTAGCCTTAATTCAAGCTGTTTCACTGACAAGAATCAAATGGTGTGTTCATAATTCAACTGTCTGATGTTAGACTGATCTAATTTCTCTGGTTTCATTTGATGCGTCTGGTTTTAACTGTTAGTCTGAATATTTTGATGCATTATTAGTCGAAAGATGGAGAATCCGATGAAAATCAGAGTGTTGAGAAAGAAATTGACTCCTTTTCCATCCCAGGAATGATCAAGGATGCCGAAACAGACCTTGCATTATCTTGCTGTTTTTAAAGTATGGACTTATGTCTAATAAGTATATATACTTGTGTAACCTGTGTAATTGGGGATAGTACAATTTCTTGCGAGTGTGAACTCTCGATGAGCTCTCTCAGATTCCAACAGTATTACTTCACATATTTGCACTTACTGCAGGAAAAAAGTTCGGGGTTACGGACTTTGTGAACCCTCAAGACACGGTGACTAAATCAGTCAGTGAGGTCTCGATCTTTCCTTTCACCTGTCTGTTTCCATGTATGTCCTGATTTTCTTCTGTTTGTAGTATTGTTTCACATTTATGCTAAACTCATGCTGCTGCGTTTGCGAACCACTGTTTCTGCGGCTGCCCTAGCTGGCGTAGATTTATGTCGTACTATTTGTTAAGCGTTGCTGCTGCCTTATACTGTTGTTAGTGCTGTTGTGTGTTGCTAGGGCCGTGCCCATAAGTTGTTTGCTGCGGAAGTATGTTTGCTATTTTTATAAACTGATTTTATTTGGATTCTTTGCTTTTGAATTCCGCATGAATAAAATTTAAATTAATTTTATAGATAATAAGCTATTTCTGAATTCGCAAACACCCTCCTGATAGAAAGCACCATACACAAATGTATACTTAGTATTTCTGCCCTGTCTGTTTCTTGTTAGCACAGGTTGGAATGATGCTTAGGGGAATGGGATTCGACAACAATACATCAATCTATTTGGCGTCAGGAAAACTATATCAGGAGGAAAGGCATTTAGCTCCCCTGTTACAAATGTTTCCACTTCTATATACCAAGGAATCACTTGCAACCAAAGAAGAGCTTGCTTACTTCAAGGTAATTATTGTTTTCCACTGTCAATAAGATAGAAATAGTGCTGGGCTTTCATTCAGCTAAATTTAGCTGGGTTTTTTCGTCTTTTATATAGTATAACGTTGTTTCTATTTTCAGTGAAGCAAAATACTTGCTATTCTTTTGTTTCGGGATTATGATGGAACAAAGTTCACTAAACTGGTTGGCCTTGTACTTACTCTAAAGTAGCAGTCATGCGGAATTCAAGGTATTGTATGTTGACCCGTCTTCATCACTATTTGTGTGACATTCTTGAACAATTAAAGTAACCCATCCCTAAAACATCTTGCGGGGAATTAATTGAGTTTTTGGATCCCCCTTCCCTTCTCATATTTTCAGGTAACTGAACGGACTTGAAGCACTGATAATCTTAGCATGCCTTATGTTTGCCTGTATGTCGCTCCTTATGTTTCTTTCCATCTGAATTATATTTTACTTGAATCGTATAAGACATTTGAGATGGGTTGCAATAATTATTTTAAATAGCATGTTTTTAAATTATATAATTAGTTAATCGACTCCGAGTAATCAAATTACTAATTGCCATGTAAATTTCACATACGTATTAATTTGTATAGGAAGTGGGTTGATAAAATATGAAATGCTAAGTACATTTTACCATTACTTCATATTCTTACCACTGAAACTGATATTTAATACATGCTTCTGAGTTCTGATGGCCTAGTAGCACAAAATTATAGAATAGCGAACCTTATTAATATTATCTTAACCTTTCTTTACTTTTTTTTCCGACTCTTGTAATAAGCAGAATGAAGAAACTCTCTTAAGAGGGATTGGTTCGCACTGACAAGAGGGTTGGTCTCATGAATGTGATTTTGGCTGCAATGGATACTGTAATAGGGCAATTGTGAGTGCTGACTGCTGAGTCGTAGTGACAACAGAATGGCTCGTCAGAAGAGGATCGGTACATTGTCAACATTAGGAGTTCAGTTTTAATTGTCAAGTAGTATACATATTTTAGTGTCTTGTAAATAGTTTGGGTGTATTTTATGTGGTTTGTTTCTATTTGATGTATGAATATTTACAAAAATCTTGAAAGATTGTCCTATGAAAAATATATTTGAGAGTTATTCTATTCAAATCATGTTTGTTTTCGATTTTTTGCAATTTAAAAAAAAAAAAAAAATTTTTTTTTTTTTTTTTTTTTACTATTTGCTGCGTTTTTTTCAAAAAACGCCGCAAATAAACAATCTCATTTGCTGCGTTTTTTTGAAAAAACGCCTCAAATAGCTCTTTATTTGCTGCGTTTTAAAAACGCCGCAAATAGCTTTCCTATTTGCGGCCCCCTTATTTGCTTCTACTCCAAAAACGCCGCAAATGGCCACTTTTTTGACGCCGAAAAGGCTATTTTTCTACTAGTGATACTTGGGATTGTTTGGGACACTTGTATGCTGTAGTATAGTAGAATTTCATGCTTGGAAAGAATGGGAAACGGAAATGGTGAAATTGTTTGTGTGTCGTGCTGTGCAGGAAAAAACAGAATCGCGACCTGCAGTGGAAACCGCAGGCTGCGGCTTTCACCGCAGGCCTGCGGTCAGATTTGCGAAGGCCGCGCCCAAGCAGCGCAGACTGCGGTTTTCTCGGGCCTGTGTTGTTTGTGCGTGGTCTGTAGGGGTTTGTGTGTATGGTTTTGATACTAGTTTTAAAGTATGTTTTAGTGGCATATGTTGCTTGCTATGTACTTGAATTGTAATGGGCTATAGCTAGTAAGTAGTTACCTATTGTCTTAGTATGGTTGTTTCTTATTTAATTTAGTTACTCCTTAATGTTAATGGGTAATTAGTAAGCCATGTTTAGAATGTTGTTTCTTATCTTAGGCTAATCGTCTTCATAGGTTGTTTAGGAGACCTAGTGGACTTAGTTAGTGATTATGAACCCTTAGGCTTATGGAAAGAGTCTTAGGTTGTTCTTGATTTGTATTGAATTCGGTCGTCTCTCATGCTTGTGTGTGTGTTGAGGTCCCCGGAGGATGGGCGACACTATATTGGGTTTGGGAATGGAGAGAGGATAGAGACCGCCCGGTCGGGTAACCGAAAGGGAAACCGGCTCTCCCTTAACTTAGTTTCCGGGGTCAATTAAGTGTTGATTAGAAGTCTAGAAAGATAGGACTAAGGACATGGTTGTAGTATATATCGGAATATGTCTGTGTTGGGACCGCTAGAGTACGATATATACTGATGTTTGATGCATGTCAAGCTATGGTCTGAGTTGCGATCCTCTAGTTTGACATGTGAGTGTTGGTGGCGTGACGGCCTAGTCTGAGTTGCGACGTACGATCTGTCTCGTGTATGGATGATGCGGTAGGGAAATGTCTGAGTTGCGACCTCTGCCCTATCGTGAGTTTGTGTGACCGTAGTGGGTCGGGTCTGAGTTGGGACTCCGATTTCATTACGAAGAGTAATGGTTCTGACTAAGTTGCGTTATGAACCATTATTAGCTGATTGGTATCCATCCGTGCCTGAGTTGCGGCTACGGGTGTATGCTTGCTGATTTGTGTACCAAGTCTAGCCTGAGTTGGGGTGTGACTTGGACACTGCTGATTTGTGTCTAGTACTTGCCTGAGTTGTGGTAGGTATTAGATATTGCTGATTTGCATCTGCTTGCCTGAGTTGGGGTACAGTGTATGTCAGATGTTGCTGATTGATTGTGATAGATAGAGTGTATTGATTTTAGAACTGTTCATCCAAGGCATTGGATGACTCTTTGGCTAGTTTCGTAAATGGTTTGGATTGAAATACCCCCCGGCCGGGCAACCGGAAGGGAAACCGGTTCTCCTTCCAAATAGTTTCCGAAGTTGGTTGAGAGTCTTGCATAGTAATTGATATGAAATTGAGATATTGAGATTTATATGCTTCACATGTTTTGTATATGTTGGAGTATGTTGTGTGTTTCTGTGTTACGTGTCGTTACAAAAGGTGGCTAGGAGAACTCTAGTCACTCCCCACTGATTGTGGCGTACATGTTTACATGTATGTAGGTACATGACAGGATGGTTGGCAAAGGGTTGCATGGAGCTAGCGAGCGATGATCCTTGTTTATCGATTTGACCTTACACTTTCGCGTTAGCTAGACTCTAGACTTTTATTTCAGTTTTTGAGTGCCTGTAGGGATGTGCCATCCCAGATTGTCTGTATATATTATACTTTCATTACTTAGACAATTATACTTATCTATGGTTGTTTATATCAGTTGTTTCAGTTTCAGTTTTTAATTCACCTCGTTTTTATGCATGTTAAAGTTTAAATTCCGCTTAAATTTTGGCATGTTTTGTATTTTTATTTCCGCTGCGACGAGGGGTTTTACAGTTGGTATCAGAGCATTATCGCTCCCGACGCACTCATGTAACCCCCAACCTTAACTTGACCATATAATTGAATAATGAATAAGAGATGGGGTAGATTTAAGGACTTATATTGTAGCCTGTTTGTGACTGCTATTTGTTAAGTTAACAGTTGCTTTTCTTTTGAAGGATGGTGAGGAATACAGTCGCTGAGAATACGATAATGCAAGCGCTTCTCCAAGTGCTTGAGAACTAGAGACATCAAGCTGAGACTTCTCCTCCACCTCCTCCGCCAGGCAAGGATGCCAACAGACCCGGTGGCTTTTCTTGGATCGCATCACAGATGTCTAGGAGTCATGCGAAGACCTACGGAGGCGAATTTGATCCTGTTGCTCTTTCTGAGTGGTTTCGTGAGATGGAGAAGGGTTTTGCCATGTATTCAGTAGTCAGAGAGGATAGGGTGCGATTAGCCACTCACTTTTTGACCTTGGAGGCTGATAGATGGTGGACTTTGACTGGTCCGACTTTTCTACTGGATCCACTTTTTGACTGGGAAGCTTTTAAGGAGAAGATTGAGACTAGATTCTATCCTAAGGAGATTATATCCTAAGGCGCTTAAGGAATTCATGGACCTGAAGTAGGGAAAGATGACGGTACAGGCGTTCACCAATAAGTTCAACCGGCTTGCACATTTTGCTTCGAGATTTGTGAGAGATGAGGCTGAGAGGGTTTACTTCTATCAAGGGAAGTTGGGACCCCGCATCGAGAACATGGTCTGCGGAGACTCTACTTCTTTCGTTGAGGTTTACGATGATGCTATCTGGGCTGAGAGTTCTATCAGGGCTATAGATGCTGAGACCCAAGCTGCTGCTACTAGTGTTTCTTCACACCAGAGGTCTATCTACCAGGGGAAGAGGCCTTTTGTTCCATCTACTTCCGCACCTTCTTCTCAGAAGAAGCGGTTTGAGAGGTTTTTTGCACCGGTCGCTAAGACCACTGTTCACACAGATACTACTTCGAGTGTTTGCCACCATTGTGGTAAACCATCTCATCCGGGTTTTGATTGCTTCAAGAATGCCTACAAGTGTTACACCTGCAATGGATTTGGGCATAGGTCTTTCGAGTGTCCTGAGAGGCACACTGCTATCGGCAAGGCTGCCACTAATGCTGCAGCTACTAGAGGAGGCAAGGCAAAGGGGAAGATCTTTGTTATGACCAGAGCAGAGGCCGAGGCTCATCCTGACATCGTTGCTGGTATCTTTTCTATTCTTGGCGCTGAGTGCATGATTTTATTTGATACTGGTGTTCTCTATCGTTCATGTCGACCAAGTTCGCCGACAGACTAGCTCTGGAGTCTTCTGTTGTTGAGTAGACTTCTATCTCATTGCCTTCAAGAGATGTTTTCTCATGCTCTTTTTCCCATAGGGATGTTCTGATTATTATTGGTTGTGCCACATTTCCAGCGGACTTACTGAGATTTCCACTCGAGGAATTTGACATTATCCTCGGTATGGATTGGTTGTCGCGATACCATGCTCGCTTCGAGTGTCGCGACCAGAATATCTACTTGAGGAGTTCTTCAGAAGTTCGTGTTTCCTATAGGGGAACTCGCCCTAAAAAGGGTGTTCGTGTTATCTCATCGATGAAAGCTTCTCATCTTCTTAGGAAGGGTTGCCAAGCCTTCCTGTGTGTTGTTCAGCTGCAAGGCCATCACTACCGAAGCTTGAGGATGTAGCTATTGTTTGTGAGTTTCCATATTTTTTTTAGAGGAGTTGCCGGGTATACCTCCTGAGAGAGACGTTGATTTTACTATCGAGTTTGTTCCAGGTACTGGACCTATATCTAAGGCTCCATATCGTATGGCTCCGCCTGAGTTGAAAGAGTTGAAGCAACAATTAGAGGAGATAATCGAGAAGGGATTCATTCGACCGAGTGCCTCTCCTTGGGGTGCTCTAGTGCTTTTCGTCAAGAAGAAAGATGGTTCCATGAGACTTTGCATTGACTACAGGGAATTAAACAGAGTCACGGTGAAGAACATATATCCTTTACCTAGGATCGATGACTTGTTTGATCAGCTTAGGGGTGCTTCCAGATTTTCGAAGATTGACCTTCGTTCTGGTTATCACCAGATTCCAGTTAGAGAGGCTGACATTGCAAAGACTGCTTTCCGTACCAGATATGGACACTTTGAGTTTGTTGTCATGCCTTTCGGTTTGACGAATGCTCCTACGATATTCATGGATCAGATGAACAGGACGTTCAGTGAGTACTTAGACACTTGTGTTGTGGTGTTTATTGATGACATCTTGATATATTCGAAGACAGATGCTGAGCATGCTGAACATCTTCGTTTGATACTTGGGATTCTGCGCCGACAGAAGTGGTTCGCGAAGTTTTCGAAGTGTGAGTTTTGGTTATCTCAGGTTGCATTTCTTGGACATGTTATATCTAGTGAGGGAGTTATGGTTGATGCCGCTAAGATTGAGGCTGTGATTTGTTGGAAGAGTCCCAAAGATGTGGGAGAGATTCGTATTTTCCTCGGTTTGACTGGATACTACAGACGGTTTGTAGAGGATTTCTCTAGATTGGCTCGTCCGATGACCCAGTTACTGAAGAAAGAAGACAAATTTGTATGGACAGATAAGTGTGAGAGCTCATTTCAGGAATTGAAGACTAGGTTGACTTCTGCTCTAGTGATTACCTTGCCAGAGATTGGTGTCGATTTCGATGTCTACTGCGATGCTTCTATGCTAGGGCTTGGATGTGTGTTGATGCAGAGAAGAAAGGTGATTGCCTATTCTTCCAGACAGCTACGAGTTCACGAGGTGAACTATCCCACGCACGATCTTGAGTTGGCTGCTGTTGTTCATGCTTTGAAGATGTGGCGTCACTACCTTATTTGACATCATTACCGCATTTTCACCGATCATAAGAGTTTGAAGTACATTTTTACCCAGAAGGACCTTAATATGCGACAGCGTCGATGGTTAGAGTTGGTTAAGGACTATGATATTGAGTTGTTGTACCATGAGGGTAAGGCCAATGTTGTTGCTGATGCGCTTAGTCGCAAGACTTCTCATTCGCTGAGTGCTATGTGTGTGTTGCCAGAGGAGCTTTGTTCTGAGTTCAGGAAGTTGAGATTAGAGATGGTGGGTAGTGGATTTGATTGGTTATCTGCTATAACTACTGAGCCGACATTGTATTGGGAGATTCGCAAGGGTTTGCCTACAGATGCTGCTTTCCAGAAGTTCGAGGCCAAGATTGCTAGTGGTGAGGCACATGATTTTGTGATTGGTTCTAATGGTTTTCTTCGTTTTCGAGGCCGGATGTATGTGCCAGATGTACCTGACTTGAGGAAGAGAGTATTGGATGAGGCTCACTTGACGCCTTATTCTGTTCATCCAGGTTGCGAGAAGATGCATAAGGACCTTAGACTTATAAATTGGTGGCCAGGGATGAAGAAGAACATTTTGGACTATGTGAGTAGCTGCCTAACTGAAGAGTCTATTGATCTAGATATACTCATGAAGGACGGGGGGGGGGGGGGGGTTGAATTGCGTATGCCAACTTTTTCGATTCATCTTCGATGTATGTTGATGAGGCAGGCGTGATAGTAGCAAGTAACGAGTAAGAACAACAAAGTAAAAGGAGACACGATCTTTTGAAGTGGTTCAGTTTCACAAATCGAAACCTACGTCCACTATTCTCGATTAATAAAATTAGTACCTTCTCCGGATTACAATTTTATCAACCCTACTCGTTTAACTTTGATATTAGATGTAACTCAAACTAGATACCGTAAAATACCTAGCTATGTCAAGTACCGTGAAATACTTGACCACAATGATACCGCTAAATACTTGAACTATCTTATTTGAATAAGATGAAATCTTCAACAACTCTTGTGTTCAACGATCTTGAACGTATGAGAGTAATCTTCAAAGCTTGTAGTCTTTATTACGAGATCTGACAATGATTGACACGGAAAACGAGATGCACGAAAGATAGCGTTCGATTCTTTCTTTTAAGCGTGAGGCGTGTCTATTATTGTTGTGGTCTTGAACGTGTGATATAGTGTCCTTATATAGTAATTTAGATCTAGGTTGAATCCTAGATAGTTTAGGAATATTACTTTATCTAGAATACTAATTCTAGGTAATATGTTAAAACTAATCTTATTTGATTTAGGAAAGGACTTTTATAAGATATTATTAAATTAAGACATAAGATTGTTTTATCAAAAACCTATTTGATTTAGGAAACAATTTATATCTTAAAAATATAACATTCTACTTTAAATCAATTCCTAATTCTTGTCAAGATATAATAAAATATATCTTTAATCAAATCCTAGTTTGACTTTAAGTAAATTAAATAAACACAATTTATTTAATTAAACCATAAAGACAATGAAAACGTATTAGTAGTCGTGTAAGAAACGTGAGGCATGCTTCCTCGACACGTTTCCCAAAGCACGCTTCCCGAGATGTACGTTTCATAGGACACGTTTTTTTAGACATATTTCTCGAAGCACGTTTCCCTAGGAGTTTAGATTTTGACAATTACGGTTAGAATAAAATTCTTAGTATATTAGAATAAATAATTATCTCATAGGATATATATTTTAATCCTTGTTAACCAAAGAATATTTTTATTCTAAAAAACCGTTTTAAGATTACTAAATTAATATATGACAATATAACAATAATACGCATATATCTTCACGCTTTTATTTATTCCACGCAAATCTCATTTCTTCAATAGTTATAGATACGACCTATAACTTAGGAGCTCTTTGATTCCGTAATAAGACTTTTATCTTGTAAGTTTTCAAAAAAGGCTTGACATGAGCTTGATCTTTCTTCAATCTACGATTGAATCTATACTTTGCTAAACTACGATCTTCGCTCTATAATTAACTGTACACTTAAACGCACGATTACACGCATATGTGTATAAAATATACTTATCTAGACTTGTCATTATTAAAACATAAAACAATATATTAAACATATAGAATATATTACTCAACAAATTCCCCATTTTTAATGATGGCAAGTCTTATCTAGAATCGTGTCTAAGTGTAACGTAGTAACGTTCCCCCTCAACATAATATTGGTCCTTCATAATATAGATCAACTAGGGTTTCTATTTTTAGACTAAACCAATTACTTAAAGAACTACGTGAGACAATACGTTACGACAAGGAACAATCTTAGGCAAATTCGTAATCTAGGTCGCATTCTTTTCCCCCTCTTGACATCATTAAAAAGACGAAAACAAAGACATAAAACGACTAGAATGATATAATACGAAACAAATCTAAGCATGCGATTCTAAATCAAACACACAAACATGATTAAAATCAAGCAAACACGAGATACGAACGAGAAATCGACACACAACCAAATACTAGACGGCCTATGGGCCGAATATACAAAATAAAGCCACATGGGCCGAATGTGTCAAATTATGGCCTAGTGGGCCGAATGTAGTAGGTAAAGGCCGACAGTTTTAAAACAATCCAAAATATTGCAATACATGCCAATTGGGCCGAATAAGGGATAGGGAAAATTGGGCCAAGAATAACGGCTAATGCAAAAGATAGGCTAATGTTTAAGGCAAATAAAAGAAAGTGAAGAGTAATTGGGCTTAGGGAGACGGATATCCATCAAGATACCACCCAAACCACATTCCGTCATCTTCACCAAAACACTTCCTGCACGCAAAACAAAACAGAGCCATAAGTAGTAAAAGCTTATTCCGGATGATGGATGATATGGGGGTTAACAAACTCGGGGCGGGTACGATACTCCAATGTATCCAAACGATCGAGGCAACTCGCAATGTGACGGCCTTGAGCATCGACCACGCTCTCAAAGTTAAGGACTTTGAGAGAGAGTGCTTTCACGGCGGCCAAACACTGAGCACCATCCTCACGTAACATCCGATTATCACGGACGAGAGCTCCTCCTTGAGTCGTGAGGAATTGGTGACAGTCACTAATAATAAACACCTCTTCTTTAACCGCCTTAAGATCACGAGTAAGCTTTTCAAGACTCCCATCAATCTGTTGCATCCAACTTCGCAACTCCGTATCCATGCTTGTCCCACGTCCATTGTCAGCCTTGACATTACCCAACCCGGACACTAATGAAAACAACTTATCAACCTTTCCTTCTAATCCATCCAAATTACCATTCAACTTTGCATCAACAACACTCTCACGACCGAATTGTAAGTCGCACCCTTTCCCTAAAAGTCGCATTAATTTCATTAATTTGTCATTCATTCGATCTCGTGGCACAACTCCGTAACTGCTCATGTCTACCACTCTAGCATCAAACAATAATTCAGAAACCCACATCCCGTATGGGATATCCAGAGTAGTACAATGACGTTCTTTGGTAAGAATACTAGATACATGCGCAATTTTTGCGAAAAACAGAGAAGCAAGGTTCACTTTCGAGCCAATCAACCAATTATAAAGCACCACCGCCTCACAACAACTAAGCTTGTCCCGACCCCCACGACGTGGTAAGACTGAATTCCATAATACGTTTACCAAGAATTTGAGTTTAGGACTGAACGAACTCGCTAACAAGGGACTGACCTCAGTTGCATCAGTATCAAAATACCTCTTGATTTCCATTTTCTCGTCTTTCGTCACGACTGACCACTCCTTACTTGGGTAAAGTTGTAATCCTTCCTCTTTAAGTTTAAAGACACGACACACATCTTTAACGGACAACTCAACATCATGCCCATTCACTATTGCACGCAATCCCTCATCGACAAGTTTAATAGAGGCAAAAAATTGGACTAATTCTATGGGAAAAATCAGACCAGAGAAATTGCTAATGTAAACCCAACTTTGAAACACCAAGAAATCTTTAAAGAATTGTAATGACCTAGACCCGTCTACCCATGAAGTTGGATAGAAACGGCCTGCATGAATTGAATACGGAAACAATCGTTCGATCATCAAACCTTCGCTTTTTGTCATTCGAACTTTCTCCAACCCTTCCTTAGTGGCTTCCCCAGAAACATCACGGAATAGAGGACGGGGGTGTTGATCATATTCTGGAAATTCTTCTTCTACCACGGATTTCCCTTTTTCCAATTTGGGTCTCTTGCATGTTTCAGATTTTGGAACGGTGACGGAAATAGGTTCAGGAGATGGTGGAGGCGAGGGTGTTGGTGTTGGGGTTTTCAGAGAGCGGGGTTTATGGCGGTTTGAGCGACGAGCAGAGATGGGTGGCATGGTGGTGTTTTGAGTATATGATTTTAGTTGAACTTGGTTTTCGGTTTTAAGGAGGATTAATGGAGTTTTCTTGATTTCTTTTAATGGTGATGAGTTAGTATAAGTCTTGAGGGGACGGTTATGAGGTTATGGGAAGAGTGTGAGAGTTGAGAATGTGGGGTAGGCACATGGGGTAGGTAATAAAGTAAGTAGGTTAGGTAAAAGGTAAATGCTACATACGTTTTTAGGTAAAACGTAATAATGTGTTACGGTTTTGTTTAGTTACGTAAATATGGTACGTATTTTATTGACACAAGTTGATTATAAGTTACGTACTTGAGGTACGTAACTATAAAATTTGAGCATTCAATAAAAAATAACACACAAAGGCATGCAGCGGAATATACGGACACAGTCATATAATTTTGTCTTTTTCATAGTCAGTCATTGGGTTATTTTCAGCTCTTAAGATTGATTAGGTGCCACCGATTAAACCAATTTCCAATCGCAAAGTCTCAAATCGTTCCCTAGCCAAAGGTTTAGTAAAAATATCCGCCCATTGTTTTTCTGTACTACAAAATTCCAACTTAATGTTTTTCTTTTCTACATGGTCACGTAAGAAGTGATGTCTAACTTCTATGTGTTTTGTTCTTGAGTGCTGAGCCGGGTTCTTAGATATTATTATAGCACTCGTATTATCACATAATATATCTACACATCCCACGTCAATACCATAATCAAATAATTGTTGTTTTAACCACAGGAGTTGAGAACATACCAGTGCGGCTGCAATATATTCTGCTTCTGCGGTTGACAAAGAGACAGAGTTTTGTTTCTTGGATGCCCATGATATAATACATGGCCCAACGAAGGTTGCAAGTCCAGAAGTACTTTTCCTGTCTTAAGAACAACCTGCATAATCCGCATCTGAATATCCTAATAGGTTAAAATTATAGTCCATAGGATACCATAGGTATAATTTTGATGTTCCGATTAGGTATCTTAGAATTCTCTTAACCGCAATCATATGCGATTCTTTTGGTGCAGATTGGAACCGAGCACAGACGCAGACACTAAACATTATATCTGGACAATTTGCAGTAAGATAAAGAAGTGAGCCGATCATACCTCTATAAGTAGTTTCATCTACTGACTTACCGTCTTCGTCTTTGATGAGCGTCTTATCTGTTACCATTGGAGTACGCATGGGATGAGAGGAATCCATTCCGAATTTCTTTATTAATTCCTTGACGTATTTTTGTTGATGCACTTTGATGCCCTCGTTCGTTTGTTGAATTTGAAGTCCAAGGAAGAGTTTTAATTCTCCCATCATACTCATCTCGAACTTGGATGTCATCAACTCTGATAAGTATTGGCACAGCTTTTTGTTGGTTGAGCCAAATATAATATCGTCAACGTAGATCTGGACAACTAAAAGATCGGAATTTTCACTCTTCAAAAATAATGTTTTGTCCACTGATCCTCTCTTGAACCCGCTTTCCAATAGAAACTTTGATAGTCTGTCATACCATGCTCGAGGGGCCTGTTTCAGCCCGTAGAGAGCTTTGTTCAATCTGTATACGTGATCCTTGAGTTTGCTGTCAGGAAATCCAGGAGGTTGTTCGACATAGACTTCCTCCTGAAGATATCCGTTAAGGAATGCAGTCTTAACATCCATTTGAAATAATTTCATTCCTTTATGTGCAGCAAATGCTATGAGCAAGCGAATCGCTTCAAGGCGAGCAATTGGAGCGAAGGTTTCGTCATAATCGATCCCTTCCTGCTGATTGTATCCTTGAATGACTAGCCTTGCTTTGTTACGTACGATGACTCCTGAGTCATCCAATTTGTTTCTGAATACCCATCTTGTTCCATTTACTGATCTATCCTTTGGTCGAGGAACAAGATGCCATACTTTATTTCTTTTAAACTGTTGAAGATCTTCTTGCATGGCGACTATCCAGTCAGGTTCTGCAAGAGCCTCTTTTATATTGGTAGGTTCGATTGTGGAGAGAAAGGAGTAGATATTTAGGCTTCTTCGAGTTTGGACTCCTTCTGTTAGGCTTCCTATGATATTATCCAATGGGTGAGAGCCTTTATATCTCCAGTTTCTTGATTTATTGTTTTCATTGTTACTACTGGACTCGGGATTTTGACTTGTTCCCCCTGAATCCAAACCAGGGTTTATAGGAGAGTCAGGTATAACTATGACCTCTTCCCTTTGGTTTTGATTCAAAGTTGTAGCTTCATTAGCTACAACTCTGGGTTCCAAGTCATTGGTTTGAGTCTGGTCAACAGTATCATCAATTGTGTTTTCAATTCTCGCACCGTTTTCTCCCAAGTTAAGTTCATCGTTGATTCCTTGAATTTCGCCTTCATCAACATTTTCTATCTCTGGAGGATCTTCCCTTGACAAACGAAAGTCTGGTTCGTCTAGGTTTTCCTCCTCATCCTGTAAAGGCTTGTTGAAGGCATTATTCTCATCAAAGATAACATGTATACTCTCTTCTATGCACAACGTACGTTTATTAAAAACTTTATAGGCTTTACCATGATCAAAATATCCTATAGAAATCGCCCCATCACTTCTAGGGTCAAATTTGCTTAAGCGATTTTTACCATTGTTATGAACGAAGCATTTACTCCCAAAACATCTTAGATGTGATATATTAGGTTTACGACCACGTAAAATTTCATAAGGTGTCTTTTTAAGGATAGGTCTAATCATAGCACGATTATGAATATAGCAAGCTGTACTAATAGCCTCAGCCCAAAAGTTTCTAGGTAGGCCACTACAAAGATGCATTGTTCTAGCCATGTCTTCTAGGGTTCTGTTCATGCGTTCTACTACTCCGTTTTGTTGTGGTGTTCTAGGTGCAGAGAAGTTATGTCCAACACCGTTGGTTTTACAGAAGTCAATAAAAGCATGGGTGTCAAATTCAGTTCCATGGTCAGTTCGAATAGTTACTAGGTTAGATTTTAATTTGTTTTGGACAAGTTTCATGAGACTAACAAATTCATCAAATGTTTCATCTTTAGAATGAAGAAAGATTGGCCAAACAAATCTAGAATAATCATCAACTAGAACGAAAAAGTACCTAGAACCGCCTCGGCTTCTTACCTTCACATGGCCACAGAGATCCATATGTACTAGTTCAAGAGCTTGGTTAGTACTTACTATTCTTTTTGGTTTGAAGGATGATCTGACGTGTTTGCATCGTGCACATGTGTCGCACATCTTTTCTTGATCAAACTTGATCTTGGGAAGACCTTCGACCAAGTCCCATCTCTTCAATTTGCTAAGAATAGGAGAACTAATATGACCAAATCTCTTATGCCAGAGACATGGATCATCTAACGTAATTTTCATACAAGAGAGAGAGAGTCAGTAGGCACAACGTTTAAATCAATCATATAAACATTTTTCTTCCTATGACCTTCAAGTATTACCTTACTTGTTCCTTTCATGATTATACGACAAATGTCTGCATGAAAGACAACTTTGTTTCCTTTGTCGCATAACTGGGATATACTAATCAAATTATGCTTGAGACCACTTACCAGATATACATCGCTAATAGTGTGAGAAGATGAGATGCCTATCTTACCGACACCTATTACCTTTCCCTTTTTGTTGTCTCCGAAGGTGACCTTTCCTCCGTCAAATGGTTTCAAGGTTGTGTCGGGAGCATCCACTGTCGAGGTACCATAGGTTATTCTCTTTAGCGATTATATGCACAATATAATCTAGAGACAGGTTTTAGGTACCCAAGCATACTTGGGTCCTTTAGAGTTTGTGACAATAAAAACATCTTCTTTCTTAACCCAGACTTGTCTTACTAATAGAATTTGGTTGGTTCTATTTTTCTTTTCTGCGTAATCGAAAGACATGTCTTAGAACCATCTATGGTCATTATTCCTTTCCTCAACATTGTCTTTATCACTTTCCTCACTATCGATGATGGAGATAGAGTCATTTTGTATGCCTAGAGATTTTACAAATTTGACTCTGGCTTTGAAATCGAGTGCGTGTTTTACACAATTTTCTCGTAGGTGTCTACTATGACCACAATAAGTACAAATTAAATATACAGGGAAGTCTACATACTTTCTTTTTCTAAAGTCACGATCAGTAGGTTTTTGTTGACATTTAGAGTGATCCCTCCTGCCATAGCATTCATGGCCTAGACCCATCTTCATGTTATTGTCGGATTGTTCACTTAGGAAGTTTAGTACGTTAGTACTTCCTTCCCACTTTTCGTGAACCTTCCTAGCATGAAGAAGAAGGTCTTTTAAAGAATCTATTTCTTTTGTGCAGGAGGTGTGGTCAACATCATTTGACTCTTTTAAGTCTTGAATGTCTTTATTAAAACTGAACACGATTTGAGCACGTTCCCTTTTAATTTTGGTCAAGTTAAATTCTAGATCCATGATTTTCTGCTCGAGAATTTCAACTTCTTCTTGATGAGTTTCATCTACAACGACTGGTGTAGGTTTTCTCTTTAGAAGTTCGTTGGCCCTTTTTAATTCTGAGGTTATAACTTCATTGGCTATAATCTTAGATTCAAGCTCTTTAATGTGAAGTTTTAATTTTGAGATTACAGCTTTATTTGCTGTAACTTTAGACTCAAGAATTTTCTTCTCAGACATTACTTTTCCAATTTAACATTTGTGTCAATGTTAACTTTGGATTTCATTTTCTTAGCTTTGGCCTTGTGATTTTCTTCTGCAATGTCAAGGATCTGTTCCTTTAACTCGTCCAATTCAAGACTTTGTTCGTGACATTGGTCCAGGGTTTGTTCAAAATATTTAATTAATGCAAACTTAGATAAATTTTTAACTTGACTCTTAAGCTGTAGAAAATTTACCTCTTGGTCTTCATCTTCTGAATCAGATTCTCCGTAGAGGCAAAATTGTGATGATTCATGATCGTCGGAAATTAGATCCAAACTGATATTGCTTAGGCACAGGTTTGCAACTTCTTCTTCCTTTGAGTCTTCATCATCTTCGGAATCTAATTCTCCCCAGCAAGATGCGAGCATAACCTTCTTGAATTCAGTCTTCGTTTTATCTCATTTAGACTTGTCTTTAATTTTGTCCCAGCTTGGACAGTCTTTAATCATATGGCCTTGATCACCACATTTGAAGCACCCTCGTTTGAAGAAGGTTTGCTTAGAGTCATTCTTTTTCTTGTCATTGCTGGTTTTATTGTTGGATTTGGTAAATCTCCCTTTGAAGACTGCCTTTTTAAAGCGTCTTGCGAATAGAACTGTTTCTCCTCCAGTTCAGGTTCACATTCTTCACTTGTAGATGCTTGTAAGGGAACTTTTTTGCCTTTAGGATGATCATCATCATCTTTATTTTGCATGATCTCATGAGCCATTAGAGATCCAATAAGTTCTTGGTAAGTCATGGTCGTGAGATCACGAGCTTCTTCAATTGCAGTGACTTTAGGTTGCCACTTTTTGGTAAGGCTTCTAAGGACTTTTCTGACTATGTCCTCAGAATCATACTTCCTACCAAGGTTCCGCAGTTCATTTAGTATGCAAGAGAATCGTGCAGACATGCTATCAATCGATTCATTCTTTTCCATAGTGAAAAGTTCATATCGTTAAATAAGCAAGTCTATGCGATGTTTCTTGACTGCGGAAGTACCTTCGTAGGCAAGTTCTAGGCCATCCCATATTTCTTTAGCTGAATTATAAGAAGAGAAGCGATCAAATTCAGAAGTAATCATACCATTTTGAAGTAGACTCATGGCTTTTGAATTTTTCTCAGCAATCTTGTAATCTGCTTCCACAAAATCACTTTATGATTTCTCATATGTGGTTCCATTTGCAGAGGCGACCAAGATCTTCTTTGGTCCAGTTTGAATTATCTTCCTGCATTCCCAGTCAAATCCTTTGACGTAGTGGTTCATCATGTTCTTCCACAAGCTATAGTTCTTTCCATCGAAGATGGGACACTTAAGGTGTTTAGAATCCATTAAGAATCAATAGAAGAATCAATCTCAAGCTGTAAGGCTTTCAAGAGCACGAGGATCTGATACCAATTGGAGAGTCTATTGATCTAGATAGACTCAAGAACACGGGGAGGGGGGGGGGGGGGTTGAATTGAGTATGCCAACTTTTTTGATTCTTCTTCGATGTATGTTGATGAGGCGTGATAGTAGCAAGTAACGAGTAAGAACAACAAAGTAAAAGGAGACACGATCTTTTGAAGTGGTTCAGTTTCACAAATCGAAACCTATGTCCACTATTCTCGATTAATAAAATTAGTACCTTCTCCGGATTACACTTTTATCAACCCTACTCGTACAACTTTGATATTAGTTGTAACTCAAACTAGATACCGTAAAATACCTAGCTATGTCAAGTACTGTGAAATACTTGACCACAATGAGTACCGCTAAATACTCGAACTATCTTATTTGAATAAGATGATATCTTCAAAACCACTTGTGTTCAACGATCTTGAACGTATGAGAGTAATCTTCAAAGCTTGTAGTCTTTATTACGAGATCTGACAATGATTGGCACGGAAAACGAGATGCACGAAAGATAGCGTTCGGTTCTTTCTTTTAAGCGCGAGGCGTGTATATTATTGTTGTGGTCTTGAACGTGTGATATAGTGTCCTTATATAGTAGTTTAGATCTAGGTTGAATCCTAGATAGTTTAGGAATATTACTTTATCTAGAATACTTATTCTAGGTAATATTTTAAAACTAATCTTATTTGATTTAGGAAAGTACTTTTATAAGATATTATTAAATTAAGACATAAGATTGTTTTATCAAAAACCTATTTGATTTAGGAAACAATTTATATCTTAAAATATAACATCCTACTTTAAATCAATTCCTAATTCTTGTCAAGATATAATAAAATATATCTTTAATCAAATCCTAGTTTGACTTTGAGTAAATTAAATAAACACAATTTATTTAATTAAACCATAAAGACAACGGAAACTTATTAGTAGTCGTGTAGGAAACGTGAGGCATGCTTCCTCGACACGTTTTCCAAAGCACGCTTCCCGAGATGTACGTTTCATAGGGCACGTTTTTCGAGACATATTTCTCGAAGCACGTTTCCCTAGGAGTTTAGATTTTGACAATAACGGTTAGAATAAAATTCTTAGTATATTAGAATAAATAATTATCTCATAGGATAATTATTTTAATCCATGTTAACCAAAAAATATTTTTATTCTAAAAACCGTTTTAAGATTACTAAATTAATATATGACAATATAACAATAATACGCATATATCTTCACGCGTTTATTTATTCCACGCAAATCTCATTTCTTCAATAGTTATAGATACGACCTATAACTTAGGAGCTCTTAGATTCCGTAATAAGACTTTTATCTTGTAAGTCTTCAAAAAAGACTTGACATGAGCTTGATCTTTCTTCAATCTACGATTGAATCTATACTTTGCTAACCTACGATCTTCGCTCTATAATTAACTGTACACTTAAACGCACGATTACACGCATATGTGTATAAAATATACTTATCTAGACTTGTCATTATTAAAACATAAAACAATATATTAAACATATAGAATATATTACTCAACACTAACTTGTCAGCAAGTGAAGATAGAGCACAAGAGACCCGGTGGTCTGTTACAGCCGCTCCATGTTCCTCAGTGGAAATGGGAGTGTATTTCGATGGATTTCGTGACTACTTTGCCTAAGACAGCTGGAGGCAAGGATGCTATTTGGGTGGTGGTTGACAGATTGACCAAGTGTGCCAGATTTGTACCTATTCGTGAGACTTGGGATATGGACCGCCTAGCCAAGGCCTACATTGCTGAGATAGTTCGCTACCATGGTGTCCCGAGAGAGATTGTTTCTGACCGAGATCCGCGTTTCTGTTCCAGATTTTGGAAGGCTCTTCAGGAGGCTATGGGTAGCCGTCTACTGATGAGTACAACATTATTCCATGCTGCGACTGATGGGCAGTCAGAGAGGATTATCCAGACTTTAGAGGACCTGCTTTGTGCTTGTGCACTTGACTTCCAGAGTTCGTGGGAACAGTGTCTTCCGTTGGTTTAGTTTTCGTACAACAACAGCTATCACTCGGCGATTGGTATGGCTCCGTATGAGGCGCTCTATGGTAGGAAGTGCCGTAGCCCGATCTGTTGGGATCAGTTGAGCGACGTGCATGATTTAGGACCTGACCAGTTGGCTGCGACGATTGATCACGTTTAGCTTATCAGAGGTAGGATGAAGGCCGCACAAGATCGGCAGAAATCCTATGCCGACGTCCGTCGAAGACCTCTTGAGATTGAGGTAGGTGACACAGTGTTCCTTCGAGTTTCTCCGATGAAGGGCGTCAAGAGATTTGGTGTCAAGGGCAAATTGAGTCCTAAGTATGTTGGGCCGTTCGAGATCTTGAAGAGGATTGGTGCTGCTGCTTACAGATTGGGCCTGCCTCCTAGTTTGGGCAAGGTTCGTAGCGTCTTTCATGTTTCTCAGCTCCGCAAGTACGTCAGTGACCCTGGTCACGTGCTTCAGAGAGAGCTCGATAACTTAGAGCCGAACCTTGCGTTCGAATAGCGTATAGTGAAGATTTTGGATCGTCAAGACCAGAAGCTTAGGAGAAAGGTGGTGCCCCTGGTGAAGATCCTATGGCGTTGCGGCGACGTTGAGGAACAAACGTGGGAGATGGAGGCTTCGATGCGCGCTACGCATCCTTCTCTTTTCGATTGAGGTATAGTTTACTTAGATTTATCTTCGTTCAAGTTTCGAGGACGAAACTTTTTGAAAGTTGGGGTGATTGTAACATCCCGTATTTTCGTAAATAATATTTTAAAGGTTTTAAATTATTTTTCGGAATATAATAATATTTTAATAATAAATCGTAGATTCAATTTAAAGGTTTCCGTTAAGACCCGTCTTAAGAATATACTTAAGTTCTTAAGATGTTAATAACTTGGCATAAATCAAACCCGACTTGAATCTGTTTTACAAAAACAAGTGACCCGACTCAAACTAAGGAAAGGACTACTTAAACCCCACTATAAACCCTATATGTCGACTTTCATCATCTTCACAAAACACTTTCACTGCTTCTCTTTTCCTCCATTTCTCCTTTTTCTTTCAAGCTTTAAACCGACTTTTCAAAGCCTTCCCGAACTCGAATCACGGCAAGTCCTACATTTTTGGAATCCTTGCAAGATTTCCAAGCCATCTATCTCTTTCAATTTCAATTTCGTGTAATCCGAAAAAGACGCTGTTTTGGCTTATTTCCGTTCTAGGGCTCTAAAACTCATTTCTTTGGTTGTAAGGGCTGATTTAGAAGATCTTGAGGTTGATAGCTTTGTTGTGGAAGAGGATCTTGGAGCATAAAACGCTTTAAGGTGACGATTACGAGTAACTCGGCCTTTTTGCTAAAATAGTATGCTTTATGCGATTTTGATTGTTTTCTTGTGTTTAGGAACATGCTTAAGTTTGCTTTAATGTTATTTATGCCTCTTATAATGTTATTGTGGAAGTGTGTTGTTGAATTCATGATTTAAGTGGAATTTTGGAGTATACATGGAGATCGGTAGAATTCGGGGTTATTGTTCTTATACTTGTTTTAATTGTTGGATGTTATTTACTAATCATATGGAGATATACTTGGGATTGTTTGTGACACCTGTATGCTGTAGTATAGTAGAATTTCATGCTTGGAAAGAATGGGAAACGGAAATGGTGAAATTGTATGTGTGTCGTGCTGTGCAGGAAAAACAGAATCGTGACCTGCAGTGGAAACCGCAGGCTGCGGCTTTCACCGCAGGCCTACGGTCAGATTAGCGCAGGCTGCGCCCAGGCAGCGCAGGCTGCGGTTTTCTCGGGCCCGTGTTGTTTGTGCGTGGTCTATAGGGGTTTGTGTGTATGGTTTTGATACAAGTTTTAAAGTATGTTTTAGTGGCATATGTTGCTTGCTATGTACTTGAATTGTAATGGGCTATAGCTAGTAAGTAGTTACCTATTGTCTTAGTATAATTGTTTCTTATTTAATTTAGTTACTCCTTAATGTTAATGGGTAATTAGTAAGCCATGTTTAGAATGTTGTTTCTTATCTTAGGCTAATCGTCTTCTTAGGTTGTTTAGGAGACCTAGTGGACTTAGTTAGTGATTATGAACCCTTAGGCTTATGGAAAAAGTCTTAGGTTGTTCTTGATTTGTATTGAACTCGGTCGTCTCTCATGCTTGTATGTGTGTTGAGGTCCCCGGAGGATGGGCGGCACTATATTGGGTTTGGGAATGGAGAGAGGATAGAGAGCCCCCGGTCGGGTAACCGAAAGGGAAACCGGATCTCCCTCAACTTAGTTTCCGGGGTTAATTAAGTGTTGATTAGAAGCCTAGAAAGATAGGACTAAGGACATGGTTGTAGTATATATCGGAATATGTCTGAGTTGGGACCGCTAGAGTACGATATATACTGATGTTTGATGCGTGTCAAGCTATGGTCTGAGTTGCGATCCTCTAGTTTGACATGTGAGTGTTTGTGGCGTGACGGCCTAGTCTGAGTTGCGACGTACGGTCTGTCTCGTGTATGGATGATGCGGTAGGGAAATGTCTGAGTTGCGACCTCTGCCCTATCGTGAGTTTGTGTGACCGTAGTGGGTCGGGTCTGAGTTGGGACTCCGATTTCATTACGAAGAGTAATGGTTCTGACTGAGTTGCGTTATGAACCATTATTAGCTGGTCGGTATCCATCCGTGCCCGAGTTGCGGCTACGCGGGTGTATGCTTGCTGATTTGTGTACCAAGTCTAGCCTGAGTTGGGGTGTGACTTGGACACTGCTGATTTGTGTCTAGTACTTGCCTGAGTTGTGGTAGGTATTAGATACTGCTGATTTGCATCTGCTTGCCTGAGTTGGGGTACAGTGTCAGATGTTGCTGATTGATTGTGATAGATAGAGTGTATTGATTTTAGAACTGTTCATCCAAGGCATTGGATGACTCTTTGGCTAGTTTCGTAAATGGTTTGGATTGAAAGACCCCCCGGCCGGGCAACCGGAAGGTAAACCGGCTCTCCTTCCAAATAGTTTCCGAAGTTGGTTGAGAGCCTTGCATAGTAATTGCATGATGATATGAGATTGAGATATTGAGATTTATATGCTTCACATGTTTTGTATATGTTGGAGTATGTTGTGTGTTTCTGTGTTACGTGTCGTTACAAAAGGTGGCTAGGAGAACTCTAGTCACTCCCCACTGATTGTGGCGTACATTTTTACATGTATGTAGGTACATGACACGATGGTTGGCAGAGGGTTGCATGGAGCTAGCGAGCGATGATCCTTGTTGATCGATTTGACCTTACACTTTCGCGTTAGCTAGACTCTAGACTTTCATTTCAGTTTTTGAGTTCCTGTAGGGATGTGCCATCCCAGGCTGTTTGTATATATTCTACTTTCATTACTTAGACAGTTATACTTATCTATGGTTGTTTATATCAGTTGTTTCAGTTTCAGTTTTTAATTCACCTCGTTTTTATGCATGTTAAAGTTTAAATTCCGCTTAAATTTTGGCATGTTTTGTATGTTTTATTTCCGCTGCAACGAGGAGTTTTACATTAGTAGTGAGTTATTCATAACATCAATTGCCACCAAAAGATGGGGAAAACAGAGAAAGATGATCACTACAGCTGCAATCCTGGCTATCTGGTACTCCATTTGGATGCAGAGAAACAATGTGCGGGTGCAGCAGAGAGTAATGAGGCCGGATCTTGTTGCCCAACAGATTAAAGAAGTGCTTAGAATGAGGTTTCAAAACTGTGTAATCAATAGACTATCAAAAACAGATGATGTTTGGTTAGCTAAGATCAAGTTTAGGTAGATAAAGAGTGACCAAATGTGTGAGCAGTTAGCTGTATCTTTGAGATACACTGAAATTGGAGATGTATATGGTACTTTATTGAATTGAAATTTCTTACCTTTTAGCAAAAAAATAAAAATAAAAAATAATAATAATAATAATAATAATGATAATAATAATAATAATAATAATAAGAAGTAGCAACGACAAGGACAACAACAACAACTCGTTAACAATGTACACAAACAGCACCCAAAACACCTGATACAAAACCCATGACCAGCCTACTTCACCGCGTCACCACCACCGACCAAGCCACCCACGACCTCCACCAACTGTCCTAAACTAAACTACGCACTACCGACTACAGCCCAAAACAGCATCTACACTCACAGCCCTCTCTACTTTCAGCAACCACCTTCAACCCCCTCTTTTCTCGCTTTCTCTCTCTCTCTCTCTCTCTCTCCACCATGCGCAAAAGCTCCACTGGCCACCACCGTGGTCACCACTGACCCACGGTGGTCCCATAGGAGCTAAAGGTGAGCCCTCGATCCCTAGAACCAATACGATAGCTAACCCCAAAACCCGTTGCTGAACACGCAACCTTGAACCCTTGTATCCCCTGTTTCTGCGCAGACCTTACAACGCCCTTAAACAGTCCGTCAACACAAGTTCCTGTTGGAGTAAATGTCCTCCACAGTGTGTGATTATTTGAGTAAATCTTTTACAGGATCACGCAGGGATACTTAGTATATTAATCAGTTGATTAACGTTTATAGGTAGCGATTAGCTCACTAGAAGTTTGACGTTATTGTCATATGATGGCGATAATCAGCTGATCCCTAATGGTCACACCTATAGGATAATACTGAGAAATGAGATTATATATTGATATAATTACATAAATGTTAAACTTAGCTAACTGTAGTTAAGTAGATGATAAACATTTAATACGGTTAAATAATAACTAGGAGAAATGAATTAAATGTTAATTCTAATAAATATATTTAAAGTTATATTTATTAATTATATTTTAATATATGATAGAATAATATAATTGAGATTAATTAATTATAAGATAATTAATTAATATTCTACGGGAATTAAATTTGTACACCGAAAAGTATTAAAATATATATGATATTTTAAGGAAGTTCGGAATAAGGAAACTGACTCAAAATATTATATTATAATGAGGTTTCCTAATTGAAGTACAATACCAACACAAACCAAAACCCTATATATAGAGGGTTTCGGCCGTGAGGTTGGATACACAAGAAGAAAATGTTTTCCCTCTCTTATTCTCCTTAATTAGTTTATCATCTTAATCCCAAAATAAATCATCTAAAATAATTAATAGTAATTTAGGATGAACTTTGAGGGAATCTTTCTCAGTCGTCTTGGGTGCAATCTAAGGAGAACTTCTACCTTGAAGTTTGGGTTTATACTAGGTTGTTCTCAGGCCGATCTCATATAGGACCAAAGGTTATTTCTATGATCCTTGTCCTATTATTTCAGTTCTATTGTTTTAATATCAATTCGTTTTTGATATAATCCTTGGCAGTATTAATTAAGTTAATACTTTTATGAGTAATTTAAGAAATTATTTGCTACAAGTGGTATCAGAGTCATTGTTCACAATCGTTTTGATAATTAATTGAGAATTAAAATCCCACGGCACATATTTTTCACGATTTATAATTTTTTTTTTCAGTCTGTATTTTTTTTCGTGATATGTCACGGTTGGTTCACGTTTTTTGTTTTGGTTTCGTTTTTTTATATTTTTGGATTTTGTTATTTTAAGTGTTAAAATAATTATCATATGATGATGCTCATAACAATGATATAGATCAATGATTATTAAAAGTTCAATCAAGATATTGTTAGAATTAGATTAATTTGTTTTAAATTGTTAAGATGAATGAATATTGTTCACATGAATTAAAACGTTAATCTTGATGACAATATTTGGAAATTTTTAAAACCTAATATGATTAGAACTATAACACAAAATTATGAGATGATTTTTGTGCTACTATGAGTGATTTTAAGAAAGTTCACGAATTAGTAAAGTTTCCAAAATCTATTTCTACCTTGATTATACCATTTAAGGAAATAGTATAATATCTTAATAATATGTCAATTTACATGATATTATTTGATAATATGAGTAATTGCCTTTTTTTCAAAAAAAAAAAAACGTGTAATATTGGACCGTAAGTTTTTTTTTCGGCCCTACCCTCAATTTTATGATTTGTTGCTTTTGTTATTATTAATATTATATGATAATTTATAGTGTAAATTGATAATCAGTACCATATTAATCACCCTTTTTAATGAAGAGTACCAACAAAAAAATTAATTAATTAATAGTACCAGTTTATTTACTCCGTTCAATAAGTAGTACCAAGTCACCGGAAAATCGCACTTTTTAGCTAGTTTTGAATTTTCCGGCTACTTTTTTGATTTTTTATACCTATTCTACCCCTCCCCCATGTTTTCCTCGCATTTACCCATCCAAACATTTATCCCTCACACCTCCTATCCCCATCCACCACAACCTCACCCCACCGCACCCCCACCACCGGTACTACGGACCACCAACACAAACAACTCCCACCTCGCTCTTTGTCACCTCATTCGTTGGCTCGCAGCAAGTCGCACAACACCATGAGCGACAACAGCCTCAATCACCGCCACATGCCTTTTGCCGCTCCGTTCTCCACCATGCCACATGCCTGGTGCTCCTCCAACAACTAGCAGCTCCATTCTCCGCCACATACCAGCTGCTCCGTCACGCACCATTAACATCTTCATTCACCACCACGCACTACCGTCCTACTCCTCTGCCTCGACTAATCGGTACCATAACAACAACTCAATCAACCATCAACTTCATATCTCCTTTCTCCCTCGCTCCCTCGCTCTCACCGCCGCCTCCACCACTGGTCGCCATGCTATCTTGCTTCCGCCTCCCTTCTACTCCCCTTTTGCGCGGCTGCCGCCTGCTCTTCTTCTCCTCGATTTTTTTTTGTGGTTGACGCGGTGGAATTGTGGTGTTGATGCTTGGGGTGCTTGTGGTGGTTGTTGGGTGGACGGAGTTGTTGTGGTTGTTGTTGGGTGGTGGTGTTGGTGGTTGGAGGATAAGGAGGAATTTAAGTTGGTGGGTCTTATGATGGTTGGGGATAATAGGATAGTAGTAGTTAGTAAGGGCATTCTAGTCATTTTATGTCAATTTTTGCCGGAAAATGGGAGTTGGTACTACTTATTGAACGGAGTAAATAAACTGGTACTATTAATTAATTAATTTTTTTGTTGGTACTCTTCTTTAAAAAGGGTGATTAATATGGTACTGATTATCAATTTACACTAATTATATTAACTAAATTATAAATAAAGATTTATAATTAGAATAAATTTATAAAGGGGTATTAAAAATTCGTAAAATTGGATTTTAGGGTTATTTTATTTGTTTTCGTTTTTTATTATATTATGATATAATATTCATATTAACTAAATTATAAAAGATGTTTTGTAACTGTAACAATTTTTTTCGAAAAAAAGGGGTATAACCGTGTGATTGTCGTGGGAAAGAAAGAAAATAAACGAAAATTATTTGATAATTTTTCGGTTACTTAATCATTTATTTATTTTAAAAGGTTTATTATATATAATTGATGATGCTTACAAGATTCTAAAATTGTTTGGAATTTATTTGGATTATGGTTTACATGTGTGACATGTAATTTTAAAATTAATGGTGGTTTGGGTAATATTGCATTATGAATGTTTTATTATATTGTTAATGATATTGTTTTTCAATGAAGGTTGAATTTATTTTTACAATTGTTGTCGAGTATAATCATGTAATCTAGTGTGGCTTTAGTTTTTGGTTACTTTTCGGTAATGGTGGAAAGTAATCAAGTGATGTAATTTATGGGATCTCGCATCTCCCCTTTGTATTTTAATTTTTCTTTATTTTAGATTAAATGTAAATAGGATTTACATTGTAATAGCTTAGAACAAAAAAGAAAAAGAGGAAGAGGATTTTGATGCATCCGGGTCTCTATTTCCAGTTTACATCTCGAGATGAAGAACGGTGATCCATGAAGCTTCTAGGGTCCACGTGATTGGATTCCAAGTTGTATTTACTGTTTTTCATAGGATAAGCAAAACTAGGATTTTAATGTTTTACGTTCTTATCTTTATTGCTTGAATGTTGCATATCATTATGTTCCGCCTAAACCAAACCACCTATATGCATGTAAAATGACTCATGTAGATTATTTTGCATTTTGGCATATGATGTTTTTTTTTTGCCATCACTCATTCCTACTCATATCAAATAGTTCACTTAAATGAGTTTAAAATAGTGATGGATCTCACTCTTTATAAAATTAAGACTTTAGCCTTTCTAGATCAAACAACTATGAATCCCTTGTTCGTCGGTGGGCATATAGGACCTGTTGTTATCTCCATATGGACCCCTTCTACCTCGGGTAAGTGGTGTGTTGTGACCTAGTTGAACTCAACACTATGATTCAATCAAGCTATTGAAATCATCGTGGACTAATAGATAAATTTAAGAAATTTGTCGACTAAGAGTTCCAATGTAGAACCAGTTAAAGGGTTAACTCACCAAATCGGGATTTGGGTCTTGGGATACATTATATAATTGTTTGAGTGAGATCGATTATATTATGTTGTATATCTTTGTTTAAAAAGATTTTAAATTCATTGATTTCTCATGTTTATTTATTTTCTCATTTGTAGATCATTTAATATCTGCCTTTAAAATGACTGATCGAAATGCAACTCCGGGCCCTAGCGCCACCCTCACCAGGGAGTCGTGGTTACGCTCTTTTATGGACCACGTCTCCTACAATCAGAACTTCCGCCTTAAGAATGATGGGAGTAACTTTACCGATTGGGAGGCAGCATTACGAAATGCTGCCATTGCTGACGGTAAATTAAAGTATTTGGTTGAGCTAGTACCGGCTGAACCAACTGCAAGGACTGGAGCCCAACGAACTGCATATGATGAGTTCATTCGTGAAGCTGGTGCGATTAAGAATGTACTTATTTATGCAATGGAAAAGAATTTGCAGCGCCGCTTCATTTCACGAGGTGCGAATAAGATTTTCACCACCCTTACCAATGAATTCTCGCAAGCTCCGAGAATTATGAGATATGAAGCAGCAGTCCGCTTCTTCGAAGCTAAACTGTCCAAGGGCCAAGCTGTTAGCCCACACATCCTCAAGATGATTGAGAATGTGGAAGTTCTGGAGTCTCTCGGTTGCAAGATTGAGGAGTCAATCATTGTAGAATGAATCTTACACTCTCTTCATGATGGGTTCACCCAATTTAGGGTGAATTATAACATGAATGACATGAAGAAAAGTCTTCATGAACTCCACTCTCAGCTCGTACAAGCTGAGAAGGATCTCAATTTGAGTGGGAGTGCTAAGAAGGACGTCCTTGTCATACAAGCTAATTGGAAGGGAAAGGCAAAGGCTCCCTAAAATGTTAAGAAGCCTCAGTTCAAAAGAAAGCGGCCGAAGCCCAAGAGTGGACCTGGTGAGACCAGTAACTCAAAGGCCAAAACTAAGAGCAAAGGGAAAGAAGGACAGTGTCACCATTGCCACGAGTCTGGGCATTGGAAAAGGAACTGCCCTAAGTACCTTGAGGATATTAAGGCTGGACGAGTGACAGCCACGGGTATACCGTCATTTATTCATATGATTGAAATAAACCATGCAAGTTCAGCAACATGGGTATTTGATACTGGTTGTGGTTCTCACTTGTGTAATCACTTGCAGGGTTTAAGGGACGTCCGCAAACTTGAGAAATGGGACGTTGACCTTCGTGTTGGAAATGGAGAAAAGGTTGCAGCTGTCTCCATAGGAACTTATGTACTCAAACTACCTAGTGGTTTTGAGTTATTTTTAAATAATTGTTATTTTGTTCCTAGTTTGTCGAAAAACATTGTTTTTATTTCTGTTTTGGATTTAGAAGGTTTTTGTTTTAATATTAAGCACAATTGTTGTACTTTTTCATTAAACGATATGATTTATGGAAAAGCTGTTTCCGTAAACGGAATATATGTTTTAGACCAAACCACCGAGGTTTATCATGTGAATAATAAAAGGGCTAAAACAGGTGATAAAGAACAAACGTATCTATGGCATTGTTGAATGGGACACATCAACGAAAAACGCGTAGAGAAACTCATTAAGAATGGGTCAATACCACCATTTCATTACGAATCAATTGGTACGTGTGAATCATGTCTCATCGGAAAGATGACTCATATTTCTTTTAAAGGTATTGGAATGCGAGCTAGTGATCTTCTAGGACTCATACATACAGATGTATGTGGTCCTATGACAATCACAGCAAGAGACGGCTATAGATATTTCATCACTTTTACGGATGATTTAAGTAGATACGGGTATGTCTATTTAATGAAACATAAAAGTGAATCCTTTGACAAGTTCAAGGAATTCCAAAATAAGGTTGAGAACCAATTGGATAGGAAGATAAAGGCACTTCGATCTGATCTTGGTGGCGAGTATCTTTCAACTGAGTTTGATCAACACCTGAAAGACTGTGGTATTGTATCGCAGTTGACTCCACCTGGAACACCACAATTAAATGGTGTATTCGAACGGAGAAATCGAACTTTATTAGATATGGTTCGATCCATGATGAATCACACGGTTGTGCCTGATTCATTATGGGGATTTTCTCTTCAATCAGCTGCTCTAATACTTAACCGAAGTCCGACTAAAGCAGCAGACAAGATTCCATATGAGATGTGGAACGGAAAAGTTCCTGACTTGTCTTTTATTCGGGTTTAGGGTTGTGAAGCTTATGTCAAGTGGAGACTCGAAGACAAGCTAGGCCCACGATCGGTCAAGACTTACTTTGTAGGTTATCCCAAAGGAATATTTGGTCACCACTTTTACTCACCTACCGAACAAAGAGTGTTTGTTGCGGCTAGTGCGAAGTTTTTAGAGAAAGAGTTTATCTCAAACAAACAGAGTAGTAGAACTTTTGATCTGTCAGAGGTTCAAGAACCAGAAACCAACAGTGTGACGGAAGAAAGTGTTCCTTCCACATCTTCTATGGTATCCATTCCAGAGCAACCTAGGAGAACGGTTCGAGTTTCTCACCCCCCAGACCGATACATTGGTATGGTTGAGGCAGGTGGTGCAGAAAACCTATTACTCTTTGAGAGTAACGAACCAGCTACCTACAAAGGAGCCATGACATGTTCCGACTCTAAGCTATGGCTCGAAGCCATGCAGTCCGAAATAGATTCCATGCAAGAGAATCAAGTATGGGATTTGGTTGATTTGCTTGAAAAGGTAAAACCCCTACAATGCGAATGGCTTTATAAGATAAAGCATGCACTAGATGGACAACCAGATGTTTATAAAGCACGATTGGTGGCAAAAGGTTTCACTCAAGTACACGGGTTGCACTATGATGAGATATTTGCTCCAGTCGTAATGCTTAGATCTATTCGGATTATCTTAGCGATAGCCGCATTTCATGATTATGAGATCTGGCAAATAGATGTGAAAACCGCCTTCCTAAACGGGTTTTTGGAAGAAGAACTGTATATGATACAGCCTGAAGTTTTCATCGATCCTAAACATCCTAAGAAAGTGTGCAAGCTCAAGCGTTCCATCTATGAACCTAAGCAAGCATCACGGAGTTGGAATCATCGTTTTGATGACGTGATAGAACAGAACGGATTCATTCGAAGTGTCGAAGAACCATGTCTGTATATCAAGTCAAGTGAGAGTAAAATCGTATTCCTAGTATTGTATGTAGATGATATACTACTAATTGGAAACGACATTCCCATGCTTTCGTCGGTTAAGATATGGTTGAAGAACCATTTTAAAATGAAAGATTTGGGTGAGGCACAAAGGATTCTAGGCATCCGCATCTATAGAGATAGATCGAAAAGGATGTTAGCATTGAGTCAAGAAGATTATATAGATAGGATTCTTGATAGATTCAGTATGACGAACTCCAAGAGAGGTTACCTTCCTGTTGTTCATGGGGTGCATCTGAGTAAGAAACAATCACCTACAACACCGGAAGAAACTGAACGCATGAGTCGGATGCCTTATGCTTTGGCAGTAGGGTCGATCATGTATTCCATGATGTGAACACGTCTTGACGTGGCATATGCATTGAGTATGGTCAGCCGTTACAAAAATAATCCAGGTGAAAGTCACTGGATACCGTCAAGAACATCCTTAAGTACTTAAGAAGGACTAAGGATTGGGCACTGGTATATGGTGGAGACATGGAGCTAAGTGCTAAGGGTTACACAGATGTTAGTTTCCAAACCGATCGTGATGATTCTAAATCTCAGTCGGGTTTTGTCTTTACTCTAAATGGTGGAGCAGTCAGTTGGAAGAGTTCCAAACAGAGTGTTACAGCAGATTCTACAACAGGGTCTGAGTACTTGGAAGCTTCCGAAGCTGCAAAGGAAACTATTTGGATGCGTTATTTCTTACAAGGACTAAAAGTAGTACCTAGTGTGAAAGATCCAATCACCCTTTATTGTGATAACAATGGTGCAATCTTCCAGGCTAAGGAGCCTAAGTCTAGCAACAAATCTAGACATGTACCTCAGAAAAGCCCATCTGATAAGAGATTACATGGAGCAAAAGGAGATAGCATTGTGCAAGATTGGAACGGATAACAACATTGCTGATCGGCTGACTAAGGCATTACCGCATAATAAACATGAAGGGCACATCTCATCCATGGGGATAAAGCGTGTTCCAGAATTGTAATAAACATTGTTTGATTAATGTTTGATCATTTCAAATTATTACTTAATAAAATCATTGAATTTCTTTATATTGTATTACATGTGGATTGTACGACAATTTTTGAACACCACAAAGTGAACTGTTTTACTTTATATGTCTGTTTTGTCCGTAAACACCAATATGAGCTGATAACTCGGGTGATTATTTTGTTAATTGAAGGATGGAAGGTTCAATATTCCATAAGTCAAGCGTCTGACTGATCAATAACAAATATGGGTATATGATATCGCATAGGACATAGTCCACAACATAGAGTCCTAAATGTTAAGATACATTAGGTGCCCGGTCGTAGATGGGACGTCTATCGTGATTCCTAAAGTCGGTTCTTTTGACCATTGTTTATTTCATGCGATATAGACAGTTTTTTGGGTGACTTTGGTTTCGGTCCCAGGTCACACCGTAAAAGGAGACCAATCGGACTTTTACTGGGTCATTTCATACTGTGCTTCCATCGGCAGGTCATAAGTCAAGGAAAATATCCAGCCTTTATCAGGTTTTATATATATATTTCTCAGGGCCACTCGAGGAGTAGTAACTTAAACGCATGGCCATGCTCGAATATTTTAACACCCCAGCCCAAACCTAGGACCGGAAATGTTAGCCACGATAGCTCGCCAGGCTGTGTACATGGCCCACAAATCAACACGAGTCCTTTCCAACACATTTTGTCCTCACTCATGCGCATCCCGGAAACCTTCCCAGGAGGTCACCCATCCTAAGACTACTCCCAGCCAAGCAAGCTTAACTTTTGAGTTCTTTCGCATTGATAACCAGAAAAGAAAGTGCACTTTGTTGATATGAGTAGTAATTTCAATCCCTTTACGCACTAGTCATATAAGCCTATCAATGGACCTCTTCAAGGGGTTACCCCACCCAAATACCCTATTCGGTTCAATGGAGTATTACACACCCCCACTTGAAGAACGCAACGTCCTCGTTGCGCCTGGTAGCATCCGACCGCAGCCGAGCCAAACCAGGAATCCTCCTCCGCTTGGTTGGTGCCCCGGGTACTCCAGACCACAGGCGCTCACCAGACGGTCGCATGGTTGCTTTGATACCACTTGTAACAACCCGACCCGCCACCGTCGTAACACAGACCCAATAAGATGGGTGTATTTGTAACACGCCAAGAGTATGAGAGAAAAAGTTGTCCTACATAGGTAGAATGTGAAGCTTATGATATGTTTATAATAGCTTCCACCCACCACTTAATAACAAGGCCTTGTGCTTTTGGGCTAAAGTGAGGACAAATAATAGGCCCAAAGGTATATCTTCCATCTTATTGGAGGTGTGTTATGACCGTGGTGGGTCGGGTTGTTACAAATATGATTCGTATCAGTTATGTTGCTCTCTAGTCGAGGAAACCACTCCTGATATGATTACTTGGGATATACGACCTTGTGAGGTAAGACTTTGCAATTTGTCTTCCATTGAGTGGGAGAATAATGCATGGATATGAGAATCGTAATCGCACACACACTTGTAGGACAAGTGGGAGATTGTTGGAGTAAATGTCCTCCACAGTGTGTGATTATTTGAGTAAATCTTTTATAGGATCACGCATGGATACTTAGTATATTAATCAGTTGATTAACGTTTATCGGTAACGATTGGCTCACTAGAAGTTTGACGTTACTGTCATATGATGGCGATAACCAGCTGATCCCTAAAGGTCACACCTATAGGATAGTACTGAAAAATAGGATTATATATTGATATAATTACATAAATGCTAAACTTAGCTAAATGTAATTAAGTAGATGATAAACATTTAATACGATTAAATAATAACTAGGAGAAATGAATTTAATGTTAATTCTAATAAATATATATAAAAGTTATATTTATTAATTATATTTTAATATATGATAGAATAATATAATTGGGATTAATTAATTATAAGATAATTAATTAATATTCTCCGGGAATTAAATTTGTACACCGAAAAGTATTAAAATATATATGATATTTTAAGGAAGTTCGGAATAAGGAAACTTCCTAATTGAAGTACAATACCAACACAAACCAAAACCCTATATATAGAGGGTTTCGGCCGTGAGGTTGGATACACAAGAAGAAAACGTTTTTCATCTCTTATTCTCCTTGATTAGTTTATCATCTTAATCCCAAAATAAATCCTCTAAAATAATTAATAGTAATTTAGGAGGAACTTTGAGGGAATCTTTCTCAGTCGTCTTGGGTGCAATCTAAGGAGAACTTCTACCTTGAAGTTTGGGTTTATAATAGGTTTTTCTTAGGCCGATCTCATATAGGACCAAAAGTTATTTCTATGATCCTTGTCCTATTATTTCAGTTCTATTGTTTTAATATCAATTCGTTTTTGATATAATCCTTGGCAGTATTAATTAAGTTAATACTTTTATGAGTAATTTAAGAAATTATTTGCTACAGTTCCCGACCACCACACACCACCCCAACACTACCCACCTAACCTACCAACATCCTACTATCACCGCCCATATAACTCATACTCAGAATTAAACCCAACAACAAACAAATAAGTGACTATAAAACGTGAATCAACACGTAGAATAGAACAAAGCAGGGCATTAAAACGTGTTAACTATTGGCATCTTTGGTTCCTGTTAAACGCGTTATGGTGGGGGCATGGTGGTTTAAACACGAGAAGCGTGTTACTCATACTGCAAAAGTTTTACCTAACACGTTACTTTAGTCGAACAACTTATAGAAGGGGTGTAAAAACTTACGAACTTCATACTGCGTCATTAAGAACATGATGCGTGCTGACAGCGAGATGATGGTTGTCTTGTTCTTTTTGCTGGGTTAGGGCGTTTCTTTTTCTCATGAAGGGGGCAGGAACCGTTGGAGGCACAGGAGTGAAGGAGAACTAGGGTTTTGAGATTTTGTCGATGGATGAAGGTAGCATGTGTCGATAGGTATCATGGTATCATTAGGGTTTTGTTTATTATCTTTGTTTTCATCCTTTGTGCTTAACACGGTATAACATCACCCATCACACATTAATCGTAAGCCCAAGCCAATCACGTGTCCTGAGAACCCAAAACACTAATTCCCGTTCATAAGTCGCAACATAAAATATAACTAATACGCTTACACTACATATCACTCACAACATATAAAAAAAATATAAAAAACCTTATTCGATAAATTAATTATCGAATACACGTCAATATAAATAATAAACATTATAATAAAATACGGGGTATTACAACAACCATAGCATCCAAGCTACTAAACAACAAGAGTAGAATGAACGCCGTCGAGGAACATAACCGTTACCACCAACCACTAGATCGCATAACCACGACACTAGCTAACGGAGCGCATAACCACAACATCCGATTTGTACGTATAAAGCATAACCACAAGCTATATGCCTAAGACCTGGCCAGACCTCTCGATGTAATAACCTACACCGAACGACACACGGGGACCGGACCGCATAACCACGGACACGACCAATCCCGAACATAGAGAAATTCTCATAATTGTGTGGCATTAGTTCATTACAATGATACACTAATCGTATCAACGCTATCCATTCAAGACAAGCATAACCTAAACGTTAGCCATATACAATCTTATTAACATAACCGTTAATTAGACATTACTACACATGAGTCACAAGGTAAAAAAAATCAATGCTTAAGTTCGTTTCTAGAAGCTATTTTGAAGTGGGAGCCGCTTTCCCTTCCGGTTGCCCGACCGGGGGGTCTTCTTCCTCAACTTAGCTTCTAAAAATGGCCTCAGCATTGCTCAATAACAAAATAATACAAGCCCGCTAACCCACTCATCATTAACAATGCTACAATGGCTAGGCTTCGATATGGCATGTGACATGTTATGAAAGTAATATCATTAGGTCATATAAAAAAGAGATTTAACACTTGAAAACTTATGTACATACATGGGAGAGAAGCTAGGAAACAAGGGGAAGAAGTAATGATACAAAAAAAACTAATTGCAAAAGAGAGAAAAACCAACAACCAGTGAAAAGCGCAGGTTGCGGCCAGAAGCGCAGGCTGTGCCCCCTACCGCAGGCCTGTGGTTTCTACTGTGGACGGGACTGTTCAATCCGTGCTTGAGCAGCCCTTCGTCCCTCCCCCTTGCATACATACCAAACATACTACCCACAATAATGAACATGAGAACATGTATTCAAGTGTGATTTCATCAACTAAAATCTATCTCCACAACATAAATCTCCTCTTAATCTAACACAACAATATGTGAAATTAAATTAAGAAACAACAACAATGGTGATAACAATTTCAAACACCCAAAACCTAGGTAAAAATTAACAACACAAGTTAAACAACATCAACCATCTACATTATTAACAACCATCATTCTTTGCTTATAATATATAAAAACTTAATCTTTGACAATTAAAATTGAGAAACCCATCAAGGTTACCTTATTGCTTGAGCTCTAGTGAAAACTCTCGTCAATTTCGTAGGAATCACCCTTCGGATCAACCGACTCAAATCCTACAAACAAGGTAAGTGTGAGAGTGGAAAAACTAGAGTTTGAAAGCTAAACTAGGTTTTTGATTTTTTGGATGAAGGGGGAGGAAAAGTATATTTTCTTACTTGAAAAGAAGGAGAGGGAGAAGAGGAGAAGAATGACGTAAAAATCGCAAGAAACCGATTAGAAATGAGCAAGTTATGTTGATTTCAAGGTTGAAGCTTTTTAGAGGAAAAATGATGTTTTAAGAAGGGAGGCCAAATCTGAAAACTGAAATGAGGAAGGTGGTGAAGGAGGGTTTTATGTGGGTTTAAAAACACAAACACAAGTTATTTGACCCATTTCCGAATATAAGCCATATAAATAGTTTTTAAGACGGAATTTGCTAGAAACAAAACCTTAAGGTTACTATACTTAAGACTTGAAGTAAATATTTCCGGAATACTTATTACTCTTTAAAAATTATAATTTCTCAAAATAAGATTTAAATTTGAAAAATAAATTATTTTAAAATAAATTCCAAGGCGGGAATTTTGCGAGTGTTACAATCATCCCTCCTTTTAAAAAGTTCCGCCCTCGAAACTTAGAGAAAGAAGAATACCTAAGCGATCAAGTATGGATACTTGGCTTGCATAGATGCTTCCGGTTCCCAAGTCTCTTCTTCTACATTACCGCATCTCCAAAGCACTCTCACTAAAGGCACCACGTTGCTTCTTAGCTTCTTATCCTTACGGTCCAAATTCTCAAGGGTCGCTTCTCAAAGGCAAGACTTGGTTCTAGGTCGGGAATATCATGATGAAGGACATTGCTTTGGTCACTTACGTACTTCCAAAGTTGCGAAACATGTAAAACATTATGGACCTTGCCCAAATTAGGAGGCAAGTCCAAACGGTAGGCAACGATACCGATTCTCTTCACTATCTCGTACGGTCCAATGTACTTGGGGCTCAGTTTTCCCTTGACCCCAAATCTCTTAACTCCCTTCATCGGTGATACCTTAAGAAAAACACGATCACCAACATCGAACTCAAGCGGTCGCTGACGGATATCTGCATAGGATTTCTGACGATCTTGGGCGGCTTTCATCCTCCCACGAATCAACTGGACTTGATCAATGGTCTCGGCTAATTGATCGGGTCCTAAGTTACGAACATCACTCGACTGATCCCAACAAATTGGACTACGACACTTCCTACCATAAAGGGCCTCATAGGGAGCCATCTTGATCGAAGCATGATAACGGTTGTTGTACGAAAACTCAACCAAGGGCAAGCATTTCTCCCAACTAGACTGAAAATCCAAGGCACAAGCACGAAGTAAGTCCTCAAGGGTCTGAACGTCCTCTCAGTCTGACCATCGATCGCGGCATGAAACGCTGTACTCATAAGCAAACGGCTACCCATAGCCTCCTTATGGGCCTTCCAGAACCTCGAACAGAAACCGGGATCACGATATGAAACAATGTCCTTGGGGACACCATGGTATCTCACAATCTTATCCACATAAGCCTTAGCAAGCTTGTCCAAATTCCAAGTTTCCTTGATTGGGATGAATCTAGCACACTTAGTCAATCTATAACTATCACCCAAACGACATCCTTGCCGCCAACTGTCCTAGGCAACGACATGACGAAATCCATTGATATTGACTCCCATTTCCATAATGGGATCTCTAAAGGTTGTAAAAATCCAACGGGTCTCTTGTGTTCAATCTTAACCCTCTGACAAGTCAAACACTTTCCCACGTAGTCCACCACATCACTCTTCAAACTAGGCCACCAAAATTGAAGCTTTAAGTCGTTATGCATCTTGTCACCTCTCGGGTGAACAGAATAAGGATTCAAATGAGTCTCATCCAAGACTCTCTTTCTTAGATTGGGAACATCGGGAACATACAAGCGACCACGAAACCTAAGAAACCCACTAGAATCGATCACGAAGTCCTTGGCATTCCAACTAGCGATCTTGGCCTGAAACTTCTTATAAGTTGCATCGGCAGGCGAACTCTTAAGAACTCCCCAAAACAAAGTAGGCTCCGCAGACATGGTACACAAATAGTCAAACCCTTTCTCAACAAATTCTAGGCTCAACTCTTGAACTCTAAGCAAAGTTCATCGGGCAGAACACAAACGACACTCAAGGAATGAGTCGTCTTCCTACTAAGGGCATCGGCAACAACATTAGCCTTACTTTCATGGTAAAGCAACTCCACGTCGCAATCCTTAAATAATTCCAACCAACGACGTTGTCTCATATTAAGGTCTTTTTGGGTAAAGATATACCTCAAACTCTTGTGATCGGTATAAATTCGGCAATGGGATCCAATAAGGTAATGCCTCCACATCTTCAAGGCATGCACTACGGCGGCTAACTCTAGATCATGGGTTGGATAGTTCACCTCGTGAACTCTCAGTTGTCTCGAGGCATAGGACACCACTTTCCGGTTTTGCATCAGCACACAACCCAAACCCATCTTCGAAGCGTCACAGAAAACATCGAAATCAACACCTTCTTCGGGCAAGGTGAACGCGGGCGCGGTAGTCAGCCTAGTCTTCAACTCTTGAAACGCTTTCTCACAACTCTCGAAACATAGGAACTTGGTTCCTTCTTTAAAATCTGAGTCATAGGTCTAGACAACTTGGAGAAATCCTTAACGAATCGACGGTAGTAACCCGCTAAACCCAAAAAGCAACGAATCTCACCCACATCCTTAGGGCTCTTCCACTCTACCACCGCCTCGATCTTGGATGGGTCTACCAACACACCCTCTTTCGAAATCACATGTCCTAGAAAGGACACCATAGGCAACCAAAACTCACACTTGGAGAATTTGGCATACCAGTTCTGCCTACGGAGAATCCCTAAAACAATGCGAAGATGCTCGACATGCTCTTCCTCGATCCTAGAGTAGATCAAGATATCATCAATAAACACCACTACACACTTATCTAGTTACTCACGAAAGGTGCGGTTCATTTGATCCATAAAGATAGCAGGAGCATTGGTCAAACCAAAGGGCATGACTTTGAACTCGTAATGTCCATAACGAGTGCTGAAGGCAGTCTTAGCTATATCAGCCTCTCGAATGGGGATCTGATGATAACCTGACCTCAAATCAATCTTAGAAAAACTGAAAGCACCACGAAGCTGATCGAACAAGTCCTCAATCCTCGGCAAAGGATACTTATTCTTTACGGACACACGGTTCAACTCGGGTAATCGATGCAAAGTCTCATGGATCCATCTTTTTTTTTCACAAACAAAACAGTTCATCCCAAGGCGAGACACTAGGCAAATGAACCCCTTTTCTATCATCTCATCAAGCTGTTTATTCAATTCCTTAAGCTCGGGATGAGCCATACGGTACGGAGCTTTTGCAATCGGTCCAGTTCCAGGTACTAGCTCAACCAGGAACTCTACATCCCTCTCAAGAGGAATCCTAGGCAACTCATCAGGGAACACATCAGCAAAGTCACGAACAACAGGCACCTCTTCAAGCTTCGGCAAAATGGCATCGACAGAGGAAATAACACACAGGAAAGTTTGGCAACCTTTCCTTATTAGCTTAGAGGCTTGCATGGAAGAGATAAAAGGGATTCCCTTACGGGGACGAGTTCCCTTTTAGGTGACACGAATTCCAAGAGGACTCTTTAGGCATAACTTTTGATCACGGCCATCGAACCTAGCATGATAGCGGGAAAGCCAATCCATGCCAAGTATGATGTCGAACTCCTCGAGTGGAAATCGGAGAAGGTTAGAAGGAAACACCACATACATTGGCGATCATTATAGGTACATCCATGTAAGATGAAGAACAAGAGATGATTTCTCCATATGACAAGGATATAGAAGTCTCCTCGTAAGGCGTAGATTTAAGATTGAGTTTATCCGAACACTTGGTCGATATAAACGATAAAAAAGCACCGATGTCAAAAAGAATAAGGCAAGCAAGATTATGCACGAAAAACATACCGGCAATTACATCGGGGTGAGCTTCGGCCTCGGCTCGGCTCATGACAAAGATAGTACCCTTAGGTTTTGGCTTGAAAGGAGTATGACTCTTCTTCTCGGGACATTCTCTAGAACGACGGCCCGACTTCTTGCACTCAAAAAACAAAGGAGGGGTTGAGCATCACAATCAAAACCCGGATGCCAAGAAGCATTACACTTGAAACAAACATGACCTCGGGAAGAAGCAACATTACTAGCTTGAGAACGAGAGGCTTGTTGATTGGGTACAAACCTCCGCTTGTTGGAGTTAGGAGTAGAAGAAGGAGGCACATAGGGCCTTTTTCCTTGGTAAGATGGACGGGAATAAGTAGGAGAAGACAAAGATTTGCTCTCATCTTCAATTGACTTGATGAAAGTCTCCGCCCAAATGGCATCATCATAGACCGCCACAAAAAGAGGTAGAGTCGCGGCGCACCCTACTTGCTATCTTCGGGGAAAGCTTGCTTTTGTAGAAGTACACCTTATCATCTTCTTCCTTGACAAATTTGGTTGCGAAATGAGCAAATTCATTGAATTTGTTGGTGAAGGCTTGCACCGATAGTTTTCCTTGCCGGAACTCGATGAATTCCTTCATCCTTTGTTGCTTCAATTCATTGGGGTAGAACCTAGTCTCTATCATTGCTTTGAAACGGTTCCAATCAAAAATCAGGTCAATGTTCACCGTCGGACATTTCATTGCCCACCACCTATCGGCCTCACGGACTAGGAAATGAGAGGCTAGCTTGACTTTCTCATTGTCCGGCACATCATACATCGAGAGACCCTTTTTCCATCTCACGAAACCACTCGGTAAGAGCCACGGGGTCGACTTCTCCACCATAAGCCTTAGTGTTGTTCCTTGATAGTTGGCTTACAACCCAAGCAAAGCCACCTTGACGATTAGCATTATTCCTCGGATTAGGTTGCTCTTGGTTGTTCCGTTGATTTTGAAGGACTTGCAAGAGAGCTTGCATGATGGCATTCTCGGCTTCGCTTGATCTCACCATCCTTCTAGAACACAAGAGTAAACGGTTAACCTTATCAATTAGCATTCACAATAAGACTACAAACTTAGGTCTTTAAAGTCTACCCAATCTCTCATTCATTATTCAAGTTTTTGTCAAGTTATGGTTGGGGAAAGCACGTGTGTGCGTCGGGAGCAACTTAGGCTCTGATACCAACTGTGAACCCCCGCGATTTAGCAGAAAAATAAACACAAAATAAGCGGAAATAAGGGGTTTTAAAACTTTTCTTTAAAGAGTTAAACAACCTAGCATGCAAAGGTTCGAATAAAAGAAAGTGTGGAAAGGGAAATAGTAAGTTCAATCCTACAACAAAATACGGAGTGTAGGGGGAAAAGATATCCCACGAATGTAAACATAGAGTTAGGTAGTCTAGCGATACAAAAACGAAAGTTAAGGTCCAAGGGTAAGTTCTCGCTAGCCCACACGTCTCCCCAACTATGCTCTACGAACCTGTCATTCATAAAACATGAATGCCACAGTCAGTGGGGAGTAACTCAGGGTTCTCCCATGCCATTTTACGTCAAAAGACAAGTAAACAACAATAACAAACATATTATACGAGTAAGCATGTGAATAATTCATAAATCGCTATTTAATGTCCAACATGTTCAATATGATAAGGCATGTGATTTCAAACCAACAATAGAATATGAGAGATATATGTGAAACACAAAAACAATATATAGGATATAACCATCCAAATCATCAAAGGGAATAAACATAACCGTTCACCATAACCATAGCATCCAAGCTACTAAACAACAAGAATAGAATGAACGCCATCGGGGAACATAACCGTTACCTTCTTGCTTATAATCCACATACATTAAGAATAGAGTGAGAGTCGGGGAACATCAACCATCTACATTATTAACAACCATCATTCTTTGCTTATAATCCACATATAAAAACTTAATCTTTGACAATTAAAATTGAGAAACCCATCAAGGTTACCTTCTTGCTTGAGCTCTAGTCCAAACTCTCGTCAATTTCGTAGGAAACCCCCTCCGGATCACCCGACTTAAAACATACAAACAAGGTAAGTGTGAGAGTCGAGAAACTAGACTTTGAAAGCTAAATTAGGTTTTCGAATATTTGGATGAAGGGGGAGGAAAAGTATATTTTCTTACTTGAAAATAAGGAGAGGGAGAAGAGGAGAAGAATTACGCAAAAATCGCAAGAAACCGATTAAAAATGAGCAAGTTATGTTGATTTCAAGGTTGAAGCTTTTTAGAGGAAAACTGATGTTCTAAGAAGGGAGGCCAAATCTGAAAAGTGAAATGAGGATGGAGGTGAAGGAGTGTTTTATGTGGGTTTAAAAACTCAAACACAAGTTATTTGACCCATTTCCGAATATAACCCATATAAATAGTGTTTGAGACGGAATTTGCTAGACACAAAACCTTAAGGTTACTATACTTAAGACTTGAAGTAAATATTTCCGGAATACTTATTACTCTTTAAAACTTTAAATTTGTCAAAAATAACATTTAAATTTGAAAAATAAATTATTTTAAAATAAATTCTAAGGCGGGAATTTCGCGGGTGTTACAGTATTGTTTGTGATAGGTTTTGAGGAAGAAATAAAAGAGATAGAGAGGGGGAGAAGAGAACGAACGATAACGACAGTTGAGAAATGAATTGGGTGTTCGGGTTTTGGGTGGGTTAGAATATAAATTACACAGGGGTAAAATCGTCAAAATCATGTAAAATTTTGGATCAAATTAGAAATGTATAGAAAATAATGGAAATTCTATTAAAGGAATATGTATAGAAATGAATGGGATGGAGGAAGTACAAATCCATCTCTATAAAATAAAAAGATTTTAAGCCCCTCTCATTGGTTCCTTAAAATAAGGAATGTATGGGCCCACCAACTTTACATTGACTTAATTTTTCTCTCTCCTATATTCACAATTAATTCCGACCTTTACTCATCACTAATTACGTATTATAATCTTTGCTCATTGCTAATTACGTAAAATATTTCAGCACTATTAAATTTCGTCATTGTTATAAAAAAATACGATATGATCAAATTATTGTTAATCGAATATTTAAATAACAATATACAACGGTCTAATAAAATACAATATCGGTTCAAAATTAAATCCGAAAAACAAAAAATTACAAATAGCAAAAATAATTACAGTCCAAGAATTAAATTACTTTATATTTTTCAATCAAATCAAATACAAATTAATATACCAAACAAGATAAAAATACGATAAAATACGATATACAACAGTCCGATATATATCAAAATGATCATATTTCGCCAAAGTTTTCATAAAATCCCATATTGGAAAAATCAAAAATCATGTATATCAGCACAATCAGAATCACCCTGATCCTTTTCGTCTTCTTTGTTTTCAATCCAACCATACGATACAAAGTTGACACGAAAAGAAAACAATTAATTATCAGTAAAATATTGTGTGCACAATAAATAGTCTTTTTGTTGAATTTAAATCTTTTAGTTGAATTTTATTTAAATTCAACTAAAAATCTGGAAATATATAGTACATATAAACTATTAAAATTCTGATCCACAAAAATAGCATTAAGACTTGGAAATAACCAAACCTCTAACCATTAAATTTAATTAAATTACTACAACTAAATTACTATAAATTAACTACTATATATTCAAAAAACAAAGTAACAAAGTCTACTTACTCACATAAAACTAAAAACTTACAACAATGCAAATAATGCAAACAATCAGAGAAATCAGTATATCGAAGTTGGCAAAGGGATCAACAGGTGTATTTGTGAAAACTAAAGTACTGCGGAAATGGAAGAACAAAGACTATAGAAAAAAAATGCTACAGAAAACTTTTCAATAGAATTACTATTGGTGGCGGAAGAGGTACATATGAAATTTTACTTTATTATTACTTAGTCTAAATAAATGGAAAAAAAATCATGTATATCAGCAAAAAAAATAAGCAAACAAAAATTTTACTTTATTATTACTTAGTCTTTTTGTTTGTATTTTATTGCTAACAAAGTTATGCGTTGCAGGGAACAGTTATACAGGCAACCATGGAAAAAATTCTTATAAAAAGGTTTGATGACAAAATAATAGAAGGTAACACTTACCAAATCGACAATTTTCAAACATCTCAAATTTATGGTTACGACATTGCTACTAACCATAAATGTCGTTTGAGGTTTGGATACACTACCACGATCGAAATCGTTGAAGCAACAATACCAAAAACTTCCTTCAAGTTCATTTCTTTTCAAGATATTTTTAAGAACAACTTGGACGGAAAAATGATTATAGGTAGATATTCTTAGTAATTAATTTTTTTGCAAATTATTTATTAAATACTAATATTATCAATTTATAATTACTATTTATCAACAATTTCTTTCCTATCTTTTGTAGATATTATAGCCAAAGGGGTAGCATATGACATGGTTTCCAACCTCAACAATTTGGAGAGAACATATAATATGTTAGAAGATCTAAAGTAATGATTATATTCGAAACAAATACAAATTCATCTCATAACTTTTCATGCTTATGTTACATTAATAATTAAAGTCAATTGACCAATTCCTATTAATTAAACCACAAACTATCCATTTTATATTCCAAGTTACGAATTCAAAATTAAAAAGTTCAGAAAAATATCCAATATTTTGATAATATTAGTATAACTAATAAAATTAATAACCCAATTTATTATACACCATTCAAAAGTTACGAATTCAGATTTTTAAAGATAAATAAACTACCTACTCTTTATATTCTACCACTCATCGTAAAAATATTTGACTATATAACGGCATAAATACGAATACCGATACTGTATGAATACGGTATAAGATACCGTATGGAAACAGTATAAGATATTGTACGGATACAGTATATGATACTATACGTATACGGTACATGATATTGTATGGATACGGTACAAAATACTGATACTTCTACGAATACAAATACAGACACAGACACAAATACAAATACAAATACGGACTGATAATCGGATACAAATACGGATATTCAGATACACATTGACAATCAGGTACACATACACTTTCGGATACAAATACGAGTAAAAAATGAATGATGAATTGCACCAAAAAAACAAAAATGCAAATTCAAAATTTACAAAAATCAGTCCACTTCTTCTAATTCCACCAACCACTACAAAGATAAACAACTAAAGATTAATAAATATTAATAAAAAACAGTTCACTTCTTCTAATTCCACCACCCACTACAACCATAAACACTACCCCACTAAAACTTACCTCCACCATCAACAACATAAATTTAGACTATTAAGTAGTAACTATTATAAATACAATATAAAAAACAAAAATTAATCATTAATAAAATCAAAATCAAGGGTTAAAAGATAAAAAAAAAAGACTGTAAAAAACCTAACAAAAAAAAACATAGAACTATGTTAGACGAGCCAAAGAAAAGATTGATTCGTGATTTGCGAATTGGAATTTTTCACGCCTATATTGATGTCAAGGTTGTGCATCTATGGAAGATAGAGAACTACAACAATCCAGGCAAAGAAGACTATCATAGTATACAAATGATATTGGTTGATGAAAATGTAAGTGATAACAACAAAGAACTTTATATTTCATCAACTTTATGTTTTAATTATTATTAAATTTTGACAATTATTTTAATATATGTTTTCCGGGAAGGTGTTATTTAAGAAAGTATTGGAAAATGTTTACTGATCATTTTAAGGATAAAATCAAAGCTGGTCACTCTTACAATATTTCTAAATTTCAATCTACATACAACAAATGAGACAACATAGTCGTACCACACTTATGTCGTCTACGATTTTCATATTCAACAATTGTGGAGGAAATAGAGATTGAATCGATGCTTACTTATGGATTCAAATTTGTAAGTTTCAAAGATGTTATCGATAACAACTTAGATGGAAGACAACTAATAGCTAGGTGAACAATTTTGTACTATTTCATATACTTAAATTAGTTAAAATAAAATTACTTTTATTCTAATTTATTTTATATAACATCTTAACTTAAGTGTTAAATATTATGAAATTAGATGTCATTGGAAATGTGGTAGAATGTGCTGAAATAACAGAAAACAATGATATTTGCAGAATCAAGGTTGATATTGCAGATTCTAGGTAAGTAATTCGTTAACAAAAATAACATTACACGAAAAATTTTGTCATTAAATGTAAACCCCTCTCGCCAGCGGAAAATCAAACATACGAGAATGCATGAAATTTGCGCGGAATTTAAACTTTTGACATGATTAGAATTAACGTGCGAGGTGATTTACTAAAACAAATGCGGAAGGTTAACTAATTGAATTGATTATTTTAATTAAGATACAATTAGCCAAACGGGGATGGTACATCCCACAAATCTCAAATGATAATTAAATAAAACTAGCTAATCGATATAAGGTACGTCATGTCAAGGCCATAACATCGCTCGCTAGCTCTCATGTCTGTCCCCTGCAATCAGCACCAACCTACATACATGAAAACATGTACGCCACAGTCAGTGGGGAGTGACTAGAGGTTCTCCCAGCCACTTATTGTCAATAAACACAAAAGCATACAAACATATAATACATATCAACATGCTCCAACATAAACGTCATTATGAGAAGCACAACATTATATCAACATCTTATATAAACTCATTCCTAGTGATTAGCTCATAAACCGCAACTCAGGTCTAACTAAAACACACACTCGACAGTATCTAACACTGTACCCCAACTCAAGCAAGTTAGACACAATTCAGCAATATCTAATCAAACCCCGACACAGTGACTTAGACACAAGTAGTCAACATCATCCATTCATAGACCCTGACTCGGGCATGAATAAACACAATCATCTAGTATTGGTTCAGAGGTCCCGACTCAGACATCAACCAATACTCTTCGTAGTAATCAGAGGTCCCGACTCAGACATGATCCACCACGGTCATCCAAACTTACAAAGGAATAGAGGTCCCGACTCAGATATATCCCAATGCATCATCCATACACGTTCCGACTCAGGGGTCCCGACTCAGACATGTCCGACACGCGACATTCACACACGTATCCAACTAGAGGTCTCGACTCAGACATAGTTCGATACGCAAACAAACAAAGATACGTATTGTACTCTATAGGTCTCGACTCAAACATATTTTAATACGTACCACATCCAAACTATGACCTAATCCTTCTACTAGATTATGGTCTACCATATGATAGCATACAAGCATACAAGCCACATGGAAGAAGAATCAATCAAATCGGAATAACCGATCACAAGTTAAAACACCTTTCAACAGCAGGGACCCTCAGCCGGCAAACTGACCGGCTGCCGGTCAGCCGGCTGACAACCCTCTTCATTGTCAACCTATGACTTTTCAAAGAGAAGAGACCCTTAGCCGGCCAACCGGCCGCCAGGCACCCGGCTAAGAGTCCCACCCCACTTTTATTAAAGATATAATTTCAACCAAGAAGGACCTCTCAGCCGGTGGACCGGAGGCCGGCCACCCGATTGGGAGTCCTTTACACTTTTCCTTCACAATTTCAACATAAACTCTAAACAAGGCTCTCAGCCGGTTAGCCGACCGTCTGCCGGTCGACCGGCTGGGAGTCTTGCCTTCAAAATTCCTACAACAAAACAACATGTTATTCATGGGCTCTCAGCCGGTTAGCCGACCGGCTGCCGGTCGACCGGCTGGGAGGCCCTGTACCACGAACCACCCATTTTGACACTATGGAATTCACCCAGATCCATTAAGAATCATCCCCATACTTGATTCCAACCAGAAATTCATTATACCCAGCATGATGTACATATCAAACATACATATGAACATGTTATCAACAATCCTAATCATAAGTTCATACCCCATTCCTCAATTTCTGCCCATCTTAGGTTTATATCACATAAAACATCATTCATATAAATTTCATCATGTAAACGTCATGTAAAACAGTTTGTAAACATCATCAAGTCCTTATAAACTATAAACATCACTAATTTCACAATGAACACATGTAAGCACATAGATTGATATTATATGACAAAGTCGAGTTTTCTCATCAAGGTCGCCTTATAACTCTTCAAATCCATGAGATTCCAACCCCAAGCTACTCCTTTGTTCGGGTCCGCAACTAGAAACACAAACAAACATGCTCAACACTGAAAAACGTGCCCTTAGGGTCACTAGAAACACAAACAAACTTACCTAGAAGGATGGAGGGCGAGAAAAGGAATCTGTAGCCGCGAAAATCGTCTCAATCGGATAAGTAACGAATGTTTTATGCGAGTTTTAAGATATGAAGGAAAGAAGTATGAAAATGGTGTTTGTTGTGTTTTTGAGAAATCTGAAAAATGAAGTGAATGAGAGAGGTGGAGGATGGTGGGGTTAGGGTTTTGTGAGGAAAATGAGGTAAATGGGTCCGTTAACAAGTTAGGCCCATAAGACAAGTTTTTAAGACGGTTTGATCTAAGAACACCGACTTAAGGTCACTATAAACTTAAGACGATATAAATATTTCCGGAACATAAAATTAAATTGCTAAGACATAAATTACGCAATTAAATGAAATCCCACTTAAAATTTTTCAGAAAATTTGCACATAAATTAAATTAGTTATTTAAATGAAATTACGAAATTACGAATTATAAATTATTTTCGAAGTTAGACTTAAAATATTTAAACTTCCAAGTCCGAAATATTGGGATGTTACATTAAATACTTTAACCAAGTTTAATATTAATTAAAAATTAAATATACAACCAAGATCAACTACCATTTTGGCTATGTGGGCCTTATGTTGTAGAAGCAAGAAAAATTGCAAGATTAAATTACTTCACGGTAGAAGCACCGATTGTCGCTTTGCAATGTGTACAAATGATAGTTACAAGAGGTACGGTGTTATTATTCTTCTTTCACTATTTATATTTGTTATCTACTTATTGATTAAAAAAACATGCAGATGGGGAACTAACATTAGCTACAAAGAAAAATACGTCCAAGATATACATAATCCAAAAATTGAAGAAATTCAACAATTTGGTGTTAGAAGGTGGTTAGAAGAGTGGTTATAGGGGGGACTGAAACACGGTTTCAGCGAGGGTGGTTGTGACCAGGGGTTTTGATGACTGGTTTCGAGGGCTGGAATGGTCATGTCAGGGGTTGTGGGTAGTGTCAGTAGGTTCACCGTGGTCCAAGGGTGGCAACCACCGTGATGTGGTGGTGGTTCAGGCGGCAGGAAGGGTGTCGAAGGGGCTGTGAAGGTAGGTTGTCAATGGGGTGGTTTAAGCGTAAGGGTCTGTTTGGGTGTGCGGGAGTTTGGGGGCTGTTACGTATTTTTGTTGCCTCTGTGATTATTATTATTATTAATAATAATCGTTGTTGTTGGTATTGCTACTGCTACATTTGTACTGCTACATTTGTACTATTATTATTATTATTATTATTATTATTATTATTATTATTATTATTATTATTATATTAGTAGTAGTACATATTGTTGTTTGTACTTATTCTTAGTAATATTATTATTATTATATTGTCACTATATGTTACTATTATTATCATTAATGTTGTATTATATTGTTATTATTGGAATAGTATGTTTATTATTATTGGTAATGTTGTTCATACTTTAATTTCCAAAGTTGTTAAGTAATTTGTATACAGGGATGTGACGGTTATCAATAGTTCGAGTATATTTGCTATGTTTGTTTATTTAATTGAAGTTAATTATAAAAGTAAATGAGTCGAATGAGTTAATTGATTATATAAAGGGTTAAGCTACGAAGTTTATTAATTAAGTAGTTGTGAATGTGTTATATTAAATAGAGAATTAATATTAAGTAATATTCATAGGAAACGAGTTTGAAGTGGAGTATTTCTGATTCCCGTTGATTACGTGATTGCTCGGAGTTTTTCTTGATCAGGTAGGATACACTGCCACTATACCACTGTTATATGGATGCTGAGTGTATGAATGTTGAGCATGAATGATATGAGAATGATATTGGTTATGATGAGTTATTATTACTGTTGCATTCATAAGTTTGATTATTATTATTGTTGCATTCATAAGCATGACATATGCATTGGATACGGATTCGAGATGATGATATATTATTGGGCCCATGCTAGTTCTGCAGGACTAGACCTGGTGACCTCAGTTGTTATGCTGGTGTTCGGCGACGGCTGATTATACTCTGCCAGGAGGTTCGATATGGGTGGGAGTTACGGGTTTGAGATTGAGAATAATATTGAGATTGAGCTCGAGCATATCATGACATTTGCATATCATATTTGTTGCATTATGATTTTGTGTTATCCTACTCGACCACGAGGTTGACAGTGTATTCGTGTGACACCTACGATGATCCGGAATGGGAAGTAGACTTTACAGGAAAGAGATAGATGAGCTAGGAGCTGGGGCAGGAATGTGAGATACAAACTTTGGACCGACTTAGAATTATATCACATCTAGAGAAGTCATCAGTTGTATTTTCTTTTCCGCTGAACAGTAATTGTAATAACAAAAGTTTAAATTTTATTAGTTTTATATAAAGTACTTTGGTTGTTTAATTTTAATTTGTTATACACTATCTCGGACATTCCGAGATGGTAACAACTCTATTTATTTGAGAATGTCTTCCTAAAGGCTCTTAAATAAATGAGGGTGTTACAATCATGGTACGGTAAGTTTGCTTTCATGTCATGTTGTGTTGTATCCTCACATGATTGTCGTAATATGTCTTCAAATGAAGGTAAGTTTTATTGGACTTTCATGAGTATAGATGATCTCACATGTTTACTGGTTTTGCATTTCAATTGTTATTGATTATTGGTTATATTCAATTGTTGTAAACATGAATGGCAGAGCATCTAGTTACTCCCGACTAATTGTCGACCCCCTTCTCAGGTTGTTCAGGTGGTCGTTGTTTGGTTGATGCTTGCTTGGGGAATGTGCGAAATGAGCTTAATAAACTGTTTAGGACCTTTGCTTTATGTTTTTAAGAACCTTTGAATAATGTATTAGTTTGGTTTTCGATTTGAGTATCGATCCGGATTTGGGTAAGGTGTTTCCGCCACCTTAACCCTGTTATCATTGAGTTACACTCTGATATTCATTAATATTATGTTTTTCCTTTATTTTATAATCCGGGTTGTCACACCCAGTTTATCTAAGAACATTATTTCTGTATCCATACTCGATAATAATAGTGAGTCCTCTGAAAAGTTCAAGGCATTCAAGGCGAAGGTTGAGAACCAACTGGATAGAAAGATTAAAGCACTTCGATCAGATCGTGATGGCGAATATCTTTCAAATGAGTTTGATCAACACCTTAAAGACCGTGGTATAGTACTACAGTTGACTCCACTTGGAACAACATAATTAAATGGTGTGTCCGAACGGAGAAATCGAACTTTAATTGATATGGTTTGATCCATGATGAGTCACACAGTTGTACCTGATTCATTATGGGGATTTGCTCTTTTGTCAGCTACTCTTATACTTAACCAAAATCCGTCTAAAGATGTAGACAAGACTCCATATGAGATATGGAAAGGAACGGTCCCTAACTTGTCCTTATTCGGGTTTCGGGTTGCGAGGCTTATGTCAAGTGGAGACACGAGGATAAGCTCGGCCCGCGATCGGTCAAGACATACTTTATTGGCCGGTTATACAAAAGAAATGTTTGGTTATTACTTCTATTCGCCTACCGAAAATCGCGTTTTTGTTGCGGCTAGTGCGAAGTTCTTAGAGAAAGAGTTTCTCGAGAACAATACAAGTAATAGAACCTTCGATTTGTCGGAGATTTAAGAACCAACAACCGAGCAAACAATGGAGGAAACTATTCCTTCATCTTTTGCTGCGGTTAGTATTCCCGAGGAAGCTAGGAGGTCGGGTAAAGTCTCCATTCCTCCAGACAGATACATTGGTATGGTCGAGGAACTTGACGGAGTTGACGTTTTACTCCTAGAGAGTAACGAACCCGCAACCTATCAAGGTGGTATGACCTGTTCCGACTCAAAGCCATGGCTTAATGCCATGTAATCCGAGATGGACTCCATGTTTGATAATTACGTGTGGGAGTTGGTTGATTTTCCTGATAAGGTACGACCTCTTCAGTGCAAATGGCTTTATAAGATAAAGCGTTCTATAGAGGGACAACCAGACACCTATAAGGCACGACTAGTGGCAAAATGTTTCATTCAAGTGCAAGGGTTGCACTATGATGAAATTTTGCACCCGTAGTCATGCTGCGTACCATTCGGATAATTTTAGCGATTGCCGCCTTTCATAATTATGAAATTAGGCGAATGGATGTGAAAACCGCCTTCTTAAACAGTTATTTGGAGGAGGACTTGTATATGGTACAGCCCGAAGGTTTCACCGATCCTAAGAATCCTAAGAAAGTGTGCAAGCTTTAGCGTTCCATTTTTGGACTAAAGTAAGCTTCTTGGAGTTGGAATCACCGTTTCGACCAGGTGATAAAAGAGAATGGTTTCATTCGATCGGTCGGGAAACCATGCTTGTATATCAAGTCGAGTGGGAGTAAGATTGTCTTCCTAGTGTTGTATGTCGATGACATACTCTTGATTGAGAATGACATTCCTCTCTTATCTTCGGTAAAATTATGGTTAAAGAACCATTTCCAGATGAAAGATCTGGGTGAGGCACAATGCATCTTGGGGATCCGTCTCTATAGAGATAGATCACGACGGATATTATGACTAAGTCAGGAGTCTTATATAGATAATATTCTTGACAGATTCAGCATGACCATCTCCAAGAAGGGGTTACTTCTAATGATCTCGGGGGGTGCATTTGATTAAGACTCAGGCACCAAAGACATCGGAAGAGGTCGAGCGCATGAGTCACATTCCTTATGCATGATCTATAGGGTCGATCTTGTATGACATGATATGAACACGTCCAGACGTGGCATATGCATTGAGTATGACGAGTCGGTACCAAGGCAATCCAGGTGAATCCCACTGGATGGCTGTTAAAAACATTCTTAAGTACCTACGGAGGACTAAAGATTGGGTATTGACTTATGGAGGTGACACTGAGCTATGCGCAAACGGTTACGCAGATGCTAGCTTCCAAACGAATCGAGATGACTCGAAATCTCAGTCTGGATTCGTGTTTACTCTTAATGGCGCTGCTGTCAGTTAGAAAAGCTCCAAGAAAAGTGTTATAGCAGATTCTACAACTGAGTCCGAGTACTATGCCGCTTCGGAAGCTGCAAAGGAAGCTATATAGATGCGTCAGTTCTTACAAGGACTAATTGTAGTTCCTAGTTCGAATTGAATGACCCGATCACCATCTATTGTGATAATAATAGAGATGCCATCTTCTAGGCTAATGAGCCTAAGTCTAGCAACAAATATAGACATGTACTGCGGAAGGCTCACATGATACGAGATTACGTGGAGCAAAAGGACATAATGATAGACAAGATTGCGTCAAATGACAACATCGCAGATCCTCTCACTAAGTCATTATGATATGATAAGCATAAAGGACACGTTATATCCATGGGAATTAAACGTATTCCTGAGTTTTTCTAGTACTTTTATGGATTGGATAAATGTATCTCTTTCATATACTATTTAGGCTCTATTCTTTCTGGCTTAATTTCAGCTCCTTTCAGTTTTTCTTAGTTGTATTCCGTTAAGTTTTATGTACGTTCAATCAATTATTTTCAGTTAATCTCTTCACAAAATTAGCTGTTAATTCAACTAAATCCAGTTCACCTCAGTTCTACTCAATTTAGTTCAATTAAGACCTACTCCAATTAATTCAATTCAGCTCGTTTCAGCCAAAAAGAACAGGGCCTTATAACACCATCGATTTTGTTTTCATATTTTGTTTTTCATGTGGATTGTACAGACAACTTTGAACACCACAAAATGAACTGAATTACATTATATTTGTTTTGGTTCGTAATCGCCTACATGAGCTGATAACTCTGGTAATTATTTTGTGACGTCGATTGATGGTGGGTTCAACGAGTCATAAGTTAAACGGTTGACTGATCGATCACAGGTACGAGATTATAAGTATAACTCGTAGGACAATTCGTGACATCGCAATGGAGTCCTAAATGTTTCAGAATATTCGGTGTCAAGTTGTGGATAGAGCGTCCATAGTGTTCCTAGAGTCGATTCTTTTGACTATCGACTGTCTCTTGAGATAAAAGCAATTTTGGGTGACTTTGGTTTCTTTCTCACGGTCGACCGTAACTGGGGCCAAGAAGACTTTTCTGAGTCATTTCATACTGCGCTTGTATCTGCAAGATTCGAGTTGAGGAAAATATTCAACCCTTATCAGGTTTTAATATTTCTCAGGGCCACTCGAGGGGTAGTAACTGAAATGCATGGCCATACTTGAATAATGATTCGTTCATCAGTTGAGTTACTCTCTAGTCGGGAAAACCACTCTTGATACAGATCGCTTGTAAAATACGACCTTTGTGAATAAGGATTTGCAAATTGTTTTACATTGAGTGGGACAAGTTTAATGGATATGAGAATTGGTTATAGCACATACACTTATAAGGACAAGTGGGAGATTGTTGGAACTAGTGTCCTCCACAGTTAGTGCGACAACATGAATAAATCTCTTAAAGATTCACAGGGTATACTTTGTATTTCAATGAGTTGATTCACGTTTATCAATAACGGTTGTCTTGCTAGAAGTTTGACGTTATTGTCTTACACATGGCGGTAATCAACTGGTCCCTAAAAGTCACACCTAAAGGATGTAATCTGAGAGATATGATTAAATGAAAATATAATCATATTGATACCTTATACGACTAAAAGGTTAGTCAATGTAACGATGATACGATTATTCAATACTGATTAAATAATATTAGCTGAGACGAATTAAAATGTTAATTCGTAATTAAATATAAAATGTTATATTTAATTGGGGTATATAATGTAATTATTTAATAAAGATTAAATAATGTAATTAAATATAAACTGTTATATTTAATTAGCGATTTATAAAGATAAAACATTATATAGAGAAGAGGAAAAATAACCGACTGAGTAACAACTAGTTGATGTACACGGCTCACTACTCTTACTCACACGGTTGTTACACTTGGTTAGGAGGAGTTTCGGGAGGACTCAAATACTGATTTGAGAAATCCTATCTTACGGTTGTTTGTTAGTTGTTAGTTGTTAGTAGTATGATCTCAGAAGAAGTCTTCTAATATATACTGCTCCATACAGCACAAAAAGAAGAACCTAAGAAAAACACTAGAAGCGCTCGGCTGAAAAACCTAACGCCTCCCAATACTCGTCAGCTTCTCCTCCTCTCTCTATTCATCATTCACATAAAAAATTAACAGTAATTTTTGCAGTTTCTAGCTCAAGGTACTTCTTGGAGCATCGTGGGTGAAACGATTAGGAGAATATCATTGTGATATTTGTTCTTAGGCCTTAAAAGCAAGGACCAAAGGTTGATTCTTGATCTTTAATCTTTGTATCTCGTCTTTCGTTTATGACAATAAATTTTATCTTGTTATTTCGTTATAATCCTACAATTATGAGTTGGGAAGTATACAAATATTTCCCACACTTTCATATATTTTTTTTCATTTGCTTGTTTTATTTTCATCTCATATGATTGCCAATGAACAAGCATGCTAGTGACTCTCACTAAATTTTGAATTATAAATGCTCAAACCTTAAAGAAACACCTACAAAGCCTTAGATCATTGAAAATGGTCTTAGCCAAACCAAGTCATTTCTTTAATCGTAGGATAGTGGGGTGAATTTAGGAAATTCACATGTGAGTTAGGTTAAAATTCAATAAGATTACCAAAAGGGTTTGGGATCTTAGGTGTAACATCCCGTATTTTCGTAAAATCTATTTCAAGCGTTTTAAATTATTTTAAGTAATAAAATAATATTTTAATAATTTATTGTGAAAGGTTTTAATTTAATTAGTAAGATCCGTCTTAAGAACCTTAAGTCCTTAAGACGAATACAAACTTGGTAAACTTAAACTCATATCTTACATATCCGTTCAAGTGTCCGACCCGTTAAATTGACTCGGAAAGGACAACCTATAAAACCCCCATAAACCCTTTTTGTCGACATAATGTATCCTTCTTCAACATTTTCACTGTAAACATAAACTCTCCTAAAACCTCCATCTTATTCATCCTCTTTTGATAATTTCTTCATCATCCGTTCATCAATTTAAGGTAACAATAGCATTTTCGGAATCCTCATTCAATTTCCAAGCCATCTATCACTTTAGTTTTTCAGTTCCTTCACTCCGAAAAATCTGTCCATTTTGTAAGAAATCGTTTCTGTCCTAAATTTCGGTTTCTATGCTTGTAGGTGTGGGCTTAGACGATCCAGAGGTTGATAGCTACTTGGTAGAGGAGGATCTTTAGCCGGAATCGCTTGAGAGGTAACGATAATGAGATAACTCGGCCTTGTTGTGAATATTAGCACTTTTGTTGTGATTCTCCATATTGTTTCTGATTTTGTTCAAAGGTTTATGTTTAATGAACTTAGAAGCATGCTTAGGATTGTTCTTATGTGAGAAATTCATGCTCTATGATGTTGTTACATGTATGTAGGTACATGCAGGTTGGAGCGGGGTTCACGAGAGGGCTAGCGAGTGATGATCCTGTTGTCATCATATGACTTACCTTTATATCGCCTAGCTAGACTCTTAGACTTTTGATATAGTTGTTTTGGTGCCTGTAGGGATGTTCCATCCCAGGCTGTTGTACATATTTGTTTTTGATACTTAGAACTGTTACTTATCTATTTTGGTTTTATTTCAGTTTCAGTTTCCGTTTCCGTTTAAGACTTCTCGCATGTTGTTTACTTTAAAAAGTTTTAATTCCGCTGCATTTTTAGTACTTTTGTATGTTTATATTTCCGCTTTCGCGAGGGGTTTTACAGTTGGTAACAGAGCATTATTGCTCCCGACGCACTCATGTGACCCCCAACCTTAACTTGACCAAATAAATAAATAATGAATGAGAGATGGGGTAGATCTAAGGATTTATTTTGTAGTCTATTTGTGAATGCTAATTGCTAAGCTAATACTTGTTTTCTCTTTTGAAGGATGGTGAGACCTACGGCTGCTGATAACATTATGCTGCAAGCAATTCACCATTTGCTTGAGACTCAGAGACAGCAAGCAGGGAATGTTCCACCTCCTCCACCGCCAGGCAACGAGGCTAATCGTCCTGGTAGTTTCTCATGGATAGCTTCGCAGATGTCTCGTAGCCACGTGAAGACTTTTGGTGGCGAGGTTGATCCGGTAGCTCTTACCGAGTGGTTCAGGGAGATGGAAAAGAGCTTTACTATGTATTCGGTGGGTAGAGAGGATAGAGTGCGGCTAGCCACTCACTTTCTTACCCTTGAGGCCGATAGGTGGTGGGCGTTGACAGGACCTACTTTCACTCTTGATCCTTTGTTTGATTGGGAGGCTTTTAAGGATAAGCTCAAGACGAGGTTCTATCCTAAAGAGCTCAGATCACAGCGACTCAAAGAATTCATGGATTTGAAGCAAGGCAAGATGTCAGTTCAGGAGTTTACCGATCGTTTCAATCAACTTGCTCACTTCGCATCGAGATTTGTCAGAGATGAGGCCGAGAGAGTCTATTTTTACCGTGGCAAGCTAGGACCGCGCATCGAGAGCATGGTTCGTCGTGACTCGACTTCTTTTGTGGAGGTATATGATGATGCTATTTGGGCCGAGGGTTCTATTCGTGCCATAGATGCTGAGACCCGTGCTGCTACTTCTAGTGTGACTCCTCACCAGAGATCAGTGTACCCGGGGAAGAGACCATTTGTTCCTTCTACTTCTTCGCCTTCTTCTCAGAAGAAGCGTTTTGAGAGGTTCTCTGCTCCGGTTGCTAAGACCACATTTCAGACCGACACTGCTTCTACTGTTTGCCGCCGTTGTGGTAAATCGCTTCATCCAGGGTTTGATTGTTTCAAGAATGCCTATAAGTGTTATACTTGTAATGGATATGGGCATAGGTCCTTTGATTGTCCTGAGAAGGATACTGTTCTTGGCAAGGCTGTCACTGCTGCTGCAGCGACTAGAGGAGGAAAGCCAAAAGGGAAGATCTTTGTGATGACTAGGGCTGAGGCTGAGGCTCATCCAGACATTGTTGCCGGTATCTTTTCTGTTCTTGGCGCTGAGTGCCTTATTTTGTTCGATACTGGAGCTTCTCTTTCATTTATATCGACTCAGTTCGCCGACCGTTTAGCTCTTGAGTCTTCATTGGTTGAGGAGACTTCCATTTCCTTACCTTCTGGAGACGTGTTTTCCTGCTCTTCGTCCCATAGGGATGTTCCTATTATTATTGGTCAAGCCACATATCCAGCGGACTTACTGAGATTTCCTCTCGAGGAGTTTGACATTATCCTCGGTATGGATTGGTTATCGCGATACCATGGTCGCTTCGAGTGTCGCGACCAGAAAATCTGCTTGAGGAGTTCTTCAGGAGTTCGTGTTTCCTATAGGGGAACTCGCCCTCAAAGGGGTGTTCGTGTTATCTCTTCGATGAAAGCATCTCATCTTCTTAGGAAGGGTTGCCAAGCCTTCCTGTGTGTTGTTTCAGCTGCTAAACCATCGCTACCGAAGCTTGAGGATGTAGCCATTATTCGTGAGTATCCAGATGTTTTCCCAGATGACTTGTCAGGGATACCGCCAGAGAGAGATGTGGAGTTCACCATAGAGCTTGTTCCAGGTACCGGACCGATTTCCAAAGCTCCTTACCGTATGGCTCCGCCAGAGTTGAAAGAGTTGAAGCAGCAATTGGAAGAGATGATCGAGAAAGGGTTCATTAGGCCGAGTGCTTCTCCGTGGGGTGCTCCCGTTTTGTTCGTTAAGAAGAAAGATGGTTCCATGAGACTTTGCATTGACTATAGAGAGCTAAACCGAGTGACCGTGAAGAACAGATATCCTTTGCCTAAGATAGATGACTTGTTTGATCAGTTGAGAGGTGCTTCGAGGTTTTCTAAGATTGATCTTTGATCGGGTTATCATCAGATTCCAGTGAGAGAGGCTGATATTGCGAAGACTGCTTTTCGTACCAGATATGGGAATTTTGAGTTCGTGGTTATGCCTTTTGGGTTGACTAATGCACCTGTTATCTTCATGGATCAGATGAACCGTACCTTTAGTGAGTATCTTGACACTTGTGTTGTGGTGTTTATTGATGATATCCTCATTTACTCTAAGACCGATGAGGAGCATGCTGAGCATCTTAGATTGATTCTTGGGATTTTACGTCGTCAGAAGTGGTTCGCGAAGTTCTCTAAGTGTGAGTTTTGGCTTTCTAAGGTTGCATTTCTTGGACATGTGATATCTAGTGAGGGAGTTATGGTTGATCCTGCGAAGATTGAGGCCGTTGTTGATTGGGAGAGTCCCAAAGATGTTGGAGAGATCCGTAGTTTCCTTGGATTGGCTGGTTATTATCGTAGATTTGTTGAGGATTTCTCTAGATTAGCTCGCTCGATGACTCAGTTACTGAAGAAAGAAGCTAAATTTGTGTGGACCGACAAGTGCGAGAGTTCTTTCCAGGAGTTGAAGACCAGATTGACTTCCGCCCCCGTGTTAGCTTTGCCAGAGATCGGGGTTGACTTTGATGTGTATTGTGATGCTTCGATGTTAGGGGTAGGATGTGTACTGATGCAAAGTGGTAAGGTGATAGCCTACTCATCTAGACAGTTGAGAGTTCATGAGGTGAACTATCCGACACATGACCTGGAGTTGGCCGCAGTCGTTCATGCTTTGAAGATGTGGCGACATTACCTGATTGGATCCCATTGCCACATTTTCACAGATCACAAGAGTCTTAAGTACATTTTTACCCAGAAAGACCTTAACATGAGACAGAGACGTTGGCTAGAGTTGGTTAAAGATTACGACCTTGAGTTATTGTATCACGAGGGAAAAGCCAATGTAGTCGCTGATGCGCTTAGTCGCAAGACTTCTCACTCGTTGAGTGCCATGCGAGTATTGCCCGATGAGTTGTGTTCCGAGTTTCGAAAGCTGAGATTAGAGATGGTGGGTAGTGGTTTTGAGTGGTTAGCTGCTATGACTGCCGAGCCGTCTTTATATTGGGAGATTCGCCGGAGTTTACCTTCAGATGCCGATTTCAAGAAATTCGAGGCTAAGATTTCGAGTGGTATTGCACCTGACTTAGTGATTGATGCTGATGGTTTCCTTAGGTTCCGTGGTAGGATGTATGTCCCCGATGTGCTAGATTTGAGGAAGAGGGTTCTTGATGAGGCTCACTTGACACCGTATTCAGTTCATCCAGGAGGAGAGAAGATGCACAAGGATTTGAGGCTTATGTTTTGGTGGCCCGGTATGAAGAAGGAGATCTTGGATTACGTGAGTAGGTGCTTGACTTGTCAACAAGTCAAGATAGAGCATAGGAGGCCAGATGGTTTGCTACAGCCACTTCCCGTTCCTCAGTGGAAGTGGGAGTGTATATCTATGGACTTCGTTACAGCATTGCCTAAGACAGTTGGAGGCAAGGATGCGATTTGGGTTATTGTGGATAGGCTAACTAAGTGTGCCAGATTTGTGCCTATCAGAGAGACATGGGATATGGACCGTTTAGCCAGGGCTTATATTGCTGAGATAGTCCGCTATCATGGTGTCCCGAGGGAGATAGTGTCAGATCGAGATCCGAGGTTTTGTTCCAGATTCTGGAAGGCTTTGCAGGAGGCTGTGGGTAGCCGTTTGTTGATGAGCACCGCATTTCATGCCGCGACCGATGGTCAATCCGAGAGGACCATACAGACACTAGAGGATTTGCTCCGCGCTTGTGCCCTCGATTTTCAGAGTTCTTGGGAGCAGTGTTTGTCGTTGGTAGAGTTTTCTTACAACAACAGTTACCATTCATCCATTGGTATGGCTCCGTACGAGGCTCTTTATGGTAGGAAGTGCCGTAGTCCGATCTGTTGGGATCAGGCGAGTGACGTGCACGACCTAGGACCGGACCGGTTAGCTGTTACTATCGACCAGGTTCAGCTTATCAGAGGAAGGATGAAGGCCGCATAGGATCGGCAGAAATCCTATGCTGATGTTCGCCGTAGACCCTTAGAGTTTGAGGTGGGTGACAGAGTCTTCTTGAGAGTTTCACCGATGAAGGGTGTTAAGAGGTTTGGAGTTAAGGGCAAGCTGAATCCTAAGTATATTGGACCTTTTGAGATCGTGAAGAGGATTGGTGCTGCTGCTTATCGTTTGGACTTGCCTCCTAGTTTGGGCAAGGTTCATAGTGTCTTTCATGTTTCTCAGCTCCGTAAGTATGTTAGTGACCCGAGTCATGTTCTGCCTAGAGAGATCGAGAACTTGGAGCCGAGTCTTACTTTCGAGGAGCGTCCCGTGAAGATCCTAGACCGTAAGGATAGGAAGCTTAGGAGCAAGGTGGTGCCGCTAGAGAAGATCCTTTGGCGTTGCGGTGATGTTGAGGAGCAGACATGGGAGATCGAGGCATCGATGCGTATCGCGCATCCTTCTCTTTTCGATTGAGGTAGAGTAAGTTAGAATTTATCTTCGTTCGAGTTTCGAGGACGAAACTTTTTGAAGTTGGGGTGATTGTAACATCCCGTATTTTCGTAAAATCTATTTCAAGCGTTTTAAATTATTTTAAGTAATAAAATAATATTTTAATAATTTATTGTGAAAGGTTTTAATTTAATTAGTAAGATCCGTCTTAAGAACCTTAAGTCCTTAAGACGAATACAAACTTGGTAAGCTTAAACTCATATCTTACATATCCGTTCAAGTGTCCGACCCGTTTAATTGACTCGGAAAGGACAACCTATAAAACCCCCATAAACCCTTTTTGTCGACATAATGTATCCTTCTTCAACATTTTCACTGTAAACATAAACTCTCCTAAAACCTCCATTGTATTCATCCTTTTTTGATAATTTCTTCATCATCCGTTCATCAATTTAAGGTAACAATAGCATTTTCGAAATCCTCATTCAATTTCAAAGCCATCTATCACTTTAGTTTTTCAGTTCCTTCACTCTGAAAAATCTGTCCGTTTTGTAAGAAATCGTTTATGTCCTAAATTTCGGTTTCTATGTTTGTAGGTGTGGGCTTAGACGATCCAGAGGTTGATAGCTACTTGGTAGAGGAGGATCTTTAGCCGGAATCGCTTGAGAGGTGACGATAATGAGATAACTCGGCCTTGTTGTGAATATTAGCACTTTTGTTGTGATTCTCCATATTGTTTCTGATTTTGTTCAAAGGTTTATGTTTAATGAACTTAGAAGCATGCTTAGGATTGTTCTTATGTGAGAAATTCATGCTCTATGATGTTGTTACATGTTCATATGCTATTTTCAGTTTTTTTTACAAAGTTAAGACGGATACTTGATATAATCGTTTGAGGATTGTTATGGGACTTATGTGCTGTTAGAATAGTAGTATTTGATGTTTCATAATGTTGTGTAAACTTCATTGGTAAAGATTCATGAGAATTTGGTGTCGATTTAGTGTATTTTTGTGTAGGCTGGAATTACGGATTTTCGAACAGGCTCTCTGAGCCGGTCGATCGACCGGCCGCCGGTCGACCGGCTGGGAGTGTCTTTTGAGTTTTTTGCGAATTTGTAGAAATTAAGCTTTAGGACTGCCAGCCGGCCGACCGGCTGCCTGCCGACCGGCTGGTAGTCTCTTGTGTGTGTTTAGTGTTTTGCGAAACCATAAGGAAGAAGGGAGCCCAGCCGGCAGACCGGCCGCCTGCCAGCCGGCTGGGAGTGCATTTGGGGTATGGGTACGAATTGTGAAGGCTTATAGCTTGGGTTCCCAGTCGGCCGACCGGCTGCCTGCCGACCGGCTGGGAGTCCCTTTGTGTCGTGTTGCTTTATCAAGAGGGAAAGGCTGAGAGGACTACCAGCCGGCCGACCGGCTGCCTGCCGACCGGCTGGGGGCCCTGTATGCTATTTTTTATTTGTCGTAATTCAATCGTAACTTTCAAATGGTTAATCGGTTTTGATTGAAACTTGTTTTGTGTACCCGTGATATGTATATGAGGTCCCCGGAGGATGGGCAACATTATATTGGGTTCGGGAATGGAGTAAGGATAGAGACCCCCCGGTCGGGTAACCGAAAGGGAAATCGGCTCTCCCTCATCTTAGTTCCCGGGGTCAATTAAGTGTTGATTAGAAGTTGAAAGGTAGAACTATAGAGTAGTTCATAGACTTGGATGATATTGTATTGATGCGTATTAAGTTATGCCTTAAGCTGGCCTCTGAACTTAATACGTAGGTTGTTTGTCGTGTATGGGAACATGCGTTGAGTTTTCGCCTCTGAGTTCCATACATGTCTGTTTGTCGTGTCTGGGACATGCATTGAGTTTTCGCCTCTGAGTCCAGACATGTATGTGTGATCGCGTCAGGACATGCCTTAAGCTGGCCTCTGAGTCTGACGAGTAGAGCAACTGCATGACGGGGCAGTCAGGTTGTCATACCTTACCCGGAGTGCAGGTGGTTGGTGCTAGAACATGCGTTGAGTTTTCGCCTCTGAGTTTAGTACCTTGTGATGTAGTAGGGGAACATGCGTTGAGTTTTTGCCTCTGAGTTCCTTACTTGTGATAGTGAATTGAATGCTAGTCCATGCGTTGAGTTTTCGCCTCTGAGTCTAGTGTTCTGTGATAGCCGGTCCATGCGTTGAGTTTTCGCCTCTGAGTCCTTGTTTGATATTGTGAACTTGGTATCTAGGTTATGCGTTAAGATGTCGCCTCTGAACCTTTATACTTGCTGAATGTTTGGTAATTAGGTTATGTCTTAAGTTGACCGCTGAACCTCTTTACTTGATGTTATATCTGCTTGCCTATAGTTTGGTACAGTGTCAGATATGCATGTTGAAGTTAATGATTATATTGCGTGAGTTGTAATCTGTTCATCCAAGGCATTGGATGACTCTTTTATCGGTTTCATAAATAGTTGGATTGAAAGACCCCCCGACTGGGTAACCAGTAGGGAAACCGGCTCTCCTTCCTAACGGTTTATGAAGTTGGTTGAGAGCCGTGCACTAGAGTTTGCATGATAGTATGAGAACAGTTGTTGAGATGTTTATGCTTCACATGTTGATATATGTTGGAGTATTCTGTATTGCTTTATCTGTTACGTGTTGTCACAAAAGGTGGCTAGGAGAACTCTAGTCACTCCCCACTGATTGTGGCGTACGTGTTTTCATGTATGTAGGTACATGCAGGTTGGAGCGGGGTTCACGAGAGGGCTAGCGAGTGATGATCTTGTTGTCATCGTATGACTTACCTTTATATCGCCTAGCTAGACTCTTAGACTTTTGATACAGTTGTTTTGGTGCCTGTAGGGATGTTCCATCCCAGGCTGTTGTACATATTTGTTTTTGATACTTAGAACTGTTACTTATCTATTTTGGTTTTATTTCAGTTTCAGTTTCCGTTTCCGTTTAAGACTTCTCGCATGTTGTTTACTTTAAAAAGTTTTAATTCCGCTGCATTTTTAGTACTTTTGTATGTTTATATTTCCGCTTTCGCGAGGGGTTTTACATTAGGGCACACGAAAGAGTGTAATATGGAGATATCACCTTTCAAACCAAGAGTTGTGTGGTACAATTAGCCATTGGATAGCTTACCTAAATGATTAAATACCAAGTTTTATCAAGCCAAAGCTTGCTTGACATTATTGCAATTGAGATCTTGGAATCATTTATATCATAGAGAGTAACAACTATTTTAAAGGTTTATATATCGATGATTTAAAATGTTAAATTGTTGAATATCTGATGAATCATTTTTTAATTTTGCTTTATTATTTCTTTTGCGGCATGTAAAAATAAACACCCACCCTAAATGTGAGATTCCTCCTTGAGAAGGAGAAACTGAACGGTACCAATTTCCTTAATTGGTTCCGCAACTTGAGAATTGTTCTCAAAATGGAAAAGAAGGACTCTGTCCTTGATTCCCCTCTGGGTGAAACCCCCTCCCTTCAGCTCCTCAAGAGGATTAAGACTTTTGGGATCAACATAATTATGATGATCTACAAGTCTCTTGCATCATGTTAGGCTCCATGAACGCAGATTTGCAAAAGCGTTTTGAGCATATGGCAGCCTATGATATGATCAAGGGGCTGAAGAGTATGTTTCAGGACTTAGTGTAATACCTCGTATTTTTATTATAATATTTAGTAATTATATTGTCGTGTTGATAATATTTGAACGTTTATATTCGATAATTAATTTATCGAATATGCGTTTATTATATTTTATATGTTATTAGTGTAATGTCGGGTTTGAGTATTAGTTAATATATCGTGTTTTAAGTACACGATTGGGCCTCGATTTGCGTGCAACTAAACAACCCATAACGACACATAACACAAACTAAACAAACATCCACATCAGTCTAGGGCCGTCGTGGGAGTTAGTTTGTCACCTGTGTCAGTCGTGTTTCCCTTCGTTTTCGTAAAAGAGCATTTGAACGTATGGTGTTTTGTATAGATTTGATGTAGTCTTTATTCACGGTTGTTCTGGGTATTAAGGGAATTAGTTTGGTGGTAGTCAGGGTGTTAGGGTGGCGGTTATCACAGTGGGTCTTGGTGGTGTATGTCGTTTGTATGGTGGGTTTCGATTTGGGTGGTTGTAGTGTTAAAACAGAATAGTGTTTGGTGGTGCTGGGTTTGTATTCGGTTGTTGGCGTCGTGGGTGGTCGTCGACGACCACTGACTTCCTCCCTGGAACCACCGCGGCTCAGAGGCGAGCCTGTTTGTGCCAGTGGGGAAGCCAGGGGTTGCAATTGGTGTCAGGGGTGGTGTTTGTCGGGGCAGTTGCTCACGGCTGGGTTGTTTGTGCGTGGGGAATTGATGCGTTTGTTTTCTTTGTTTTGTTAAGTTGTTATTATTTTGTTATTTAATTAGTAGTAAATCATTATTAGTGCATTATTGATATTAATACTATCATTATTGTTTTATTTGTTATTGTTAACATTAGTAATATCATTATTATTACTATTATTATGGTTATTATTATTAAAGTATATTATGTTTATTATTATTTATACTATGTGTGTTGGATGATTAATATTAATAGTAGTGTTTATGTATGTTATTAGATTGGTAATCATCGATTATTTGATGTATGCTATAATTAGTAAGTCTGTAAGTATTAATTTTGTAATTGGTTAATGATAACTGATATGTATATGTGCATGTTTATAAAGATGTAATTATAATGTGTTATGAGTAAATAGCTATGAACACGATCAAATAATTTTAGTAATGTCATTGTATGGGTATAAATTGATATTAAGTAATATTGATAGGAACTGAGTTCGAGGAGGAATATTAAATTACTAGACGGTGATTGCTTGTTCGGATTTGCTACTCCAGGTAGGATACACTGGTACCATATTCTATGATGTGATACGAATGGATGTGTATATTGTATGTTATGGATGCAAGCGTGATTATTATGAGAATGATATATAGTGGTTGGATATTTTTATATTGCATTCATAATCATGGCATATGCATTGGATACGGATTTGAGATGATAAGATATTATTGGGCCCAGGCTAGTTCTGCAGGACTAGACCTGGTGACCTCAGCTGTTATGTTGGTGTTCGGCGACCGATTATACTCTGCTGGGAGGTTCGGTAATGGTGGGAGTCACGGGCTCAGAATGAGATTGAGATTGAGCTCGAGCATATCATGGCATTTGCATATCAGTAACTGTTGCATTATTTATTATTATGTTATCATACTCAACCGCGAGGTTGATAGTGTATTCGTGTTCACCTACTATGATCCGGAATGGGGAGTAGACTTTTCAGGTCAGAGACAGATGGACTAGGAACTGGGGATTGGCGAGAGACATGGATCGGACTTACTTAGCTATAGTTCACATAGTCTCACTTGTATTAGTTCATTTGTTTACAATTTCAGTTGTTTGGAGTTTGGTTTTGAGCTATACTTGTAACAGTTTTTCAGACTATCGTTTAATAACTTAAAGTACTGTGTTTCTTTCACTGTGATTATCCATGGCCCTGGTTTATCCAGGATGGTAACAGTCTTATTTACCCTAGAAGTCCTAGTACATGCTCCTAGGTAAATAGGGGTGTTACAAAGTGGTATCAGAGCGAACGATCATCAGGCCTAAACCAAATGAATAATAATGAACATAAGGAGAGTGTAAATAAAATGAACCCCAGGCTAGTAACTGTTAGGAGCCCCATAGGATTTGGGATGAGTTAGGGACCCCCTCAAACCAAGCTACTGACCCTTTCAGTCTAACCTGGTTACCCTCGAGAGATGTAGAGTGTGGGTAGTATAAAGGAAGAGACCCAATATATATATATACATATATATATATATATATATATATATATATATATACATATATATATATATATATATATATACATATATATATATATATACAGGCGCGGGTTCCCGTGAGAACCGAGTTACCGTGCGAACCTGCGAACCTGCCAAAATAAGAAAGTTTACTTTCACGCGTTAGCTTCTTCCTACTGTTAGCTTCTTCAAAAACCCAAAACTATCGCTGTCTCCTTCAACCTCAGGCATCCCGCCGACGAATCCCAACCTTAAATTAACCTCTTCTAAAGCAAATTCGAGATTCAAAAATCAAAGTTCATCGTTTATTCATCAAACAAAGGTTAGTTCAGAAAATAATGTATATTGTTGGTTTGTATTTACTACCATTGAACATATATAAACTATAGTTTTGACGAGTTCAATTTTATGCAGAATGTCAAATTAATTTGGGGAATTAGTGTTTTGGGGGAATTAGGGTTTATAATCAATTTCAAAATTGCAAAACAATTGGGGTTTACAGGCTAATTGCATTACTATATGAATTTGATTTATATCTATGCAATTGGTGTAATCTCTCTTTCGTTTTAATTCCCTACACATTTTGAGTGAATATTAGTGTATTGCTGGGGTTTTAGTCAAAATATTTGATTTTGTAATGCATCTGTTTGATTTGCTGGGTTTTAGTGGAAAGAAATGTATGTACAATATATTCAAAATGTACCTATGGCTCTTCTGAAACGTACGTAGTCAAAAGATTTGATTTTGTAACGCATCCCGACGTTCCGTTCATGCATTCTAATTACTGACCAATGTCCTGCGTATTCCTTTTGTGTATTTCTTCTCTTATTGCTTCGTATACACTGCTTCTCTTCTTCCTTCGTATATGATGCTTCTCTTATTTGTTCGCAATTTATTCATTTGCATTCATCTCGACGTTATTTTGTTGTGTTGTTTATGTTTGTTGTTGCTGAAACTTTTTTCAACTTTTTTCATCTGGGTTTCTGTTAAACTAGATTAGTACAGTTTCTGTTTCATGGGTAGAATTTTGCTGTATTATGTATTTGTTGCTCTCTGACAATACGACAAAGTAAATGGTCTCATGATTATTTTCATTAAAAGTGGTAACATTGATTTCATATTTTGATACATTTATGAATATCAGAACGAATCATGCTGGAGTGCAACGAGTTATGTGATAATCAAACAATGTCGGGTGCCGAAGGTGATGCTATAGAAGAAGATATATTATTAATTACTAATAGTACTGGAATTACTTCTTCAACAGTTATAGAAGAAGATATATTATTAATTACTAATAGTCCAGACCAATTATTAGTCAATAATGTGACAGGTAATATAATTTCATTATTGATTGCATTTTGCTAGTATGACGAAGATTATATCGTATAAAGTAATTATTTTTAATTTGTTTGTTCAGGTCCTGAAAGCCTGGAAGTTGTTGTTCGCGACGGAGTGCCTCATTGTTCAGAAAATCTTAAACCATATGTTGGGAAGAAATTTGAGAACTTGGAGCAGGGTTTGAAATTCTACGAAGAGTATGCCAAAGCTTGTGGTTTTGTTATGAGATTGGGTTCAAACAAAGTGGCCAATGGAGTTATTACACATAAGCGTTGTGTGTGTAACAAGCAAGGTGATAGCAATCATAAAGGGAAAAAAAGAAGGAGGGTATTAACAAGAATTGGGTGTACTGCAAGAATTAATTTTAAAAGGCTTCCATCTGGTGAGTATGAGGTGTATGGCTTTATTGAGGCTCACTCACATGTAATGGTAACTCCAACCACAATGCAGCACCTAAAATCATGTAGGGAGCTCAACCTTGTGCATAAGAAAATGATAATGGATAACTCCCGTGTTAACCAGGGGCCTGTGAAGACATTTCGGATGTTCAAAGAGTATGTTAGGGGGTACAAAAATGTAGGGGCGTCTTTAGAAGATTTTAAGAATTTTTCAAGGGATGTAAAGAAATTTATCAAAGAGTATGATGCGGAAATGCTGATAGAGGGCTTTATGCAAAAAAGAGCTAGGTGTCCTTCATTTTATTTTGACTTTGATGTTGATGATAATAAAAGACTCACTAAGGTTTTTTGGGCTGATCCAATTGGGATTAAGAACTATGCTCTTTTTGGTGATTCTGTCTCTTTTGACACCACATTTGATTTTAATGAATATCGTATGGTGTTTTGTCCTTTCACTGGAGTTGACAACCATAAAAGATGTGTCACTTTTGGGGCAGGTTTGATAATGAAAGAGAATGAAGAGTCTTTTACCTGGCTTTTTGAATGTTTTATGAAGGCAATGGGTAATTGTTATCCGGTTACACTAATTACCGACCAATGTCTAGGCATCAAAGCCGGGGTAAAAAATGTGTTTGCAGGAAAAACACAACACAGATTCTGTATGTGGCATATCATGAAAAAATTGCCTGACAAGATTGGTTCAACCATTTACCAAGACACGGATTTTCTGAAAGAAATATGTTCTATAGTTTGGAATGAGGATATTGAGCCAACTGAATTTGAGTCGAGTTGGTTGACAATCATTGAAAACCATGATTTGTTTGCAAATGTGTGGCTGACATCCATGTTTGAGGACCGCAAAACATGGATTCCTGCATATTTTCGGGACACTTATATGGGTGGGATTATGCGGACAACTTCGAGGTCGGAATCTGAGAATAGTTTCTTTGGCAACTTTACAAACCCTAACCTATCACTTGTTGAGTTTTGGATGCGATTCCAGTCTGCAATGGATGCTCAGCGCTGGAAGCATTCTAAGTTAACTGCTGATTCTAAAAACTCGTCTCCTGTCGTGTCGACTCCTCTTTCTATGGAAAAGAAGTGTGCTGAATTTTACACACCAACCATGTTTTATGAATTTCAAGAAGAGTTGAAAGCTGCTTGTTACTCTTGTAATGAAGACAACAAAGGCACAAAAGAAAATAACTTGGAGTGTGTATTTGTAATGGATCGTGAGAGAAAGAAAGTCTATGTTGTTGATTTTACTGGGGAGACTTGTGTGTGTTCATGCAAGAGGTTTCAGAGACTTGGGGTACTTTGTAGACATTGTATATGGGTGTTGCATAACAAAGGATTTGATGAAATACCTTGTGAATATCTATTGGGCAGGTGGAGTAAGTGTGCAACATTTCGTCCTATCTTTAATGTTGTTGGGACGTCTTTAGAAGCTGATTGTGCGTCAATTGACACAAGACAAAACAATATAAGTGAGTTATGGTCAGAGGTATTCACTTCAGTGTCACTTGTGGAGGATGATGAGGAGAAGGAAAAAGAGTTATTCGAATTGCTTAAGAGTTTCAATGAGAAGTTGATGATTTCAAGCGGTGGCGGGAAGTCAAAGAGCAAGAAAGCTCAAATCGAGACACTTCTTGGCGCTAAAATACCTACTGAAGCTCATATTCTACCTCCGAATCAAGCGAAAAATAAGGGATCGAGACGAAGGATGACTTCTGAAAAAGAAAAGGCAATGGAGGAGCATGCTAAGCCGTTAAGGAAATGTCGTGCTTGTGGAGAAATGGCACACCATGATAGTAGAAATTGTCCAAGTCGACTTTGTGATAAGTAATCTCACTAAATGGTAAGTCTTTTTCTAGTCGTTATTTTCCTGATCTTAATCGCCAGTAGCTTAGGAACTTTGAAGCTACTGCATTTTCATATTTTTTGTTCTCTTCATGTGTCTTTTCTCTGTTCTGATGTTGATGCTTTAATTTTTCTGTTTGATTTTTGTCAGATGCTTATGATCGTCTCGATCCCTATGGAAATATTAATATCAAAGTGGGATATCACAAGCTGGACTAGTGACGGTTATGTTGTAAGTACCTTTTTCCTTCAGTGGTCTATCGATGTATACATCCTGAGAATGTAATACTGCATTGGTTTACTAAGTTGAATTCTTGGTAATGATAATTCGGATTTACACGAGACTATGCACTGTCTGGATGGATACGTATTATGTTTTTTTCCTTAACTGTTATTTTACTGTTTGTTGGGATACCAGGCGACAGTAACTATCTTCAATTTTCAAAAATACTGTCATATTCAAAAATAGTGTAAAAATTTTCGGCTTATACGGCTTTCATAAAGTTTTGAGACTGTCCGTTTGATGTTTGTTTGTCAGTGTATTTGATTGGGCTGAAGATGTTGGAAGGCCATTAGAGCTGGGTTTGATGTTGCAGAATGTCGGCGGTGCGCTGTTCTTGGATTGCAGTGTTTACATTACCATTGTCATCTTGGATTGCAGAATTTTGTAACCTGAAGCGTGAGAATATGGGGTGAATTACGATTTGGGATAGTAGTTTTGTTTTAGCTTAAGGCATACATCTCAATGTCGAACAAGTACCGTTTGTTACAACTAGCAATATTCAGAAACAAATTTGTGAATGTAGTTAAACCAGATTTCCAATATGTATGGTGTTCTACTGACTGTTCTTAGTAAAGGTATCCAAAGATTGCCTTATTGAACACTTTTTCTCTTAGTCGGAATATAGAAGAGTGTTCCGTGGAGTTTAATAAGAAGCCTTTTCTTTATATGCTATCACCAGGAGCAAATCTGAGTGACAGAAAAAATGGGATCGGCTGTTTAGATAAATGATAGGTTTCGACCCCATGCGACATGGTGTCGAAACCTATCACGATTACTTCCCTAACTGATTGCTAGATTGCATGCTTGGTTTTGAGCTGTTTAGAATGTAAGATTTACTGCTTCCTTTTTTTACTCGTTTTCACTTACGAGGTCTGGTGTGACAGTTCAAGTTTCTTTGAAAGCTATGACAGTATGTGAAAGCAAACTGCTCTTACCCCTGGGAGAATACGATAGGTTACACAAGCTTACAGCACAGATACATTAACCAAGCTTGGCAAGAACGTCGTTAAGGGCAGAAACCGTCTCAGCATAGTATTTCTCTGCTTCTGAACTGCTCTTGATCTTTGCAGCATGGTCCAACTGTTACAGAAGAAAACAGACTGGTTTAGTGATTTCGACTTGGAAAATTTCAGGCATTAATTAGACGAATTATTTACTTAGGTAAAGGGTTAACAGGTCCGTGAGGAGTATCGACTCACATTGCTGATAGTATCGAGCGCCTGCAGAGCCTTTTTCTCGTCTTTAGGGAAGTAATCGTGATAGGTTTAACATGGTTAGTGAGCAACTGGTGAGAGAGAACTTGATTTTCAATAACTCGAAACTTGGCGTGAATGAAGCTGGCAGGACTTGATTTTTGGGTTGGGTTAAGCGATCATAATTTGTTAGTTAATGTCTATTAACTACCTCAATACATTACATTCCGTTTGATACAGGCTGAAAAACCATCTTTCAGCCCATAAAAAAGGCCCACTAAAAGCCCAATTTAATAAGGATAATGCATCCTGCCACCCATGAACCCTTAGCCCATTCTAGAAGAAGAGCAAGGCTTATCAACCACCACCTTCAAGGCCCTCCTACGTAAGATTTTCGCCTAAATATAGACATTGTGATTTTTTCTTATCCATGTTATTTACTCAGTTTTAAATTTCAGACCGATACTCTCGTCTAACTGTCGTACGGAGGAGACGTACCTACTATACGTTCAGAAAGTACCTACTACCTTTTCGAAATGTACCTAGTACCAAAAGACGTAACTAGTTCATAAAATCTCTCCTAAATGAGGACGAGACGGGTTTTGGGTTGGATAAGGCGGCCCTCTACCGCATAGTCGCTTAACCCAACCCAAAAACCCTTACCCTTATTGTTGGGAAGGGGGTATACGGAGGAGACGTACCTACTATACGTTCAGAATGTACGTACTACCTTTTCGAAATGTACCTAGTACCAAAAGACGTAACTAGTTCATAAAATCTCTCCTAAATGAGGACGAGACGGGTTTTGGGTTGGATAAGGCGGCCCTCTACCGCATAGTCGCTTAACCCAACCCAAAAACCCTTACCCTTACTGTTGGGAAGGGGGTATACGGAGGAGACGTACCTACTATACGTTCAGAATGTACCTACTACCTTTTCGAAATGTACCTAGTACCAAAAGACGTAACTAGTTCATAAAATCTCTCTTAAATGAGGACGAGACGGGTTTTGGGTTGGATAAGGCGTCCCTCTACCGCATAGTCGCTTAACCCAACCCAAAAACCCTTACCCTTACTGTTGGGAAGGGGGTATACGGAGGAGACGTACCTACTATACGTTCAGAATGTACGTACTACCTTTTCGAAATGTACCTAGTACCAAAAGACGTAACTAGTTCATAAAATCTCTCCTAAATGAGGACGAGACGGGTTTTGGGTTGGATAAGGCGGCCCTCTACCGCATAGTCGCTTAACCCAACCCAAAAACCCTTACCCTTACTGTTGGGAAGGGGGTATACGGAGGAGACGTACCTACTATACGTTCAGAATGTACCTACTACCTTTTCGAAATGTACCTAGTACCAAAAGACGTAACTAGGTCATAAAATCTCTCCTAAATGAGGACGAGACGGGTTTTGGGTTGGATAAGGCGGCCCTCTACCGCATAGTCGCTTAACCCAACCCAAAAACCCTTACCCTTACTGTTGGGAAGGGGGTATACGGAGGAGACGTACCTACTATACGTTCAGAATGTACCTACTACCTTTTCGAAATGTACCTAGTACCAAAACAAGTAAATTTTGCTCTAATAATTCTGTCTTGGTCATAGCGTCAGGTTTGAATATTATCCCGTCAAAATATGAGTCCAGTGTGATATATGTTGCTTCTCATATTCTCCAGACTTGAATTAAACAACAAATTCACACTACCTCAATAAAACCTTACAATGTTGTTGAACAAAAAGAATAAAACATCCTGTGCTAAGAATAAACAAAAAGTTCTCTGTCAGTATATGAAATAAATATATAAGTTTCCTGTGCTAAGAAATTCTTCAATTCTTCCATCCAATTCTTCAATTCTCCCATCCAATTCTTCAGTATATGAAATAAATATAGAAGTTTCCTGTGTCTGCACAGAACTTTCAAAAATGAGATAACAGTAAAAGCATGAGATAACATCCTCTACTGTTTTGCAAGAGACAAAATAAACAAAAAGAGAGAAAAAACTTGCCTCTTCATGTTCTTGTGCCTCAATGCAACTTGATCTTGGCATGATTTGTTTATCTCATGTAAAGAGCTGCATAAAAAATCAAATGCTAAGAAAAAGCTATAATTTGGGTGACATTATATTCTGGAAATAAGTCAATTAGACTATTAAATATACACTTATCAAAATATTACATTTCTTGTATTCTTGTCCCATTTTAAAAGTTCAAGCATAATATACTCTCGATAAGCATCCATATTCTGAAAAAAAACATCACAACACCAAAACAAGCACGCTTAAATAGGACATTATGGTTCAATGAATGTGTCACTACTGGCTGACATAAAGTTGCGGATCAATATACTCTTACTTAGTACATATACTCTTACCTTGTAGTGTTGCTTGTTTCCCAATAAAGTCTCACCAGTTGTTACAGCTTACCAGTTGTTACAGCTTCTAAAGACTTAATAACAAACATTCCATAGTCATGCCTACAGAGGAATAGAGGATAGTTGCAAGAAATAATTAGATGTTACACACAAATAAATTTTGCCATAGAATAACAAATACTGTAGACGGAAACTAACACATTGGATTGCTGAGGGATATCCACATTGACAGTTTCAAACAAGACCATATATTTAAATTGTGTATACCCATTTTCCTTGCCCAAGACATTTGCAACGTTGTACACCTGCCATGATAATTTTGTATTTAAAAATCCAAAGTTGTTTCCAATATCAGGTGAAGAAACTTATGAAATTTCTACGATGCAGGAAGAAAAAAAACTTACAATGTCTGCCACATATTCATTTCGCTCTATAAGTGGTTTCCCCTTTCGTGGCTTAAGGGAATCTAATATATAATGTTCCTTTTTGTTCAGATCAGACAGTTAGGCAAACCAATGATTATCCTTATTAATTGTCCAAAACACCTGCAACATCAATTAAAAGGATGTGTCATAACATTTGAAATTGAATTCATACAATTTATCTTTCCAATGCGGGTCTATCAGTTTATGTGTAGTGAGAAAATGACGCAAAATTTATAACTAGTAATCAGATTACCTTATCAATAGTGCTTGCATTCTCAGGCATATAGTTCATCTTAAGATAAGGGCAAATAATGCGATTGTTATTTGTTGAATCAACCCTAACATCCTGCCATTTTTTGTGAAAAAGCCATGTTTGCAACTAAATATCGATAAATAAATTAAATATGTAAGAAATTTGTAAGACCCTCTGATTTATCACCTTCACTGCTACGGGCAAGTAAAGAATATTCGGCTTATCCAATGTCCACATCACTCCAACCGCATCAATAACCTACAAAATATATATAAGTTTGAAAATGTATAGGTTACACAAAATGAAAGAATGTCTAGTATACAACTATGAACAAATTTGTGTGGAGTCCTTACAGTGTCTATTAACCAGCTGCGTTTTTTGAAAGTTCTTAATTCTTCTCGGTTGACTTTGATCCACTTTGTGTCAACTAGAACCTCATACAAGTATCTGAAAAAGACAAGTTAAAGTTCCATGTCAGTATACGTAGAAAATTGTAGGTGTTAATAAAAATCAGTAGTAAAAAGATGTCAGTAAATTGAGATTTTACGGTAAAGTTCTGCGGTTGTTGAAAACCAGCTTCAACAGCTCATCGTCAGTGTATGGAAATGGAGGTGGTGGTATTTTCAAATTTTGCTTGCTGAACGCAAAATTGATAACATGAGCATCAAATGAAAAAAATATGTACAACTTTCAAGTACAAAATTTATTATATGTATTATTACCCGACACGTGGACAGAGAGCATGAGCATCATATAAAATTTTGTCTTTGAAGCGATTTTCAGTGAAAGTTACTATTTGGTAACAGACCCTTGCACCGAAAATTTTGAGCTGCTGCTTCTACAAAATACAAGAGAACATCCAACCATTTTGGTAGTAAAAACACTTTATCTACTGTTAAACTTAATATAATACTTTTTGGTAATGAACTTACATTATGTAGATCACTCGAATTATCTTTTTTATCGCCTTTATAGGTCTCTAACAAGCGCAATAGGTAAATCCCAGTATCAGCTTCATCACCAATAACTGATTTAGGAACTTCCTCAAGTGATTGCCCAAATACATTCTGGACAGTAGGCATTTTCTTTTTCAAGGCCGTAGACACAAATTTTCTCTACAAAAAAGATCACACAAATAATATTGATTACCGGTTAACATTACTATTTAATCCATATACATTTGATAAAAATGAAACACATACTGCTTGTTCAACATGATCTGCATAGTTCAAGGAATTCTTCTCCATATGGTGTAAGACTTGTAACTTTTGCTTGGGGAAATTAAAACAAAACACAAATGGTTGTGGGCAGACGTATGGAACAAAAATCTGTAGATAGAAAGAAGTCGTAAAATAAATTGAGCTACAAGAAATATCAGATATTAATAAGTAACATTGTCGTTTATAAATACTCACAAGGGCTGCTCCTGAAAAATCATCAATGTCCCTTCTAGGCTGAAATTTTTACAAAATTCATAAAATCATGATTTAAATAACATAAAGAAATAAGAATAAGAATTAAAAGACTAAAATGGCACTTACGTTACAAAATCTAAGAGGCATATAGAATCTTGACGGTGAGTTACGTGATTTTGATTTATCAGTCTTGTTCAAAATGTGACACCACACACATGTAACTGTCTCAGCCACTATCTCACCAGAGAGTATAGTCTTCAAATCTGCCCGTGTAAGTGAATGGATGTCGTTCTTGAAAAGAATTTCACTGCAAGAAAGACAAGACAAAAATATCAGGGATTGAATACTGGAAATCATCCTATTGTAATATTTGATAAGCATACATAAATTTACTAGAAACCTATAGCTATATACCTGTCATCAAACGACTGCCCAAAAACATACTCCAATACTTCCTTTTCAGATTGATTCAAGTCCCCCACGACACAAACATTCCTTTGTAGAAATGGTGATCTAAAAACCTCAGTAGGCACTCTACTCCTCTTATTTGGCATAATATCAACTGGTGGTGGTAAGGAAGAGAGGGGTGAAATACAGATAGGTGGTGATGCAGGAGGGGACACTTGTGGCGATCTTTCACATGAAGGTGATTTCGGAGAGTCACCTTCTTGTGACTCTGAACTTAATAATTTAAAGGAAGGTGGCATAATAACAGGAGGTGTCAACCGTGGAGACTGTCTTGGTGTAGTTGTTTTAGCTTGCTTTTGCTTTACAAAGTGTTGGACGCTTTCAGTCTCCTCGGGTACCTCTCTTGCGGTCTCATTGGGTACCTCTCTAGCTGGACGCTTACCCAAAGCGATCTCAAGTTTCAGAAGAGCTGCCAATAACTCGTCTTCACTTGAGAATTCGCGCTTAGCAAATTCTCTAAGTGGATCAGAGCCTATATCTTCAGCCTGTCTGCATTCATCCCTGTCCTTTTCAAACCCCTTCCCTTTCACCTCACATGTTTTCTCTCCAATCCCCTTCCCTTTCACCTCACATGTTTTCTCTCCAATCCCCTTCCCTTTTTCATCATTTGCTTTATCTCCTTGGCTCAATGCTTCTGCCATAGATACCATCTGCCGCACAACATTACATTCGGGCCTCTCTGTTTTAGCCTCAGCCAAGACTTTGAAAAATGTTTCATAGGCTATAGCAAATCCATTTGCAGCATCCACCAACTTTTTAACAATAAGGCAGCCCTTCTTTCCTTGATCAAAGACCCCCGCGGTGTGCATGGGTTCCTGCCCAGAAGGTCCAGGAGGTATGTGTATCGGCTCTTCATCAATATTAGACAGTAGTACAAGACGGGGTTGAACAACCCCCTTCCCAAACCCTACCTTAAGCTCCTCTTTCATCCTCTTTGAAATAGCTGTTCTTGACCATGAAGCCAATGTAGGGAACACTCTTGGAACTTGTTCATATTTGAATCTAACTCGGTCCAAATAAATAAAAACTAAAAGCATTATTGGACCCCCAAAGTTAGCTGTGTCAGAACCACTTTTTTTCCAAGAATCTACCGCTTTAACTAATTGCTTTAGTGTAAATCCACACCAATTCAACGATGAAACACAAGCAACATCCCCCAGAACCTTCAAAATCCGAAGACTAGCTGTAGTCCCTTTGACACCCATCAAAAAAGTTGAGACTATAAAAACTGCAAAGTTCCGTTTAAAGTCATCCCCCCTTCTTGTTGTGTAATCATCAAATCATATACTTCTTGTGTCTTAACTTGTCTGTGATTATCACTAAACTGCTTCAACCAATTACTTTTCAACTCCAAAAAATCTTCATTTTGGTCATATAAAGTGGCTATTTCTATTTCCGTGGGACCCTTGGGGATACCAGTAGATAGGTAAACATCATCCTCGGTTATCAGAAGTTTTTCATCCATAAGAGATAGTGAACAGGTGTTAAATGTGGAAACTAACCAGAAAGCCAAAAATCCAGGAACCATGTCAGTTTGAAGCATTAGCAAGCCCCCAAAACCTATTGACTGTATATCTGCCTTTTGTTGATCACTCATATGTTGTTTGATGAATGTTAACAACAACTTTGGTGACATTCTTGTTCTCAAAAAAGTAGAGGTCGCAACTTCACTTGTACTTGCACCAAGACCTTTTACCATTAATTCCTTCGTATCTGTTCATATATAAAAAGCACATATTATGTTAAAAACCAAGAGTAGCAGCAAAAGAAGATATATATTAATGCATTCTAAGAGATATACTAATGCATTCTAGCTGGCAGAGAAAGTGACCTTGAGCTAGAACAATAGTGGAATCATTGCCTCTTTTTCTTTTCCTAGAAGGAGAGCCCTTTATCGTCTTGCATGGACTTGGAATATCAGCTGTCGCCTTTAGTTTCTTCATATCTGTTCATATATAATAGCAGTTTAGTGATTCCAAAAAATATACTTGAGGCTAAAGCTGTTGACATAATATTTGTTCATCTGCTCGTATCCAATTGGAAAAGGGTCTCTCTGCCCTTAATTATTACTTATATTATAGACGAGATTACTTGCTTTAATTTATTGTTGACGGAATATCAGCTAAAATAAAAAAATTCCAGCAGCACAGTGACTAAATCACTTGGTAGGCAATGCAAAAGTTTCACAAAAAGGTACCAAAGTTGACAGTGCAATGCTTTTTCACATTTAAGTAGTACATATATAATGAATCACCATTCTTATATTATATTTGTGCAGCACTGCAGCTCCATCCATAGGCATAAAGCGATGAGAAGCTCAAGTACATTCAGTTACTAGTTGGAAGGGGGTATACGGAGGAGACGTACCTACTATACATTTAAAATGTACCTACTATACATTTAAAATGTACCTACCAATACAATTAAGAAAATTAACCTAGCTAGGATCAAGCAGCACCAAATATTAAATACAACTTCTCATAATACAGCAGTAACAACATTACTACTTCTAATATGATTGAATGGCAGCTTTAATATGATTACTACTTCTAATATGATTCATATTAAAGCTGGTGTAAAACAAACCACCCTGAACATTATTCAGACACTTCCATAATCCATCAATCAAAGTAAACAGTAAACTCGGCTCGAATAGCAGGAAGGGACAGGAACAATAACATAACAATCACAGAAATGCCACAAAAATGAGATTATCAAGTTAATTTGTATCCACAGAAGGGTGGGAGGAATAATCATGAGTGTACATGGCGCCAGACAAGCTACAACAATCAAAAGTGGTTTGTCTAAAAAATGGCAGGGTACATACTACCCGCGGCCGCTCCTAATCCAAGACCACCACAATACTAAAAAATTACCCTAGTCCCTAGTGCCTCAAGGACTCGTGCCTACGGCAGGAACTAAAGGGTCCAGTATACACAACCTTATCATGGCTTGGAACGACAACACACAAGCTATTTCTGTATCACTAAATTACGTCGATAATTACATCAATAAGCACTTCCAGTTGGCTGAGTCATTTTTCTTTATTTAATCATATTCTTTATTGGATGAGGCTAATTGCTCAACTTCTTATGAGATTCACTAAAACCCCATTACCTTTGAGCTTAAGTCGAGTAAGGGTTCCAAAGCACTTGGATCAAACTTACGAGCAAAAAGATAACACAATGTTGTTCTTTCCGAGTTATACAAACACTCAGTCCCATTGTTCCTAATCTTCTGTACCTACTATACATTTAAAATGTACCTACTATACATTTAAAATGTACCTACTACCTTTTCGAGACGTACCTAGTGCATCCAATACAACAAAGATAGGAGGAATAACTTGCTACCAATACAATTAAGAAAATTAACCTAGCTAGGATCAAGCAGCACCAAATATGAAATACAACTTCTCATAATACAACAGTAACAACATTTAAAATGTATAGTAGGTACATTTTAAGAATCAAGCTAAACGTAAACAGGGAAGAAGGTAGCTAGCTAGACTACGAGTTCCCTTAAAAAACGTCACTCGGTCCACTCTTCATCCACGTACTTACTCCCAAATATTGTGCAGTCTTTTGTACCATTACTTTGCTCAGTTCGGACTGCCATATAACTTCCATGTCACTGCATTAGCACAACCAATAATAATAGTGTACACCTCCAAGATAAGATCTACAAATTAAACCAATCTCGTCTCAATTCTTTCAATTTAGTCAGTACTACTGCCTAGCCACTCATTATAATTTGTTTCACTAACAACTAAATCAGATTATATCCACCTCTATATCATCAACTATAGGAACCTATTTCACCAACAATCACCAACAATATGCAAAACAGCTAGGAAACAGAAAGCAGACAAAAACATACCCATAACATTAAAATAAACCTAATACAACTCAAAACCCTTACCCTTTATATTGGAAACGTAGCATAAGGAAGAGACGTACCTACTATATATTTAAAATAAACCTACTACCTTTTTAAAACGTACCTAGTGCATCCAATACAACAACCGTGTGTGACGTGACATTTTCTTTCAAAATACTACTGATAGCATCAAATTAGTGTGGGGAATAAAGCATGTATTCACCCTAAACTTGCAGGATTATAATGAAAAATACAGTTGTGTTTATAGTCATAAGATTAAAAGGATAAGAAAAAGAATTCAACCTTTGGTCCTTTGTGCTTATGGCCTAAGAACAGGAATTAATGCAAATTCCCTCCTATAACTTGCACCCAAGACTTGATTTGAGACGTGGCCGCGTGTGCTAGAAATCCTCTCCAATTGCCTTGCAATATAGGGAGAGCCCCTGAGGTTTAGATGTGAGATCTGAGGTTTTGGGAGAAGAATGCTCTCAAACCCTAATTTTACCCTGAGATTATTTTACAGTGCAACAAGAGTCTCTGATATAAGGAGAAGGACTCTCCTTATATACTACACTTGGCCGGCCGAAATTGATGTCGGGTAGGAGTGGGCTTTCCACTCTTACCTTATTCCAATGCGTGATTCGACCCAATTAGCTTTAAGTTGTTCGCGGGTTTTATTTATAAATCGTAACATGTTATCAGATATTAATACAGTCGATATATTAATAATGGTCTGACAAAATACGATATTGTATAATTATCCAAATTAATATAACTGTTTATATTAATACGCGAATACAATATTTAATTAAATATAACCGTTTATATTTAATTTACGAATTAATCATGTAATCCATATTAGCTAAAATTGTTTAATCCGTATTAAATAATAATCTCAACATCTTATTGACTAATTTAATAGTCAATACCTCTGACTAACCGTTTAGTCATATCCGGCAAAATGTGACTGTATTTTCATACCTTCACATCTCTCAAACGTGTCTTATAGGTGTGACGTATAGGGACCAGTTGACCACCGCCATCCGTATGACAATAACGTCAAACTTATCTAGCAAGCCAACCGTTATTGATAAACGTGGATCAACTGGTAATAATACAGAAGTATGCCCTTGTGATCCTTAAAGAGATTTAATAAGTCATTGTACTTAATTGTCAAGGACACCAGCCCCAACAATCTCCCACTTGTCCGTACAAGGGTATGTTCAATGACGTTATCACACTACATGTGGAGGACACAATCTCCAACAAACTCCCACTTGTCCGTACAAGTGTAGGTGCGATAACCGAATCTCATATCCTTTTAAAATTTCTCCCACTCAATGTAAGACAATTTGCAAATCCGCATTCGCAAAGGTCGTATCTCACAAGCGATCTGTATCAAGAGTGGTTTCCCCGACTAGAGAGTAACTTAACTGATAAAACGAATCTGTATTCGAGCATGGCCATGCATTTCAGTTACTACTCCTCGAGTGGCCCTGAGAAATGATAAAATCCTGATAAGGGTTTGGATATTTCCCTCAACTCGAATCCTGCCGATATCGCCCAGCATGAAATAACCCAGAAAAAATCCTCTTGGCCCCTGTTACGGTGACCGTGGGAAAGAAACCAAAGTTACCCAAAATCTGTCTTAATCTCAAGAAACAGTTGAAAGTCAAAAGACTCGACTCTAAGGAACACTATGGAGGTCCTATCCACGACCTGGCACCAAATGTTATAAAACATTTAGGACTCCATAACGATGTCACGGGGTGTCCTACGAGATATCCGTATAACTCGCCTTTGTGATTGGCCAGTCATCCACGTGACTTATGGCTCGTTGAACCCACCATCAACCAACGTCACAAAATGATTACCTGAGTTATCAGCTCAAGTGGGTAATCAAGGACCAAAACGATGTAATGTTAATCAGTTCACTTTGTGGTGTTCAAAATTGGCGTACAATTCCACATGAGAAACAAAACATTTTATATCATAACAATAAGGTTGAATAGAGTACACGAGAAAATGAATTATTACATGAATTCATAAAAGAGTACTACAACTTAGGAACACATCCAATTCCCATGGAATGAATGTGCCCTTCATGCTTATCACGTGGTAATGCTTTTGTGAGAGGATCGGCTATGTTGTCATCCGTAGCGATCTTTTCAATAAAAATCTCCTTTTGCTCCACGTAATCTCTGATTAGATGAGCTTTCCGTTGTACATGCCTAGCCTTGCTGCTAGACTTATGCTCCTTAGCTTGGAAGATGGCACCGCTATTGTCACAATAGACGGTGATTGGGTCATTCGAACTAGGCACTACTGATAGTCCTTGTAAGAATTGACGCATCCATATTGCTTCCTTAGCTGCTTCCGAGGCGGCATAGTACTCGGACTCAGTCGTAGAATCTGCTGTAACACTCTGTTTAGAACTTTTCCAGCTGACAGCAGCGCCATTAAGAGTAAAAACGAATACAGACTGAGATTTCGAGTCATCTCGATCCGTTTGGAAGCTAGCATCTGCGTAACCCGTGGCGCAGAGCGTCGAGTCGCCTCCAAAAGTCAATCCCCAATCTTTAGTCCTCCGTAGGTACTTAAGAATGTTTTTCACGGCCATCCAGTGTTGTTCACCTGGATGAGCTTGGAATCGACTTGTCATACTCAATGCATATGCAACGTCAGGACGTGTGCATATCATGGCATACATGATCGATCCTATTGCCGAAGCATAAGGAATCCGACTCATGCGCTCTTTCTCTTCCACTGACTTAGCTTCTTGAGTCTTGCTCAAGTGAAGCCCAGGAGTCATAGGAAGGAACCCCTTCTTGGAGTTCGTCATGCTGAATCTCTCCAGAATCTTCTCTATATAAGATTCCTGACTGAGAGACAACATCCGTCGTGATCTATCCCTGTAGATACGGATGCCCAAAATTCTTTGTGCCTCTCCCAGATCTTTCATCTGGAAATGGTTTTTCAACCATGCTTTAACCGAAGATAAGAGAGGTATGTCATTCCCAATCAAGAGTATGTCATCGACATACAGTACTAGGAATACAATCTTACTCCCACTCGACTTGATATAGAGACATGGTTCCTCGACTGATCGAATGAACCCATTCTCTTTTATCACTTGGTCGAAGCGATGATTCCAACTCCGCGATGCTTGCTTAAGTCCATAGATGGAACGCTTAAGCTTGCAAACTTTCTTAGGATGTGCTGGATCGATAAAACCCTCGGGTTGTACCATGTACAACTCTTCCTCCAAATAACCGTTTAAGAAGGCGGTTTTAACGTCCATTTGCCATATTTCATAGTCATGAAATGCGGCGATCGCTAAGATAATCCGAATGGAACGTAGCATGACTACGAGTGCAAAGATCTCATCATAGTGCAAGCCTGGCACTTGAGTGAAACCTTTAGCAACTAGTCTAGCCTTGTGGATATCTTGTTGTCCTTCCACGGCATGCTTTATCTTGTAAAGCCATTTGCATTGAAGGGGACGTACCTTTGCAGGTAGGTCCACAAGATCCCACACGTTGTTCTCATACATGGAGTCCATCTCGGATTGCATGGCTTCTAGCCATAGCTTTGAGTCAGAACTAGTCATGGCACCTTTATAGGTTGTGGGTTCATTACCCTCTAGGAGCAAGACGTCATCTGTATCGTGTTCCTCGACCATACCAATGTATCTGTCCGGTGGAATAGAGACTCTTCCTGACCTCCTAGGTTCCTCAGGGATATCTACCGCAGCCTCGGTTGAAGGAACTGTTTCCTCCAATGGTTGCTCGACAGTTGGTTCTTGAACCTCCGATAACTCGAAGGTTCTATTACTCGACTTGTTCTCGAAAAATTCTTTCTCTAAGAACGTCGCACTAGCCGCAACAAAAACACGTTGTTCGGTTGGCGAGTAGAAGTAATGACCAAAAGTTCCCTTTGGATAACCTATAAAGTATGTCTTGACCGATCGCGGGCCGAGCTTATCCTCGTGTCTCCACTTGACATAAGCCTCGCAGCCCCAAACCCGAATAAAGGACAAGTTAGGGACCGTTCCCTTCCATAACTCGAATGGAGTCTTGTCAACAGCTTTAGACGGACTTCGGTTAAGTATTAGAGCGGCCGACAAAAGATCATAGCCCCACAATGAATCAGGCACAACGGTGTGACTCATCATGGATCGAACCATATCAAGTAAAGTTCGATTTCTCCGTTCGGACACACCATTTAATTGTGGTGTTCCAGGTGGAGTCAACTGTAGCACGATCCCACAGTCTTTTAGGTGTTGATCAAACTTGTGTGAAAGATACTCACCACCACGATCTGAACGTAGTGCTTTAATCTTTCTACCCAGCTGGTTCTGTACCCGATTCTGGTATTCTTTGAACTTGTCAAAGGATTCACTTTTATGTTTCATCAAGTAGACATAGCCATATCTACTCAAATCATCCGTGAAAGTGATGAAATACCTATAGCCTTCTCGTGCGTTGATCGACATAGGGCCACATACGTCCGTATGTATGAGTCCTAATAGGTCGGCAGCGCGCATTCCAACACCTTTGAAGGAAATACGAGTCATTTTGCCGATGAGACATGATTCACACGTGCCATATGATTCGAAATCAAAGGGCGATATAGCTCCATTCTGTATGAGCTGTTTTACGCGTTTCTCATTTATGTGTCCCATACGACAATGCCATAGGTAAGTTTGATCTTTGTCACCTACCTTTAATCTTTTATTATTCACATGTAATATCTCGGTGGTTTGATCTAAAACATAAATTCCATTCATGGAAACTGCCTTGCCATAAATCATATTGTGTAAGGAGAAAATACAGCTATTATTCTCTATTACAAATGAAAAGCCGAGTTTGTCAAGTGCAGAAACTGAAATAATGTTTTTGGACAAACTAGGAACATAATAACAGTTATATAAAAATAAACAGTTATATAAAAATAACTCGAATTCACTTGGAAGCTGGATTACGTATGTTCCCTTCGAGACTGCAGCCACACGTGCTCCATTCCCGACACGCAGGTCCACCTCACCCTTGGTTAGGGGTTCTTGGTTTCGGAGGCCCTGCACATGATTACATAGATGAGAACCACAACCAGTATCAAGTACCCAAGTTCCGCAACTTGCGTGGTTAATCTCAATCATGTGAATAAAAGAAGAAGAAGACATACCAACATGGGTAACGCGGCCTGCCTTAATGTCCTCGCGATACACGGGGCATGAGCGCCTCCAATGCCCAGTCTTGTGGCAATGGTGACATTCCATGCTAGTATCCTTGCTCTTAGTCTTCCCCTGTGAGTTGCTCGACTCACCTGGCCCACTCTTAGTAAATCCTGGTTTCTTGAACCTGGGCTTACCTACTGCTAGGTCGCCCTGAGCTTTAGCCTTCCCTTTACCTTTTCCCTTACTGGAGATCATGAGAACATCCTGCTTTAGACTCCCACTCAACTTTAGATCCTTCTCAGTCTGTACGAGAAGGGAGTGGAGCTCATGGGGAGTCTTCTTCATGTCGTTCATGTAGTAGTTGGCCCTAAAGAGGGCGAACCCATCATGAAGCGAATGAAGCATGCGATCAACGATGATGTTCTCACTGATCTTGCAGTTTAGGGACTCCAGTTTCTCGATATTCTCAATCATGTTGAGAATATGTGGGCTAACAGCTTGGCCCTTCTGGAGTTTCGCCTCAAAGAAGCGACAGGTATGCTCATAAGAAACGATTCTCGGAGCCTTGGAGAATTCGTTAGTGAGCGTGGTGAAAATCTTGTTTGCACTATGGGTTATGAAGCGTCTTTACAAATTGGATTCCATTGCATAGATGAGTACGTTCTTTATCGCACCCGCTTCCATGACGAAGTCGCTATGAGCGCGAACATCGTTGGCTCTAGCTCCAGTTCCTGGGTGTGGCGGAATGGGCTCAGTTAAGAACTTGAGCTTTCCGTCAGCAATGGCAGCATTCCGTAGTGCTGCCTCCCAGTCAGAGAAGTTTGACCCATCATTCCTCAGTCTAGTTGACTGATTCATGGAGTCCATGAAGGCTTTTAGCCAGGATTCACGTACTAGCTTGGCACTTGGCATTGGGTCTTCACCAACCATTTTAGTTTTACAGCAGTTTTAATGAACGTGTTCTACACTGAAAAGAAGATAAAACAAAACCATATAAGCAACTTATTGTTGTGATTTAAGTCTATATTAAATTGAATTTAAACTCGTAGACTCATGCATTTATATAATTGATCTCCCTCAAGAATTATATAAACGATCCCAAGACTCAATTTCCGTATATTGATAAGCCCACAGTTTGGCTAATTCCAATCGTTGGAACTCTTGGTCGATAGATTTCCGTATATCTATCTATTAGTCCATCTCAGTCACTGGAATATTATCGAGTGACCATGATGTTGAGATAAAATAAATCATCTGTTCCCACTTACCCGACGTAGAAGGGGTCATATTATGCCTACCGACGAAGAAGGGATTCATGGGAGGCTGATTTATAAAGACTAATCTCAATTTTTGGTTATACGAGGAAGACCCCATCAACTCTTATTTATCCATATTTAAGTGAACTAAAAACTAGCATTTGCGTGAATGAATTAAATAAAGTGATGGCTTTTAAATTGACATGTGACATCTGTATTGTCACAGAAAACTAACGCGTAACCTCTACATGAGTCAGTTTTCAGGCATGATATAGGTGGTTTGGTTTTTAGGCGGAATATGATGCAAGCTATTATCGATGAAAGCGTAAAGATAAATGCAATAAACGTAAATAAAAGTCCTAGTGTGGCCTATCCTACCAAAATAAACATAAAACAACTTGGAATCCACTGTTGGACCCTAGAAGCTTGTCTTGATGTTCCATCTTGGTCCTTGCAGCGGAAGTGAGCATCCGGTCTCCGTCTTGTCTTTGGTCTTCACAAAATTACTAATTTAAATTACGAAAGTAATCCTAGATACATTCTAATTTAAATACAAAAGTAATTACATGGCAAAAACCCAAAACGGAGATTCAAGATCTCAAAATTACAAGCAAGATCGTGTCCCTTCATTACGGTGACACAATCTTCTAAGGCCACACTAAGTTACAACCGTTTGCAAAAATTAAATACGTTATTGAAAGCATTCAAGGCATTCACAAGACGATAAATAAAATGCATCAACTAAAAACAATTTATACATGACATAATACTGTTATTATGATTAATAAATTTATACCAAACCACCTTTTAAGATTAAAATTAAGTGACTATACCGTTTTAATCACCAATTTTAACAAACATATAATCCATTATTTTAAACTGTTTTAAAACAATATGTATCAAGCGAGGGTGAACCGTTTCACTAAATAATACACTATTTCCGTATATAGTATATTATTTTAAGCCATGTGAAAATAAAACATGTTATTTTCGTAAAATAAAAAAAATCGATTCTATTACAGGGGTGGTCTACCGACCGGAAAAACAGGTCGACCGACCACCTGACGAAAAAAAAAAAATTTTTTTTTTTTTTTTTTTTTTTTTTTTTTTTTTTTTTTTTTTTTAAAGCAGAATGGTCGACCGACCCGAAAAACAGGTCGACCGACCACAAAACACGAAACCGAGTTTCTGAACACGATTTCTCACAAAGGAAACTGTTAAAAAAAAAAAACAGAAAACTCACACAGGGGCGGTCGACCGACCGCTATAACTGGTCGACCGACCGACACGGCGGCAGAAACGAGATTTTTCAAAAACTTTTAAATAAACTTATGAAAAACACAAAAGTAAAATTTTCATGGCCTGGCTCTGATACCACTTGTGGGGAATAAAGCATGTATTCACCCTAAACTTGCAGGATTATAATGAAAAATACAGTTGTGTTTATAGTCATAAGATTAAAAGGATAAGAAAAAGAATTCAACCTTTGGTCCTTTGTGCTTATGGCCTAAGAACAGGAATTAATGCAAATTCCCTCCTATAACTTGCACCCAAGACTTGATTTGAGACGTGGCCGCGTGTGCTAGAAATCCTCTCCAATTGCCTTGCAATATAGGGAGAGCCCCTGAGGTTTAGATGTGAGATCTGAGGTTTTGGGAGAAGAATGCTCTCAAACCCTAATTTTACCCTGAGATTATTTTACAGTGCAACAAGAGTCTCTGATATAAGGAGAAGGACTCTCCTTATATACTACACTTGGCCGGCCGAAATTGATGTCGGGTAGGAGTGGGCTTTCCACTCTTACCTTATTCCAATGCGTGATTCGACCCAATTAGCTTTAAGTTGTTCGCGGGTTTTATTTATAAATCGTAACATGTTATCAGATATTAATACAGTCGATATATTAATAATGGTCTGACAAAATACGATATTGTATAATTATCCAAATTAATATAACTGTTTATATTAATACGCGAATACAATATTTAATTAAATATAACCGTTTATATTTAATTTACGAATTAATCATGTAATCCGTATTAGCTAAAATTGTTTAATCCGTATTAAATAATAATCTCAACATCTTATTGACTAATTTAATAGTCAATACCTCTGACTAACCGTTTAGTCATATCCGGCAAAATGTGACTGTATTTTCATACCTTCACATCTCTCAAACGTGTCCTATAGGTGTGACGTATAGGGACCAGTTGACCACCGCCATCCGTATGACAATAACGTCAAACTTATCTAGCAAGCCAACCGTTATTGATAAACGTGGATCAACTGGTAATAATACAGAAGTATGCCCTTGTGATCCTTAAAGAGATTTAATAAGTCATTGTACTTAATTGTCAAGGACACCAGCCCCAACAATTAGACTTGAATTTGCTGACACTACCATCTGAATAAGAAACTAATACACCTGTAGCTCAACCATAAGGCAGTTGGCGAAGATAATTTCAGAAATCGAAATAGGATAAAAATCGAAATAGGATGAAAATTAGGAAAATATATATTAGTAATTAGTAGACTAAACTAGATTAGAACAGGAAAAAATCGAAATAGGATAAAAATCAAACAGAAAAATCTAATTAATACTGAAAATCTAATTATTACTTAAAAGGTAACCTAAATAAACATCACAAAAATCATTCTGGTGGTTCCAATTCTTTAATAACTAATGTTCGATAGAATAAACACTTTCGCTAAATCAGATAATCATATGTCACTTGTTCCTAAGCTATAAGCATCAGTTAATTAACAAACCTACTTCCAAAACAACTAGAATAATCGTAACAAAAGATCATTCAACAGCAAAATTTGATACATTAAACAAAATTAAGCATGTAAAAACGTACTTACTCAGGTTGCAATTCCCGATGCAGAATCCCTCTCAAATTCTGAATATAATTCGATAAATTAAACAAAATTAAGCAGGTAAAAACAAAATTAAGCATGCAAACTAGAATAATGCAGAATTCCTCTCAAATTAGTAAAAATTAGTAGACTATAGTAGATTAGAACAGGAAAAATTCGAAATAGGATAAAAATCGATCATCTGTAAATCGAATTGTTTATATTACCTGCGACGGAGCTTCGATGGTTGATGACGGTGGTGGTAGTGAATGTCGGAGATGTCTGGGAGTGGTAGTGACGGTTGATGACGGTGGTGGAAGAGGAAGGACGGAGATGTCGAGGGTGGTTGTGGGGAAGAGGAAGGACGGGAGTGGGAGTGGGAGTGGGAATGGGAATGGGATAGAAAAGATTCTTTCTATTACAGTGATTTAGAGATTGACGGTTGTGATTTAGTTCGCACGGTTCTCATGGTAATTTGGTTCTCACGAGATCCTGAATCTATATATATATATATACATATCTATATATATATACATATATATATATATGTATATATATATATGTATATATATATATATACATATATATATATATATACATATATATATATATATATACATATATATATATATATATATACATATATATATATACATATATATATATATTCAGCAGCAAGGAATGAGGTAAGTTATGAGGTGAAAAATGATTGGTAATACATGTTGTGAAGTATGAGATTGACATTAAATGATGATTGGCATGTATATATTGTTGCCTTAAGTATTGAGAACATGACTTTTGTATTTAAGTTTGAATATGAGATTGATTTGTATGATTGATGAGCTCCATTTTGGTCATCATTTTCTTTACTTATTCTTTTTTTCGGTCACGATTCGACCTCGATTTGCGTGTCTTCGGTTGTTTTTACGTCCGTTACCTCGTATATTCCTATTCGATCCACTTCTTGTAGGTATTACGGCGGGGCGAAGAAACGAGACGAATTGAGGCGGATTTAGAGCGATTTTCGAAGAATTATGAAGAATTGGCAAGATAGCCTCCCAGGGCCTCCCAGCCGGTCCCCAGCCGGCGGCCGGTAGGCCGGCTGGGGATCTTGACTTGACCTTGTTGACGAAAAATGAAGAATTTTCCAGACCCTTGAGAAAAGGCTACCAGCCGGTGGCCAACCGGCAGCCGGTCAGCCGGCTGGGATGCAGTTCCCACACTTAACCAAATTTGAAGAAATGAAGAAAAATGCGATTTTGGGCATATTACTCAAAAAGGGCTCCCAGCCGGTGGACAACCGGCAGCCGGTCCACCGGCTGAGGGTACCTGAAGCCAAGAAAAGAAAAGAAGAAATGCAGAATTGAAGACTTGGCCTCCCAGCCGGTGCCAGACCGGCAGCCGGCCGGTCGGCTGGGAAGGCATGAACATTGAAGAAATTTTGCAGAAGTCCCTATTTGGACTCTCAGCCGGTCCCAGACCGGCAGCCGGTCGACCGGCTGGGAGTCACTTTTCGTATTTTCGCGCACTATATAAACCCGCACTTAGTCTTTTATTTGGGACGTTACTTTTTCACGCATTTCTAGGGTTTTTCACTGTTTCATTAGTTCATACTTAGACACAAAAAACTCTCTTAAAACTTTTAATCTTCTTTAGATCTTAGTTTAATCTTTCAATTTTTGTTAATCTTTCCTTAGTAACATACTTAGTCTTGTTCTTGAGCATTTGTAGAGGATATTTTTGGGTTGTATTTCGGATGATTTGAAAGAGTTCTTCAACTTGTTATCCAAGTTTCACCCTTTTCCTTTGCTATTGGTATAATCCTTCTAATCTCTACTTAGTTATTGCATTTATTTAAGTTTCTTTTGAATCAATTGTTTACCCTTTACTTGGTCATGATGGTTAGTATGTGTTTATGTCTTATTCACATGTTTTCCCTTGCCATGAGTGAGTAGTCCCTTTACTAGGGTTAGGGGTGAACTTGGGTGGTGTTTAGATGATAAATTCATGCTAGTAAGTTGGTTAGTTGTTCTTAAAAAAGTAGTTTTCCATTTGTTGCATGCTAGGTGTTTGATGATTTGCCTCAACGAAACTTGGGCTTTGATTTTAGCGTGACTTGCCTTTAGCGACGGTTGGGGGTTTGTCTTAGCATGTTTAATGGTTGGTTGTGGTATTTGTAGCGAAAACTAGGGTATTCCGACCTAGGTTAGTCGACTCGAGAGAAGAGACTACCCGAGACTACTTGTTTGAGAACTTCTAGTCTTCTTTCTCGTATCTTCGTCTACCCACCTTAGTGACCCCCGACACCTTAGTCTTCTCTTCCATCGATTCAATCTTAACTAGTTTGCCTTAATTGTTTGTTTTAGTTGTTCTTTAGTCATTAATCAATCACAAACCTATTACCCCGACTCTTGCTTAAATTAGAACGTAACTATAAAACTATCCCCACCGTCTTCGCGAACGATAACCCTATTATACTACTAATTTGGGTTTTTATAAATGTGTTTGATGCGTGAGAACCGACGACTAAATCGCGTGCATCAAAATGGCGCCGTTGTCGGGGACGGTGTTAAAAGTTGTGTAGTTTTAGTTTTAGTCTTGAGTTAGTTAAGCTTGTTTTGTTTTGATCAAAGATTTGGTAGTTAATTGTAGAGTGGTTGCTATATTGCTCACCCTAGTGTCTAACAAACACTAGGACGACTAATTTGTTTGCTAAGTTTTATGCCTAGGGGTGACTCTAACTCTTTGTTGTCAACCTCCGAACCGGAGAGGCTCTTTCGGGCCTTAAGGAGGAAGACCATTGCAAGGGTAAGAATTGCGTCACAAGCATCTACTAGCCATAACAACCCCTCTTCATCCGAACCACCAAGTCCCAATCAAAGCAATCCTAGCCCAACATCCGACAATTTTGATAACCCGTTTTATCAATCACCACCACAATCACCACACGTTCCAAATCACCATCAAATTCATATAATGGCCGCTCTTCGAGATCATAACCGGCCCAATCACAATGACACCACTAATCCAATCAACTTTTGTACTCTCGTCCCTCAAAATTTTGAAATACACCCTTCGCAAATGAGTTCTATCGAAAAGAACGCCTTTAGTGGGGCTTCTCACGAAGATGCTCATGGGCACTTGAGAAAATTCAAGGGTAAAGTCGCAATGATAAAGAAAACGGGAGTACCCGAGAAGACATTAAGGCTTATGCTTTTCCCCTATCCTTAACCGACAAGGCGGATAGGTGGTTAAATGTGCATGCTCCAAACACATTCACCACTTGGGACGACTTGGCAACGACTTTCCTTGCCAAGTACTACCCGTCCTCTAAGACCGCGATGCTCCGAAATGAGATAACTCAGTTTCAGCAAGACGAGGGAGAATCTTTGGGAAAAGCTTAGGATAGATACCAAGATTTGCTTGCTAAGTGCCCACACCACGGGATACTGACTTGGTACACGACCCAAACCTTTTTTCAGACTCTTCTCCCACGGACGAAAGAAATGGTTAATGCATCGGCGGGGGGTAGCTTTAACCACTTGCCGCATGAGAAGGGAACGGAGCTAATAAAAAAGATCGTTGATTCGGAGGAAAATTATGGTACTAGGGGGAATGTCTTGAGAAAGAGTAGCAAGTACCCTAGTGAGCACCTTTCCAATTCAAAGGCGAACGAGGAAACCAATGCCAAGTTGGACATGTTAACCAAGAAATTGGAAAAATTGACTAAGGGCTCCACTAGCAAAGGAACCAAGAGCAATGTCCCGGGGATGTACCAAGTAAATAGTTTTGCCACATGTGATTTGTGCGGAGGAAATGGGCACACATTTAAAGTATGTGCAAACAACTCAATTGAGGGAAGTGGAAGTGAGGAAGAATTGTATACTTTCCAAGCATTCAACAGTCCTAGAGGCCAAAATACTTTCAACCCCAATTCGAATTACTATCACCAAGGGATTAGAGGTAGTTCTTATATGAGTTACAAAAGCACCAATGTGTTGAATCCTCATCAAATTCAACAACCTCAAGTGCAAAACCCCCCCGGTTTTCAACCAAGGGGTGGGAACTTCAACCCGAGGAACAATTTCAACAACAACAATTTCTACCAAGGCAACCAATCTAATCAAGCCAATCAAGGCTTTCAACAAAGTTTCAATGACCCGAACTTTAACCCCAATTTCCAAAACAACCAAAATCCACAAAATTTCAATCCAAATTTCAACAACAACCCAAACTTCAACAACAACAACCAAAACCAAAATTTCAACCCACCCCCATTCCAAAACAACTTCCAGAACAACCAAAATCAAAACCAAAACTTTCACAACCAAGGTTTCAATGACCCGAATTTCGTTCAACAAAATCCCAACCTCAATAGCCAAATGCCAAAGGGAACTCTCAAGTTGGAGTCCCTAGAAATGACTATGGGTTTGCTTTGCCTCTTACCAACACCCCTCATCAAGAACCATCGAGTGAGACTCTAGTGGGTGAATTACTCAAGCTTGTGAAGAATATGCAAACTACCCACAATCAAGAGATGATGAACTTGCGGAATGCCAACCAAAAGGAGATAAGAGAGATGGAGGCTAGAGTCGCTTCTCAAGCCTTAGCCAATCCTCAAAGGCCTCCGGGCGGTTTTTTAGCTCAAGGTCAAAGCTCGAGAGATGCTTCAAAACATCAAGGGTTTAATGCAATCATGACAAATGCCGATGAGCAACCAATGCTTGAAACCACTAGTAGCGGAGAAACACCTTCACTTGAGCAACTCATGACGGTTTTTGGAGGGGATATTGAGGAAGAAACAATGGTGATGGTGCCCGTTGTTTCTCCGGAGATTAGTGACCAAGATGGGATGAATGAAGAATTATTTGTGATGGAGCAAATCAAAGAATTTCCAAAGAAGAAGAAAGATGAAGGGAAAGAGAATGTTGAGAAAGGAAAAAGTGTAGTTGAAAAAGAGTCCGAACATGAAGAAGGGCTCATTGAGAGGAGAGTTTGTGAGTTCTTCCGAAAAATTACAAAAGGAGATCCTCGTTGTAAGGAATTGATGAAACTTGTAGAGGAGGTGGAAGCAACAATACCCCCACGAGAAAAGAAAAGAAAAGAGAAGTGAATGCAATCATGTCCGCCAAGAAAGTCCCAAGCACCCTCCCCATCAAACTCGGAGATCCGGGTAGCTTTTCTATAAATTGCTATGTTGGAGGGAAGAAGATTGAGAATGCCTTATGTGACTTGGGAGCCGGCGTGAGTGTCATGCCTCTAGCTATGGCCAAGAAATTGGATGTCAAGAGTTTGTCTCCCGCTACAACTCCTATCACTCTTGCGGATGGTACCAAGAAACTTCCTCTAGGGGTGTTTGAAGATGCTATTGTCAAGGTGGGGAATCTATCCATCCCCACCAACTTCGTGATATTAGATGTCTCCGTCGGTAGCGGCTCTTTCGTGATACTCGGTAGGCCATTCTTGGCCACCGGAGGAGCGACTATTGATGTGAAGAGAGGAAAATTATCTTTCGAAGTGGGCAAGGAAGTGGCGGAGTTTGAACTTCCGGAGGCTCCCGGCACGAGTTTCAAGGAAAAGAATGTTGGCATGGTTGCAAGTTTGTTGGTGAATGATATCCCTAAGATAATGGATGAGAAGGGAATCATGAAAAGTATGACTTTGAAGAATGATGATGCTAGTTTCACTAGCGGGAAGTTGTTTTGTAAGAAGAAGAAGGACCGTGGTGAAGAACAAGAGAAACCGAGTTGTGCTAGTTCTTTTAAGGACCCTTTGGTTGAAAAAGGGGACCTAGAGGAGCTAATTGCCGGAAAAGATGTCAAAGCTCGAAAGTTGATGATGAGCAAGATGGAAACTCGAAGTGAGAGCAAAGTGGAAGCCCCGGCCGCGGCTTTTGACCTTTTCTTAAGGTCACTAGTTAGCATGGACGAGGTTTCCACCTACAAAGATTGACAAGTGTTCATGAAAGGTTTGGTGAAGTCACTTAATAACCACCGGTTGTAAGTATTAGTTTCCTTTAGTTCATCTAGATTGCATGTTAGTTTCATGGTTAGTTCGGTTTTTAGTTTAATTTTTAGCTTGCATAAGATATTTGGATATGATGGTTGCTTGTTTTTGGGTAATTCATGAGTATAGTCGGAGGATTATAGGCAAAACCGTTGTTGGCAAAGTTGATTTTTATGTTCAAATTAAATTATTTCTCGAAATTGTGTACAGGTACTCCCAGCCGGCCCACCGGCCGACGGTATCATACCGGCTGGGAGGACCTGGACACATTTCTGTTTTTTATAGTTTATTTGGGCAAATTTCAGATTTTGCTTCCCCAGCCTGTACCAAACCGGCAGCAGGTCAGCCGGCTGAGAAGACGAATACTTGTTCAAAAATCAAAAATTCAAGAAGGCTTGATTCCCAGCCGGCAGGCCGGCAGCCGGCCCACCGGCTGAGAATCATGATGTGTGAACCAAAATTGAAGAGAAAGCAAAGGAGAGGGATCCCCAGCCGGTCGGCCGGCAGCCGGTCGGTCGGCAGCCGGTCCGCCGGCTGGGAGTTTTTGTGAGTGAGAAAAAAAAAGAGAAGACGAAGGAAATTTGAAGACAAGTTTTTGAGCCGGTCGGCCGGCAGCCGGTCCGCCGGCTCAGAAGCAAATCCCATAGAAAAGTTTCGCAAAAATGAAAAAATACCAAACCCTCACTCTCAGCCAGTCGACCGGCGACCGGTCCCGGACCGGCTGAGAGTCATCTGTCGCGGCTTTAAAACTCGAACAACCCCTTCATTTTTCCCCCATTTCACTTCATTTCTTCTTCATTCTTCCTTATTTCCTCCTTTCCCTTTCCTCCATTACCTTCAAAAACACCCACAAACTCCACCAAACTCTCCCAAATCAAAACCCCCTTCATTCCCTCATCACCTCACCTTCAAATAGCCATGTCGGGATGAACGGAAAGGCGATCCAAATCAAGGCACGACCCTATGGTGGAGCAAGAAGTTCAGAATGTGATAGATAGTAGCAACATTGGCCCGGATCCTTGCTTTTCCGGACTCACCTTTGCTACAATTCAACAAAAAGGTAATTTCACCTATTTTAAGCATCGCCCCCTTCACCCAACTAGGTTTATTGATAGAGCCGGTTTGAGGGAAATAGGGATTGATAAAATAACCGCGGCTCTTTTTGACGGTATGGGTATGAAAGCTTTGTATGAAACAAAACCGGTTCACACATCTCCCCGGTTAACTTAGGAATTTTTGAGTTCTTTGGTAGTCACTAAGAACCGAACCATTGGAAAAGTTGCCTTCTTGGAGTTCCGATTGATGAATAGGGAACATCGTCTCACTTTAGAGGAATTTGCCTTAATTTTTGGGCTCGACGGAAAATTGCCCATTAAGCCTCCGGAGGGCTTTAATACCGAACTCATTTGGACAGCCATCACCGGTCTTGTAAGTGATAAAAACAAAAAGAAACCGGCTAATAGGGTGCATTTGGCACCGATTAGGATATGGCATAGGTTCATGGGGTGGACCGTTTTCTCTAGGGATGAACCGCATAATTTCACTACTACGGAGCTCGAGATACTTGGTTGTTATTTGGTTGGTGGCCCGAAACTAAACATTGCTCACCATATGGCCCTTCACTTGAGTAGGTTGGCATCCCAACCTCAGCTTACTACCCCCATTTGTGTTGGGGGGATGGTCACTTTGATTGCCAGTAACCGTTGTCAGAGGCACTTCACTGTTGACTACATTCAGGGTGAGAACGTGTTATCTCGCCGATACTTACAGGAGGCTTTGGGGTGGATCAAGTATAACCCTAGTGATCGTAATGAGTATTGGCAGATTCGCGTAGACAATAAGTTCAGGAACTCGGTGCCTTGCCTAACACCGAGAGGATGAGAGTTGTCCCCGGGAACACCTCCTACCTCCTTGATATAGAGGTGGACCCCGAGGAGCTCCCTCCCGACCAGCGTGCTCCGAGAGTTTACACTAGAGATAGAGTCGGTGCCACTCCTTCCGACCTCCAGTTTGAGCCATTTCAGGAGCCCCCCATTACCATGTCCCAGTTCCAGAGTGGTCCCTCGTACTTCCAGGGATCTACCTCCGCCTCCGCCTCCGGTTCATCTTCATCTTCATGCCCCCAAGAGCTTATAGATTTCATGTCCCGGGTTGACTTGGGAATGAAGAAAGCAGCGGATCTAGCAGACGAGCGCCAAGCATTGGCCGATGAGCGTCATAGGGATGTGACCTATAGGCTTGATTACCTCTACCATGATCAAGCCTATGGGACATTTCCGAGTTATGATCGGTCCGTCCGCGAGGGTTATCATCATCCGGCCGATGGCCGCCCATCCTACTACATGCCTCCTGATAGGGGTTATGTGCCTCCTGAGGGTCATTTTTACGGGGAGATTAACGTCGCCCCGGATTATTTTTCAAACCCGATCTTTCCCCCCAACTTCCGGGGAAATGAGGATTCGGGCCCTCCGAGGCATTCATCCTTCCATGGTGGGTTTAGTGATGCGGGAGCTAGTGGGTCGCATGCCTCCCCTTTCCGTGATGTTATGATCAACCCGAGCGACTATATGCAAGTGTATGGGAATGATGATGATGGAAGCGGTAATGAAGGTTATGAGTCCGAGGATCACTTTGATCAATGACCACCTTTGGAGGTGGTTGGTGATGACTTTGCTCCCCTTGAAAAATCCAAAGCAAGTAACTCCCAAAATCCAAATTTCGATTTAGTTTGCATTTCCTTTCTAGCATGCATTTAGAGTAGTTAGTTTAGTTTAGTTACTTAGTTTTAGTTTTCTTTTCATGTTTTCGCATCATTAGTTTAGATGCATATAGTTGCATTCATGTAAATGCATTAGATTTATATTTTTTTGTATCATATTGTCACATGTAGTTTGCATACATGTAGATTAGAGCATTTAGTTTAGTTTTTAGTTTTTCATCTTCTTTTGTCTCCTTTTGTTTTTATTGCCTTCATAAAAATCAAAAATCCAAAAAAATTGAAAAACCAAAAACTTTCAAAAATATGTTCTTTATTTTCCGGTTTTCCTCCTCACATTATGCATATAAATAAGTGTGGGGAGGAAGAACCGTTTATTTCAAAAAAAAAAAAAAATACAAAAACAAGTTTTTATTTTCTCAAAAATTTCAAAAAAGCCAAAAACATGTTGTTTTCGTTCTTTTTCTTCATTTCCCCCTTACACTTTGTTCCATTGAGGACAATGTAAATCTTAAGTGTGGGGAGGGAAAATATCTACTTTGTGAATATTTGTTTGCTTTTGTAAATATGAAAAAACTCCAAAAAAAAAAAAAAAAAAAAAAAAAAATCGAAAAATTTGAAAAATTCAAAAACATGTTTTTATCTTATTAGTGTAGAATTGTATATACTTGTGTTTGTTTTCTCTCCTTTCGCATAGGCAACACTCGCTTGAGCACCGATTTAGATTTTGAAGACGCCACAGTATGATCATTCTAACCTCTATCTCACTCTCATTTTCGTTCTTTTGTTACAATTGAGGAGGATGGGCATGTATTTGGAGGATGTGGAGTGTATTGTGGAGTTTGTGTGTGGCTTGTGTGCTTTTGTGCTGTTAGGAGATTTGTTAGTTTTGTTTGCCATGTAGTTTGATAGTCTTCTTTGCTTTATAACATGTCTATATTAGTTGCATTCATGGCATGTAGTTGTGTTTAGGATAATGTTTTGAAAATGCCTAATTGAGAACCTTGACAAAATCGTTTAGGCCATTGCAAATAATTCTTCTACTTGTGACTTTGTCTTTTAGAATGATTTTTAAAACACCCTAGGTCATGCTTTTCTAGTATCTTTCTGACCACGGTCCAATACCGAGTCAAGGGTTTGCATGTGAGTCACCTTGTCCACCCCCGTGATGTGAAGTGGTTTTGTTTATCTTGTCTTGGTGACCTTGTTCGACTTGGCGGTTTGGCAACCCAAAAATAACTTTCTTGAATAAATTTGGAATGCTCTTTTCAATGATTCTAAAAAGTGGAAATGTTTTGAAGGAAAAAGGAACCTCAAGTGAAGAAAAAAAAAAAAAAAAAAAAAAAATGGTTGTTGAAAAAGAATAAGAACATGTTGTTTTGGTGGAGGCGTACCACTTCGATGTGCTTTGGAGGGTAGCCATTGAGTTGGCTTCCCACTTCACTAGTAGAAAAATAGTTATTTGAGGCGTCAAAAATGAGGCCATTTGCGGCGTTTTTAGTGTAGCAGCAAATAAGGGGGCCGCAAATAGAAAAAGTCATTTGAGGCGGAAAAAAACGCCGCAAATAGAAGGTTATTTGAGGCGTTTTTCTAAAAAAACGCCGCAAATAGAAAAGGCTATTTGAGGCGTTTTTTGAAAAAACGCCGCAAATAGGTCCTCTATTTGAGGCGTTTTTTGGAAAAAACGCCGCAAATAGGAAAAAAAAAAAAAAAAATTTTTTTTTTTTTTTTATTTTAATATGAAAAAATGCAGACAAATTATTTAAATATGGTAACTCTCAAATGTATTTTTTCACAAGAGAATCTTACATGTTTTTAAAATAATACAAGTGTTTTAAATAAAATGCAATCTATACTAATTGCTTTAGACATCAATTTACACTTGCAATGTGATGGAACTTCGTGATTCTCTGAAGTGGCTACAATGGAGAGGGCTGCTAGTGTGTGTGTTATCAACAATTCCACAAAATTTGTAATTTGAGGGCTTATCAACAATTCCACGCTTCTGAAACAGGGCCATCATTTCCTGAAGCAGTCAGCTCCTGAATAACCTTTTCGATCCCTTCCTGAAGCAGTCAGCTCCTGAATAACCTTTTCGATCCCTTTGCTTATTATTTGCATTTCCTCAGCCAAGAACTTCAGTTGTATCTGCAAAGCATGATACTTCATTAATTGTAGTGAAGCTATTTGAAAAGATGATATTAAAATTTGTGAGCATTCTGATGAAGCCAAAGTTCTCTCAAAGAAGTCATATTTTGCAAAACATCAATTCTTCCACCGAATCCACTCTCACTTTTCTGCCCATTAACCCACAATGACTGAAGTTGAAACCCATCAAAACTACCAGGCAACCCACCTTCCAAAATATTAAATGACAACTGCAAGCTAACCAAACCCGGAAACGACTTCGACCCGAAAAAATCAGGTACTCTCCCAGTAACATTAGCAGAATTAGCAGAAAAGTTCTATAATGCAGATACATCTTTAAATGATTCAGGAATTTCCCATGGTTCAAAGGGATTATCATAAATTTCAACAGATTGCAGTGAAGATACTCAAATAAATAAATCACTAGGAATTGAATTAAACATATTATTACTTAAAATTTTATTTATTACTTAACATTATAACATGGGATTGCAAGTAAAACTGTAATACCTTTCGTAGCTGATCTAAAATCGCATTATGTTGCTTGTTCCTTGGCCATCTGCTCTAGTTCTTGACATCTCTGCAGTAAGGCATCCTTCACCTAGTAAATACAGCATCGTAATGAGGAGAGCGAAACTCAAAATTGGTAGGAGTCTGCAAACCACCAATAAATAAGTTAAATATAAATTTTCCCACAAAGACTACCGTTTGCCCTTTGACGGTTCACATATCTGGCACAGCTGGCAAGTGTGAGCAGTAGACCAGTTAACTCAAGATGCTCAGATAAAGTGGCTTTATATTTCAAACTTCCCCAGATTGGCATCACTGCTTATGAGATTAAGAGTATGAACTTTGCAGAAGTTATTTCACCCATACCATGATATTTCATTGTTTCCAAAACTCCCAAGAAACATTATCATGGAGAGCATATAATAAGAGAATGCCATTCCTCACTCATCTGTAACCTTGTACCCTTGAAAGGGGTCATGTGCACAGCGCATCATACAACCATTCTCTAGGACTACCAACTCATAAAGCATAAGAACATATAAAAGAGACAAATAAAAAGAGCAAATCACAATTATAGCAGATTTCTAGGAGGATGATAAAGGATTTCCTTGTTTATCAAGGTAAAGACACATTTAACTTGAATAAACTCAGAAATGCAAAGATTCATCAAGGAACATTCAGTACCAGTGATATGCTGAAGGCCGTGTTCTGAAATATGATCACAGTAGTTAAAAGTCAAGGCTTGCAGAATAGAGCAACATTTCAAGAGCGCCAAACCAGAGTCTGTCACATCAGAACCAGAGAGATCAACAGAAAGTAAAGACGAGCCTTGAGAAGAGATGACATCCAACCAACTGTCATCCACACCAGGATAAAATTTGTTAATAGTTGGTAATAGTTAAATGGAGGCGCACTCTTTTATTGTCCGCCATGATAAACGTAAAATAAAATTCTGTAATAATGTCAAGAACACAATAAGTACCTGCCAAGGTCTCTCCCAATCAAGTGGCATTGGCCAAGCACCAAACCAAGACCTAGAATGGTGACACCCGTCGTTGAGGGGTGCCAAAGATAAGATTTATAAAACCTCAGCTTAAACTCAGATAGGATAAGTCAAGGGTCGAACCACAGGGAGACAGGGTAAATTATGTTTGTAAATTTAAAGTCTATTACAAGTAACCAAAAAAGGGGGGTTTTGATTTGAGATTTAAACTAACACTAAGGTAGCAAACTAACAAGAAAATTAAAATAAGATAAAAAGGAGATTAGGAACTTTGGTTCCCCATGGTCAAAACAAGTCAATGAAGGGTAAGAATAATCAAATAACACAATCCTAAGGAACAAAGAATAAACCTTTAGGTCAATATTCTACCCAATCCTTACGGTCTTAGGGTTCCTACAAAAGCACTAAACTTTCGTTCAAGGGCAATCCCAAAGTTGTTGTTAAACTAATCCCAATAATCTTTCAATCCTAAGGATTAGTTCACCAACAACAATGGGGGATTGGTAATTTAATCATCAAACTTATCAAGGTCAAGTCTTTATCATGGTTCCCCTAATTCCCAATCACAAGAATTAGCTATGCATACTTTTAACTATGGAACTAACAATTACTAAGAATATTGAAGAGATGAACATAATTAAAGAAGACAATAAATGAATAAACATGAAATAGGAAATAACAACAAGATGAATAACAAGATTGAATAAAAAGGAAAGATTGAATTGTGACAAACTTACAACTTGAATGGAAAATCTAAGAATAAAGATGAAAGCTTGGTACCAAAATCTAACAATGGAGTTTTCTCTAATTGGGGCTGCCTAACCTAATTTTAGAGTTTTGATCTCCTCAAATAAGTATTATTACAAGATTAGGAAAAATAGAAAATAAGAAAAGCAGAAGTCCCGAAACAGCTGGTGGTCGGTCGACCTCGATTTTCGGTCGGTCGACCGATTCTGGCGATACGGGTTTATTTCATGCGAACTTGGGCTTCTGTGAACTGGGCCTCTTTTGCGAACTGGACATCGGTCGGTCGACCACTATTGCAGGTCGGTCGACCGCTTCTCGTCCTTTTCAGCTTTGATCTGGCCCGAAAATAATACTTGAGTGCACCATCTGATTCCTTGCTCCATACTAGTACTCAAAACAGCTTCCTAAAGGCAAATAAGGCTTGGTTTTGTTCACTTCCGCGTATTCCTACATATAAAACATAGAAATGCCAAAGTAAACCGTTTCGGGAGAAAAAGCAACTAAAAGTCACGAAAGTGTAAGAAAATACGTGCCAAAAGAGTAAATAAAATGCATAAAATAGGCACGTATCAAACTCCCCAAACCAAACCTTGCTTGTCCTCAAGCAAGCGCTAAGACTCAAAAGAAAATAAAACTTCTAATGGAACGGATTTCATACTTTTCACAACCAAACACAACACTATGCTTAACCAATTTAATGCATTCTTCAACTATAATCAAACACAATGTCAAGAGCAAAACGAATTAAACATGTTGGAAAAGCATGCTAAAATTTCAACCTTGCAAGACTCATTCTAATTGGACTCTCGCGGTACGCTCGAGACACTCATGAAAGCAAAGGGTCAAATGTATATGTGAAAGATAAGAAGATAAATAAAAGTAAAGACTCTCACCTATCTACGACCCGTAAGAACATGCCTGCAATCTAACATGAATAGAATCTCTATAACCGTACATATGCATTCCCACACTAAATAACCATGACACATGCCGAGGCAAATTTGGGATTGTGAGGCTAAAGGTAAGAAGAGGCTTAAGATAAGTTATGGGAAGAGGGGTTAAACCGAGCTAACAACCGTCTATCCATACTATAAGATCACTTCTTATTATTTTCTTTTTTCTTTCATACATGCCAATGCTCAAAGTTTTGGAGCAAAAATCACAAATCTTCCAACTTTTCTCTCCTTTTTTTTTATTTCCCCTTTTTTTTTTCTTTCCTTCTTTTTTTTCTCTTTTTTTTTTTCAGAAAAACTAACCTACCCAACGGTCCTGGTCGACCGACCAGCCTTAAAAACAGGCTGTTTCGTTTTTTTTTTGTGTCTCTTTTGTTTTTTTTTTTATTTTTTTTTTTTTATCATACTCCCAAAATCAAAATTTATCAATGAAGCATAAACCAAAGGATGGCAAGAAAAACAGTCCCATCACTAATTTACTAGCTCGGCTAGGGTAGGCAATTTTTAGAATGTAGCAAATGGGTAAAAGAGTTCAATTTGGCTATGTGAGGATAATGGGAATAATGGGAAAGAGGTACCTCTACCACATGTGTCAACAAACCACAAACCCGAATGCATACAGGTATTAAGAAGACAAAATTCATGTTTATGCATATTGATGTAACATGCCTCAAGAGGAGAAACTACTCACAAACCTATATGAAATCGGTCATGGATGTCACCGATTTATTAAGCTCTAATCCTTAGAATATGTAGTAGCTTGCCAAGAAGAGAGTCAAGTCTAATAATCTAGCATGAAATCAACAAAAAATTCGTAGATAATGCAAAAGACTAGCTTGAAAATTTTTGAAAAATGCAAGGCAAAGCAAAATGTGATATGTGAGGCATAAATTGTATTTATCCGTTCCGACTCGACCTAAAAACTTAAGACAGAGAAGAATGCGCGACAGGGAAGAACACGCGACAAGAGAGGATGAAAACAAGAAAAATACCTAAAGGTATGAAAAACAAAAGACACAAAAACAATTGCATACTCACAAAGGAGTATGCAAACACCCTCCCCAAACCAAAACGCACAATGCCCCCATTGTGCTCATCAGCATACAACCACAGCAAAGGGATGGGGGTAGGCGAAAAAGAAACAAACAAAGAAAGGAAAAGGAAAAAGACTAAAAACTACAAAAAGAGTCTAAGGAGGAAGGAGGGGAAAACTGGAAATCGAAAGAGGAAAATTGGAAATCTAAGGGAGGCAAACACTTACAAAATAAATGTGGACCTCTCCAAATCGAACCAATCAAGGGGGACCTCCCCAAACCGAACCCCAAAGAGGGTAAGGTTAAGCATGTCCCTAGCCCTCTGAGTCGTAAAAGGGCTCAGGGTCCTCTTCTCCTTCCCCCTAATCGCCATCCTCCTCAGACCCTACTCCTGTTCCTGAGGCAGAGCCTGAAGCTTCACCGTGGTCACGACCGCCTGCGAGAGGTGTGTACCAGGTGGGGTGAGTCCATGGGCCGGTTGGGAGCCTACCTTGTGTGGCATACTCCCTGTAAATCGGGTATTGGAAGAGACTATCGTTCAGCTGTTTTTGGCTAAACTGCCTGCAAAGACTCGCCATCATCTGTGGCATAGATCTGTCATCAACAAAAGGAGGAACATAAACATTAGGAGGAGCAGTAAAATCAGGTGGGTACCCCGTCCCAGATGTGGTATGGTGGCCACCGGGAGCAGGGGCCCTGAAACCTCTAGAAGTGCCTCCCCTAAGCGGGAGGCGGTAAGACGGGAGTAGTGGTCGGGGCTCCCCTACAACATTAGAAAGGGGAAGCATAGGGGGAGCCATGGTGATGGGGATGCGATCACTGAGATAGGTGTCTATCTTCCAATAATCTCTCCTGTTGACCCAACGCACAGACCTGACATAAGCCATGTCCATGTACCGGGAGAGAGGGTCGACCGCATCCTCGTAGCGAGGGAACTGGGGTACAAAGGAGCGGGCTAATCGAGTGACTAGCCCACCACAAACGATAGTAGTCAGTGAAGTTCCCTCGCCCACCGACACGAAGTGAGAGGCGACCAAACAAGCAGTGTTGTAAGACTGCTGACCCGTACGTCTGATGTTAAGATAACCAGACAAAATGGAGAGCTCAATGTTGTTAACATTTTGAGACTCTTTGCGGCCGAAAACAGTGTTGGCCAACAGACGCAAAAAATAACGGGGGGTGGGAAGGTGGATGGTACTGTTTTTCTTCTTCACATCGCTGGAATCAGAAATACAGGACCACATATCAGAATACGACCCCGTGGGGTCATCAGTAAGACCCTCAGAAGACAGACCCAAAATTTGAGCAAACTGGGTTAAAGTTAAAGCATAGGTTTCATTGAACATGCGAAAAGAGATACAAAAATTATCATAGCCGGAGTGAAGTGCCCCCGAATCAAAGGTGAAGGAGGAGAAGAACTCAAGAGTGAGAAGGCGGTAGGTGATCTCGTCCATGGTGACGAGTCCTGCAAACCCGGTCCCAATGAGCAGAGATACCACCTCGTCATGGCATCCCAAGGCATGCAAGGCTGGAACGCACAGGAAACGGGTCGCCACAACCACGCAATAGGCAGTAAGATGGAGGAATCGGGCCTTCTGGGTTGGAGAGCTGAAAGTGATTTGCGGATAGTTTGGTAAACTATCCGTGTCCTGCACCGCCAAACCTCGCGTCCTAGAGACACGCCCTCTAGAAGTGCTTGTACCCGAAGTGCGTGCGCGCTTCCCACCTTGATCACGGCTAGACATCGTAAAGCTGAAAAGGTCAAATAAAAATATAAGTCTTATGAGCATATGAAAACATTGCTTTAACAAAAATAGGTACGAAAAATTGCAAAACTGAAACTTTATCACAGCGCTGGTCGGCCGACTACAGGGGCAAGTCGGTCGACCATTTTTTTCGAGATGGTCTGTAATTTCTGCTGCAACAAGAAATCAGAAACTGAAAAAAAAACAAAAACTCAGGACAGATGCAGTTATGGTCGGTCGACCGTAAAACCAGGTCGGTCGACCGTTATACGAAAGAAATTCAGAAAACTGCATTAAAAAAGAAAAATAAACTCAGGAAAAACACGGTGCTGGTCGGCCGACCACTGTTTCAGGTCGGTCGACCGACTATCATCAGAAAAGTGCAGATCTGTAAATTCGAAACCCAGGAAATTCAAATTTCAGTCGGCCGACCTCAGTTTCCGGTCGGTCGACCGTGAATAGTGTCAGCGTCGGTTTTTCGCGGTTGAATTTCGCGCGAAAAAAGGCATAAAAATTATAAGGAAGAATTAAACTATCCTAATCAGCAAAAAATCACCCAAAATTTACAGATCTAAGCATATAACATCAAAAAGAAGAAGAAAACTAAGAAAGAAACACACAAACTAGCATGGAAACGGAATTAAGAGCAAAATTGATCTTAAAAGGATAAACTAATACTACCTAAAACGGAATTAAGAAGATATAAAACTAAAAAGAGAGAAAGAAAGCGAAGAAAAACATACCTTGAAGATGGAAAATGAAAGAAAGTAAGTAAATTGGTGAAGGAGGAAGGTGGGTGAATTTTTCTAGGGTTTTAAGAGAGAAAGGGAATGCTGGTAGAATGAAGAGGTGAAAGCAATTATTGTATTTTCATAACACAACAGACCCGTGACATGTGACTCTGAAAAAAAAAAACCGTAAAAAAAAACTCGTGGTCGGTCGACCAGAAAAGTCGGTCGGTCGACCAGCGTCCTTTTACCTGCTCTGCAATTTCACTTACTCTGTCAGAAAAAGTGCATAAAGTTGTCAGTTTGGTCGGTCGACCTAATAACCCGGTCGGTCGACCACTGTACTGATGATTTCGCTTTTTCTTTCACTTTTTCTGCAGAGATTTCAATTTCCACCAGAGGATAAAACGAAAAAAATTAGAAAAAACGTAAATTTAAACTAAAGCACGGGTTGCCTCCCGTGTAGCGCTGGTTTAAGAGGTCCCGCACGACCTTTTACCTTCTAAGGAGCATCCTAAAAAGGGTCGAAGTAAGAAACTTCAACTTTTCCGACAAATTCATTTTCTCCTCGGAAGTGCTTCACATATTGGCCATTGACTTTGAACCTCTCACCAGATGAGGTTTCTAATTCGATTGATCCGAATTTTGAGACAGCTGTGATGGTGTAGGGTCCGCTCCACCTGGATTTCAGCTTACCAGGAAAAAGACGAATACGAGCATTAAAAAGCAATACCCTATCACCTACCTGGAAATCACGTCTAATGATTCTTTTGTCATGCCAGCGCTTTGTTTTCTCCTTGTAAATCCTGGCATTGTCATAGGCTAACAACCTGAATTCTTCTAACTCATTGAGCTGCAATAAACGTTTCTCACGGGAAAGATTAGGGTCTAAATTAAGATCACAAATAGCCCACCAAGACTTACGTTCTAACTCAACTGGTAAATGACAAGTTTTACCATAAATCAATCTGAATGGTGACATTCCTATTGGAGTTTTGAACGCGGTTCTATAGGCCCATAAAACATCATCAAGTTTTAGGCTCCAATCTTTCCTAGACTTAGAAACTACCTTGGCTAGGGTCTCCTTGAGTTCTCTATTGGAGATCTCAACTTGACCACTAGTCTGAGGGTGATAAGCTAAACCCCTACGGTGTTGGACACCGAATTTATTTAACAAGTCACCTAAGCGTTTCTCCTTAAAATGCATACCTCCATCACTTATGACAACCCTAGGGACACCAAAACGAGGAAATATGATTTTTTTAAACATCTTAATAACAGCTTTTGCATCACAATGGGGAGTAGCAATAGCTTCTACCCACTTAGACACATAATCAACAGCTACAAGAATATACTTGTTACCTTGACTACTAGGAAAAGGTCCTTGATAATCAATGCCCCAGACATCAAAAATTTCTACCTCTAAAATACCAACTTGTGGCATCTCATGTCTTTTTGAGACATTCCCAGTTCTTTGACAGGCATCACAGTTACCTACAAAATTTCTACAGTCAGCATGTAAAGTAGGCCAATAAAAACCAGACTGCAATACCTTGGCCACGGTCCTAGATGGACCGTGGTGACCACCATATGCAGAAGAGTGACATGCTTCCAGAATGTCCTTCACCTCCCATTGGGGGACGCATCTCCGGATAAGTCCATCTCCGCATTCTTTGAAAACATAAGGGTCATCCCAAAAATACTGTTTTGCATCGAACATAAATCTCTTCTTTTGTTGCCAAGACAACTCAGGAGGGATTTTACCTGTAACAGCAAAATTAGCAAAATCAGCATACCAAGGAGGGGGATAAGAACCTGAACTATTAATGATAAATAAACTCTCATCAGGAAACGAATCATCAATAGGTAAAGAATCTTCCCCATCAGTCAGCTGCAGGCGAGATAAATGGTCAGCTACCACGTTTTCCGCGCCTTTCTTGTCCCTAATCTCAATGTCAAATTCTTGGAGAAGGAGGATCCACCTTAAAAGTCTTGGCTTTGAATCCTTCTTTTGAAAAAGACCTTTTAAGGCTGCATGGTCAGTATAGACAATTACCTTATTACCTACAAAATATGACCTGAATTTTTCTAAGGCAAATATGACAGCTAGAATCTCCTTCTCGGTGGTGAAATAGTTGACTTGAGTCTCATCCAGGGTGCGGCTCGCATAGTATATAGCATTAAGAGCCTTGTTCTTCCTTTGACCAAGCACAGCACCCAGAGCATAATCACTAGCATCGCACATGATCTCAAATGGGAGATTCCAATCTGGTGGCTGGATGATTGGTGCTGAGACCAAAGCTTCCTTCAACCTGTTAAAAGCTGAAAGACACTCATCAGAAAATTCAAAGATGGCATCTTTAAGAAGCAATTGTGTAAGTGGTTTAGCAATTTTAGAGAAGTCCTTAATGAAACGCCTGTAAAAACCTGCGTGTCCTAAGAAACTTCTCACCCCTTTGACGTTAACAGGAGGGGGTAATTGCTCAATCACCTGCACCTTTGCTTTATCCACATGTATACCTTTATCTGAAATTAGATGCCCTAACACTACCCCTTCAGTAACCATAAAATGACACTTCTCCCAGTTTAAGACAAGGTTTACATCAATACATCGCTGCAAGACTTTATCAAGATTAGCTAAGCATTGATCAAAAGCATTACCGTAAACAGAGAAATCATCTATAAATACTTCCATAATGTTTTCTATAAAGTCTGAAAAAATACCCATCATACACCTTTGAAAAGTAGCAGGAGCATTGCATAACCCAAAAGGCATCCTGCGATAAGCAAAAACACCCTGCGGACATGTAAAAGTAGTCTTACTCTGATCATCAGGATGGATGGGAATCTGGAAGAAACCTGAATAACCGTCTAGAAAACAGAAGAATTTATTAGAAGCCAGTCTTTCGGTCATTTGGTCAACAAAAGGAAGGGGGAAATGGTCTTTCTTGGTGGCGGCATTTAATTGTCTATAATCAATGCACATCCGCCACCCTGTTACAACTCTAGTTGGTATTAACTCATTTTTATCATTCTTAACCACTGTGGTCCCTCCTTTTTTAGGAACCACCTGAACTGGGCTGACCCACTTAGAGTTTCCAACCGGATAGATAATACCTGCATCAAGAAGCTTCATAACCTCAGCCATAACTACATCCTGCATCTTAGGATTTAACTTACGTTGTCCCTGTCTATAAGGCTTATGCCCTTCCTCTAAATCTATTCTGTGCATACAAACATCAGGGCTTATACCCTTAATATCATCCAAAGAATAACCTAGAGCTTTTCTATTCTTTTTAAGAACAGTCATTAAGGCAGAAAGTTGGTCAGGACTAAGTTTAGAGCTAACAATTGCAGGGTACTGTTCAGTATCATCTAAGAAAACATATTTAAGATTAGGAGGAAGTGGCTTACGCTCTGGTGCTTTTACCTCAACTGCCTGAACAGAATTAGTATCTATAGAATAGCACATGTTTACCAGACTTGCATTAGCTAGGCTTATGAGCTTCTCATTCTCTTCTTCAGTGAGCTCATATTCCTCTTCCTCTTCTTCTATCAAATCCAGCTCTTCAGCATCCTCAGCTGGAGTACCTGCACACTTATCCAAAATCGTCAGATCATCTAAGGGATCCTTAGTCAAGGATTCCCTCGAATTAAGGATAACATTCCTGTCTACAATATCGATGGAACAACAAGTATCATTAGTAGGAATAGTTGCCTTATGGGCAAGACTAAACTCGATAGTGTCATCCCCAATCTCTAAAGTAATGGTACCGCGTTTGACATCTATCACAGCCCCAGCTGTGTGTAAAAACGGTCTACCTAAAATAATAGGTATTTGACTATCCTCAGCAATGTCTAAAACAACGAAATCCACAGGAATAAAGAACTTTCCAACTTTTACTGGGACATCCTCCAAGACCCCTAGTGGTCTTTGGGTTGATCTATCAGCCATTTGTACGGTAATATTGGTGACTTTAAGTCTACCTAAACCAAGTCTTTCACATACAGAATAAGGTATGACACTGACACTAGCCCCTAGATCACAAAGGGCTTTCCCTATTACATGATTACCTATGGTACAAGGGATGGAAAAACTACCTGGGTCTTTTAACTTGGGTGCCATATTATCTTGTGAAAGAACATAACATTCTTCCACAAAAGCAACAGCACCGTCGTCTTGAAAGTTCTTCTTACGACTTAAAATATCTTTCATGAATTTAGCATAAGAAGGTACCTGGGTAATTAAGTCAGTGAAAGGAATGGTTACCTCAAGATTCTTTACCATCTCTAAAAACTTACCAAACTTCCGATCCTCTTTTGAATTTTTCAGTCTTTCAGGATAAGGAATGGTGACTTTAGCCATAGGATCAGCAACCTTTGGCTTTTTCAGCTGTAAAATTTCAGTAAGGCCTTGAATGAAGGAAAGATCCAGCGATTCCGGAGTCAAAACAGCACTCTGCTCAGGAACGTCGGTCGGTCGACCAGTAGAAGTGGTCGGTCGACCAGAGTCTGCAACATCCGAATTTTTCTTTTTTTCAGAATCCGATCTCACGTCAGGAACAGCGGTCGATCGACCTACAGTAGCGGTCGGTCGACCTCCTGCTCTTTTGACGGGATCAGATTCTTTGGTCGGAATTTCGGCTGGATCATCCTCTTGAGTTGATTCTTCACAAACACGGCCACTCCTTAGATTTATGGCGTTCAGCGTCTCCATGGGTCCCTCACAACTAGCTGGAGAGCTAGTCCTTTGGTTGGCTATGTTTATCAAGCGCTCCTCAAAAACTTTTGCGGAGGTAAAGTGAGCCTCACTTATCTTCAAAACTGCCGTGGTTAAAACATCAACAAGGGCTCTTAAGTTCTCAATCTCACCCGTGTTATCAACCGTAGTAACTAGGTTCGCACTTTCAAGCTTTAGCTGGGTTGCCTCAAGCTTTTCAAAACGGGCTTCAACTGTTGTCTCAAGAGCCATCACTCTATTCATCTCTACATTCAGCCTTCTTGAATTCCCACGTGAACCCTTGAAAGTGGCCCTATGCACTGCCATGTCTTCAATGGTTTTCCAACCCTTCATATGGTCGGTGTTATTCTGGAATCTTCCATTGGCGGCCACATCAAGAATCATCTTATAGTCATCGTAAAGAGCGTTGTAAAATATGTTACACAGGTCCCATTGTTGAAGGTTATGGTGAGGGATAGAACGGACCAATTTCTTGAATCGATCCCATGCTTCACAAAATCCTTCATCAGGTCCCTGTTGAAAGTTACGGATTTGGTTTCTCAAGTCCTCGGCTTTTGCAAGAGGGAAGTATTTCTTGTAAAAGGCCAATGCCAAGGAAGTCCAATCCGTAATCTTCTCACTTGTCCTGTCAAGGTACCGGTACCATTCTTGCGCGTCATCTTTTAATGAGAACAAGAACATAGTTGCCAGCACCTCGTCTCTAGTTACCCCTTCAGGTAGGGATATGGAGCAACAATAATCTGTGAAGGTTGTAACATGCTTTATTGGATCTTCGTCGGGTAGACCAGAAAATCGACTCTTCTCCACCAAAGAGATATGAGTTGAGCGGATTTCAAAGGAGCCAGTGGTGGGTGTAGGCAAGGTGAATCCCTTCGGTACATCCTTAGGCTTCGGCTGTAGGTAGCTATAAATAGAATCCATAAAGAGAGTACTCAAGCCTTCCTCTCAAAAACCTGTTCTTCTAAAACAAAACTCGAAGAAAAGGTAAGAACGGTCTTAAGGAACCTAAGTTCCTTAAGACAAGAAAAATAAGCTAAAAATTAACAAACAAAATTATACCGTCTCCCCGGCAACGGCGCCAAAATTTGACACCCGTCGTTGAGGGGTGCCAAAGATAAGATTTATAAAACCTCAGCTTAAACTCAGATAGGATAAGTCAAGGGTCGAACCACAGAGAGACAGGGTAAATTATGTTTGTAAATTTAAAGTCTATTACAAGTAACCAAAAAAGGGGGGTTTTGATTTGAGATTTAAACTAACACTAAGGTAGCAAACTAACAAGAAAATTAAAATAAGATAAAAAGGAGATTAGGAACTTTGGTTCCCCATGGTCAAAACAAGTCAATGAAGGGTAAGAATAATCAAATAACACAATCCTAAGGAACAAAGAATAAACCTTTAGGTCAATATTCTACCCAATCCTTACGGTCTTAGGGTTCCTACAAAAGCACTAAACTTTCGTTCAAGGGCAATCCCAAAGTTGTTGTTAAACTAATCCCAATAATCTTTCAATCCTAAGGATTAGTTCACCAACAACAATGGGGGATTGGTAATTTAATCATCAAACTTATCAAGGTCAAGTCTTTATCATGGTTCCCCTAATTCCCAATCACAAGAATTAGCTATGCATACTTTTAACTATGGAACTAACAATTACTAAGAATATTGAAGAGATGAACATAATTAAAGAAGACAATAAATGAATAAACATGAAATAGGAAATAACAACAAGATGAATAACAAGATTGAATAAAAAGGAAAGATTGAATTGTGACAAACTTACAACTTGAATGGAAAATCTAAGAATAAAGATGAAAGCTTGGTACCAAAATCTAACAATGGAGTTTTCTCTAATTGGGGCTGCCTAACCTAATTTTAGAGTTTTGATCTCCTTAAATAAGTATTATTACAAGATTAGGAAAAATAGAAAATAAGAAAAGCAAAAGTCCCGAAACAGCTGGTGGTCGGTCGACCTCGATTTTCGGTCGGTCGACCTCGATTTTCGGTCGGTCGACCGATTCTGGCGATACGGGTTTATTTCATGCGAACTTGGGCTTCTGTGAACTGGGCCTCTTTTGCGAACTGGACATCGGTCGGTCGACCACTATTGCAGGTCGGTCGACCGCTTCTCGTCCTTTTCAGCTTTGATCTGGCCCGAAAATAATACTTGAGTGCACCATCTGATTCCTTGCTCCATACTAGTACTCAAAACAGCTTCCTAAAGGCAAATAAGGCTTGGTTTTGTTCACTTCCGCGTATTCCTACATATAAAACATAGAAATGCCAAAGTAAACCGTTTCGGGAGAAAAAGCAACTAAAAGTCACGAAAGTGTAAGAAAATACGTGCCAAAAGAGTAAATAAAATGCATAAAATAGGCACGTATCAAACTCCCCAAACCAAACCTTGCTTGTCCTCAAGCAAGCACTAAGACTCAAAAGAAAATAAAACTTCTAATGGAACGGATTTCATACTTTTCACAACCAAACACAACACTATGCTTAACCAATTTAATGCATTCTTCAACTATAATCAAACACAATGTCAAGAGCAAAACGAATTAAACATGTTGGAAAAGCATGCTAAAATTTCAACCTTGCAAGACTCATTCTAATTGGACTCTCGCGGTACGCTCGAGACACTCATGAAAGCAAAGGGTCAAATGCATATGTGAAAGACAAGAAGATAAATAAAAGTAAAGACTCTCACCTATCTACGACCCGTAAGAACATGCCTGCAATCTAACATGAATAAAATCTCTACAACCGTACATATGCATTCCCACACTAGATAACCATGACACATGCCGAGGCAAATTTGGGATTGTGAGGCTAAAGGTAAGAAGAGGCTTAAGATAAGTTATGGGAAGAGGGGTTAAACCGAGCTAACAACCGTCTATCCATACTGTAAGATCACTTCTTATTATTTTCTTTTTTCTTTCATACATGCCAATGCTCAAAGTTTTGGAGCAAAAATCACAAATCTTCCAACTTTTCTCTCCTTTTTTTTTATTTCCCCTTTTTTTTTTCTTTCCTTCTTTTTTTTCTCTTTTTTTTTTCAGAAAAACTAACCTACCCAACGGTCCTGGTCGACCGACCAGGAAAACTGGTCGACCGACCAGGAAAACTGGTCGACCGACCAGGAAAACTGGTCGACCGACCAGCCTTGAAAACAGGCTGTTTCGTTTTTTTTTTTTCGTGTCTCTTTTGTTTTTTGTTTTTTGTTTTTTTTTTTTTTTTATCATACTCCCAAAATCAAAATTTATCAATGAAGCATAAACCAAAGGATGGCAAGAAAAACAGTCCCATCACTAATTTACTAGCTCGGCTAGGGTAGGCAATTTTTAGAATGTAGCAAATGGGTAAAAGAGTTCAATTTGGCTATGTGAGGATAATGGGAATAATGGGAAAGGGGTACCTCTACCACATGTGTCAACAAACCACAAAGCACAAAGGGGTGAGAAGTTTCTTAGGACACGCAGGTTTTTACAGGCGTTTCATTAAGGATTTCTCTAAAATTGCTAAACCACTTACACAATTGCTTCTTAAAGATGCCATCTTTGAATTTTCTGATGAGTGCCTTTCAGCTTTTAACAGGTTGAATGAAGCTTTGGTCTCAGCACCAATCATCCAGCCACCAGATTGGGATCTCCCATTTGAGATCATGTGCGATGCTAGTGATTATGCTCTGGGTGCTGTGCTTGGTCAAAGGAAGAACAAGGCTCTTAATGCTATATACTATGCGAGCCACACCCTGGATGAGACTCAAGTCAACTATTTCACCACCGAGAAGGAGATGCTAGCTGTCATATTTGCCTTAGAAAAATTCAGGTCATATTTTGTAGGTAATAAGGTAATTGTCTATACTGACCATGCAGCCTTAAAAGGTCTTTTTCAAAAGAAGGATTCAAAGCCAAGACTTTTAAGGTGGATCCTCCTTCTCCAAGAATTTGACATTGAGATTAGGGACAAGAAAGGCGCGGAAAACGTGGTAGCTGACCATTTATCTCGCATGCAGCTGACTGATGGGGAAGATTCTTTACCTATTGATGATTCGTTTCCTGATGAGAGTTTATTTATCATTAATAGTTCAGGTTCTTATCCCCCTCCTTGGTATGCTGATTTTGCTAATTTTGCTGTTACAGGTAAAATCCCTCCTGAGTTGTCTTGGCAACAAAAGAAGAGATTTATGTTCGATGCAAAACAGTATTTTTGGGATGACCCTTATGTTTTCAAAGAATGCGGAGATGGACTTATCCGGAGATGCGTCCCCCAATGGGAGGTGAAGGACATTCTGGAAGCATGTCACTCTTCTGCATATGGTGGTCACCACGGTCCATCTAGGACCGTGGCCAAGGTATTGCAGTCTGGTTTTTATTGGCCTACTTTACATGCTGACTGTAGAAATTTTGTAGGTAACTGTGATGCCTGTCAAAGAACTGGGAATGTCTCAAAAAGACATGAGATGCCACAAGTTGGTATTTTAGAGGTAGAAATTTTTGATGTCTGGGGCATTGATTATCAAGGACCTTTTCCTAGTAGTCAAGGTAACAAGTATATTCTTGTAGCTGTTGATTATGTGTCTAAGTGGGTAGAAGCTATTGCTACTCCCCATTGTGATGCAAAAGCTGTTATTAAGATGTTTAAAAAAATCATATTTCCTCGTTTTGGTGTCCCTAGGGTTGTCATAAGTGATGGAGGTATGCATTTTAAGGAGAAACGCTTAGGTGACTTGTTAAATAAATTCGGTGTCCAACACCGTAGGGGTTTAGCTTATCACCCTCAGACTAGTGGTCAAGTTGAGATCTCCAATAGAGAACTCAAGGAGACCCTAGCCAAGGTAGTTTCTAAGTCTAGGAAAGATTGGAGCCTAAAACTTGATGATGTTTTATGGGCCTATAGAACCGCGTTCAAAACTCCAATAGGAATGTCACCATTCAGATTGATTTATGGTAAAACTTGTCATTTACCAGTTGAGTTAGAACGTAAGTCTTGGTGGGCTATTTGTGATCTTAATTTAGACCCTAATCTTTCCCGTGAGAAACGTTTATTGCAGCTCAATGAGTTAGAAGAATTCAGGTTGTTAGCCTATGACAATGCCAGGATTTACAAGGAGAAAACAAAGCGCTGGCATGACAAAAGAATCATTAGACGTGATTTCCAGGTAGGTGATAGGGTATTGCTTTTTAATGCTCGTATTCGTCTTTTTCCTGGTAAGCTGAAATCCAGGTGGAGCGGACCCTACACCATCACAGCTGTCTCAAAATTCGGATCAATCGAATTAGAAACCTCATCTGGTGAGAGGTTCAAAGTCAATGGCCAATATGTGAAGCACTTCCGAGGAGAAAATGAATTTGTCGGAAAAGTTGAAGTTTCTTACTTCGACCCTTTTTAGGATGCTCCTTAGAAGGTAAAAGGTCGTGCGGGACCTCTTAAACCAGCGCTACACGGGAGGCAACCCGTGCTTTAGTTTAAATTTACGTTTTTTCTAATTTTTTTCGTTTTATCCTCTGGTGGAAATTGAAATCTCTGCAGAAAAAGTGAAAGAAAAAGCGAAATCATCAGTACAGTGGTCGACCGACCGGGTTATTAGGTCGACCGACCAAACTGACAACTTTATTTTGTAAGTGTTTGCCTCCCTTAGATTTCCAATTTTCCTCTTTCGATTTCCAGTTTTCCCCTCCTTCCTCCTTAGACTCTTTTTGTAGTTTTTAGTCTTTTTCCTTTTCCTTTCTTTGTTTGTTTCTTTTTCGCCTACCCCCATCCCTTTGCTGTGGTTGTATGCTGATGAGCACAATGGGGGCATTGTGCGTTTTGGTTTGGGGAGGGTGTTTGCATACTCCTTTGTGAGTATGCAATTGTTTTTGTGTCTTTTGTTTTTCATACCTTTAGGTATTTTTCTTGTTTTCATCCTCTCTTGTCGCGTGTTCTTCCCTGTCGCGCATTCTTCTCTGTCTTAAGTTTTTAGGTCGAGTCGGAACGGATAAATACAATTTATGCCTCACATATCACATTTTGCTTTGCCTTGCATTTTTCAAAAATTTTCAAGCTAGTCTTTTGCATTATCTACGAATTTTTTGTTGATTTCATGCTAGATTATTAGACTTGACTCTCTTCCTGGCAAGCTACTACATATTCTAAGGATTAGAGCTTAATAAATCGGTGACATCCATGACCGATTTCATATAGGTTTGTGAGTAGTTTCTCCTCTTGAGGCATGTTACATCAATATGCATAAACATGAATTTTGTCTTCTTAATACCTGTATGCATTCGGGTTTGTGGTTTGTTGACACATGTGGTAGAGGTACCCCTTTCCCATTATTCCCATTATCCTCACATAGCCAAATTGAACTCTTTTACCCATTTGCTACATTCTAAAAATTGCCTACCCTAGCCGAGCTAGTAAATTAGTGATGGGACTGTTTTTCTTGCCATCCTTTGGTTTATGCTTCATTGATAAATTTTGATTTTGGGAGTATGATAAAAAATAAAAAAAAAAAAAAAAAAACAAAAGAGACACAAAAAAAAAACGAAACAGCCTGTTTTTAAGGCTGGTCGGTCGACCAGGACCGTTGGGTAGGTTAGTTTTTCTGAAAAAAAAAAAGAGAAAAAAAAGAAGGAAAGAAAAAAAAAAGGGGAAATAAAAAAAAAAGGAGAGAAAAGTTGGAAGATTTGTGATTTTTGCTCCAAAACTTTGAGCATTGGCATGTATGAAAGAAAAAAGAAAATAATAAGAAGTGATCTTATAGTATGGATAGACGGTTGTTAGCTCGGTTTAACCCCTCTTCCCATAACTTATCTTAAGCCTCTTCTTACCTTTAGCCTCACAATCCCAAATTTGCCTCGGCATGTGTCATGGTTATTTAGTGTGGGAATGCATATGTACGGTTATAGAGATTCTATTCATGTTCGATTGCAGGCATGTTCTTACGGGTCGTAGATAGGTGAGAGTCTTTACTTTTATTTATCTTCTTGTCTTTCACATATGCATTTGACCCTTTGCTTTCATGAGTGTCTCGAGCGTACCGCGAGAGTCCAATTAGAATGAGTCTTGCAAGGTTGAAATTTTAGCATGCTTTTCCAACATGTTTAATTCGTTTTGCTCTTGACATTGTGTTTGATTATAGTTGAAGAATGCATTAAATTGGTTAAGCATAGTGTTGTGTTTGGTTGTGAAAAGTATGAAATCCGTTCCATTAGAAGTTTTATTTTCTTTTGAGTCTTAGTGCTTGCTTGAGGACAAGCAAGGTTTGGTTTGGGGAGTTTGATACATGCCTATTTTATGCATTTTATTTACTCTTTTGGCACGTATTTTCTTACAGTTTCGTGACTTTTAGTTGCTTTTTCTCCCGAAACGGTTTACTTTGGCATTTCTATGTTTTATATGTAGGAATACGCGGAAGTGAACAAAACCAAGCCTTATTTGCCTTTAGGAAGCTGTTTTGAGTACTAGTATGGAGCAAGGAATCAGATGGTGCACTCAAGTATTATTTTCGGGCCAGATCAAAGCTGAAAAGGACGAGAAGCGGTCGACCGACCTGCAATAGTGGTCGACCGACCGATGTCCAGTTCGCAAAAGAGGCCCAGTTCACAGAAGCCCAAGTTCGCATGAAATAAACCCGTATCGCCAGAATCGTTCGACCGACCGAAAATCGAGGTCGACCGACCACCAGCTGTTTCGGGACTTCTGTTTTTCTTATTTTCTATTTTTCCTAATCTTGTAATAATTATTATTTAAGGAGACCTAAACTCTAAAATTAGGTTAGGCAGCCCCAATTAGAGAAAACTCCATTGTTAGATTTTGGTACCAAGCTTTCATCTTTATTCTTAAATTTTCCATTCAAGTTGTAAGTTTGTCACAATTCAATCTTTCCTTTTTATTCAATCTTGTTATTCATCTTGTTGTTATTTCCTATTTCATGTTTATTCATTTATTGTCTTCTTTAATTATGTTCATCTCTTCAATATTCTTAGTAATTGTTAGTTCCATAGTTAAAAGTATGCATAGCTAATTCTTGTGATTGGGAATTAGGGGAACCATGATAAAGACTTGACCTTGATAAGTTTGATGATTAAATTACCAATCCCCCATTGTTGTTGGTGAACTAATCCTTAGGATTGAAATATTATTGGGATTATTTTAACAACAACTTTGGGATTGCCCTTGAACGAAAGTTTAGTGCTTTTGTAGGAACCCTAAGACCGTAAGGATTGGGTAGAATATTGACCTAAAGGTTTATTCTTTGTTCCTTAGGATTGTGTTATTTGATTATTCTTACCCTTCATTGACTAGTTTTGACCATGGGGAACCAAAGTTCCTAATCTCCTTTTTATCTTATTTTAATTTTCTTGTTAGTTTGCTACCTTAGTGTTAGTTTAAATCTCAAATCAAAACCCCCCTTTTTTTGGTTACTTGTAATAGACTTTATCCTCGATAGTGTCATCCCCAATCTCTAAAGTAATGGTCCCGCGTTTGACATCTATCACAGCCCCAGCTGTGTGTAAAAACGGTCTACCTAAAATAATAGGTATTTGACTATCCTCAGCAATGTCTAAAACAACGAAATCCACAGGAATAAAGAACTTTCCCACTTTTACTGGGACATCCCCCAAGACCCCTAGTGGTCTTTGGGTTGATCTATCAGCCATCTGTACGGTAATATTGGTGACTTTAAGTCTACCTAAACCAAGTCTTTCACATACAGAATAAGGTATGACACTGACTGTTGGAGATTGTGTCCTCCACATGTAGTGTGATAACGTCATTGAACATACCCTTGTACGGACAAGTGGGAGATTGTTGGGGCTGGTGTCCTTGACAATTAAGTACAATGACTAATTAAATCTCTTTAAGGATCACAAGGGCATACTTTTGTATTATTACCAGTTGATCCACGTTTATCAATAACGGTTGGCTTGCTAGATAAGTTTGACGTTATTGTCATATGGATGGCGGTGGTCAACTGGTCCCTATACGTCACACCTATAGGACACGTTTGAGAGATGTGAAGGTATGAAAATACAGTCACATTTTGCCGGATATGACTAAACGGTTAGTCAGAGGTATTGACCATTAAATTAGTCAATAAGATGTTGAGATTATTATTTAATACGGATTAAATAATTTTAGCTAATACGGATTACATGATTAATTCGTAAATTAAATATAAACGGTTATATTTAATTAAATATTGTATTCGCGTATTAATATAAACAGTTATATTAATTTGGGTAATTATACAATATCGTATTTTGTCAGACCATTATTAATATATCGACTGTATTAATATCTGATAACATGTTACGATTTATAATTAATATCCCGCGAACAACTTAAAGCTAAATGGGTCGAATCACGAATTAGAATAAGGTAAGAGTGGAAAGCCCACTCCTACCCGATCTCCAATTCGGCCGAAACCTAGAGACTACATAAGGAGAGTTTTTCTCCTTATGTCAGTTACTCTTGGTGCACTGTTAAATCTCTCAGGGTAAAAATTAGGGTTTTGAGAGTATTCTTCTCCCAAAACCTCAGATCTCACATCTAAACTCAAATAGCTCTCCCTATATTGCAAGGCAATTGGAGAGGATTTCTAGCACACGCGGCCACGTCTCAAACTAAGTCTTGGGTGCAAGTTATAGGAGGGAATTTGCATTAATTCCTGTTCTTAGGCCTTTTGCGCGAGGACTAAAGGTTGTACTTCTTTTCTCATGTTTTTAATCTTATGACGATATTCACAATTGCATATTTCATTATAATCCTGCAAATTTAGGGTGAATACGCGTTATATTCCCCACAAGTGGTATCAGAGCCTTAGGCCATGAAAATTTTACAATTGTGTCTTTCATAAGATTTAAATTTTTGAAAACCGTACATTCTGTCGCAGGCACTCGATCGAGTCCCTGTTGCACTCGATCGAGTGCCCTCGTACCAGGCCCGTGCGTGTGTTTTTGTGAGAAATCGATCTTGTTTTTCGATTATAATTTGCATATTTTTAATTAATCGATATTTTTAGCAATGTGTGAATCGTTTGTTGTTGTTTATTTATGATTTACACGTTTTAAATCCAAGTTATAAACTCGTTTTAGATTTAAAAGTGCAGCGATTGCGTTTTAAAGAGTCACTCGATCGAGCCCCTGATGCACTCGATCGAGTGACACTGGCACTCGATCGAGTGCCTCTGCTGCTCGGTCGAGTGCTCATGTTTCGGGCTCCCTTTTCGAAAATAACTTGTTTTCTTATTTTCACATGGCTTAAAATAATATACTGTATACGGAAATAGTATATTATTTAGTGAAACGGTTCACCCTCGTTTGATACATATTGTTTTTAAAACAGTTTAAAACAATGGATTATATGTTTATTAAAATTGGTGATTAAAACGGTATAGTCACTTAATTTTAATCTTAAAAGGTGGTTTGGTATAAATTTATTAATCATAATAACGGTATTATGTCATGTATAAATTGTTTTTAGTTGATGCATTTTATTTATCGTCTTGTGAATGCCTTGAATGCTTTCAATAACGTATTTAATTTTTGCAAACGGTTGTAACTTAGTGTGGCCTTAGAAGATTGTGTCACCGTAATGATGGGACACGATCTTGCTTGTAATTTTGAGATCTTGAATCTCCGTTTTGGGTTTTTGCCATGTAATTACTTTTGTATTTAAATTAGAATGTATCTAGGACTACTTTTGTAATTTAAATTAGTAATTTTGTGAAGACCAAAGACAAGACGGAGACCGGATGCTCACTCCCGCTGCAAGGACCAAGATAGAATATCAAGACAAGCTTCTAGGGTCCAACGGTGGATTCCAAGTTGTTTTATGTTTATTTTGGTAGGATAGGCCACACTAGGACTTTTATTTACGTTTATTGCATTTATCTTTACGCTTTCATCGATAATAGCTTGCATCATATTCCGCCTAAAACCAAACCACCTATATCATGCCTGAAAACTGACTCATGTAGAGGTCACGCGTTAGTTTTCTGTGACAATACAGATGTCACATGTCAATTTAAAAGCCATCACTTTATTTAATTCATTCACGAAAATGCTAGTTTTTTAGTTCACTTAAATATGGATAAATAAAAGTTGATGGGGTCTTCCTCGTATAACCAAAAATTGAGATTAGTCTTTATAAATCAGCCTCCCATGAATCCCTTCTTCGTCGGTAGGCATAATATGACCCCTTCTACGTCGGGTAAGTGGGAACAGATGATTTATTTTATCTCAACATCATGGTCACTCGATAATATTCCAGTGACTGAGATGGACTAAAAGATAGGATTTACGGAAATCTATCGACCAAGAGTTCCAACGATTGGAATTAGCCAAACTGTGGGCTTATCAATATACGGAAATTGAGTCTTGGGATCGTTTATATAATTCTTGAGGGAGATCAATTATATAAATGCATGAGTCTACGAGTTTAAATTCAATTTAATATAGACTTAAATCACAACAATAAGTTGCTTATATGGTTATGTTTTATCTTCTTTCAGTGTAGAACACGTTCATTAAAACTGCTGTAAAACTAAAATGGCTGGTGAAGACCCAATGCCAAGTGCCAAGCTAGCACGTGAATCCTGGCTAAAAGCCTTCATGGACTCCATGAATCAGTCAACAAGACTGAGGAATGATGGGTCAAACTTCTCTGACTGGGAGGCAGCACTACGGAATACTGCCATTGCTGACGGAAAGCTCAAGTTCTTAACAGAACCCATTCCGCCACACCCAGGAACTGGAGCTAGAGCCAACGAAATTCGCGCTCATAGCGATTTCGTTATGGAAGCGGGTGCGATAAAGAACGTACTCATCTATGCAATGGAATCCAATTTGCAAAGACGCTTCATAACCCATGGTGCAAACAAGATTTTCACCACGCTCACTAACGAATTCTCCAAGGCTCCGAGAATCGTTTCTTATGAGCATACCTGTCGCTTCTTTGAGGCGAAACTCCAGAAGGGCCAAGCTGTTAGCCCACATATTCTCAACATGATTGAGAATATCGAGAAACTGGAGTCCCTAAACTGCAAGATCAGTGAGAACATCATCGTTGATCGCATGCTTCATTCGCTTCATGATGGGTTCGCCCTCTTTAGGGCCAACTACTACATGAACGACATGAAGAAGACTCCCCATGAGCTCCACTCACTTCTCGTACAGACTGAGAAGGATCTAAAGTTGAGTGGGAGTCTAAAGCAGGATGTTCTCATGATCTCAAGTAAGGGAAAAGGTAAAGGGAAGGCTAAAGCTCAGGGCGACCTAGCGGTAGGTAGGCCCAGGTTCAAGAAACCAGGATTTGCTAAGAGTGGGCCTGGTGAGTCGAGTAACTCACAAGGCAAGACAAAGAGCAAGGATACAAGCATGGAATGTCACCATTGCCACAGGACTGGGCATTGGAGGCGCTCATGCCCCGTGTATCGCGAGGACATTAAGGCAGGCCGTGTTACTCCTGTTGGTATGTCTTCTTCTTCTTTTATTCACATGATTGAGATTAACCACGCAAGTTGCGGAACTTGGGTACTTGATACTGGTTGTGGTTCTCATCTATGTAATCATGTGCAGGGCCTCCGAAACCAAGAACCCCTAATCAAGGGTGAGGTGGACCTGCGTGTCGGGAATGGAGCACGTGTGGCTGCAGTCTCGAAGGGAACATACGTAATCCAGCTTCCAAGTGGATTCGAGTTATTTTTATATAAATGTTATTATGTTCCTAGTTTATCCAAAAACATTATTTCAGTTTCTGCACTTGACAAACTCGGCTTTTCATTTGTAATAGAGAATAATAGCTGTATTTTCTCCTTACACAATATGATATATGGCAAGGCAGTTTCCATGAATGGAATTTATGTTTTAGATCAAACTACCGAGATATTACATGTGAATAACAAGAGATTAAAGGTAGGTGACAAAGATCAAACTTACCTATGGCATTGTCGTATGGGACACATAAATGAGAAACGCGTAAAACAGCTCATACAGAATGGAGCTATTTCGCCCTTTGATTTCGAATCATATGGCACGTGTGAATCATGTCTCATCGGCAAAATGACTCGTATTTCCTTCAAAGGTGTTGGAATGCGCGCTGCCGACCTATTAGGACTCATACATACGGACGTATGTGGTCCTATGTCGATCAACGCACGAGAAGGCTATAGGTATTTCATCACTTTCACGGATGATTTGAGTAGATATGGCTATGTCTACTTGATGAAACATAAAAGTGAATCCTTTGACAAATTCAAAGAATACCAGAATCGGGTACAGAACCAGCTGGGTAGAAAGATTAAAGCACTACGTTCGGATCGTGGTGGTGAGTATCTTTCACACGAGTTTGATCAACACCTAAAAGACTGTGGGATCGTGCTACAGTTGACTCCACCTGGAACACCACAATTAAATGGTGTGTCCGAACGGAGAAATCGAACTTTACTTGATATGGTTCGATCCATGATGAGTCACACCGTTGTGCCTGATTCATTATGGGGCTATGCTCTTTTGTCAGCCGCTCTAATACTTAACCGAAGTCCGTCTAAAGCTGTTGACAAGACTCCATTCGAATTATGGAAGAGAACGGTCCCTAACTTGTCCTTTATTCGGGTTTGGGGCTGCGAGGCTTATGTCAAGTGGAGACACGAGGATAAGCTCGGCCCGCGATCGGTCAAGACATACTTTATAGGCTACCCAAAGGGAACGTTTGGTCATTACTTCTACTCGCCTACCGAACAACGTGTTTTTGTTGCGGCTAGTGCGACGTTCTTATAGAAAGAATTTCTCGAGAACAAGTCGAGTAATAGAACCTTCGAGTTATCGGAGGTTCAAGAACCAACTATCGAGCAACCATTGGAGGAAACAGTTCCTTCAACCGAGGCTGCGATAGATATTCCTGAGGAACCTAGGAGGTCGGGAAGAGTCTCTATTCCTCCGGACAGATACATTGGTATGGTCGAGGAACACGATACAGATGACGTCTTACTCCTAGAGGGTAATGAACCCACAACCTATAAAGGTGCCATGACCAGTTCTGACTCAAAGCTATGGCTAGAAGCCATGCAATCCGAGATGGACTCCATGTATGAGAACAACGTGTGGGATCTTGTGGACCTACCTGCAAAGGTACGTCCCCTTCAATGCAAATGGCTTTACAAGATAAAGCATGCCGTGGAAGGACAACAAGATATCCATAAGGCTAGACTAGTTGCTAAAGGTTTCACTCAAGTGCCAGGCTTGCACTATGATGAGATCTTTGCACCCGTAGTCATGCTACGTTCCATTCGGATTATCTTAGCGATCGCCGCATTTCACGATTATGAAATATGGCAAATGGACGTTAAAACCGCCTTCTTAAACGGTTATTTGGAGGAAGAGTTGTACATGGTACAACCCGAGGGTTTTATCGATCCAGCACATCCTAAGAAAGTTTGCAAGCTTAAGCGTTCCATCTATGGACTTAAGCAAGCATCGCGGAGTTGGAATCATCGCTTCGACCAAGTGATAAAAGAGAATGGGTTCATTCGATCAGTCGAGGAACCATGTCTCTATATCAAGTCGAGTGGGAGCAAGATTGTATTCCTAGTACTGTATGTCGATGACATACTCTTGATTGGGAATGACATACCTCTCTTATCTTCGGTTAAAGCATGGTTGAAAAACCATTTCCAGATGAAAGATCTGGGAGAGGCACAAAGAATTTTGGGCATCCGTATCTACAGGGATAGATCACGACGGATGTTGTCTCTCAGTCAGGAGTCTTATATAGAGAAGATTCTGGAGAGATTCAGTATGACGAACTCCAAGAAGGGGTTCCTTCCCATGACTCCTGGTCTTCACTTGAGCAAGACTCAAGAAGCTAAGTCAGTGGAAGAGAAAGAGCGCATGAGTCGGATTCCTTATGCTTCGGCAATAGGATCGATCATGTATGCCATGATATGCACACGTCCTGACGTTGCATATGCATTGAGTATGACAAGTCGATTCCAAGCTCATCCAGGTGAACAACACTGGATGGCCGTGAAAAACATTCTTAAGTACCTACGGAGGACTAAAGATTGGGGATTGACTTTTGGAGGCGACTCGACGCTCTGCGCCACGGGTTACGCAGATGCTAGCTTCCAAACGGATCGAGATGACTCGAAATCTCATTCTGGATTCGTTTTTACTCTTAATGGCGCTGCTGTCAGCTGGAAAAGTTCTAAACAGAGTGTTACAGCAGATTCTACGACTGAGTCCGAGTACTATGCCGCCTCGGAAGCAGGTAAGGAAGCAATATGGATGCGTCAATTCTTACAAGGACTCTCGGTAGTGCCTAGTTCGAATGACCCAATCACCGTCTATTGTGACAATAGCGGTGCCATCTTCCAAGCTAAGGAGCATAAGTCTAGCAGCAAGGCTAGGCATGTACAACGGAAAGCTCATCTAATCAGAGATTACGTGGAGCAAAAGGAGATTTTTATTGAAAAGATCGCTACGGATGACAACATAGCTGATCCTCTCACAAAAGCATTACCACGTGATAAGCATGAAGGGCACATTCATTCCATGGGAATTGGATGTGTTCCTAAGTTGTAGTACTCTTTTATGAATTCATGTAATAATTCATTTTCTCGTGTACTCTATTCAACCTTATTGTTATGATATAAAATGTTTTGTTTCTCATGTGGAATTGTACGCCAATTTTGAACACCACAAAGTGAACTGATTAACATTACATCGTTTTGGTCCTTGATTACCCACTTGAGCTGATAACTCAGGTAATCATTTTGTGACGTTGGTTGATGGTGGGTTCAACGAGCCATAAGTCACGTGGATGACTGACCAATCACAAAGGCGAGTTATACGGATATCTCGTAGGACACCCCGTGACATCGTTATGGAGTCCTAAATGTTTTATAACATTGGGTGCCAGGTCGTGGATAGGACCGCCATAGTGTTCCTTAGAGTCGAGTCTTTTGACTTTCAACTGTTTCTTGAGATTAAGACAGATTTTGGGTAACTTTGGTTTCTTTCCCACGGTCACCGTAACAGGGGCCAAGAGGATTTTTTCTGGGTTATTTCATGCTGGGCGATATCGGCAGGATTCGAGTTGAGGGAAATATCCAAACCCTTATCAGGATTTTATCATTTCTCAGGGCCACTCGAGGAGTAGTAACTGAAATGCATGGCCATGCTCGAATACAGATTCGTTTTATCAGTTAAGTTACTCTCTAGTCGGGGAAACCACTTTTGATACAGATCGCTTGTGAGATACAACCTTTGCGAATGCGGATTTGCAAATTGTCTTACATTGAGTGGGAGAAATTTTAAAAGGATATGAGATTCGGTTATCGCACCTACACTTGTACGGACAAGTGGGAGTTTGTTGGAGATTGTGTCCTCCACATGTAGTGTGATAACATCATTGAACATACCCTTGTACGGACAAGTGGGAGATTGTTGGGGCTGGTGTCCTTGACAATTAAGTACAATGACTAATTAAATCTCTTTAAGGATCACAAGGGCATACTTTTGTATTATTACCAGTTGATCCACGTTTATCAATAACGGTTGGCTTGCTAGATAAGTTTGACGTTATTGTCATATGGATGGCGGTGGTCAACTGGTCCCTATACGTCACACCTATAGGACACGTTTGAGAGATGTGAAGGTATGAAAATACAGTCACATTTTGCCGGATATGACTAAACGGTTAGTCAGAGGTAGTGACCATTAAATTAGTCAATAAGATGTTGAGATTATTATTTAATACGGATTAAATAATTTTAGCTAATACGGATTACATGATTAATTCGTAAATTAAATATAAACGGTTATATTTAATTAAATATTGTATTCGCGTATTAATATAAACAGTTATATTAATTTGGGTAATTATACAATATCGTATTTTGTCAGACCATTATTAATATATCGACTGTATTAATATCTGATAACATGTTACGATTTATAATTAATATCCCGCGAACAACTTAAAGCTAAATGGGTCGAATCACGAATTAGAATAAGGTAAGAGTGGAAAGCCCACTCCTACCCGATCTCCAATTCGGCCGAAACCTAGAGACTACATAAGGAGAGTTTTTCTCCTTATGTCAGTTACTCTTGGTGCACTGTTAAATCTCTCAGGGTAAAAATTAGGGTTTTGAGAGTATTCTTCTCCCAAAACCTCAGATCTCACATCTAAACTCAAATAGCTCTCCCTATATTGCAAGGCAATTGGAGAGGATTTCTAGCACACGCGGCCACGTCTCAAACTAAGTCTTGGGTGCAAGTTATAGGAGGGAATTTGCATTAATTCCTGTTCTTAGGCCTTTTGCGCGAGGACTAAAGGTTGTACTTCTTTTCTCATGTTTTTAATCTTATGACGATATTCACAATTGCATATTTCATTATAATCCTGCAAATTTAGGGTGAATACGCGTTATATTCCCCACACTGACACTAGCCCCTAGATCACAAAGGGCTTTCCCTATTACATGATTACCTATGGTACAAGGGATGGAAAAACTACCTGGGTCTTTTAACTTGGGTGCCATATTATCTTGTGAAAGAACATAACATTCTTCCACAAAAGCAACAGCACCGTCGTCTTGAAAGTTCTTCTTACGACTTAAAATATCTTTCATGAATTTAGCATAGGAAGGTACCTGGGTAATTAAGTCAGTGAAAGGAATGGTTACCTCAAGATTCTTTACCATCTCTAAAAACCTACCAAACTTCCGATCCTCTTTTGAATTTTTCAGTCTTTCAGGATAAGGAATGGTGACTTTAGCCATAGGATCAGCAACCTTTGGCTTTTTCAGCTATAAAATTTCAGTAAGGCCTTGAATGAAGGAAGAATCCAGCGATTCCGGAGTCAAAACAGCACTCTGCTCAGGAACGTCGGTCGGTCGACCGGTAGACGTGGTCGGTCGACCAGAGTCTGCAACATCCGAATTTTTCTCCTTTTCAGAATCCGATCTCACGTCAGGAACAGCGGTTGATCGACCTACAGTAGCGGTCGGTCGACCTTCTGCTCATTTACCGGGATCAGATTCTTTGGTCGGAATTTCGGCTGGATCATCCTCTTGAGTTGATTCTTCACAAACACGGCCACTCCTTAGATTTATGGCGTTCAGCGTCTCCATGGGTCCCTCACAACTAGCTGGAGAGCTAGTCCTTTGGTTGGCTATGTCTATCAAGCGCTCCTCAAAAACTTTTGAGGAGGTAAAGTGAGCCTCACTTATCTTCAAAACTGCCGTGGTTAAAACATCTACAAGGGCTCTTAAGTTCTCAATCTCACCCGTGTTGTCAACCGTAGTAACTAGGTTCGCACTTTCAAGCTTTAGCTGGGTTGCCTCAAGCTTTTCAAAACGGGCTTCAACTGTTGTCTCAAGAGCCATCACTCTATTCATCTCTACATTCAGCCTTCTTGAATTCCCACGTGAACCCTTGAAAGTGGCCCTATGCACTGCCATGTCTTCAATGGTTTTCCAACCCTTCATATGGTCGGTGTTATTCTGGAATCTTCCATTGGCGGCCACATCAAGAATCATCTTATAGTCATCGTAAAGAGCGTTGTAAAATATGTTACACAGGTCCCATTGTTGAAGGTTATGGTGAGGGATAGAACGGACCAATTTCTTGAATCGATCCCATGCTTCACAAAATCCTTCATCAGGTCCCTGTTGAAAGTTACGGATTTGGTTTCTCAAGTCCTCGGCTTTTGCAAGAGGGAAGTATTTCTTGTAAAAGGCCAATGCCAAGGAAGTCCAATCCGTAATCTTCTCACTTGTCCTGTCAAGGTACCGGTACCATTCTTGCGCGTCATCTTTTAATGAGAACAAGAACATAGTTGCCAGCACCTCGTCTCTAGTTACCCCTTCAGGTAGGGATATGGAGCAACAATAATCTGTGAAGGTTGTAACATGCTTTATTGGATCTTCGTCGGGTAGACCAGAAAATCGACTCTTCTCCACCAAAGAGATATGAGTTGAGCGGATTTCAAAGGAGCCAGTGGTGGGTGTAGGCAAGGTGAATCCCTTCGGTACATCCTTAGGCTTCGGCTGTAGGTAGCTATAAATAGAATCCATAAAGAGAGTACTCAAGCCTTCCTCTCAAAAACCTGTTCTTCTAAAACAAAACTCGAAGAAAAGGTAAGAACGGTCTTAAGGAACCTAAGTTCCTTAAGACAAGAAAAATAAGCTAAAAATTAACAAACAAAATTATACCGTCTCCCCGGCAACGGCGCCAAAATTTGACACCCGTCGTTGAGGGGTGCCAAAGATAAGATTTATAAAACCTCAGCTTAAACTCAAATAGGATAAGTCAAGGGTCGAACCACAGGGAGACAGGGTAAATTATGTTTGTAAATTTAAAGTCTATTACAAGTAACCAAAAAAGGGGGGTTTTGATTTGAGATTTAAACTAACACTAAGGTAGCAAACTAACAAGAAAATTAAAATAAGATAAAAAGGAGATTAGGAACTTTGGTTCCCCATGGTCAAAACAAGTCAATGAAGGGTAAGAATAATCAAATAACACAATCCTAAGGAACAAAGAATAAACCTTTAGGTCAATATTCTACCCAATCCTTACGGTCTTAGGGTTCCTACAAAAGCACTAAACTTTCGTTCAAGGGCAATCCCAAAGTTGTTGTTAAACTAATCCCAATAATCTTTCAATCCTAAGGATTAGTTCACCAACAACAATGGGGGATTGGGGGATTGGTAATTTAATCATCAAACTTATCAAGGTCAAGTCTTTATCATGGTTCCCCTAATTCCCAATCACAAGAATTAGCTATGCATACTTTTAACTAGGGAACTAACAATTACTAAGAATATTGAAGAGATGAACATAATTAAAGAAGACCATAAATGAATAAACATGAAATAGGAAATAACAACAAGATGAATAACAAGATTGAATAAAAAGGAAAGATTGAATTGTGACAAACTTACAACTTGAATGGAAAATCTAAGAATAAAGATGAAAGCTTGGTACCAAAATCTAACAATGGAGTTTTCTCTAATTGGGGCTGCCTAACCTAATTTTAGAGTTTTGATCTCCTTAAATAAGTATTATTACAAGATTAGGAAAAATAGAAAATAAGAAAAGCAGAAGTCCCGAAACAGCTGGTGGTCGGTCGACCTCGATTTTCGGTCGGTCGACCGATTCTGGCGATACGGGTTTATTTCATGCGAACTTGGGCTTCTGTGAACTGGGCCTCTTTTGCGAACTGGACATCGGTCGGTCGACCACTATTGCAGGTCGGTCGACCGCTTCTCGTCCTTTTCAGCTTTGATCTGGCTCGAAAATAATACTTGAGTGCACCATCTGATTCCTTGCTCCATACTAGTACTCAAAACAGCTTCCTAAAGGCAAATAAGGTTTGGTTTTGTTCACTTCCGCGTATTCCTACATATAAAACATAGAAATGCCAAAGTAAACCGTTTCGGGAGAAAAAGCAACTAAAAGTCACGAAAGTGTAAGAAAATACGTGCCAAAAGAGTAAATAAAATGCATAAAATAGGCACGTATCAAATGGCACCGTGAGCAGGAAGGCAAACCATGAAATCAACAGGTCCAGCCGGCCTGAAAGTGAGAAATTTGACATAGAATCAATAATTGTGAAAGCTAAGACAAGAAATCGACCATGTTGTTTACAGATTTACTTCTTTATACGGTAATTCAGCATTGACTGCCGCAAGTTCTTTATACGGTAGCCATGTCTACAGAGAACTAAATGTTGAAGAGGCTTTTCGTCGAGCTCTGACAACCTGGGCAAGATGGGTGGATGCTAATATGGATCCGAAAAAAGTACAAATATTTTTCAGGGGATACTCAGCTTCTCATTTTAGGTAAGCTGTTAGTTAAAAAAGCGCGCTTTCTAGATACGGCGCAGTAGAGTGTTTAACTTTGTTATTTACTTGATTATGCAGTGACGGAAACTGGAATACGGGTGGTAAATGTGACAACGAAACGAAGCCATCAACGACTGAAACAGATTTAACGACATACCTTTTCAATATAAAGGTTCTAGAGAACGTACTGAAGTGGATGAAAATGCCGGTTTTCTACCTAAACATCACAACGTTGACGGACTTGCGAATAGATGCGCATCCGTCAGTTTACAGGGGTCGGGACTTAACTGAGGAGGAGAGGCGCTCGCCATTGAGATACCAAGATTGTTCGCATTGGTGTCTTCCCGGCGTTCCTGATATATGGAATGAATTTGTTTATGCCCAAATTTTGATCAGACAACGTCAGTTGCAAGAGGAAGAACAGCGTCAGCAACGACAACGGAAAATTAATAAAACAATAGTCATCAAACTAGGAAACACACCATGGCTCAACAATATGAAGTTTCAATTGAAATAAATCCAGTAATTCAAACTCAAAGATCAAAACTCAAAACTTTCAATTGAAATAAAACAATAAGTGTACCCGAATTGAGGAACAAAATTAGAGTACAAACCTGAGAAGGATAGAGGAGAAAACAACGGAGAACGGAAATTGCAAGTATAATGACTCGTCGTGGTGCGTTGTGGAAGGTGGTGCTCTCTGGTGGTCGACAACAAGGGATGATGGAGATCTGGATAGGGTATTTGGGGTTGGTATCTTTGACGGGGATATAGAGAGGGTATTACTTAGGGTTTGTATATAACTCTATAGGTTATTTGCTGCGTTCCACCTAAAACGCCTCATATAGTTTTATTTGCGGCGTTTGTTTGCTAAACGCCTCAAATAACCTTCTATTTATTAAAAAAAAAAAAATCTAATTTCTATTTGCTGCGTTTTGATAAAAACGCCTCAAATGAAGAGCCGCAAATTAATGTTTTTCTACTAGTGCTTGGTTGTGAATTCGACCGCCCAAAGACAGAGTGATTGTCACCCCGATAAGCTATTGTCTAGAGGTTAACCGGTTGCCTAATAAGCGATTGGCGAAAGCAAAGGACATTAGCACGCGTGGGACAAACCCCATCCTAACTCATGACATGAAAAAGAAATGAAAAATTGAATGAGGTCAAGTTTTGATTGTAATCCACCATTTTGCATTGATTTGAGCATTTCACTCCAAAAAAAATCAATTTTGCCATGCCGTTTTGTCGATCTTGGGACGACCCATGACCTTTACTTTGTGAAGAATCTAGACTTGTTGTATCTTTTGCCTTTAGCATTGCGGGGACCATCATTCCATTCCATCCGATCGCCCTTGACAAAAGTATTTGGATAACGGTTATGAAAGTAGCCTAGTTTAGCATGGTTTGGTGGTGTTTTGTTGTCATTCTTCTTGCCTTAGTGACTTGTAGAAATAATATTTGTGAGGGAGTTTACGATTTTGAATTTGCTCCCTTTTAGTCGTTTTCCGCCGCTTGAATGAGGCAAGCGGGTTTTCTTTCTTTTTCGATGCATGTTGCTTGTCTATACGTGTTTTGTTTTTACTTGCTGGCATCAAAAGTTTTGTAGCAAGACCTCACTTGCCTTGCAATAGGGCATTCTTCCTCATGAATGTCAAATTGTGAGTTAAAAGGGCTACGGGTGTAGCTAAACCCGATTCGGCTTATAGTTAGCTTAGTTAGTTTGTTTCTTTGTTTTTAATAACGGTTATGTAGTCGCTTGATCTCTTACTCGAGGACGAGTAAGGTTTAAGTGTGGGGAATTCTGATGAGCTCCATTTTGGTCATCATTTTCTTTACTTATTCTTTATTTTCGGTCACGATTCGACCTCGATTTGCGTGTCTTCGGTTGTTTTAACGTCCGTTACCTCGTATATTCCTATTCGATCCACTTCTTGTAGGTATTACGGCAGGGGCGAAGAAACGAGACAAATTGAGGCGGATTTAGAGCGATTTTTGAAGAATTATGAAGAATTGGCAAGATAGCCTCCCAGGGCCTCCCAGCCGGTCCCCAGCCGGCGGCCGGTAGGCCGGCTGGGGATCTTGACTTGACCTTGTTGACGAAAAATGAAGAATTTTCCAGACCCTTGAGAAAAGGCTCCCAGCCGGTGGCCAACCGGCAGCCGGTCAGCCGGCTGGGATGCAGTTCCCACACTTGACCAAATTTGAAGAAATGAAGAAAAATGCGACTTTGGGCAGATTACTCAAAAAGGGCTCCAAACCGGTGGACAACCGGCAGCCGGTCCACCGGCTGAGGGTACCTGTAGCCAAGAAAAGAAAAGAAGAAATGCAGAATTGAAGACTTGGCCTCCCAGCCGGTGCCAGACCGGCAGCCGGCCGGTCGGCTGGGAAGGCATGAATATTGAAGAAATTTTGCAGAAGTCCCTATTTGGATTCTCAGCCGGTCCCAGACCGGCAGCCGGTCGACCGGCTGGGAGTCACTTTTCGTATTTTCGCGCACTATATAAACCCGCACTTAGTCTTTTATTTGGGACGTTACTTTTTCACGCATTTCTAGGGTTTTTCACTGTTTCATTAGTTCATACTTAGACACAAAAAACTCTCTTAAAACTTTTAATCTTCTTTAGATCTTAGTTTAATCTTTCAATTTTTGTTAATCTTTCCTTAGTAATCTACTTAGTCTTGTTCTTGCGCATTTGTAGAGGATATTTTTGGGTTGTATTTCGGAGGATTTGAAAGAGTTCTTCAACTTGTTATCCAAGTTTCACCCTTTTCCTTTGCTATTGGTATAATCCTTCTAATCTCTACTTAGTTATTGCATTTATTTAAGTTTCTTTTGAATCAATTGTTTACCCTTTACTTGTTCATAATGGTTAGTATGTGTTTATGTCTTATTCACATGTTTTCCCTTGCCATGAGTGAGTAGTCCCTTTACTAGGGTTAGGGGTGAACTTGGGTGGTGTTTAGATGATAAATTCATGCTAGTAAGTTGGTTAGTTGTTCTTAAAAAAGTAGTTTTCCATTTGTTGCATGCTAGGTGTTTGATGATTTGCCTCAACGAAAGTTGGGCTTTGATTTTAGCGTGACTTGCCTTTAGCGACGGTTGGGGGTTTGTCTTAGCATGTTTAATGGTTGGTTGTGGTATTTGTAGCGAAAGCTAGGGTATTCCGGCCTAGGTTAGTCGACTCGAGAGAAGAGACTACCCGAGACTACTTGTTTGAGACCTTCTAGTCTTCTTTCTCGTATCTTCGTCTACCCACCTTAGTGACCCCCGACACCCTAGTCTTCTCTTCCATCGATTCAATCTTAACTAGTTTGCCTTAATTGTTTGTTTTAGTTGTTCTTTAGTCATTAATCAATCACAAACCTATTACCCCGACTCTTGCTTAAATTAGAACGTAACTATACAACTATCCCCACCGTCTTCGCGAACGATAACCCTATTATACTACTAATTTGGGTTTTTATAAATGTGTTTGATGCGTGAGAACCGACGACTAAATCGCCTGCATCAATGATGATATTCATGCGGTTACCTGATCCCTAAGCCTTTAGGTAGACTTATAATATGATGATAAGTATGACTGAGTAATATGTTATGAAGTTACATACTAGAGTATGTATGCTAGAAAGACATAAGATGTGATAGAATATGACCTAGGATGCTTATGAAATTTGTCAAACTTGTGTAGCAATATGCCTCCCAGAAGAGACCCCAACGCTGCTAACATTTTCCAAGAAGAGCAACAACATATCTAGACATAACCCTACCAAGTATGATGGAGAGGGAGCACCAAACCTGCTTGCGGAATGGTGTCGGGAGTTTGAGAGCATTTTTGAACTATTGGCTGTGCCTGAGTCGATGCAGGTAGACCAAGCTGTGTTCTACCTAAAGGGTACAGCTAGACTGTGGTGGAACAATAATAAAGGAGAGATTAAGGTTGTTGCTGAAGAGATCTGAGCTGAATTTGTGAGCTAGGAGGGGTTTAAGGGGATCATTTCCTCTAAGTTCGTGTCGGAGCATGTGAAAGGTAAATTGAGGGCTGAATTTGATTCCTTCAAAATGACTGAGGGCATGAATGTCGAAGCATATCATAGCAAGTTCATGCAATTATCTGAGAATGTAGCTGATATGGGTTATACTCCGGAGATGCTAGGTGCAATATTTGAGAAGGGACTGACTACCGACATTAAGAAGAGGCTGCTGGCTACCAAGCCTACGACTGTGGAAGACATTTATGAGAGGGCTGGGCAGACTGAAAGGATTTCTGACATGATTAAAGAAGAAAAGAAAGATAAGGGTGACAAGAGGAAGGCTGAATCTGGGACCGAAGGCTCGGGAAATAAGAAACTGAATAATCAGGATCGTGCTTTTTTCTCAAACAGTGCACCAGGGGGCAATACCAATTGTGGAGGGAATCGAACCATGTCTGGATCTGGTGGTGGAGTGCCTACATGCTTCAAGTGTGGGAAACCTGGGCATAGGAAGGCAGAGTGTTGGTCGGGTATGCAGAGTGCTGGGTGTAGCTATCACAAGGGCAATCGGAGTGGTGGTTTCAGAACACCAACTGTAAGCTATTCTGGGAATAATAGATCTGGGGGCAACAACTACCAGTGGAACTACAACAACTACATCAACGAGAACCGCTATCAGGGAAACCAGGGTAGTGGTAATTGTAACTTCAAAAAGACTCGTGTTGAGGCCAATAACTAGAGTGGAGCTGCGTCAGTAAACCAGAGTGGAGCCAAGAAGAGTGGGACCCTGTTCATGATAGGTAAAGAGGCTGCTGAGCAGGATGCGCATGTTATCATCGGTACATTCCTTGTACATTCTACTCCTACTTTTGTTTTGTTTGATTCTGGTGCATCGCACTCTTTTATATCTGCGGAGCATGCCAAAGTTATAGGACTGGATGTATATGAAATTATTGTTGATTCTTTAACTATACCATCGGGAGAGTCCATATCATGTAATAAAGTTTATAGTAATGTAATGATCCAAGTGGTGGCTGTGAGCTTTGAGTCAAACCTGATAGAGTTTCCTTTGGGGGGATTTGAGGTGATACTGGGGATGGATTGGTTGAAGAAGTATAAGGCTTACATAGATTGTAAACAAGGGAATATTAGCTTGAGAGGGCCTAAGGGAGTGAGAGTGTCCTATAAGGGTTATTCCGTGAAGCCTAAGTTGAAGTTGATAACCATCAATGCTCTGAAGACTTGTGTGAAGAGAGGTGATGAGATGTTGTTATGCCATGTGAGAGATTTGACCGCGGTGACACCCCAAGCCAGTGATATTGAAGTTGTAAGAGAATTTGAAGATGTATTTCCAGAAGAAATTCATGGGTTACCGCCAAAGAGGGACTTAGATTTTGGTATTGATCCGAAACCCGAGGCTGAACCAATTTCTAAAGCACCTTATCGCATGGGACCTAAGGAATTGGAGGAGCTGAGGAAGCAGTTGGATGAGTTAGAAAACAAGGGATATGTGAGACCGAGTGTGTCACCATGGGGAGCACCAGTGTTGTTTGTGAAGAAGAAAGATGGAACCATGAGATTATGTGTGGACTACAGGGAGCTCAATAATGTGACGATCAAGAATAAGTATCCTTTACCTCGAATCGATGATCTATTTGATCAGTTGAGTGGGGATGCTGTATTTTCCAAGATTAATTTGAGGTCAGGGTACCATCAGCTGAGGATCAAAGATGCAGATATCCACAAGACTGCGTTCAGGTCAAGTTATGGGCATTATGAATTCGTGGTTATGCCATTTGGTTTGAATAATGCACCTGCTGTTTTCATGGACTTGATGAACAGAATGTTTAGTCCTTATCTGGACCAGTTTGTGGTGGTGTTTATCGATCATATTCTGTTGTATTCCAAGAACAGAGAAGAGCATGCGAGGCATTTGAGTATTATGCTACAGACATTGAGGGATAATCAACTATATGCCAAGCTGAGTAAGTGTGAATTCTGGCTCGAGAAAGTGGCTTTTCTGGGCCATGTGGTATCCAAAGAGGGAGTCTCTGTCCATCCTAGCAAGATTAAAGCAGTTTCTAAGTGGGAGCGACCGAAGAATGTGGCTGATATTCGGAGTATCTTGGGTTTGGCAGGTTACTACAGAAGGTTTGTGAAGGACTTCTCAAAGAAAGCCAAGCCAATGACTTCGCTGATGAGGAAAGAGAAAAGATTTGTTTGGGAAGAGAGTTGTGAGAAGGCATTTCTAGACCTGAAGGAGCGTCTTACTACAACTTCTATCCTTGCCATGCCAGAAGGAAGTGAGAATTCTGAGGTTTACACCGATGCTTCTAGGAAGGGACTGGGATGTGTGCTGATGCAGAATGGGAGAGTGATCGCTTATGCTTCTAGGCAGCTGAAGTCTTATAAGGAGAATTATCCGACGCATGATCTAGAGCTTGGAGCAGTGGTTTTTGCACTTAAGTTTTGGCGACATTACCTCTATGGAGCTACATTTAAAGTGTATTTTGATCATAAGAGCTTGAAGTACATCTATACCTAGAGAGAGCTGAATATGCGTCAGAGGAGGTGGATCGAGCTAATTGGAGACTATGACATGGAGATTATGTACAAAGAAGGGAAAACTAATGTTATGGCTGATGCATTGAGTAGAAAATATGTTCACGCTTTATGCACAGCTAGATCGAGAATGAGTATGTATCGTGAGTTGGGACAGATGGGAGTTGTTGTGATCAGGAAGGGTGAGACCATAGGGGATCTAATGATCGAGCCTAAACTCTATTCTGACATTCGAGTAAGACAGAAGAGTGATCCTAGAATTTATAAGTGGCGTGAGACAGTGAATAAAGCTAGTAATTCAGAACCATATTCTAAGTTCGAGGTTCACAGTGATGACAGTTTGAGGTTTGCTGGGAGATGGTGTGTGCCTGATGATGAGGAACTGAAGAGAAAGATTCTGGTCGAAACTCATTCTACACCTTATTTCGTTCATTCTGGAGGGGATAAGTTGTACAAAGACCTGAAGAAAACATTTTGCTGGCCAAAGATGAAGCAGGAGGTAGCTGAGTTTGTTTCTCGATGCTTGGTATGTCAGAGGGTGAAAGGAGAACATAAGAGGCCTCAAGGGAAATTAAAACCACTGGATGTACCTGAATGGAAGTGGGAGAGCATCTCAATGGATTTTATTGTGCGCTTGCCTAGGACTTCGAGGGCAAATGATATGATTTGGGTGATCGTTGATAGGCTGACTAAATCTGCCCATTTCATTCCTATGAAAGAGACTTGGAGTAAAGCTGAGTTGGCTAAGACTTATATCAAGTATGTGGTGAAGCTGCTTGGCATGCCTAGAGATATTGTTTCTGATCGTGATTCCAAGTTCATCTCTAAGTTTTGGCAGGAGTTACAGACGTTGATGAGGACTACATTAAAGATGAGTACAGCATTTCATCCAGCGACAGATGGTCAAACTGATAGGACTATTCAGAAAGTGGAGGATATGTTGAGGGCTTGTGTGCTAAAGTTTGGAGGATCTTGGGTGGACAGACTTGATTTGATAAAGTTTTCGTACAACAACAGCTATCATACTAGGATGGCTCTTTTCGAGGCATTGTATGGGAGGAAGTGTAGGAGTCTAGTTTGTTGGGATGATAGAGCTGATGTGGTGACTTTGGGACCTGGGATGATCCAGGAGATGATAGCACAAGTCCAGGTGATTCGTCAGAAGATGCGGGCTGCCCATGATAGACATAAGAGTTATGCTGATCTGAAGAGGAGTGACATTACTTTCGAAGCAGGAAAGAAAGTCTTACTGAATGTGTCACCCATGAGAGGAGTGATGAGATTTGGCAAGAGGGGCAAGTTGAGTCAGAAGTTCATTGGGCCATTCGAGATTTTAGAACGAGTTCGTGAGGTAGCCTATCGATTAGCTCTACCTCCATCGTTAGCCAGAGTGCAGAATGTATTCCATGTTTCCCAATTGAGGAGATATATCAGTAATCCTTCGCATATCCTTGATCATGAGGTCATGGAGGTTGATGAGCAGTTGACCTATGAAGAGAGACCCAAGGAGATCCTTGACAGGAAGGTGAGAAAAAAACAGAAATGGGGAAACCGCGCTCGTGAAAGTTTTGTGGACTAATCATAACGTCGAGGAGGCTACTTGGGAGACTGAGGTTTCGATAAGGGAGAAGTTGTAAAACCCACCTCGCGATAGCGGAAATGTAAACATACAAACATGCTAAAAATGCAGCGGAATTAAAACTTTTATATAAACATAAGCATATAAGGTGAAAGCATTACCAATACTATACATATGGAAATAAATGAAACATAGATAAGTATATAAGTCTAAGTACAAAACACAAGTACAAAAGCTGCAGCCCGGGATAGCATATCCCTACAGGCGCTCAGTGTATAACAAAAGTCTAGGTCTAGCTAAACGAATAAATGTATGTCATCGATGATAGGATCATCGCTCGCTAGCCTCAATAACCCCTCCATCAGCCATCATGTACCTACATACATGAAAACATGTACGCCACAATCAGTGGGGAGTGACTAGAGTTCTCATAGCCACCTATTGTCAATAACACATAACATATAAGAACATCCATCATACTCCAACATCACAATATGCGAAGAATATATATCATCCTTCATATCAATATGCATCACTATGCATAAACCCTTAACCAACTTCGTAAAATATTTGAGGCGAGAGTCGGTCTCCTTTCCGGTTGCCCGGCCGGGGGGTCTTTCTCCTCAAACCATTTCCGAACTCAGAATAAGAGTCGTCCAATGCCTTGGACAAACAATAACTCAAATGATAAACAATACTCTTAAATAAACAATCATTCAACAACATCTGACATTATACCCCAACTCAGGCAAGCAGATACAAACAGATGTATCTAGAACTAACCCCGACTCAAGAAAGAACTAAACACAATCAGCAGTGCCCAACCACACCCCGACTCAGGTAGACTTGGTACACAAGGTCAGGTAGCATACATCCGTGAACCCCGACTCAGGCACGAATGGATACCGATCAGCTAATAATGGTTCAATGACCCGACTCAGCCATAACCATTACTCTTCGTAGTGAATTAGAGTCCCGACTCAGACCTGACTCACCACGGTCAAACAAAGTCATGGAGGGAAAGAGGTCCCGACTCAGACATCTCCCACCGCATCATCCATACACATAACGGTCCAGAGGTCCTGACTCAGACATGTCCACCACGTCCCAAACACACACGTATCCAACTAGAGGTCCCGACTCAGACAAAGTTCGATACGCAACATACAAGAATACATATTGTACTCTAAATGTCCCGAGTCAGACATATTTCCAATACGCATTCACATTATCCACATCCAAATTAAATCTTATTTACTAAGCTATTTTATGTCTGCTCTACTTTACACGTATAAGGGAAATGACCCATTTCAATTATGTTCACTAGCCTCCTATGGTATATATTTAATTCAACTAAACGATTATTATGATTACTCAAGTTTACATTGTTGGGAAGTGTGTCCTCAACAATAGTGCGATCACATAATTAAATCTCATAACGAGAATGCGCAAGGGATGATACGATTTTATATTAGTCAACTGACCAACATTAATCGGTAATGATTGGCTAGCTAGAGTTTGACATTACTGTCGTGTGACGGTGATGGTCAGTTGATCCCTTAAGGTCACACCTTTAGGACAATTCCCTTAATTGATAAATTGATCAAATGTATATTGATACGATTTGATCATATTCCTTAAACTCGTATATCGAGAAATTAGAGGTTAAATCTTAATGTAAGATTTATGTTTAAAATTGAAATGTATCAATTGTTAAACAGTAAACGATATTTTATTATATCGTAATTAGAATGAATTGGGTTATAATTAATACAAAGGTTGTAAATCGTATTGACGATAATTATAAATAATCATTTTACAATTGTAATTTCGAATTACTTGTCTATTAATAAATAGGATTTATTTAATTATAATATTTATACGATAAATATTTATATATGTATATTTATGATAAAATAATTGTATTGTATTACATAAGATGTCACATTTTTATACAAATTATACAATTGACAATGTTGTAAAATGGAATCCATTTTATGATAAAATGGGCGGCTAAGTGGATGTAGGTGAGGATGATTAGTGTGTGTTAAATACACTTTAATCATATGTTTAAAGGCATGTGTCTTGGGAACACTATCTAGGCCACCCTAAGTTGCATGGGTTAGAGAACTTGTCTCCCTTGTGTCTTCCCATGCCCGGCCACACCTCAACCCAAGCATCACTCTTTATATTTGTGAAGTCCTCACAAATTCAATTAATTCCTAATGCTTGCATAATTTTCTAAGTGTAGAAAACTCATAGAATCTCTTCTCTTGGCCGAAAATTATACTTAGCAAGAGAGATTTTACAACCTCTAATATATTATTATAAGATAATAAAATCATACTATTTTGTAGTATTAAAACAATGTTCTAATAAGAGAGATTAGAATAAGTTTAAGGAGAAACCGGTTTTGTAACTAGCTTGTTCAAGTCTCGGTTGATTGAGGGGTTGTCTTGGTGCATCCAAAGGAGGTATTCTATTTTGGGTACTCGGAGGATCATCCTGGCTAAATATTTGGACCGTGTGTATGAAGGAAAACGGTAGTCATACTAGTTTACCATTATAATCTAGTTATACTAATTATTTTACATTTTAATTAATCTCATATTAATAATACTCAAGATCTTATGCATGCAAAACAATTGCGGAAAAAGGAGAATCGTATTCTTACAACCGGTCCGAAAAATGCTTAGGACGATCCTCCAAAAGCAACCAAGTAAGCTTGCCTCCAATGAGTGAACACCAAGACCTTACCTTAAACGGACCAAATAACCGAACCCGAAACTAGAGGATGGACGGAATTAGGCTAAAACCGTGTACTAATACTTCTTATTAGTATATTAGAATACTACAATGAATGTAGTATAAATATTATGAGAATAATATTTTTAGAGGATTTGTTTTTATCTCTCACTAGAAATAAAATTGCCTATCAAGACTAGTCTTAATATGTGATGGATCACATATATATATAGACAAATAGGTTTGGTTGGGGTGGTGGGTGTGTCGTATGGTATTGTCCAAGGGAAGCCAAAAATAAGTCTTATTTTTACTAACCCATGCAATAGGTATGTATGCCTACTAATAGGTATGTAAGACTATCTCATAGTAATCATTATGAGTGTAAGGAATAATATTACCAATATTAATCCATAACACATGCACATACACGACACATTATTTTGTAAAATGGACCTCATTTTACAAAATTGTAATTTGTACAATTGTATAATAATATGTGACATCTTATGTGACATAAATAAATTGTATTAATTTAAAATATATTTATCACATAAATAATATTTCTAAATTAATTAAATCATATTTAACAAATTATTTAGTAATTCGAAATTACTGTCCCAACATATGGTTATCGTAATAATCGTCGATACGATATATTAACAACGTTTGTTATAACCAAGAACCATTCATTATACTAATTTCGATATTTCATAAATATCGATTAACATTTGACAATTGACACATTTCAATTTCAAATATAAATCTTACCTTTAAGATTCAACCTCTAATTTCTCAATATACGGTTTTAAGAATATCGATCAATCTGTATCCTATACAATTAATCAATATACGTTTAAGGGGTTAGTCCTGTAGGTGTGACCTAAAGGGATCAACTGACCACCACCGTCATACGACAGTAATGTTAAACTCTAGTCAGCCAATCATTACCGATTAATGTTGGTCAGTTGACTAAATCAATATTGGATCGTCCCTTGCATATTCATTTCATAAGATTTATGACAATGATTTTTATCACTGTCGTGATCGCACTATTGTTGAGGACACATTTCCCAACAATCTCCCACTTGTCCTCGACAAGTGTGCGTCACCAATTCTTTTGTCCTATTACGTCATCTCCCACTCAATGCAAGGTGTTTTCCAGGTCGTACTTGCATTTGATCATATCTTGAGCGGTTTTCTCGATCTGGAGATTTAACTGCTTTGACCGGAATTATCTACCATAGATACCTTCCGAGCGTGGCCACGCATTTTCAGTTAAACTTCTCCTCGAGTGGCCCTGAGATTTAAGACAACCCTGACAAGGGGGTTGGACAATTCCTATCCTACTGTTCCCTTCGCTAACACAGTCCATCATGACCCAAAAGAAGCCCATTTGACCCCCTTTAACAGTTGATCGTAGAGCTAAAATCAAAGTCAATCTGAGGCTGCATCACCTTGGGCGAACAGTCTCAAGTCAAAGAATCGACTTATGTGAATAATATAGTAGCTCTCGCCACGACCAGGCTAATTATAAAATTTCCAGAACTCTATAAGCGGTCACTAAATGCCCAACAAAGTGTTACACAGTCTGCCTATGTGATCGACTAGTCATCCCATATGACTCTATGACATTTGAACTTGTCATCAGTCGCCTCACATTGTAGTCGCTTCGAGACGTCACCTCATACAAACGACTATGGGCTATACTAAGTTAATCCAGTTCACTTTACGGGGTTCAAATTGTCTCTTACAACCCATTTGGATTTCACAAAGTATAAATTGTGAGTTAATATTAATAATAATAATAATAACTCAAACGATAAGAGTGACTGTTATGTGCGAACAATCAATACGATATTGTTGCTCCACATAAACAATCTTTGATGATCATACATCAATTTGTATTATTGGTTTGTTATGTGAATATACCTTATCTTCACATCTTGTAAACCTACAAATTTCGTTTCCTTATGACTCATATTATCTCACAAAATATGATCTTATTCAAGTACATTTCAAGTCTTTTATACTCGACTCGAGTCTCCTTACTTTAAGGAAGCTCCCACTGTTTTCCTAAAACTTATGACATGTCATCCATATGAACACAGTCATATTGTACTAGAATTCATATCGTAGTTAACCTAGATTCGATCTCTTAGTTCTCCTCGAGAAACTTATATCGAAATAGAGCTTTATTTCAACTTATGGCATTTTGATCAAGGTTATATGAATTAACATTTTCATATCTCGGATTCAAATCCAAACCTTGTTAACTGATCGGTGACGTTTCATTATCATATAATAAACTCACTTATGATTTATGTTCTCAACATACATTCATCTAAAATTGAAAACCTCATATTCTTTACTTTTTAAAGAATCACCATTCTCTCCAAATGGTAGGTTTCGTTTCTTTAATAACTTTTCTCCCACTGAATTCCATATTACTATCTTATAGTTTAATAACTCCCACTATCTTCATAGTGATTAGGTAATGTCTTCAAAAATCTTCTCAACTCATGATGAACATTTCATTTTGATTTACTTCAAACATTTTCTCAACTCGCTATGAACATTTCATTTTTCATTTTCCTTCCCACGAGAGCGGGAGATGATTTCTCCTCTATTATCTTTATAAAACAGAAACATTAACATCATGGAAACGATTTCCTTCCGTTAACACTCGCGGTTCCCTTTATCCTCTCTAGGAATTTTGACAACATATGGAAAATTTTCTACTGTGTCCTCGCGTAGTTTCTTCTATGTCCTCTCGTAGTTTCTTCTATCCAATCAATTAGAGTTCTTCTTAAGGACTCCTTATAGGACTCTTCTCTAAGATCCGATATTTATTTCATTGGTTTGCGGGCGTAGAATTTCTCCCACTCTATCCTTTAAAATAACCGTTATTTAAGAAGGATAGCATTTTCGCCCGTCACATTCGTTTAAGGTAATCATCTTATAACGAACTGATGTTCTTATGTTTGAATTTGAAGTATTTCATGGGGTGTAATTCTCATTTTAAGTAAGTCGTATTACTTTAATAATGATCAAATCATATCTAGCGTACGGTGAACTATTTCAAGGTACTTTATAACGATTTATGAAAATCGTATCTATTCATGTTACATAAATGCATTTTAAAACCAACATATTCATTCAGAACAAAATAGTGGACTTGGGTTGAAAACCAAGTCACCAACATTCAAATTACAACCATTGTTTGAAATAAACGAATTCTTGTCATACAAGAAATACAATGTTCTTAAAATGCAAAATGAAAGAAGACATCAAAATGAAAATTTAGAGCCATGCTCTTCATGTCTTCAATATTGGATGCTACCTTAGCCATCCATGGAAGGAACTTCAAGCTTCCTTTTCCTTCTCCTTGTCCTTGGAAGGAGTCCCTTTAAAACAATTGAAAAGGGATTAGAATTAACAACTTGTATCATATACAAAAGTTAATATCATAACATGAATTTAAATGAGAATTATTTCCAACAGCGTGAACCTTTCAAGCTTTAGGTCGGCCAAGTACATCCGGTAATTTCTTTTCCAATGACCAATCTTTGTGCAATAGAGGCACTTATCTTCAACCTTTGAAAATGATGTGGAAGCACCTTTCGAAAAGGTCTTCTCTTTGGATGGTGTGGTCATGGATGCCTTCTTGCCTTTCCCTTTTCTACCACTCCTTTTTAAACTACCCTTTGTTCATTTTCTCAATGTCGAGCATGTTCTTCTTGGTACTTCGAATAAGTCCAAATTCCCTTTTCGCTTGTGAAAGCATATTAATTAAAGGAGCGAAGAATTCGATCTATTATGAGATAGTTTGGAACTTCCCATCCTTGCACTTTCAAGATTTCGGATGGCTCAACCTTTTGAGCACATAAGAACTCATAATATGACCCTTATTTGAATTTTGTTCAAATAAGGCGGAAGTCACTTCATGAAGCAACATCCTAGGAGTTTGAGAAAACATATTCTTAAGCTTAGTGTAAATCTCATTTGCCGTGCTTAGCACAATCATTCTCTTTTGGGAGATTCGACTCCATGGAGAAAATAATCGTGTGCTTAAGAATGTTCGACTCCTTCATATAGGCATCATAGGCCTCACGAGTCATAATAGTGGAATGAGTAGTGGGAACGGGAGGAGCGGCTTTGGTAAGGAAACTAATCTTATTGTCACCTTCCGAAGCTATAATTAATTGAGCTTCCCAAGCTTGCAACGATCCATAAAGGAACGAAGCCATGAAACGAGTTGTGGGAGTGGTGGAGCGTTATTTGCCATTGATTGATAGTCGAAAATGAACTACAATAAACTAAAGGAATTTAAAACACAATTATCGCTTTAATAAGTAAACTTGTAAATTTATAAACAAGTTAAGCATCTACTTAATGATCTCTTACCCAATTAAGTAAATGATCCTGAGACCCAAATACACACTAACTTGGGCACGGTTTAGCCGATACATCCCTCATTAATGTGACTCGGTAGATTAGCCCCTTAATCGATTCTACTTTTAGAACTCTCGGTCGATAAAATTACACTAATTCTTATCTTAGCCCGAACTTATTACCACTACGGTGGCTCGAATACCTTCGTCGAGATCAACCAAATTTCAAGAATAAGTAATCATATTACCCCACTTCACCAACGTAATAAGGTTTGCACCCCGGTTTAGCCGAGCCTACTCCCATATGAAGAAGATCCTTCGCGGGTCCTTTACTTTTTGGTAAGGCTATGTCTCGATTTTTAAATAACGTAAGAGATCTTGTCAATTTATTATCTATCTCCTTTAAGTGAACTAAGTCGGTGAATTATCGATAAATCAATTGACACGGTCGATAAAATCGATGATATGCATGAGTTTGATTGACGATTTGGCTATGCATGCAACATGATAAGCATAAATAAAAGCATAAAAACTTAAAAGCATAAATAAAACCCTAGTATGGCCTTTCCTAAAATAGAAAATTAAATGTAAAATACAAATTCGGAAACCAACTCCTTTGGTCCCTTGAACTTCACACGCGGCACGCATCCCAAGGCAAACTCCGTCTTGGTCGGAACTCCTTTCCGAAATGGCACCGTCTTCAAGGATCTCCGAAATTACAAATAATTACAAATTTTCTATCTATTTTATACATTATAAAATAAAATAAAACAAAATAAAATAAAATGATACGAGATCACATTAAATTACAACCGAATCGATAAACTCTTACATTACGGGAAATATCGATTAAAATCTAAGGCCATACTAAGTAAATTACATAATTCAAAATTACGTAAATAAAATATGACATTCATAAATGATAATTAAATATGCAATGCTTATGTAAAATGCAAAACCTAAGCCAAATCGTCCTATTTAAACACGTTTTAATTATCGTTATTCGTAATAACACGGTTTTATGGAATAACGTGATTTAAACATTTTTAAAATCACTAATCACTCTATGAATCACTATTCATGATTTAGTTAAGTTTCCTAACACATTTTAGGATTCAAAATTTAGTCTTACTCAAATTTCGAAATTAACTTAACTTTTATTTTAATATTGTTCGGTTTTAATCGGTTTTACGGGAAATAGCATTAAAATAATCAAACGAGTCATAAAAATTTCGAAAATTCAAAATTCAAAATTTTGAATATACTGAAAATTTCTTAAAATTTCAGATCCTTTAAACTTAAATATTTTCGAAATATGCCCTTTTATTTCGTAAAATAGGTCGTGTACATGCAAAATATTTCGAAAAATACAAAACTACTTCAAAAAATATGAAATAAAATACCAATATAATTTTTACATCTTCCTAGACACTCAAAGTGACTGAAAAAAGCTGGAAAAACAGATGCACACTGATTTAGGGCTGAAAAGTAATGATTATGACTCCTTAAACACTCAATATCAACTTTAACTCTTTAAAATTAAAATTAAAGTTTCAGAAACTTTCGGCACTAAATAAAAATATGTTGATGATCATACATAATATGACTAATATGGGTGAATTTTTCGGACCATATAAGCAACTTTTACTATTTTTAATAATACGTGTCATATATAACGCGATTTTACCGATTAAAATCATTTCTCATGCAATATTCGAGATTAATAGCTCAAAATTCACATGAATGCTAGAAATAATATATGTGACACTATATTAAATTTTTATGGTCAAATTCGAACTTAAACTATTTAAGCTAAAATATGTCACTAATATTACGATTTTTACACTAAAAATCAATATTCATGCAATATTAAAGAACAATTTCTGGAAAATTCATCATATGTTTTAAATATTGCATGTGACATCTAAAAAAAATTTTATAGTTAAATTCATAATATAACTATTTATCCCATATTTAACTCATTTTATGACTATTTAACCATTAAAAATCATAAACCATGCATAAAACCTTCAATAATTTCGAAAATTATATATTCATAATATGTTCAATGCATGTGAGAACATATTTAAAATTCATGGCCAGAAACATTATATAGCTATTTTTCCCATAATAAAACATTTTTAACCGATTTAGAGCATGAATTAACCAATTTAATTACAATGATGAACAATATTATTCCATAAATCATCAAAATGACTTAAAACTATTTTAAGACCAGAAAGTATACATGCAATATGATTTCCGTGCATATCCTATATGTACTACTCATTTTCGTTTTTAATTAAAATCGCACTTTCTCGCAAAAACGTTAAAATCGAGTTGCATGCAAGCAACCTAATGCTCTGATACCACTTGAAGGAAAACGGTAGTCATACTAGTTTACCATTATAATCTAGTCATACTAATTATTTTACATTTTAATTAATCTCATATTAATAATACTCAAGATCTAATGCATGCAAAACAATAGCGGAAAAAGGAGAATCGTATTCTTACAACCGGTCCGAAAAATGCTTAGGACGATCCTCCAAAAGCAACCAAGTAAGCTTGCCTCCAATGAGTGAACACCAAGACCTTACCTTAAACGGACCAAATAACCGAACCCGAAACTAGAGGACGGAATGAGGCTAAAACCGTGTACTAATACTTCTTATTAGTATATTAGAATACTACAATGAATGTAGTATAAATATTATGAGAATAATATTTTTAGAGGATTTGTTTTTATCTCTCACTAGAAATAAAATTGCCTATCAAGACTAGTCTTAATATGTGATGGATCACATATATATATAGACAAATAGGTTTGGTTGGGGTGGTGGGTGTGTCGTATGGTATTGTCCAAGGGAAGCCAAAAATAAGTCTTATTTTTACTAACCCATGCAATAGGTATGTATGCCTAGTAATAGGTATGTAAGACTATCTCATAGTAATCATTATGAGTGTAAGGAATAATATTACCAATATTAATCTATAACACATGCACATACACGACACATTATTTTGTAAAATGGACCTCATTTTACAAAATTGTAATTTGTACAATTGTATAATAATATGTGACATCTTATGTGACATAAATAAATTGTATTAATTTAAAATATATTTATCACATAAATAATATTTCTAAATTAATTAAATCATATTTAACAAATTATTTAGTAATTCGAAATTACTGTCCCAACATATGGTTATCGTAATAATCGTCGATACGATATATTAACAACGTTTGTTATAACCATGAACCATTCATTATACTAATTTCGATATTTCATAAATATCGATTAACATTTGACAATTGACACATTTCAATTTCAAATATAAATCTTACCTTTAAGATTCAACCTCTAATTTCTCAATATACGGTTTTAAGAATATCCATCAATCTGTATCCTATAAAATTAATCAATATACGTTTAAGGGGTTAGTCCTATAGGTGTGACCTAAAGGGATCAACTGACCACCACCGTCATACGACAGTAATGTTAAACTCTAGTCAGCCAATCATTACCGATTAATGTTGGTCAGTTGACTAAATCAATATTGGATCGTTCCTTGCATATTCATTTCATAATATTTATGACAATGATTTTTATCACTGTCGTGATCGCACTATTGTTGAGGACACATTTCCCAACAATCTCCCACTTGTCCTCGACAAGTGTGCGTCACCAATTCTCTTGTCCTATTACGTCATCGCCCACTCAATGCAAGGTGTCTTCCAGGTCGTACTTGCATTTGATCATATCTTGAGCGGTTTTCTCGATCTGGAGATTTAACTGCTTTGACCGGAATTATCTACCATAGATACCTTCCGAGCTTGGCCACGCATTTTCAGTTAAACTTCTCCTCGAGTGGCCCTGAGATTTAAGACAACCCTGACAAGGGGGTTGGATAATTCCTATCCTACTGTTCCCTTCGCTAACACAGTCTATCATGACCCAAAAGAAGCCCATTTGACCCCCTTTAACGGTTGATCGTAGAGCTAAAATCAAAGTCAATCTGAGGCTGCATCACCTTGGGCGAACAGTCTCAAGTCAAAGAATCGACTTATGTGAATAATATAGTAGCTCTCGCCACGACCAGGCTAATTATAAAATTTCCAGAACTCTATAAGCGGTCACTAAATGCCCAACAAAGTGTTACACAGTCTGCCTATGTGATCGACTAGTCATCCCATATGACTCTATGACATTTGAACTTGTCATCAGTCGCCTCACATTGTAGTCGCTTCGAGACGTCACCTCATACAAACGACTATGGGCTATACTAAGTTAATCCAGTTCACTTTACGGGGTTCAAATTGTCTCTTACAACCCATTTGGATTTCACAAAGTATAAATTGTGAGTTAATATTAATAATAATAATAATAACTCAAACGATAAGAGTGATTGTTATGTGCGAACAATCAATACGATATTGTTGCTCCACATAAACAATCTTTGATGATCATACATCAATTTGTATTATTGGTTTGTTATGTGAATATACCTTATCTTCACATCTTGTAAACCTACAAATTTCGTTTCCTTATGACTCATATTATCTCGCATAATATGATCTTATTCAAGTACATTTCAAGTCTTTTATACTCGACTCGAGTCTCCTTACTTTAAGGAAGCTCCCAGTGTTTTCCTAAAACTTATGACATGTCATCCATATGAACACAGTCATATTGTACTAGAATTCATATCGTAGTTAACCTAGATTCGATCTCTTAGTTCTCCTCGAGAAACTTATATCGAAATAGAGCTTTATTTCAACTTATGGCATTTTGATCAAGGTTATATGAATTAACATTTTCATATCTCGGATTCAAATCCAAACCTTGTTAACTGATCGGTGACGTTTCATTATCATATAATAAACTCACTTATGATTTATGTTCTCAACATACATTCATCTAAAATTGAAAACCTCATATTCTTTACTTTTTAAAGAATCACCATTCTCTCCAAATGGTAGGTTTCGTTTTCTTTATAACTTTTCTCCCACTGAATTCCATATTACTATCTTATAGTTTAAAAACTCCCACTATCTTCATAGTGATTAGGTAATGTCTTCAAAAATCTTCTCAACTCATGATGAACATTTCATTTTGATTTACTTCAAACATTTTCTCAACTCGCTATGAACATTTCATTTTTCATTTTCCTTCCCACGAGAGCGGGAGATGATTTCTCCTCTATTATCTTTATAAAACAGAAACATTAACATCATGGAAACGATTTCCTTCCGTTAACACTCGCGGTTCCCTTTATCCTCTCTAGGAATTTTGACAACATATGGAGCATTTTCCTACTGTGTCCTCGCGTAGTTTCTTCTATGTCCAATCGTAGTTTCTTCTATCCAATAAATTAGAGTTCTTCTTAAGGACTCCTTATAGGACTCTTCTCTAAGATCCGATATTTATTTCATTGGTTTGCGGGCATAGAATTTCTCCCACTCTATCCTTTAAAATAACCGTTATTTAAGAAGGATAGCATTTTCGCCCGTCACATTCGTTTAAGGTAATCATCTTATAACGAACTGATGTTCTTATGTTTGAATTTGAAGTATTTCATGGGGTGTAATTCTCATTTTAAGTAAGTCGTATTACTTTAATAATGATCAAATCATATCTAGCGTACGGTGAACTATTTCAAGGTACTTTATAACGATTTATGAAAATCGTATCTATTCATGTTACATAAATGCATTTTAAAACCAACATATTCATTCAGAACAAAATAGTGGACTTGGGTTGAAAACCAAGTCACCAACATTCAAATTACAACCATTGTTTGAAATAAACGAATTATTGTCATACAAGAAATACAATGTTCTTAAAATGCAAAATGAAAGAAGACATCAAAATGAAAATTTAGAGCCATGCTCTTCATTTCTTCAATCTTGGATGCTACCTTAGCCATCCATGGAAGGAACTTCAAGCTTCCTTTTCCTTCTCCTTGTCCTTGGAAGGAGTCCCTTTAAAACAATTGAAAAGGGATTAGAATTAACAACTTGTATCATATACAAAAGTTAACATCATAACATGAATTTAAATGAGAATTATTTCCAACAGCGTGAACCTTTCAAGCTTTAGGTCGGCCAAGTACATCCGGTAATTTCTTTTCCAATGACCAATCTTTGTGCAATAGAGGCACTTATCTTCAACCTTTGAAAATGATGTGGAAGCACCTTTCGAAAAGGTCTTCTCTTTGGATGGTGTGGTCATGGATGCCTTCTTGCCTTTCCCTTTTCTACCACTCCTTTTTAAACTACCCTTTGTTCATTTTCTCAATGTCGAGCATGTTCTTCTTGGTACTTCGAATAAGTCCTAATTCCCTTTTCGCTTGTGAAAGCATATTAATTAAAGGAGCGAAGAATTCGATCTATTATGAGATAGTTTGGAACTTCCCATCCTTGCACTTTCAAGATTTCGGATGGCTCAACCTTTTGAGCACATAAGAACTCATAATATGACCCTTATTTGAATTTTGTTCAAATAAGGCGGAAGTCACTTCATGAAGCAACATCCTAGGAGTTTGAGAAAACATATTCTTAAGCTTAGTGTAAATCTCATTTGCCGTGCTTAGCACAATCATTCTCTTTTGGGAGATTCGACTCCATGGAGAAAATAATCGTGTGCTTAAGAATGTTCGACTCCTTCATATAGGCATCATAGGCCTCACGAGTCATAATAGTGGAATGAGTAGTGGGAACGGGAGGAGCGGCTTTGGTAAGGAAACTAATCTTATTGTCACCTTCCGAAGCTATAATTAATTGAGCTTCCCAAGCTTGCAACGATCCATAAAGGAACGAAGCCATGAAACGAGTTGTGGGAGTGGTGGAGCGTTATTTGCCATTGATTGATAGTCGAAAATGAACTACAATAAAATAAAGGAATTTAAAACACAATTATCGCTTTAATAAGTAAACTTGTAAATTTATAAACAAGTTAAGCATCTACTTAATGATCTCTTACCCAATTAAGTAAATGATCCCGAGACCCAAATACACACTAACTTGGGCACGGTTTAGCCGATACATCCCTCATTAATGTGACTCGGTAGATTAACCCCTTAATCGATTCTACTTTTAGAACTCTCGGTCGATAAAATTACACTAATTCTTATCTTAGCCCGAACTTATTACCACTACGGTGGCTCGAATACCTTCGTCGAGATCAACCAAATTTCAAGAATAAGTAATCATATTACCCCACTTCACCAACGTAATAAGGTTTGCACCCCGGTTTAGCCGAGCCTACTCCCTTATGAAGAAGATCCTTCGCGGGTCCTTTACTTTTTGGTAAGGCTATGTCTCGATTCTTAAATAACGTAAGAGATCTTGTCAATTTATTATCTATCTCCTTTAAGTGAACTAAGTCGGTGAATTATCGATAAATTAATTGACACGGTCGATAAAATCGATGAAATGCATGAGTTTGATTGACGATTTGGCTATGCATGCAACATGATAAGCATAAATAAAAGCATAAATAAAACCCTAGTATGGTCTTTCCTAAAATAGAAAATTAAATGTAAAATACAAATTCGGAAACCAACTCCTTTGGTCCCTTGAACTTCACACGCGGCACGCATCCCAAGGCAAACTCCGTCTTGGTCGGAACTCCTTTCCGAAATGGCACCGTCTTCAAGGATCTCCGAAATTACAAATAATTAAAAATTTTCTATCTATTTTATACATTATAAAATAAAATAAAACAAAATAAAATAAAGTGATACGAGATCACATTAAATTACAACCGAATCGATAAACCCTTACATTACGGGAAATATCGATTAAAATCTAAGGTCAAACTAAGTTAATTACATAATTCAAAATTACGTAAATAAAATATGACATTCATAAATGATAATTAAATATGCAATGCTTATGTAAAATGCAAAACCTAAGCCAAATCGTCCTATTTAAACACGTTTTAATTATCGTTATTCGTAATAACACGGTTTTATGGAATAACGTGATTTAAACATTTTTAAAATCACTAATCACTCTATGAATCACTATTTATGATTTAGTTAAGTTTCCTAACACATTTTAGGATTCAAAATTTAGTCTTACTCAAATTTCGAAATTAACTTAACTTTTATTTAAATATTGTTCGATTTTAATCGGTTTTACGGGAAATAGCATTAAAATAATCAAACGAGTCATAAAAATTTCGAAAATTCAAAATTCAAAATTTTGAATATACTGAAAATTTCTTAAAATTTCAGATCCTTTAAACTTAAATATTTTCGAAATATGCCCTTTTATTTCGTAAAATAGGCCGTGTACATGCAAAATATTTCGAAAAATACAAAACTACTTCAAAAAATATGAAATAAAATACCAATATAATTTTTACATCTTCCTAGACACTTAATGTGACTGAAAAAAGCTGGAAAAACAGATGCACACTGATTTAGGGCTGAAAAGTAATGATTATGACTCCTTAAACACTCAATATCAACTTTAACTCTTTAAAATTAAAATTAAAGTTTCAGAAACTTTTGGCACTAAATAAAAATATGTTGATGATCATACATAATATGACTAATATGGGTGAATTTTTCGGACCATATAAGCAACTTTTACTATTTTTAATAATTCGTGTCATATATAACGCGATTTTACCGATTAAAATCATTTTTCATGCAATATTCGAGATTAATAGCTCAAAATTCACATGCATGCTAGAAATAATGTATGTGACACTATATTAAATTTTTATGGTCAAATTCGAACTTAAACTATTTAAGCTAAAATATGTCACTAATATTACGATTTTTACACTAAAAATCAATATTCATGCAATATTAAAGAAAAATTTCTGGAAAATTCATCATATGTTTTAAATATTGCATGTGACATCTACAAAAAAATTTATAGTTAAATTCATAATATAACTATTTATCCCATATTTAACTCATTTTATGACTATTTAACCATTAAAAATCATAAACCATGCATAAAACCTTCAATAATTTCGAAAATTATATATTCATAATGTGTTCACTGCATGTGAGAACATATTTAAAATTCATGGCCAGAAACATTATATAGCTATTTTTCCCATAATAAAACATTTTTAACCCGATTTAGAGCATGAATTAACCAATTTAAATACAATGATGAACAATATTATTCCATAAATCATCAAAATGACTTAAAACTATTTTAAGACCAGAAAGTATACATGCAATATGATTTTCGTGCATATCCTATATGTACTACTCATTTTCGTTTTTAATTAAAATCGCATTTTCTCGCAAAAACGTTAAAATCGAGTTGCATGCAAGCAACCTAATGCTCTGATACCACTTGAAGGAAAACGGTAGTCATACTAGTTTACCATTATAATCTAGTCATACTAATTATTTTACATTTTAATTAATCTCATATTAATAATACTCAAGATCTTATGCATGCAAACACAATAGCGGAAAAAGGAGAATTGTATTCTTACAACCGGTCCGAAAAATGCTTAGGACGATCCTCCAAAAGCAACCAAGTAAGCTTGCCTCCAATGAGTGAACACCAAGACCTTACCTTAAACGGACCAAATAACCGAACCCGAAACTAGAGGATGGACGGAATTAGGCTAAAACCGTGTACTAATACTTCTTATTAGTATATTAGAATACTACAATGAATGTAGTATAAATATTATGAGAATAATAGTTTTAGAGGATTTGTTTTTATCTCTCACTAGAAATAAAATTGCCTATCAAGACTAGTCTTAATATGTGATGGATCACATATATATATATAGACAAATAGGTTTGGTTGGGGTGGTGGGTGTGTCGTATGGTATTGTCCAAGGGAAGCCAAAAATAAGTCTTATTTTTACTAACCCATGCAATAGGTATGTATGCCTACTAATAGGTATGTAAGACTATCTCATAGTAATCATTATGAGTGTAAGGAATAATATTACCAATATTAATCCATAACACATGCACATACACGACACATTATTTTGTAAAATGGACCTCATTTTACAAAATTGTAATTTGTACAATTGTATAATAATATGTGACATCTTATGTGACATAAATAAATTGTATTAATTTAAAATATATTTATCACATAAATAATATTTCTAAATTAATTAAATCATATTTAACAAATTATTTAGTAATTCGAAATTACTGTCCCAACATATGTTTATCGTAATAATCGTCGATATGATATATTAACAACGTTTGTTATAACCATGAACCATTCATTATACTAATTTCGATACTTCATAAATATCGATTAACATTTGACAATTGACACATTTCAATTTCAAATATAAATCTTACCTTTAAGATTCAACCTCTAATTTCTCAATATACGGTTTTAAGAATATCGATCAATCTGTATCCTATACAATTAATCAATATACGTTTAAGGGGTTAGTCCTGTAGGTGTGACCTAAAGGGATCAACTGACCACCACCGTCATACGACAGTAATGTTAAACTCTAGTCAGCCAATCATTACCGATTAATGTTGGTCAGTTGACTAAATCAATATTGGATCGGCCCTTGCATATTCATTTCATAAGATTTATGACAATGATTTTTATCACTGTCGTGATAGCACTATTGTTGAGGACACATTTCCAAACAGTGTAAGGGTTCGAATACTCTCTTATTTCCGCTTTTTAGCATGCATAAGATCGTTTTAACATGTAAATTAAAATGTTAATTACAAGGTTAGTTTAGTATGACTAAAATTAGTTTATGAGTAACTAATAAAACCTAACAATTGGTATCAGAGCAATAGGTTGTTTGCATGCTTTCCGTTTACGTTTTTACGGAGTTATAGTGATAACAAAATAAAATTGTTTTTTGCGTTTGATAAATGATATGCACGAAATAATTTAAGCATGATTACCTACTGTTTTCTAAAACGTTTTAGAATATTTGGAATATATTTTGCATGATTATTGATTAATGGTATATTAAATCTCGGTTTTTTTAGAGTTTTAATGGTTAAAATCGTTTATTTTGGGAAAAATAGCAAAAATCATCTTTTGGCCGAGATTTTTCAGTATGTTATCAAATGTATTTTCTATGATATGAATATGATTTTTCGTAAATTATGGACTTATAAAACGTGTGATATGATTTTTAAATGTTAAAATGCAAAAATATGAATAAAAATGGGTTAAAATAGTTATATTATGAATTTGACTATAATAATTTATGAGGATGTCACATGCAATATTTAAAATTTATGTTGAATTTTCCAGAAATTTATCTCAAATATTGCAATATTATAGATTTTTAATGTAAAAATCGGGTAATTAGTGACATAATTTCGACTTTAATAGTTTAAGTTGGAATTTGGCTATAAAAATTTAAAACGATGTCATATATATTATTTCCAGCATGTATAAAATTTTCGAGAATTTTATCTTATTTTATGCTTGAGAAATAATTTTAAAGGTTAAAATCGTACGATATATGACGTAAATCGTTAAAATTTGCAATAGTTGTTAAAATGGCCGAAAAATTTAACCCATATTAGTCATATATGATATGTTCATCATGAAAATATTCTTGGGAGCCAAAAGTTTCAGATTTGATTTAATTTTAATTTGTTAAAAAGTTACATTTAAAATTAAATAAAAAGAGTCATGCATTTAAATTTCGGCTCATTGGGCAGTGTACAATTTAATTTTCTGTCCATCTTGTGTTCTTAAAGTGTTTTGGAAAGTGTAAAAATTTTATTAGTATTTTATTTGCATTTATGGAACTAATTATTGAATTTTCCGACTTAAAAATGCTCGTTTTACGTATTATTTTCGAAATAATGTTAAAACCGTATAAATACTAATATTTTTTAAGGCTCTGAAATTTTAAGAACTTTCTGGAATTTTCAAATTTTGAATTTTGAATTTTTCGAAATTTTAATGACTCTTTTGGATTTTTATATTATTTTTCCCGTAAAACCGAGTAATACCGATCAATATTGAAATATATTAAGTTAAGTCATGTTCAAAGTTTGAGTAAGACTAAATTTTGAATCCTATGCGAGTTAGGATGATTAACTTAAGAATGAAAACCGTTTCATATAATGCATAGTGTTGTTAAACGTTAAAACACGCGATTCCATAAACCGAGGTTTGCGATAACTATTTAAATAAGTGTTTTAAATAGGACGATTTGGCTTAGGGTTTGCATGTTAATTCATATTTACATAAGCATTGCATATTTTATTATGAATGTCATGATTTATTTACGTAATTTTGGGAATTATGTAATTTACTTAGTATGGCCTTAGTTTTAAATCGGTATTTCCCGTAATGTAAGGGGTTACCGATTCGGTTGTAATTTTGTGATCTCGTATCACCCAATTGTAATTTATTTCTATTTTATAATGTATAAAGTATACTAGAAAAGTTGTAATATTTGTAAATTCCGGAGTTCCTTGAAGACGGTGCCATTCGGAAAGGAGTTCCGACAAGACGGTGTTTACCTCGAAGTGCGTGCCACGTGAAGTTCAAGGGACCAAAGGAGTTGGTTTCCGAATTTGTACTTTTATTATTTCTTTTCTAGGAAAGGCCATACTAGGGTTTATCTTTATGCTTTTATTTGCTTTTATATGTTTGCATGCATAGCCAAATCGTCATACATCGTATCATGCATTTTTCGATTTAGTCGACTTAGTCATTTATTTTATCGATAATTCACCGACTTAGTTCACTTAAACGGAGATAGATAATAATTTGACTAGATCTCCTACATATAAATATTGAGACTTAGCCTTACCAAAAAGTACGGACCCATGAATCCCTTCTTCACAAAAACGTAGGCTCGGCTACACCGGGGTACTAAAATTGTCACGTTGGGTAAGTGGGGTAATAAGATTACACCTTGAAATTTGGTTGATCTCAACGAAAGTATTCGTAACCGTAGTTGCAATAAGTTCGGGCTAAAGATAATTTTAAGAAAATTGTCGACCGAGAGTTCTAAGAGTAGAACCGATTAAAGGGTTAATCCACCAAATTATACCAATACGGGATGATTCGGCTACACCGTGCCCGGATTAGTATGGGTTTGGGTCTCGGGATTGTTTACTTAATTGGGTAAGAGATCATTAAGTAAATATATAACTAAACTTGTTAAAGTTTCTAGTTTAAATTAAGAATTTTAAAATGATGTTGTTTTTCCTTTTATTATTGTAGTCTAATTTTCAACAACATCAATGGCAACCAACGCTCCACCTCTCACTAACGTATCATGGCTTCGATCCTTTATGGATCGTTGCAAACTCGATAAGCATGGTTCAAACTTTAAGGATTGGGATGCGCAATTACTTTTGGCCGCTCAAGGTGACGATAAGAGTCGTTACCTATCCGAAGCCGCTCCGACCGCTCCGACCGCTCGTTCGTCGGCCCAAACTCGTGAGGCCTATGAAGCCTACATGAAAGAGTCCTCCGCTCTTAAAAATGTGCTCATCTTCTCCATGGAGCCGGATCTCCAAAGGAGTATGATAAAGTTGACCACATCATATGAGATATACACCAAGCTTGCGACCATGTTTTCGCAAACTCCAAGGGTGATTCAATATGAGGCGGCTTCCGCCTTCTTTGATATAACATTCAAGGAAGGGCAAAAGATAAGCCCTCATGTGCTCAAACTCGTTGAGCTCGCGGAGACTCTAAAAGCTCAAAATGTTGATGTTCCCGACTCTCTTATTATTGACCGAGTTCTTCACTCACTCAATAAAGTTAAAGCGTATGCTCAATTCCGGGTGAATTTCAATATGCGAAACCAAGAGACCACGTTGGAAGAGTTGCATAAGATGCTCGTCCAAGCCGAAAGGGACATGGGACTTCATGAATGTTCCACCAAAGATGTTTTGAACATCGAAAAGAAAGGGAAAACGAGCTTTAAAAGAAATGCCTTTAAAGGCACGGGCAAGAAAACGTTCAAGCCCAAAGCGACCAAAGAAAAGACCTTTACGAAAGGCGCTTCCACCTCGTCTTCGAAATCCGAAGACAAGTGCCCTTATTGCACGAGGATCGGTCATTGGAAGCGTAATTGCCCCAAGTACTTAAGCGATCTCAAAATTGGGAAGACAACCGCCGTAGGAAATAATTCTCGTTTACTTTCATGTTCTTTTGTTAACTTTTGTATGGCGATACAAGTTGTTGACTATCACCCCTTTTAAACTGTTTTAAAGGGGCATCTTATAAAGATAAGGGCAAGGAAAAGGAAGCATAAAGTTCCTTACTTGGATGGCTATGGTAGCATCCAATTGATCGAAAACTTGAAGAGCTAGGCTCTAATTTTCATATTGTCTTCTTTCATATTTTGCATTTTATTAGAACAATTTATTTTCTTGTAAGACAAGGATTAAAATCCTAAAACAATGGTTGTATTTTTGGATATTGGTGACTTGGTTTTCAACCCGAGTCACTACTTTTGTTCTCAATCAATGTCTTGATTTCTCAAATAAATTGCATACCTTGTTTAAACATGAATAATGGTGATTATATCACGCAATAAACATTGATACGATCAATATAATGTAATCAAAGTGTTGATTAAAACGGAGAACTACACCCCATGAGATACTTTTCATTTTCATAAGAATGTATTCATCACACCTATAAAACTTCAAACATTCATATGCATTGGTTAATCGAAATAGCTATGCTTAAACGAATAAAGGTTATTGTTAGAAGGATAGAGTGGGAGAAAATATTTCGCTCGCAAACCAATGATGAATATAAAGGATCTTAGAGAAGATTCTTACTTGGGAGTCTTAAGAAGAGCCCTAAATGATTTGAAGAAACTACGAGAGAACACTGAAGAAACTACGGGAGGACACTCGAAGAAAGGTTCTTTATGTTCATTGTTTCATAGAGAGGAGACATGAAACCCCGTATGAAATCGGAAGGAAAACGGTTCCTTATTAATAAATGATTTTTCTAAGTTTATAAGATAAAAGAGAAGAAATCATCTCAATCCTCTCAATGTAGTTATAAAGAAATTATCATGTCATTTTCGTCTCGAGGAAACGAAGACATGATAAGAAGGTAATGATTGATTGAATGGAAACAGATCACTATAGGGATAGTGATAGTGATTCGAGTAATAGTTTAACATGCGAGAAATGAAAGGTTCATTTAAGATATCGAGAGATATTGTTTTCAGTGGGAGCAATATTCATTAAAGAATTGAAACCTACCATTTAGAGAGAACGGGTGATTCTTTAAGAGTAAAGAATAAGAGGTACTCAATTTAGATGAATAAAATAATTTGTATCATATGATGATGGAGTTTTTTAATGGGAAGGTTTATTATATGAATAATAAAAGGTCGCCCACTAGAAGTTAGAATGGTTGGATACATTATTCATAACGATGAATATAACCATTATCAAATAGCCAAGATGGATGAAAATTATTAGAATGATGAAATCATTAACAGACTACAATATAGATTTCAGTACATAAGTGACTGTAGAGAGTGATTTTAATCCCTCCAGTATATCGATACGTCACAAGTTATAAGATAACAGTGGGAGCTTTCCTCCGGAAAGGAAACTCGAAATCTAGAAAGAGTTCTAGATATGTACTCAAATAGAATCATATTATACGGGATAATATGAGAATAAAGGAGACCAAAATTTGTAAGTTTTGCAATCATGAATAAAGGTTATTCGCAAAACACTAATACAAATAAATGATTGTGAATAAAATGCAATGTAATAGTATTGACTATTGTTGCATGAGAACATCATCGGAGTTATAATTAACTCAAAGTAAAAGATACTTTGTCAGAATCCAAATGGGTTGTAAGAGACAATGTTGAACCCCATAAGTGAACTGGAATGACTTAGTATGGCCCCTAGCCGCTTACATGAGGTGACATCTCAAAGCGACTAGAGTGTGAGGCGATTGATGGCAAGTTCAAGTGCCATAGAGTCATATGTGATGACTAGTCGATCACATAGGCAGACTGCAAGAGGCACTTTGTCGGGCAATGTGACCGCTTATAGAGTTCTTGAAATTTTATAGCCGGGTCGTGGCGAGAGCTGCTATAGTATTCTTGTGAGTCAATTCTTAGACTAAAGATTACTCTCCCAAGATGGTACAGTTTAGGCATAACCTTGATCCATTCTCTACGACTTTTCGTAACTGGAGTCAAATGGGATTGTTTTGGGTTGTGACTAACTGTGACTAGTTGAAGGAAGTAATGTGATAGAAATTGTCCACCCCTTGTCAGGGTTGTTCAAATCTCAGGGCCACTCGAGGAGAAGTTAACTGGAAATGCGTGGCTACGCTCGGAAGGTATCTATGGTAGATAATTCCGGTCAAACAGTTATTTTCCAGATCGAGGAAACCACTCATGATATGATCAAATGCAAGTACGACCTCAGAGAGACATCTTGCATTGAGTGGGAGATTGTAATAGGACAAGAGAATTGGTGACGCACACTTGTCGAGGACAAGTGGGAGATTGTTGGGAAGTGTGTCCTCAATAATAGTGCGATCACATAATTAAATCTCATAACGAGAATGCGCAAGGGATGATACGATTTTATATTAGTCAATTGACCAACATTAATCGGTAATGATTGGCTAGCTAGAGTTTCACATTATTGTCGTGTGACGGTGATGGTCAGTTGATCCCTTAAGGTCACACCTTTAGGACAATTCCCTTAATTGATAAATTGATCAAATGTATATTGATACGATTTGATCATATTCCTTAAACTCGTATATCGAGAAACTAGAGGTTAAATCTTAATGTAAGATTTATGTTTAAAATTGAAATGTGTCAATTGTTAAACAGTAAACGATATTTTATTATATCGTAATTAGATTGAATTGGGTTATAATTAATACAAAGGTTGTAAATCGTATTGACGATAATTATAAATAATCATTTTACAATTGTAATTTCGAATTACTTGTCTATTAATAAATAGGATTTATTTAATTATAATATTTGTACGAGAAATATTTATATATCTATATTTAAGATAAAATAATTGTATTGTATTACATAAGATGTCACATTTTTATACAAATTATACAATTGACAATGTTGTAAAATGGAATCCATTTTATGATAAAATGGGCGGCTAAGTGGATGTAGGTGAGGATGATTAGTGTGTGTTAAATACACTTTAATCATATGTTTAAAGGCATGTGTCTTGGGAACACTATCTAGGCCACCCTAAGTTGCATAGGTTAGAGAACTTGTCTCCCTTGTGTCTTCCCATGCCCGGCCACACCTCAACCCAAGCATCACTCTTTATATTTGTGAAGTGCTCACAAATTCAATTAATTCCTAATGCTTGCATAATTTTCTAAGTGTAGAAAACTCATAAAATCTCTTCTCTTGGCCGAAAATTATACTTAGCAAGAGAGATTTTACAACCTCTAATATATTATTATAAGATAATAAAATCATACTATTTTGTAGTATTAAAACAATGTTCTAATAAGAGAGATTAGAATAAGTTTAAGGAGAAACCGGTTTTGTAACTAGCTTGTTCAAGTCTCGGTTGATTGAGGGGTTGTCTTGGTGCATCCAAAGGAGGTATTCTATTTTGGGTACTCGGAGGATCATCCTTGCTAAATATTTGGACCGTGTGTAAGGGTTAGAATACTCTCTTATTTCCGCTTTTTAGCATGCATAAGATCGTTTTAACATATAAACTAAAATGTTAATTACAAGGTTAGTTTAGTATGACTAAAATTAGTTTATGAGTAACTAATAAAACCTAACATACATATGTGCACAACAAAAACTGAAACTAATAGCAGAAAACGCAGTGGCGGAGTGCAGTAGTATCCGATGGGTAGCAGTTCACATGGTACTGTAATAGAGTAGTAGTGCAGAAACAGAAGGAGGACAGTAAAGTAGTAATACGCAGCAATAGCAGAATACCAGATATGTAGTGACCGAATAACAGAAGTGTAGTAGCAGTAATAGTAGTGCAGTGCGTAGGTGCAGTAGTGTATAGTAGTGTTCAGTGGCATGAGTAGTGGTAAGCAGTTCAGTATTAATCTGGTCTGAATAGACCAGAGAAATGGGCATTGTTGTCGTGTATAGACTGTGATTCAGTAGTAGTCAGTGGTAATACTCAGTGGCATCAGATTAGTAATGGCAATGTATGGAATTCACAATAGACTAATGAGAGCAACAAGAGTATAGTACATATGCAGTAGTGAAAAATGTTGTAGCAGCAGACAGTAGTACGTAATGGCATAATATTTCAGAAATGTCAACACTCAAAACCCAAATGCCACTAAGCCCTTCATCCTATACATTAACCCACAAATTATACATCCCATATTCACCATCAAAACCACATAAACATTCATAAAAACATAAATGTCAAGTTACTTAAAGACAAGGGTCGAGTTGCTCATTATCGTCACCTCAAGTGTTTTAAGCTCCGATTTCTTCCTCCACTATGTATGAATCAACCTCCGGGTTATCCAAGTCGACTCTTAAGAACATAAAAATGCATATTCGAAGTCAAAAACGAATTAGGGTAAAATCAGCTCGGAAATGAGAAGTAGAGATTTGAAAAGCAAACATGATAGAAAGAACGGGAATTGCGAGAGGAATCCGAATATTTAAACATTACCTTGATTCGAGTTGAAATAAGCCTTTAGATGATCTTTTTAGAAGCTTTCAAAGAGGGAAAATGGAGAAGTTGAGTTTAGAGTGTCTTTGTTTTTGTGAGAAATGAAATGTCGTAAGAAGGAGAAGTGGGTTGTCCTTTTATTTGTTTGAGTCGGATCTCCTTAATTAAGTGAAACGGAAACCTTAAGAATGGGATTAACAACTGAACACGACATCTTAAGATGAACAAGTCTTAAGACGGAACTTAACGAAATTTCTTAAAAATATAAATAACGAATTATATTAAGATATTATTAAATTCCGAAACTCACTTTAATTTATAAAAATTACTCCTTTACGAAAATACGGGATGTACAATCACCCCAACTTTCAAAAAGTTTCGTCCTCGAAACTTGAAGACGAAAATAAGCAAGAAAGCGACTCTAGCTACCAAAACGTACTACCGAGGTCATGGTAACCCAAAACTTGGTCTTTCATAAATGTTTTCCAAAATAAATTCCAAGGCACAAGTTGTTGTCAATGGATATTGGGGTTCTCGTTACGTATTCAAGAGCCCGACATTCCAAATCTGAGACAAGTCCCAAAATTAAATCGGTTAAAATTCAGAACTTAGATTAATTCGGTGTCTATAAGCATAGTACCGGTTATCAGACGTCTCCGATAGGGAGTTCAAATGACAAATCGACGCTGAGGTCAATCAAATTGCAAATCATTCAGCTCTTTAAGACCAGGTTTTCTTACAAATTAACGGTTAAATTTCACATTTTTGGAAAGGAAACGTTGTAAAAATCCCACGAATTTACCATCGACTGAAAGGAAACCAAGTTCATAACGGTTACAGAAGGCACCGAAACAACCATACAAATTACTATTAACACAAAAACCATGAGCTTCTAGTTTCGCAACTAACAGAGCATACCAGGGAGGATCGAAGGGATGAAAACGACCAGGCTAAGGATCAAGGAACACATTAACTCCGCAAGACACGGGAACACTAACCACTCGATCCAAAATCAAAACATCGTTACAACGATTCCTAATATATCCCATGGAGGACGATTCGAGTGACCTCTAAGCTCACAATGGTTTCACGATCTATCTTACCATTATCTTATCCACAGAACAAGGTATTCCTCAACAAGAAGGGATTCCAAACTCTCATTCTACTCACACTAACATGAAATTCCCACGAAAATGAGGTCAGCCATGTGGATTAGCTCGCACTAAAAATCTGTTCAACAACAGTTAAAGATCTCTCACTCAGGGTAGAAGCTTAAACACATATCCTAGACTAAGGTTCACGCACTTCCAAAACTCTAAACCAACATTCCATTAAGTACCCCGATGGGTAAACGCCGAGGTTCAATAAGTAACTTAAGGTCGAACACTCAGTCACTCCATAAGTCAAATCGTAAATGTCTCAACATTCTCACACCGTTACCAGTAACTCTCGTTCCTCAAGATTAAGTAGCACTAACTTACCTCATTCATGCATTTGACAACCTCAATATTTTAAGCCTGTTCCTCTAAAATCGTCTAGGACTCTAAGTATCTCATTCAAATCCGCAAATGGCACCTCCAAATCTACAAATACTCACGATTCAGCAGGGTTCTCATATCTAAGTTCCACAGAAGGCCCTGTATAAAAACTTCACTTAGCGTAAGTATTCCATCATTCACTTCCACTCTTCCCATTAGTAAACATACAGACACTAGGATCACCAAACATGTCTCACAATGCTTCATAGGTTTTCCTCAAATAACAACATTCTCCAAAACACGGGTTGCGGTTACCCTCCAGAAATTCTCCAAGTCCATCTAAGGTAGGTTACCTCACAATGTGTCTCAGGAAAGCAAGCTACAAGGTTGAGTTGAAAGAAAATGAAGATAGTTCTCAAGGAAGATTAACAGAAGTCTGAGGAAGGATAAGATCTTAACGGTTTCCATGTACACTAGGTTACCAAAAGTAGTAAACATGTACGTACCAATAGACGGATCAGGGTGAACTCCAGTCTCAGCTCGACTCTGAATAGCTCCGGTCCCACTTGGCTCGGCCTTCGGGTCAGTAGTGACAGCTCTGTCAATGGTGACATTCCCCTCGGGGCACTCGAAAGAGCGATGTCCAAGTTTCTTGCAGGCGAAGCATAAGTAAGGGTTGACGTGGCAGTCAACTCCAAGATGAAGGTCCTTGCGACATCGAAACACTTTAGGGGAGCGTCTGGTGAGAGGTCCATGCCTCGAACCTGGGAAGTCTTTGCTCTGTTGGACTTCTTCCTCTTTTGGGGACACTGATCAGAGAGGAGTCCGGGTCTCCTACAACGGTAACAGATACGCCGTCTACCAAGGCGGTCTATGTCCGGGCTAACCGTAGGAGGTTGCTCAGTGAACAGTGGGCTCTTTCCTTTTCCATGAGGAGAAGAGGAGGAAGAAGGACTGAGAGGTCTCTTGCCTCGACAGCTATGCAAAGGTGGTCGGGGAGGAGAGAAGGCTCTAACTCCTTCGCAGAAGATCTGGTAGGGGTCCTCCGCTCGCAAGACATTGTAGTAACTCTGGAAGTAAGAAGTCGGGTCGCCACATGCTACACTCCTAGTCTCAGCATTAAGCTTGCTCCGGAATAGGTAAGCTTTGTCCTCTTCTTTCTCGACTAGCTGTGGGACAAAGTGGATTAGCTCCTCAAATCGATTGGTGAAGGGTTGGACAGAGAGGGTCCCTTGGCGAACGTTCAAGAACTCTGTCATCTTCTATTGGCGTATGTTTGTGCGATAAAACCTCATGCCTAGAAGAGTCTTGAAATGACTCCATGTGAAAGAAGGGTCGCGAGTAGCAGGAGAGCTGAACGTTATCCACCAACGTCTAGCCTCGCGAACCAAGAACTGAGATGCTACGTGGATCTGATCCTCAGGACGAACACCATATATCATGAAGTTCCTTTCCATGTCAAAGAACCACGCGGTGAGGGCTACAAAAACGGTCTCTCCGTCGAAGGTCCTAGCCGCATTTCTCCACATTTGAGCTATAATCCAAGCCAATCCTCCAAGTTAATTGTTTCCCGATTGTTGCAATGAGGAAGAGGGCACACTCGCCAAAGCTGAATAGTTCGGGAGAGCTTAAAGGAGAGCATGTGTCAAAGCACTCTCGGTATCGGCTGGCTCCATCATTCTTCAATCACAAAAGACTAAACCGTTAGACGTATCCCCGTTAAGGCACAAACAGACTATAATAATAAGTCCTTAAATCTACCCCATCTCTCATTCATTATTCAAGTTATTGATCAAGTTAAGGTTGGGGGTCACATGAGTGCGTCGGGAGCGATAACGCTCTAATACCAACTGTAAAACCCACCTCGCGATAGCAGAAATGTAAACATATAAACATGCTAAAAATGCAGCGGAAGTAAAACTTTTATATAAACATAAGTAAACATACGAGGTGAAAGCATTACCAATATTATACATGCGGAAATAAACGAAACATAGATAAGTATATAAGTCTAAGTACAAAACACAAGTACAAAAGCTACAACCCGGGATAGCATATCCCTACAGGCGCTCAGTGTATAACAAAAGTCTAGGTCTAGCTAAACGAATAAATGTATGTCATCTATGATAGTATCATCGCTCGCTAGCCTCAATAACCCCTCCATCAGCCATCATGTACCTACATACATAAAAACATGTACGCCACAATCAGTGGGCAATGACTAGAGTTCTCATAGCCACCTATTGTCAATAACACATAACATATAAGAACATTCATCATACTCCAACATCACAATATGCGAAGTATATATATCATCCTTCATATCAACATGCATCACTATGCATAAACCCTTAACCAACTTCGGAAACTATTTGAGGCGAGAGTCAGTCTCCCTTCCGGTTGTCCGGCCGGGGGTCTTTCTCCTCAAACCATTTCCGAACTCAGAATAAGAGTCGTCCAATGCCTTGGACGAACAATAACTCAAATGATAAACAATACTCTTAAATAAACAATCATTCAACAACATCTGACATTGTACCCCAACTCAGGCAAGCAGATGCAAACAGCAGTATCTAGAACTAACCCCGACTCAGGAAAGAACTAAACACAATCAGCAGTGCCCAAGCCACACCCTAACTCAGGTAGACTTGGTACACAAGGTCAGCTAGCACACATCCGTGAACCCCGACTCAGGCACGAATGGATACCGATCAGCTAATAATGGTTCAGTGACCCGACTCAACCATAACCATTACTCTTCGTTGTGAATTAGAGTCCCGACTCAGAACTGACTCACCACGGTCAAACAAACTCACGGAGGGAAAGAGGTCCCGGCTCAGACATCTCCCACCGCATCATCCATACACGTAACGGTCCAGCGGTCCCGACTCAGACATGACCGTCACGCCCCAAACACACACGTATCCAACTAGAGGTCCTGACTCAGACATAGTTCGATACGCAACATACAAGAATACATATTGTACTCTAGAGGTCCCGACTCAGACATATTTCCAATACGCATTCACATTATCCACATCCAAATTAAATCTTATTTACTAAGCTATTTTATGACTGTTCTACTTTACACGTATAAGGGAAATGACCCATTTCAATTACGTTCACTAGCCTCCTACGGCATATATTTAATTCAACTAAACGATTATTATGATTACTCAAGTTTACATTGAAACTATTATAAGATACTTGACCTCATTACTACTAAACATGAATCACCATCTAACGAATAGTTTCGTCTACCAATTAAATTAATTAACTAGACTTTACAATCTCAATGCAGTTAACATAAAAATTCCAATTACTAACTTAACAACTAAGCAAGAATTTAGTAACCAATATGAGTATTAGTGGCCATCAGCAAAACAACCTACATTACAATAACAATAATAGCAACTAGCGGCGGCAGCCACAAACAGTAGCTGCGACAATAGCCACAAACCGCAGCCAGCGGCAGCAGCCACAAACAACGGTTGTGACCAGTAGTAGTAGTAGCCCACAGACAGTAGTTAGCCACGGACCAGACCCATAATGGGCAGAGGACAGTATAGAGATGCAGAGGACAGTAGAGCAGTGTATGCAGAAGAGTGAAGGTGCAAAGTGAGTGCAGAATGTAGCATTTCAGACCAGTAAGGGGCAGGAACTCGGAATGAAGAGTAACAGGTAGTAATGTAGTAGTAATATGCAGGTTTTAATATGCAGTAGCGGAAGTCGTACAGACCAGTAACAGTATAGTGCAGTAGCAGACTACATAAATGCAGTAGCAGAATAACAGTGGACAACATTAGTGTACAGTGGTAACATTGATGCTATTGCTATACTACAACCAGCAGTAAGTAGTAGTGCAATAGTGTAGTGGCAAATTAGCAGTAGGAAATAGCTAACATCAGGAGGACATATGTGCACAACAAAAACTGAAACTAATAGCAGAAAACGCAGTGGCGGAGTGCAGTAGTATCCGATGGGTAGCAGTTCATGGTACTGTAATAGAGTAGTAGTGCAGAAACAGAAGGAGGATAGTAAAGTAGTAATACGCAGCAATAGTAGAATACCATATATGTAGTGACCGAATAACAGAAGTGCAGTAGCAGATTAACGTATGTGCAGTAGCAGTCATAGTAGTGCAGTGCGTAGGTGTAGTAGTGTAGTGTTCAGTGGCATGAGTAGTGGTAAGTAGTTCAGTATTAATCTGGTCTGAATAGACCACAGAAATGGGCATTGTTGTCGTGTATAGACTGTGATTCAGTAGCAGGCAGTGGTAATACTCAGTGGCATCAGATTAGTAATGGCAATGTATGGAATTCACAATAGACTAATGACAGCAACAAGAGTATAGTACATATGCAGTAGTGAAACATGTTGTAGCAGCAGACAGTAGTACGTAATGACATAATATTTCAGAAATGTCAACACTCAAAACCAAAATCCCACTAAGCCCTTCATCCTATACATTAACCCACAAATTATACATCCCATATTCATCATCAAAACCACATAAACATTCATAAAAACATAAATGTCAAGTTACTTAAAGACAAGGGTCGAGTTGCTCATTATCGTGACCTCAAGCATTTTAAGCTCCGATTTCTTCCTCCCCTATGTATGAATCAACCTCCGGGTTGTCCAAGTCGACTCCTAAGAACATAAAAATGCATATTAGAAGTCAAAAACGAATTAGGGTAAAAACAGCCCGGAAATGAGAAGTAGATATTTGAAAAACAAAAGTGATAGAAAGAACGGGAATTGCGGAGGAATCCGAATATGTAAACATTACCTTGATTCGAGTTGAAATAAGCCTTTAGATGATCTTTTTAAAATCTTTCAAAGAGGGAAAATGGAGAAGTTGAGTTTAGAGTGTCTTTGTTTTTGTGAGAAATGAAATGTCGTAAGGAGAAGTGAGTTGTCCTTTTATTTGTTTAAGTCGGGTTTCCTTAATTAAGAGAAACGGAAACCTTAAGAACGGGATTAACAAGTGAACACGACATCTTCAGATGAACAAGTCTTACGACGGAACTTAACGAAATTTCTTAAAAATATAAATTACGAATTATATTAAGATATTATTAAATTCCGGAACTCACTTTAATTTATTAAAATTACTCCTTTACGAAAATACGGGATGTTACGGAAGTACCCTGACCTGTTTACTTAAGGTATGTTACGAGGACGTAACTTTTTTTTAGGAGGGTAGAATGTGACAGTTTGTATTTTATTAGTTTTTGACGTTATTTGGTGTCACATTTTGTGTTCGTTACGTGCCTAGTGACCAGTTTAGTTGACCACAGGATGGCGAACTTCGGGACGAAGTTCATTTTAAGGAGGGAAGACTGTAATACCTCGTATTTTTGTAATAATATTTAGTAATTATATTGTCGTGTTGATAATATTTGAAAGTTTATATTCGATAATTAATTTATCAAATACGCATTTATTATATTTTATATGTTATTAGTGTAATGTCGGGTTTGAGTATTATTTAATATATCGTGTTTTAAGTACGTGATTGGGCCTCGATATGCGTGCAACTAAACAACCCATAACGACACATAACACAAACTAAACAAACACACACACACAACAGTCTTCCTACCGCCTTATAAAAGACTAAGAATTAGACCTACCTTACCCTAATCAACACCTATCACACACTTACATCTCTGCAGACACCAAAAGGTTAAGTAAAAGGGCCTCACTGGTGAGCCGAAGTCGTATGCTCCCAAAAATAAGTAATAAATCCTATTACCTTAACTATATAGTAGAGGTAAGTCGGGTGTCAAATCCACAGGGAAGACGATGCAACTAATGTGTAAACAAATGCAGACAAAAAGTAACCGGGGGGGTTAGAGTGATTAAGTAACAATAATAACAATTAAATAAATGGATGAAAGACTAAATAATAACAAAGATTTCAGATGATTGAGAATCCCGAGTCAAGGTTTATCCACTACTAGTTAACAAATGATCGTCGACCACTAATCCCAATTTGTCCCTTGAGTATCCCGTTGTAAGACAAGAGTCTTATATGTTCCACATATAATATTACTCAGTTCGAAACGCGTGACTAAGCAACCTAATTAATGAACAATCAAATCCACGCGTCTAGATTTAATTCATAAACAACATGAATGAACAGAACAGACAACGAGAATAACGACCTTTAACACACGTGGTTATCGGTTCGAATTATATATTTATTCCCCCTTTTACCCAACTACTATAAAACGCATACAAATAACTGGATTAAAGGTTGCAACTTTATCTAACGAATTGAACAATTACGGATTCAAACATATAGACTTGCAATAGATCGAAGGATGAAATAATTAATTGGCCAAATCAATTAAACATGCAACAATCATAAATTATGAACGGAGGATAAATAATACTCAAGCATAAAGTAAAGGATTAAGACGGTCTCACAATTGATAAGCTTTTAGCTTCAAAATACCTTGAATCGAGAAGAGAGAATTAGTTCTTTATACTTTGCATAAGGAAAACAAAATAAGAGTTCTTTCTTCCCAAAATAAAACGTAACTCCCAAAACAAAAGTTTACCCCAGTACTTAACCTCTCAAAATAAAAATATAGAAAAATAGAATAATAGAGAAATTCCAAAAACTGCTGAAAGTTGGAAACAAACGAAACAAGACATCGAACCAGCCGAACCAAGGGCGATCCGCGGACATATCCGCGACCCGCTCCCCTATCCGCGACCCGCGCGCTTCTATGCTGCTTTTCTTCTTTCTCCGTCTTTCCTTGCTTGAACAACGGGCTTGACCAATGGTTCACCTCTTCACCTAATGGGCCAAAAGGTGTTTAACTTTTGCAACCGATCCATAAGTAAAGAGTACTCCGATCCATGAGATCTCTACAACTTCATTGATCCACAATCAATTCTAATAATCCCGAATTAGTAACATCGACTCAATATGGATCTTAATGCAATCATCCTTCTAACAACCCATTTATATCATGATTATCCGAATAACTCACGCCTCTTAAACCCATACTAAATACGGCATATCAAACTTCCCCACGCTTAGACCTTTGCTCGTCCCCGAGCAAAACTCGGAAACATAAACAATAGACACACTCAAGGTCTTACAAGGGAAGCAAGTAAAGGAAACCGAACAAAATTAACCACACAACACCTCTCACTCGACCTCCTTATATCATCCCTCGAAAACAAAGACAAAGGTAAGTTCAACAAAGCTCTTTAATCCCAACAAAACACGACTCACGCCATCACCAACAAGCTTTACTTGACAAGTACAAATGTCTACTCCCCTTATTTCTCCAACCTAGACAAAAACAAAAATTTCATGGCCATAGAAATGATCAAGTCACTCAACAATCAACCCAACATGTCCAACTACCACATTAACCACATGCCATGAAAAATTTCCTAGACGCCTCTACTCATTAACCAACCTACTACCAACAACCGCATCAGCAAGGTGCAACCAACAACAACGCACCGCGGTTCTCCTCACCTTAACCACTAGTCCTACCCAAAACAACCTTCTTTGGCACCCTTCTTATGACGCCCATCAAAAATAAGGAGGGAAAACATAGTGTGTTTTTTTTCTTATATCTCTCATTTGGCCAAGAGCGCCCGCCCTTGCGGGTTTTCACTCTAGCTATTTCCTCACACTAACTCTCGTGGCACGCATCTCAATTCTTCATTTTACCCGGAGCGCCCTTTCAGGTTTTCACTCCGTCCTCGGCCACTTTTCCCAATTTTTGCCTAGGCGCCCTTTCGGGTTTTCACCTAGCCGGGTATTCCTTTCTCTTTTTTTTGTTTTTTTTATAAAGAAAATATGTACATTGAGTGTAACTCCCTTCCCCACTCTTGAATAACACTTTGTCCTCAAATGTGTGAGAATAAGACAAAACAAAAGGAAGAAAGGGATTACCTCAAAAGCTCAAGAATGGGAAGGGGAAGTAGCGTCACGTGAGTGTGCCTCACGTGCCGCTTTCCTCGCCAACCGGGCCTCCTTTCTAGCAGCTAGCTCGGCATAGAATTCCAAAGAAGGCTCCGCGTACTCGCCTGGATATTTTTTCAAGTAAAACTGATTCACACACCGACTTATCTCACAAAAAAAGAGAATTTTCGATGCTCTCTTCCTGCATATCTTCCATCTGCTCTCTCCACGCACCCCACTTCGCAAAATCCGCTGGCCCAGAAGGACCGGTCACCTCAAGAGGAGACGACCCAACTGGTGACAAACGTGGCATATCTAGCCCGGGATTGACGAGCCCTATATCGAATGGAAGGAAGAAATGGGCCGGGTAGGTCCTAATGGTAGCGGTCGACCTTCTTCGCCCCTAGTTAACCGCAAGTAATATTGATGATCAGTGCCCCGGGTCCATACATATCCTGCAAAATCAACTACCCACACAACCATCTCATAACTCTTCATCAACTCTAGATTAACGGAAGTCTCGCCTGCTACTACATCGTCAGGATCCTCAAGGTCAAAGTGACGAGCAAAGAGAGTAACCATGCCCCCCAACGGAATATTTCCAGAAGCAGCTTTTTGGTGCTTCTCACACCCAGACAGAAAAATCTCCAGCCAGTCCGGACGGCTATGTCTCTCGGGCATCATTGCCCACAAATATTTCAAATCAGAACGGGGAAGATGTGTTGGTTCACCCTTGCATAGGAATGTAGATGTCAAGACTCGATGAATATAGTGAAGGGCCGGATGTGGAATATCAGCATTTTTCTCACCCACCTGACGGAATCCTGCTCCCCCCGTAATAGCCTTCCAAAATACCTCTTGCTCTAGTGGGCTTAACTTAGGGCACGCCCCGTCCTCCCTCTCATCAATCCCAAAAATCTCCCACAACTCCTCAAAAGTCAACTCTCTCTCCTCGCCCTCAATATGAAAAGTGATCCGAGGGGGATCATCATCTCTGTGCACTCGCAAAGAGGAGAGAAATTCTAAGGTAAACCTCCGAAAAGTGGGTGCTTGAATGGCACAGAAAGCTCCCAAACCAACCCGACCAAGCAATTCTGTCACCGCATCTTGAATCTCGAGCATGTCAATGGCAAAGGGGTTGACAAACTTGGTAGACATTATAACTCGGTCAAACAAAATCCGCCACACTTTCTTATGCTCAGTACTCAAATTCTCACACCCTATAAAATCAACAACCGATTTCTTCAATTTCTTGTTACCCATGACAATGAATAAACTAAGTATACTCTTAGGCAAATCCACAAACACCTTCTAGGCACTACCAAAAGCTCTTCCAAATGCAAAATGCAACTAGCCCACTATCCACAAAGCACAAGAATAGAACAAAGGCATACAATTGAACCCTTAAAACCTCCAATCATTCACCAACATCGACAAACTAACCCTTTCCAAGACTCCCAATAACAACCTTAGTAAGCTAAAGTTAGGTTTAGCAACGAAACAAATTCAAGGTAAACCTAGAATGAAAGTTGAATTAAGAGAGGAACTCACCAACCATTCATACGTTATTGTGGGAAAATGAAAATACCGTCAATTCCAAGAGCAATACCGTCAATTCCAAGAGCAACCAACCCAAGTTTAACTCAAAGAGATGAGATAGGGGCGGCGGCGTGGTGGTGTCAGCGGCGGCGCGGTGGTGTCGGGTTGGTGGATGTAGTGGGTGTGGAAGTTGGTGGTGGTTGAAGGGAAGTGTGTTGATAGGCATGGGTATGTGAGGGGGTTCTGAAGGTAAAAGAAAAAGAGAGGCGGACGGGTCGCGGGGGGCTGCGCGGGTCACGGGGTGGGCTGGAGGTCACGCTTTCTTTTTTATTTTTTTTATTTTTTTTTGTGTTGTTCTTTTGCAGGGCAATGGGCAGTTTGCGGCATGGGGCGCGCATCGCGGAGTAGGCTGATTTCTCGCGTCTCTTTCTTTTTTCTTTTTTTTCACTTTTTTTTTCTTTTTTTTTAAGGCACCCCAAGACGGGAGAAAAGCTTCCAACCTGACAAAAACACAAAATTAGTAAAGAAAACATTTCATAAAAGAAACAAAAACTAAAAGCATGAAAAACAACAATTAAAATAAAAACTCGGGTTGCCTCCCGTGAGTGCTTTTGTTTAAAGTCGTTCGCTCGACTTCGGAATGAGAGTTAGTCTTCATAAAACGGTTCATAGAGGGTCAAACTCTCCACCGTCTCAACTCGAAACCCCTCGTAGTATGGCTTTAAACGTTGACCGTTTACTTTCAAAACTTTGTTGGTGGCCAAACTACGTATCTCGATAGCTCCATGAAATGCCACGTCCGTGACCACATACGGTCCAACCCATCGTGACCTCAACTTACCGTGAAATAGCTTAAAGCGAGATTGAAAGAGGAGTACTTTTTGACCCACTGTGAACTCCTTTCTAGATATCATCTTGTCATGCAATAATCTCGTCTTCTCCTTATTAATAGCCGCATTCTCATACGAGTCATGTCGGATCTCGTCAAGTTCTTGTAACTCTAACTTCCGATTCTCACCTGCTCCAACCAAACTCGTATTGAAACTCTTCACCGCCCAATAAGCTCGATGCTCGAGCTCCACTGGCAAATGACACGGCTTTCCAAACACTACCCAGTACGGAGACATACCTATAGGTGTCTTATAAGCATTACGGTATGCCCATAACGCATCTTTCAAGCGTTGACTCCAATCCTTACGATTGGGATTTACCGTTTTCTCCAAATTAGATTTCACCTCCCTATTCGACACCTCGGCTTGCCCATTGGTCTGTGGGTGGTTATGCAGTTGAGACTTTGTGAGTGACATGGTACTTCTTCAGTAAAGCACCAACTATTCTATTGCAAAAATGCGTCCCACGATCACTGATTATGGCCTTTGGAAATCCAAACCTAACAAAGATGAACGACTTGATAAAATCTGCAACCACTTTAGAATCATCAGCCTTAGTGGGTATTGCTTCTACCCACTTCGAAACATAATTGACAGCAAGTAGTATGTAACTAAATCCAGAAGAATTAGGGAACAGTCCCATGAAATCAATCCCCCACACATCGAAAATTTCACAATATATAATGGGGGTTTGAGGCATTTCATTGCGTTGGAATATGTTCCCCACTCTTTGACAGTTGTCATAAGACTTACAAAATCCATGGGCATCTCGAAACAGGTGTGGCCAATAAAAACCACAATCGAGCACCTTCCTTGCTGTTCTCTTGGACCCAAAGTGACCACCACATGCATGAGAATGACAGAAAGTGAGAATAGAAGTCATCTCACTCTCAGAAACACACCGCCTAATAATCTGATCAGCGCAATGCTTCCATAAATATGGGTCATCCCACACATAATATTTCGCGTCACTGCAAATCTTATCTTTCTGAGCTTTAGAAAACCAAGTAGGAAACTTGTTAGAGACCAAATATTTGACAATATTAGCATACCAAGGTCCTATAGTGCGTAAAGCAAATAAAGTTTCATCAGGAAAAACTCCCTTTACCACCTCTAAACCTTGGTCATGGTCATCATTCCTTACCAACCTACTCAAGTGGTCTGCAACCACGTTCTCTGCACCTTTCTTGTCTCTCACCTCAATGACGAACTCACTTAGGAGGAGAATCCAACGAATTAACCTAGGCTTGGCTTCCTTCTTTATCATCAAGTGACGAAGGGATGATCTATATAAATAACAACTTTAGTAACAAGCAAGTAAGAACGAAATTTTTCTAAAGCAAACACAACAGCCAACATCTCTTTCTCAGTAGTAGAGTAGTTGCGTTGTGCATCATTAAGGGTCATAGATGTATAATGAATGACATGAGAAGCTCTTCCATTGTTTTAACCCAAGACCGCTCCAAGAGCATAGTCGCTCGCATCATACATGATCTCAAACGGAAGAGACCAATCAAGAGCCTGAATAATTGGAGCAGTGGTAAGACGGGTTTTTAGCTGATCAAATACCGCGTTGCAATCCTCATCAAACACAAAGTCAACCTCCTTTTGCAGCAATTTTCACAATGGTTGTGCAACCTTTGAAAAATCCTTAATGAACTTTCTTTAAAAACCCGCATGTCCAAGAAAGGAGCGAACATCGCGCACATTAGTAGGATAAGGTAAAGTCTTAATTGCATCAATTTTGGCTTTATCTACCTCTATCCCCTTACCCGACACAACATGCCCCAAAACTATACCCTGTTCAACCATGAAATGGCATTTCTCAGAATTAAGGACAAGGTTATTTTCAACACAACGCTTCAAAACAAGTGATAAGTGATTCAGACATGTATCAAAAGAGTCACCATGGACAGTAAAATCATCCATAAATACCTCAATGAAATTCTCCACATACTCAGAGAAAATACTAATCATACAGCGCTGAAATGTTGCAGGAGCATTACACAACCCAAATGGCATGCGTTGATACGCGAAGGTGCCAAAAGGACATGTAAAAGTGGTCTTCTCCTGATCCTCATGAGCAATGGCTATTTGAAAATAACCTGAATATCCATCCAAAAAACAGTAATATGTCTTCCCAGCAAGTCTCTCTAACATCTGGTCAATGAAAGGTAGGGGAAAATGATCTTTCCGAGTTACCGTGTTCATAGGAGGGTTCAACCGCCGCTGCAGTTGCCTTACCGGTCGTGCCTCGTCTTCCAGTAGAATCTGATGCATACAAGTCGATGGACTTATGCCCTTGATGTCGGCAATAGTCCAACCTATAGCTTGTTTATGCTCCTTCAACACCTCCACCAATCTCTTTTTTTGTTCCTGGGTGAGCTTATTGGAAATAATTGTAGGCAATGTATCTCCCTCACCAAGGAACACATATTTCAAGTGATCTGGAAGTGGTTTCAACTCTACAACTAGTGCCTGCAAAATAGATGGTAACAAGGTTTCACTAGGCACAGTTAGTGGTAAACGGGGTGGTTCTGTGTGCAAAAAGGACACTCCGGTCAACTCTACAGCTCTCTCCTGCAAGTTAGTAGGCAATGAATCATCAAAATCATCTTCTACTATACTGTTCTCAATCACAACCTGGTACTCATCTGGATTAACAACATCAAAGGTATCCTGCACTAATGGCTCAAACACATCAATAAGACATAAAGAATGGTCATCTCTCGGGAATTTCATAGAATCAAAAATATTAAATTCCACCACTTGACCATCAAACTCCATAGTAAAAGAACCACTAAAAACATCAATTTTGGTTTTTGCAGTTTTCATAAATGGTCTCCCTAACAGTATAGGAGCTGCATGTCTATCGTGCTCCATCTAGCACATAAAAGTCCGCAGGAAAAATCAACTTATCAACCATAACTAAAACATCTTCAACCATTCCCTTAGGATAAACATTGGACCAATCCGCTCGTTGAATGACGACATTTGTTTTACTTATTGGTCCAAGTTTCAGTGACTGATAGACAGAATAGGGGATCACATTAATCGAAGCACCTAAATCTAACATAGCGTTATGAATTATAGTGTTTCCGATAGTGCAAGGTATTGCGAACACTCCCGGGTCTCCACACTTAGTGGGCAACTTTTGTTGAAACATTGCCGAGACATGTTCACTTACCTTCACCTTTTTGAATCCCTTAAGCCTATTATTCCTCTTAATAGTAAAAAGTTCTTTTAAAAACTTTGCATACCGAGGGACACTTTTAAGCAACTCTAGAAGGGGAATATTTACCTCACATTTACGAACGTTTTCGTAAACATCATTGTCATGCTCCTTCTTGCGAGTATCCTTCAATGCTTCAGGGAAAGGTGGAGTGGGCTCATAAATCTGGACCGGTGGGTCTGTGACAGTTGAACTAGGTACCACTTCATTCTCTTTAATCACTTGTGAACTCCCATCATCAATCACTATCTCTTCTTCCTCTTGAATGACAGCTTCTTTGGATTTAGCTTTGGGCTTCTCTACTTCCTCTAACTGCCTTCTATTTCTCAAGGATACTGCACTCACATTCTTTCTCGGAGTCTCTACTGTTTGAGATGGTAGGGCTCCTCATTGTTTAGCCTTCAACCGATTGACTGTAGTAGCCAATTGACTCACGTGATTCTCAAGATTCTTAAAGTTTTGCTTGTTCTCTGCCCTATCTTGAGTGACACTAAGAGTAAGAGCACGAATCATATCCTCCGTGGACATTGATGAACTCGGTGGTGCTTGTTGAGCTGCTTGTTGTGGCACTTGTTGAGTAAATTGTTGCCCTTGTGGTCGCTGAAGAAACTGACCTCTAGGAGGGGCAGATGATGGACCAGCTTGGGAATTTCCCCAACGAAAGTTAGGATGAGCTTTCCATCCTTCATTGTAGGTCTTGGAATAAGGATCTCATTTCCTATTATTGGTAGTACTCTCCCAAACACCGTTCACCTCTTCAACACCACCCTCTTGCATTTGAGGGCATAATTCGCTAGGATGGCCCTCAATAGCGCATATGCCACAAACAGTAGCCATTTGTCTCCCAGATATAATATCACGGAGAGTGGAAACAATATTATCAAATTTTCCTCCAAGCTAGAACTAACACCCATAGCACTCACTCCTCTTCGTGATGGTTTCCTCTCAAATTGCCTAGAGGTCTCAGCTAGCTCTGTGATAACCTCCCAAGCCTCATCTGGATTCTTGTTAGCTATATTTCCCCCACAAGCAGAGTGAATCATACGACGATCATCTAGATTTAGGCCTCCACAAAAATACATGATGAGATCCTGGTCAGAGTATCCATGGTGAGGACAACTAGCACAAAGCTTCTTAAATTTCTCAAGAAACTCATACATAGTTTCTCTATCTTGTTGTTCAACATTACTGATGGCTCTTTTCAGGTGAGATGATCGAGAAGGAGGAAAGTATTTCTCCAAGAATGCCTTCTTCATACCTACCCAAGTAGTGATACTCCCCGGTGATAGATAGTTTAACCAATCTCTTGCATTGTCCTTCAAGGAGAACGGAAATGCCCTCAATTTCAATTGTTCTTCCGTTACATTGGCTGGCTTCATACCGGTGCAAACAATATGAAAGTCCGAAAGATGCTTGTTCGGATCCTCAATACTCATACCACTGAAACTGGGTAATTGATGTATCAAACCCGATTTCAGTTCAAAAGTAACTCCATCATACAATGCTGGAAAAGTGATGCACAATGGTTGAACGTCAAGATTTGGAGTTGTAAGCTCCCTTAATGTTAGAGTCTCTCTAGCCATATTCTCAGTAATAGCGGGAATTTCTGAAGTGTCTGAATTTGAGTGTAGATCGTTTTCGGAATCTGGGTGCTCAAAAGCAACTAGCAAACCTTCTCCGACTTGTCTTAAACTGAAAAAGGTGCGTTCAATCTCTAAGTCGTAAGGCTCGAGTGGTTGGTCAGAAGAACGAGTATTAGGCATAAACTAAGACTATAAGATAAAAGTCTACACTAAAGAAACACAAAAATTAACTATTGCCTTCTGTTTTGGTAAAATTTCTACCGCGTCAATTGATTGTGATATGGGTCAAAGTGTCAACCAATATGAGAATGTATGCAGAGAAATAAATGCAAAGAACAAAAAAAGACAAAGAATAACACGTGAGGTTTTGGTGACACGCAAAAACCCAATGAGGGAAACAACCGCGGGGAACGGAATCCCACCAAGTTTTCACTATTTTCGAGGATGATCGCTGTTTTGAGCTAAGTACAAGTGTAGGCGTGTGAAAGTAGAAATTACAACGTAAGAAGTGAATGAATAACAAATGCCCTAATTCTTCTTTTTATAGGCTTTGGACTCCTGGTCAGCTGGTCCTGGTCCTGGTCCTGGTCCTGGTCCTGGTCAGCTCCGGGAATATAGGAGAGAGTCTAGGGGAATAATCCTCTAGGGTTTTGAACTCTTCTTCCCCTTCCAACGTCTCTTTTTTTATATGTGATATCCCCTTGATGGGCTGCTGCTTCTAGGCGTCATTCTGGGCCCAATGGTATGGTAACAGGTTTTTGGGCTAAATAATTTCCCCTAAATTTCAGCCTGACTTGGCTTTCAATTGGGCTGGAAATTCTTTCTGCTTCTGGAAGTTACGTGGGTAGTTGGGGAGATCCATAACTGTTCATGTGACAAGATTGTCCACTTGCCCCACCTTCCTATTAATGACTTGTCCCCTCACCATTTACCACTACTTACTGCTACCCACTTTAACTCTTCAAATTCACCTTTCAAATTTGAATTCAACTTTCAATTTTAACCGCTCATTTCCTCTATAAATACTTCTTAACCGTCTTTTCTTTCACTTTTTACCTTTCTTTCTTTCCAGAATCACTTGTTTTCTTGTTTTCTTGCTCTCTTTCTTTTTCACGATAAAAAATTTTTACCGCTTGTTTTCCATTTTTACCATGTCTGCTTCTAGCTCTTCCGCTGCTACCCCTTCTGCTACTCCTGCTGCTGGCTCTTCTGGGTCTTCTTCTGCGTCGGGGGACTACTCTAGTCCCTTCCCCTCGCAGAAGCTTCTTGCGTCCAGGCATCTTTGTGATTCTGCCTTCAACGAGTCCCACGCCACTCTCATTAGGATGAGGTTTGGCTTCCCGGAAGAGGTTGTCTTCCACTTCCCCCTCGCAGGCGAGAAGGCTTACTTCAAAAGGGAAGGGTGGACTTGCTTTTATGAGTACCCCTTCCGTCTGGATCTGAGATTCCCCTTTCCTGATTTAATCGTTGATTTTTTGAAGTTAACCAAACTGGCTGTGTGCCAAGTGGCTCCGCATGCATGGCGGATCTTGCTCAGCATATGTGCTCTGAACCGTGAACGATGGCTGGATATAGGGTTGGCAGACTTGGGGCAGTGGTTCAGCCCTCGCTCGTTCTTTGGGCCATTCTCAGTGCACCATTCGTGGTCATGACGGCATGCCTCCCGCCATTGTTTTCTCTACCATCCCGGACGATAGCAAGTGGTTCACTCGCTTTATCTTCGTCAAGATTGACACCTTGCCTTACTCGCCTGGTTACATTTTTTCTGAGTGGCAGCCTGTGGAAGGTACATACTTTGCTCTGGTTTTGTTTTTCTAGTCTGGACTTTTCTGTCGCTGCCTTTTGCTAACGGTTGATTTGTTTTTCTCTAGGGAATAACTTGGCTAAGCTCCCTGAGTCCGAGGATCCTCCTACTTCCAAGGCCAAGCTCCTTGACCTTCCTGCTGAGGAGAGGACATTCTCCAAGCTGGTCTGGGACTCTGCTATTCTGGCAGTGAAGAAGGAGGGTACGGTGCTTCTTGTCTGGCTATTTTCTGGGTGTATTTCATGTTTGGTCTGGTTGTTCTGATTTTTGATGCTATTTTCAGGCAAGCCCAGGGTTAATGTGGACGGGGTGATGCAGCTGTAGAGGAAGAGGTTCACTCTTGGGGACGCGGAGTCCTCGAAGAAGAAGAAAGTGGATGCTGTTGAGGGGGGCCTTACTGAAGCTGGATCCAAGGCTACCCATATTGAAGTAGATGTTGCTGATCCAGTCTAGGAGTCTGTTCCTGTGACTTCTTTTGTTGATCCCTCTCCTCTGACAATCCCTGTTGAGATCCCTACCCCTTGTTTCAAAGTTATACCCGAGCATCTGCCTCGGCCGTCCTCTGGGGAGGGTCCTTCTTCTCCTGCTCTGCATCTGGAACTCCCAGGAGGCTTTGGTGGGTCCAAAACTGACCTCTGGCCTGCTTTGGATTCACTGCTCTTTCCTGCTTCTGCCTCTATCATGAAGCCCCGTCCTTTCAAAGACCTGATCAGGCATACTGCGGAGGTTTCTTTTGAGGTCGCTTTTTCTCTTTTTTTTTCGGTCCTGACCTGGCCTGAATTTCCAGGTCCTAGAGCTGTCACTTTGTGCCAAACGTTAGAGCGAGGCTCTGTTGGCTGAGCTTCACTGTATGAAGACGGCTCATGCAGAGGCCCTGAAGAGGAGATAGCGGCGAAGTTGAATTTGGAGGAGGCCCTGAGGGAAAATCTGCGGCAGGCTGTTGAGCGCTCTCGTCGGGATGTGGCTGCGGGCCAGGAGATGCTCAAGGCACAAGAGGAGACCTTCCAAAACCAGTTGACCACGGCTCAGTCCAGGCTGGAGCGGGCCTTAGCCTCAGAGGCTGATCTGGTGCTGAAGGTGGAAGCTCTAGAGCAAAAGAAGGCTGGCCTGCAAGGAGCTCTGATCGAGGTTGTTGTCTATACCACTGCTGAAACCCGGATAAAATGTGTTAAGGAGTTCCAGGAGGGTAGGCATACTACCTGGGACTTAGCTGCTTTGGAGGGAGCCTTTGCTGCAGATTTCCCCGAGGGTTTGAATATGGATCTGATTTCAGATGATGATGAGGAAGAAGACGTGGTGGGGTCCCAAAATGCCGGAGAGGAGGTGACCTCTGGCCCCACCCGCGTTGATACTGCTGCTGCTGAACCTACTCCTGATGAGTAGGTTCTTTTTAAACTTGTGTTGCTGGGCCCTGATATGGGCGTAAAAAAAATTTGTCTTGAAACTTTTTGGTGCCTCTGCGTGGGCTTGAATCTATTGTAACTTTGCTGCTGGTCCGGGTGGACCAGCAAAAACAATTCTGTTACTTGGCTGCCTTGGGCAGTTCCTTTTTTTTTAAATCGTATGTTCCCCGTTTTATGGGGCTTTGCTTATCGTTGGTTTTTCTGCCGTTTTCTGGCGTTTTCTTTGTACATGAATGTTTCATCGTGTTTTGGCCATCGTTGCTTTGGTGTGTTGGCCAGGTGTTTTAGATACCCGTCCCTATACTAGGGTGCCAGGCTTGACTTAGGTTCTCCTGCGATCAGTGCAGATTTCCTCTTTAGGTCAGTCTACTAGGATAGGCATTTTCTGGTCCAGAAAATAAGTGATAAATTTTTTTCCTTTATTTTCGAAAGACTCGATAATTGACTTTAAATATACCAAGGCTTTAAATTATAAGACTTAGATTATCAAACTTAAGTTATGAAAAATATAAAAGCAAGACAAAATTTTAAGTTGAACCAGAATATACTTTATACAGAGTAGAACCTGAGGTCTAAGGAAAATGCTCTGGTCTGGTGGAGGCACCTCTAGTTGATATACCTTTTTAAGTGAAGTATATTCCATGATCTGGGTATCATTTCCCCTTCCATTGTCATTAGTCTGTAGGCCTCATTACCAACTATGCTCTCAACTTGGTATGGGCCCTCCCAGTTGTAGGCGAACTTTCCAGCTTGTCGGTTTTTGGTGTTCTGGAACACCTTTCTCAGGACCAGATCTCCTACTTGCAAGGTTCTGATCCTGACATTTTTGTTGTAGCTCCGAGCTACCATCTGCTTATATGAGGCCATTCTGACGTAGGCGTTGGTCCTGAGTTCATTAACAGTGTCCAGGCTACTTGTCATATCTACTTGGCTCTGGTCCTCAGTTATACACCCGTATCTGTGGGTTGGGACTTTGACTTCAGAAGGAATTACCGCTTCTGCTCCGAAGACAAGGCTGAAGGGGGTCTGACCTGTTGCTACTTTTGGAGTAGTTCTGTCAGCCCACAGGACCAGAGGGAGCTTCTCTGCCCATTTCCCTCCCATTTCTTGTAGTTTCTTTTTTATATTTTCAATGATGATTTTATTACTGGACTCTATTAGACTGGGGGTTTCTGGGGGTATATTTCTGGAGTGATACGTTCCACCCAGCACAGAAAGCCTCGGTTTTCTTCCCAATGAATTTGGAACCATTATCACATATTATCTCCGAAGGTATACCAAATCTGGTGAATATATTACGGTTAATAAATGAGATGACTTATGCTTCGGTGGTCTGGGTGAATGATTTTGCTTCGATCCACTTAGAAAAGTTGTCTGTCATGGCCAGCATGTACAGTTTGTTTCCCGGTGCTCTGGGGAGGGGTCCCACAATGTCCATCCCCCACTTCATAAAAGGCCACGGGTATATGACCGGGTGCAGGGGTTCTGCTGGTTGTTGATTGACAGATGAGTGCCTTTGACAGGCTTCACACTTTCTTGCATACTCATTTGCATCCTTGCGCATTGTAGGCCAGAAGTATCCCATTCTGAGGGCTCTATTGGACAGGCTTCTTCCCCTTGCATGATTTCCACAGTCTCCGTTGTGGGGGTCATGCAAGACAGTCTAGGCCTCAGTCTGGTCCAGGTAGCGCATTTATGGTCCTGCTAATGATTTCCGGAACAGGATGTCATCAACTAGCAGGAACCTGGAAGCCTTCATCCTGAAACTGCGTGCCTCTTTTTTACTGCTGGGTTGGATATCATGCTGCAACCAGTCCAGGTACGGCTTTCGCCAATCCTGCTCTAGTCCCTGGTCTGGGTTGCTGTTGTAGATAGGTAGTTCCTCCTGGTCCGAATCTGGTCCAGGAATGGCTGGTCTGAGAACATGGGTGATCGGAATACTGACTACGTCGGCTGGTTTGAACATTGATCCTAGGGTTACCACTGCATTCTGCTCTCTGGGTACCTGCCGGATGCAGAATTCTACGAATCTGCTGATTAATTCTTTTGCTACACACAAGTAGGCCGCCATTGTGGGGTCCCTTGCCTCGTATGCTCCATTGACGTGATTCAAAATTAATTGTGAATCGCTGTACACACTGATGTAGCTGACCCCTATGTCCAGGGCCAATTGCAACCCCAGGACCAGGGCTTTATACTCAGCTACGTTGTTTGTGGTCTTGAACTCACATCGAACTGCTTGGGTGATCAAGTCACCCTCTGGTGATCTAAGGATCAACCCAACTCCTGACCCTCTGGCATTTGATGCCCCATCTACTCGTAATTCCCAGGTGCCTGGCTTGACACCCTGATGTAGGTGCAGGATTTCCTGCTCTGCTTTGGTCTGGAGTGCTGGGCTGAAGTCGGAGACGAAGTCTGCGAGGGCTTGTGACTTTATGGCTGTGCGTGGTTCAAACTGGAGAACATATCCACTGAGGTGCACAGACCACTTAGTCATTCGTCCTGAGAGCTCTGGCTTTCTCATGACCGTCTTGAGGGTATGATTAGTAACCACCGACATGGTATGAGACTCAAAGTACGGGCGTAGCTTATAAGATGTCGTGACCAATGCCAATACTAGTTTCTCAAGTGAGGTATACCTTGTTTCTACTGGTAGCAGTGACTTGTTGACGTAGTATACCGGATGCTGAGCTCCCTCGTGCTGCCGGACCAGAACTGCGCTTATTGTTGCTTTGGTTACAGAGAGGTATAGGAGCAGCACTTCCCCCTGCTCTGGTTTTGATAGCAGGGGTGGGCTGCTCAGGTACTGCTTTAGTTCTTGGAATGCCTTCTCGTGCTCTGGTGTCCAATAAAACTTCTGGCTTTTCCTTAGAATATCATAGAATAGTCTGTATCGGTCTGAGGATCTGGAAATAAACATGCTTAGGGCTGCTACTCTCCCTGTCAGACGCTGCACATCTTTGGGCTTCTGGGGTGATTCCAGCTGCAGAACTGCTTTGATCTGTTCTGTGCTGGCTTCTATCCCCCTCTGTGTTACCATATACCCCATGAATTTCCCACTGGAAACTCCAAAGGTACACTTAGCTGGATTCAGCTTCATTTTGTACTTCCGGAGAGTGTTGAATGTTTCCTCCAGGTGCTGGGTGTGGTCCACCGATTGCTTGGATTTGACCACCATATCGTCTATGTATACTTCCATATTTCGTCCTATCTGGTCTTTGAACATCATGTTTACGAGCCGCTGATATGTAGAGCCAGCATTCTTGAGGCCGAAGGGCATTACGTTGTAGCAGTAAATGTCTCTTTCGGACCTGAATGTTGTCTTCTCCTGGTCTGCCGGGTCCATCTTGATCTGGTTGTACCCGCTCCAGACATCTAGGAAAGTCAACATTTCATGGCATGCAGTGGCGTCCACCATAGCATCTATATGTGGCAAGGGGAATGGGTACTTGGGGCAGGCCTTATTTAGGTCTTTGAAATCCACGCAGACCCTCCACTTGCCATTCTTTTTTGGTACCACCACTACATTAGACAGTCACTCCGGGTACTTGACTTCCCTAATTTTTCCTGCCTCTAGAAGGTTATCCACCTCCTGGTTTATGACATGGTTTCTTTCTGCTGCGAATTTCCTGCGTCTCTGCTGCACTGGTCTGAATCCAGGATCTATGCTGAGCTTGTGTGTTATGACCTCTGGGTCTATGCCAATCATGTCTTTGTGGGACCAGTCAAAGCAGTCCACGTTTTTTCTGAGCAGCTGGAGGAGTTGTTGGCGCAGATCTCCAGAGCACTCTGAGCATACGAACACGGTCCTCTCTGGGTACTGCTCATCCAGGCGGACCTCATCGATTTCTGCCTACTGGGGCTCGATGTATTCCTCCTAGATGTGCAGTTGCTGTAGTTGTTATGCTCTGGCGGCTGGTGGCCTGGTGGTCCTTTTGAGAGCTACTTTGTAGCAATCCTTGGCCTCCTCATGGTCTCCCCGTATCTCCTGGACTCCCCACGGTGTAGGGAATTTCAGGCACAAGTGATACGTTGACGGGATTTCTCGCATTTCGTGGATCCAGGGCCTGCCAAGAATAACATTGTAAGTAGATGGACCATCAATAACCAAGTACCTTACCTGTTTGTTCAGCCCTCCGGCGTAGGTGGGGATGGTGATTTCCCCTAGGGTATGCGTTGTTTCTCCGCTGAATCCGGCCATGGGAATAGCTTTATTTGTCAGGTCTTTCTCGTCTAATCCCATGCTCTTTAGTGCATCCAACATTAGCAGGTTGACGGAGCTTCCTCTATCTACCATGACTTTCCTAACCTCACAATTGCCAATGTTTAATGTGATGATCAGGGCATCATGGTGCTGCTCTGGTACGGCTTTTGCATTTGTCTCGTCAAAGGTTACTGCTGGGAGGTCCTGCCGTGCTATTCTCCATGATGACCCTGGCTTGTCTCCCTTAGCTGCGGTCACACGTCTTTTGGCTGCTGAATAGGTGAGCCCACACAGCTCTGATCCTCCGGTGATGACATTGACAATTCTGTTGCAAGGAGGAGCTGGTGAGGGTTGCACCTGGATGGCTGCATTGACTCTGGTGGACTTCTCTGGGAGCATATGATCCAAGTTGCCTCGGTCATACTGGAATCGGACCTCCTTTCTGAGGGTATAGCACTCGTCCGTTATATGACTTATGTCATCATGAAATTCACATTTTTTTGCTGGCATCACGGCGGTCATTGGGTCGTTCCTCTTTCTTCTTTGGCCATCTGACTCCCTTGAGCTCTTTCAAGGCCTTCAGCAGGCCAGACATCCCGGTGGTAAAGCCATACTCACTGACCCTTGGAGGTGGATCTGCATCGCTTTTACCACTGGTGCTTTCTGATACTTTGCTCACTGGCTTGTTGTAAGGCTTTGATCTTTCACCCATTTTTTCCACTGGTGCTTTCCTAGACACAGGTTCTGTGTTGTAGGTACTTCTTCTGGAGGCTGCGTCCTCTTCCAGCCTCATGGCTGCGACTGCCTGGGCTTGTACATCAGCAAAGGCAGTGCACGGATGCATTGTCAACTGCTTGTACAGGTCTGAATCGTGATGTAACCCCCTGCGGAAGGCTTCGATGGCAGTGGGTACATCACAATTTGGAATGGCAATCTTCTCTTTGTTGAATCTGGTGAGGTAATCTCGAGTTGTCTCCTCGAAACCTTGAACAATTTTGTAAAGATCACTGGTCTGCTTTTCTGGTTTCATGCTGCTAGCAAACTGCTGATTAAAGGCATTAACCAGGTCTGCAAAGGAGGATATGCTGCGATTGGGTAATCCCACGAACCAGTGCAGGGCTGCCCCGGACAGGGTTGATCCGAATCCCTTGCACATACAGGCCTCCTTAAGTGCTCCGGTTGCGGTCACCACCATCATTTTCTGCTTGTACTGATTGATGTGGTCCAGGGGGTCGGCCGTACCATCGTATAGTGTCATGGTTTGTGGCACAAACCCCTTGGGCACATTGATCAGGGCAATATTGTCAGTGAAGGGTGAATCTGCATAGCTGTCTTGGGAAGCTTTCTCCATGGGCCTTGGCTTGCCGGGTATTTTGGTGATCATGTCCTTCAGCTCCTGGTAACGCTGGTCTGATAGGCTGCCTGCTCATGAGAACGGATTGGCTGGCGGAGGGAGGAAGCCTGGAGGGGCTCCTCCCCAAGGGCCTGAGGATGGGTTGACAGGCGGAGGGAGGAAGCTAGGAGGGGATCTTCCCCAAAGGCCTGACGACGGATGGATTGAAACCTGGCCCTGGGTGCCAAGCAACTGCTGACTGCGTTGGGGCTCCTCCCGTCCATCCTACGAGGCTGAACTGGCTCACGGGTGCTGACCTTACTAGGGTCTCTAGCGTCCATCCAATTGAGGGTTGGGGAGGTGTGCCTGCAAAAGTCAAAGGATCAGTCCCAGGAGGAAAACAAGGTGTAGGATTACCTGTAGGCTGTACTGGACTGGGTTGCGGTGCTCTGAACACAGATGAATCCAGATCCAATATCTCTAGGCCACTGCTTGGGGTGGTGACACCTAGATCCAGCCTGGTGACGATCTCCTGGGGAATTGGCTGGTTCAGCCCTCCTCTCCCGAAGGGATTGAAGGTCTGTCTGGGCCCTGGCTGTAGCATTCTGAGCAGCTTTTCTGGGTGGGCGACTGCGGCGATCTGCTCTCTCAGGTTCAGATTGTCCTTCTTCAGGCCCTCTATGGCTTCCTGTAGAGCACTCATCCCCTGGACCACCATCTGCATCCGATCTGGGGACCTGAGGAGGTTTGCTGGATGGGGCCACAACCCTTGAGGCTGTGGTCTGACTCATGATGGGGGGTGATCCTGCGAGACCAATGGACACGGTAGGGTTGGTCCCGCTGGACTGAGCTGGCATGCTCTGGGAACTGGAGGGTTTAGCTTTGGTCTCAAACATGTTTTTGTGACGAGATGACGGTTTCAGATATTGGAATGCGCACTAGGCCCCACGGTGGGCGCCAAATTGTTTTAGTAAAATTTCTACCGGGTCAATTGATTGTGATATGGGTCAAAGTGTCAACCAATATGAGAATGTACGCAGACAAATAAATGCAAAGAACAAAAAAGACAAAGAATAACACGTGAGGTTTTGGTGACACAGAAAAACCCAATGAGGGAAACAACCGCAGGGGGAACGGAATCCCACCAAGTTTTCACTATTTTCGAGGATGATCGATGTTTTGAGCTAAGTACAAGTGTAGGCGTGCGAAAGTAGAAATTACAACGTAAGAAGTGAATGAATAACAAATGCCCTAATTCTTCTTTTTATAGGCTTTGGACTCCTGGTCAGCTGGTCCTGGTCTTGGTCCTGGTCAGCTCCGGGAATATAGGAGAGAGTCTAGGGGAATATTCCTCTAGGGTTTTGAGCTCTTCTTCCCCTTCCAACGTATCTTTTTTGATATGTGTTATCCCCTTGATGGGCTGCTGCTTCTAGGCGTGCTTCTGGGCCCAATGGTATGGTAACAGGTTTTTGGGCTAAACACCTTCCCCGGCAACAGCGCCAAAATTTGGTGAGCCGAAGTCGTATGGTCCCAAAATAAGTAATAAAATCCTATTACCTTAACTATATAGTAGAGGTAAGTCGGGTGTCGAATCCACAGGGAAGACGATGCAACTAATGTGTAAACAAATGCAGACAAAAAGTAACCAAGGGGGGTTAGAGTGATTAAGTAACAAGAATAACAATTAAATAAATGGATGAAAGACTAAATAATAACAAAGATTTCAGATTATTGAGAATCCCGAGTCAAGGTTTATCCACTACTCGTTAACAAATGATCGTTGACCACTAATCCCAATTTGTCCCTTGAGTATCCCGTTGTAAGACAAGAGTCTATATGTTCCACAGATAATATTACTCAGTTCGAAACGCGAGACTAAGCAACCTAATTAATGAACAATCTAATCTACGCGTCTAGATTTAATTCATAAACAGCATGAATGAACAGAACAAACAACGAGAATAACGACCTTTAACACACGCGGTTATCGGTTCGAATTATATATTTATTCCCCCGTTTACCCAACTAATATGAAACGCATACAAATAAATGGATTAAAGGTTACAACTTTATCTAACGAATTGAACAATTACAGATTCAAACATATAGACTTGCAATAGATCGAAGGATGAAATAATTAATTGGCCAAATCAATTAAACATACAACAATCATAAATTATGAACGGAGGATAAATAATACTCAAGCATAAAGTAAAGGATTAAGACGGTCTCACAATTGATAAACTTGTAGCTTCAAAATACCTTGAATCGAGAAGAGAGAATTAGTTCTTCATAGTTTGCATAAGGAAAACAAAATAAGAGTTCTTTCTTCCCAAAATAAAACGTAACTCCCAAAACAAAAGTCTACCCCAGTACTTAACCTCTCAAAATAAAAATATAGAAAAATAGAATAATAGAAAAATTCCAAAAACTGCTGAAAGTTGGAAGCAAACGAAACAAGACATCGAACCAGCCGAACCAAGGGTGACCCGCGGCCATATCCGCGACCCGCGCCCCTATCCGCGACTCGCGCCCCTATCCGCGACTCGCGCGCTTCTCTGCTGCTTTTCTTCTTTCTCCATCTTTCCTTGCTTGAACAACGGGGTTGACCAATGGTTCACTTCTTCACCTAATGGACCAAAAGGTGTTTAACTTTATGCAACCGATCCATAAGTAAAGAGTACTCCGATCCATGAGATCTCTACAACTTCATTGATCCACAATCAATTCCAATAACCCCGAATTAGTAACAACGACTCAATATGGATCTTAATGCAATCATCTTTCTAACAGCCCATTTATATCATGATTATCCGAATAACTCACGCCTCTTAAACCCGTACTAAATACGGCATATCACTCACGGTGGTCTAGGGAGGTCAACGGTGGTTCGTTTACACCAGAAAGAGGGTATGTTTACAATTGTTCTTATTCGCAGTTTTTTTTTCTCTTTTGATTCGCAATTTATAGTCGTGTGATCCTGTTATAGTTCTGATTCTTTGTGTAATATCAATCTATGATGTTAGTCGTTGTGTTTTGGACCATTGTGATGTCGTCGTTAACCACTTAGGGCCGTCGTGGGAGGTAGTTTGTCACCTGTGTCAGTCGTGTTTCCCTTCGTTTTCATAACAGAGCATTTGAACGTATGGTGTAATGTATGGATTTGATGTAGTCTCTATTCACGGTTGTTCTGGGTATTAAGGGAATTAGTTTGGTGGTGGTCAGGGTGTTAGGGTGGCGGTTATCACGGTGGGTCTTGGTTGTGTATGTCGTTTGTATGGTGGGTTTCGATTTGGGTGGTTGTAGTGTTAAAACAGAATAGTGTTTAGTGGTGTTGGGTTTGTATTCGGTTGTTGGCATCGTGGGTGGTGGTCGACGGGAACTGATGTCCTCTCTGGAACCACCGCGGCTCAGAGGCGAGCCTGGTGGTGCCAGTGGGGAAGCCAGGGGTTGCAATTGGTGTCGAGGGTGGTGTTTGTCGGGGCAGTTGGTCATGGCTGGGCTGTTTGTGTTGGGAAATGTGTCCTCAACAATAGTGCGATCACATAATTAAATCTCATGACGATAATGCGCAAGGGATGATTCGAAATTATATATAGTCAACTGACCAACATTAATCGGTAATAATTGGTTAGCTAGAGTTTGACATTACTGTCGTATGACGGTGGTGGTCAGTTGATCCCTTTAGGTGACACCTATAGGACAATTCCCTTAATTGATAAACTGATCAAATGTATATTGATACGAGTTGAACAAATTCCTTAAAATAGAATATCAAGAATTCAGAGGTTAAATATTAGTGTAAAATTTATGTTTGAAATTGAAACGTGTCAATTGTCAAACATTAATCGATGTTTATGAAATATCGAAATTAGAATGAATCGGGTTGAATATTTTTACAAGTGTTGTAAATGGTATTGACGATTATTGAAATGACCATTTTATATATTAGTAATTATGAATTACTTGTCAAATTGTTAAATATGATTTATTTAATTTATAAATGATATTTATTTGATAAATATGCATTTTAAATTAAAACAATTGTTTTTATCATTGTGACATAATGTATGTCACACATATACAATTGTACAAAATGACAATTGATAAAATGAAGTCCATTTTAAGTATGGGTGCCGGTTTTGTAGGTGATGTTTCGGGTGAGTTTTGTGTGTTAATTACAGAAAACACAATCATTAAAGTGTGCCTTGTGAACACTAACCTAGAGCCACCCTATGTTTGCATGGGTAAGGCAAAACCCCTCTTTTGTGCTTCTCCATAACCGTGCCCCCCAACCCTCTACACACTACTTATGTGAAGTTGTTCACAATTCATTCTAACCCTAACCCTCATTCTTCTAGTGTAAGTTTTGAAAGAAAATCCTCTAAAATATTATTATATAATATCTATATTCATACTACTATAATTGTTATAGTAAAAGGTTAAGTATTCTAATAAGATTAGAATTAAAACAAAGTTTAAGGAAACCGATTTTTAGCACCTAGCACGTGTAAGTTTCGGTTTAAGGGGTTGTTTTTGGGTGCATCACAAAGGAGGTAATCTACTTTGATTACTAGGTTTGGAGGATCATCCTAGCCCCGGTTTCGTCGGATTGTAAGAACTCGACACTTTAATTCCGCATTTTTACTATAGCATGCATAAGATCTACAACCTAATTAATATGTTAATTAGTAAATAAAATTAGTAAGACTAATTAGATTAGGGCGTGTATGACATGAACCCTACAGTTTGTGCGTGGGGAATTGTTGCGTTTAGTTTCTTTGTTTTGTTAAGTTGTTATTGTTTTGTTATTTAATTATTAGTAAATCATTATTAGTGCATTGTTGATATTAATATTATCATTATTGTTTTATTTGTTATTGTTAACATTAGTAATATCATTATTATTATTATTATTATTATGGTTATTATTATTAAAGTATATTATGTTTATTATTATTATTTATACTATGGGTGTAATACTCCATTGAACCGAATAGGATATTCGGGTGGGGTAACCCCTTGAAGAGATCCATTGATAGGTTTATATGACTAGTGCTTAAAGGGATTGAAAGTACTACTCATATCAACAAAGTGCACTTTCTTTCTGGTTATCCATGCGAAAGAACTCCAAAGTTAAGCGTGCTTGGCTGGGAGTAGTCTTAGGATGGGTGACCTCCTGGAAAGGTTCCCGGGATGCGCATGAGTGAGGACAAAATGCGCTGGAAAGGACTCGTGTTGGTCTGTGGGGCCAGTACACAGCCTGGCGAGCTACCGTGGCTAACATTTCCGGTCGTAGGTTTGGGCCGGGGTGTTACAATGGGTGTTGGATGATTAATATTAATAGTAGTGTTTAAGTATGTTATTAGATTGGTAAACATCGATTATTTGATTGTATGCTATAATTAGTAAGTCTATAAGTAGTAATTTTGTAATTGGTTAATGATAACTGATATGTATATGGGCATGTTTATAAAGATGTAATTATAATGTGTTATGATTAAATAGCTATGAACACGGTCAAGTAATTTTAGTAATGTCATTGTATGGGTAGAAATTGATATTAAGTAATATTTATAGGAACTGAGTTCGAGGAGGAATATTACTAGACGGTGATCGATTGCTTGTTCGGATTTGCTACTCCAGGTAGGATACACTAGTACCATATTCTATGATGTTATACGAATGGATGTGTATATTGTATGTTATGGATGCAAGCGTGATTATTATGAGAATGATATATAGTGGTTGAATATTTTTATATTGCATTCATAATCATGGCATATGCATTATTGGATACGGATTTGAGATGATGAGATATTATTGGGCCCGGGCTAGTTCTGCAGGACTAGATCTGGTGACATCAGCTGTTATGCTGGTGTTCGGCGACGGCCGATTATACTCTGTCGGGAGGTTCGGTAAGGGTGGGAGTCACGGGTCGAGAAAGAGAATGAGATTGAGATTGAGCTCGAGCATATCATGGCATTTGCATATCATTAAATGTTGCATTATTTATTATTGTGTTATCTTACTCAACCGCGAGATTGATAGTGTATTCGTGTTCACCTACTATGATCCGGAATGGGGAGTAGACTTTTCAGGTCAGAGACAGATGGACTAGGAACCGGGGCTTAGAGAGAGACATGGATTGGACTTACTTAGCTGTAGTTCACATAGTCTCACTTGTATTGGTTCATTTGTTTAAAATTTCAGTTGTTTGGAGTTTGGTTTTGAGCTATACTTGTAACAGTTTTTCTGACTATCGTTGAATAACTTAAAGTACTGTGTTTCTTTTGCTGTGATTATCAACTGCCCTGGTTTATCCAGGATGGTAACAGTCTTATTTACCCTGCAAGTCCTAGTATAGGTTCCTAGGTAAATGGGGGTGTTACACTTAACTAGGTTTAAGAGGTATGAGACCATTCAAGCCTTGTTGTCCTGTAAGCTGGAGAAAGGCAAGCCCGTTTGCCCTCATGTCCTCAAGATGATTAATTATTTTAAGAATATGAAACGTTTGGGCTTTCCTTATAGCCAAGAGTTGGCTACTGATATCATTCTTCTATCGCTTCGTGATGGGTTCAACAACTTTAGGCCGAATTTCAACATACAAGGTTTAATTTGGAGAAAACGCTGCTTGAGGTGCATGGAATGCTCAAGACAGCAAAGCATGAAGTCAAGGTGGCTCTCCAAAACCCAAGAATGATGTCCTGGTGATACATAAGGGGATTAAGTTCAAAAACCCGGGTAAGGGAAAGTAGGTGCAAAATACATCAAGAAAGGGCAAGGCTCTTGCCGATGTGAAACCCAAACCTGGACCTACCTCAGATAAAAAAAATGTCACTATTGTAGAGGCAAGGGTCACTAGAAGAGGAATTGTCCCAAGTACCTCAAAGATAAATTGGATGGAGTAGTACATCCAAATCGAAAGGTATTTTTGTGATAGACATATGCTTGACCGATTCTACTTCTTGGGTATTTGAAACAAAGTAGTTTGTTTATTCCACCGTCTAATCAAGCACGTAGGCCCATTAATAGTATGGGCGCTAGCGTAGAACATTTCATTTTTTTAAACGGAACAACAATTATTATTGGGTATTTGAAACAAAGTAGGTTTTTCAACAGGTTTTTCCGCGTCGTCAAAACTCCTTGTGTCGTTCTTTCTCTTACTTTGCATACTCGTTCTTATTATCTTTTGATTTTAATTTGGTCATTTTAGGGACTTATAAAACGTCGTCGACGTTTTATAACAAATCATCAACGTTTTTCATAAAATTGACCTTCATTGCCCTTACTCTCCATCTCTCTAACTTTTCTCTCCTCTAAACTCTCCCAAACAACAAAACTTCAAAAATCGTCGTTGTTCGACATCTGCATTTACGAGATTAAAACGTTACATAAATAAAAATAAACAACTTTTCTTAAAAATTAATAAAATACAAAATAAATTCAAAATTACACAAAATTAACAACTTAAATAATACAAAAAAATATAAACTACCCACTTAAATACAAAATTAACAACTTTTTAGAAAAAAAAAATTAAGTTTAATTTTTAAAATTGAAATATACGGTTAAAACGAAATAAAAAGGTCCGAACCATGGACGGACTTTGAATTTCAAAGTCCAACTATGGGTAAGAGTGTAAGACGTGTAGAATTCATGCCCAAAACCAACAGAGATGTTGAATTTCAACATTTAAGACCATGTGAGACGTGGAAACCCAATGTCCAGGACCATGTTGAACATGCAAACCCAACGTCCTCTCCCATATGGGACGTGAGGATTCAACATCCTCTCCCATATGGGACGTTGAATCCAAACGTCCTACCCACACAGCAACCTGACATCAATTTTCTCATTCCTTCTATCTTAGCAAACCCGAAATAACAACACTAACAACAACAATAACAACTACAAACAACACTAACAACAACAACAACAAATCCGAAAAATTGAAGAACAAATTGAAAAAGCTACAACAACAACAAAAACGAATTCAAGCTACAACAACAACAACAACAAAATAACATAAATGAAGAAGATTACTAGTCTAATTAACATCAAATTATACAACTTAAACTAAATTAATTCAAAAAAAAGACTTACATTGCTCTTGTTGGCTCTGGTGGTCGGCATGGTGAGGTGTTGGTCTCATGTGGCTCCGGTGGTCGTGCTGTGGTGGTGGTGTGCTGGTGTGCTGGTCGTCTCGCGTGGTGGTGTGGTGGTGGTAATCGGGGTCGAGGGAGATGGAGGGGTGAGTTAGGGAGAATGAGTGAGAATGAGTGAATGAGAGTAAGGGTATTGTGGTCTTTTTTTTTAATTTCGTCCACGATTTGTTATAAAACATCAACGACGTTTAGTAATCGTATTTTTTAACAAAACAACTATCATGAATGGTTCTATTTCTTCCCATTTATTCTCCTACTTGTTTTTTTGTGAGATAAACGCTATTTATCTTCTACTTGTAATTAGTGTTCGTCTATATCTACCTAAATGTAACCCAAGAAGGAATTTTTTGGTGAAATAGTGTTTTTGACGAAAATAATTGGGTAATTGGGGTTGGTTTGAAAATATTTTGGGTTATGGTGTCCACGTGGACACTTTTCGGATTTTTTGCAGATATTAGACAAAGCCGCTGAGGTCCTCAGCGGCTTCACCCAGTTTCAATTTTTTTTTGTTTCAACTTTCCAGGGGGTTTGAGTCTGGAAAGAAAGACGGAAAATAAGGAAAGTCGCTGAGGTCCTCAGCGGCTTCACCCAGTTTCAATTTTTTTTTTGTTTCAACTTTCCAGGGGGTTTGAGTCTGGAAAGAAAGACGGAAAAGAAGGAAAGCCGCCTAGGATGTTAGCGGCTTTGAGGAAAAACACAAAAAAAAAAAGCGGCCTAGGATGTTAGCGGCTTTGCTGAAATAGTAAAAAAAAAATGGAACATTTTCCAGGAGGTTGATGGGCAGGGAAGAAATAAGGAAATAGTGGAAGCCGTTGATGTTCTTGGCGGCTTCTGTGAGAAATGCAAAAAAAAAATGCAAACATTTTGTTCTATCTAGTATGACTCTAACACCCATTCCGAAAAACATGCTTCAAATACAAACTCCCATGCTTCAAATTTCCGACAGAGTTAACGTAGAAAAACACGTTTCAAATACAAACTCCCATTTCCGAAAATCCCAATTCGTGCTTGAAGGACAAAGTTTTGACGTAAAAAAACATGATTCAATGTCGAGAATCATACAAATTCTGAAATCTAAAGTTAATAACCATTACAAATCCTAAGTTTCATACAAGTTTGTAATACATGAATTCACATTATCCCAATCTCCTACGAGTCCTCTTTGCCCTCGGTTTTGAAGTTGAACCGCTAGGAGTATCTTCTTCTTGGCTAAGTCTGTGGTCCAAGTGACGAAAGTCATATCTAGGTGCCATTTGATGTTGAGGGCTAGGATTGTCAGCCTCAAACGGTTGGACACGGTACCCTTGTCCCGTTTGTTGCAAGCACTGAAGCGACATTTGTTGCATCTCACGCGCCAAGTCCATATGAGCTATTGGTACATCATCCGACATGTTATTCAGCATAGTTGTAGCTTTGTTGTAGTTGAATACATGACCACCACTCTACAAAATTGAACAAATAACATATTAAATAAATGATGATTAAAATTAAATAGAGGAACTAAAGTTAGAGAAAGTTACTTAAAAGACTTACAAGCATCATGTTATCCGCTGCATTCGGATAGAAGTTGTGACGCAACTCGTATAGGTCTCTTGATTGTTGTTCAACAGTAAGCGGGCTAACTACAAGGCGAGTGATGGAACGATACCATTGAAGGTATGGATCATTGTAGTCAATGAAACCCAAGTACAAAGCACCTCGAGGAGTTAATCTAGTTTTGCGATTTTTCCATTTTTGAATGCTAAGTCTATGCAAATCCGCGTAGTCGGTGACATTTCCCCGACGATCAAGAGCATGCAATTTCTTAGACGTCTTGCAAAAAGGGGGTATCGTGGGATGCCAACCGAATTGCCTAACAACCCTCTCGGGAAAATGCCACTCAACAATCTCAAAGCATATTAGTGGTGCATTGACAATCCACTCGGTAGGATCTTCCGTACAAATCTCGGGGAGAAGCTCTAGGACTCGCCTACTATATGGTTCCCAAGTGAACATAGAGTCGGTCATGGTATCAAGAGCATGCCTACATGTAACTAACCCAATCAAGTGGTCCCTATAAACACGGTCTACTCTTAACCACCTACAACCAAGAGGGTCAACACCAGGGATTACTTGTGAACCAAGTTCGTTTTCTTCCCCAACTATTTGAGGTGTCATGACGGTGGGCCTACCAATGGATATATGCTCCCAAGACCAAAGTTGGAGAAGTAGAAGACACCCGCTAATCTCAATGCATCTTCCCTTAGATGCAATACACAAGTTTCGGTACAAATAGGCTAGTACACCACTTCCCCAACTATAGTCATCCAATCTCGTCAAATCTATCAAGAGAAGGAGGTAAATCAATTGTACTCTATTCCCACTTTTATCCGGAAAGAGCACGGTTCCGACCAAATATAGCAAGTAGGCTCTAACAAACCTATGGACCCTATACTCAGGAGCATCATCCTCAAGGTCTTGATAGTGACTTCTTAACCAGGAAAGTTTTAAAGTGTTACCTTTCAATGCATCGGGAGGTGGTCGCCTACCTAGTGCTTGTTCAACTAACTCAACCCAGAAATAATCACTCCTACCAGTAATAGGTAATCCACCGACCCTGAGACCTAACAAAACATTGACATCCTGCAATGTGATCGTGGTCTCTCCAACCGGTAAATGGAATGTGTGGGTTTCTTGTCTCCAACGCTCAACTAAAGCAGTAATCATATCGGAACGAGCAACAACGTAAGCTAACCTATGAATACCGTGAAATTGAGTTCCACTGATGTAGTTGACGACAGCTGTAGGAACGGTGTAATGTTCCTTGGAAAAGTGATGATTTCTGCATTTGAGTGGAGGAAGATCCTACAAATAACAAACAAAAATAATTGTTAAATAGAATTTCAAGGTTAAGTTTGAGAAACAAAAAACATGGATTGCTCAAATTAGATATTACCTCTCCCTCCCAAAGAACCTCACTTCTATGGTCTTTCTGCAATTTGAGCACGCTAGGATCCACTGGGCCCGGCTCCATTTGACCTGTAAACTAAGATTGTCAATATTTATTCATCAAAATAAACACGATATATAATAAATAAATAAATCAATAACAAATTAAATAACATGACATATTACCCCCTAGCAGTACTTCTTCCACATGACCGCTTGTTATGACCCTCAACGTTGCACAAACTACAAGTGATAGTCGATTTGGAACTCTCATCCATTTCATTACGAATTCTTTTCGATTTCGGTCTTCCCTTTCCTCTAACCATTTCTCCGTTTGGAATCACAATCGGTCCCGTCCATGGTTTCCAATAACTCACATCCGGAATTGTTTGAAAGATTGCACGATAACAACCATGATATTCCCCAGAAGATATAATGGGTCAACATATTGATCGTACTCTATAGAAAATGCACGACATACCGCCATTACATGTGAACAAGGGTAATGAAAGTTTTGCCACTTGTTACAAGTACATGTATTTTCATTCAATCGAACCGTGTGACATCTACCACCACTATTCCCTATCCTACGACCTTGACATGTAGTCACTTGATAAAGACCTTGCTCAAAATCATGTTGACTAACTTCGTGGTGGGCTGCAATTTCTTCTATTTCATCAAGCGCCTTACTTATTTTAGCCGACCATTTCAAACCACTTGATACCCTTTCTTTTGTCATTTTTCTTCTCTCAACAAAATACTTATTCACTCGGGTATAGGTGGCTTTTACTAGGGCTTGAATCGGGAGAAATCTTACCCCTTGAGGACACAATTGAAACATTCACTCATATTTGTTGTTTTCAACCCATATCTCTTACCACCATCGTGCGCAAGAGACCACTTACTTGAAGGGATACTCTCTAACAAAGCTTTAGCATGCGCATTGATCTCACCAATTTCGATCATGCCTAAGTCAAATTTTGAAATTTGGTGTTGCATAGCGGTCTCGGAGAAAGTGGATTTCAAATTTGTATCTTTGAACATCTTGTTAATGTTGGATGCATGATGACGAATACAATATCTATGAAAAGCGTAAGGCTCTTCCCACCCACTCCCCACTGTACTCATTGACTTTAAAATACCCTTATGTCGGTCAGATAAGACACACAGACCAACACGTTGTGTCACATAATGTCTTATACAAGCCAAAAAGAAACTCCAATTCTCATAGTCCTCCTTCTCAACAATGGCAAACGCTAATGGAAAGATTTGGTCATTTGCATCAACTCTCATTGCAATCAACATAACCCCACGATATTGCCATATAGATGAGTGCCATCTATGGTAATAATGGGTCTACAATGACGAAAACCTTTGATCGAGGGACCGAATGACCAAAAAACTTTATCAAATTGTTGGATATTGGGATCATTAGTGGGCTTATTGACAAAATGGACGGCGGTTCCCGGATTTACCTCTTTTAAAGCATCTAGATAATGTGGAAGAAAAGCATATGACTCCTCCCGATCTCCATAAAGATCCGCTAAGTCTCTTTGTTTTGCCATCCCAGTTTTCTAATAAGAAATCTTAAAGTTGAATTCTTTAGTTATGGATGCCCTTAACAAACTAACTTTAGCCCCCCAATCTTCTTTCACAAGATGCTTAATAGCATTGCTTACGAAATCCCCCTTCAAATTTGGATGATCTAGAGAAGGTTTCCGAACCACACAACAAGTTTCATGTGGGCCTTTGTATGACACAATTGTGAACATTTTAGAATGTACATTTTTTTGACTCGCTCTCAAATACCATCTACAAGCTAAGGGTTGCCTATTACACTTATAGGTCACGGTATGAGGTCTTGACTCGGCAATTTTGTAAACTTGATTTCTAGCAACGTGGTAAGATGTGACAACTTGTCGCAAAATCTCCTTGCTTCCAAAATTATGTCCAACCATAAATTCATCCATATTCTTAAATGGAGGCACACTTGATTTATACCAACTATTTTCAACACCCACATCTAAAGCACCAAGTTCAATGAATTGGGTGTTGGTACATGCTTGAGAAACAAAGTCTAGCGCATCATCCTCATCCTCACTCAACTCAAACATTGCATCCTCCTCCTCAATCTCATTCTCAATCTCATCCCCATCAATATTAGCATCTACTATCGATACTTCATCAACATTATTAGTTGACAAAGACACTTGCCAATTAGGTTCCTCAACTTGACTAAGCATATTTGTGAATGACATATTAAAAGGTTCTAGATATGTTTGAGGATTTTGAAGTTCTTCCTCAAGAGGCTTTAACTCGATAAACAAATCCATGGATAAAGCTTTTGATTGACACACAATTAGCCACAATGCTTTCAAACTACGATCATTATTCAAGGATACAACTTTGTAACCTCTCACACTTGGGTATTTCATTTTGATATTAAGCTCAAATTTTGTTCTATCTACCTCTAATGACTCATAAATTTCATCCTTAAGCTCATTAAAACTAATATTACTACTAACAAAAATAACACATTCACAACCACCCTTATAACTAACATCTTCACCATTAACAACTACTTCACCATTCCACCAACATGTCAATGGATAATTATTTACCTCCATTATAAATAATAAACTAAATCTAACAACTAATTTGAACAATAAAACTAATAAACTAAGCTAACAATCAACTAGCAACCTAACTAGCAATTTGGGGATGATTCCTAAGTCAAACAAAATAGTGCATTATAATGAATTAATACATGAAAAAGCATGAATTAATACCTTAAGATGAGATTAGGATGATTAGCAACAATTAATAGAACTAAAAGTGGAAGAATTTGAGGAGAAAATGGGAGGGTCGAAAAATTAGGGTTTGGGGTTTTAATTTGGGGGTTTTTCTGGTGAGTGAAAGAAAGGAAAGTGAAGGAAATGTCGGGTTTTTTTTTTATATAAACACTGAAGCCGCTAGGGTCTTCAGCGGCTTCATGCTGCAATTCTTTTTTTTTTGTGTTTTTCCTCAAAGCCGTTGACATTCTAGGCGGCTTTCCTTCTTTTCCGTCTTTCTTTCCAGACTCAAACCCCCTGGAAAGTTGGAACAAAAAAAAAATTGAAACTGGGTGAAGCCGCTGAAGACCTCGGCGGCTTTGTCTTATATCTGCAAAAAATCAGAAAAGTGTTCACGTGGACACCATAACCCAAAATAATTTCAAACCAACTTCAATTACCCAATTATTTTCGTCAAAAACACGATTTCACCAAAAAATTTCCCAAGAAGGCAAAAAGGGAATTGCCACGTGAACAGTCGACACCTCGTGAATGGGTCACTCTCAATAAGTCCTTCCGTCTTCTTTGACCCACGTCCCCATTTCCTTCTTCTTTGGTCAACTTTGGAGGAATACATGTGGAAATTGTATGTCGAGTGCAACCTCACTTCCGACCATTGGTTAGGCTTTTACAAGTAGATTTTATATAATGAAAATATTAACGGATAGTTTTGCTTCTTTATCTTATTTAGGGGCGAAACTATAAATTATTTATAGTTTGGATTTTAAATTTATTAAAAGGCTTACAAGTGGATATGTCTACGTACTTTTGCACCATCTTATTTTAGATATCTCGTATTTTAGCTTTATATTTTAATCAACAATTTAATATTCGTATACTAAACCAACTATTTTATGATTATTCAAAATATTACAATGACTAACTTTTTTGATTGACTTTGTACGACCATAGTAGTGAACTTTTTTTTCCAGTGATTTGCATATATTTTACATGCTACATCCCAATCAATTCTATATATTTTACTTTTTAAGCGCTATTTATAAGTCAGGTGAATTTTCGACACAATTTCTAACACACTCCCTCACATTCTGGGTTTTCTCCCCTTACATGGAACACAATATTTAAGGAATAATATATTTTAATGAATAAAGAGTTGTTGGAGTTTGAAATATCAGAAAGGGATGAATAATTATGAGTTAAATAATGAATTGTGGGATCACAAGTATTAATGAAATGAATAAAATAAGAGTAAAAAAAGTTGGGTGGGGTTGGGTGATAGGAGAGAGTGATGAATAAAAAATTGTAGGGTGGACAAACTGGTAAAAAAATAGCATATTGGACAAATTGTCAAAAAAAAAAGTTGATTATGTGATTAATTGATAAAATTTGTTTAGTTAAGTATAAATAATATTATAAAAAAAATTATTAATGAATAAATAGTAAGTAATATATGTGGACGATAATTTGACAGTTTATCATCCATAAGGACCATAAGTTTTACTTTACACTAAACAAAACCGAAAACTTCTTTAAATGACGTAAATGACGTAGATGTTAAATCTACAAATATTAGTTATCGTCTACATGGTATATATTTTCATTACATGCATCTTTGGATTTGAGACATGTAATAATGTTTAACACCTAGAATTAGCAAGACATATAACACTGTGCTACTATTTACTTCTACAAATTTTAAAAATGATTTTCGATATGTTTGGTATGAGTAATTTATACGGGACAATCTCGAAATTATGAGAGATTATTTGTGTCTACTTAAATTTTAGGTAACTGTTTGATATATTTGTATTTACATAATTTTTTCAAGCCTTCTTATCACCACCATGTAGAATTTGCTAATAAATTAAGATAACACGTCAGCTAATTTAGGTAGGGTATTAAAAAAAATAGTCCCTCTGATTTCATATTTTGTTCCATTTGTGTTTGACACAATGATTAAGGTGGGAAATAAAATAAGTGTAAAAAATGGGGTAAGTTTGATGATGGGAAAGAGATATGAATAATTAGGAATTAAATAATAAATTGTAGGGCCATAAGTATTAAAAAAGAATAAAAAAAGAGTAAAAAAAGTTGGCTAGAGTTTGATAATAGGAGAGAGAGAAATGAATAAAATAAGAATAATAGTTTTTAAAATAGGAAAAAGGCAACAAAATTTGAATAATCTGTTTTAGTAAATCGGCTAGAAAATACTCCGTATGAAATTGGACAGAATATATGATTTGATAATCGGCGGTTTTGAGCACGTTGATAATCGACAACAATAGAAACAAAAAGCAGCACCCCCTCTCTCACCCATTCACATCTGACGACATTTGACTCTCATGTTCACTCATCCTCCCTCTCTATCAAAATGCTTCTTACACTCTTCACCGTCTTCTTCCTCCTCCTTCTTCCTCACCCTTCCATCTCCTTAACCCAAGAAGGCCTCCACCTCCTCACCCTCACCCACTCCCTCTCCGACCCAAACCACCTTTTCAAATCCTGGAATCCACTCCACCCAACTCCATGCAACTGGACCGGCGTCACCTGCTCCGGTTCACCACTATCCGTAACCTCCCTTGACTTCTCCGGTTCATCCCTCACCGGTCCGTTCCCTCTCTCCCTATGCAACCTCCCTTCCCTCACCTCCCTCTCCTTCGGAGACAACAACCTCAACTCCACCCTCCCTTCCGACATTTCCAAGTGTCGCACTCTCGTCCACCTCGACCTCTCTGAGAATCTCCTCGTCGAACACATTCCTGAGTCTCTCTCTAGGATTACCAATCTTCGTTATCTTGATTTGAGTGGGAATAACTTCTCCGGTGACGTCCCCTCCACTTTCGCAACCTTTTCTCACCTCCAAGTTATATCCCTGTCGTATAATCTCCTCGACGGTGCTTTTCCCAATCTATTGTTCAATATTTCTACTTTGCGACAACTTAACCTCAGTTACAACCCATTTCACCCCACTCAACTCGCTCCCCAACTCGGTACAATGCCCAACCTAGAGCTTTTCTGGGCATCCAACTCTAATTTAGTGGGTCACATTCCAACGAATTTAACCGCGCTTCAAAATTTGACCCTCTTTGACGTGTCAGATAACGGCTTAACCGGAACAATCCCGAGTTCACTCACCGAGTTAACCAGTTTGGTCCAGGTTGAGCTCTTCAACAACTCGCTCACCGGCGAGTTACCCAAACTCGGTTGGAATAAAATGAAGTCGTTGAGGAACTTCGACGCGTCGATGAACCATATTACAGGAGCAATTCCAGACGAGTTGACTCGGTTGCAACTCGCTTCCCTCAACCTGTACGAGAATAAACTCACCGGGTCGATTCCGGACGGCGTGGCGACTTCGGAGAACCTCTACGAGTTGAAGTTGTTCGGTAACCAGCTCACCGGCGAGTTACCGATTAAACTCGGTGAGAACTCGCCGTTGAACCTCCTTGACGTGTCGAACAATCTTTTGACTGGGACCATCCCTCCTAACTTATGCTCAAAGGGGAAGTTATCGGAGCTTTTGGTACTATATAATTCGTTCTCCGGCGAAATTCCGGCGAGTTTGACCGAATGTCAGACATTGACCCGAATTCGCTTGAACAATAATCAATTCTCCGGTGCAATTCCGGCAGAGTTTTGGGGACTTCCGCATGTTTATCTGCTGGAGCTCCGCTTCAATAATTTTTCGGGCGGGATATCAAAATTAATTTCAACTGCGACAAATTTATCGCAGTTATTGATTTCGAACAACGGTTTTTCAGGAGAAATTCCGAATGAAGTAGGGTTTTTGGGGAATTTAGTGAGTTTTGTGGGCAATGATAATAAGTTTTCGGGGCGGTTGCCGGGTTCAATAGTGAAATTGGCGGAGTTAGGAGTGTTAGATTTGCATAGTAATGGGTTATCTGATGACATTCCAAGTGGGATTAAAAATATGAAGAAACTCAATGATCTTAACTTAGCTGACAATCACTTTACCGGCGTAATTCCCGCTGAAATCGGGGATTTGCCTCTTAATTACCTTGATTTGTCCAATAATGAATTTTCAGGTCAGATACCTGATGAGTTGGAGAATTTGAAACTTAACCAATTCAATTTTTCAAATAATCGTCTTTCCGGTGATCTCCCGCCTTTGTTTGCCACTGAGATTTACAAAAGCTCGTTTCTTGGTAATCCTGGATTATGCAGTGATTTAGCAGGATTATGTGGTGCTAAAAGTGAAGGAAAGAATCAAGGGTATATGTGGGTTTTAAGAATTATCTTTCTTCTTGCTGCACTTATATTTGTTTTAGGTCTAATCTGGTTTTATTGCAAGTACAAGAGTTTCAAGCAAGCCAAAAAATCGATTGATCGATCTAAATGGACTTTAACATCGTTTCATAAATTGGGTTTTAGTGAATATGAGATTTTAGATTGCTTAGATGAGGATAATGTCATAGGAACGGGTGCTTCTGGTAAGGTATACAAGGCTGTCCTAAGCAATGGTGAGACAGTCGCGGTGAAAAAGCTGTGGGGCTCGTCAAATAAGTTGGTGGACGAGGATGGGGATATCGAGAATGGTGTTGGTCTAGATGACGGGTTTGAGGCGGAGGTGGACACGTTAGGGAAGATTAGACACAAGAATATAGTGAGGTTGTGGTGCTGTTGCAAGACCAAGGGTTGTAAACTCCTTGTTTACGAGTACATGGTGAATGGTAGTTTAGGTGATTTGTTGCACGGATCAAAAGGCGGGTCGTTGGATTGGCCAACGAGGTATCGGATCACGCTGGATGCTGCTGAGGGCCTCTCTTATCTGCATCATGATTGTGTTCCTTCAATTGTACATAGAGATGTTAAGTCTAATAACATCTTGTTGGATGGTGAGTTTGGAGCAAAAGTGGCGGATTTTGGGGTGGCAAAGGTTGTAGATGCCATTGGAAAAGGCACTAAATCAATGTCCGTCATTGCCGGATCTTGTGGCTATATTGCCCCTGGTTAGTATCCTTTAGCAATCAAACTTATCCATATTTTGTTATTCCGTATTAGTTTCATTCATGCTGTATGATTTAGAACGCTGAATTCATATTAATCGACCCAAAATCATTCCGCCACTGACAACATTTTGTCTTGGTTCATGTTTATTTCTTATATTCTTTGTTTTTGGCAACTTGGCATAATGTTCATGAATAGAAGTTGTAGTACAAATGTTGTCTGCTTTTTTCAGTAGTATGAAAGCAACACAAAATTCCGAGTTGCCTAGTTTGACATTTGTGTATAAAGAACGTTCCTTTCACTTTCAGTAATTATGCTATTTAATTATACTTTAATTGAAAGGAATACCCATGTTGGCCAATTAATGTCAATTGTACTACTAATAATTTCAATTTTCTTGGTATGATTGGATGAAACCCTTGTCAAAATTCAATGTATTGTTACCATAGGAAAACAACGGATATCTAATTTTGTTTTTATTTTTTTTGTTTTTGTGTTGCAGAATATGCGTATACTCTCCGAGTCAATGAAAAGAGTGACATCTACAGTTTTGGGGTGGTGATTTTGGAACTAGTGACTGGTAAACGACCCGTGGACCCTGAATATGGTGAGAAGGACCTAGTTAATTGGGTATGCACCACACTGGACCAGAAGGGCATGGACCATGTCCTAGACTTGGAGCTTGATTCGTGCTTTAGGGAAGAAATATCTCGAGTCCTACACATAGGACTTCTTTGCACTAGTCCTCTCCCCATCAATCGTCCCTCGATGAGAAGAGTAGTGAAATTGTTACTTGAAGTGAGTGGTGAAAACCAGATGAAATCCAGCAACAAAGACGGGAAGTTAACACCGTATTACTATGAAGATGCTTCCGATCATGGGAGTGTGGCCTAGAAAGAGTTGTGTTTTTAGTTTTAATGGTTTGCACTTTGCATCAAGGTGAGTAGGTAAAAAGGGCAACAACTCCCAAAGTAGTGGTGAAACAAGTCCCATTTGAGTGATAAGAGTAGTCATAGATGTATAGTAGCACTACTAGCAGAGTAGCAGTGTTGTTTGCGCAGGAAGAGTTGCTATCCACATTCCATAAGCCACCTTCACCAATTGAGTTCTTGCAGTGATTCAATGTACTTCTACTGTTGTATACTGAATTACTGATGGTAATTTCTGTATCTTAGGGTTGTTTGGTTCACAACGAAAACATACAATGCCCATAGGTTATAATTACTATGCTATTCTATTTCATGTAAACTTGAGAAGGTTGTTTGGTTGCGTGAGAACTCCAGTTTCATAAGAATTCCCACTTACCTAGAGGGGTTAGGTAAGTAATTTCCCATAGTATGGTGGAATTAGAGTTTCAATTCATGTGAATTGGGCAACCAAACAAGATATTTTTACACTTTCAGGCGGATAGGATCACTAGAAGGGATGGCAGTGGGTCGGGTACCCAACCCAGACCCTTAGGGTCGGACCCTAACGGGTCGGGTATGGGTCTGAATTTTTGAGACCCACTCGGGTATGGGTCTTATATAAAAACTTCGGGTCGGGTCCGGTCTTGGTCTTGGGACCCTACCCGACCCTTAGACCCTTATATTTATTAAAAAAAAAGAAAAAGAAAAAGAAAAAACACACGTACGAATGTCAATAACCCAAATAATACACACAAACAGATGACCCTTATTAGTTATCATTAATATACTATACGCATATCCAAATCAGTAAGTCTTGTTTGCGACGGGTTATCATTTGTGACGGATATTTTGTGAGATAAAATGGATAGAAAATGAGTTAGTGGAGAAAGGGGACCACATGAATAGTGTTGGAGAGAGAGAAAAAGTGAGTATTTTGTGAGAGGAAACGGTATCCGTCGCAAGCTGGCGACGGATAGTGCCGTTGCAAATAAGAATTTGTGTATCCAAATAACCATTAAGAATAACGAGGAAATTGATGAAAATGATGAGTTTGTGTACGGTAAATGATATATTTTAAGGTCGGGTACGGGTAATGATCCAAATAACCAAGACTTTGTAATACTTTAATCAAAACTTTGTAATTTAATTCGAACTTTGGGACATTTTATTGAATGACTCGTTAAGAAAAATTAGACCCTAGGGTAGACCCTACTCGGACCCAGACCCATTAGAGTCGGGATGGGTCCACTAATTTCAGACCCTTTAGGGTATGGGTCGGGTATGGGTCTAAGGTTTTTTTACTTCGGGTCGGGTATGGGTCTAAGGTTTTTTTACTTCGGGTCGGGTCGGGTCTGCTGGACCCTACCCATATCCTACCCATTGCCATCCCTAATCACTAGTAGTAGGAGAATCATACATCCAATTTACTATCACCAATTTTATAATTTTTTTAGCATTATAATAATGTTTTTGATAAAGTTTCTGAGTTCAGTTACTAATATATTAAGCTCAAAAAATTACAATAAAACTAAAACTTACATATAAACTTAGTTAAATCATAGTTTTGACGGAAAAAAAATTATAATTTAACTTATAAACTTTAATAAGTTCAGAAAAAATACTTATATGCTCAAAAACAAATAAAGTTTAAGATAATAAGTTTAGAAAAAAATATTCATATGTTCAAAAATAAATAAAGTTTAAGATAATAAGAGCAAAAAAAATACTCATATGCTCAAAAAAATTGAGTTAATACATTTGACGTATATTCCTTTTTCTCGATCGCTAGGGTGTTAAAGTACTACTGCAATCAAAATGCTACAAGTCGGGACCTCAAAGCTAGGATAACCTTTATTCTGATTTATCTAAGGACTCATGACTCATAAGACAATGTTTATCAATAACATCCATTAGAAGAAGACAAAAAAAAATCATTAAAAAGTAATAATAGAATAATGTTTGAGTGAAAAAATGATTGGGTTGTGCTGTTGCAACATTGTGATTTGTCTCTCATCCCACATGTAATCTTTTCATTGCCCAATTATTAAAGAGTGTACAAAATTAATACAATTAAATAATAAAAAGTAAGTGTCATAGGAATGTTACAAGAGCGTCATTGATGGAGTAAAAAGAATCATTATATATATAAAAGACAAATGAAAAAAAGCGAATGTGACACTATAATATTTCAACATTCATATAATAAAGCTCTCTTATTCATTTTGGCAATGTTAGTTCTAATTTGACCGATAAGAGTAAGTCAATTAATTGCATATAAGCCAACTAATTACATAGAGTATAAAATTCGAAAAAGTAAGGTGTGAATACTCAGTTGATAGTTTCCAATACCAATTACCCTTTAATGATGATTACATATAACAAGTAGATATCAGAGCAATAGCAATAGTAGAACTTCATATGAAGTTCTTCTTATTTCCAAGCTATTTTCACAAATTACTAAATTTAAGAACTTCACATTACAATAGAAGAACTTTATTTAATTCTTAATTAGGACCCACTATTAATTATCTTATCTTCATACACTTCTTTTCCTTCTTGAAACCAACAAAGAACTTGGTTCTTAAATAAGAACTAAGTTCTTATTTTAACAAACCCAATGTGACTCACAATAGAAGAACTTTATTTTTAAAGTTGTTATTTACAAACCCAAGAATAAAAACTTCTATTGCTATTGCTCTCAATTATCTTTTGGTTCTCAAGGTTGCTCGAGAATTTTAATGGTCATTGTCCCCTTTTTCCTATATTCTTTTGTCTCAAATATCGAAATATCATATTCTGCTTATTTAAGTTAAATAATTAAATTAAATTTCAGATTATAGGTTATTTGAAACAAATTTTTTTTCCAAATTTTGTTCTAAAACGTACTTTACCGAAAATTAATACATTTTTGTTGTATAGATTACCCTTTCTTAAGTTATGCCAAACGTCTAATGCTTAATGATTTTTTAAAATAAATCCCGTATTGTTTTGTCATATTAACGTACTTTTTACTTCCGTTAAAAGAACTCAAAGCTAATACTTAATTGACAACATTTTTATAAAACCTACTTTCTTAATAGTGCATAATATTATATGTACCGTTTTTATAAGTTTTCCTTATAACTTATTTTCAAGAAATTCTCTAAACATACTTCAATATATATACTTTTTATCTTCTTATTATTTAGGCCTTTTATATATACATAAAATATGTTATTAGATTATCTAACGAGGGTAATTGATCACATAATTTACAAAAATGAAATTAACAACCCCGTGAATTTTCACGGGTGTTACCCTAGTTAAGGGTTAATATTGTAGAGATGAATGAGTGATAAAAGGTGAAAATATTAATTTTATATTAATAGCATTAATACTTCCTCCATTCAAATTCACTATACCACTTTCATTTTTACACACTATTCACAAGTAAGCATTCAATTTCGATTTCCGCTCAATGCGTAAGTTAAAATATATTGATGTGAGATTTTGTTTGATTCGTCTTTACGAGAACAATAAAAATATCTAACTTTTATAATTTTCGCAAATAGGTAATTAACGATATTGCTCAAATTATCAACGAATGGAGGTAGTATTGCTCAAATTATTGCTCAAATTATCAACGAAGATAATCTAAGAAAATGGTAAAGTTGCACATAAACACATTTCAAATAATTGACATTAACCCGCCTTTTCCAAAATCGGAAAGCAGTAAATATTATTGCGCCACATTTCCCTGTCGTTACCTGGTGGTGATAAAAAGTAAAAAGTGCTTAGTTTGGGACATTTTTATTGGTCAAAATGAGTACAGAAGTCGGCATAAGACAGTAAATAATGCAGACAAAGATATGGAATTGTATAGATGGAGTAGATAGGTCACAAAACTCTGAACTGTCACCTGCAACTGTTCAATATTTGGCCTCCCATATAGGCTAGTGTAGCCTTTCAATACATGCCAAACACGGCTCTGCTTTTAGTCTATTACTAGTAATTCAAGAGTATTCATGATTTTCTACTTTTTTTTACTTTCATTTTACTCACTTGTAAAATGCTCCGATTATACAAGTTGAATTCATATGAGTATTGATAACATTCCTACTTTTTTTAACTCACATTTTTACTCTACGTGTAATTGTGTAAATTGCGATTGAACGGATCGAGTTATGCACTTATGCAAGTTGAATTAGAATTTTGATCCGTTTTAAATATGGGTTGGGGTGAATATGATTATATGAGTGGGAATGAGGTCAAAACTAAAACGTGGGTCAAAAATATTTATGACAAATTTGTTCTCATTTTTAAAATAGAAAAACAAATAATTTTTTATAGTGTTATAAAATATTATAGTATAATATTATATGGATGTCCATATTTTATAATATCTTAGAGTGTTTTATCTTATGGAAACTCTACCTCATTGTATATGTATATACCCCTCGTAATGGAATGTGAACATACTTTTTGTCTCTCTTACTTTCTCTCTACAATTCTCCCGTCTTTATTTCACAGCACGTTATCAGCACGAGTCTCTACCGTATGTTTACTATTCTATAATAAACATGTATACGATTTATAGTCTTTTGATACATCTTGGTATGTCATCATTCATCTTATACAACTACAAATTTTAATTAATGCATATAATTAGATACTTGTTGAACAATATTGTATATTATAATAGTACGTACACAGGCACACAGGTATAATTTTATTATTTAATAATTTTAATATTTAATAGTACGTTTGATTTATAATTTGGTGGTTGAACAATATTATATGCATTCATCTAATTAGACGCATCGAAATCCTATTCCAATATAGAGTATTACTAATTCTATACAAGTTTTAACTGTCTGAATAAAAGGTATTTTTCAATACTTGTATGCATCCATTATTTAAAATTTGATAATCAAAAGGTTCATATTAGATCTATTCTATTATTCTCAATTGAATAAGGTACATTTTCTTGCATATGGTATATTGGTTAATTGTAAACTATAATTATATTATTATGGAATTTAACAAGATTTTGGTATGTATAGTCTATTAAAAGGATTTTATAATGTGTATGAGATTATTATATGTTTATATTATGACTTTGACCTGAAATTCAAAGTTTTTAGGGGTGTAAATTTAACACCGTCTAATAAGGGAGATATGTCTTTGACCTGAAGTTCAAAGTTTTAAGGGGTGTAAATTTAACACTGTCTCATAAGGGAGATATGTTTATATGACTTTGACCTAAAATTCAAAGTTTTTAGGGGTGTAAATTTAACACTGTCTCATAAGGGAGATATGTTTATATGACTTTGACCTAAAATTCAAAGTTTTTAGGGGTGTAAATTTAACATTGTCTCATGAAGGAGATATGTTTATATTATGACTTTGACCTGAGTTTCAAGGGATGTAAATTTAACCCCGTCTCATAAGGGAGATAGGTTTATATCCTGAAGTTCAAAGTTTTAAAGGGAAAAATTAATACTGTCACATCAATACAATATATTCATATTGTATTTTGGACTTGAAGTTTCATAGGGAAACACCTCATACTATCTTGGGCCTGAAGTTCCAAAAGATTTATTTTATAAAGATAGGGACACTGGTAGAAAAAAGACATTTGGCAAGCACTTATGGCTATTGTTGTAGTTAATAACCGTAGCCGTAAAATTTTTGGGAATAGGCTTTTATAAAGGCTACGGTTGTTTTCAAAAAACCGTGGCCAAAACTAAAAAAAGCTACGGTTGTAGGTAATAACCGTAGCCAAAACTATTTCAAAAATATAAAAAGCTACGGTTGTAGGTAATAACCGTAGCCAAAACTGGTTATGAAAAAACAAAAACGACAATTAATTTTTAGAACCGTAGTCATATATCGTTTAAATTTTTTAAAATTCGATAATAAATATACATGAGATTTTTAATAATCCGCTAAAATATCCTTCCTTTCCCTCCAAAAAAAATTAAAAAATTAAACATATGCAAACCTCGTAACATTGTAGAATCAATAAAACCCAATCAATTCAATTAAAATTAATCATAGAACACTATTGTTCATCGTGAAACCCTAATTATCAAAATTGGAAACCGCCATTTCCTTCACCTTCGGCCACCATCATCAACGTCGCCTTCGACACTCTCACGCTGTTGTCGTCTGCTCTAATTGAGCGAAGTAGTTCGTCCCTGCTTATCTCCTTTCTGTTCATAGGTATCTCCTTTCAGTTCATAGCCAATTTAATCAATGATTTCTTTGTAACTTGTTGCTTGAATGATAGTCAGTAGTATTTATATTGCTTGAATTTTTTCTGTTGATAATCGATTTAGATATTAGAGTATTTGATTATTTCTGTTTTAATGTTATGGGAATTGTTAGACTTGGGAACTTGGATTCAACAGAAAGGGAGATCCTAACTACTACCTTGTTAAACTGATACCTGCCAACGTCTTACATCGTTACCCAAACTGCTCTTTCTTATCGTTTTTATCGAGGAAAGTCAGATCTATGTGTCTTTGCCCTTTCTTTTGTGCTAACTGTTGACATTGGATACAAGATGTTGCATAATGTTGACATTGGATGCAAGTTGGTCGTGTCAATGCATTATATTCAACACCTTGTTTGTACACAGAAACAAAACATGTTGCAAATGAAACATGGCCTGTCAAAACTGATGATTTTTTCCCTTGAGCTTTTAACTGGAACATTTGACTGAATCCTTTCTTAAAGCAACAATTGTAGTAGTGCAATTCATTTGGTCATTCAGCTATGTCAACCGTTCCAATGCATACTAGACTAAATACTTCACAAGTAGGCCTGCTTTTAAATTAGGTTATGTCAAATCGATGGGTGGTTACTACTTGGTACCCTCTTTCTTCATGAATAAGCTTCTTAGTTTCCATTTTGAGAGGTCCATGAATAAAGTTCCTACTTTGAATATTTTGTTTTCTGCATGCTTTTGTGGTCATTGTGGTTTGTCTAAATTTGGATTACATGAAATAATCACATTGAAGATCCAACTTTGAAAAGTAGACAGTAGACTTAAAGTTCAATACGGAGCAGTTGATACATAATGAGTCATAAATTTGTTCATAGCATTATTGTTATTTTTTTTGCTGAATCAACTCATGCATCAGCAGCTCGAAAATCTTCGCAAAAGGTACATTATGATTCCAAATTCTTACAATTTTGACAACGGCAACATGTACCGTTGGGTATATATATATATATATATCACTGATACTTTTGTTTACTTGTGTGTCGCCTGCTGTAAAACTTTCCCTCCGGCCAAAATAAGTCTTTACACACAAAAGTTGTGTTAAAACATGACTTTGCACAAATAAATTATATTTGGTGTAAATGGGGGTGTCCAGATGTTGATGGGATTTAAACCCAAGTCGTGAATTTTACCACCGATGACTTTAGTAAAACAGTCCACATGTATGCAATACAGTTGTTATCAATTGACAGAATTTGATTATCCTAATTAAGTGAATTTAACACTGATACAGTTAACGGGAGCCGAACAAGAGCAGCTAGAAATGCCATTTCTGGGGGATGATCAGTCAAGTAGCAGCATTGTACTTCAGCTAGCTAGATCATCATCACCGCCTCAGTTCTATCGTTACCGCCTTCAGTCCACCCTTTCCAATCTTCAAATCTGAGGTACTTTATTTTCTTTAGCCTAAAAAGATTGTGGGAGGCTTGCATCAGTTTTCTTCGAGTCAAATTATTACTTATGTTTCAATGTTTTGGGTCTCTTTTGGTGACCACTACTCTAAGATTATCTGTCCCTTTTGTATCAGCTTGCAGTTGCAATTTTTCCCCAGAGATCAATGGGTCGTCTTATCCCCCTAATCTACGCATTCCAGAGGGTCGTCAAGAAACACCAGAGGCTTGCGCAGAACCTGGATTTTACCACCTTGACTCCTTGAGGTTCATGTTATATTTTGTATTTCAGCTTTTATAAAAGAAAATTAAGTTTTGATTTAGTTTGATAATTTTATTTTTTATTATCATACGAGTATTTTCTCATTGCATTTGAGGTGTGTTTTATTCAATGACCGTTCTAATGAGTGTGGTTAGCTCTGCCTATTCCAAATTATTTGTGGGATTAAGTGTTTTTTTTAAAAAAATATTTTATCTCTGTTGCTTCTTGTCGTTGTCTTAGTTGTTACTCGATCAGTTCAGATTTCAGACATATTCTTCTTTTTTGTATTCTTTGCATATGCTCCCATCTGTACACGTTTACTATACTTTCAGAATTTAGACATGCTCCTCTTCTGTTTTCTTTTTTACCTGATTTTTTTATAGTTAATGTGTTGAAGGAAGGAGGTTTGGTTATGTGTTGAAGGCAATTTGGAAAGGTTAGTTTATGCTTTTACCTCTTGTCAACTTGATGTTTAGATAACCTTAGTCATAAGTTTATGTCTATTAGAAGCAGGCTGACTATCTAGTGCCAACAACATATATATTTATATGATTGAACTTGTTGTCTATTATAGATAGTCAGCCTGTCCTGTTGTAAATAGTGTAAGAGCCGCGTATAAGCAGCACTTTAGGCTGGTCTTTGTACTTGTGTTCTTGTTTTCCTTGTTGTATCCCCCTATGATGATATAAGGCACCCCTTATAGAGTGATTGTTGGCGAAGCTGCATTTTCTATGTAAAGATGAATTTCTATACGAGGGTTTGTAAATGACCAACTTGTTGAACCTTTCTAAATGCGGGTGCATATATGAACTCTTATTTTATATGCGTCACGCGTAACCTTTTGATGTCCTGAATGAATGTTATGAGTAAAGCGTCTCTTATGACAAGATGAATCACCAAGGATTGTGTTGTTCGGCTTATTATGACCTTTTGTTGCAGTATTTCGAAGTGTACTGACGTCATTTTTGTTGGTTAGGATGCGTCATTTTTCAATAACTAACCACCACTTGTTTGTTCAGCTATATGGTAATATAGCTAGGGTTGGTGAGTTGGTGAGTTGGTGAATCTTAATTCTGTTAGTTATCGTTTATTATTTGACATTTTTCATTCTCGTATTGGCGTAGGTAAAAAAATAATAAGACGGTTGAAGGCAATCAAAATTTCAAGAGAAGCACGAAGAGAAATGACAAACGATCTATCAATATGGACTTGTCGTTTGTATTCGTAAGGGGTGGTGGTGTATTTTGTGATCATGAAATATTAGCTTATTATGTTACCGAAAACATGAATTATATTGGAAATATGTATATCTGATCACATTGATTTTTGTTATAAAATAGAAGAAGTTATTTTTGCTTCCATTTGTTATAATAGCTGGACGAATCGACATTTCTAGCTTGGACAAAAGGCATGGCCTTTGGCTACGGTTGTGCAACCATAGCGTTAAATGAACTTACGGCTACGGTGATTAATTACTAACCGTAGCCTTAAATTGACTTCTGGCAATGGTTATTTATTATTAACCGTAACAAAAAAAGGATTTATGGCTACGGTTATTAATTGCTAACCGTAACAAAAAAAAAGGATTTACGGCTACGGTTATTAATTATTAACCATAACTAAAATGGACTTATGGCTACGGTTATTAATTACTAACCGCAGCAAACATGGACTTATGGCTACAGTTCTTAATTAATAACCGTAGCAAAAAATGGACTTATGGCTACGGTTGACAACCGTAGCCATTTCTCTACTACCTAAGGCTACCCCCTGATTTGCTACGGTTGCACAACCGTAGCCATATGCCTTTTTTAACCGTGGCCGTATGTCATTTTTGTACTAGTGGGAGATATAATATTCATATTGTATTTTGGACCTAAATTTCATAAGTTTATATTGTATAAGGCAAGTGGCTAGAAGTCCATATGAAAGCTAGTGGCCAGAAGTTCACAGCTGCGATTTTGATACGCATTTGAGTTTTAAATGAATAAAACGGTTTTATTCAAGGGAAATTATTTCTAAATTGATTATTGTTCACCTGAAGTTGAACAGTATAATGAGATTTGAAAGTAGATCCATTCCTGGTAGTGAATGTGACATCTCATAAAGACTCTACCGGTGACAGAGATCGAGAACATGTGACAATAATAAGGTTAATGGACAATAATAAGCTTAATGATGTGGCCTTATTGAGGCTAAGAATTGAGGCATTTGATGAGCCAAGCTAAGTAAAGAAACTTTAATTGAGTTTCATGATGTGGTTTTAATTATTGAGCCTAAGAAGAATTTTGAGCCAAAATTCATTTCATTTAAAGTAATGAAAGTATCTCATATATGCTCGAAGTTTGATACGAGAAAGGATAAATTATGTATGGGTTGAAAATTTTTGACATTCACACTATGGTCTGAAGTTCATAGCGTTTGAAAATAATGAAATTATGGCTCGAATTTCATAAGTATTTACGTATATAGAATTATGACGGGAAGTTCATAATGTTTACAAATATTAAAACTGTGGCCTGAAGTTCACAGTGTTTGCAATTTAGTTTTGTATACGGTGATACATTTTGAGTACTAAAACAAAAATAAAGTCAGGGTTTATTCATGAATGTCACAAAATCATCAATTATGACATATGAGATTTAGTAATGATGGAATATACTTTTTATTTCACTCATATAATATTGTAGTCTTGAAGACACAATATCGTGAAAAAAAAAATTTGTTTTGAGTGAAATTATTATTTAATTGAGAGTAAATTATGTCAACGGTAGTCCTTATATATAAGGACGTGGTGTGTTTATTTTGAAACACTTATATTCCCATCAAAAGTGAATATTTATTACACTCTTGAAAGAAAGGAGATAATGTGATACTCATATGGTATTATGAGGTAAATTGTCGAAAACTACAACTAATTTTGAAGTTGTTGGGATCTCTGTGGTTAAGAGAATAGTTGCTTTGTAAGTTAAATTATGATCAATTTACATATATAATTATCATGTTATACAACACATTGAAAGGATGTGATAAACATGGGTGTCATCATTGTATATGTTGACGATTATAATTATTGGTCATTTGAGAAAACTCAAAGAGAAATATATTTCCTATTGGAATATTGATGAGTCTTGCCTACATATATGAGACACTTATTGTGTCATTTGTCACATCAATTATCAGGTTGAATAAAGTATTGCTAACAACAAATTTCGCATGAGAAATATAGTCAACTTGGGGTGGCGTGTGATAAGTGAAATTATTGAGACACAGCCGATTCTTATTAAAGTTTGCCATAAATTAATTGTGGGCAACTTAGAAAGTTGACATGAAATAATTCAGATGTGACATATTAAGGCCATCCGAGTTCTTATTTTACCCGTTTCGATAAAGCTGAAGTTTATCCTAAGGAAAATATAAGTGCTGAAACTCTCTCATGTAACTTTTTAAAAGCAAGACATTACACGGAGATTGGATACATTTTGATATTGGAGATCTAACGACTACTTGGAGTGTAATAAAGAACTTACAGGTAAATTAATGGATTGACACTATATTAAGGGGCTTGTAGCCACATAATGATTTTTTCTAAGTAGTTATTGTATGGTAATCACAGCTTATTATATGAAATCGTTAGTCTCCAAATTGGACATTGTGATTCAGCACATTTAAAATCCAACTGCATTATATGGTTGTTGTACAAAAAATGCTTACATAAATTCTCATTGGTGATATGAGAAATTAAGGTCTAAAGTGGTTATGGTTTTTACCACCTTTGGGGGAGAATGATAAGGAAAAGCTGGTAAAAACAAACAAGTATATTATCCCCAACTGGACATGATGTTCAGCGGCTTGTTTTGAATATGAAATACATCACATAGAGGTTCATGGAATTAAAAATGATGGTATTCATTTAATAATGAAGATGTATTAATAATACCAGTTTGATTATCTTATCAAAAATGTGATATGTTCATACAATGAAATCTATGATTTAATTACAGACAGATAGCCATTTATGTGGTATAGCGAGCTATAAATTAGTCATAGAAAGTTGGTGTAACGAAAATTAGATTCTTGCCAGTTTGAACAACAAACACACAAGAAAGGTAGTGTGAAAGTCATATCGATTCAAATATTTTAAGTAATTAGAAAATGGCAAGCATGAGCAGTTGGTACTCTTACAGAGTAAAGAAGTTCGGATGTCCCGGAAGTGACATAGATATCTGAATGATAATAGATGGCCTATATAGAGAAATGGTACCGTATATATTTAGATATCACTAATTCAGTACTGACAATATCACGAGATATTGAAATTATATCGATATGGTTAAGAAACCGATATGCAATTGCGCGTGGAGTTTAATGGACTAGATAATGGGGATATTATAAATAAGTCCAATTTTATTGTCGATACATATCAATAATTATGAATGAGCTCATGGACTGGAAGTCCACTTATTGACCGGAAGTCAATTTTAAGTTATGAATGTTAGGAAACAAAACTGTACAGTTTGCATTATCGAGTCATCATCATGTAGATTTCGAGATTTAGTTCATCATTGCATTTAGTTTTAATATTTACATTATTATTTGTTTTAGAATGTTGAATAGAATCGGTTACATATCATATGCATGTGCGTGATTAATTATATTGTTATTATTTGATATATATTTAAAAAGGAGAAATATTATCTTATGAGATACTCCAACGAGAATAACTCCTTATAGGAGCCTCTTATAAAATGATCATCAAATGGTGATGTTTTATAAATTGAGTTTTGGGAACTCAGGATTATATAGAAACCTCTACGACACGATTGAAAGGTTATCGTGACTATTTCCAAAATGGAAAACTTCAAACTCATGTAGAGTTAATTCAAGGAAATTATTATTGTGTCAAACTGAAGTTTGAGTATATGAGAATAATGATTTAAATGAGCTTCATGCTAAACATTTGAAATTAGTTTATGGTCCAGAAGTACCATAACAGTTGGAAAATATTGTAGTCAAAGTCTACAATGTGGATGTCAATCAATACATATATGGTTTAGCAAAGAAAATAGTTCAAATGTATTGGGTGATTTATTCAATGATTATCGTTTTGATTCTCCTTAATATGAGGAATTAAGGAATGATGGCTACACTCTTTTTCCCTTCGACTAGGTTTTTGTCCCAACGGGTTTTTCCTAGCAAGGTTTTTAACGAGGTAGCAATATAAGCGCATTATTACGCTATTGTCATGATCGTCATTATTGTTGGAGATGACAATTATTTTCGACATATAATGTTAAGTCGTTTTTGTGGAGAAGTTGAATCATTATTGCGGAAGTATTAACTGAAATGAAGATCCAAGATTTGTAATGAAATGATTATATCCAGAGTGTGAGTTATCAAAGAAATGTGATATCGAAACTGTCATGGATTTCTATTGACCGGAGATTCAAGTCTATTAACTACAATGGGTATTACTTCAACGATCGAGAAGTTATATCAAAGCATGGATCATTTCAAGATTTATCAAGTTATGTCATCATCAGGGGGAGTAACACGCGCTGTACTCTTTTTCCTTAGCTATGGTTTTGTCCCACTGAGTTTTCCATAGAAAGGTTTTAACGAGGCAGTTTTGCTATGTGTGTTTGAAGATTAGTGTACTCTTTTCCTTAACTAGTGTTTTTCCCACGAGGTTTTTCTAGGAAGGTTTTTAACGAGGCATCTTCTTCAGTGATGGACATCCAAGGGGGAGTGTTATGAAATATTATAGTATAATATTATATGGATGTCCATATCTTATAATATCTTAGAGTGTTTTATCTTATGGAAACTCTACCTCATTGTATATGTATATATACTCCTCGTAATGGAATGTGAACATACTTTTGTCTCTCTTACTTTCTCTCTACAATTCTCCCGTCTTTATTTCACAACAAATAGCTATTTATTTATATTTGATTTTAGATTTTAGTCATAATTATTGGTACCATACTCATATCGAAATAATTATAAGAATTGAAGTTATACTATTATTAAATTATCTCTTTAAACCAAACAATGTGTGTCTTCACAAATTTTTATTTCAAACCGAAGAATTGGTCTCAAATGTTAAGACAGGTCAAGTAAAACCCAAATTTGCATACCACTAATCCATCTAAATAAAATAAGGGGTCTTTATTTTATACTCCTTAGGTTTCTCTCATTTCTTGTAAAACCCCTCGTCGCAGCGGAAAATAAAACATTCAAACATGCCAAAATTTACGCGAAATTTAAACTTTAACATGCATGATAAACGAGGTGAATTAGAAACAGGCTATACAAACTGAAATAAGCGAAACATAAATAAGTATATGTCTAAGTACGAAAAGTATAAATACAAAACAGCCTGGGATGACACATCCCTACAGGCACTCAAGTATAAATCCAAAACATCTAGGTCTAGCTAACGATATAAATGGTAAGTCATCGATGAAAGGATCATCGCTCGCTAGCCTCCTCTAACCCACCATCAACCTGTCATGTACCTACATACATGAAAAACATGTACGCCACAATCAGTGGGGAGTGACTAGAGTTCTCCTAGCCACTTATTGTTAACGACGCGTAACACATAAAGCATCCAACATACTCCAACATTTATAACATGTGAAGCATATATATCAATATCTCAACTTTCATATCAACATGCAATATCATGCAAAGGCTCTTAACTAACTTCGGAAACTATTTGAAATGAGAGCCGGTCTGTCTTCCGGTTGCCCGGCCAGGGGGTCTTTCAATCCAAACCATTTACGAAACCAGACTAAGAGTCGTCCAATGCCTTGAACGAACAGTTCTAAGATAAGCAACACTCTATATAAACACAATCAATCAGCAACATCTGACATTGTACCCCTCCTCAGGCAAGCAGATGCAATCAGCAGTATCTAGAACCTACCCCAACTCAGGCAAGAACTAAACACAATCAGCAGTGTCCAAGTCACACCCCAACTCAGGTAAACTTGGTACACAAATCAGCAAGCATACACCCGTAGCCGCAACTCAGGCACGGATGGATACCAATCAGCTAATAATGGTTCATAACACAACTCAGTCAGAACCATTACCCTTCGTAGTGAAATCGGGATTCCAACTCAGACCCAACCCACTACGGTCAAACAAACTCACAGTAGGACAGAGGTCGCAACTCAGACATATTCCTACCGCATCATCCATACACGAGACGGTCCGTACGTCGCAACTCAGACTAGGTTGTCACGCCACAAACACTCATATGTCAAACTAGAGGATCGCAACTCAGATCATACTTTGACATGCATCAAACATCAGTACATATCGTCTCAGACATATCGTACTACAACCAAGTCCTTAGTCCTAACTTATAGACCTCTAAGAACACTTAATTGACCCCGGGAACTAAGTTGAGGGAGAGCCGGTTTCCCTTTCGGTTACCCGACCGGGGGGGTCTCTATCCTCTCTCCATTCCCGAACCCAATATAGTGCCGCCCGAACCTCGGGGACTTTAAACACACGTACATACACATGTAAGAGAAGACCAAGTTCGATAACAACCATGAACAACCTAAGACTTTCTTCTACAAGTCTAAGGGTTTCCTATTCAACTAACTAGGTTCACTAAGTCTCATAAGAAACCTAAGAAATTGATTAGCTTAAGATAAGAAATAAACATGCTAAAACATTACTTACAACAATACCCATTACCATTAAGAATTAACTAGCCTTGAACAAGTAACTAGCCACTTTACTAAATCTTACCTAGCTCAAATATACATTTAAAACTAAGTATATACATCACTAAACGTCACTTAAACATCCTAAAATCAATTGGGAAACAAGCCCCCAAAACAGCTCGAAAAACAATTAAACAAGCAAAAGCTACATCGGTTTTTTGCGCAGCCTGCGCAAGAGGGTGAGCAGCTGCGCCTGGGCTGCGCAGCTTGCACCCAAGCACGGGCCAGGTCTGTTCATACACATTTCCTGCATTTCGCCAATTCAATCAATCCTTCGACAAACACTTCTAAACCATGATTTCTAGTATAAAACCTATACTATCAGCATATAACAACCCATAACAATCCCAAGTGTATCTCATATATCATCTTTGAACAAAATCAAGCATTTAAACAAGTATAACAACAACAATCCCAAATTATACCGATCTCCATGTAAACTCACAAATTCCACTTAAACCATGAATTCAACACAATTCTTCCACAATAACATCATAAGAAGCATAAAGAAGATAAAAGCAAGCCTAAACACGTTCCTAAACACAAGAATTCATCAAAAATCACAACAAGCATGCTACTTTAATAATTTAGGTCGAGGTACTCATAATAGTCACCTTTAAGCGGTTTATGCTCCAAAGTCTTCTTCAATAACGCAAGAGTCGACCTCGGGATCCTCTAATCCAACTCCTACAACAATAAAAATGGAAATTAAGAGCTAGAAACAGAATTGGGTCAAAACAGCCCAAAAATGAAAGTGAACAAAACTGAAATTGAAAGAGATAGAAAGATTGCAAATCTCGAGAGGATTCCGAAAATGTAAAATTTACCTTGATACGAGTTCGGGAAGGGGTCGAGACTATGATTTGAAGCTTGAAGAAAAGAGGAACAATGAAGTTTTTCTTTTAACAGTGGAATGTGTTTGTGAAATGAGGATGTCGATGGAGAGGAGGGTTTATGTAGGGTTTAGGTTGTCCTTTTTTGCTTTTACTTGAGTCGGGTTTATTTGATTTGTGATACGGACTCAAGTCGGGAAATGAAATGCCAAGTGAACAACATCTTAAGAATCAAAAATATTCTTAAGACGGAACTTATCGGAAAAACTTAAAATAAAACTTACGATTTATTATTAAAATAATATTATATTCCGGAAAATACTTTAAAATCATTAAAATATTATTTACGAAAATAAGGGATGTTACAATCACCCCAACTTTCAAAACGTTTCGTCCTCGAAACTTGAACGAGGATAAATCTAAGTAAACTATACCTCAATCGAAAAGAGAAGGATGCGTAGCGCGCATCGAAGCTTCTGTCTCCCAAGTCTGCTCCTCAACGTCGCCACAACGCCATAGGATCTTCACCAGGGGCACTACCCTGCTCCTAAGCTTCCGGTCCTGACGATCCAAAATATTCACTGGACGCTCTTCGAACGCAAGGTTCGACTCTAGGTTGTCGATCTCTCTCTGATGCACGTGACTAGGGTCACTGACGTACTTGCGGAGCTGTGAAACATGAAAGACGCTATGAACCTTGCCCAAACTCGGAGGCAAGTCCAATCTGTAAGCAGCAGCACCAATCCTCTTCAAGATCTCGAACGACCCAATGTACTTAGGGCTCAATTTGCCGTTGACACCAAATCTGTTGACGCCCTACATCGGAGAAACTTGAAGAAACACTCTCTCACCAGCCTCAAACTCAAGTGTTCTTCGACGAACGTCTACATAGAATTTATGCCAGTCCTGAGCGGCCTTCATCCTACCTCTGATAAGCTAAACGTGATTAATAGTCGCAGCCAACTGGTCAGGTCCTAAATCAAGAACGTCGCTCGACTGATCCCAACAGATCGGGCTTCGGCACTTCCTACCATAAAGCGCCTCATATGGAGCCATCCCGATCGACGAGTGATAACTATTGTTGTACGAGAACTCGACCAACGGTAGATTTTGTTCTCAAGAAGTCTGAAAATCAAGTGCACAAGCACGCAATAGGTCCTCTAAAGTCTGAATAGTCCTCTCTAATTGTCCATCAAACGCAGCATGGAACACTATACTCATCAAAAGTCGGCTACCCATGGCCTCCTGAAGAGCTTTCCAGAATCTCGAACAGAAACGCGGATCCCTGTCTGAAACAATTTCTCTCGGGACACCATGGTATCGAACGATCTCTGCAGTGTAGGCCTTAGCAAGGCGATCCATATCCCAAGTCTTACGAATAGGTATAAACCTAGCACATTTGGTCAATCTGCCGACCACTACCCAAATAGCATCCTTACCGCCAACGGTCTTAGGTAGAGCGGTCACGAAGTCCATCGAAATACACTCCCATTTCCACTAAGGAACATGGAGCGGCTGTAGCTGTAACACCTCCATTTATTTAGAGACCTGGTCCGGGACTCCTCAAATAACCAAGGGTGTTACCATCTCGAATAACCGAGGTAGTAGATAACAAATCGAAGAACGCAGTACTTTATTGAGTAATTTAAATGTTAAAACAGAAAGTCTCAAAGTATTACAACTCTCTTACAAAATAAAACAACAGTCCAGACTAGGTGAAAGACTAGATAACGAGAGCTGGCACTAGATAGGTCTGGTTCATAGCCTCTCCTCCCTTCCAGCTCCCATGAGTCTAAAACCTGTCATTCTGCTCCCCAATAAATTGGATCAACGCAGACACATACAAACAAACAAACAGTGTCAACACGAGGTTGAGTAGGTAATATAATCAAGACATGAAATAACACAATACAAATTTCCTCCATCTCCTCAATAATCACTTCTCCACTTCACCTCCAACACACCACACCTCCCATGACCATATCACAAGTCCCTTATCACAAGACCCATATCACAAGACCCATTTCACAAGCCCCGTTCTCCACGATAATCAATACTAATCAATAAATCACAATACATCCATGATTAAATATATCAATCATATAATGAGTGACCTCATGCCATAACACAACCACAGACATAAATATCCCCTACCTCAAATCTGTAGAAAGACAGTGGCAAACGAACAACTGCTACTAGAAGTGTTCCACGCGGAAATTGCCACCTAAACATATATTATATAACGAATTAAAATACTTCCCAGAGCCCTTCTATTTTACTTACACTTACCATAAATGGTAACTTTCTAAAAGCGGAAAGCTTCCCAAAGCGGAAACTTCCCAAGAAGGAAATTTCTTAAAAAGGAAACTCCAAATAAATTTCCCGACTAAACATTACACTAATACCAAAAACATAAAACTAACAATAATAATAAAAGCAATAACAACAACAACAACAACAACAACAACAACAACAATAATAATAATAATAATAATAATAATAATAATAATAATAATAATAATAATAATAATAATACAAACACCTAAAACAAACACCAAAACAACCCTTCATCACGACCTCTAACCCGCGTAACAAACAACCCTTTCACCACCGTGACACGCCCCAACTACCACTAACAACCACCGACACCTGTACCTAGAACGACCCTCTATCACCGCAACCACCATCAGCCCCTTCGTCCACCACCGTCGTGATGAACCAGGGCCCAAACCAGGCCTGGTCCATCACCCAACCCCCTGACCAGACTGAAACACGTACCCATCGACAACCCTTACAACCCCCGACACTACCCGACTCTGCCACCAAAACCACCCTTGCCACCAGACCCTTAAAGCACGGTGGTAACACCGTGTTGACCTCCCCCGAGTCAACGGTGTTACCACCCCCAAGCACCCCTGTACACGAATAGATTAACAACAGCAAGATAGCAACAAAACAACACCCCTGACTACCCTAACGAAACACCCTATTCCACCACGACCAACCACCACTATCCACCGTGACTTCTACCCCTCGCATCACCCAACTACCACCTGTTTAACACGCAAAGACTCATAAAAATAACACACAGACCCATCTAAAAAAACGCATTAGAAAATGCTACTGAAAACTCATATAAAACGCATCCTAGCAACTCCTCCCCAGACACCGTGTTAAGCACCCTCAAAGACGGTCTCCGACAGCCAACAACCCTTAACTAGTGGTCTACATATGTTCACTATACGACTTAGTGCAAAATTATGCAAAGACAACAAGGATTAGCCGTGCTATACTCATATAAACATGTGACGAAAACTATAAAATAAACAGGGATTATCAGCGTTGTGGTGAGCATACCAGATTCACGGCCAATTCGAACCACCCTAAGCTAGCATACAACCACCGTGAGCGGCTCCTTAGTCTTCTCTGATGTGACGGCTATGGTTTAGTGTAGATGTATTTGTGTTTGTGTAGGGTTTAGGGTATGCAAACCTAATCTATATATGACGGCAGACCAAGCTTCTTGTTCGCTGTTCTTAAGAACTCAGAATGGGCTGTTCTTATTATCACGCAAAACGAGGCCCAATGGCGAGATACTACAGGTCATAGGTTCGAGCCTCACTAGCACCATACTACTATTATCATTATTTGAGGGCTTAGATCCCCAAATCGAATCCCACAAGGCCTACTATGCATACAATTATTCGAATGCTCATAAGTTTATTTAACGAACGACCCGTAACAATTATATAAATTAAATAATAATACGGGTTATTACAGTCTTTCCCCGTTAAAATGAACTTCGTGCCGAAGTTCACCCACTCATATCGTCAACAACCATACTCACAACACGACTTATTCATGTTAAAATCATGGAATGTTACATTCTACCCCACTAAAACAAGAGTTACGTCCTCGTAACTTACCTCAAATGAACAGTTGCGGATAACGCTCCTTCATGGACGCCTCGGACTCCTAGTAGCTTTCTCCATGTTGTGATTGGTCCACAAGACCTTCACTAACACTGTCTCTCCATTCCGAGTCTTTCTTTCTATCCAGAATCTCCTTTGGGATCTCAACATAGGCAAGTTGCTCATCTACCTCAATTATCTCATGGCTCAACACATGCGAGGGATCACTCACATACTTTCTTAACTAAGAACATGGAACACATTATGGACCTTGGATAGGGCTGGAGTTAAAGCTAATCGGTATGCCACCTTCCCAACTTTGTCCAAAATCTCAAATGGTCCAATAAACTTCTGACTCAACTTGCCACGCTTTCCGAACCTCATCACTCCCTTCATTGGAGATACTTTCAGTAGTACCTTCTCCCAGGGCCGTCTGGGAGATTCTTGAGGCCCTGTGCGAGATTTTATAAAGGCCCTATATTAGTATCTTTTTAATCCTTTTGACGCCATGTTCCATCATTTTTTCTCTACATTTTTCATCTTAAATTAAATTTGCTATTTCATTTATTATTTTAATCATCGGAGAGAAAAATTCAACAAACATAAAATAATATCGACCATCACGAGAATTTGTAACAAATATTAGAATTAAAAAAACATAAATAATATCGACCATCACGAGAATTCGTAACAAATATTAGAACTAAAACATTTATTAAAAGGATGAATAATAGACTCACAAGTAAAAAAAAGGAAAAAAATGTTTACACTAGGATTCGAGCTCGGGTTGCTTCCCTAAAACATTGACACTTATACCACTAGACCATAATCATTCTACTAATTTTATTTGTTTCAAAGTCTATATAACCTTTCTCTCTTTTTACAGAATTGGGCCCCAAATTTTTGGGGGCCCAGTGCAACCGCACGGGTTGATCACCCATACGAGCCGGGCCTGCCTTCTCCCCTGCCTCAAATGAAATGTCACTCCTCTTGAGATCTGCGTAACTCTTCTGTCTATCCTGGGCAGCCCTCATTTTCTGTCTGATTATCTGGACTTGCTCAACCATTTCCTGAATCATCTCTGGACCTAGAACCACAGCATCAGCTCGATCATCCCAACATACAAGACTCCGACACTTCCTCCCATACAACGCCTCAAAAGGAGCCATACCAATGCTAGCATGGTAGCTATTATTATACGAGAACTCTATCAACCCCAACCATTCCTCCCATGATCCCCCGAACTCCAACACACACGCTTACATATCCTCCAAGGTCTGAATGGTCCTCTCAGTCTGACCATCTGTAGCTGGATGAAAAGCCGTACTAATCTTTAATTGCGTGCCCAACGCGGACTGCAGCTCTTGCCAAAACCTAGAGATAAATCTCGAGTCACGATCGGAAACAATATCTTTGGGAACGCCATGCAACTTGACCACATTCTGCACGTAAGACTTTGCCAACTCAGCCTTACTCCAAGTATCTTTCATTGGAATAAAGTGAGCGGACTTGGTCAGCCTATCCACTATTACCCAGATCATGTTGTTGCCCTTCTGAGTTCGAGGCAACCCCACGATGAAATCCATAGAGATATTCTCCCATTTCCACTCAGGTACATCCAGTGGCTGGATCTTTCCTTGAGGTCTCTTGTGCTCACCTTTTACCCTCTGACATGTCAGACACCGCGACACAAACTCGGAAACCTCCTTCTTCATATTAGGCCACCAAAACGTCTTCTTGATATCTTTGTATAACTTATCACCCCCTGGGTGAACAGAGTATGGCGTAGCGTGAGCTTTAGTGAGAATCTTCTTTTTCAACTCATCATTATTCGGAACACACCATCTCCCACTGAATCGCAAGCTATCGTCGGTATGGACACTGAATTTAGACTCGGTCTCATTAACACTTCCCTCGATCATTCCTCGCCACTTTTGGATATTCAAATCTCCTTTTTGCAAATCCCTGATTTCTCCATACAACTCAGGCTCTACTGTCAGATCACTAAGAGCATTCCCTTTTTGAATCATGTATATTCCCATTTCCCCCCCAACTCACTGAGCAGTCTCACCCTCGATCTGGCACTAATCAACGCGTGAACGGATTTTCTACTCAAGGCATCGGCCACCACATTAGCCTTGCCTTCATGGTAGATAATCTGCATATCGTAGTCACCAATCAACTCTATCCACCTCCTTTGTCTCATATTCAACTCTCGCTGGGTATAGATGTACTTCAAGCTTTTGTGGTCAGAAAACACCTTAAATGTAGCTCTGTAAAGATAATGGCGCCACAGTTTCAGTGCAAAGACCACGGCCCCCAACTCCAAGTCATCGGTAGAATAATTCTCCTCATAAGTCTTCAATTGACGGGAAGCATACGCTATCACTCTCCCATTCTGCATTAACACACACCCTAGACCATGCTTAGAAGCATTAATATAAACTTCGAAATTATCACTCCCATCAGGTAAGGCAAGGATAGGAGCTGTTGTTAGGCGTTCCTTAAGGGTTAGGAACGCCTTCTCGCAACTCTCATCCCAAATGAAACGGTTGTCCTTTCTCATCAACGATGTCAACGGCTTGGCTAACTTTCAGAAATCCTTGACGAACCTCCTGTAATACCCAGCTAACCCCAAGAAGCTTCGGATCTCACCCACATTCTTCGGGCTTTGTCATCTGGTCACAGCTTCGATCTTACTAGGGTCCATAGACACCCCTTACTTGGAAATCACGTGACCTAGGAAAACAACTTTCATTAACTAGAACTCGCACTTACTCAATTTGGCATATAACTCATTCTCCTCTAAAGTCTTCAGTACTGCTCTCAGGTGCTCTTCGTGCTCTTCCTCACTCTTGGAATACACTAGAATGTCGTCGATAAACATAACGACGAACTTATCCAGGTACGGACTGTATACCCGGTTCATCAAATCCATGAAAACTGCCGGTTCATTTGTCAATCCGAATGGCATAACCACGAATTCGTAGTGGCCATACCTTGTTCTAAAACGGGTCTTGGGAATGTCCTCATCTTTAATTCTCAATTGGTGATAACCCGATCTCAGATCAATTTTTGAGAAAACTCCGGCTCTACTCAACTGGTCGAACAAATCAACAATTCTAGGCAACGGGTAACGATTCTTAACTGTTACATTGTTCAGCTCTCGATAGTCAACGCAAAGCCTCAAACTCCCATCTTTCTTTTTTCACAAATAGCGCTGGTGCTCCCCAGGGTGACACACTAGGTCAGATGAATCCCTTTTCAGCCAATTCATCCAACTGCTTCTTTAATTCATCCATCTCCTTTGGTCCCATACGATACGGTGATTTTGATATTGGTCCTGCTCCTGGCTTTAGATCGATAGAAAAGTCGACCTCTCTCCTAGGTGGCAACCCTGACACATCATCCCGGAACACTCCCACAAACTCCCTCACCACAGGTATCTCGCTGACGCTCGGAGTCTCCGCCTCACAGTTCCACATTTGACACAAGATCAAGCTATCCCCCTTTCTCAGACTAGACTTAAGGGTATTAACAGATATGAATTTGACCTTAGGTTTAACCACGAATCCCCTATAAGTCACCCTCACTTCCTTAGGTCCTTTCAGAGAAATTTTCTTCTGGTAACAGTCTACAAAAGCTCGATATTTCCCCAACCAATCCATCCCCAGGATTATCTCAAAGTCCCCCAATGGAAACTCAATAAGGTCGCAATGGAAAACTACCTCCCCAATCTTGATGGGCACACTCCTATAGACCCTATTACATGACACAGATTCCCCGGACGGAATTGTTACAGAATCATCAATCCAATCATAAATGTCCAACTCTAACACCCTAGCATCCTCTCTAGACACAAAAGAATGGGTAGCTCTGGAATCGAAAAGTACAAAGGTAGGTTTAAGGTTCAAAAGAAAAGTACCAGTCACGACATGGGCATCATCTTTGGCAGCCTGCTTCTCCATGGCAAAGAGTTTGCCACTGGTCTTCGCCCCACTCTGGCTAGTGGTGGCTGCTCCTGACTGCTGGTTTCCCTCGGCTCCGGTCTTCTGGCTGCTACCACTCCCGTTATACTGGTTGTGGTGGGAACGATTTTGATAGTTGTTATAGTTTTTCTGGTAGTTGTTGCTAGTACCAGACCTCGCACTTCCCGCATAACCCGACATAGGAGTACGATATCCTCAACTTCCCGAAGTATTCATGCGGGACCCATTGTACCCCGAAGTTGGAGTACGGTAACCCCCAGATTGATATCCTCCTGAAGATCGACACACTGCTTGCTTGTGTCCTGTCTTTCCACACTCGTAGCACACAATCCCCACAGAACTGGCTCCCGAACCCCCACTCTTGTAATTCCCTCCACTCTGGTTCCTTGCACTAGCTGAGGTACTGTTGTTAAAATAACCACTGTACCTATTAGAGTTCTGCTTCTTCGACCCCGAATTTTCACCAGTGTCTCCGTCTTCCTCTTTTCACTCCTAGTCTTCTTCTCCTCCCGGATCATGTCGGCGAGTCTCTCTGCTGCCCCAGCCCGCAAATAGATATCACGGACAGTAGTGGGTGGTGCTACAATGAGCCTCTTCTTGACTGCGATGGTTAACCCTCTCTCAAACTTCATAGCAAGCATTGCCTCATCCATCCCTATTTCTCCCACATGGCTCAGTAACTGAAGAAACTTCCTGTAGTATACCTCCACAGTCATCTCGTCCGTCATTCGAAAAAGTTCGAATTCTTCCCTTAGTTTGCTCTTTTGGAATTCAGGTAGAAATACTTCGAATAAGATCCTCTTAAATGCGACCCATTCCACGTGATTGATTCCGTCCTCTATAGCTGCTTCCCGAATCTCCCCCTTGTTTCCAGTCCACCAATCACCAACCATTCCCCTCAAGTAGTGTGCAGCTTGATCCACTCTCAGCTCTTTCGGACAGTCTATCAATTCGAACAAGTTGCTGAACTCCCGACACCATTCTCCGAGTAGGTGAGGTTCTCCCTCCCCAGTGAATTGGGTAGGATTATGCCTCGCGATGATGGTGCTCATCTTAGCAGAATCCATTCGTTTGGCCCGTAGAGCCTCATTCTCAGCTAATAGTCGATCTAACTCTTCTTGTGTGATATTAGCTGCGTTATTTCTTCTCGGAGGCATTCTATAACATACAAAGTAGAAAGATGAGTCCCTAATAAAGCATGGGTACTCACTCAGATTAAGTCTATATCCCTTAAGCATCTGGTTACACTTGCATACTCATATATATTACTAGTACTTTCTTACAACATGGCTCAGGGATCACATAACCGCATATCACTAGACATGAAATAATTATGAATATAATACTGATCATCGCATGCATCATTATATAATCCACGTAATCACAAGCACGTAATTCCTTACATACATATACGTTCTTTCATAACCACGACATGCATATAACAGAAGGGTTTCTTCCAACCCCCTTAACATACTCCACCACCAACTTCCATCCTTTCTTATTCTACCCGTTTCGCTCGTATGCACTCAAGGTTCCCAGGTAAAACTGAGAGGGCCTATGGTTCAGTGTGAAGGGGCCCCAGACTCATACCTTTCCTTTAGTGTGCTCCTAACAGTTCTATCCTGGGGTTCATTTTATTTAGACTCTTTCTACATTCATTGGATTCATTTGGTTAGGCCTGAGGATCGTTCGCTCTGATACCACTTTGTAACACCCCCATTTATTTAGAGACCTGGTCCAGGACTCCCCAAATAACCAAGGGTGTTACCATCTCGGATAACCGAGGTAGTAGATAACAAATCGAAGAAACGCATAACTTTATTAAGTACTACCTCTGTCCCAGTGGGATGTTTACACTTCTTTTATTTTGTGAGGGGGAAGTAAAGGAAATGTAAACATATCACTGGGACGGAGGGAGTAATTTAAATGTCAAAACAGAAAGTCTCAAAGTATTACAACTGTCTTACAAAATAAAACAACAGTCCAGACTAGGTGAAAGACTAGATAACGAGAGCTAGCACTAGATAGGTCTGGTTCATAGCCTCTCCTCCCTTCCAGCTCCCATGAGTCTAAAACATGTCATTCTGCTCCCCAATAAATTGGATCAACGCAGACACATACATACAAACAAACAGGGTCAACACGAGGTTGAGTAGGTAATATAATCAAGACATGAAATAACACAATACAAATTTCCTCCATCTCCTTAATAATCACTTCTCCACTTCACCTCCAACACATTACACCTCCCATGGCCATATCACAAGTCCCTTATCACAAGACCCATATCACAAGACCCATTTCACAAGCCCCGTTCTCCACGATAATCAATAATAATCAATAAATCACAATACATCCATGATTAGATATATCAATCATATAATGAGTGACCTCATGTCATAACACAACCACATACATAAATATCCCTTACCTCGAATCTGTAGAAAGACAGCGGCAAACGAACAACTGCTACTAGAATTGTTCCACGCGGAAATTGCCACCTAAACATATATTATATAACGAATTAAAATCCTTCCCACACCCCTTCTATTTTACTTACACTTACCATAAATGGTAACTTTCTAAAAGCGGAAAGTTTCCCAAAGTGGAAACTTCCCAAGAAAGAAATTTCTTAAAAAGGAAACTCCAAATAAATTTCCCGACTAAAAATTACACTAATACCAAAAACATAAAACTAACAATAATAATAAAAGCAATAACAATAATAATATTAATAATTTTAATAATAATAATAATAATAATAATAATTTCAAATGTGTTTGGTAATGTGGTGGTTGTTCACCTTATCCCTTAACCCGGAGGTCAGGGGTTCGATTCCCACCCATGGGAATGTAGCAACTCTTTGGCAAGCCGTTTACCTGTTGCCATTGCGAAGGGAGTGGGCGCCCAGCTTGTATCTCGGGTGCCCACTAATTTCTTGTAAACTTTGATTTTACCTTAATAAAAGACCTCAGTTATAATAAAAAAAAAAAAAAAAAAAAAATAAAATAAAAATGATAATAATAATAATAATAATACAAACACCTATAACAAACACAAAAACAACCATTCATCACGACCTCTAACCCGCGTAACAAACAACCCCTTCACCACCGTGACATGCCCCAACTACCACTAACAACCACCGACACCTGTACCCAGAACCACCCTCTATCACCGCAACCACCATCAGCCCCTTCGTCCACCACCATCGTGATGAACCAGGGCCCAAACCAGGCCTGGTCCATCACCCAACCCCCTGACCAGACTGAAACACGTACCCATCGACAACCCTTACAACCCCCGACACTACCCGACTCTGCCACCAAAACCACCCTTGCCACCAGACCCTTAAAGCACGGTGGTAACACCGTCTTGACCTCCCCCGAGTCAACGGTGTTACCACCCCTCAAGCACCCCTGTACACGAATAGATTAACAACAGCAAGACAGCAACAAAACAACACCCCTGACTACCCTAACGAAACACCCTATTCCACCACGACCAACCACCACTATCCACCGTGACTTCTACCCCTCGCATCACCCAACTACCACCTGTTTAACACGCAAAGACTCATAAAAATAACACATAGACCCATCTAAAAAAAACGCATTAGAAATTGCTACTGAAAACTCATATAAAACGCATCCTAGCAACTCCTCCCCAGACACCGTGTTAAGCACCCTCAAAGACGGTCTCCGACAGCCAACAACCCTTAACTAGTGGTCTATATATGTTCACTATACGACTTAGTGCAAAATTATGCAAAGACAACAAGGATTAGCCGTGCTATACTCATATAAACATGTGACGAAAACTATAAAATAAACAGGGATTATCAGCGTTGTGGTGAGCATACCAGATTCACGGCCAATTCGAACCACCCTAAGCTAGCATACAACCAACGTGAGCGGCTCCTTAATCTTCTCTGATGTGACGGCTAGGGTTTAGTGTAGATGTATTTGTGTTTGTGTAGGGTTTAGGGTATGCAAACCTAATCTATATATGACGGCAGACCAAGCTTCTTGTTCGCTGTTCTTAAGAACTCATAATGGGCTGTTCTTATTATCACGCAAAACGAGGCCCAATGGCAAGATACTACAGGTCATAGGTTCGAGCCTCACTAGCACCATACTACTATTATCATTATTTGATGGCTTAGATCCCCAAATCGAATCCCACAAGGCCTACTATGCATACAATTATTCGAATGCTCATAAGTTTATTTAACGAACGACCCGTAACAATTATATAAATTAAATAATAATACAGGTTATTACAGTAGCAGACCACCAGGTCTCTTATGCTCAATCTTCACTTGTTGACAAGTCAAACACCTACTCACATAATCCAAAATGTCCTTCATCCCTGGCCACCAAAATAAAAGCCTAAGGTCCTTATGCATCTTCTCACCATCAGGATGAACAGAATAAGGAGTCAAATGAGCCTCATCTAATACTCTCTTCCTCAAGCTAGGAGCATCAGGAACATACATCCGACCACGGAAACGAAGAAAGCTGTCAGCATCAATCACGAAATCCTTAGCCTCGCCACTAGCAATCTTGGTCTCGAACTTCTTAAAAGTAGCATCTGCAGGCAAACTCTTACGAATCTCCTAATACAATGTCGGCTCAGCAGTCATCGCAGCCAACCAATCAAATCCACTACCTACCATCTCCAATCTCAACTTCCTAAACTCAGAACAAAGCTCCTCTGGCAACACTCGAATGGTACTCAATGAATGAGAAGTCTTGCGGCTAAGCGCATCAGCAACAACATTGGCCTTGCCCTCATGATACAATAGCTCTATGTCATAGTCTTTGACGCTGTCTCATATTAAGGTCCTTTTGTGTGAAAATGTACTTCAAACTCTTGTGATCAGTGAAAATACGACAATGTGAACCGATAAGATAGTGACGCCACATCTTCAAAGCATGAACAACAGCGGCCAGCTCAAGATCATGCATAGGATAGTTCACCTCATGAACTCGCCACTGTTTGGAGGAATAAGCAATCACCTTACCACTATGAATCAACACACAACCAAGTCCAAGCATTGAAGCATCGCAGTAGACATCAAAATCAACATAAATCTCTGGAAGAGTAAGCACTAGAGCAGTCGTCAATCTGGTCTTCAACTCCTGGAACGAACTCTCACACTTATCAGTCCATATAAATTTGGTTTCCTTCTTCAGCAACTGAGTCATCGGACAAGCAAGTCTAGAAAAGTCCTCTACGAACCGTCTGTAGTAACCAGCCAATCCAAGGAAACTACGAATCTCTCCCACATCTTTGGGACTCTCCCAATCAATCACAGCCTCAATCTTAGCGGGATCAACCATAACACCCTCACTAGAGATAACATGTCCTAAAAAGGCAACCTCACACAACCAAAACTCACACTTCGAAAATTTAGCGAACCACTTCTGTCGATGTAAAATTCCAAGTATCAAACGAAGATGTTCGGCATGCTCAACATCAGTCTTCGAATATATCAAAATGTCATCAATAAACACCACAAAACAAGTGTCTAAGTACTCACTGAACGTCCTGTTCATCTGATCTATGAATATCGCAGGAGCATTTGTCAAACCGAAAGGATGACCACAAACTCAAAATGTCCATATCTGGTACGGAAAGCAGTCTTCACAATGTCAGCCTCTCGAACTGGAATCTGGTGATATCAGGAACGAAGATCAATCTTGGAAAATCTGGAGGCACCTCTAAGCTGATCAAACAAGTCATCAATCCTAGGTAAAGGATATCGGTTCTTCACCATAACCCTGTTCAATTCTCTGTAGTCAATACACAATGTCATGGAACCATCCTTCTTCTTGACGAAAAGCACTGGAGCACCCCAAGGAGAAGCACTCGGTCGAATGAATCCTTTCTCTATCATCTCTTCTAGTTGCTGCTTCAATTTCTTCAATTCAGGCGGGGCCATACGATAGGGAGCCTTAGATATAGGTCTGGTACCTGGTACAAACTCGATAGTAAACTCAACATCTCTTTCAGGAGGTATACCCGGCAACTCCTCTAGAAAGACATCTGGAAACTCACGAACAATGGCTACATCTTCAAGCTTCGGTAGCGAAGGCTTCGCGGCTGAAACAACACACATGAAGGCTTGGCAACCCTTCCTAAGAAGATAAGAAGCTTTCATCGAAGAAATGACGCGAACACCCTTTTTGGGGCGGGTTCCCTTATAGGAAACATGAACTCCTGAAGAACTCCTCAAGCAGATTTTCTGGTCGCGACACTCGAAGCGAGCATGGTATCGCGATAACCAATCCATACCGAGGATAATGTCAAATTCCTCGAGAGGAAATCTCATTAAGTCCGCTGAAAATGTGGCACAACCAATAACAATAGGAACATCCCTATGGGAAGAAGAGCTGGAGAAAACATCTCCGGAAGACAATGAGATAGAAGTCTCCTCAACAACAGAAGACTCCAGATCTAGTCTATCGGCGAACTGAGTCTATATAAAAGACAAGGAAGCACCAGTATCAAATAAGATTAGACACTCAGCACCAAGAACAGAAAATATACCAGCAACGATATCAGGATGAGCCTCAGCCTCTACTTTGGTCATAACAAAGATCTTCCCCTTTACCTTGCCTCCTCTAGTAGCTGCATCAGCAGTGACAGCCTTGCCAATAGCAGTGTTCTTCTCAGGACACTCGAACGATCTATGCCCAAATCCATTACAAGTGTAACACTTGTAGGCATTCTTGAAGCAATCAAAACCGGGATGAAGAGGTTTACCACAACGGTTACAAGCACTCGAAGTAGTATCTGTGTGAACAGTGGTCTTAGCGACCGGTACAACAAACCTCTTAAACCTCTTCTTCTGAGAAGTAGCAGGTGCAGTGGATGGATTGAAAGGCCTCTTTCCCTGGTAGATAGATCTCTGGTGTGAAGAAGCACTAGAAGTAGCAGCACGAGTCTCAGCATCAATAGCCCTAATAGAACTCTCAGCCTAGATGGCGTCATCGTACACCTCAACAAAGGAAGTAGAGTCTCGGCGGACCATGCTCTCAATACGGGGTCCTAACTTCCCTCTGTAGAAGTACACCCTCTCTGACTCGTCTCTCACAAACCTCGAAGCAAAGTGAACTAGCTGGTTGAACTTATCTTTGAACTCCTGTACCGTCATATTCCCTGATGCCCGTCGTTGAGGGTACCAAAGATAAAATTTATAATTCCTAACTTTAACAATAGATAGTGAAAGTCAGGGTCGAACCACAGAGAGGTGGGGAATGTTTATTGTTTGGTGTTAATTTTTAAGGTAACAATTTTGGGGGTTTGAATGGTTGTTTACTAGGTCTAAGGCAAAGATAAAAATAAAACAAGAAAGTAAAGATGAGATTAAAACTATATTAAAAGAGATGCTAGGATGTTTGGGTAATAAATAGCTAAGGTAATATAAATCCTAAGGTCAACATGTATTGCAGTCGCGTAAGGGGTGTAACATATCCTTTCGGTCTATGGTACCTAATAGCTCCTTTCGGCCTATGCTATTAGTTCCTAGGTCTCACAATTATTGGGTGTCAACAATAAGGGTGATTCCTAAATTCTAGGTCACATACCTTTCAATCTTGAGTAACCTAGCCGTCTTAAGGTGTAAACCAATGCCCTTCCCGTATCTCTCAATCTTGGGTAGGTCATTAGTAACATCCTACAAGTCTCCTTTCAGTCTCATTGTAGGTTATTATATTCTACGAATTAAAACGGAACAGAAAACATACGCGAGTGGGTCGACCGACCGGCTAGCCCAGTCGGCCGACCACCGCCTTGGTCGACCGACCCATTATGTGAGTCGGCCGACCACGGCCCTGCTACAGGTCGGTCTCGAAACTTTATATTACCTAGGCATATTCATCCCCTACATCCTAACATAAGTATTTAGCTACGCATGATTATTGAAACAACAATAAAAACAGGGATAAACATGGCAATCATAACAATTATCAATCTAAACATGCAATTTACGATAAAGCTTTGGGATTCTATCTTAAACCGAATGTGATAATAATAAGAACAATAATAGAACTAAATTAAGGAAGAATTACTAGAAATTGGAATTAAGATGGAAAGGAACAAACTTTATTGAATGCTTGAATGATTGATGAACAACTAAAGTGCTTGAGAATATTGAAAGATTGTCATTAAACTAAAAGACGGAATAAAACTAAATTATGAACTTGATTCTCAACTAAAGACTGAATAAAACTAAATAAAGCTGAATGTTTAACCCTAAACGGAATATTAGGTTATATAGGGCGGCAATTAGGAGTTTCCTAAAGACTCCAACACTTCTTATGGATTTCCGGAAAGCTTCTGGGCTGCGCTGAGGTCGGTCAACCTACTATGTGGGTCGGTCGACCTCTTTACGGGCTTCAGGAAAATTTTGGGCTTTCCAAAACAGAGATCTGGTCGGCCGACCCAAGTAATAGGTCGGTCGACCCGTTTCCGCGTTAGATTGCTTTGATTCGTCTCGGTTTGACTTTTGGTACTTGATTAATGATTCCAGTTGACTTTCTTCGTTCCTTAGTTATGCAAAAAATCTCGAGGGCATAAGTTTGGTGTAAAATTGTCCTTTTTCCGCACAAATCTGCAAAAGTGCATAAAAATACGAAAGTGCACAATTGTTGGGAAATAAGGGCTAAAACATAGTAATTGAGCGACCAAATGCGTGTAAAAATAGATGTAAAACATCATAAAATAGACACGCATCAAATTCTTCAAACCAAACCTTGCTTGCCCCCAAGCAAGAAATAGACTCGATCTTAACTAGTGGAACGATTTCAAACTCAGAGCGAAATTTACATGTTGGCCAAAACCGGTGCCAAGAACAAAATGAGAAAGCATTTAAATCATGCAAACGAGTTATGGTGTCGTCAAACTTGCAAACTAGAGACTATAGAGACTTATTACCATTGGACTCTCGCGGTACGCTCGAGACACTCATGAAGCAAAGGGTGAGTATATGTAAAAGATAGAAAGAAGTATATTGTCATGACACTCACCTAACTGCGACCCATGAAAACATGCCTGCAATCTAACATGAACAAGAATTCTACAACTATGTATAACAAACTCATTAAGTGACCCAGATACATGCAATTGAGGTAATGAAAGATATGTGAGGTAAAAGGTAAAAAGTGGTTAAGATGTTTTTGGATTTGTGGGGTTAGTAGCCAGGCTAGTAGAACCGATTTCCAACAACATAATTCACAACTTTTGATATTAAGGAAGTGCTCTTTTGAAGCACAACTCTCACATTATATATAAAAAAGGACTCCCAAATATTTTTGAATGAAGTACGGGAGTGATAACACATAAAAGAAAAAAAGGAACTTGGAACGATTTTTTTTTTTTCATTCTGATGCTGTCAGTTGGTCGACCGACCTATTAAGGGGGTCAGTCGACTGACTTTCTGTGCCTTTTGCTTTTTTTTTCGTTTCTTTCGTTTTTCTTTTTCTGAATTTTTCTGTTCTTTTTCTTTCTTTTCTTGCTTTCCTTCTTTCTTTTCTCTTTTTGCTCATGATAGCATACAAACCAAGATGCTTCAAAATAAACCAAAGACCACAAATACTAGCTTGGGAGGATAGGCTAAGTATGGGATGTAGTTTTGGGAGAATAAAAAGGCAATTTTGGCTATGTGAAGCTTATGGGTAAATATGAGAAAAGGGATCCCAAATGCACGTATCAAGACTCACAAAACGAGAAGGTAAGACAAGTATATAGCAATACAAGTTCATGTTTATGCATATTGATGTAACATGTTCCAAGGGGAGTACTACTCACATCCTAGACAACTGGTTTAAGAATGAAACCAGGAAATAAGCTCTAAACTTAGAATGTATAGTAGGTTGCCAAGGTATAAGTCGAGTCTCAAGATATGCAAGTTAGCAAAAACTCGGAGATATGCAAAAGACTCGCATACTAAAACAAGTTGACAAGGCAGGGTAAAGGCATCAACATGTGAAATAGCATAAATCATCCTTGAAATACTCTCGTTCCGACTCGACCTATATGCTAAAATAAACGTGCATTTTTTTGAATTTTTGAATTTTTTCTATTTTTTTTGTATTTTTCTTTTGTATATATAAGGAAAATAAAGAAAAGCAATGCAAGACAGAAATGCAGTAAACGTGTGACAGAATGCAATGCATGTGACACGAAATCATTCCCCAAACCAACCCGCACAATGTCCCCATTGTGCATTAGCCTAAGTAAAGGTTTCATAAAATTAAAACAAAAAGTAAAAACCAAGGAAAAACTGGAAAGAACTCACTGGGTTTTGAAGCGCATGAAAAACCTCCCCAAACCAGCGTAAGCTGGGAGGTTTTGGTGGCCAGCAGTGCCACTCAAGTAACCAAGATGGTTGCACGATTCCCGAGGAAGAAACGAACAGGCTGTGACGGACGGGTAGGTCGACCGACCTATATTTTGGGTCGACCGACCTTTCTGCGGACTGCAGGAATTCCAGAACGTCAGGGACTAGGTCGACCGACCCAAATTTCTAGTCGGTCGACCCCTCTGCTGCACAACGGTCTTCGTTTCTTCGTTAAACCTGAAAAAGTATTTATATATATGCCCAGCAAATGCGAGAGTTGCCAGAAACAAGTCCTAAAGTCTTAACTACGCAAGCATAACGGAAAAAGTTCTAAAACTAAAAGCAAGCAAACTTAAAAAGTCTAAACAACAAAAGTAAATAATCTTAAAAACTGAAAATTGAAACAACTATCCGCTAAAGATGCGGAAAATCTCCGACCACGGCTTTTGACGACATGCCGTAGTCTCCACAGTGTTTGCTTGAATAGCAAAACACGTCTCCTCTCCGCCGCAAAGCATATGCGACAGACTCTTCTCTTGAGCTTGTCCTCTCTTTTCTTTGTCCTCTTTATCCTTCATATCTGGGTCTTCATCTTCCTTGTAGCTTAAGAATCCCATTCCTCCTCTTTGCACGGTAGCCTCCTTTATTTTGGGTTTCCCCAAACCAACTCCTGCATTAGTTACAATAGAAATATCCTCCGTATTGCTCCCAATCTGGGGCGGTGGTGTAAAAACAGGTATAGGAGTAGGCAATAAAATAGGAGAAGTAGTGATGACCTTGTACTTCTTTTCAGAAGCAATAGCATTACAAGTAATAGGGGTCATAGCATCCTTTTTCCTATAAGATAGGCCATAAATAATGGAATGCTTTCCTACTTTGAACGTTAAAGTCCCAGTGCCCACGTCTTTGATGGCTCCCGCAGTGTGGAGAAAAGGTCTTCCTAGTATTATAGGTATATGGGCATCCTCAGGGATATCCATGACTACAAAATCTACAGGGAAGAAAAACCTGTCTATACGCACAGGGATGTTTTCCAACACCCCTACGGGTTCCATAGACGTACGGTCTGCCATCTGGACAGTCATACTAGTCACAGCAAAATTGGTTATCCCAAGTTTTAAGGCTACACTAAGGGGCATAACACTGATACTAGCTCCTAAGTCGCATAGGGCCTTTTTCACAGGGAAAGTTCCTATATTGCAGGGGACAGAAAAACTGCCAGGATCCTCCAGCTTATGAGGGGCAATGACATGTGATAGGAAGCTGGAGGACTCCTCAGTTAGGGCAACTGACTCAACTTTATCTAAAGACCGCTTTCTTGACAAAAGTTGTCTCATAAATTTAAGATAGGCAGGAACCTGCTGAACTAATTCTAAAAACGGAACTTGAACATTCAATGAACGAATTACGTCTTTAAATTTGTCAAAAGATACCTGTTCCTTTGTAGGTATGAGTCTCTCCGGAAAAGGAGGGGTGGATGAGTCGGTATTTGCAGCCCTTCTCAGAAATCTAGGGGTCTTATCACCCCGAAAAAGGAAATCCCTTAAGTTGTTTGGCAATTCGGGTCGAAAGGCAGCCTCCTCTTCCGCATCGGGGGTCGGTCGACCCTCTTCCTCGGTCGATCGACCTGTTTCCTGTACAGCGGGATTTTCCAGACTCTGCTCAGAGGTCGGTTGACCTGGCTCCTGGGTCGGTCGACCTTCTTTGCTGTTAATCGGCTTCGGCTGTTTCCCTTTTTCCTTCTCGCCTCCCACCTTAGCTCCAATCCTTAAGGATATGATGTTTAGAGTCTCTTTTTTCTGGTCCGTCTTGGTCGGAAGTTGACCTGGAGCCCTGGTATCGTTCTTGCTCGCGATTTGAGCAATCTGAGATTCTAACATTTTCATCCCTGCTTCCCTAGCCTGAGATTCCTTCTGGACCAACCCAATGAGATTCTGGATAAGATCATCTGTGTTGGATGGTGGGTTTGAAGGTGGTTGAGGGTTGAAGGATGGTTTTTGGAAACCTTGCTTATGTGGAGGGGTGTATGTGGGATTTTGCTGAGGTTGCAGGTGTTGTGGGTTGAGAACATTCTGGCTTGTCCACCTCATGTTGGGATGGACATTATTATTATTCGGGTCATAAAAGTTGTTCCCTCTATAATGCTGAAAGGCGGCACATTTCTCATTAGATGAGGTACAAAATTTTGACACATGCCCCTCTCCACCACACCTCTCACAAGCAAAGGGTCCGTCTTGAACGACATTTACCTGATACATGCCTCCTTTGCCCCCACTCCCTATGTCGAACTTCCCACCACTCTCTAGCTTCTCTAACTTGGCCATCAAGGCGTCAATAGCAGCTACATTAGAATCGACTTTCCTTTGGTTACCGCGAGAAGTTCCATGTTCAGCACGGTGCACAACAACATCCTCTATTAATTTGAGACCCTTAGTCTCTCCGGAATTGTCTTGAACCTGTCCCAAGCCTCACTAAAATCCTCATTAGGCCCCTGCTTGAAATTTGTAATCTGCGCCCTTAGAGCATTTGTCTTGGATGCAGAGTAGTATTTTCTGTAGAATGCTAAGGCTAGGGTATTCCAATCCGTGATTCCCGCAGCAGTGCGGTCTAGGTCTCTGTACCATTCCCTTGCAGAATCCCTAAGAGAGAAGATAAACATGGTTTGTTTAATCTGGTCCTGTGTCACTCCTTCTGGGGGTGCAATAGAGCATATGTAATCTGTGATGATTTCAATATGCTTTGCAACATCCTCATTGGCCGAGCCTCCAAATTGGTTTTTCTCAACCATAGTAATATAGGCAGGCTTGGCCTTGAATGACTTCCCAGTACCTGCAGGTAAAGTGAACCCTTTGTATAGGTCCTTTACCTGAGGCATGGAGTGACTGGCAATAGTAGCTTCCTCTGTCATGTTTTCTTCTTCTTTTGGGAAAACTTGCAAGTAGGTATAAGATGGTGTTTTTGGTGAAGGCGGATTTTGAGGTGAGTTTGGTTGTGAAGTTGGTGTTTTTGGTGAAGATGGTAATGGTTGTTGTTCGAAAATGTCCTCTTGGAATAAGATAGATGGTGAACCTCCTTCCTTACTCGCTAAAAGCTGCTTCCTCTTTTCTCTAAAAGTCCTCTCAAGCTCGTGGTCAAGTGGTAGGAGTTCTCCTTGGACCGACCTGCGCATAAGACGGAAACTACAAGAAAAAAGTGAGAGGGTTTAAGGAACAAAAGTTCCTTAGACAAAAAAGAAACAGAAACAATAAACAATAAACACTGGCGTCACCTCCCCGGCAACGGCGCCAAAATTTGATGCCCGTCGTTGAGGGTACCAAAGATAAAATTTATAATTCCTAACTTTAACAATAGATAGTGAAAGTCAGGGTCGAACCACAGAGAGGTGGGGAATGTTTATTGTTTGGTGTTAATTTTTTAAGGTAACAATTTTGGGGGTTTGAATGGTTGTTTACTAGGTCTAAGGCAAAGATAAAATAAAACAAGAAAGTAAAGATGAGATTAAAACTATATTAAAAGAGATGCTAGGATGTTTGGGTAATAAATAGCTAAGGTAATATAAATCCTAAGGTCAACATGTATTGCAGTCGCGTAAGGGGTGTAACATATCCTTTCGGTCTATGGTACCTAATAGCTCCTTTCGGCCTATGCTATTAGTTCCTAGGTCTCACAATTATTGGGTGTCAACAATAAGGGTGATTCCTAAATTCTAGGTCACATACCTTTCAATCTTGAGTAACCTAGCCGTCTTAAGGTGTAAACCAATGCCCTTCCCGTATCTCTCAATCTTGGGTAGGTCATTACTAACATCCTACAAGTCTCCTTTCAGTCTCATTGTAGGTTATTATATTCTACGAATTAAAACGGAATAGAAAACATACGCGAGTGGGTCGACCGACCGGCTAGCCCAGTCGGCCGACCACCGCCTTGGTCGACCGACCCATTATGTGAGTCGGCCGACCACGGCCCTACTACAGGTCGGTCTCGAAACTTTATATTACCTAGACATATTCATCCCCTACATCCTAACATAAGTATTTAGCTACGCATGATTATTGAAACAACAATAAAAACAGGGATAAACATGGCAATCATAACAATTATCAATCTAAACAGGCAATTTACGATAAAGCTTTGGGATTCTATCTTAAACCGAATGTGATAATAATAAGAACAATAATAGAACTAAATTAAGGAAGAATTACTAGAAATTGGAATTAAGATGGAAAGGAACAAACTTTATTGAATGCTTGAATGATTGATGAACAACTAAAGTGCTTGAGAATATTGAAAGATTGTCATTAAACTAAAAGACGGAATAAAACTAAATTATGAACTTGATTCTCAACTAAAGACTGAATAAAACTAAATAAAGCTGAATGTTTAACCCTAAACGGAAGATTAGGTTATATAAGGCGGCAATTAGGAGTTTCCTAAAGACTCCAACACTTCTTATGGACTTCCGGAAAGCTTCTGGGCTGCGCTGAGGTCGGTCGACCTACTATGTGGGTCGGTCGACCTCTTTACGGGCTTCAGGAAAATTCTGGGCTTTCCAAAACAGAGATCTGGTTGGCCGACCCAAGTAATAGGTCGGTCGACCCGTTTCCGCGTTAGATTGCTTTGATTCGACTCGGTTTGACTTTTGGTACTTGATTAATGATTCCAGTTGACTTTCTTCGTTCCTTAGTTATGCAAAAAATCTCGAGGACATAAGTTTGGTGTAAAATTGTCCTTTTTCCGCACAAATATGCAAAAGTGCATAAAAATACGAAAGTGCACAATTGTTGGGAAATAAGGGCTAAAACATAGTAAATGAGCGACCAAATGCGTGTAAAAATAGATGTAAAACATCATAAAATAGACACGCATAATTCCCTGGCTTAAGATCCATAAATTCCTTCAGTCTTTGTGAACGGAGCTCCTTAGGATAGAAACGGGTCTCAATCTTCTCCGTGAACGCCTCCCAATCGAACAGTGGGTCTAGTAGAAAAGTCGGACCAGTGAGAGTCCACCAACTATCAGCCTCCAATGTCAGAAAGTGAGTGGCTAGACGCACCCTATCCTCCCTGAGTACTGAATACATGGCAAAACTCTTCTCCATCTCTCGAAACCACTCTGAAAGGGCAACTGGGTCAACTTCACCACCGTAGGTCTTCGCGTGACTCCTAGACATATGAGATGCGATCCAGGAAAAACCATCAGGTCTGTTAGCATCAATGCCAGGCGGAGGAGGAGGAAGAGGTGCAGCTGCAGCTTCAGCTTGGTTCCTTTGGTTCTTAAGAACCTGAAGGAGCGCTTGCATTATAATATTCTCTGCGGCAGTATTCCTCACCATCCTTCAAAAGAGAAATTGTGTTATCTTAGCAAATAACAATCACAAACAGACTACAAATATAAGTCCTTAAATCTACCCCTTCTCTCATTTATTATTCAATTATATGGTCAAGTTAAGGTTGGGGGTTACATGAGTGCATGGGAGCGATAATGCTCTGATACCAACTATAAATCCCTCGCCGCAGCGGAAAATAAAACATTCAAACATGCCAAAATTTACGCGGAATTTAAACTTTAACATGCCTGATAAACGAGGTGAATTAAAAACAGACTATACAAACTAAAATAAGCGAAACATAGATAAGTATATGTCTACGAAAAGTATAAATACAAAATAGCCTGGGATGACACATCCCTACAAGCACTCAAGTATAAATCCAAAACATCTAGGTCTAGCTAACGATTGAAATGGTAAGTCATCGATGAAAGGATCATCGCTCGCTAGCCTCCTGTAACCCACCATCAACCTGTCATGTACCTACATACATGAAAAACATGTATGCCACAATCAGTGGGGAGTGACTAGAGTTCTCCTCGCCACCTATTGTTAACGACACGTAACACATAAAGCATCCAACATACTCCAACACTTATAACATGTGAAGCATATATATCAATATCTCAACTTTCATATCAACATGCAATATCATGCAAAGGCTCTCAACTAACTTCGGAAACTATTTGAAATGAGAGCCGGTCTCCCTTCCGGTTGCCCGACCGGGGGGTCTTTCAATCCAAACCATTTATGAAACCAGACTAAGAGTCGTCCAATGCCTTGGACGAACAGTTCTAAGATAAGCAACACTCTATATAAACACAATCAATCAGCAACATCTGACACTGTACCCCTACTCAGGCAAGCAGATGCAATCAGCAGTATCTAGAACCTACCCTAACTTAGGCAATAACTAATTAAACACAATCAGCAGTGTCCAAGTCACACCCCAACTCAGGTAAACTTGGTACACAAATCAGCAAGCATACACCCGTAGCCGCAACTCAGGCACGGATGGATACCAATCAGCTAATAATGGTTCATAACGCAACTCAGTCAGAACCATTACCCTTCGTAGTGAAATCGGGATCCCAACTCAGACACAACCCACTACGGTCAAACAAACTCACGGTAGGACAGAGGTCGCAACTCAGACATATTCCTACCGCATCATCCATACACGAGACGGTCCGTACGTCGCAACTCAGACTAGGTCATCACGCCATAAACACTCACATGTCAAACTAGAGGATCGCAACTCAGATCATACTTTGATACGCATCATACATCAGTACATATCGTACTCTAGCGGTCCCAACTCAGACATATTCCGATATGTACTACAACCAAGTCCTTAATCCTAACTTCTAGACCTCTTACAACACTTAATTGACCCCGGGAACAAAGTTGAGGGAGAGCCGGTTTCCCTTTCGGTTACCCGACCGGGGGAGGTCTCTATCCTCTCTCCATTCCCGAACCCAATATAGTGCCGCCCGAACCTCGGGGACTTCAAACACACATACAGATGTAAGAGAAGACCAAGTTCGATAACAACCATGAAAAACCTAAGACCCTCTTCTACAAGTCTAAGAGTTTCCTATTCAACTAACTAGTTACACTAAGTCTCATAAGAAACCTAAGAAATTGATTAGCTTAAGATAAGAAATAAACATGCTAAAACATTACTTACAACAATACCCATTACCATTAAGAATTAACTAGCCTTGAACAAGTAACTAGCCACTTTACTAAATCTTACCTAGCTCAAATATACATTTAAAACTAAGTATATACATCACTAAACATCACTTAAACATCCTAAAATCAATTGGGAAACAAGCCCCCAAAACAGCTCCAAAAACAATTAAACAAGCAAAAGCTACATCGGTTTTTTGCGCAGCCTGCGCAAGAGGGTGAACAGCTGCGCCTCGGCTGCGCAGCCTGCGCCCAAGCACGGGCCAGGTCTGTTCATACGCATTTCCTGCAATTCGCCAATTCAATCAATCCTTCGACAAACACTTCTAAACCATGATTTCTATATAAAACCTATACTATCAGCATATAACAACCCATAACAATCCCAAGTGTATCTCATATATGATCTTTGAACAAAATCAAGCATTTAAACAAGTATAACAACAACAATCTCAAATTATACGGATCTCCATGTATACTCACAAATTCCACTTAATCCATGAATTAAACACAATTCTTCCACAATAACATCATAAGAAGCATATAGAAGATAAAAAGCAAGCCTAAACATGTTCCTAAACACAAGAATTCATCCAAAATCACAACAAGAATGCTACTTTAACAATTTAGGTCGAGGTCCTCATAATAGTCACCTTTTAGCGGTTTACGCTCCAAAGTCTTCTTCAATAACGTAAGAGTCGACCTCGGGATCCCTAATCCAACTCCTACAACAATAAAAACGGAAATTAAGAGCTAGAAACGGAATTGGGTCAAAACACCCCAAAAATGAAAGTGAACAAAACTGAAATTGAAAGAGATAGAAAGATTGCAAATCTCGAGAGGATTCCGAAAATATAAAATTTACCTTGATACGAGTTCGGGAAGGGGTCGAGATTATGATTTGAAGCTTGAAGAAAAGAGGAACAATGGAGTTTTTCTTTTAACAGTGGAATGTGTTTGTGAAATGAGGATATCGATGGAGAGGAGGGTTTATGTAGGGTTTAGGTTGTCTTTTTTGCTTTTACTTGAGTCGGGTTTATTTGATTTGTGATACGGACTCAAGTCGGGAAATGAAATGCCAAGTGAACAACATCTTAAGAATTAAAAATATTCTTAAGACGAAACTTATCGGAAAAACTTAAAATAAAACTTACGATTTATTATTAAAATAATATTATATTCCGGAAAATACTTTAAAATCATTAAAATATTATTTACGATTACGGGATGTTACATTTCTTCTTAGGTTTCTTAGATAGAGTTCTTATCACTCTCTTTCTTCTTTACTCAGATAAATATGTTTTTCTTTTTTCTCCGGTAAAATACAGAAATTCTCATTTAAATCTTGAAGATCTATCAAATTATCAATACATAATACGAGTATGAAGATTGAAGAGGTTGTGATTTTCTTCTATTTTGATACCCATTCTTTTAAAAATATTTTTTTGTTATCATGATAAACGTTAATTTTGAAGCGCAGAAGTGGTGATTGACTCCCATGACTTTGTGCAATTGTGAAATTAATCCCCACTACTTTCAATTGTAATAATTTGGCCCCATAAGTTACATTATAAGTGAAATTAAACTCTTTTATCAAAATCTTATAAGAAATTTCATTTACATATCACAAAAAATGGCTTGTTTTTATGAAAAATACAAAAAAATAATTAAAAATTAATCGAAACAATAAATTAGCATAAATCCTTTCCTCTTAAAAGGAGAGAACTTCAAAAATGCAAATGAATAGTGCTCAAATCGAAAAAACCAATTCACAATCTAATTTCAATCTACACCATCCATTTCATTTTCCAATCAAATCCTCACCATCCATTCCATTTTCAATTCAATTGATTTCATCCAATTTCAGTCTCAGCCCTCCATTGCATTTTTTCAATTGAATCTTGACCCTCCATTCTTCAATCTACTTTTTTTCAATTTAGATCTGACCCGTCCATTAAACTTTTCGTTGTACAATCTGGTCCATCCAAAAAAGTTTGTAAAGTCATCCCAACCACAAGCTTAATTCAGATTTTTGATCTCATCCGTCTAATTTTTTACAATCATAACCATATATTTCTTCTCCAAAATGACGATCTGGTGCGTTCATACAATCATCCCCTCTACCTCAGCAAGGGGCAATGGAGGACTTTCGTGATTGTCTAGATTTTTGTAGTCTTGATGATCACTCTTATACTGGGGGATTTTCACGTGGTGTAATAAACATGGTGACAAGCCTAAATGGGCTAAATTGGTTAGGCTTCTAGTTAATCCAACTTGGTATTCTCTATTTCCTAATTCAGTGGTTGTTTTTCTAGCTGCCGGAGTTTCTGATCATGCTCCCATTTTGCTTAAAGCTCATCTCAAAGTGCATATACACAAAGCTTTTAAATATTTAGACTGTTGGACTGCATCTAGTGAGTATACAAATCTTGTTCAACAGCACTGAGATATAAGCATTCCTGGGCGAAAGATTTACTCTCTTTTTATGAAACTTCGAGGGCTCAAACACAAGTTTAAGACCCTTCATAACACTACTTATTCTGGTATCACTCAAAGAGTCACTGATGCTAAAGCTAAATTGCATCAATGCCAGTTGTTTCTTACTTCTGACCCCCTTAATGCTGCTCTTATGCTTGAAGAAAAGAGCTGTATTAGTAATTATACTACCCTTAGGAATGCTGAAATGAGGATCCTTAATCAAGGAGCAAACGTTCATCATCTGAAACTTAGCGATGCTAATTCGAAGTATTTTTATGCTAGTATAACTCCTAGGAAAAGTAAAAACACTATTGGCTCTATTAATAATGCAAATGGGATTCCGTGTGAGGGTCATCAGGCAGTTTCTACTGCATTCCTGGATTATTATAGTGACCTCTTGGGGACTACTGACACTGTTGATCCCATTCCATCAGAGCTTTTCTATACTAATATTCTAGGGGATGTCTCTCATCTGGAAGCAAGGGTTACTGATATTGAGATAATTGATGCTCTGAATTCTATTGATAGGAATAAAAGCCCGGGCATTGATGGTTACTCTTATGGGTTTTATAAGGACAATTAGCAAATTTTGGGCAATGATTTCACTGATGCAATGAGAGAAGTTTTTGCTAATGGTGTTATGCCACGAGGTGCTAATTCCACTATAATATCCTTGATTCCTAAGCATTCAGCCCCTTCCTCTGTTACTGAATTTCGACCTATCTCCTGTTGTACTGTCTTTTATAAGACAGTGACAAAAATTATTGCCAATCGCATGAAACCTATCCTTAATAACATTATTGGTCTGGAACAGGCTGCCTTTTTGGAAGGAAGAGATTTGTTTGATAACTCGATGTTGGCTCACGAATTAGCTGGAAGTTATGGCAGGAAGCTGCTCACCCCAAGATGTATTCTTAAAGTGGACATTAAAAAAGCTTTTGATGATACGGTAAATTGGGCTTTTCTTTCTCAAAGTCTATCTTTGTTTGGATTCCCTGAAAAATTTAAAGAATGGGTGCTTGCTTGTGTTACTTCTTCCTACTTTTCTCTTAACATCAATGGGTCTGTTGAAGGATACTTTCAAGGGAAACGGGGTTTTAGGCAAGGTGACCCTCTTTCATCTTACCTGTTTGTCATTTGCATGGAAGTCTTATCTCAGATTCTGAGGAAATTGCCTAATGCTTCTGGGTTTTCTTACCATCCTAAATGTGTCAGGATACACCTCACACACTTAATTTTTGCTGACGATCTCCTTGTTTTTACACGGGGGGATCTTCCCTCTGTCTTTGCTGTTCATGATTGTTTAAAGATCTTTGCATGTATGTCTGGCCTGACGGTTAATCCCATGAAGTCCAATCTTTATTTTGGAGGTGTTGCAACAACTGTGGAGCAGCTTATTTTGAATACTACTGGCTATGCTGAAGGAGAAATGCCAGTCAGATATTTGGGTCTCCCTCTGTTCACTTCTAGATTACATGCCCACTATTTAAGCCTTTGCTGGATAAGATTAGGGCTACCATATCACATTGGGCCAATCACCAGCTAAGCTATGCAGGGAAAGTGTCTCTAATTAACTCGGTTATATTTGGCCTCAACAATTTCTGGGGTACAAGTATCTTGCTTCCAAAAAACATCATTAAGAAAATCACAAAATTGAGCAAAGATTTCCTATGGGGCAGTACCGAAGGCCATATGAGGCATGTCTTTAAGAGCTGGAACACTTTCTGTTTACCATGGGATGAAGGTGGAGTGGGGATTAAAGAAATATTAAGCTGGAACAAAACGCAGATGCTAGTATGGCTTAAGAAACTTGTTCATTCTGATCCAAATATCTGGGTTCGTTGGATAAAATCTTATGTTCTTAAAGGACAGGAGGTCTGGGAGTGCCAGTCTACAACAGCTCACTCTTGGGCTTGGAATAATATTCTAAAGATACGAGATTGTTTGACTCAAGTTGTTGGGAGTAAGGATCAAGCCATTCAGCTCCTGCAGCGTACTGACTACAAACAATATTTCTATGAGTTGATCAATCCTAAGGGCCCCAAAGTCTACTATCATAGCACACTGAGGGACTCCCATAATTACCCAAAGCATGCTTTTATAGGGCTTCTTGCAATACAAAACAGTCTTCCTACAGTTGATAAACTCTGTAGCAGAGGGATCTTCATGGTCAACAGGTGTGCTTTGTGTGAGAGACAGGCAGAATCTGCTGAACATTTGTTTTTCAAATGTGCTTATTCTTTAGAAGTTTGGAGAGATATAACTAGTTGGCTTGGTATTCATACAAGGCCAAAATTGAGAGAGGTATTGAAGTGGTACCAACAACATAACAGAGGTGGGAGTTGCTTGAAACAGCAAAGAAGATGCGCTATCTTGAGTGCCATTTATTTGCTATGGAATGAGCGAAATAGGCGGATTTTCCAAAATGTTCACTTTGCCCCTGCAGTTATTACATGGAAGATTAGATACTTAGTGGCTCTTAGAACTAGTGTTGAGGATGTTAGGCCTGTAACTTGTCATTGGAACTTCTGCCAAAAGTTCTTATGGTGCGCCAGTTTTTTCACATTGCATCTAGCCCCTGCAATGTTTTTCTGGTCATGACAGCTTCTCTCTGATCTGTCTATTTTTTTTCCCTTTTAATATGTTTTTTTTAGTAGGGAACTACTCTGGTTTCCTTTATAGTCTAGTCTAGGATCTTGTAATCTTATTCCTATTTAATGATATATAGATCCTTTGCTTTTCTGCAAAAAAAAACGTTTGATGGTGATTAACCTCTAACTGCTCACTATCGGCTTTGTTCCCTCCAATTTACGGAATCCATAACTTATGTCATCAGCTTTAAAAAATCTCATACAACATTAATGTACCAAGCATATAGACATACGACATCATTTTTTACGTGATCAAGTGGAAAAAGGTCATATATGTCTCAGTTTTTGTAGAACTGAAGATCAACTTGTGGATATTCTCACAAAACCGTTGGAAAGGGAACAATTCGAAAGACTTAGGTCGGAAATTGGTTTAAGAGATAACATGTAGCAAATTTAAAAATTACGTACCTTCCCTAAATGACTGACTAAAGGAATAAACAAAATAAAATGTTAAAATTGTTCTACAAAATTATGTGAATAAAATGTGTAGTCTAAACCATGCAAAATAGCTACTAATAATAAATAAAAAAGATATAATTTAATCAATCTTGAGCCACTAAACTATCTCTTGTCACATCAAATCCAACTAATCACTCCAAATTCCACTTTACACTACCAACCATCATTTAAGTGTTTGTTCCCCATGTATTAACCACCCACTTTATCCTTTGGTTACCTTAAAAATTCAAAACTTCCCTTTTTCCCTCCCGAAAACCGTTTCCCTTATAAACCCCCTCTCCTCTCCTTAAAAATGCCCCCAAAAATTACTCAAGAGAACTTTAAAACTTACGAAATACTTTTAACCCAAAGTTCATTGCCAAGAGAAAAATGTCCATCCAAACTGAAACTTCCGTCCCTGCTGCATCTCCAACCGTGAAAACAGGCACCTCCAGAAAGAAGCTTGCTGCCAGAGGTGGAACTCTGGGCAGAGGACAACATGGCAAGGGAAGAAGGCAGTTTGTCTCTCTTCTCCTTGATCCAGAAGTCGATTTCGATACAGATGAAGAGGAAACCAACGTGACTAATAAAGGTGAAGTTGAGAAGGGAAAAATGGAAGAAGATGTTGGCTCTGAAAAATCAAAAGAAGAAAAAATACTGTGAAAGAGACTGATGTTGTAGAGAAGGAAAGGGAAAATCCGAGTGAAAAAGTAAAGAAAGATGAAAAAATTAACAAAAAAAAGATTAAGGAAAAGAAAAAATTGAGAGAAAATGAAAAAGAAAAGAAAAAGAGTGAGGAAACAAAATAAATTGAGGAAGAAACGGAGGATGTAGTGGTTGAGGCACTACATGACTTAAGTACAGCAATGGAGAAAGAATACTCCACTGTAAAAAGCTGATGTGGGAACGAAGGAAAACAGCAAAGCCATAACCGATGCGGATGCAACAGTACCAAACACTATTAAAGAAATTGAAGGGACAAATGAGGGATGTCCGGATGCACGAGAGATGCTTGAAGAAAGGCTTGACCTACTTTTTCCTGAGCCTACCTCCAAAACCAGCTCAAAGAAAAGGTTGGAAGAAATATTTGGGGATGATGAAGATGATGAATCCCCGTCCAAAACCCCACCTTCTCCAATGAGCAAATCCATAAGAAGGAAAGCTTCCGGCTCCAAAACAAGACTCTCAAAAAAGGGCAAGGAATTCGAAACTCATGACATCTTTTGAGGAAGAGGATGAAGAGATTGTGGAAGAAAAGACACCTCTGAATACCTGTCGTGCACTTATGGTCTCATCTCACTGTGAGACCTTCAAAAATGACGTGTTCGATCATCTCAATTCTCTTGACTTACCAGAGGATACCTTGAAGATGTGTCACGGCCTGTTGAACTGCTGCTTCCACAGTGGAAGACGATACAGGAAATCATGGTATGATTCGTCACCCGCTTTTAAGTATTTTAAGGAAGCAATGTTTGCACAGGGTTGGGTTAATCTTCTCGATAAGTACATCCCTATGTACTTGTCCGAAATTATCCAATTCTATGCAATTGTCAAGGTAGATGTTGCATCAGGCACCCTCTCTGTAACACCCCCATTTATTTAAGAGCCTTTAGCAAGAAATTCTCAAATAAATGAAGCTGTTACCATCTCGGAATATCCGAGGTAGTGAATAACAAAGTAAAACAACCAAAGTACTTTATAAAAGCTACTAAAATTTAAACTGGGTTATTACAGTTACTACATAACATAAAAGAAAATACAACTGATGACTTTTCTAGATGTGATATAGTTCTAAGTCGGTCCAAAGTACACATCTCACATTCCTGCCCCAACTCCTAGCTCATCTGTCTCTGACCTGCAGAAACTACTCCCCAATCCGGATCATCGTAGGTGTACACGAATACACTGTCAACCTCGCGGTTGAGTAGGATAACACAATAATAAATAATGCAACAAAGATGATATGCAAATGCCATGATATGCTCGAGCTCAATCACAATCTCAATCTCAAACCCGTAACACCCAGCCATACCGAACCTCCCGGCAGACTATAATCGGCCGTCGCCGAGCACCAGCATAACAACTGAGGTCACCAGGTCTAGTCCTGCAGAACTAGACTGGGCCCAATAATATCTTATCATCTCAAATCCGTATCCAATGCATATGCCATGCTCATGAATGCAACAATAATAATAATTGCAACAGTAATAATAATTACTCATAATCATATATCATCCTTAAATCATTCATTCTCATCATCCATATCATACACCCAACAACCATTCATAACACATAACAGTAGTATAGTGACAGTGTAACCTACCTGGAATAGCAAGTCTGCAAATAGCAACCACCGTCTACAAATATTCCACTTCCAATTCCGTTCCTATAAATATTACTTATATTAAATTCTACTCATACAGTCAACACTTCTAAATCACTTGATCATGCTCATAAAATATTTACGTATAACACCTTGGGAATATATACATAACTACATACCAATTATCACTAATTAACTATACATATAAATTATTATTAAACAAATATAAGCTTTACTATTTATAGATTTACTAAAAATAGCATACGATCAATTAATTGATTATAGCTAAATCAATTTCACAACAACATAAATAATTAGAAGTAACATAATAAAAATAAACATACTAATTGCTAAAACATGATTAATAATGCTAATAATATCACTAATCATAAAATTACCCAATCCTAATAACAATGTCATTAATTATAATAATTATAATACGACAATGATAATAAGACAATAATAATATTAACATCAATAATGGTTATAATGATAATAATATAATAACAATAATAATTAGTCATAACAATAAACCAAAAGCTAGCTTACAAACAACCCCCAAAACGTGACAACCACCACCTTCGTTACATGATCACAAACAAACCCGTACCAACGACCCTCCAAACAGCCCTCATCAACGTCCCTTAAGCCACTCCTACCACCACCCCAACAAGGTGGCTGCCACCACTGCCCCACGGTGCACCTACTAACACCAAACACGACCCCTAACAAAACCACACCAGCCCTCGACATGGGTCCCAAAACCCCTGGTCACCACAGCAACCTCACGCCTCTGATTATCCTTGTGACACCTCCCTGAAACCAGCCCCCTAACCACCCGCTAGCACCACCATTACCACCACCACTCACGACCCAAAGACACCCCACAGTACCCCCAACACCCTGGTGTAAAACACCAGGTTTCGACATCCCCCTAACACGCTCAAACAGTCGCACAAAACTGCACCACGAACATGCTGGTCCCCTATTTCCTGTACCAGACCGTGTTTCACCCACCTGTAACCACGCTCTTAACCATCCTCTTGCACCACCAAACCATCCTACTACCTCACCACCACCAGGGCTCACTACTCACGACACGAAATAGACCATATCATGAACGACTAAGCACTGATAAAGCGATAGAATCAAACACGCAACACGCATTAACAAAAACAGAGTATAGGATACATATATTCTGTCGACATCTACGGCCATTGTGGTGCTAGTCACGGTGGTTCTAGGGTAGTCTAATGATGATAAAACATATTGAGGGTACTACATAGACTACACTAGGCCTGATTATACTGTGTCGAAGGTCCATTAATAACGAGTAAAAACATGTTAAACTTACATCTGCGCAGGGATGAAGACGATAGTGGTGATGGCTGTATTGGTCTCGTTTTCTGTCTCCTTTGTTCTTCAGCCTCACGGTGGCCTAGGGTCTGTTGGTGAAGGGAGGCGGAGAGGATGTGGAGGCAACGGGGTGGATGTGGCTAGGGTTTTTCTTTTACGAGATATGGTGGCAGATTTAATGTCGATGTGTGTGTGTTTGAGAGGTTGGGTTTAGGGTTTTACATTGTATTAGGTGGGTATGGGTCGTACCCTAACCCAAGTCCAAGCCCATCACTCAATGGTCTATCACGTAACCCGGGGTCAAAAACAACTACATCCCGATCTTTAACCCGTAACACAAACTAACGAGACATATACATAATTCTATTAATTAAATTAAGTAACAATTAATTAAAACATATAAAATTATTAGTAATTACATAAGAATAAACAAAATTTAAATATAAATATAAATACGCTTATATAATAAACAAGTATATTTTATAATTAATTACAAAATAGGAAATACATTTAATTATAAATATTTTTTATCAAAAAATAAAGAAATGGGAATGAAATGTTATTTAAGAAATAATCGTCAAATATAAAATAATTATGAAATACGAAATAATCGTAGGAATACGATTTATAACATAATAGCAGCTCATATAAAATAATTATAAACATTTCATTTGAAATACTTGTATAAAACACGGTTTGACCGTCGTTGACCGCGGCTAAAATACGGGGTATTACAGTCTTCCCTCCTTAAAAAGAACTTCGTCCCGAAGTTCGCCACCCCGCAACGGTAAAGAAACATATAACAAGCATGAAACAAACACAAGTAGCACTTATATAGACTTCAAAACACGAAATGTTACATTCTACCCTCATTAAGAAAACTTTGTCCCCAAAGTTTAACGCCTAACTAAGTTAAAAGATATTTCACGAATCGTAGTTAAAGCATAACATAAGTAAACAGGATTATCAAGTATATTCAAACAATCACGACATATCAATTTTACAAGCTATAACAACTAGTCATATCATAAACTTTTAAGATTTTACAATCCTATCCTCCTTAAGACATGGTTACGTCCCCGTAACCCCATTACAAAACTCCACATCCGATGCTCAAGAAGATCACCGAAGCAATAGTCAACATTCATCAGATAAGTTAATTACTCTATACTGGGCAACTAGCATACGACTTTTAAAGCAATAAAACGTACTCGTCTATTTCATGTTACGCAATCAAAATAAAATTAAGGTAACTAACAATTATATACACTTGGGAATTTGAACATAACTTAACACATTTACACTTATGTGGGCGAACAGCTAACTCATAGTTTATACTTGATAAATTAAAACAGTTCATGCTCATATTCATATTATAGAAACAAAATCATGTTTACGCATACAAGTTTTAGAAAGACATTAGACAAATATCCCATTAATGTAAGTAAACACTGAGCAATAACATATTAAGTAAACACTGAGCAATAACATATTTCACGAGATATATATCAATCGTAGACTAGCAAGTCAACTTAGCATTTCTAGGTATAATAAGTTAAAATCACATAGGTAAATTTTGAGACTTCCAAATCGATGAAGTTGTAACTAATGACAATTTACAATCACGAATCAACTGACGATTTTTACAAGTTAAAAATCGAAGACAAGACTAGCATCCCTACAAGTCACGTGTCAACCAATTACTAATTCGATTTATTGTGGTCAAATTCAAACATAACAATATGTAATTCACCTTGTGGCATAACAACAACGTCGGTATAAAAGAAACTAACTTTGTATAAAACTCACCAATAATTAAGGTTATGTTATTATATAACAAAGTTCTCATCCATATAATATGTCTACTATTCATGTTACCAATGGCATAAAAAAAATATATATTACATGGTTACATAATATAATTCATATTTGGTGAAACTTTTATATTGAAACTCACATAACTTACACTTTTAACAGTCAAACATCATGTAGGAACTTTCGAAATCATAATTAAATAACCGCTCAGACATCTTGTGCGATATTATAGTTTTTAGAAGATTTAATGAATTAACTAATCATAGGAAAAAGAATCAAATGCAAAGTTTAAGGGAGTTATTTATAACAAAAAAAATTTTTACAACTCGATTGGTCTGAACAAAACTTTACAACACTTAGACAGAAATTTAAACAACTTGCAAAAATCACTATTAAATAACGACTCGTTAAGATTTTACGTGGCTTATCATTTTGAAAACGTGAATGAGAATTCAAAAAAAAGGAGTTGGAATTATGCATAAACAATAAACACGTTTTAAATGATTTCTTCTCCAAAACATAGATCAAAATGGAACTGTGCAGTAACAATCTGACCATTGTCAACTAAAATATATATTTCTCTCAAAATATAATTTGTATTAACATGAAACCAAAAGCATTGGAAAGCTAAATCAGAAAGTTATCACACATACAAATTTTCACATTCATCTAGAGAATACATTTTAAATAGTAGTTCGTACAAATAAGGTAACATTCTGATTTTAACATAATCACTCCTTATCTAAAACGTGTAAACATGTCATTTGAAGCATTGAAATCACATTGCACCATATTAGCAGGTATTCATCATTTCCAACTAAAATTGTCATCCAGAAGCGGTAAGATTGTGAAACTGAAGAGTATAAACAATTAAATAACTTAATAATTATATATGTATAAACAATGAATTAGTTTCTACCATTGCAGTAAACACAACAGATTTAAGTACGTAAATATATCCTAGAGATCACGAAGGTGCTACTTATTATCAATTCATTACACATATCATTATATTATATCTTTACCTAAGGGTTCAAGGATCATATAGCCGCATGCATATCACCAGACATAAATTAATATACATATAAATCTGATCATTCTCATTCAATACAAAACAATATATTACATAGTTGTGATAGCCAATTAGTGACCAGATCTAATATAGACATTTCAAAACACCAAAATCATATGATCATATCACTCCAAATTATTGTTCAATAATATACAACCATTCTCTGAAAATTCCAGTTCAAGTGTTCAGATCAACCAACATTTTAAGATCAGTCGTATTCGTCTAATGCACATCATCATACAAGTCAAGCTTATAATTCAAAAATCACATTCCAATCTTTCAGGTTCTCAATACATAAAAATCATACATCTCAATCAACACTCAATATAAATCTCATACAACACAGATCTTCAACCATATATCACATCATACTTACCTCATTCCTTTTCTGCGGAAACGTTAGTACAATATATATATTGGGTCCTGTCCTTTATTTCTATGCTACCCACGCTCTACATCTCTCAAGGGTAACCAGGTTAGACTGAAAGGGCAAGTGGCTTGGTTTGAGGAGCCCCTAACTCATCCCAATCCTGGGGCTCCTAACAGTTACTAACCTGGTGTAATAACCCGAAATTTTATTATGAGCCTTTATATAATTTTTACGCGTGGATAATATAGTTATATTCTTCGTTCAATAAGCTAGTGAATATCGTATGTTTATAAGCAATATTGGACCGCGATGGGATTCGAAGTGGGGACTTGAGTCACCAAAGTAGATAAGAGTTTATGCTGCTTAAAGGGGGGTTCGAACACGGGACCAACAGGATCCCACGAATGGGCCTCGATTTCCGTGTAAGGCAAACAGCCCACCTACACTATTGGATACACGACTTAAGCCCTCTTCCTGCCGCCATGTTTTAGACCACCAGAACTTACCCTAAACCTAAACCAAAATTAGATCTGGTTGAACACAAACCCAGCCGCCACTGCAGAGAACAAGAAGTGGTCAGTCACGGTGGCCGTAGTACATCCTAGGGTGGTTCGTCTTGGCCGTGAAATCGGTATGTGCACCGCTGTTGTGTTTTTTATAGTCTTTACTCCTCTCTTGTGCGTCTATTTCGAGAATGAATAACGTGTCTAGGGTTATGAATTCTGTGTGATCTTGTTCTATGACTTTAGTAGATGCACTTTGACCTCAAAGGAGTCACCCTTGACCAGCGAGGACCACCAGGCGCGGTGGTTTTGTAGCCGTGTCAGTCTGTTTCTGTACAGTGTCGATATATGGGTTGTAACGTATGGTTTTGCGGAGGCTTTCGATGCTGAGTCTTTTAGTTTCTGCTCTGGGTTTTGAGGAAAGTCGTTTAAGGGTAGCATAGGGTGTGTCCTGGTGGTCGTTTGGGTGGTTGTCGGGGACTGGTCTGGGGTCGATTGGTGGGGAAACAGAGTAGTCGTGAGGTCTGGGCAGGGAGTCTGGTCAGTTGTGGTGATTGATTCACCTCACCGGCGGTTGGTTGGGGGTTGGCCTGGTGTGGTAGTGGTAGGTGGTTGTCTGGGGGACTCGTGTTGGGTGTTTGCCGGTGCAGTGGTGGTGCAATGGTGGTGGTTCGGGTGTCGTAAAGGTGTCGAATGAGCTGTGTTTGGGGGCTGTCGGGGGCTGTGTTGTCGGGGTCTGTTTTGGTCACGGCGTATGTGTTTATACCTATTATTATTATGTTATTATTAATATTCTTACTATTAATATTTTTATCATTTGTTGTATTATAATTATTATTGGATGTGTTATAATTATATGGTAGTATGTTATTGTTGGTTATTAACATGGTTAAGATATATTGCAATGACAATTAGTTAATTATATTATTGCTATTATGGTTTTATTTTAATTGAGTATTTGAACCGTATGTCATTTTTTTTTAGTAAGTCTATATATAGTAAATTTACATATAGTAAGTAACATGGTTAGTGTATTGTTGTAATACCAAGTTCAAATTTAATCAGTATTTATAAAAATTACCTTTGGTTTGTTTACCTTGTTATTCACTATCTCGGATATTCCGGGATGGTAACAGTCCTATTTATTTGAGAATGTCTTGCTAAAGGCTCTTAAATAAATGGGGGTGTTACAAAGTGGTATCAGAGCGAACGATCCTCATGCCTAACCAAATGAATAATAATGAATATAGGAAGAGTCTAATAAAATGAACCCCGAGATGAAACTGCTAGGAGCCCCAAAAAGGAACGGGATGAGTTAGGGGCCCCCTCAAACCAGACCTGGGCCCTTTCTGTTCTGTCTCGGGAACCCAATGAGAGTAATTGAAGAGTGGGGTAGATTATATAGTGACCTAGTTATCTTGTGCTAACAAGTTTTGCAGGGGCGGAATGAGGTAAGTATTGATGTGTACATGGTTAATGATGCATTGTATTCTATGAGTTTGATATTGGAAAGTGATTGAGAAATGTATTACTTTAAGTATTGAGGACATGAAAATTGAAATACGAGTTTGAAATATAAGCTTGGCTAGTAGGATGATATGCATAAGAACAATGCGACTGATTTTGAAACGCTGATTGATATAAATGGTTGAATCGAAATTTTCAGGAATGGGTGTATATTTATTGTATACTGAATTAGAGTGTTATGACCATGTGTTTTTGGTGTCTCGAATTGTCTATAGGATATCTGGTTATTAAATGACTAACATAACTTTTGCAATATATTGCTTGGTATTTGGTTATGACCTATCAGATTTAAATGTTATAGTAATTCATGTCTAGTGATATGCGAAATGTGCTGCCCCAAGCCATGAGTGTCATAAAGTTGTGTGTTACATTAGTATATACATGTATAAATATCCAGGCATTTAGATGATCTACTTTTTTTTTGTTACGCAACCTTTACCGTGTTTTAGATGACTATTACAGAATGAAATAATGAATAAATGTTATTATGATGCAACGTGGTTTCTATATTTCGATGGTATGTCAACATGTTTTGGAGGAATAATGATTGTGTTTAATATGATAATATGAAGTAATTTTAATGGAACCAAAATTTTAATAAAGACCAGAATGTTACCCTGATTGTACGGGTTATCATCTAAAATGTATTCTTTATAGGAGTATGACAATATTATGTGTGCTAACCTTTTGATTCAGCTTTTCAATGCATTTGGTTTCATGTTAATGTGAAGTATATTTTGAGAGAAATAAATGTTTTAGTCGACAGTGGCCAGATTGCCACTGTACAATTCTGTTTTGACTCATGTTTTCGCAAAAGAAATCATTTAAAACGTGGTTATTGTTTATGCATAATTCAAACTCCACTGTTTAGATTATTCATCTATGTTTTCAAAATGATAAGCCTCGTAAAATTTTAACGAGTCGTTATTTGATAGTGATTTTTGCAAGTTGCCCAAATTTTATGTCTATATTTGTTGTAAAGTTTATGTTCAGACCAACTGAGTTGTACAATTTGTATAAATAATTTCCTTACCAGTTTGCCTTTGATTATTCTTCCTATGATTAGTTAATTTCTTATATTCTCTAAAAGCCCTAATAGCCTGCAAATAGCTAAGCGGTCATTTAATTATGATATTTGGAGGATGCTGCGTGATGTATGATTGTTGAAATAGTAAGGTTTTAATTATAAAAGTTTAATCAAATATGAATTCTGTGATATCACCATGTAATATTCCGCTATGACATTTGTAACATGGATAGTTGGCATATTACATGAATATGAACTTTACCGTATGATAACATAATATTGTTTATTTTGTCTAGTTTTATCTAAAATAGTTGCAATTATACCGACACTCTTACTTTCCAATGTCATGATCTCAAAACAACTATGTAGTGCTAAACTCATGGTTACCAGAGGAGAGTCTTGCTAAGTGGTGGAATGGAATTTAACTGGAAAACTTATTAGGATGATATAACAATCTAATGGTTATACGTTATTGTGGATATTCGAACTATGTGAATCTTGTTGATGTTCCTTTGTATATTGATGGTTTATATCTACTTAGTTACCTACGTTTATCATCTTTATAACTTTTCAAGTATATTGGTATGCCATAAAGTGAATTGCATGTGGCTATATTTAAAACCTGATCACGAAGTACTGAGTTATTGATTGGTTGACATGTGATTCACGGAAGTACCAGTCTTGTGTAATCGTCTGCTTCCATCGTTCAAAATTTTCATAATTCATGAGTTGCAAGAACAATGTTCTAGTAAGAAGAGGTCGAATGTCTCAGTGTAGTCTTGTTTAGATCCGTAGCTTGTAAGATTACCTTTTATTTCGTGTTTATAAAATTGCCACAATTTACCACTTGAATGTTTCCAAAAGTTTCAAAATGTATTAGAAGTGATGCTCCATGATAAGGTTTGATGTTTTGATAATTATGGTGATTGTTTGCAATATGACAATTCTGTAGCTATGTATCGATGGAAACCTGTCTGAATGTTTAATTGCTGCGTGTTAGATAAAACCCTTGTTGTGCGAGCCATATGTAGTAATAGTTTCATGATAAATGATGTAATGTGAATGGATGAGGAATGTACCTAAGTGATTTTGTTAACTCATTGATTCTAGGAATGTTAAACGGTCTTGTTAATCTACGAGTTGTGTAAACCTTGTGAAGTATGTCAATGCTCCATGTTTAAGTACGTTGATAAATTTCGTTCTATGCTGTTTCTATAAAATGTTTATGAACATGAAATGTTTTAAGTTGTCAAGTATGGACTATGAGCTCTTGGTTGTTTACATCGTTGTGAATGTATGGACTTGTTTTAGGTATATAGGTGTTAACTACTCTGATTCTGTTCCACTGCGTAACACTTTTCTACCGATCCTATTATTAATATTATTGTTCGAGGTTATATGAATTATTTGCTAACTGTTATTTATTTATGACGGCTTTATGTGTTAATCTTATCTCTATTGAGTTATTAGTAATTGATTCGTATCCATTAATATTTTATATCAATAAGTTAATCATCTGTTTGCGAGACGGGTTTAATATCGAGTTGGGTTGTCCTGTGTATTTGACTGAGTTGAGGTATAAAGACTATATTGAATTGTTTAGTTGGGAACAAGAGTGCAATTCTTAATGTCCTTGAAAGAGCGAAAATCCTTTGTTTTTAGCACTAGAGCTTGAACCATGATACGTTATCAAATGAGCTAGTTTTTTTTTTTTTCCTAAGTTTAGTGGTTGAGAAGTATTGAGATGTTGGCTTTTGTTGGTAAGCTTAAGTTGTTTATCTTGACAGTAAGGGTGTTAAGTGGTATTCTGTTGATTTGTCGAATTCTTTGACCTTGATTTGTGGGTGAGTAGATTGGAGTCTTACTCTAAGTGATGAGCACGGTTCTTTGAACCTTTGACAATAACGATATTGGATTGAGATTGGTTACTAGTATTGAGTTATGGGGCATGCGTGCCGAGTTACATTTATGGTCCAGAGTGACCAAGGTTCTTGAGTTAAATTATTTGGTTTGGAATCGGTATGAGATGGAAGTATTGTTTAGCGGTTTATCCGCCAATTCAGTCACCCCTTGTCCTTGGTCTCAGATTCGACGATGAGTGCAATACGTGGTTATCGGGAGTGAGAAAGTATGAGATAAAGTAATGAGTAAGATGGAGTTATGAGATGAGAATTGTATAATGAGGTTACGAGGACGTAACCACGTTTTTAAGGAGGATAGGATTGTAAAATCTTTTGGTTTATTATGTGTCTAGTTGTTTTCCATGGCTAAGTGGTAGGTTGCGATTGTTTGTATAAAATTGTTTATCTCGCTTACGTCTCTTATGCTTTTTATTGTGTTCGTGAGGACATCTTTTAAGTTGGTGATAAGTTAAACTTTGGGGACAAAGTTTTCTTAACATTTCGTGTTTAAGAGTTCTTGAGATGTTGTTTGATGCTATATTTTGTTCGTTATGTGCTTAATAACCAGCTAGTTAGTCATGGGATGGTGAACTTCGGGACGAAGTTCATCTTAAGGGGGGAAGACTGTAATACCCCGTATTTTATCGGTAATTAATTTATGTTGTTATTAAGGTGTTGGTAATATTTGAACGTTTATATTCGATAATTGAGTTATCAAATGCGTTTTTTTTTTTATATATTTTATATTTATTGGTGGGTATGTTGTGTGCTAGATGAGTGGGTGAACTTCGGGACGAAGTTCATCTTAAGGGGGGAAGACTGTAATAACCCGAAATTTTATTATGAGCCTTTATATAATTTTTACGCGTGGATAATATAGTTATATTCTTCGTTCAATAAGCTAGTGTATATCGTATGTTTATAAGCAATATTGGACCGCGATGGGATTCGAAGTGGGGACTTGAGTCACCAAAGTAGATAAGAGTTTATGCTGCTTAAAGGGGGGTTCGAACACGGGACCAACATGATCCCACGAATGGGCCTCGATTTCCGTGTAAGGCAAACAGCCCACCTACACTATTAGATACACGACTTAATCCCTCTTCCTGCCGCCATGTTTTAGACCACCAGAACTTACCCTAAACCTAAACCAAAATTAGATCTGGTTGCACACAAACCCAGCCGCCACTGCAGAGAACAAGAAGTGGTCAGTCACGGTGGCCGTAGTACATCCTAGGGTGGTTCGATTTGGCCTTGAAATCGGTATGTGCACCGCTGTTGTGTTTTTTATAGTCTTTACTCCTCTCTTGTGCGTCTATTTCGAGAATGAATAACGTGTCTAGGGTTATGAATTCTGTGTGATCTTGTTCTATGACTTTAGTAGATGCACTTTGACCTCAAAGGAGTCACCCTTGACCAGCGAGGACCACCAGGCGTGGTGGTTTTGTAGCCGTGTCAGTCTTTTTCTGTACAGTGTCGATATATGGGTTGTAACGTATGGTTTTGCGGAGGCTTTCGATGCTGAGTCTTTTAGTTTCTGCTCTGGGTTTTGAGGAAAGTCGTTTAAGGGTAGCATAGGGTGTGTCCTGGTGGTCGTTTGGGTGGTTGTCGAGGACTGGTCTGGGGTCGATTGGTGGGGAAACAGAGTAGTCGTGAGGTCTCGGCAGGGAGTCTGGTCAGTTGTGGTGATTGATTCACCTCACCGGCGGTTGGTTGGGGGTTGGCCTGGTGGGTAGTGGTAGGTGGTTGTCTGGGGGACTCGTGTTGGGTGTTTGCCGGTGCAGTGGTGGTGCAATGGTGGTGGTTCGGGTGTCGTAAAGGTGTCGAATGAGCTGTGTTTGGGGGCTGTCGGGGGCTGTGTTGTCGGGGTCTGTTTTGGTCACGGCGTGTGTGTTTATACCTATTATTATTATGTTATTATTAATATTCTTACTATTAATATTTTTATCATTTGTTGTATTATAATTGTTATTGGATGTGTTATAATTATATGGTAGTATGTTATTGTTGGTTATTAACATGGTTAAGATATATTGCAATGACAATTAGTTAATTATATTATTGCTATTATTGTTTTATTTTAATTGAGTATTTGAACCGTATGTCATTTTTTTTAGTAAGTCTATATATAAGAAATTTACATATAGTAAGTAACATGGTTAGTGTATTGTTGTAATACCAAGTTCAAATTTAATCAGTATTTATAAAAATTACCTTTGGTTTGTTTACCTTGTTATTCACTATATCGGATATTCCGGGATGGTAACAGTCCTATTTATTTGAGAATGTCTTGCTAAAGGCTCTTAAATAAATGGGGGTGTTACACCTGGGGTTCACTTTATTAGACACTTTCTACGTTCATTATTATTCATTTGGTTTAGGCCTGAGGATCGTTCGCTCTGATACCACTTTGTAACACCCCCATTTATTTAAGAGCCTTTAGCAAGACATTCTCAAATAAATGAAGCTGTTACCATCTCGGAATATCCGAGGTAGTGAATAACAAAGTAAAATAACCAAAGTACTTTATAAAAACTGCTAAAATTTAAACTGGGTTATTACAGTTACTACATAACATAAAAGAAAATACAACTGATGACTTCTCTAGATGTGATATAGTTCTAAGTCGGTCCAATGTACGCATCTCACATTCCTGCCCCAACTCCTAGCTCATCTGTCTCTGACCTGCAGAAACTACTCCCCAATCCGGATCATCGTAGGTGTACACGAATACACTGTCAACCTCGCGGTTGAGTAGGATAACACAATAATAAATAATGCAACAAAGATGATATGCAAATGCCATGATATGCTCGAGCTCAATCACAATCTCAATCTCAAACCCGTAACACCCAGCCATACCGAACCTCCCGGCAGACTATAATCGGCCGTCGCCGAGCACCAGCATAACAGCTGAGGTCACCAGGTCTAGTCCTGCAGAACTAGACTGGCCCAATAATATCTTATCATCTCAAATACGTATCCAATGCATATGCCATGCTCATGAATGCAACAATAATAATAATTGCAACAGTAATAATAATTACTCATAATCATATATCATCCTTAAATCATTCATTCTCATCATCCATATCATACACCCAACAACCATTCATAACACATAACAGTAGTATAGTGACAGTGTAACCTACCTGCAATAGCAAGTCTGCAAATAGCAACCACCGTCTACAAATATTCCACTTCAAATTCCGTTCCTATAAATATTACTTATATTAAATTCTACTCATACAGTCAACACTACTAAATCACTTGATCATGCTCATAAAAGATTTACGTATAACACCTTGGGAATATATACATAACTACATACCAATTATCACTAATTAATTATACATATAAATTATTATTAAACAAATATAAGCTTTACTATTTATAGATTTACTAAAAATAGCATACGATCAATTAATTGATTATAGCTAAATCAATTTCACAACAACATAAATAATTAGAAGTAACATAATAACAATAAACATACTAATTGCTAAAACATGATTAATAATGCTAATAATATCACTAATCATAAACTTACCCAATCCTAATAACAATGTCATTAATTATAATAATTATAATAAGACAATGATAATAAGACAATAATATTAATAACATCAATAATGGTTATATGATAATAATATAATAACAATAATAATTAGTCATAACAATAAACCAAAAGCTAGCTTACAAACAACCCCCAAAACGTGACAACCACCACCTTCGTTACATGATCACAAACAGACCCGTACCAACGACCCTCCAAACAGCCCTCATCAACGTCCCTTAAGCCACTCCTACCACCACCCCAACAAGGTGGCTGTCACCACTGCCCCACGGTGCACCTACTAACACCAAACACGACCCCTAACAAAACCACACCAGCCCTCGACATGGGTCCCAAAACCCCTGGTCACCACAGCAACCTCACGCCTCTGATTATCCTTGTGACACCTCCCTGAAACCAGCCCCCTAACCACCCGCTAGCACCACCATTACCACCACCACTCACGACCCAAAGACACCCCACAGTACCCCCAACGCCCAGGTGTAAAACACCAGGTTTCGACATCCCCCTAACACGCTCAAACAGTCGCACAAAACTGCACCACGAACACGCTGGTCCCCTGTTTCCTGTACCAGACCGTGTTTCACCCACCTGTAACCACACTCTTAACCATCCTCTAGCACCACCAAACCATCCTACTAACTCACCACCACCAGGGCTCACTACTCACGACACGAAATAGACCATATCATGAACGACTAAGCACTGATAAAGCGATAGAATCAAACACGCAACACGCATTAACATAAACAGAGTATAGGATACATATATTCTGTCGACATCTACGGCCATTGTGGTGCTAGTCACGGTGGTTCTAGGGTAGTCTAATGATGATAAACATATTGAGGGTACTACATAGACTACACTAGGCCTGATTATACTGTGTCGAAGGTCCATTAATAACGAGTAAAAACATGTTAAACTTACATCTGCGCAGGGATGAAGACGATAGTGGTGATGGCTGTATTGGTCTCGTTTTCTGTCTCCTTTGTTCTTCAGCCTCACGGTGGCCTAGGGTCTGTTGGTGAAGGGAGGCGGAGAGGATGTGGAGGCAACGGGGTGGATGTGGCTAGGGTTTTTCTTTTACGAGATATGGTGGCAGATTGAATGTCGATGTGTAACACCCCCATTTATTTAAGAGCCTTTAGCAAGACATTCTCAAATAAATAGGACTGTTACCATCTCGGAATATCCGAGGTAGTGAATAACAAGGTAAACAAACCAAAGTACTTTATAGATAAAAACCGATTAAATTTAAACTTGTTATTACAGCAACTACGAGGTCCAAACCTTGATAAAATAAAAGTACAACTGAAGATATCTAAAGGTGATCTAATTTTAAGTAAGTCCAAGCCATGTCTCTCTCCATGCCCAAGCTCCTAATCCATCTGTCACTGGCCTGAAAAATCTACTCCCCATTCCGGATCATCGTAGGTGTCACACGAATACACAGGGTCAACCGCGAGGTTGAGTAGGTAAAGCAGACAACACATAAATGACAATACTATCATAAATACATTGGGATCAATCATCCCTTCTCGCACCGATCCAACACCAAAAAACTCTGCACCGATCACAAGACCCAATATACTCCACACCATATCACAGACCCTTTATCTCCGCACCAAACACAGACCCTTTATCTCCGCACCAAACACAGACCCTTTATCTCCGCACCAAACACAGACCCTTTATCTCCGCACCAAACACAGACCCTTTATCTCCGCAGTGATCAATAATAACAATTCAATCCACAGTACAGTAATAATCAATTAGATCAAACTCGTAATAAGCATCACTTACACATTTCCTGTCATAACATGAATCATAATATATTCCCCTACCTCAATTGCGGAATGACAACCGAACAGCTGCTAACATTGTTCCACCTCGAACAACCGAACTCAGTTCCTATAATTAGTACTTGATATCAATTTCTACCCATACAATCACATTGCTAAGATTACTTGACCAAGTTCACAGCCAAATGCTCATAACATGCTATAAACATGTTCATATACATATCAATTATTATTATTAACTCCTTATACACATATAAATCATCATTAGCCAAACATAAGCTTACTAAAACAATTAGACTTACTTAATACAACAGGCATTCAAATAACCCATTACGACTAAATCAAGAACAATAACAACGTAAGTAATTAATAATAACAACAACACATATTGACAACAATATTAACCATAACAATAACTATTAATATGACTAGTATTACTATACTAACTTTAATCATGATACCAACATTATTCCGATTAACAAAACTAATTCTCATACGAACACCAAATATGATATTTAGCAATAATAATTAATAGGACTAGTAACAAAATTAACATGGAAGATAATATAAAATTAGCATCAAAACAACATATACTTGAAATAGTAGTAATGATAAACATAATATTAATCATAATAATAATCATAATAATAATAATAATAATAACATACAACAACACAACAACCCAAAACTCGAGCCACCATACACGACCCCAAGACCCTACAACCACCGCGTGACACTACCCAACCACCACCCAACACCTGACGCCATACCCAGAACCACCAGCGTCCCCGGTGACCACCGGCAACCAGGTCGCCGGCCACCGGTGGAGCAGACTAACCCCCTCAAACCCGCTGGAACTTCCAGTCCTCACGCAAACAGCCGCCATACACCCCCCTGTCGACAGCCAAACAGAGGGACCCACCTCCTAAAACCGACACCCAAACACTCCCCTGCCGCCGGACATCTAACCATGGTGGTACCACCGCGTCGACCTCCCCCGAGTCAACGGTGGTACCACCCCCAAGCCACCCTCGTACACAACTGACACGAAACCAGAACAGAACAGAGGAACGAACTCCTCTCTCGACATCACCACGGCCGCCTGAACCCACCATGCCTACCACCATGACCAACCCCCGACTACTACCTGACTCGCTGACCCATGACCCGTATTAAAATAAACCCGAGACCAGACTCCACACCCATACTAAACACACACACAGACGCAAAAACAGAGAAGGACACGAACCCAGCAACATGAATAGACCCGAAAAACCTCCCCTTACAACCGCCTTTAACGGCCAACGACCACCAGAGACTAAGCCATGTGTAAACATCATGTGTCATACCATAAGAATCATGTAAAGAGGATAAGGTTTAACGACCCATAACGACTACATAAGCGACTAAAATCACTGACCAAACTGGGATTGGCAGCGTGTGAGACGTACCATGTTGTTTACCAGCCAATCGAACCACCGTGCCCTCACCCACGACCACCGTGCCCAGTCTCCTTCCCTCCTCTGCTGTGTCGGCTAAGTGTATGTGGTGTTTGAATGTAGATTAGGGTAAAGTTTAGGGTTGGGAAGGAGTATCAAGATGTCGGCAGTAGAGCAGAAAACTAGGGTTTGAGTTTGTATTCCTAATTGAGTCGTGGGCTTGGGTGATGTGCGCAAAACGAGGCCCAGGTCTCACACGCTACAAGTCCATGGTTCGATCCCCCTTAACAACATAACCATCATTATAACGACATAACTTAAACGTATCTATATAAAATTGCAAAACCACTATCGACACCAAAATATAAACTACTCGTCGAGGCTATATTTTTCGAGGTATCACAGTCTTCCCCCCTTAAGATGAACTTCGTCCCGAAGTTCAACCACAGTCAGGTGACAACCAAACCCACTCATGCGAACTTGGAACACAGACATCAACAAAACATTAACCAAACATTAACAGGGCAAAACATTAACTTGGAACATGAATGTCTCGAATATAGCCTCAAGAAATATCAACACGCTAATATAATAAGTAATATTAAGGTAAAATACGGAGTATTACATTCTATCCCCCTTAAGAAACTTTTTCCCCAAAGTTTAACACACAACTGCACACACGATACTTCAACAATTACGATATAGTGCATAACATACGCAGCAGGGTTATCAAGTATATTCAAATAATCACGACATATCAATTAGTCATGTCATAACAACTAACCATGTCATAAAATCATTAAGATTTTACAATCCTATCCTCCTTAAAAACACGGTTACGTCCCCGTAACCTCATTATAACATCCCAACTCATTACTCCGTCCTACTCATTACTTTATCTCAAAATATCTTACTCCAAGAAACCAAGTATCGTAATCTCATCATCGAACCTAAGACCAAAGACAAGGGGTGAGTGATCTAGCATTTAACTTAAAACCATACCTCCAAAGCAACACTCTCATCTCAATATCGATTCCAAACTCAAATAACTCAGTAATCATAGTTACTCTGGACCGTAAACATAACTCGGCGCACATGCCCAAAAACTCAATACTAGTAACCAATCTCCACCTCACCTTTAATATCAATATTAACATCAATATCGTCAGAGGTTCACAGAACCGTGCACAACACTTAAAGTATGAACTTTAAGCTACTCACCCACAAGTCTTAATCAAAGGTAACAATGATAATAAAAAAAAAATTATGACCAGAACACAACTCGAGCTTATCAACCAAAAGACCAAAACGAATCCTTAACATCAATATCCGAACTTTGAACTTACACTTTACTAGCTCACTTAGCAACGTACCAAGATTAATTCTCTAGCGCTTGCTCATCATATCATTCATATCAATAAATTTCATGCAAAAAGGACATTACCATACTCTTGTCCAAATTAGTTCCATCAAAATAAAGTTATATAACATAACACAACTAATCACGTACCAAAAGTTTACCGTTTTCACAGCTCAACCCAACTCACAACAAAAGAATTATCTTATCAAAAGAATTTATTAACTATCAAAATAAAGGAACGATTATAAATTTTCAACCCAAATAAGTACTTGTAAGAAACCCATAGCAATCATCACGCAACATATATATAACCTCGAGCAATAATAAGAATATTATGATCGGTAGGAGACGCATATGCAGTAAAACAGAATCAGAGTGATTAACACCTACATACTCTCGGAATTTTAATCACAGGGTTAATATATTCACAACATTGTAACAATCAAGAAGCTCATAGCTCATAATCATATTATAGAAGCAATTCATATTTAGGAAAAGGCATAGCGCAAAATTAATTAACGTAATTAAACACGGAGTATTGACACATTTCCCAAGGTATACATAACTCATAGACTCACAAGATCATTTAACATCCCCAGATATCAATCAGTTAACAAAAATCACTTAGGTACATTTCCCACCCACTCATATACAATGAGCAGCAATTAAACATTCAAGCAGGATTTCATCTACACATAGCTACATGACTGTCATTTTGCAAACAATCACCATAATTATCAAACATCAAGCTTAAACCTGGTTTATCATTCAGAAAATATTTTGAAAAGTTTGAAACATCGAAAGGGTTGTTGGAGACAAATATAAACACGAATCAAAGACAATTTTACAAGTTGTAGATCGAATCAAGACTACACGGAGACATTCTGACTCTCCTTTACTAAAACATTGGTCTTGTAATTCATGAATTATGAAAACAAAATTAACGATAAAAGTCAACGAATTCATCAGGCTAGTACTTCCACAAATCATATGTCAACAATTGATAATTCAACACATCTTGATCAGATCCTAATATAACAGTATACTTGAAAAGTTATAAAGATTATAATCACAGGAACTAGACAGCAAGAGCGTTGGCATAATTGAAACGGTTCCATATTAAACTTGACGAAATAAACAAGGTTACGTTATCATATAGTAAGGTTCATATTCATATCATATGCATAATTCACATATCCGAATATCACGTGACACATCACATAGTTCGTATTTGATTAAACTGGCATACGAAATTTACATAACTCACAATTCCACTAATTACACATTACACAGCAACTTACAACAATCATTACTAAATAACAGCTTAGCTAACGTGCGAGCGATCATGGTTTTTAGAAATTATAAAGAACTAGCTAAACATAGGAAAATAATCGAATGCATATCTCAAACGAATTATTTATAACACAACTCAATTGGTCTGAACAAGAACTTTACAGCAATTCAACAGAAAATTAGTCAACTTGCAGGAATCAAAACTAAATAACGACTCCTTAAGATTTTACATGGCCTAGCATCTTGAAAACGTAAACGCTCATTCTAAACAGCAGAGGTGAGATTATGCATAAACAATAACTAAGCCTTAAATGATTTCTTTTACAAAGGATGGGTCAAAACGAAATTGTGCAGCAACAATCTAACCACGGTCAACTTAAAGATTTATTGCACTCAAAATATAACTCCTATTAACATGGAGCCAACAGCATTGTACCCCAACTCGAAACGTTGTCATACATAAAATTTTCATACTCAAATATGGCACACATTTATGATAGTAGTCTGTGCAAACATGGTAACATCCAGGAAACTTATTAAAACAATTTGATTCTTTTACAACTTCACTTTGCTACCTCGAAACCCAACCATTCTGCTTTCGAAACATGTTGACATATAACTGGAGCATAGACATTACTTGTACGGTATTAACATTCATTTCTCATTATTACCATACTCTTTATCTGGATCACGGTAATTAAGGAATTCAATTCTGAAAGTAGGATCAACTAAGTAACTTGATTGTTATACATGTGTATCTAAAGAAACTAGGTTCAAATATCGCATAATCATAACTTATCCAGGTACGGAAACATAAACTATAAGCTACTATGAGGTCCCATATTGATTACGAACTTCACATCAACTTTAAATGCGTATAGTAGGCATAAAATCTTAAGTACGATATATGCAACACATATCTATATACATTCATGGCTTATGGAAACACATTCCGCATATCACTAGACATGGATTACTATAACGTATATTTATGAGGCCAACTAGATTACTCATCCTTACAAGGAGTTTAAACATCAGGTTCATATACTAACGATAGTCATTTAAATATTAGGTGATCATATGAACATTTCAAATACTGAATTCATATGGGCACACCGCTCTTAACTATTGCTCAACAATTACACCTCCAGCCTCTTGGGATATCAATTAAATCATCCAACTCGTTCCACATTTCATATCTCACATATTCTTCTAACACACAACATTCATGTTAACTCACATATTACTTACCTCATTCTGCACCTGCAAGAACGTTAGTACCAGATAACGAGGTCACTATATAATCTACCCCACTTTTCAATTTCTCTCATTGGGTTCCCGAGACAGAACAGAAAGGGCCCAGGACTGGTGTGAGGGGGCCCCTAACTCATCCCGTTCCTTTTTGGGGCTCCTATCAGTTTCATCTCGGGGTTCATTTTATTAGACTCTTCCTACGTTCATTATTATTCATTTAGTTTAGGCCCGAGGATCGTTCTCTCTGATACCACTTTGTAACACCCCCATTTATTTAAGAGCCTTTAGCAAGACATTCTCAAATAAATAGGACTGTTACCATCTCGGAATATCCGAGGTAGTGAATAACAAGGTAAACAAACCAAAGTACTTTATAGATAAAAACCGATTAAATTTAAACTTGTTATTACAGCAACTACGAGGTCCAAACCTTGATAAAATAAAAGTACAACTGAAGATATCTAAAGGTGATCTAATTTTAAGTAAGTCCAAGCCATGTCTCTCTCCATGCCCAAGCTCCTAATCCATCTGTCACTGGCCTGAAAAATCTACTCCCCATTCCGGATCATCGTAGGTGTCACACGAATACACAGGGTCAACCGCGAGGTTGAGTAGGTAAAGCAGACAACACATAAATGACAATACTATCATAAATACATTGGGATCAATCATCCCTTCTCGCACCGATCCAACACCAAAAAACTCTGCACCGATCACAAGACCCAATATACTCCACACCATATCACAGACCCTTTATCTCCGCACCAAACACAGACCCTTTATCTCCGCACCAAACACAGACCCTTTATCTCCGCACCAAACACAGACCCTTTATCTCCGCACCAAACACAGACCCTTTATCTCCGCAGTGATCAATAATAACAATTCAATCCACAGTACAGTAATAATCAATTAGATCAAACTCGTAATAAGCATCACTTACACATTTCCTGTCATAACATGAATCATAATATATTCCCCTACCTCAATTGCGGAATGACAACCGAACAGCTGCTAACATTGTTCCACCTCGAACAACCGAACTCAGTTCCTATAATTAGTACTTGATATCAATTTCTACCCATACAATCACATTGCTAAGATTACTTGACCAAGTTCACAGCCAAATGCTCATAACATGCTATAAACATGTTCATATACATATCAATTATTATTATTAACTCCTTATACACATATAAATCATCATTAGCCAAACATAAGCTTACTAAAACAATTAGACTTACTTAATACAACAGGCATTCAAATAACCCATTACGACTAAATCAAGAACAATAACAACGTAAGTAATTAATAATAACAACAACACATATTGACAACAATATTAACCATAACAATAACTATTAATATGACTAGTATTACTATACTAATTTTAATCATGATACCAACATTATTCCGATTAACAAAACTAATTCTCATACGAACACCAAATATGATATTTTAACAATAATAATTAATAGGACTAGTAACAAAATTAACATGGAAGATAATATAAAATTAGCATCAAAACAACATATACTTGAAATAGTAGTAATGATAAACATAATATTAATCATAATAATAATCATAATAATAATAATAATAATAACATACAACAACACAACAACCCAAAACTCGAGCCACCATACACGACCCCAAGACCCTACAACCACCGCGTGACACTACCCAACCACCACCCAACACCTGACGCCATACCCAGAACCACCAGCGTCCCCGGTGACCACCGGCAACCAGGTCGCCGGCCACCGGTGGAGCAGACTAACCCCCTCAAACCCGCTGGAACTTCCAGTCCTCACGCAAACAGCCGCCATACACCCCCCTGTCGACAGCCAAACAGAGGGACCCACCTCCTAAAACCGACACCCAAACACTCCCCTGCCGCCGGACATCTAACCATGGTGGTACCACCGCGTCGACCTCCCCCGAGTCAACGGTGGTACCACCCCCAAGCCACCATCGTACACAACTGACACGAAACCAGAACAGAACAGAGGAACGAACTCCTCTCTCGACATCACCACGGCCGCCTGAACCCACCATGCCTACCACCATGACCAACCCCCGACTACTACCTGACTCGCTGACCCATGACTCGTATTAAAATAAACCCGAGACCAGACTCCACACCCATACTAAACACACACACAGACGCAAAAACAGAGAAGGACACGAACCCAGCAACATGAACAGACCCGAAAAACCTCCCCTTACAACCGCCTTTAACGGCCAACGACCACCAGAGACTAAGCCATGTGTAAACATCATGTGTCATACCATAAGAATCATGTAAAGAGGATAAGGTTTAACGACCCATAACGACTACATAAGCGACTAAAATCACTGACCAAACTGGGATTGGCAGCGTGTGAGACGTACCATGTTGTTTACCAGCCAATCGAACCACCGTGCCCTCACCCACGACCACCGTGCCCAGTCTCCTTCCCTCCTCTGCTGTGTCGGCTAAGTGTATGTGGTGTTTGAATGTAGATTAGGGTAAAGTTTAGGGTTGGGAAGGAGTATCAAGATGTCGGCAGTAGAGCAGAAAACTAGGGTTTGAGTTTGTATTCCTAATTGAGTCGTGGGCTTGGGTGATGTGCGCAAAACGAGGCCCAGGTCTCACACGCTACAAGTCCAGGGTTCGATCCCCCTTAACAACATAACCATCATTATAACGACATAACTTAAACGTATCTATATAAAATTGCAAAACCACTATCGACACCAAAATATAAACTACTCGTCGAGGCTATATTTTTCGAGGTATCACACGATGTGTGTGTGTTTGAGAGGTTGGGTTTAGGGTTTTACATTGTATTAGGTGGGTATGGGTCGTACCCTATCCCAAGTCCAAGCCCATCACTCAATGGTCTATCACGTAACCCGGGGTCAAAAACAACTACATCCCGATCTTTAACCCGTAACACAAACTAACGAGACATATACATAATTCTATTAATTAAATTAAGTAACAATTAATTAAAACATATAAAATTATTAGTAATTACATAAGAATAAACAAAATTTAAATATAAATATAAATACGCTTATATAATAAACAAGTATATTTTATAATTAATTACAAAATAGGAAATATATTTAATTATAAATATTTTTTATCAAAAAATAAAGAAATGGGAATGAAATGTTATTTAAGAAATAATCGTCAAATATAAAATAATTATGAAATACGAAATAATCGTAGGAATACGATTTATAACATAATAGCAGCTCATATAAAATAATTATAAACATTTCATTTGAAATACTTGTATAAAACACGGTTTGACCGTCGTTGACCGCGGCTAAAATACGGGGTATTACACTCTCAGCCGTCATAAGTCAAAATCTGTTTGTCTTAACCATTGAGCGTCTTGCTGGGATGCTAGAAATTTCTGATGTGAGTCTGACCACCTTTCCCAAGAGAGACTGGGGTGAGATTGAGGAGGTGACCTCTGCCCAAGTCATGAAGGTGCTTCGTCCCCATACTGAACTTGGCCCAATAAACATTTATGCCCTCGAAGTCCCTGCCCCAATCCGCTTCATTTTCAATTTGGTATTCCGTAACTTGGTGCTCAGTAATAACAGTCGTGGGAGATGCTCTCTGCTGGATATGCTCCTAATCCACCATATTGTTAAGCACAAACCAATTAACCTTCCGCCCCTAATGTTTTATCGAATCCATGAGATGGCCACTAAGTTTCAGAACGGGAATTTTGACAAAAAAAACTGTGGTTCCTTATGGAATGTGGCTATCCATAATCTTTGCCGAGGAGAAAATGGTCATGAAGGGCAGTTCAACAGTTGAGAAGTTGAGTGATGAGATGACCTCTGAGCTGTTATCTCGAATGAGTATGGAAGTGAGGAGGAGAAGAAAACTCTGAGTTCGGGTCATTTGTTGTGTTTATTGAAATGACGTTGGTCTAGTGGTTAGAGTCTAGCATTATATCTTGTAGTGCTGTGTTCGAATCCTATTACTAGTAGATTTTTGTAAGAGAGGGTTGAGGCAAGGGGACCCAATCTCTCCCTTGTTATTCTGTATAAACATGGAGTATATGTCCAGAATAATGGAGTATGCAGTTAAGAAATGGTATTTCAGATTCCATCCTCTCTGCAAAAGCTTGAGGTTAACACATTTGCTTTTTGCAGATGACTTACTCATGTTTAGCAAAGGGGATACTAAATCAATTATGCTTATTTTGAGAGTATTGTCAACTTTTTCTGCAACCACAGGACTGAAGGTGAATGCTCAAAAATCTGAGGTGGTGTTCTCTGGTGTACCAAATAATGTGAGGCAAGATATTATTGATATTTCTGGTTTTAAGGAAGGTAGTATGCCTTTTAAGTATTTGGGGGTGCCAATTTTGTTGGGGCTGGTGTCCTTGACAATTAAGTACAATGACTTATTAAATCTCTTTAAGGATCACAAGGGCATACTTCGGTATTATTACCAGTTGATCCACGTTTATCAATAACGGTTGGCTTGCTAGATAAGTTTGACGTTATTGTCATACGGATGGCGGTGATCAACTGGTCCCTATACGTCACACCTATAGGACACGTTTGAGAGATGTGAAGGTATGAAAATACAGTCACATTTATGCCGGATACGACTAAACAATTAGTCAGAGGTATTGACTATTAAATTAGTCAATAAGATGTTGAGATGATTATTTAATACGGATTAAATAATTTTAGTTAATACGGATTACATGATTAATTCGTAAAATTAAATATAAACGGTTATATTTAATTAAATATTGTATTCGCGTATTAATATAAACAGTTATATTAATTTGGGTAATTATACAATATCGTATTTTTTCAGACCATTATTAATATATCGACTGTATTAATAACTGATAACATGTTACGATTTATAAATAAAACCCGCGAATTATATTTTAGCTAAATGGGTCGAATCACAAATTAGAATAAGGTAAGAGTGGAAAGCCCACTCTTACCCTATTCATGAATTTCGGCCGTGCACTACATAAGGAGGAGGACTCTCCTTATGTCAGGGGACTCTTGTTTCTCTGTTTAAAAAAAATCTCAAGAAAATTAGGGTTTGAGAGCATTCTTCTCCCATAACCCAGATCTCACATCTAAAACTCAAAAGGCTCTCCCGATATTGCAAGGCAGTTGGAGAGGCTTTCTAGCACACGTGGCAACGTCTCAATCTAAGTCTTGGGTGCAAGTTATAGGAGGGAATTTGTGTTAATTCCTGTTCTTAGGCCTTTCGCACAAGGACTAAAGGTTGTACTCTTATTCGTATCTTTTTAATCTTATGACTATATACACGACTGTAATTTTCATTATAATCCTGCAAATATAGGGCGAATACACGTTTTATTCCCCACAAGTGGTATCAGAGCCTATGGCCATGAAATTTTACAATTGTGTTTTTCGTAAGATTTAAAAATTTTGAAAATTCGATGCATTCTGCCTCGACACTCGATCGAGTGTCTGTAGCACTCGATCGAGTGTCCTCGTACCAGGCTTCATGCGTGTGGTTTTTGGGTTGTAATCGATCTTGTTTTCGATTCTTATTTGCATATTGTTAATTAATCGATATTTTTAGCAATATGTGAATCTTTTGTTGTTGTTTATTTATGATTTACACGTTTTAAATCCAAGATATAAACTTGTTTTGATTTCCAAAGTGCAGCGTTTGCGTTTTAACGAGTCACTCGATCGAGCCCCTGCTGCACTCGATCGAGTGACACTGACACTCGACCGAGTGCCCCTGTTGCTCGGTCGAGTGCTCATCTTTCAGGCTTTCTTTTTCGAAAATAACTTGTTTCTTATTTTCACATGGCCTAAAATAATATACTGTATACGGAAATAGTATATTATTTTTGTGAAACGGTTCACCCTCGTTTGATACATATTGTTTTAAAACAGTTTAAAATAATGGATTATATGTTTATTAAAATTGGTGATTAAAGCGGTATAGTCACATAATTTTAATCTTAAAAGGTGGTTTGGTAAAAATTTATTAATCATAATAACAGTATTATGTCATGTATGAATTTTTATTTAGTTGATGCATTTTATTTATCGTCTTGTGAATGCCTTGTGAATGCTTTCAATAACGTATTTAATTTTGCAAACGGTTGTAACTTAGTGTGGCCTTAGGAGATTGTGTCACCGTAATGATGGGACACAGTCTTGCTTGTAATTTTGAGATCTTGAATCTCCGTTTTGGGTTTTTGCCATGTAATTACTTTTGTATTTAAATTAGAATGTAAATAGGTTATATTTGTAATTTAAATTAGTAATTTTGTGAAGACCAAAGACGGAAGACCGGATGCTCACTCCCGCTGCAAGACCAAGATGGAACATCAAGACAAGCTTCTAGGGTCCAACGGTGGATTCCAAGTTGTTTTATGTTTATTTTGGTAGGATAGGCCACACTAGGACTTTTATTTACGTTTATTGCATTTATCTTTATGCTTTCATCGATAATAGCTTGCATCATATTCCGCCTAAAAACCAAACCACCTATAACATGCATGAAAACTGACTCATGTAGAGGTTACGCGTTAGTTTTCTGTGACAATACAGATGTCACGTGTCACATGTAAAGCCATCACTTTATTTAATTCATTCACGCATATGCTAGTTTTTAGTTCACTTAATATGAATAAATATAAGTCGATGGGGTCTTCCTCGTATAACCAAAAATTGAGATTAGTCTTTATAAATCAGCCTCCCATGAATCCCTTCTTCGTCGGTAGGCATAATATGACCCCTTCTACGTCGGGTAAGTGGGAACAGATGATTTATTTTATCTCAACATCATGGTCACTCGATAATATTCCAGTGACTGAGATGGACTAATAGATAGGTATACGGAAATCTATCGACCAAGAGTTCCAACGATTGGAATTAGCCAAATTGTGGGCTTATCAATATACGGAAATTGAGTCTTGGGATCGTTTATATAATTCTTGAGGGAGATCAATTATATAAATGCATGAGTCTACGAGTTTAAATTCAATTTAATATAGACTTAAATCACAACAATAAGTTGCTTATATGGTTTTGTTTTATCTTCTTTTCAGTGTAGAACACGTTCATTAAAACTGCTGTAAAACTAAAATGGCTGGTGAAGACCCAATGCCAAGTGCCAAGCTAGCACGTGAATCCTGACTAAAAGCCTTCATGGACTCCATGAATCAGTCTACTAGACTGAGAAATGATGGGTCAAACTTCTCTGACTGGGAGGCAGCACTACGGAATGCTGCCATTGCTGACGGAAAGCTTAAGTATTTAACTGAGCCCATTCCGGTACACCCAGGAACTGGAGGTAGAGCCAACGAAGTTCGCGCTCATAGCGACTTCGTCATGGAAGCGGGTGCGATAAAGAACGTACTCATCTATGCAATGGAATCAAATTTGCAAAGACGCTTCATATCCCATGGTGCAAACAAGATTTTCACCACGCTCACTAACGAATTCTCGAAAGCTCCGAGAATTTTTTCTTATGAGCATACCTGTCGCTTCTTTGAGGCGAAACTCCAGAAGGGCCAAGCTGTTAGCCCACATATTCTCAACATGATTGAGAATATCGAGAAACTGGAGACCCTGAACTGCAAGATTAGTGAGAACATAATCGTTGATCGAATGCTTCATTCGCTTCATGACGGGTTCGCCCTCTTTAGGGCCAACTACTACATGAACGACATGAAGAAGACTCCTCATGAGCTCCACTCCCTTCTCGTACAGACCGAGAAGGATCTGAAATTAAGTGGGAGCATGAAGCAGGATGTTCTCATGATCTCCAGTAAGGGAAAGGGTAAAGGGAAGGCTAAAGCTCAGGGCGACCTAGCAGTAGGTAAGCCCAGGTTCAAGAAACCAGGATTTACTAAGAGTGGGCCAGGTGAGTCGAGCAACTCACAGGGCAAGACAAAGAGCAAGGATACTAGCATGGAATGCCACCACTGCCACAAGACTGGGCATTGGAGGCTCTCATGCCCCGTGTATCGCGAGGACATTAAGGCAGGCCGTGTTACTCCTGTTGGTATGTCTTCTTCTTCTTTTATTCACATGATTGAGATTAACCATGCAAGTTGCGGAACTTGGGTACTTGATACTGGCTGTGGTTCTCATCTATGTAATCATGTGCAGGGCCTCCGAAACCAAGAACCCCTAATCAAGGGTGAGGTGGACCTGCGTGTCGGGAATGGAGCACGCGTTGCTGCAGTCTCGAAGGGAACATACGTGATCCAGCTTCCAAGTGGATTCGAGTTATTTTTATATAACTGTTATTATGTTCCTAGTTTGTCCAAATACATTATTTCAGTTTCTGCACTTGACAAACTCGGTTTTTCATTTGTAATAGAGAATAATAGCTGTATTTTCTCCTTACACAATATGATTTATGGCAAGGCAGTTTCCATGAATGGAATTTATGGTTTAGATCAAACTACCTAGATATTACATGTGAATAACAAGAGATTAAAGGTAGGTGACAAAGATCAAACTTACCTATGGCATTGTCGTATGAGACACATAAATGAGAAACGCGTAAAACAGCTCATACAGAATGGAGCTATATCGCCCTTTGATTTCGAATCATATGGCACGTGTGAATCATGTCTCATTGGCAAAGTGACTCGTATTTCCTTCAAAGGTGTTGGAATGCGCGCTGCCGACCTATTAGGACTCATACATACGGACGTATGTGGCCCTATGTCGATCAACGCACGAGAAGGCTATAGGTATTTCATCACTTTCACGGATGATTTGAGTAGATATGGCTATGTCTACTTGATGAAACATAAAAGTGAATCCTTTGACAAGTTCAAAGAATACCAGAATCGGGTACAGAACCAGCTGGGTAGAAAGATTAAAGCACTACGTTCGGATCGTGGTGGTGAGTATCTTTCACACGAGTTTGATCAACACCTTAAAGACTGTGGCATCGTGCTACAGTTGACTCCACCTGGAACACCACAATTAAATGGTGTGTCTGAACGGAGAAATCGAACTCTACTTGATATGGTTCGATCCATGATGAGTCACACCGTTGTGCCTGATTCATTGTGGGGCTATGCTCTTTTGTCAGCCGCTCTAATACTTAACCAAAGTCCGTCTAAAGCTGTTGACAAGACTCCATACGAATTATGGAAGGGAACGGTCCCTAACTTGTCCTTTATTCGGGTTTGGGGCTGCGAGGCTTATGTCAAGTGGAAACACGAGGATAAGCTCGGCCCGCGATCGGTCAAGACATACTTTATAGGCTATCCAAAGGGAACTTTTGGTCATTACTTCTACTCGCCAACCGAACAACGTGTTTTTGTTGCGGCTAGTGCGACGTTCTTAGAGAAGGAATTTCTCGAGAACAAGTCGAGTAATAGAACCTTCGAGTTATCGGAGGTTCAAGAACCAACTGCCGAGCAACCATTGGAGGAAACAGTTCCTTCAACCGAGGCTGCGGTAGATATTCCTGAGGAACCTAGGAGGTCGGGAAGAGTCTCTATTCCTCCGGACAGATACATTGGTATGGTCGAGGAACATGATACAGATGACGTCTTACTCCTAGAGGGTAACGAACCCACAACCTATAAAGGTGCCATGACCAGTTCTGACTCAAAGCTATGGCTAGAAGCCATGCAATATGAGATGGACTCCATGTATGAGAACAACGTGTGGGATCTTGTGGACCTACCTGCAAAGGTACGTCCCCTTCAATGCAAATGGCTTTACAAGATAAAGCATTCCGTGGAAGGACAACAAGATATCCACAAGGCAAGACTAGTTGCTAAAGGTTTCACCCAAGTGCCAGGCTTGCACTACGATGAGATCTTTGCACCTGTAGTCATGCTACGTTCCATTCGGATTATCTTAGCGATCGCCGCATTTCACGATTATGAAATATGGCAAATGGACGTTAAAACCGCCTTCTTAAACGGTTATTTGGAGGAAGAGTTGTACATGGTAAAACCCGAAGGTTTTATTGATCCAGAACATCCTAAGAAAGTTTGCAAGCTTAAGCGTTCCATCTATGGACTTAAGCAAGCATCGCGGAGTTGGAATCATCGCTTCGACCAAGTGATAAAAGAGAATGGATTCATTCGATCAGTCGAGGAACCATGTCTCTATATCAAGTCGAGTGGGAGCAAGATTGTATTCCTAGTACTGTATGTCGACGACATACTCTTGATTGGGAATGACATACCTCTCTTATCTTCGGTTAAAGCATGGTTGAAAAACCATTTCCAGATGAAAGATCTGGGAGAGGCACAAAGAATTTTGGGCATCCGTATCTACAGGGATAGATCACGACGGATGTTGTCTCTCAGTCAGGAGTCTTATATAGATAAGATCCTGGAGAGATTCAGCATGACGAACTCCAAGAAGGGGTTCCTTCCTATGACTCTTGGGCTTCACTTGAGCAAGACTCAAGAAGCTAAGTCATTGGAAGAGAAAGAGCGCATGAGTCGTATTCCTTATGCTTCGGCAATAGGATCGATCATGTATGCCATGATATGCACACGTCCTGACGTTGCATATGCATTGAGTATGACAAGTCGATTCCAAGCTCATCCAGGTGAACAACACTGGATGGCCGTGAAAAACATTCTTAAGTACCTACGGAGGACTAAAGATTGGGGATTGACTTACGGAGGCGACTCGACGCTCTGCGCCACGGGTTACGCAGATGCTAGCTTCCAAACGGATCGAGATGACTCGAAATCTCAGTCTGGATTCGTTTTTACTCTTAATGGTGCTGCTGTCAGCTGGAAAAGTTCTAAACAGAGTGTTACAGCAGATTCTACGACTGAGTCCGAGTACTATGCCGCCTCAGAAGCAGCTAAGGAAGCAATATGGATGCGTCAATTCTTACAAGGACTATCAGTAGTGCCTAGTTCGAATGACCCAATCACCGTTTATTGTGATAATAAAGGTGCCATCTTCCAAGCTAAGGAGCATAAGTCTAGCAACAAGGCTAGGCATGTACAACGGAAAGCTCATCTAATCAGAGATTACGTGGAGCAAAAGGAGATTTTCATTGATAAGATCGCTACGGATGACAACATAGCTGATCCTCTCACAAAAGCATTACCACGTGATAAGCATGAAGGGCACATTCATTCCATGGGGATTGGATGTGTTCCTAAGTTGTAGTACTCTTTTATGAATTCATGTAATAATTCATTTTCTCGTGTACTCTATTCAAACTTATTGTTATGATATATAATGTTTTGTTTCTCATGTGGAATTGTACGCCAATTTTGAACACCACAAAGTGAACTGATTAACATTACATTGTTTTGGTCCTTGATTACCCACTTGAGCTGATAACTCAGGTAATCATTTTGTGAGGTTGGTTGATGGTGGGTTCAACGAGCCATAAGTCACACGGCTGACTGACCAATCACAAAGGCGAGTTATACGGATATCTCGTAGGACACCCCGTGACAGCGTTATGGAGTCCTAAATGTTTTACAACATTGGGTGCCAGGTCGTGGATAGGACCTCCATAGTGTTCCTTAGAGTCGAGTCTTTTGACTTTCAACTGTCTCTTGAGATTAAGGCAGATTTTGGGTAACTTTGGTTTCTTTCCCACGGTCACCGTAACAGGGGCCAAGAGGTTTTTTTCTGGGTTATTTCATGCTGCGCGATATCGGCAGGATTCGAGTTGAGGGAAATATCCAAACCCTTATCAGGATTTTATCATTTCTCAGGGCCACTCGAGGAGTAGTAATTAACTGAAATGCATGGCCATGCTCGAATACAGATTCGTTTTATCAGTTAAGTTACTCTCTAGTCGGGGAAACCACTCTTGATACAGATCGCTTGTGAGATACGACCTTTGCGAATGCGGATTTGCAAATTGTCTTACATTGAGTGGGAGAAATTTTAAAAGGATATGAGAATCGGTTATCGCACCTACACTTGTACGGACAAGTGGGAGTTTATTGGAGCTTGTGTCCTCCACATGTAGTGTGATAACGTCATTGCACATACCCTTGTACGGACAAGTGGGAGATTGTTAGGGCTGGTGTCCTTGACAATTAAGTACAATGACTTATTAAATCTCTTTAAGGATCACAAGGGCATACTTCAGTATTATTACCAGTTGATCCACGTTTATCAATAACGGTTGGCTTGCTAGATAAGTTTGACGTTATTGTCATACGGATGGCGGTGATCAACTGGTCATTATACGTCACACCTATAGGACACGTTTGAGAGATGTGAAGGTATGAAAATACAGTCACATTTATGCCGGATACGACTAAAAAGTTAGTCAGAGGTATTGACTATTAAATTAGTCAATAAGATGTTGAGATGATTATTTAATACGGATTAAATAATTTTAGTTAATACGGATTACATGATTAAGTCGTAAAATTAAATATAAACGGTTATATTTAATTAAATATTGTATTCGCGTATTAATATAAACAGTTATATTAATTTGGGTAATTATACAATATCGTATTTTGTCAGACCATTATTAATATATCGACTGTATTAATAACTGATAACATGTTACGATTTATAAATAAAACCCGCGAATTATATTTTAGCTAAATGGGTCGAATCACGAATTAGAATAAGGTAAGAGTGGAAAGCCCACTCTTACCCTATTCATGAATTTCGGCCGTGCACTACATAAGGAGGAGGACTCTCCTTATGTCAGGGGACTCTTGTTTCTCTGTTTAAAAAAAATCTCAAGAAAATTAGGGTTTGAGAGCATTCTTCTCCCATAACCCAGATCTCACATCTAAAACTCAAAAGGCTCTCCCGATATTGCAAGGCATTTTGGGCGAATACACGTTTTATTCCCCACAAATTTAGCCTGGTAGATTGAAAAGGGCTGACTGTCATGTGCTAATTGAAAAGATTGTTGCTCGGATTAGAAGTATTGGGGCCAAAAAATTGAGCTATGCAGGCAGAATAATTCTCATTAATTCAGTGCTCAATACTTCATCATTCCTAAGGGAGTGATCAATATGATTATTGATATTTGTAGGAACTACCTTTGGAGTGGGGAAGCTGAATACAACAGAGTTCCTTTGGTCTCATGGATAGCATTTGTTGTAGCAAGAAAGAAGGAGGTTTGGGAATCGTTGATGCAGGTGTGTGGAATAAGGCAAGTGTTGGGAAATTGGTTCATTGGTTGCATATTAAGGCTGACAGGTTATGGGTTTTATGGATTGACCATGTCTATTTAAAAGGAACTAGATGGGCTGATTATAACCCTCCTTCTGATGTGAATTGGAATTGGAGGAATATATGCAAGGTGAGGAGTCTGATGAGTGCAGGTTATCAAGGGGATCAATGGCTGGGAGGTAAATTCTCAATTCAAGGAGTTTATAGATAGCTGCAGGGAATACACACCCCTGTGCAGTGGTATAAGGGAGTTTGGGATAATTGGGTTGTCCCTAAGCATGCAGTGATTGGGTGGCTTATTAAGAGGGGGCCCCTGAACACGAGGAGGAAAATGAAGAGAATTGAAGTATTTGACACAGACAGGTGTGTGTTATGTGCTGAAGACCATGAGGAGAGTCATTTGCACTTGTTTGAAGAATGCAGATACAGTGCTCAAATAATATCTGGGATAGAAGAGGTTTGCCATAGTAGCCTTCAGTCTGAACATATTTATCATTCCAGGTGGAAGAAGAAAGCTAGCATAGTCATCAAAATGGCCATGAAATACTATATATGGCAGGAAAGGAATAGATGCAGGCTAGAAGGAAGTCTCAGAAGACCTGTGTTTGTTGTTCAGCTTATAAAAACTCAAGTAGTTAGTAGACTTAAACAAATGATGAAGGAAACTGATAGAAGAATAAAGGAGCAATGGTGTAGGGATTGCCTTCACCTCTGATTTGTAATGATGTAATAATTTGATTGGTTTTATGAAAAGCTTACATTTTACCAAAAAAATATATTTTGTCGTACTTTTGAAACAGGTGCTTTGGTTCCCCTTGATGATATCAAGAGCGGGAAGTAATAGTTTATATAATTATGCTTATGTGTGATCTCTTAACTCTTAGGCCAATATTCACCGTGTGTTACATCTTAGCTTGTTGATTAGAATGAACTACTTAGACCATGCATACTAACCATTACACTTCTTGATCATGTTGTTTGAATAATGTTGTATGACTATTAAAATCAAACCAACTGAGCATGGGCTTAAGGGGAATATCACACATGTTTTAGGCTTGTCATCATCAAAGGGGCAATTTGTTGGAACACTTAGATTGATGATGACAAGCCCTTGTATTATTTAATTGTTTGCTCTTAGTACTGTGCCTAGTGATTGAAGCAAAACAAGTGGATTAGCAACCAAAACAATCAAACCGGCATCCATGAAGTTTCAAATGTGACCAAAGAAGGACAATACAAGTCAAAACCAATTACCCCATTAGCCTTAGTCAATGTTGTAAGAGTAAGTGTCACATTCACATTAGAATCAAGTTTCAGCTTAACTCTGCAACAATACACTGGACTGTGGCATCTGATACCGTATGAAATATTTTATAAATAAAAATTATTTCGAAAATTATGCAAAGTGTCCTCTTCTGTTTTTCTAATAAGGCGTCTCTTAGAAGTCAGAAATACAAAAAGAAGTCTCTTGCAAAGCCCCACAATAAAATACAATATTACTTGTGCAAGTTGTTCTCTTTACAAATAAAATATAAGTCTTTTATTTTACTCTATTTTTATAAAGACTTGTGAGTTCCCACATAAAAATATGATTGATACACCTTATTTTAAAAACATATTTTTTTTACATTGAGCCTACAAAAACTGAACACAAAATTATCATTTTCAAATAAAATAATTAGTATCCAATGGACAATAGGAAAAAGTAGTGTAATAACCAAGTCTTGGGTAAATCTTTTACACGGTTTTTACATTATAAAAGGAACCCTCATTGCTCATTAAATGCTAAGACCTTCAAATATTTATTGAAGAGATTTCTACAAAAACTCTTAAGCTTTCTAGTTTATCTTTTAAAATTTTTGCCAAATCGTTTCTAACTTTAAAGTCTTCAACTTGTTTTACAGGTCATAAAATCTCCATGTATCAGTAAGCTGCACTGTGACATAATGAGTTTGTTCCATGATTCTCGTGTTTAGATCTTAATTGTAATCTCCATGTTCGTAAGTGAACCCTTGAGATTCTGATTCTGTAAACCAAAGAGAGAGAACCTTATGAACTCTTGAAGCGGAGTAGCTTTGAGTTTGAGCAACTTCTTAAGGTAGAGATACTTTAAGTTAGAGTGCAATCGAGGTAGATTGATTGGCAAGTTGTTTTCATTGTAAAAGTTTAGTTATTTGAGTAAATTCCTAAACAAACAATAAAATAACGGTTGGACGTAGGTCTCGGAGTAGAGACTGAACCAACTTTTAAAAACATTGGTTATTTTCTTATTTAGTTTCATACTCTTCATTATCACTCGTTTTCTCTAAGTATCTCAACTTCTGTGTCACAGTCTATCATACTTTTACACAGAATACTTACCTTATCTTGTGAACTTACATCTCATTAAGTCTCTCAAGTATCTTCTTCATTAAAATTTTAAAAAGGGACACCTAATTCACCCCTTTCCCCTCTTAGGTGTTTATCGTTCGTAACTCTTTAACCCCCATGACTTTGTGCAATTGTGAAATTAATCTCCAAAACTTTCAATTGGAGTAATTTGGCCCCATAAGTTACAATATAAGGGAAATTAAACCCTTTTTTTTTATCAAGATCTCATGAGAAATTCCATTTATCATATCACAAAAAATGGCTTGTTTTAATTAAAAATAATAATCTCTTTACTATAAAAGGAATAGCATTTAGAGAGCTCTAATTGGTTCCTCATTTTTAGGGAATGAAAAAGCAAAATTCTTTTCCTAATACACAACATAACATACAAAAAAATTACAAATTGAATAATCACAAAAAAAGTAAAAAAAAGTTACAAATTGAATATAATTGTGAAACCCCGCGATTTAGCGGAAAAATAAACACAATTAAAGCGGAAATAAGAGGTTTTTAAAACTTTTCTTTAAAGAGTTAAATAAATTAGCATGCGAAGGTCCAACCAAAAGGAAGTGCGGAAAGGAAAATAGTAAGGTCAATCCTACAACAAAATACGAAGTGTATGGGGAAAAGATATCCCACGGATGTAGACATAGCGTTAGGTAGCCTAGCGATACAAAAACAAAGTTAAGGTCCAAGGGTAAGTTCTCGCTAGCCCAAACGTCTCACCCAACTATGCTCCACGAACCTGTCATTCATAAAACATGAATGCCATAGTCAGTGGGGAGTAACTCAGGGTTCTCCCAGCCATTTTACATCAAAAGACAAGGAAACAATAATGACAAAATATTAAACGAATAAGCATATGAATAATCCATCAATCACAATTTAACATCCAATTTACTCAATATGCTAAGGCATGTGATGTCATACCAACGATAGAATAAGAGAGATATATGTAAATCAAGAAAAAAATAGGATAACCATCCAAATCATAAAAAGGGGATGAACATAACCGTTCACCACAACCATATCATCCAAACTACTAAACGACAAGAATAGAATGAACGCCGTCTGGGAACATAACTGTTACCACTGACCACTAATTCACATAACCACAACACTAACAAACGGAGCGCATAACCATGACATCCGATTTCTATGTAAAGAGCTTAACCGCAAACTATCTGCCTAACACCTGGTCAGACCTCTCGATGTAATAACCTACACCGAACGACACACGAGGACCAGACCGCATAACCACGGACACCGGCCAATCTCGAACATAGACAAATTTGGATAATTGGATGGCATTAGTTCATTATAATGATACACTAATCGAATCACCGCTATCCATTCAAAACAAGCATAACCTAACTGTAAGCCATATATAATCTTATTAACATAACTGTTAATTACCCATTACCACACATGAGTCACAAGATAAACAAATCAATGCTTAAGTTAGTTTCTAGAAGCTATTTTGAAGCGGAAGCCGTTTCCCTTCCGGTTGTCCGGCCGGGGGGTCTTCTACTTCAACTTATCTTCTAAAAATGGCCTAAGCATTGCTTAACAACAATATAATACAAGCCCGTAACCCACTCATCATTATATACACTTATGACCTAAAAACGATGGTTAACAATGCTTCAATGGCTAGGCTTCGATATGGCCATGTGACATGTTATGAAAGTGATAAAAATTGGTCATATAAACAAGAGATTTAACACTTGAAAACTCAGGCACATACATGGGAGAGAAACTAGGAAACAAGGGGAAGAAATAAGGATACAAAAACAACTCATTACACAAGCGAAAAATGGCGAATTTGTAGTGAAGATCGCAGGCTGCGGCCAAAATCGCAGGCATGCGGCCCCCAGCGCAGGCTGCGGCAACCCCTGCCCATGCTGCTGCCCAGCCGTGGTTCGTGCACCCTCCCCCCCCCCCCCCCCCCCCACTTTGTTACATACAAACCCATTACAAAGCACCCATTTCAAGTAGTATATGCACATGTATTCAAGGTGTATTATCATCCATCAAATGCTACTTAAACTAACATGAATCTCCTCTTAATTTATCATAACAATATGTGAAATTCAATTAAAAAATAAGAACAATGGTGCTAGCAACCTAAAGCACCCAAAACTCATGTGAAAATCAACCACAATGACAATGAACAATAAACAACCAATTTACCAACAAGATCATACCCTTGTACTAACTACCACATAAACTCAATCTTTGACAAATAAAATCGAGAAACCCATCAAGGTTACCTTCTTGCTTGAGCTCTAGTCCAAGCTCTCGTCGATTTCGTAGGAAATGCCCTCCGGATCACCCGACTCATAACCTACAACCAAAGTAAGTGTTAGAGTGGAAAAACTAGACTTTGAATGCTACACTAGGGTTTTCGAATTTTGGATGAAGAGAAGGGGAATAGTATACGTTATTACTTAAAAAGGAGGAGAAGGAGAAGGGGAGAAGAATGACACAAAAATCGCAAGAAACTGATTACGAATGAGCAACTTGTGTTGATTTCAAACTTGAAGCTTTTTAGTGGAAAAATGGTGTTTTTAAGAGGGAGTCCAAATCTAAAATGTGAAATGAGGAAGGTGGTGAATGAGGGTTTTATGTGGGATTAAAAAGACAAACACAAGTTATTTGACCCATTTTCGAATATAACCCATATAAATAGTTTTTGTGACGGAATTTGCTAGAAACAAAGCCTTAAGTTTACTATACTTAAGATTTGAAATAAATATTTCCGGAATATGATATGAAGGGAGCAACTCAGACCACCCATGAAGGAATTCAAAATGCTTTCCTAGAGTTCTACCAACACCTCATTGGCAGCAGTACTAGAACTGAAAGGGTCAGAACTGATGTTATTCAACAGGGTCCTTGCGAGAGTTGGCAGTGGGCCGTGCTGGGTCGGCCCGCGTGCCGGCCCACCGTGCCAGACCCTATAAAATGGCCGGTTCGTGCCGTGCTTTTTGGCCCATCGTGCCGTGTCATGCCTGACCCGGTGACTGAAAGCCCAGTCGCGGCCCGCCCATGGCACGACGGATTTGCGTGCCGTGTCGTGCCTGGCCCATGGGTCGGTCGTGCCATGTTCATGGGCCGGCCTGCGTGCTACATACTTTTTTATAAAAACAATTTATTTTTACTTGTTCACTTGTTTTATTGTATTTTTAATGTATACGATTTAATCAAATAATTAAGAAACGATAAAAAAAAAGAATTTGTATTTATAATTGAGTTGGTATTTATAGAAGTTGAAAATTAGAATTTAAAAAAAAATCAATAAAACCAGAACCATACTAATATACTATACTGGGCAATAGGCATACGTATAACAGCTGGAATATTTGGAATTTAAAAAAAATAATAAAACCAAAACCATACTATCCTAGGCAGTAGTGGGCATACGCATAAGTGCATAACAGCTGGGATATTTGGAAACAGAGGAGTAGAGGACAGAAGTACAGAACAGAGACACAGTCACACAGAGCATCATCATCATCATCAGCGGATCAATTTTCAGCGGCTACTGTGGCCCACCGTGCTGGCCACCGTGTCGGCCACCGTGCCGTGCCTCACCGGGCCTGGGCCGTGTCGTGCCTGGGCACGGGTTATTTTCGGAAATTGTCGTCGGGAGCCCGGAGCAAGCACGGACGTGTCGTGCTCGTGCCACCTCGAATCTGCCACTGGGCCGGGCCGTGACATGTCGTGCCGCGTGCTTGGCCGTGCTGCCCACCGGGCCTAAGCACGAACTGTCTCTAGTCCTTGCTGCTCAGCAGCCCATGCTGGAACTTTATCTGCTCCTGTTACTGACACTGAAATAAGGGACATTGTTTTCTCTATTCCTTATTGACAAGGCACCAGGCCCTGATGGCTATACCAGTGGGTTCTTTAAACAAGCTTGGGACATAGTGGGACCAGAAGTTTGTGAAGCAGTGAAAGACTTCTTTAGTACTGGCCAACTTTTGACCCAGATTAATGAAACTACTCTCACCTTGATCCCCAAAGGTGTAAGACCTGATACTGTGCAACAATTTTGACCTATAGCCTGCTGTAACCTGCTCTACAAGATCATCTCCAAAACTATATGTAATCGCCTTGCCAAAATCCTACCTGAGTTGATCAATTAAACTCATGGGGCTTTTGTCCAAGATAGATCCATTATTGAAAATATTCTCATTTGTCAAGATATTGTCCAACAATACTCAAGAAAAAATGTCTCCCCCAGATGCTTGTTTAAAATTGATCTCCAGAAAGCTTATGATTCAGTAGAGTGGAGTTATATGGATGACTTACTGAATAAAATGAACTTTCCTAATCATTTTAGGAAATTGATCATGACTTGTATTTCTACACCTCAGTTTACCCTGGCTCTAAATGGTGCTCACTTTGGATACTTCCCTAGACATAGAGGCCTTAGGCAGGATGATCCCATGTCACCCTTGCTGTTTACCCTCTGTATGGAATATTTAAGTAGACTTATTCAATATGCCACTCGCAAATGGCCTTTCAGATTTCACCCACTGTGCAAATCCCTCAAATTGACTCATCTTATATTTGCGGATGATCTGATGCTGTTTTGTAAAGGAGAACCTCAATCCATATTGTTGCTGGTAAGAACTCTGAAAACCTTTTCCAAAACTTCAGGGCTTTACCTCAATAATGCAAAATCTGTTATGTATTTTAGTGGCATGAGTAATGATCTGAGAAAAGACATCTTGCATGTCACTGGTTTTGCAGAAGGAAGCATGCCCTTCACTTACTTACGTATCCCAATCCAAACTAGAAAACCAAATAAACAGGAATGCACCAAAATAACTGAAAAAATGGTGTGTAGGATTCGAAGTCTAGGTGTAAGGAAGTTGTCGTATACAGGAAGGGTGGTTTTGATCAATGCGGTCTTGAACACCCTTTACAGTTACTGGGCTTCTGTTTTCATACTACCTAAAGGTGTTATAAGGAGGGTTGAAGCTCTATGCAGAAATTTCCTCTAGGAAGGGAACTCTGAGTTTACTAGAATCCCATTGGTTGCGTGGGACAAAGTTACTAGGCCAAACAAAAGAAGGAGGTCTAGGCATCAAACAAGCTAGCTCTTGGAACATTGCGGCAGTAGGCAAGCTTGTCCATTGGTTATATGGGAACAAGGAGAACTTGTTGGTCAAATGGGTGCAAACTATTCACCTGAAAGGCACAGATTGGCATATCTACACTCCCCCACCTGATGTGCCCTAGACATGGAGAATGATATGCAAAACCAAAGAATGTTTCAAACCTTGTTATGTTAACAATAACTGGAGCATTTTTGACACAGGATATTCTATTGCAGCAGTTTATAAATGGCTAAGGGGAACACAAAACTCACCTCCTTGGCACCCTACTGTTTGGAGTAAATGGAATACCCCTAAGCATTCCATGATTACTGGCTTCTATGCTAGGAGGGGATGAAAACGAAAGATAAGTTGTTTCAATATGGATGCAATGCAGATGATCAATGCTGCTTGTGTTATAATGCTACTGAATCTGTGAATCACATAGTACAGGGGTGTGGGTATAGCACCAAAATATCAAAGCAATTGGAAGAATGGATTGGGACTGCCCTGCCACTGTTCCCTGACTTGCAGTGGACTGGGCAAAACAAAAAGGACAAGGGTATTCATGCTATGGTCTATACTGCCTACTCATACAACATCTGGCAGAAAATAAACCAAGCTCAACTTGAAGGTGTGATCACAAGACCTGAAAGAGTGGTGCAGGAGATTAAGGAAATGGTTAGGATGCAAGTTAATGCTCGGATAAAGGCCCTGCCAAGCCTAGAACCTAATGTTTTGATAGATCATATGCTACTGTAATGTAGTACTAGTCTCTGACTAGTCGTTTTCTCTGTTCCCCCTGTATATTTTTACCAGATGATATATATACTACTCACATTTACACCAAAAAAAAAATTTTCGGAATACTTATTACTCCTTAAAAATTATAATTTCTCAAAAATAAGATTTAAATTCGAAAAATAAATTATTCTAAAATAAATTCCAAGGCGGGAATATCGCGGGTGTTACAATCATCCCTCCTTTTAAAAAGTTCCGTCCTCGAAACTTAGAGAAAGATGATTATCTAAGAGAACAAATCCGGATAATTGGCTTGCATTGATGCCTCCGGTTCCCATGTCTCTTCTTCTACATTACCGCATCTCCAAAGCACTTTCACTAAAGGCACCACCTTGCTTCTTAGCTTCTTATCGTTACGTTCCAAAATTCTCAAGGGTCGCTCCTCAAAGGTAAGCCTCGGTTCTAGGTCGGGAATCTCATGATGAAGGACATGACTTAGGTCACTTACGTACTTCCGAAGTTGCGAAACATGAAAAACATTACGAACCTTGCCCAAATTAGGAGGCTAATCCAAGCGGTAGGCAACGGTACCAATCCTCTTCACTATCTCATACGGTCCAATGTACTTGGGGCTCAGTTTTCCTTTGACCCAAAACCTCTTAACCCCCTTCATTGGTGAAACTTTAAGAAAAACACGATCGCCAACATCGAACTCAAGCCTCGTCGACGGACATCTGCATAGGATTTCTGACGATCTTGGGCAGACTTCATCCTTCCACGAATCAACTGAACATGGTCAATGGTCTCGACTAACTAATCAGGTCCTAGGTCACGAACATTACTCGACTGATCCCAACAAATCGGACTACGACACTTCCTACCGTAAAAGGCTTCATAGGGAGCCATCTTAATCGAAGCATGATAACTGTTGTTGTACAAAAACTCAACCAAAGGTAAGCATTTCTCCCAGCTAGCCTGAAAATCCAAAGCACATGCACGAAGTAAGTCCTCAAGGGTCTGAATCGTCCTCTCAGTTTGACCATCGGTCGCGGCATGGAACGTTGTACTCAGAAGCCACCGGCTACCCATAGCCTCCTAGAGGGCATTCTAGAACCTCGAACAGAATCGGGGATCACGATCCGAAACAATGTCCTTGGGGACACCATGGTATCTCACAATCTCATCCACATAAGCCTTAGCAAGCTTGTCCAAATTCCAAGTTTCCTTGATTGAGATTAATCTAGCACACTTAGTCAATCTATCAACTATCACCCAAACGACATCCTTGCCGCCAACTATTCTAGGCAACGACATGACAAAATCTATAGATATCGACTCCCACTTCCATAACGGAATCTCTAAAGGTTGTAACAATCCAACGGGTCTATTGTGTTCAATCTTAACCCTCTGACAAGTCAAACATTTTCCCACGTAGTCCACAATATCACTCTTCATCATGGGCCACCAAAACTGAAGTTTTAAGTCGTTATGCATCTTGTCACCTCCCGGGTGAACAGAATAAGGAGTCAAATGAGCTTCATCCAAGACCCTCTTTCTTAGGTTGGGAACATCGGGCACATACAAACGATCACGGAACCTAGGGAACCCACTAGCATCGATCACGAAGTCCTTGGAATTCCCACTAGCGATCTTGGCCTGAAACTTTATATAAGTTGCATCGGCAGGCGAACTCTTAAGAACCTCCCAAAACAAAGTAGGCTCAGAAGACATAACACACAAATAGTAGAACCCCCTCTCAACAAATTCTAGGCTCAACTTCTTGAACTCTAAGCAAAGTTCATCGGGTAGTACACGAACGGCACTCAAGGAATGAGTCGTCTTCCTACTAAGGGCATCGACAACAACATTAGCCTTACCTTCATGGTAAAGCAACTCCACGTTGTAATCCTTAACTAATTCCAACCAACGACGTTGCCTCATATTAAGGTCCTTTTGGGTAAAGATATACCTCAAACTCTTGTGATCGGTATAAATTCGGCAATGAGATCCAATAAGGTAATGTCTCCACATCTTCAAGGCATGCACTACGGCGGCTAACTCTAGATCATGGGTCGGATAATTCACCTTGTCAACTCTCAACTGTCTCAAGGCATAAGCCACCACTTTCCGGTTTTGCATCAACACATATCCCAAACCCATCTTTGAAGCGTCACAGAAAACATTGAAGTCAACACCTTCCTCGGGTAAGGTCAACACGGGCGCGATAGTCAACCTAGTCTTCAACTCTTGGAATGCTTTCTCACAACTCTCGGACCATAGGAACTTGGTTTCCTTCTTTAAAAGTTGAGTCATAGGTCTAGCCAACTTAGAAAAATCCTTAACGAATCGATGGTAGTAACCCGCTAAACCCAAAAAGCTACAAATCTCACCCACATCCTTAGAGATCTTCCACTCCACTACGGCCTCGATTTTGGATGGGTCTACCATCACACCTACTCTCGAAATCACATGTCCTACGAATGACACTTTAAGAAACCAAAACTCACACTTAGAGAACTTGACATACCACCTCTAGCTACTCACACTCGGCATGCTCTTCCTTGGTCCTGGAGTAGATCATGATATCATCAATAAACACCACCACACATTTATCAAGGTACTCACGAAAGCTGCGGTTCATCTGATCCATGAAGATGGGAGGAGCATTGGTCAAACCAAACGGCATGACTTTGAACTCGTAATGTCCATAACGAGTGCTGAAGGCAGTCTTAGCTATATCGATCTCTCAAACGGGGATCTGGTGATAACCTGATCTCAAATCAATCTTAGAAAAACTGGAAGCACCACGAAGCTGGTCGAACAAGTCTTCAATCCTCGACAAAGGGTAATTATTCTTCACGGTCACACGGTTCAACTCGCGGTAATCGATGAAAAGTCCCATGGATCCATCTTTATTTTTCACAAACAAAACAGGAGCACCCCAAGGCAAGGCACTAGGACGAATGAACCTTTTTTCTATCATTTCATCAAGCTGCTTCTTCAATTCTTTAAGCTCGGGAGGAGCCATACGGTACGAAGCTTTTGCAATCGGTCCAGATTCGGGCACTAGCTCAATCTAGAACTCTACATCTCTCTTAGGAGGAATCTCGGGCAACTCATCGGGGAACACATCGGCAAAATCACGAACAACAGGCACCTCTTCAAGCTTCGGAAAAACACCATCGACAGAAGAAATAACACACAGGAAACTTTGGCAACCTTTCCATATTAGCTTAGAGGCTTGCATGGAAGAGATAAGACGGATTCCCTTGCGGGGACGAGTTCCCTTATAGGTGACACGAATTCCAAGGGGACTCTTTAGATATAACTTTGGATCACCCCACTCGAACCTAGCATGATAGCGGGAAAGCCAATCCATGCCAAGTATGATGTCAAACTCCTCGAGTGGAAAACGGAGAAGGTTGGAAGGGAACACCACATTGTCGATCATTATAGGAATATCCTTGTAAGATGAAAAACAAGAGATAATTTCTCCGGATGGCAAGGAGATAGAAGTATCCTCGTAATGCGTAGATTTAAGCTTGAGTTTATCCGAACACTTGGTTGATATAAATGATAAGGAAGCACTGGTGTCAACAAGAATAAGGCAAGCAAGATTATGCACGAAAAACATACCGGCAATTATATCGGGGTGAGCTTCGGCCTCGGCTTGGCTCATGACAAAGATAGTACCCTTAGGCTTTGGCTTGTAAGGAGTAAGACTCTTCTTCTCGGGGCAATCCCTAGCACGATGGCCCGACTTCTTGCACTCAAAACAAAGGAGGGGTTGAGCATCACAATCAAAACCCAGATGCCAAGAAGCATTACACTTGAAACAAACACGGCCTCGGGAAGAAGCGGCATTACTAGCTTGAGGACGCGAGGCTTGTTGATTAGGTACAAACCTCCGCTTGTTGGAGTTAGGAGTAGAAGAAGGAGGCACATAAGGCCTTTTTCCTTGGTAAGATGGACGGGAATAAGTAGGAGAAGAGAAAGATTTGCTCTCATCTTCAATTGACTTGATAGAAGTCTCCGCCCAAATGGCATCATCATAGACCGCCACGAAAGAGGTAGAGTCGCGGCGCACCATACTTGCTATCTTCGGGGAAAGCTTGTTTTTCTAGAAGTACACATTATCGTCTTCTTCCTTGACAAACTTGGTTGTGAAATGAGCAAGTTCATTGAATTTTTCGGTGAAGGCTTGCACCGATAGCTTTTCTTGTCGGAACGCCATGAATTCCTTCATCCTTTGTTGTTTCAACTCATTAGGGTAGAACCTAATCTCTATCATATCCTTGAAACGATTCCATTCAAAAGTCGGGTCGAGGGTCACTGTCGGGCATGTCGTTGCCCACCACTTATCGGCCTCACGGACTAAGAAATGAGAGGCAAGCTTGACTTTCTCATTGTCCGGCACATCATACATCGAGAAACCTTTTTCCATCTCACGAAACCACTCGGTAAGAGCCACGGGGTCGACTTCTCCACCATAAGCTTTGGTGTTGTTCCTTGATAGTTGGCTTACAACCCAAGCAAAGCCACCTAGACGATTAGCATCCTTCCTCGGATTAGGTTGTTTGTGACACCCCATGATATTACATAAAAGTAAACAGTAAGCTTGCAACGAAAAAACGATATTTTAAAAACTTTCGACATATATAATAAAAACTTAAATCGCAGAATATCAAAACATTATGCGGAAGTCTAAAATTGAAGAGAAAGTAATACTTATACGAGTTAGATTAAATAAACAAGGGATAAGGTATCCCTTGATAACAATACAATTTAAAACTAATCTAATCATAAATGGGTAATTATCGAATAATCAACAATGCCCGCTAGCCACACGTCTTCACCAAACAGCACCAACCTACATACATGAAACATGTATGCCACAGTCACTAGGGAGTAACTCGTGGTTCTCCCAGCCACTTTTTGTCAGAAAACACGTAAACGGTAAAACAACACAACATATACATATGAACATGCATATACGATGATAAGAAATCAAATATGACATACATGATATATTCCAATATGACAAGCATGATCCAAGCCTGAATAATAAGCCAAATATGTGAAACGGCATGAATCATCATGTGAACATCATTAAAGCCAAAAGATGAACTAATATCGAAACAGACAATCAACCAACTGAATGACTCAGCGGCCAACACTTGATGGCATGGCCAATCACAGAAAACACACAAGAATAGAATGAACGCCGTCAGGGAACATAACCGTTACCACTGACCGCTAGGTCGCATAACCACGACGCTAGCTATAGGGACGCACAACCACGACACCGACTCGATGTATAGCGCATAACCGACAACTATATGCCTAAGACCTGGCCAGACCTCTCGGTTTAATAACCTACACCGAACGACAAACGGGGAACGGGCCGCATAACCACGGACACCGACCAATCCCGAACATAGATAAAACCCATAACCGGTGTGGCATTAGTTCATTACAATGATACACAAATCGTACCACCGCTATCCATTCACAAACAAGGTGACGTAACCGTCACGCACATAATTAGGATGACATAACCGTCATCCAAGCACAAGCAAGGTAACATAACCGTAACCGACTCAACTTAAGATAACATAACCGCTATCAAAATACGAGTAAGACAACATAACCGTTATCATTACCGTTCAAGCTAACATAACCGTTAACTAACTCGTCTAATACATATGAGTCTCAAATCAACCAAAACAACACTTAAGCTAGTTTATAGAAGTTAACTTGAAGCGGGAGCCGGTTGCCCGGCCGGGGGGTCTTCCTCCTCAACTTAGCTACTAAAACGGCTTAAGCATTCAACCATACAACCATTTAGTCACAACCAAACAAGGATTCACATAAATACCACTAACAAAGAATTTAATACCGAGTCAAGGTTCGCAACATGTGATTCAACAAGAGGAAAGCTCATGAATAAGAAACATTTACCGTATTAGGATGCACAAGCTTATATATCACATGAAGGTAAAGTGAGTGACAAATAAGATACCAAGTCTTACATGAAAATCTCCCGATTCAATTGCGAAGAAAGGAGTCACAAGGTGCATTAATTTTGTGCTCGATAAGTTTACAACTCGCGTGCGTTTAATTAAGTGACAACACGATGAAAACTCTTTATCACCAAGCATGCGATGAATTAATCATAACATTAAGGGAAGTTTAAATGTCGTAAACAAGTGAACTAAACATGAAAGTTGAACGTAATTCGACTCGTCAATCATATATGATAAATATATACTTTCTAAGACAAGTTTTATAGTGATTTAACATGCTCAAACAACGTCCGAACAACCGTCCAAACAATAGCTAAAAGAGCACCCCAAAACAGCCTAGGAATCACGCCCAAAGGCAGCCCCAGCCGCAGCCTGCGTGGGCTGCCGCAGCCTGCGGTTTACACGGGCTGTTGCCCAGCCCTTTCTCGGCCAGCTTGTTTTGCTCCTTACTTCCTTACGCGACAATGCAATACGGTAATATGCGACGTATACAGCACGTAATGCCAACCATTCACACATATACGTTGGCATATAAACTTGAACAAACGATAACAGCCAACAATTGTCAACTCAAACATGAATTAAAGTCAATCGAAAATCATAATATTGGTAAAACGAACTAAGCATGTGAGAGATACTAACTTTCCCATTAACTATAACCAACATCTATCATTCATTACTGCCAAATCAATCATGAATTTCATTTCAATTGATTAAATGATAAACTAAACAACTCAAAACACCATAATTTCAGAAATTAAACAACAACAACCATACACAATCGATTTTTGACTTAAAGTCGAGTAACCTCTCAAAGTTACCTTTAAAGCTCTTCAATTCTTCAAAGAAACTCGTCAATGAAGTCCAAGCATACATTCTCGCTCAAGAACAACAAGAAAAATGAATCAAAAACGTAACCCTAGAAAGACGGGTTTTTAGAAAACTCAACAAGGCAAGGAATTGATTATGTCAAAATATGGAGGAGAAGGAGAGGAGAACTTACATGTAAAGAACTCGGAATTTGAGCAAGAAACGGAGGAGCTATGGTCGGTTTTGTGCTCATGGAGAAACACCAACAATGGTGAAGGGGTTTTTCTGATTTTTGAGGAGGATGAAGAAATGAATAGGTTGTGTGAAATAAAACACAACATAGGGTTATATAAGGGGTTTTGAGTCGGAAATGACTCAGGGTTCATTTAATGAGTCGGGATGACTCAGAATTCATTAACTAAGAAGGAAATAACATCTTAAGACCAAAATTACTCAAGATAGAACCAATTATGCAAATAACCCACAACTCCTGAAATTATCCTTCATACTTGTCATTTTCGAAAACTGAAACCGAAACCTAAATTTATAAAACTCGAAATATAGATCGAAACTAAAATGCTATAACATAAAATATTTATATTATAAAAATATATATATATGAAATTTCATGAAATGTAAATTAATCTCGGAATTAAATTAAATCTTTAAATTTATAATTTGGAAAATATCGGGGTGTTACAATCACCCCACCTTTTAAAAAGTTTCGTCCTCGAAACTTGAAAGTAGAAAAGGTGTTTGTCCAAAGTTGACATTCTATAACATAGCTTTCTTTCAAACATTTCAGATGGAAAATTACAAGGGCACAAGTCCTCAGCAACGGAGCGTTAGGATTCTCGTTACGTACTCAAGAGCCCGACATCCCGAAACAAGGACAAGTTCAAAAGTTGCAATTAAATCATGCGTCGACAAGCGTAATTCAAGTCATTAGATGTCTCCAATAACAAGTTTTACATCAAATCAAACGCCAATATCAATCCAAAATTTGTAAGTCGGTTTAAAGTTTTCGAAACATGTCATTTCGAAAAAAACTTTTCATTTTGAAATCTAAAATTACAATAAGATTGTAACCGAAATGAAAAATTCCAACAACAGAAGTACGGTGACTCAAATCGATTATAAGGTACATAAATGGAAAACAATTTGAACACTGTTCAAACAACACACAAGCATGAAAGCCACACCTAAACAACCAAAGAGAGTCAGATCGGACCCTCAACGAACTCGAAACACAACAAGGTCAACAAGGAAACTAACTAAGACAAGGCATCAAAACCATCATTTTCAAAGTAAAAGACGGTACTCAACAAGAGAGGAACGAAGGGAAAAAAGAGATCAAGGTTAAGGGAGGAGGGATAACTCTCCCAGGATACGGAGGCACTAACCACTCGATCCACAAAAGAAACATCGTCATCACAATTCCTTACACATCTCGGAAGACAGCTCTTTTAAATCCACAAAACTCTCAAGGTTAACTCAACTCACTTGGGTCACTCACTTCTAGGTTAGCCACGGTATAAGGTACCTCATTACCAAAGGGTTTCACCACTCGCGATCATTACCCTACATTCAACAACCTCCATAAGACTAAACCCAAAACCTACTGATAAGGTCAAACTCAAATCCAACCGACGAAAGCTAAGGTTCTCACCAAGGTAAAGCATCAAACAAGGGCCTCAGTCTAGGACCAATCACATCTCAGGACAACCAACCAACCCAAACAAAATCCAATATACCCATACTGACAATCAAAAGGTGAACACGGCATTCTCTAAATCTTAAACATTCCCACATAAAGGGCTATGAGATACTCATCCACAACCTCAAATTCCAAAAGTACAACACGATATTCCTCAATTCGAATACACCCAAATATAGGACTGCGGTCAACACCCAAGGCACCAAGTTTCATCTACTCAAAATTTCTCAACCCAAACCACAAATTACATCTTATAACATTGATTACCAAGTTCTATCACCATAAAGAGGACATTCAGTCCAAAAAGGCAACAACTCCCATCCAACGATTTCTACTTAGCTGATGTGTGCATTTTATACAGACCTTTTAGGCCGTATTAGCACACATTTCTATGCTTATTCCGTAGTATTTTGCTACAAATATCCCCCGAATAGTCTACTTTGGTTTGTTTTGCTATTTTGCAGATATGAGCCGGAGAAGATCATAATCACGCCTAAAACATGTCCTTGTGCATGCATTTAGGAGAAGAGTTGAGTAGGAGCTTGTTACTACCGTTTGAGGTGCACATAGGAGCAATAAAGTCTATCAAGCAAAGGAAGAACTTCAATTTGCTAGTGCCTACTTTGAAGAGCCATATCTCGAGTTCTACAACAGCTAATCAGGTGATTCAAATTGGAGATGAAAGCTTGTCCTCTTAGATTTCCAACGCCACCCTGAACGCATGATTTGAGCAAGTAACGAAGAAATGGCGGCCTTTTGAAATTCAGTGCGCAGTGCAGGAAATACACGCTGCTCGATCGAGAGCTTTATTTGGTCGATCGAGAGGTTTTGCTTCTTAAAGTCCTCGATCGAGAGGTTTTGGTTCCTAATCTCCTCGATCGAGAGCTTTTCTTACCCATTGTTCTCGATCGAGAGCTTTTCATAGCTATTCTTCTCGATCGAGAGGTTTTCCTCTCGATCGAGAGCCTTGACGGGTGACGGATCATTTTCCCGAGAGTGTTATTTCAGCTTTCTTTTGTGTCTACTATAAAAACACATGAGAGTTCATTTTAGGTTTCTTTATCATTTTTTAGAAAGTTTCTCTTGCAGTCACTTTTCCATAAAAATATCAGATACTTTTCCCTTTGTACTTTTTTTTCTCTTACTTTGCTCTTTAAGGATTTTAATCGCGTTTTGCTACCGTTCTTCATACCGGAATTTGTTTGTTTGTAATCTCTTTTCTCTCTTAATCTCTCTTTCTGCTCTTGTTTATTTTATGTTTATTCACAATTCCGTTCTGTTTCTTTTCTCGTCTCGGTTTCCGAACTCGTTCTTGCACCCTCTATTTCGTTCTCTGTCTCGTTTTTTTGGTCCTCTATGCTTCGTTATTTTTGGTTCCGGTACTCCTCCTCACTCTGTTTCTTTTGCTTATTTATATAATTATCTCTGCTTCGTACTCGTTCCCTTTTTCTGCCTTCGAAAACTGTGCCCAATTCTCGCGTGTTATCTCAGTAATCGTGCTTTGTGCTTCATTCGTTTGTCTCGGTCTTATATCTTTGTTTTTATCACTGATTTTATATTCTTTTACCATGTCAATTGTTAGAATAATTATCGTAGTCGTATTCGTTTATTATTACGTTATGAGTAGCTAATTAATTTATATGCCGGGATGAGGGAAACTATGTCATTTGCATGATAGGTTGTAACCGGGTTGGGTAGTTTTGCGGTAGGAATTGTTGTTAAGCAATTTATATGATGTTTGGTTGAATGAGTATACGCAGGAGACCATTCGTTTAGTTAAACCCCGACCTAGATCGGCATATTGGAAGGGTACGGCTTGCTTAGCAATAATAATTAGTTTCTGTGAGGGCGGAAGTCAAGCAGAAATGACCTTAGGGCGACTTAAGACCGGAAGGTATAGTCGGGTTAGAGACGTGACTGTAGTAACCTAGCCCTTCCTACCAATAATATGACCAACCTAGTTTATACCGATAGTGCTGACGACACAGTAACTCGAAATCCTAGCATATTCCTCTTTTCTGAATTTATTTTATATCTTTCTCGTTCCTTTCCGTAGTTTAGATAAAACAATTTCAAACCCCAAAATTTGTGACATTCCGACAGACCAATTTGAACAGGTAATTAGCAACTTTGCCTCCCTATGGAGATGGACCCTACTTGCCGCTGACTTCTGTTAGTAGTTATTAGATTTTATTTTTGGTACTGACACGACGGTATCAAATTTTGGCATCGTTGCCGGGGAGGCGACACTTTTTATCTATTTAACTTTGTTTGTCTTTCACCTCAAGGGAAGGCTAAGTACCTTGAGGCCGTTCTTATCTTCCCCCCTAGTGCTGTTTTGATAGGCCCTACAGGTTTTATTAACAATGCTTCGGGAGGGTCCAACAAGAGGCATTTTGCGAAAGGTGTGGTGAAGCAGGTCATATACCTGTTTATTGTTTGGCTGTAAACGAGAGAGTTCTTGCTTATAAGAAGTATAAGCAACGAGCCTCATTTGACCAGCTTTACCCGCTGATGCAAGCCGCGAAACGGAAGGAATGATTACTGTTTCAGACTGAAAACACTAATCCCAATGTTCATGTTGTTGTACGAGAGGAAATACTCGATCGAGTGAATCATTCAACTCGATCGAGGGAAAATGGTGGACGATCACTCGATTGAGGTACTTCAAATTCTCGATCGAGTGATATTGCTGAGGAGGACCTCGATCGAGTTGCACCAATTACTCGATCGAGGGAAGTTGACAGAAATGCTCTCGATCGAGCAGTACAACTTACTCGATCGATTAATGAAGAGAACATGATCACTCGATCGAGTGATATTATGGCTGGAAGTGCTCGATCGTGTACATCATCTAAGGAAAAAGATTTTCTGCAGGAAGGAAACCCGGACATTAGTGAGCTGAAGTCTTTGATCGAAACCTTGGCAACTCAGATTTGGGAAAAGGAAGCTACAATTAAGCGGCTTGCGTGAAGTCTCTCAATTAGATTCGGATTGTTCCACGAATAATTTGGTAGATCAAGCCGCACCTATTGCTCCATTGCTGAGTACTGTTGAGGAAGATGAGGACTTCCTCTATAATGCCCTACCTCACTATGTTAATATTGAAAATGAAGAACAGGATTTCTCGTGGGATTCTTGCTTTGAGAATCCCATGTTTGAGGGCATAATCGACATCGAGATGATGCCAAATCCCCTCTTTGATTTCATGGAAGTAAATGAGAGCATAGAAGATGGAGGCATTAGCACTTTTCAATCGAACATGCTAGGTGCAGGTGAATCTGCTCGATCGAGTGGTTTGGGCGAGGAAAATAGTCGATTGAATGAGGTTATTGTTCGATCAAGTGATGCTGATAAGGAAAGTGCTCGATCGACTGCTGCTGACCAGGAAGTTATTCGATCGAGTGATATCCAGGCTCGATCGAGTACAGTGATTGCCGTGATCAATGACTCATCACCCAAAACTGTTTTGGATGATAATAAGAAGGTAAATGCAGATCGCTGTTATTAGATAGACAGTAATGCTATTCCTCTTGTTGTTGTTGATAGAATTTCCTTTACCCCTTCCGTCAAATCATTTTCTGTTGTTGTTTTGACACCTCCGCCCCATTCTGGGAGCAAATTGGAGGAACAACGCTTTGTTTCCTCCTATACAGGTCTGGACAGATTAGACGACCCAAGAGGAGGCGTTGATAATGTTATGCCATCAAGGAAGAGGATGCGTGCTGAGGTGAAAGTTTGGAAGCCAGGTGCTGTGAGGAGCTCTCATTTTTCAGTTGACAAGCTGTGGAGGCGGGTTGTTGACTTGACAATGGCTGAAGTTACCGCATTCAGTCAGAAGCCTAGCAAAGGGCCGTTAATTTGTGGTGTTGGTTCATAAAGAAGAGGGTCGAGCTGGGACCGTTTAATCTAGCGCTACCGGGAGGCAACCCGGAGTTTGAAGCTTTTTAATTTATTTCTGTTTTAGAACAATTAGTTTTTTCCTATTTTTGTGTGTTGTAATAATCGTACTCGGTTATAGACTTTGAACTCGTCCTCGCGTTTTGGGTAGTATTATGTGGCTATTGTTGCGTAATTGCAGGTAATGATCTCGATCGAGTAGCATCACTATTCGATCAAGAATATTTGCGAGCCAGAATGCTCGATCGAGCAACCCAAGGTTTCGATAGAGAAGATTTGTGGCTCAGGCTCCTCGATCGAGTGATCCCATGATTTGATCGAGAGAAATCGGATGACAAACTACTCGATCGAGCACTGTTTTTTCTCGATCTAGAAGCTGCTCTTCTACCGACTGTTGTGAGGATTTTCTGCCGACCTTTATGCTTCGATTGCAACCTCCTATTTCTGGTTCGGTTTGGGGAGGTCCGTGGTGCGTGCACTTTTGTAAGTTCCTAACTCTTCTTCTTTAGTTTGCATTTCTTTTCCTTTACTTTGTACAATGGGGACATTGTACGATTTGGTTTTGGAAGGTGTTGCATCCATATCTGTGTCTGCATTTTGTTTTACTGCATTTCTGTTTGCACGTTTCAATTTTCGCATGCATTGTTGTTTTATTTCCAAAAAAATCATGTTTACTTTTGAATATTAGGTCGAGTCAGATTGGAGTGTTTCATTGCTGAAAATTGTTGTATGCTTAAGCCTTGCACTGTTTCACGTCTTTTAGCAAATTCCATAGCAATTTCCCGAATTTTATTTCAAAATTTGTTGAACTAGTAGACTTGACTGAAAATTTTGGGAAACTACAATATCTTTATGAGGTTTAGAGCTTTAACTGGTGTCATTCATGACCGGTTCATTTAGGATTGTGAGTAGTTACTCTCTGCATGTCGTGTAACATCAAATTGCACAAGTATGATTTTTAATTGCTTATTGCCTATGCATACATTCGGGTTTGTGGATGGTATCACGTGTTTGGAGAATGCCTGCAAAATCCCTTGTTGTTCATTTTACCCATTAACTTCACATTAGCCAAAAATTGCCAGTTGACCCTTTTGCTACAACCCATAAACTAAGCCTACCTTTTGCTAAGCTAGTTTAATTAGTAGTTCTTGTGGTAATCGGTTCTTTGCATCAATTTTGGCTCGATTCTTATTGTAAGAAGTTGGTAAATGAAGAAGTGGATTGAAGGAATGGAGAAAAAGAAAATTGCCGAAAGAAAAAAAATTGGAAAAATCGGAACAAAAACAAACAAAAAGAAAAAAAAAAGAAAAAAAAAAAGAAAAAAAAAAGAAAAAAAGAAAACGGCAAAAGATAAGAAAAGAAAAAACTAGGAATTTTTTTCCTATGTTGCAATTTTGGATTCGTGGGTTGATTGCCAAAATGTTAAGGCATTTGAGCTTAATTCAGTGAGTTAGAAGTGAATGTTTCATTCGGTTTGATTAGGATGCTAGTTTAGCTACTTTTCCTCTCATTCCCATATTATTTTGCCTCTTCTTACCCATAGCCTCAATTATCCAAACTTTGCAAGTATTCGGCATGTGATGGACCCTGAATGGTTGGAATGTATGTGCACGGGTGCTAGAATTATTTATCATACTAAATTGCATGCACGATTATGTTGGTCGAAGTCTAGGTGAGCGACTTTTACCTCTTACTCTCCTACATATTATCTGCTTACCCTTTGCTTTGTTGAGAGAAGAGTGACCCGGGAGAGTCCAATTTCGAAAGTCTTGCAACGTCCAAAGTTCAACATTTATTTGAATTAAGCATAAATTCGTTTGCTTAGGATATTGAGTTGTTAGTACTGATTCATGTGCATTAAACGGTTTGAGTTAACAGTCTTCAGCTTGTCCATGTTTTACTCTTATCTAGTTAGTCTTAGTTAGTTGCATGAGTTTGCTTGAGGGCAAGCAAAGGTTTGGTTTGGGGAAGTTTGATGTTTGCATTTTATATAGACCTTTTAGGCCGTATTAGCACACATTTCTATGCTTATTCCGTAGTATTTTGCTACAAATAACCCCCGAATAGTCTACTTTGGTTTGTTTTGCTATTTTTGCAGTTATGACCCGGAGAAAATCATAATCAAGCCTAAAACATGTCCTTGTGCATGCATTTAGGAGAAGAGTTGAGTCGGAGCTTGTTACTACCGTTTTGAGGTGCACATAGGAGCAATAAAGTCTATCAAGCAAAGGAAGAACTTCAATTTGCCAGTGCCAACTTTGAAGAGTCATATCTTGAGTTCTACAACAGAAAATCAGGTGATTCAAATTGGAGATGAAAGCTTGTCCTCTTATCTTTCCAACTCCACCAAGAACGCTTGATTTGAGCAAGTAACGAAGAAATGGAGGCAGTTTGAAGTTCAGTGTGCAGTGTAGGAAATACACGCTGCTCGATCGAAAGCTTTATTTGGTCGATCGAGAGGTTTACTTGGTCGATCGATAGGTTTTGCTTCTTAAAGTCCTCGATCGAGAAGTTTTGGTTCCTAATCTCCTCGATCGAGAACTTTTCTTACCCATTGTTCTCGATCGAGAGCTTTTCATAGCTATTCTTCTCGATCGAGAGGTTAGCCTTGACGGGTGACAGATCATTTTCCCGAGAGTTTTATTTCAATTTTCTTTTGTGTCTACTATAAAAACACATGAGAGTTCATATTAGGTTTCTTTATCATCTTTTTAGCAAGCTTCTCTTGCAGTCACTTTTCCATAAAAATATCAGATACTTTTCCTTTTGTACTTTCTTTTCTCTTACTTTGCTCTTTAAGGATTTTAATCGGGTTTTGCTACCGTTCTTCATACCGGAATGTGCTTGTTTATAATCTCTTTTCTCTCTTAATCTCTCTTTCTGCTCTTGTTTATTTTCTGTTTATTCACAATTCCGTTCTGTTTCTTTTCTCGTCTCTGTCTCGGTTTCTGAACTCGTTCTTGCACCCTCTATTTCGTTCTCTGTCTCGTTTTTTTTGTCCTCTATGCTTCGTTAGTTTTGGTTCATGTACTCCTCCTCATCTCTGTTTCTTTTGCTTATTTATATAATTATCTCTGCTTCGTACTCGTTCCCTTTTTCTGCCTTCGAAAACTGTGCCCAATTCTCGCGTGTTGTCTCAGTAATCGTGCTTTGTGCTTCATTCGTTTGTCTCGGTCTTATATCTCTGTTTTTATCACTGATTTTATATTCTTTTACCATGCCAATTGTTAGAATAATTATCGTAGTCGTATTCGTTTAATATTACGTTATGAGTAGCTAATTAATTTATATGCCGGGAAGAGGGAAACTGTGTCATTTGCATGATAGGTTGTAACCGGGTTGGGTAGTTTTGCGGTAGGAATTGTTGTTAAGCAATTTATATGATGTTTGGTTGAATGAGTATACGCAGGAGACCATTCGTTTAGTTAAACCCCGACCTAGATCGGAAGATTGGAAGGGTAAGGCTTGCTTAGCAATAATAATTAGTTTCTGTTAGGGCGGAAGTCAAGCAGAAATGACCTTAGGGCGACTTAAGACCGGAAGGTATAGCCGGGTTAGAGACGTGACTGTAATAACCTAGCCCTTCCTACCAATAATCTGACCAACCTAGTTTATACCGATAGTGTTGACGACACAGTAACCCGAAATCCTAGCATATTCCTCTTTTCTGAATTTATTTTATATCTTTCTCGTTCATTTCCATAGTTTAGATAAAACAATTTCAAACCCCCAAATTTGTGACATTCCGACAGACCAATTTGAACAGATAATTAGCAACTTTGCCTCCCTGTGGAGATCGACCTTACTTGCCGCTGACTTCTGTCAATAGTTATTAGGTTTTATTTTTAGTACTGAAACGACGGTATCATTAGCCATGAACACTCTCATAGGAAACCACCAATAACACCACTATCACGGTTGTCACCAAAACCTAAGAAGCACTCACATAGCTAAGTCTTTAACACAAAACTACTAAGATGGTATACTACCTCATTACTTAAGGACATCATTGCAACCTCTCTCAACTAATTCAGATAAAACCAAACCAAGGGTCCTCAAACACACATTAATATTCTACAAACGGGGCCGACCTCACCACTAAACCAAAGGAAGGATGGTAGGGTTCACAAAGGTAAGGATATGATATGAACTCAGAGACAAGCGAGATGCAGGGACTCGAGAGAGCGAGAGAGACAAGGTAACAAGGTTGGAAACTCCAGGCTAAGGATGCCAATAGAAGTGAAGCCCGGAATGGGAGAGTAAGCATTAGAGGTAAGAAGATTCAAGGTATAACAGAAGGTCAAGTAAGAACCGTTAGGAAAGTATAGCTTGACAAAGTTCACACGGGAGAAGAAAGAAGAAGAGGAGCGTTGAAGCAGGATTAGGATTTCAACTGACACAAATCTCAAGGCTCGGGATTCCTGGGATCCTCACAAGGTTCTCAACTCCTATTTCTCAATTCAAGCATGTCGATCTAACTCTGTCCAAGTCACATCTTCCCAAATGGTCCACCACATTATAAGTTCTTCCAAAATTAAAGGTGTACGGTCATCTCTATATCTCAAATTCCTCAAATGATACTTCTATAACACTCCAGGATCAACCATCTCTATACCACGTTACTTACAATTTATCTCATCACTTCATCTCAATCCCGTAAAGAAGTATGAAGAATCAAGAACGAGTTTAGCACCAAAGAGGGGGAGGGGGTGAATTAGGTGACCTTTTAAAAAATCTGAAATAGCTTAAGTGTTTCACGCTTTAAGGCAACAAGATCAGGGACTAAGCAACAGTATGAGGAACTGTTGCACAGAGCTGATATATTTCGAGTATCACAAGAAACGAGTAACAAGTACGAGAAAGAGCAATAAGCAAACGATATAAAAAATTGGTTCAGCTCCTACTCCGGAGCCTACGTCCAACCGTTATTTTATTGAAAGTTTAGAAGCTACTCCGCTTAACTAAAACTATTACAACAAAACAACTCCCCAACCTACTCCGGTTGCATTTGCTAAGAGCTACTCCGCTCGAAGACTTGACTCAAACTTAAAGCTACTCCGCTCTAAGAGTTTGTTGTTCTACCTTTGGTTTACACGATCAATGTCTCAAGAGTTCTCTTAAAGAACATGGAGACTACTTTTAGGATCTAAACACAAGGTTCATCGAACAAACATTTATACTCATTAGAAGTGCGAACTAGTACAAGGAGATCATAGCTTTTCGAAAACAAATGAAGACTTCTTTCAAAAACAGAAACTTTTGCAAAATAAACTTGAAGAGTAAATGCTTAAAAGGTTTTGCAAAGTTTTTACAATAAATGCTTAGAAATTCTTGGCAATTAATGAGCCAAAGAGTTGGTATTTATAGAGGATTTGGGCGAGTGGAAGCACACTCTCAAGTGTGTAATTTGTTTGCATAACTCTATTACCCAAGGGTTCAAATAGTGGAGTGTCTTTTACAATCTGAAAATGCACATGGTTGAGAGGCTCAAGGCAAGCCACTTAAGGTAAGGAGTGTAAGAGAGAACCTTCCTTTTGTAGGGTCTTATGGCCAAAAAAGGAAAAAGTAAACTTTCTTCTTTTTCTAGCCTTTAGACCTCATGTGCAATGTGTGCTTTTGAATTTCAAATTAATTTCTTTAAGTTTGTAAAACATTTGAAGTATGTAAATGAACCAAAACACCAACATCTTTTGATAGAAATATTTTTCGAAATATAATCTCCATGACCGTACTAGAAACCCCAGTTGCAACAGTCTGTTGGACTGTTGCAAGGATTTTGCACCTCTAACAAATACGAATGAATGTTAAACTACCTTGCTTACAACATATTCCTAGACTTGGCATTCTCTTGTCTTTGCTTGCATCTTGACATATGAACTTGTAATCTTCAATAAGCTTTATGTCACTTTGCTAATCTCTTGTACTAATCAAGCAAACATTAGATTAATCAAGGTAACTTGTCATCATCAACATATTGTGTTCTAACAAATTCCCCCTTTGATGATGACAAGTTACAATCAAAATTATGAGACAAGTTCCCCCTCAACCCATGGTGAGTCGGTCTATTTAGGCCAAAATAAATAACACATAACTTATGCATGAACAAGGTGGTCAAGGGGTCAATCATTCTTAATCCTAAGTAGTACGTCGAATAAAAAGCTAAGCTATTTCTACGGTGAACGTTAGCCTAAGAGTCATCAAGTAACACACAACATAATTATGATTAGCTTCCCCCTCTTGACATCATCAAAAGGGGATGGTAGAGTTCAAAAGATACGAGTCTTAACACACAAGGCAAAAGAAGATAGTCTGAAAAACATAAGAAAAAACAACACACATGCAAGTAGTTCTTAAAGAGTCATGATAAAAGGGGTGGAAAGGAAAGGTTTTAAGCATCGGAATCCTCATTAGCGGCACCCACACGCTCTATGAGATCCTCATTGATAGTTCGTAGCTCCGACATCTCCTTCTTCATCCTTTCCATCTCTGCCAAGAGTTTAGAAACCAACCCAGTGAGTTTGTCAAGCTTCCCGTGGATATAGCACCCAAAGCAACATTTCCACCGACCGTTGCACCTTTCCCAGGGCCTCCAAATTTCCGAACCAGCTTCCCGTTAACAACATCCAAAGTCATTTGAGATAGTAAGCCCATTGTCATCTCATCACACAAATGAACAGCCAAGCTACCCTTTTTCACCATTTTCTTTTTATGCAAGATCATCGAAATCCACATGTCATAGGGAAGAATAGTTTTCTTATCAAAGTCCCCCTTTTGGATATCTTTTGAGACTTCGTGGATTCGATGAAAGATTAGGGCGGGTAGGTTGATTTTCTGATTGGTATGGAGATGGTGGATGAGAAGCATTTCGAGATAGGAGCACCTACCCCGAGTGTTGCTACCGGGAACAACAGTTCTTTGGAGGAAATTAAAGATGAACCGATGATTGGATTTTAGTTCGGTTGCATAAACATTTGAGCGGTTGTGGGAGTTTTGGGGACGTAAGATATTTAGGACTTGGTCAACAAGAGATGGTTCAAGTGCCCCCCAAGTGCCCCTTGGAAAGGTGGCTAGCCCAGTTTGTTCAACATCAAGGAGTTTGGCTAGTTGGGAAATGGTTAACATGAAGGGTTTATTATTGATGTAGGCGGAAAGAGTTCTAGATGCAACGTCCACTGTGACCGTTGCATAGAACTGTACCACCTCGGATACATATGTAGGGAAGCTTTTGTCAAGTAGAAAGGTCCATTTTTGGGCAAGGATATGAGTATGAAAGAATTGAAATGCAGGGGAGGATTCATACCAATCAAGGGGAAAGCGCCTGCCGAAATGGAAAGAGCACCCGAGAAGGTCTTGGTAAAGTTTGAGCACTTGTTCCGGGAGCTCCAAAGTGTTGAGATAAGCAAGAACTTCATTTTTGAATGGCTCTTCGAATGGGGTGGCCATGATGTCACGGCAAGCATTGGAAACAGGGTCCTCCTTTTCTTCACTCTCACTTGGGTATGGGATTGAATTTTTGTCGAGTTTGGCTCGTTTCTTTGGTTTTTGAGCGGGTGTTTTCTTGGTTTGTTTTGGTTGGGTCTTTTTCTTGGTATTGGCAAAGTGAGAAAGAGTTTCCTCATCACCATATTCCTCACCAAACTCTTCTCCAAATAAATCAGCCATGTTCAGTTTTCGTTTGGAGGAGGAGGCATTGTGTTCAAGGTGAAATGGTTCAAGCACTTCATCAGACACTTGGTGTTCACTGGCATCATTCAAATTCTCCTCAACCATGGCAGATTTTCCCTTATCGGCTCTACCCTCAACATCACCAGATGAAACGTTTGTGGGATCCTTTTCTCCGGATTTTCCAGACCCAGCCACTTCTTCTTCTTCTTCTCTGACATTGTTCGGATTTTCAACCTCGGTTTCCGTGTTAGCAACCTCATTTTCGACACTTTTCTCTTTTTCAACTCTTTTCTCAGTTTCTACATTTTGTTCTTTGACAATTTCCTCACTTTCTTTTTCAATTTCAACATTGACCTCACTCTCTTTTTCTTTTTCGGTTTCAACATTTTGCTCACTCTCTTTGTTCTTTTGATTCACTTTTCCTTTTCCCTTTTTCGTTTTTCTTCCTCCTTTAGCAACAACTTCCTCCACTACTTTTTCTTTTTCAGGGGCATTTTTCGGTGAACTTGCTTCACCCTCATCAACATCAACATTTCCCACCTCTTCTTCGGTCATCTCCTTCTCGGGTTCAACATTCAAATCAACCCTTTCTTCAGAGTCAGAGTAGTCGACACTAGCATCAAGAGCCAAGGACAATGCCGGTTGTCGCTTAAGTCCACGTTCACGTCCTCGAGGCTTTCCAAGATTGGGCCGAGCAGCGGTTTTGGGACGGGAAGTTTTTGGCTTGGCAGGGGCTTTAGGTGAGGCATAGGGTGGTTTGGAGGGTGAGGTGGTCATTTTTAGCTTAGCAACGTATGATGGATTGTAGGTGTTGGCAAGGCGTTTTAGTTCTCGGTTTATGCTCTTGGGAGGCATTTTGAGGGAAGTTATAGTGAGAAAGGGAGGGACGGTTATGGAGAGGAGTTTGAATTTTGGAGTAAGTTGGAAATGTGAAAAGTTTTTACATGAAGGATAATGATGGTTGGTTAAATGTAAGGATAATGAATGGGGGGTAATAAAAAGTGACGGTTGAGTGTGGGTTGGCAATTATGACAAAAGGTGAGGGGTGACTTGATGTGATGGATGAGAGATGTATTTTGAGTGGCTCAATAGACTACAACTTGCATGCATGATTTATTTCTTACATAACACATTTTCTTTAATTTGCACATACGTGATAAAAAAGTAAACATAAACACTACCGTCACCCATTCTAATCAATCATTGGGGAACGTAATCTTTTTTAATGTCATGCATCACTTAACAAACCAATTTCCAACCGAAGTTTTACGAATTGTTCTCTTTCTAACGGTTTTGTAAAAATATCCGCAATTTGATTTTCGGTCTTACAAAAGTTAAGATTAATTGTCCCTTTTTCAACTTGATCACGTAAAAAGTGATGCCTTATTTCAATATGTTTGGTCCGGGAATGTTGTATTGGATTTTTCGAGATGTTGATTGCACTAGTATTATCACAAAAAATAGGAGAGGATTCGAATGTAATACCAAAATCGTGCAATTGTTGACGTATCCATAGTAGTTGTGTGCAACATAGGGCGGCACTTATATATTCACTTTCCGTCGTTGATAGAGACACGGTATTTTGCTTCTTTGAAGCCCACGTGAGCAAGCATGGCCCCATGAAGGTGGCAATTCCGGACGTGCTCTTTCTATCCAACATGCATCCCGCATAGTCGGCATCGGAAAATCCTACAAGATCAAGCTCATAGTAAGAAGGATACCAAAGATATAAATGTTGAGTTTCAATCAAGTATTTGAATATCCTTTTTACGGCTTTGAAGTGAGATTCCTTAGGATTTGCTTGAAACCTAGCACACACACACACTATATTGAATATCGGGTCGACTTGCGGTCAAGTAGAGTAAAGAACCAATCATACCTCGATACACCTTTTCACTAACACTCTTACCATTTGGATCAAGGTCAAGTTTGAGATTAGAAACCATAGGTGTAGCAACGGGTTTCGCATTGGTCAACCCGAACTTACTTAGCATCTCCTTCACATACTTTTGTTGATGGATCATTGTGCCCTCCTCTTTTTGCTTGATTTGGAGGCCAAGAAAGAACCCTAGTTCTCCCATCATACTCATTTCAAACTCAGATTTCATTAGATGTGCAAAGTATTCACAAAGAGTTTCACTAGTTGCACCAAAGATTATGTCATCGACATATATTTGACCAAGCAACATTACATCTGAATGTGACTTGATGAATAACGTTTTATCAACCAAACCACATATGAAGCCATTTTCTAAAAGAAATTTTGAAAGCCTATCATACTATGCTCTAGGAGCCTGTTTTAAACCATATAGTGCTTTATCGAGTTTAAAGACATGGTTCGGTGACTCGTTATCCAAAAAGCCCGGTGGTTGTTCCACAAAAACTTCTTCATTAAGATAACCATTTAGGAATGCCGACTTGACGTCCATTTGAAAAAGTTTTACATCATGATGAGCCGCAAAGGCAATGAGTATTCGTATGGCTTCAAGCCTAGCTACCGGTGCAAAGGTTTCATCATAATCAATCCCCTCTTGTTGATTATACCCTTGCACCACTAGCCTTGCCTTATTCCTTACGATTTCTCCGTTATCATCAAGTTTGTTTCGAAAAACCCACCTAGTGCCAATGACTGTACGATTTGAAGGTCTAGGTACCAGATGCCATACCTCACTTCTTTTAAATTGATCCAACTCTTCTTGCATGGCCATGATCCAACAAGGATCCTTAAGAGCTTTTGAGATGTGGTCGGGTTCAATTTGTGAGAGGTAAGCATTAAAGGCACAGAAGTTACTGAGGGAGGATCTGGTTTTTACCCCTGAGTCAAGGTCACTGGTTAGGTTTTCGAGAGGGTGAGAGCTTTGGTGTTTCCATCTTTTTGGTATTGTGGTGTTGGTGGTGTTGGGAGCGATCATTTGTTCGTTCTGTTCAGATGCAACAGTTTCAGAGTCTGTTGCATGGGGTTGATTTTGTGTGGGGGATTTATCATTGGAATTTTGTGGATCAATGGTTGTGCCTTGGCTTTCTTTTTCCACTCCTGACGTGCTGGCTTCATTTGAAGATGAAGCCTCGTCGGTTCCCCCTGAGTTGTGGCCTGCTTCCCAATGCAAAGGTCCTTCTGACTGTTGCTCCAGATCTTCAGCTTCCAACACTTGGTCCATGTCATGACGCACCATCCCAAGCTCGAACTCATCATCATCCTCTTCATTTCTTTCCTGTTCCTGAGACACAAAAAGACTAGATTCATCAAATACAACATGAATGCTCTCTTCCATTTTCATATTCCTTTTGTTAAAGACTTTGTAAGCCTTACTATGGTTTGAATATCCCACAAAGATTGCTTCATCACTACGGGCATCAAATTTGCCTAAGTTGTTTTTCCCGTTGTTATGAACAGAACATTTACAACCAAAGCATTTTAAATATGAGATATTGGGTTTTCTTCCACGTAGAATCTCATAGGGTGTTTTGTTGGTGATTTTTCTAATCATGACTCGATTATAAACATAACACGAAGTGTTTACGGCTTCGGCCCAAAAGTTTCTAGTTACTTGAGAACTAATGAGCATGGTCCTAGCCATATTTGCCAAAGTTCGATTCATTCGTTCCACCACTCCATTTTGTTGCGGAGTTCGGGCGGCCGAAAAGTTATGGCTAACACCATTCTCATTACAATAGGCTTCGAAGGCAAAGTTTTCAAATTCGGTTCCATGGTCGGATCTTAAAGCACCAAGTTTTAGAGAAAATTTGTTTTCGACCATTTTGAGCCAAATTAAAAACTCGCCAAAAGCCTTGTCCTTAGTTCCAAGAAACAATAACCACACATATCTAGAACAATCATCAACAATAACACAAATGTAATTACTACCGCCTTTGCTTGTGATACGCATGGGTCCGCAAAGGTCAATGTGAACAAGTTCTAAGACACGAGATGTACTAATAAACTTCTTTGACTTGAATGAGCTCTTAACTTGTTTTCCTTTAACACAATCATCACACAAAGAGTTGAATTTAAAATTTATGATTGGTAAACCTTCCACTAAGTCAAGTCTCCTAAGGTTGTTTAATGTTCTAGCATTTACATGGCCCAAACGTTTGTGCCAAAGCCATGGATCATTTTTATGGACGCTCATGCACGAAAGTTTTTGACCGGATAGAGAACATAAATCAATCATATACACATCCTTGACTCGTTTACCTTCTAGTACCAACTCCTTTGTCTTTCCATCTAGGATTTTACACACATGAGCATGAAATTCAACAATATTACCTCGATCACACAATTGTGATATGCTAAGTAGATTGTGTTTTAATCCTTTGACAAGCAGCACTTTCTCCACACATAGTGATTTTGACTTACCAACCTTTCCGATACCAACAATTTCACCTTGTTTGTTATCGCCAAAAGTCACCATGCCTCCATTGTAGGCCTCTAGTGAGAGGAATTGGTCTTCTTCCCCCGTCATGTGACGAGAGCATCCGCTGTCTAAATACCAATTGCTGCTGCCCCCCGACTAATGCCTACGCAATATCAAACAGTTAGTTTAGGAACCCAAACAAGTTAGGGTCCCTTCTTAACACTAGACACCGAGTCCTTTTTTACCCATATTTCTTGTGCGACCTTGGTGTTTCTTTTTAGGTCAAATTCTCTTTTAGGACAACCATTGAACTCATGACCAGTCATTCCACAGTAATAGCATATGATGTATTCAGGTAGTCCAGCATACTTACGTCGTCTAAAGTCTCTTTGACTTGGGTCTTGGTTTCGGTTGCAACAGTGTGTGCTACTGTTGCATCTGAAACCAAGTCCAGAGTTTTTTAAAGCCTTTTCATTTTCTTTGGATTGCTTTAACAAGAATTCTAAGACATTCTGACTTCCTTCCCATTTGAGATAGAACTGCTTTGCATCAAGCAATTCTTTGGTCAAGGTCTTTATTTCCTTAAGTTGATCTAGATTCGTTTTTTCAAGTTTATCAACTTTTCCTTTGACATGACTAGTTTCATCACTTAATAAGATCGCAACTTCCTCTAGTTATTTGTTATCAAGTTTGCATGAGGTAAGTTCAACCAAGAGGGAGTCACGTTCCTTTGTGAGAGATGAAACTTTTCCTTTTAGAGACTCGATCTCTTTAACTAGTTCAGATTCAACATTGCATGAGACTGTTGCATGAGTTTTTTCAGCTTTATTTACAAGACACTGATTTTGTTTTCGAAGCATTTTGATTTCCTTTTCTAGTTTGGTTATTGTACATGTTTGTGTGGGGAATAAAGCATGTATTCACCCTAAACTTGCAGGATTATAATGAAAAATACAGTTGTGTTTATAGTCATAAGATTAAAAAGGATAAGAAAAAGAATTCAACCTTTGGTCCTTTGTGCTTATGGCCTAAGAACAGGAATTAATGCAAATTCCCTCCTATAACTTGCACCCAAGACTTAGTTTGAGACGTGGCCGCGTGTGCTAGAAATCCTCTCCAATTGCCTTGCAATATAGGGAGAGCCCCTGAGGTTTTAGATGTGAGATCTGAGGTTTTGGGAGAAGAATGCTCTCAAACCCTAATTTTACCCTGAGATTATTTTACAGTGCAACAAGAGTCTTTGATATAAGGAGAAGGACTCTCCTTATATACTACACTTGGCCGGCCGAAATTGATGTCGGGTAGGAGTGGGCTTTCCACTGTTACCTTATTCCAATGCGTGATTCGACCCATTTAGCTATAATTTATTCGCGGGTTTTATTTATAAATCGTAACATGTTATCAGTTATTAATACAGTCGATATATTAATAATGGTCTGATAAAATACGATATTGTATAATTACCTAAATTAATATAACTGTTTATATTAATTCGCGAATACAATATTTAATTAAATATAACCGTTTATATTTAATTTACGAATTAAACATGTAATCCGTATTAGCTAAAATTATTTAATCCGTATTAAATAATAATCTCAACATCTTATTGACTAATTTAGTAGTCAATACCTCTGACTAACTGTTTAGTCATATCCGGCAAAATGTGACTGTATTTTCATACCTTCACATCTCTCAAACGTGTCCTATAGGTGTGACGTATAGGGACCAGTTGATCACCGCCATCCGTATGACAATAACGTCAAACTTATCTAGCAAGCCAACCGTTATTGATAAACGTGGATCAACTGGTAATAATACAGAAGTATGCCCTTGTGATCCTTAAAGAGATTTAATAAGTCATTGTACTTAATTGTCAAGGACACCAGCCCCAACAATCTCCCACTTGTCCGTACAAGGGTATGTTCAATGACGTTATCACACTACATGTGGAGGACACAATCTCCAACAAACTCCCACTTGTCCGTACAAGTGTAGGTGCGATAACCGAATCTCATATCCTTTTAAAATTTCTCCCACTCAATGTAAGACAATTTGCAAATCCGCATTCGCAAAGGTCGTATCTCACAAGCGATCTGTATCAAGAGTGGTTTCCCCGACTAGAGAGTAACTTAACTGATAAAACGAATCTGTATTCGAGCATGGCCATGCATTTCAGTTACTACTCCTCGAGTGGCCCTGAGAAATGATAAAATCCTGATAAGGGTTTGGATATTTCCCTCAACTCGAATCCTGCCGATATCGCCCAGCATGAAATAACCCAGAAAAAATCCTCTTGGCCCCTGTTACGGTGACCGTGGGAAAGAAACCAAAGTTACCCAAAATCTGTCTTAATCTCAAGAAACAGTTGAAAGTCAAAAGACTCGACTCTAAGGAACACTATGGAGGTCCTATCCACGACCTGACACCCAATGTTATAAAACATTTAGGACTCCATAACGATGTCACGGGGTGTCCTACGAGATATCCGTATAACTCGCCTTTGTGATTGGTCAGTCATCCACGTGACTTATGGCTCGTTGAACCCACCATCAACCAACGTCACAAAATGATTACCTGAGTTATCAGCTCAAGTGGGTAATCAAGGACCAAAACGATGTAATGTTAATCAGTTCACTTTGTGGTGTTCAAAATTGGCGTACAATTCCACATGAGAAACAAAACATTTTATATCATAACAATAAGGTTGAATAGAGTACACGAGAAAATGAATTATTACATGAATTCATAAAAGAGTACTACAACTTAGGAACACATCCAATTCCCATGGAATGAATGTGCCCTTCATGCTTATCACGTGGTAATGCTTTTGTGAGAGGATCGGCTATGTTGTCATCCGTAGCGATCTTTTCAATAAAAATCTCCTTTTGCTCCACGTAATCTCTGATTAGATGAGCTTTCCGTTGTACATGCCTAGCCTTGCTGCTAGACTTATGCTCCTTAGCTTGGAAGATGGCACCGCTATTGTCACAATAGACGGTGATTGGGTCATTCGAACTAGGCACTACTGATAGTCCTTGTAAGAATTGACGCATCCATATTGCTTCCTTAGCTGCTTCCGAGGCGGCATAGTACTCGGACTCAGTCGTAGAATCTGCTGTAACACTCTGTTTAGAACTTTTCCAGCTGACAGCAGCGCCATTAAGAGTAAAAACGAATCCAGACTGAGATTTCGAGTCATCTCAATGCATATGCAACGTCAGGACGTGTGCATATCATGGCATACATGATCGATCCTATTGCCGAAGCATAAGGAATCCGACTCATGCGCTCTTTCTCTTCCACTGACTTAGCTTCTTGAGTCTTGCTCAAGTGAAGCCCAGGAGTCATAGGAAGGAACCCCTTCTTGGAGTTCGTCATGCTGAATCTCTCCAGAATCTTCTCTATATAAGATTCCTGACTGAGAGACAACATCCGTCGTGATCTATCCCTGTAGATACGGATGCCCAAAATTCTTTGTGCCTCTCCCAGATCTTTCATCTGGAAATGGTTTTTCAACCATGCTTTAACCGAAGATAAGAGAGGTATGTCATTCCCAATCAAGAGTATGTCATCGACATACAGTACTAGGAATACAATCTTACTCCCACTCGACTTGATATAGAGACATGGTTCCTCGACTGATCGAATGAACCCATTCTCTTTTATCACTTGGTCGAAGCGATGATTCCAACTCCGCGATGCTTGCTTAAGTCCATAGATGGAACGCTTAAGCTTGCAAACTTTCTTAGGATGTGCTGGATCGATAAAACCCTCGGGTTGTACCATGTACAACTCTTCCTCCAAATAACCGTTTAAGAAGGCGGTTTTAACGTCCATTTGCCATATTTCATAGTCATGAAATGCGGCGATCGCTAAGATAATCCGAATGGAACGTAGCATGACTACGGGTGCAAAGATCTCATCATAGTGCAAGCCTGGCACTTGAGTGAAACCTTTAGCAACTAGTCTAGCCTTGTGGATATCTTGTTGTCCTTCCACGGCATGCTTTATCTTGTAAAGCCATTTGCATTGAAGGGGACGTACCTTTACAGGTAGGTCCACAAGATCCCACACGTTGTTCTCATACATGGAGTCCATCTCGGATTGCATGGCTTCTAGCCATAGCTTTGAGTCAGAACTGGTCATGGCACTTTTATAGGTTGTGGGTTCATTACCCTCTAGGAGTAAGACATCATCTGTATCGTGTTCCTCGACCATACCAATGTATCTGTCCGGTGGAATAGAGACTCTTCCTGACCTCCTAGGTTCCTCAGGCTTGTTCTCGAGAAATTCTTTCTCTAAGAACGTCGCACTAGCCGCAACAAAAACACGTTGTTCGGTAGGCGAGTAGAAGTAATGACCAAACGTTCCCTTTGGATAGCCTATAAAGTATGTCTTGACCGATCGCGGGCCGAGCTTATCCTCGTGTCTCCACTTGACATAAGCCTCGCAACCCCAAACCCGAATAAAGGACAAGTTGGGGACCGTTCCCTTCCATAACTCGAATGGAGTCTTGTCAACAGCTTTAGACGGACTTCGGTTAAGTATTAGAGCGGCCGACAAAAGAGCATAGCCCCACAATGAATCAGGCACAACGGTGTGACTCATCATGGATCGAACCATATCGAGTAAAGTTCGATTTCTCCGTTCGGACACACCATTTAATTGTGGTGTTCCAGGTGGAGTCAACTGTAGCACGATCCCACAGTCTTTAAGGTGTTGATCAAACTCGCGTGAAAGATACTCACCACCACGATCCGAGCGTAGTGCTTTAATCTTTCTACCCAGCTGGTTCTGTACCCGATTCTGGTATTCTTTGAACTTGTCAAAGGATTCACTTTTGTTTTTCATTAAGTAGACATAGCCATATCTACTCAAATCATCCGTGAAAGTGATGAAATACCTATAGCCATCTCGTGCGTTGATCGACATAGGGCCACATACGTCCGTATGTATGAGTCCTAATAGGTCGGCAGCGCGCATTCCAACACCTTTGAAGGAAATACGAGTCATTTTGCCGATGAGACATGATTCACACGTGCCATATGATTCGAAATCAAAGGGCGAAATAGCTCCATTCTGTATGAGCTGTTTTACGCGTTTCTCATTTATGTGTCCCATACGACAATGCCATAGGTAAGTTTGATCTTTGTCACCTACCTTTATTCTTTTATTATTCACATGTAATATCTCGGTGGTTTGATCTAAAACATAAATTCCATTCATGGAAACTGCCTTGCCATAAATCATATTGTGTAAGGAGAAAATACAGCTATTATTCTCTATTACAAATGAAAAACCGAGTTTGTCAAGCGCAGAAACTGAAATAATGTTTTTGGACAAACAAGGAACATAATAACAGTTATATAAAAATAACTCGAATCCACTTGGAAGCTGGATTACGTATGTTCCCTTCGAGACTGCAGCCACACGTGCTCCATTCCCGACACGCAGGTCCACCTCACCCTTGGTTAGGGGTTCTTGGTTTCGGAGGCCCTGCACATGATTACATAGATGAGAACCACAACCAGTATCAAGTACCCAAGTTCCGCAACTTGCGTGGTTAATCTCAATCATGTGAATAAAAGAAGAAGAAGACATACCAACAGGAGTAACACGGCCTGCCTTAATGTCCTCGCGATACACGGGGCATGAGCGCCTCCAATGCCCAGTCTTGTGGCAATGGTGACATTCCATGCTTGTATCCTTGCTCTTTGTCTTGCCTTGTGAGTTAATCGACTCACCAGGCCCACTCTTAGCAAATCCTGGTTTCTTGAACCTGGGCCTACCTACCGCTAGGTCGCCCTGAGCTTTAGCCTTCCCTTTACCTTTTCCCTTACTTGAGATCATGAGAACATCCTGCTTTAGACTCCCACTCAACTTTAGATCCTTCTCAGTCTGTACGAGAAGGGAGTGGAGCTCATGGGGAGTCTTCTTCATGTCGTTCATGTAGTAGTTGGCCCTAAAGAGGGCGAACCCATCATGAAGCGAATGAAGCATGCGATCAACGATGAGGTTCTCACTGATCTTGCAGTTTAGGGTCTCCAGTTTCTCGATATTCTCAATCATGTTGAGAATATGTGGGCTAACAGCTTGGCCCTTCTGGAGTTTCGCCTCAAAGAAGCGACAGGTATGCTCATAAGAAACGATTCTCGGAGCCTTGGAGAATTCGTTAGTGAGCGTGGTGAAAATCTTGTTTGCACCATGGGTTATGAAGCGTCTTTGCAAATTTGATTCCATTGCATAGATGAGTACGTTCTTTATCGCACCCGCTTCCATAACGAAATCGCTATGAGCGCGAATTTCGTTGGCTCTAGCTCCAGTTCCTGGGTGTGGCGGAATGGGCTCAGTTAAGAACTTGAGCTTTCCGTCAGCAATGGCAGCATTCCGTAGTGCTGCCTCCCAGTCAGAGAAGTTTGACCCATCATTCCTCAGTCTAGTTGACTGATTCATGGAGTCCATGAAGGCTTTTAGCCAGGATTCACGTGCTAGCTTGGCACTTGGCATTGGGTCTTCACCAGCCATTTTAGTTTTACAGCAGTTTTAATGAACGTGTTCTACACTGAAAAGAAGATAAAACAAAACCATATAAGCAACTTATTGTTGTGATTTAAGTCTATATTAAATTGAATTTAAACTCGTAGACTCATGCATTTATATAATTGATCTCCCTCAAGAATTATATAAACGATCCCAAGACTCAATTTCCGTATATTGATAAGCCCACAATTTGGCTAATTCCAATCGTTGGAACTCTTGGTCGATAGATTTCCGTATACCTATCTATTAGTCCATCTCAGTCACTGGAATATTATCGAGTGACCATGATGTTGAGATAAAATAAATCATCTGTTCCCACTTACCCGACGTAGAAGGGGTCATATTATGCCTACCGACGAAGAAGGGATTCATGGGAGGCTGATTTATAAAGACTAATCTCAATTTTTGGTTATACGAGGAAGACCCCATCAACTCTTATTTATCCATATTTAAGTGAACTAAAAACTAGCATTTGCGTGAATGAATTAAATAAAGTGATGGCTTTTAAAATGACATGTGACATCTGTATTGTCACAGAAAACTAACGCGTAACCTCTACATGAGTCAGTTTTCAGGCATGATATAGGTGGTTTGGTTTTTAGGCGGAATATGATGCAAGCTATTATCGATGAAAGCGTAAAGATAAATGCAATAAACGTAAATAAAAGTCCTAGTGTGGCCTATCCTACCAAAATAAACATAAAACAACTTGGAATCCACTGTTGGACCCTAGAAGCTTGTCTTGATGTTCCATCTTGGTCCTTGCAGCGGGAGTGAGCATCCGGCCTCCGTCTTGTCTTTGGTCTTCACAAAATTACTAATTTAAATTACAAAAGTAGTCCTAGATACATTCTAATTTAAATACAAAAGTAATTACATGGCAAAAACCCAAAACGGAGATTCAAGATCTCAAAATTACAAGCAAGACTGTGTCCCATCATTACGGTGACACAATCTTCTAAGGCCACACTAAGTTACAACCGTTTGCAAAAATTAAATACGTTATTGAAAGCATTCAAGGCATTCACAAGACGATAAATAAAATGCATCAACTAAATAAAATTTATACATGACATAATACAGTTATTATGATTAATAAATTTATACCAAACCACCTTTTAAGATTAAAATTAAGTGACTATACCGTTTTAATCACCAATTTTAACAAACATATAATCCATTATTTTAAACTGTTTTAAAACAATATGTATCAAGCGAGGGTGAACCGTTTCACTAAATAATACACTATTTCCGTATATAGTATATTATTTTAAGCCATGTGAAAATAAACATGTTATTTTCGTAAAATAAAAAAAAAAACGATTCTGTTACAGGGGTGGTCTACCGACCGGAAAAAACAGGTCGACCGACCACCTGACGAAAAAAAAAAATTTTTTTTTTTTTTTTTTTTTTTTTTTTTTAAAGCAGAATGGTCGACCGACCCGAAAAACAGGTCGACCGACCACAAAACACGAAACCGAGTTTCTGAACACGATTTCTCACAAAGGAAACTGTTTTGAAAAAAAAACAGAAAACTCACACAGGGGCGGTCGACCGACCGCTATAACTGGTCGACCGACCGACACGGCGGCAGAAACGAGATTTTTCAAAAACTTTTAAATAAACTTATGAAAAACACAAAAGTAAAATTTTCATGGCCTAAGGCTCTGATACCACTTGTGGGGAATAAAGCATGTATTCACCCTAAACTTGCAGGATTATAATGAAAAATACAGTTGTGTTTATAGTCATAAGATTAAAAAGGATAAGAAAAAGAATTCAACCTTTGGTCCTTTGTGCTTATGGCCTAAGAACAGGAATTAATGCAAATTCCCTCCTATAACTTGCACCCAAGACTTAGTTTGAGACGTGGCCGCGTGTGCTAGAAATCCTCTCCAATTGCCTTGCAATATAGGGAGAGCCCCTGAGGTTTTAGATGTGAGATCTGAGGTTTTGGGAGAAGAATGCTCTCAAACCCTAATATTACCCTGAGATTATTTTACAGTGCAACAAGAGTCTTTGATATAAGGAGAAGGACTCTCCTTATATACTACACTTGGCCGGCCGAAATTGATGTCGGGTAGGAGTGGGCTTTCCACTGTTACCTTATTCCAATGCGTGATTCGACCCATTTAGCTATAATTTATTCGCGGGTTTTATTTATAAATCGTAACATGTTATCAGTTATTAATACAGTCGATATATTAATAATGGTCTGATAAAATACGATATTGTATAATTACCTAAATTAATATAACTGTTTATATTAATTCGCGAATACAATATTTAATTAAATATAACCGTTTATATTTAATTTACGAATTAAACATGTAATCCGTATTAGCTAAAATTATTTAATCCGTATTAAATAATAATCTCAACATCTTATTGACTAATTTAGTAGTCAATACCTCTGACTAACTGTTTAGTCATATCCGGCAAAATGTGACTGTATTTTCATACCTTCACATCTCTCAAACGTGTCCTATAGGTGTGACGTATAGGGACCAGTTGATCACCGCCATCCGTATGACAATAACGTCAAACTTATCTAGCAAGCCAACCGTTATTGATAAACGTGGATCAACTGGTAATAATACAGAAGTATGCCCTTGTGATCCTTAAAGAGATTTAATAAGTCATTGTACTTAATTGTCAAGGACACCAGCCTCAACAGTTTGATCTACCTCTGTTAGACTCTCCTTAAGATTAACATTTTCCTCGGCAATACTTTCAATTTCATCTTGCATAGCAACGAGTTTATTTCCTTGGACACGACACTTGTCAATAAAATCATCTAGAAGAAGACAGATTTTGTCTTTAGAAAAGGCGCGGGCCTTTTTCTTTAGACATTTTACCTCGCTTTCGGAGTCGGAACTTGAATCAACTGAGTGAGCCATGAGGCAAATGGCAGCTTCTTTCTTTGATGTTTTTGAGGTTTCGGTTTTTGATTTTGAAGAAATACTTAACTTTGCATCCAATTCTTCCTCAAGGTACTCGTCCTCATCAGAATCGGATAAACCCCAAATGGCAGTCATAACTTTGTTTTTGTAATCTCTCTTAGCAAAATCACGCTTTTCCTTGGACTTAATATCGTCCCACTTTGGGCATTCCTTTATTTGGTGACCCTTGTCACCACATTTGAAGCAACCAAAAGTGGAATTAGATCTCCTCTTTGGAAAACGCCTTTTGCTAGCATTGTTAGTGAACTTTTGAGACCCACGACCATTAATTATACCGGCCATGTTCTTAGTGAACATAGCGAACTCAACATCCTCATCCTCCTCATCACTTGAGAGAGCATTTAGAGCGAGTTCCTTCCCCTTTGAAATCTCATGAGAGCGTTTAATGAGTGAAAGCTCATGGGCCTTAAGAGACCCCATTAGTTCATTAAGGGAAAGAGTGGCAAGGTCCTTGGCTTCCTCAATAGCCGTCACCTTCGGTTGCCACTTTTCAGTTAAGCTTCGAAGGATCTTTCGGACTAAATCCTCGGAATCAAACTCACGACCTAGGCTCATAAGTTCATTAACAATGCAAGAGAAACGAGATGAAAGACTATTGATTGACTCGTCCTTTCCCATGTTAAACATCTCATATTGTTGCATGAGAAGGTCAACACGGTACTTTTTGACTTGAGACGTACCCTCATGAGCTAAGCTTAGGGTGTCCCAAATGTCTTTGGCCGAAGTGCAACCAGATATACGATTAATCTCTTGGTCGTCAATGTCATATTGAAGAATGGACATGGCTCTAGAGTTTTTCTCGATCTTTTTATAATCGTTTTCATTATATTTTTCCTCATCTTTTGGTGTCGTTTTTCCATCCTTATCTGTCACCTCTATCTTAAGTGGGCCCTTTTTTTATTATCATCCAACATTCATAATCTACCCCTTTAACGTAGTGTTACATGCGGTGTTTCCACCAAGCATAGTTTTCACCTTTAAAAATTGGGTACTTAGTGTGTTTAGACTCGTCCATGATTACGGATCTTTCTCTTTGGTGGTTAAGCCTAATCAAGAGCACAAGGCTCTGATACCAATTGAAAAATCAAGAACGAGTTTAGCACCTAAGAGGGGGAGGGGGTGAATTAGGTGACCTTTTAAAAAATCTGAAATAGCTTAAGTGTTTCACGCTTTAAGGAAACAAGATCAGGGACTAAGCAACAGTATGAGGAACTGTTGCACAGAGCTGATCTATTTCGAGTATCACAAGAAACGAGTAACAAGTACGAGAAAGAGCAATAAGCAAACGATATAAAAAATTGGTTCAGCTCCTACTCCGGAGCCTACGTCCAACCGTTATTTTATTGAAAGTTTAGAAGCTACTCCGCTTAACTAAAACTATTACAACAAAACAACTTCCCAACCTACTCCGGTTGCATTTGCTAAGAGCTACTCCGCTCGAAGACTTGACTCAAACTTAAAGCTACTCCGCTCTAAGAGTTTGTTGTTCTACCTTTGGTTTACACGATCAATGTCTCAAGAGTTCTCTTAAAGAACATGGAGACTACTTTTAGGATCTAAACACAAGGTTCATCGAACAAACATTTATACTCATTAGAAGTGCGAACTAGTACAAGGAGATCATAGCTTTTCGAAAACAAATGAAGACTTCTTTCAAAAACAGAAACTTTTGCAAAATAAACTTGAAGAGTAAATGCTTAAAAGGTTTTGCAAAGTTTTTACAATAAATGCTTAGAAAGTCTTGGCAATTAATGAGCCAAAGAGTTGGTATTTATAGAGGATTTGGGCGAGTGGAAGCACACTCTCAAGTGTGTAATTTGTTTGCATAACTCTATTACCCAAGGGTTCAAATAGTGGAGTGTCTTTTACAATCTGAAAATGCACATGGTTGAGAGGCTCAAGGCAAGCCACTTAAGGTAAGGAGTGTAAGAGAGAACCTTCCTTTTGTAGGGTCTTATGGCCAAAAAAGGAAAAAGTAAACTTTCTTCTTTTTCTAGCCTTTAGACCTCATGTGCAATGTGTGCTTTTGAATTTCAAATTAATTTCTTTAAGTTTGTAAAACATTTGAAGTATGTAAATGAACCAAAACACCAACATCTTTTGATAGAAATATTTTTCGAAATATAATCTCCATGACCGTACTAGAAACCCCAGTTGCAACAGTCTGTTGGACTGTTGCAAGGATTTTGCACCTCTAACAAATACGAATGAATGTTAAACTACCTTGCTTACAACATATTCCTAGACTTGGCATTCTCTTGTCTTTGCTTGCATCTTGACATATGAACTTGTAATCTTCAATAAGCTTTATGTCACTTTGCTAATCTCTTGTACTAATCAAGCAAACATTAGATTAATCAAGGTAACTTGTCATCATCAACATATTGTGTTCTAACAAAGTAGATTCCTCAGAATTCATCAGTACCTCGGAAAGTGAACGTTAAGATCCATTATAACCATTTCCACACCTCTATATAAGGAACCAAACATCCTTTAAGCATTTTAGGCTCGACCTCCTACGAGTTCACAAGTTGTACTTCACTACACCATTTACCCATTTTAGGACACGACCTTTGAATAACTCCACTAAGGGCATATCGCTAAGTCCGTTCAAGCAACCATGAGCATAAACTCTGATAAATCCTTCTAAGGTCACATTACTGATTCCTCCATTACCCGTCCATAATTATGAACAATCCACATTCACCCAAGGTAACATCGAAATTAAACTTAGAACGGATTCCCAAGGTCAAGTATTACTAGCTCGCTTTACTCATCTATTCATTTTTACTAGCATCTCAAGTGTACTTCCCAAATTCATTCCTATGAGCCCTAACACTTACTTTGTACCCAAATCCAATCCATAAGCTCTCAATCTCAATCATGATCCCAAAGGCTAAGTTTCACCAAATATCACATACATAGCTCAACATTCGAACCAAAAGCTCCATTAGCTAACACTACTCACTTTAGGGCAAGAGACCAAGCATTGGGATTAGCAAGAAATAGTTTACTACATACCCTAAACCATTCCAAAAACGTTACCTTTCCAAAAGAGGCTAAGGGTTATTCTCGATCAAGTTCCTCAATTTCAACCACTAAGGTAAGCTACTTATGAAGTGCCAAGAGAAAAGGAAGGTAGCAAGCATGAGGTTAAGTCGGAAGGTTACAAAAGTAGCTTTCGAGGCAAGATAGAAGAGAGTTCAAGGAAATGGGATATGCATCAAGAGACAGAAAAAGGAAATGATGCATGAAAACAAGGAGTATCTTAAGGAACAAGAAGCATTCACCAAGCATGGTACGAATCTTCCAACTTCGGTACTAGACACCAGTCTTGATCGACATTCAAGTAAGCTCGTTGTCACCTGTTCTAAGGTACAACAATTAACAAACCGGTTAGACGTAACATAGAGAAATCACAATACAGAGTACCACTTGGTCCTTAAGTCTACCCATCTCTCATTCATTATTCCAGGTCAAGTTCATATTTAAGTTGGGGTACACATGCGTGCGTCGGGAGCATTACTGCTCTGATACCAACTGTGACACCCCGCGATATTACATAAAAATAAACAGTAAGCTTGCAGCGGAAAAACGATATTTTAAAACCTTTCGACATATATAATAAAAACTTAAATCGCGGAATATCAAAACATTATGCGGAAGTCTGAAATTGAAGATAAAGTAATACTTATACAAGTTAAATTAAATAAACAAGGGATAAGGTATCCCTTGATAGCAATACAATTTAAAACTAATCTAATCCTAAATAGGTAATTGTCGAATAATCAACAATGCTCGCTAGCCACACGTCTTCTCCAAACAGCACCAACCTACATACATGAAACATGTACGCCACAGTCAGTGGGGAGTAACTCGAGGTTCTCCCAGCCACTTTTTGTCAGAAAACACGTAAACGGTAAAACAACACAACACATACATATGAACATGCATATACGATGATAAGAAATCAAATATGACATATTCAAATATGACATACATGATATATTCCAATATGACAAGCATGATCCAAGCATGAATAATAAGCCAAACATGTGGAACGGCATGAATCATCATGTGAACATCATTAAACTAATATCGAAACAGACAATCAACCAAGTGAATGACTCAGCGGCCAACACTTGATGGCATGGCCAATCACAGGAAACACACAAGAATAGAATGAACGCCGTCAGGAAACATAACCGTTACCATTGACCGCTAGGTCGCATAACCACGACGCTAGCTATCGGGATGCATAACCACGACACCGACTCTAGGTATAGCGCATAACCGACAACTATATGCCTAAGACCTGGCCAGACCTCTCGATTTAATAACCTACACCGAACGACACACGGGGACCGGGCCGCATAACCACGGACACCGACCAATCCCGAACATAGATAAAACCCATAACCGGGGTGGCATTAGTTCATTAAAATGATACACAAATCGTACCACCGCTATCCATTCACAAACAAGGTGACATAACCGTCACGCACATACTTAGGATGACATAACCGTCATCCAAGCACAAGCAAGGTAACATAACCGTGAGCGACTCAACTTAAGATAACATAACCGTTATCAAAATACGAGTAAGACAACATAACCGTTATCATTACCGTTCAAGCTAACATAACCGTTAACTAACTCATCTAATACATATGAGTCTCAAATCAACCAAAACAACACTTAAGCTAGTTTATAGAAGTTAACTTGAAGCGAGAGCCGGTTGCCCGGCCGAGGGGTCTTCCTCCTTAACTTAGCTACTAAAACGGCTTAAGCATTCAACCATACAACCATTTAGTCACAACCAAACAAGGATTCACATAAATACCACTAACCAAGAATTTATTACCGAGTCAAGGTTCGCGACATGTGATTCAACAAGAGGAAAGCTCATGAATAAGAAACATTTACCGTATTAGGATGCACAAGCTTATATATCACATGAAGGTAAAGTGAGTGACAAATAAAATACCAAGTCTTCCATGAAAATCTCCCGGTTCAATTGCGAAGAAAGGAGTCACAAGGTGCATTAATTTCGTACTCGATAAGTTTACAACTCGCGTGCGTTTAATTAAGTGACAACACGATGAAAACTCTTTATTACCAAGCATACGGTGAATTAATCAAAACATTAACGGAAGTTTAAATGTCGTAAACAGGTGAAGTAAACATGAAAGTTGAACGTAATTCGACTCGTGAATCATATATGATAAATATATACTTTCTCAGACAAGTTTTATAGTGATTTAACATGCTCAAACAACGTCCGAACAACCGTCCAAACAATAGCTAAAACAGCCCCCAAAACTGCCTAGGAATCACGCCTAAAGGCAGCCCCAGCCGCAGCCTGCCAAGGTGGCCGCAGCCTGCGCATGGCCACGCCGCAGGCCTGCGTGGGCTACCGCAGCCTGCGGTTTACACGGGCTGTTGCCCAGCCCTTTCTCGGCCAGCCTGTTTTGCTCCTTACTTCCTTACGCGACAATGCAATACGGTAATATGCGACGTTTACAACACATAATGCCAACCATTCACACATATACGTTAGCATATAAACTTGAACAAACGATAACAACCAACAATTGTCAACTCAAACATGAATTAAAGTCAATCGAAAATCATAATATTGGTAAAACGAACTAAGCATGTGACGGATACTAACTTGCCCATTAACTATAACCAACATCGATCATTCATTACTACCAAATCAATCATGAATTTCATTTCAATCGATTAAATGATAAACTAAACAACTCAAAGCACCATAATTTCAGAAATTAAACAACAACAACCATACACAATCGATTTTTGACTTAAAGTCGAGTAACCTTTCAAAGATACCTTTAAAGCTCTTCAATTCTTCAAAGAAACTCGTCAATGAAGTCCAAGCATCCATTCTCGCTCAAGAACAACAAGAAAAACGAATCAAAAACGTAACCCTAGAAAGGCGGGTTTTCAGAAAACTCAACAAGGCAAGGAATTGATTATGTCAAAAGAAGGAGGAGAAGGAGTGGAGAACTTACATGTAAAGGACTCGGAATTTGAGCAAGAAACGGAGGAGCTATGGTCGGTTTTGTGCTCATGGAGAAACACCAACAATGGTGAAGGGGTTTTTCTGATTTTTGAGGAGGATGAAGAAATGAATAGGTTGTGTCAAATAAAACACAACATATGGTTATAAGGGGTTTTGAGTCGGAAATGACTCGGGGTTCATTTAATGAGTCGGGATGACTCGGAATTCATTAACTAAGACGGAAATAACATCTTAAGACCAAAATTACTCAAGATAGAACCAATTATGCAAATAACCCATAACTCATAAAATTATCCTTCATACTTGTCATTTTCGAAAATTGAAACCGAAACTTAAATTTATAAAACTCGAAATATAGATCGAAACTAAAATGCTATAACATAAAATATTTATATTATAAAAATATATTTACGAAATTTCATGAAATATAAATTATTCTCGAAATTAAATTAAATCTTTAAATTTATAATATGGAAAATATCGGGGTGTTACATTGCTCTTGGTTGTTCCGTTGATTTTGAAGGACTTGTAAGAGAGCTAGCATGATGGCATTATCGGCTTCGCTTTATCTCACCATCCTTCTAAACCACAAGAGCAAACGGTTAACCTTATCAATTAACATTCACAAAAAGACTACAAACTTAGGTCCTTAAAGTCTACCTAATATCTTATTCATTATTCAAGTTTTGGTCAAGTTATGGTTGGGGAAAGCACGTGTGTGCGTCGGGAACAACTTAGGCTCTGATACCAACTGTGAACCCCCGTGATTTAGCGGAAAAATAAACACAAATAAAGGGGAAATAAGAGGTTTTTAAATCTTTTCTTTAAAGAGTTAAATAACTTAGCATGCGAAGGTCCAACCAAAAGGAAGTGCGGAAAGGAAAATAGTAAGGTCAATCCTACAACAAAATACAAAGTGTATGGGGAAAAGATATTCCACGAATGTAGATATAGCGTTAGGTAGTCTAGCGATACAAAATCAAAGTTAAGGTCCAAGGGTAAGTTCTCGCTAGGGATGGCAACGGATCCTAGATCCGGTTTAGATCCGTAAGACCCGACCCTGCTGGACCGAATCCGGATCCTTATAATTTGGACCCATCGGATCTGGATCCACGAGTTTGAAACGAATCTGGATCTGGATCTTGTTGACAAAACCCGGATCCGACCCTAGGACCCGTTTTTAATATTAAAAAAAAAATCCTAATTCCGCTGGACTGGGCTCAAATCAACAATTCTAATTTACACAATTACACTTCTCAAATCTAATTTGTTCTTGACTTCTCTCAAACACAATTACATAAACCTTCACAAACCCTAATACCAAAATCCCCTCTTCACGCCGCTTGCCGCTCCTGCCGCCTGCCGCCTTGCTTCAAAGCATGCCCTGAAGCGTCCCTGCGGGGAGAGGTGGTGGCCTATGAGCTCTCGTGCCTTGTTTGCAACAAAAGAAAAGAAAGAACCTAATATTCAAGGGCCTTTGAGGATGTGCCAACGATAGATAGCCAAAAGAAAAGTCTAACTACAAAGAAAAGTCTCTGATACCACACTCGTAATCCGGTCTTTGGCATTTTGCTATTTTTGGAGTTAATTTGGATGTGGTGCGTTTATGGATTATTGTGGTGTAAAGTGAGCCATAAAAATTGTCATTGTCATTGTGGTGTGTTTATGGATTAGTAGTTGTTTTCAATTTGCCAATTTATTTTTTGTGGCTGGCAATGAAAATGAAAAACATTATGATAATTTGTGGCTGACAAAGTGGCAAATCTGCCATTTCATTTTTTTTTAAACATGAGATTCGCAGATTCCCCGGATCCGCAGGGTCTGGATCTGGATCTGGCCATTTCGGACCTGTCGGATCCGGGTCGGATCTAGATCCTACTGTCAAAAACGGATCTGGATCTGGATCCTATTGAACCCTGTCCAGATCCGGCCCGTTGCCATCCCTAGTTCTCGCTAGCCCACACGTCTCACCCAACTATGCTCCACGAACCTGTCATTCATAAAACATGAATGCCACAGTCAGTGGGGAGTAACTCAGGGTTCCCCAGCCATTTTACATCAAAATACAAGTAAACAATAATGACAAACATATATACGAATAAGCATATGAATCCATCAATCACAATTTAACATCCAATTTACTCAATATGCTAAAACATGTGATGTCATACCAACGATAGAATAAGAGAGATATATGTGAATCAAGAAAAAAAAATAGGATATAACCATCCAAATCATAAAAAGGGGATGAACATAACCATTCACCACACCCATAGCATCCAAGCTACTAAACGACAAGAATAGAATGAACGCCGTCAGGGAACATAACTGTTACCACTGACCACTAGTTCGCATAACCACGACACTAGCTAACGGAGCGCATAACCACGACATAATTCTATGTATAGAGCATAACAGCAAACTATATGCCTAAGAATTGGACAGACCTCTCGATGTAATAACCTACACCGAACGACACACGGGGACCAGACCACATAACCACGGACACCGACCGATCCCGAACATAGACAAATTCCCATAATTGGGTGGCATTAGTTAATTACAATAACACACTAATCGTATCACCGCTATCCATTCAAGATAAGCATAACCTAACCGTTAGCCATATATAATCTTATTAACATAACCGTCAATTACCCATTACCAGACATGAGTCACAAGATAAACAAATCAATGCTTAAATTAGTTTCTAGAAGCTATTTTGAAGCGGAAGCCAGTTTCCCTTCCGGTTGCCTGGCCGGGGGGTCTAGTTCCTCAACTTAGCTTATAAAAATGGCCTAAGCATTGCTCAATAGCAATATACTACAAGCCCGTTAACCCACTCATCATCATATACATTTATGAACCAAAAAACGATGGTTAACAATGCTTCAATGGCTAGGCTTCGATATGGGCATGTGACATGTTATGAATGTTATAACATTTGGTCATATAAACAAGAGATTTAACACTTGAAAACTCATGCACATACATAGGAGAGAAGCTAGGAAACAAGGGGAAGAAATAAGGATACAAAAACAACCCATTACACAAGCGAAAAATGGCGAATTTGCAGTGAAAATCGCAGGCTGCGGCCAGAGGAGCAGGCTACGGTAGCCCCTACCCACGCTGCTGCCCAGCCGTGGTTCGTGCACCCTTTGCCCCCCCCCCCCCCCCCCCCCCCCCCCCCCCCCCCCCACACACACACACACACACACACACTTTGTTGCATATAAACCAATTACAAAGCACCCATTTCAAGTAGTATATGCACATGTATTCACTACAACAGATACATCAGATTGCGACTGAAATTAGCGACCACTATCGGTCGCCCTTCTAATTTTAGCGACCAATTTCAGTCGTACGCCCTTAGTCGTAGGCTGTAGTCGCTTTTAGCGACCGATATTGGTCGCCAAATTTAGCGACCGAAAAAAAAAAAGGCGGGCGACTGATAGTAGTCGCTAAATTAGCGACCGACAGCGGTAGCTAAATTAGCGACCGTTTTCAGTCGCTAATTTAGCGACCGTTTTCAGTCGCTAAATTAGCGACCGATTTCAGTCGCTAATTTAGCTACTGTTTTCGGTCGCTAAATTAGCGACTAACATCGGTCACTAATTGGTCGCCAATGAAAAAAAAGTTACAGGGGGTTAGCGACCGACAGTGGTCGCTAATTTTACATGTTCGGTCGCTAATTCTACATGTATTTTCCCGTAAAATTCTGTTTTGTCCTAGCCAAATCCGTAGCTACTACTGTAAACCTGCAAGCAAAACCAAGAATAACCAGCGCACAACCCAACTGATGCGAAACATCTGATTGCATAAATAAAAAAAAGTCATCTGGATTACAAAGTACGAAATTCGGGTACTAAAGTAACAAGTATCCAACACTAAACAAGAGTCACTAAAAAACAGGAGCAACTAGCTACGACACTGGAAAAGATGCTCCCGCCCCACTGCCACCTCCATAATCGGGATCTCTTGGATCCCGATCCTGTGGACGCCAACCGCTGTTACAATTAGCAAAGTAAGAAGACATCTTTTCCATCTCTTCTTTCATTCTCCTCAGTTCTTCATCTCGTTCGGCGTCCCTTCTATCCTTCTCAGCTAGTTGCATCTGAAGGTGACTGACCAAACCAGGAACATAGGGTTGATGCTGGGACGAGGACCCTCTTCTTGCCGGCGGTTCATAAAAGAGCTCTTTAGCTGAACCGGCCCCATAGACTCCTCCTTTATGAAAACCGTCTACCAATTCATACCATAGCTGATTGTCGGAGATGTCAGGGTTCGCCTTCTTTCGTTTAAGAAATGTTTCCTACAAAAAAATGAAACATTATTAATAATATATACAATAACACTTAGATATAAATAAATCATTGATTATAAATCATTTTTTAAATGCTTTATACAATAACACTTACATATAATTCGCGATCTCTTGCATTTACGAAGACGTACCCTTTCCTTCCCTTTTTGGCATGTGTCTCAAGGAAGAGATCTACAACCGATTGTAGCTGGCCCTTATTTTTCCTTGCCTATAAAAAAAATAATAAATTCATGAAGTGTTAGTCAGTTAATTAAAATTTAAAGCTAAATATATACTTCAAGATAAAAGTGATAAATTAAATCACAAGAGTAAATACTTACAGTTATCGTCACGCGATCATGGAATGACTGAGACCCACTATAATGAGTAGCGCCAACCTCCGCTTCGGAATCATCTCCACCCTCTTGTTCGCCTTGTTCCGCGCCGACGCTTGCTTGAACTCAGGACTTTCTCTGTACTTAGTGAATTCTTCATATGACTGACCTACAATCCAATAAAATAGAAACGATTACTATAAATTAAAAAAATGTTAAAACTTTTTATTTTAATACGATTATTAATAAATTAATACCTTTCATGAACGTTGGCGTTGTCTTTCTCCTCGACACCTTATACATAATGTCCTTTAGCCTCCTTTGACCAACATCATTGAATCGATCCCAAGCCAGTCGATCAAGCACATTTGGCCAATAGAAGACACGCTACCAAAAAAATAAGGGTTAGAGAAACAAATCAACCATGAATTTATAAAAAATAAATAATTAAAGTAAAGACTTATATACGTACCTGAAAGGCGTTGTACCACATCTCCTTGTCCTCGTCACTAGCGTTCGTCCAACAAGTGACGCCGTGAACCATGTTCTCTTGAATGCTATTGGTGACGCCACGAACCGTTGTTTGATGTCTAAACCTAAAACCAAACATGAATGTTAATTAATAAGACTAGTTTGAATAAAATTAATAAATAAATAAACAACTAGTGAATAAAAAATTACCAAAGACCCGCCGGATCAAGGATGATCCTGCCGTCAGTATGGCGGGGTACACGGACCTCCTCCTCCTCGTCACTTTCAGTTGACACACGGACCTCCTCCTCCCCCTGTGATCGGGCCGAGCTACTGTCCCCGCCACTACCACTAAAACCTCCCCGTTGCCTGCCTCCTCCACGAGCCATGTGAACCTATAATTGCAGGAAAAATGTTAACATACATATATATAACATAATAAATAATGTTGGTAAAATATTAAAAAACAGGACCTAAATAAATATATAGGATGAAAACCTCATACTACTTTTACTCATCATCATCATCATCGTCGCCATCCTCTTCTTCTTCTACCTCCTCCTCCTCCTCATCATCCTCTTCTAACTCTTCATCATTATTATCTTGTAACTGATCTTGCCCCTCCATTTCATCATCTTCTAACTCCTCTCCCGATTCTATCTCATTTCCATAAATGACTTCTTGATCTATTGGGGACAGAATGGACTCTGATACAACTTCTTCTTGGAAAAAGGATGTGTCGACTTCTGATCGCGCCTTTGTTTTAATTACCGCACACCAATTCTTTTGTTGTCTATCTTTACTTGTGCTAGGCGACATGCATAATAAATTTGCTGACTTGTTGTGCAAGTATAAATGGATCATATTTAGAATAGGTTCGAGTGTGATTCACTTCTACAAGCTTGTAGCGATCATGGACTCTCGTTCCAGCTACAAAATTATCTCTCCATTGAATCTTGAATAAGACAGCTTTGTAACCCCGTTCACGCCCATTATAGCACAACTCAAAGATATCCTCTAATATCCCATAATAGTCGTTGCCATCAAGAGAAGAAATAGTAACGCCATAGTTGCATTTAGCCCTACTTTTCCCGTAGTCGAATGTGTGAAACTTAAACCCATTAACTAAATAATGCTTCCACGTGACAACCTTTCGAGAAGGACCCAAAGCCAAGCTTCTAACCACATCATCTTGGATATTTAGCTTAACTACATGCTTTCGAAACCAACCTGGAAACTGATCCTCGTGTTTACTCCAAACATGCTCTCTTTTAACATTAGGGTGATCAGTCATGAAATCTGTCACAAATTTTGCTTCATATGGCTTCAAAACCTCACAATTAGATAGGACATAAAGGTGAGCACGATTATACTCCTTGTCATCCAGAAATCTTGTTCCCCCAGCAGAAGAACACCCTTCATCATCTTGCACATGAAAACACTTGGGTATACTTGTATCTAACTCATCCGCTTCTTCAATGTTCAAGTCTTTTGCTTTGGTGTCAATATGTTTTTCAAAGTAAAAAGAGCAAAAATTGGCAATTTCTTCCGTTAGATATGCATTGCAAATAGAACCTTCCACACAAGCTTTATTACCAATTTTCATTTTCACATGATTAAGAAACCTTTCGAAAGGATACATCCACCTATACTGAACGGGTCCACCAACTTTAGCTTCATATGGCAAATGAATGGGTAGATGCTCCATCGAATTGAAAAAAGAAGGCGGAAATATCATCTCAAGTTTACACAAAATTTCTGGAATTTGGTCTTCCAAACGAATCATGTCATCAACTGATATCGTGGAGGAACACAAGTCTCTGAAAATTGACTAATTTCTGTAACTGCATTCCAAACGGCGGTCGGGAGTAAATTTTTCAAAGCCACGGGTAACAAGCGCTCCATGAAAACATGACAGTCATGACTTTTCAACCCTCTTAACTTCAATTCCTTTAAATCAACACAACGGCTGAAATCTGAGGCATAGCCATCGGGAAACTTCAAGTCTTTTACCCAATCGCACAATACCTTTCTTTGAGCTTTGTCAAGGGTAAATGGTGCTTTTGGCATTGACCCATCCCTACGAATGTGAAGTTTAGGACGATCACAAATTTTTTTCAGTTCTATTCTTGAGCCAATTTTGTCATGTGTCTTTCCTTTAACATCCATAATCGTATGAATAAGTACCTCAAAGAAATTCTTCTCTATGTGCATCACATCCAAATTGTGTCTGATCAACTTTGTTTTCCAATAGGGTAGGTCCCAAAAAATACTTCTTTTAAACCAACCACTCTTTTTCTTTTTTAGCTCTCTAAATTCTTCTTCAGTCCCATCGTTGGTAGATGGCAATTCACGTATAGCCTCCCAAACTGCATCACCTGGGAGTCTATCCGGAGCACCCTCAAGCACCTTCTTTCCTTTTAAGAAGGCTTTTTTGTTCTTTCCATGGACATGCCCATCCGGTAAGAAGCATCTATGGCAATCAAACCAACTAATCTTTTTAGAATTAGGGAGGTAAAATGCTTTGCTATTATCCATGCAATAAGGGCATGCCATTCGCCCCGCTGTTGCCCAGCCTGATAGCATACCGTACGCGGGGAAATCACTTACAGTCCACAGCAATGAAGCTCTTAGTTGGAAGTTTTGCTTCTTGGACACATCAAATGTTTCGACACCGACTTCCCACAGATACTTCAGTTCTTCCACCAACGGTTGTAAATAGACATCCAAGTTATTTTTTGGGTTGTGAGGACCGGGAATAAGTAGTGAGAGGAAAATAAATTGTCTTTTCGAACATAGACAAGGAGGTAAGTTGTACGGTGTAAGCATTACAGGCCAACACGAGTACGGTCTACCAAATTGACCAAAAGGGTCAAACCCATCCGTACACAAGCCAAGTCTCACATTGCGAGGTTCCTCGGCAAAATCAGGATACAAACTATCAAAACGCTTCCACTCCTCTCCGTCACTCGGGTGACACATCTTTCCTGGTGTACGGGGGTTTTCTTTGTGCCATCTCATTTGGTTGGCAATATTTTTCGTGGCATATAACCTTTGAAGTCTTGGAGCTAGGGGAAGATAAATTAATGGGTGTAATGATATTGGTTTCTTTGTTTTTCCACTCTTCTTACCCTTTTTTCCCTTCAAGATAATATTTCCCTCACTTGTCTCATATCTATCCCTTTGACATTTCTTACATTTGGTTAGCAACGCATCATCTTTCCAAAAAAGCATACATCCTCCAGGACATGCGTCAATCTTTTCATGTGGAAGCTGAAGACCTTTGACCACTTTTTTGGTATTGTAAAAATTACGGGTCATAATGTTGTTATCGGGTATAACATCTTCAATTAAAGTAGCAATACTGCCAACCGCTTTAAACGACATATTGTACTCACATTTTAACGTTACTATCCCCGATGCAACTTGCAACAATGACATTCTGCTCCCCTCATATAAAGTTTTCTCGTAGTCCCTTAGCATATCAAAAAAGGCTTTGGCTTTTGGGTTTGGATCTTCTTCCTCGGTTATAGGTACACGATCGGGATTAGTGAAAACATTCGACTCAAAGGCATCAAGTACCATTTCTCTATATGGGTTCTCGAGTTCAGAAGAGTGTTTGGGATCAGAAGAGTATTTTTCCCCATGTGATATCCAGTGGTAATAGTTTGGAAAAAACTCATTCGTAATAAGATGTTCTTCTACTTCTACCTCAAGTAAATATTTTAAGTTTTTATATTTAGTACAAGGACACCTAAGTTAGCGTTGTTCGAAATCATATGATTCTGAACATCTAGCAAATTCAATAAACCCACGAACTCCCTTTACAAATCTAGCATTAGGACGTTTCTTCTTATCTACTCTTTCTTCGTACATCCAGCTACGTTCAAATCTCTTCATTTTAATCTAGATTATATATAATAATTAAACCAAACACAAAACAATAATTTCAATTCAATAAGATTTCAACAAATAATAAGTTCAAGCTAAGAATTCAAGTCAATATATGTACTTAAAGATTTCAATTGGGTCCTTATCACTCCAATCTAAACCTATCAATGTATATTTCAAGTCACTAGCAAATACATAATTGTGAATTTATTAGTGGGGAAAAAAAATTTGGCAGCAATTCCCCTCAGTTATTCAAATACACAATGTGAAATAAATTTGTATTTATTTCACATATGTATTCGAAGAACATAAAGAAATTGTTAGCAAACTCTTTCCCCACTAATAAATTCACAAGTATGTATTCACTACCTAAGTGACTTGAAATATACAAAGACAGTCCCAAAATGGGGACTATTCATGAATTTCTCCTAACGAGTAATTCATGAACGGGTACTAGGTCAATAGTCATTCAATTCTTCCACGGAAAATATTCACAATAACTTACAATAACATACAAACATAATAATTAACATCACAAAATCATCCTAGAAATCTAATTACTAACTATACTCATCATCCAATTTTCCCCAATTTCTAACCCTAATCACAATAACACCCAATTTTTTTCCAATTAACTAACTAAAAACATCCTAAAAACATCTTAATAATCTAATTACTAACTAAAATCATCATCCAATTTTTCCCAATTTCTAACCCTAATCACAATAACACCCAATTTTTTTTCAATTCACTAACTAAAAACATCCTAAAATCATCCTAATAATCTAATTACTAACTAAAATCATCATTCAATTTTCCCCAATTTCTAACCCTAATCACAATAACACCCAATTTTTTTTCAATTCACTAACTAAAAGCATCCTAAAAGCATCCTAATAAGCTAATTACTAACTAAAAGCATCCTAATAAGCTAATTACTAACAACATTTGTGAATTACAATAATACTATAAAGGGATTCAATAAAGTTATTAAATCGACTCAAACCTGAAAAACTAGTGTGAGGGAGATGAACGGCGGTAGTGGGTGGTCCGGTGGCGTTGCGGTGGTGGTGTTCCGGTAGTCGACGGTGGTAGTGGGTAAGGGAGGAATTTGCGTTTTTTTTTTAAGAAACTAATGATAATGAACGAATGACGGGAGGAAGGAGTTTGGAAAAAGTATACAGACGTTTAGCGACCGATAACGGTCGCTAAATTAGCGACTGATTTCGGTCGCTAAAATTAGCGACCGTTATCGGTCGCTAAATTGGCGCAATGGTACTTTTTGGATTCCCGCGGATTTTTTAGGATAACATTGGGATAGGGTTTTGGTCGCTAAATTTAGCGACCGACAGCGGTCACCCGCTTTTTTTTTTCGATCGCTAATTAGCGATTACCTTTGCGGTGGCAGGTTTAGTCGCTATCTAGGGTAATTCTTGTAGTGATTCAAGGTGTATTATCATCCATCAAATGCTACTTAAACCAACATGAATCTCCTCTTAATTTATCATAACAATATGTGAAATTCAATTAAGAAATAAGAACAATGGTGCTAGCAACCTAAAGCACCCAAAACTCATGTGAAAATCAACCACAATGACAATGAACAATAAACAATAAACAACCAATTTACCAAAAAGATCATACTCTTGTCCTAACTACCACATAAACTCAATCTTTGACAAATAAAATCGAGAAAACCATCAAGGTTACCTTCTTGCTTGAGCTCTAGTCCAACCTCTCGTCGATTTCATAGGAATCGCCCTCCGGATCACTCGTCTCAAAACCTACAACCAAAGTAAGTGTTAGAGTGGAAAAACTAGACTTTGAATGTTAAACTAGGGTTTTCGAATTATGGATGAACGGAAGGGAAACGTATAATTTATTACTTAAAAAGGAGGAGAAGGAGAAGAGGAGAAGAATGACGCAAAAATCACAAGAAACCGATTAGGAATGAGCAAGTTATGTTGATTTCAAGCTTGAAACTTTTTAGAAGAAAAATGGTGTTTTTAAGAGGGAGGCCAAATCTGAAATGTGAAATGAGGAAGGAGGTAAATGAGGGTTTTATGTGGGTTTAAAAACACAAACACAAGTTATTTGACCCATTTTCGAATATAACACATATAAATAGTTTTTGAGACGGGATTTGTTAGAAACAAAGCCTTAAGGTTACTATACTTAAGACTTGAAATAAATATTTCCGGAATATTTATTACTCCTTAAAAATTATAATTGCTCTAAAATAAGATTTAAATTTGAAAAATAAATAATAAATTCCAAGGCGGGAATTTCGTGGGTGTTACAATAATTATAAAAATCAATAAAAACCTCATTCGTTACTGATATTAATCAGACATTAAAATCACGAAGTCGATTTGAAAATATAGGTATATATATACATATACTCACAACAAATTCTAAATATACTAATGTTTCACTCTTATAGAAAAGCTAAAAGAAAATACACAATAAAATCATAACCATTATACCTAACAATATTCATAAATCTAAACGCGGTAAAGATCATTTTAAGATCAACTACGGAGATACCTTATACTTCATATTAACAAGAACTAGCTTAAAATTTTGAGAAATTTAAGTTAAAATAGGGTGAAAGGAATAGATAAATAAACCCATAATGATAATTAGAGTGAAAAGGAAATTTGAATTTCATTGAATGAATTTGGCAAGGTAATAAGAGAGCAGGTGAGTTTAGGATACTGTGAGGCCGAGTGAAAAAGAATATTGGTTAATTGTGGGTCTGTTGTGGTTATTTATAATATAGATTAAATAAATATGGTTTTAATGCGTTAAGTGATTGCAGATTTGGATCGTTTGGACTAAACTTTGATTATTCACAGATTAGTGACGTAGCTCACTCAATGAGCGCATTTTTCACTATTAATGATTTTGGAAAGACGTCTTTTAGTGAAGACATTTTTCTTAATTAAAACGAGAGTATTTGTCTTCAATTTAAGACAAGTTAAGTAATTAGAATAAAACAAAAGTATAAGACATTAAATGCAAATATTTGTCTTATTTGTTCAAGTGATATGATATTTGACACGCTTTAATGTTACAGAAATGTCGGTCTTAATGAAGACTAACTTATCGATGAATCTATTAAGAGACCATTTTCTTCATACTCAGTTACCCCTTGAAAAATATTGCTAGCGAATAAATTAACTAAAAATTTACATAAATTAACTTGAAAGCTCTTTTTTTAAAAACAAAAATTATTCCGTTTAAAGCTTTAAGTTCTCACGCGTTCTCATTTAAGTTCGTCTTACTTAAGACGATCTCCCATAAGTTATATTTGACTTAAATAAAGTTGAAACTAATAAAATTTGTGAGTATTTTGAATATCGTACGAAATAATTTAAAAAAACCAACCGGTGCATTTTCGAGTATTTGTTATGTTTTAGATTAGTTATACACTTTATTTGTAACATACTCGACATCGAATGATTACGATTAGCAGGTTAAATTATTATGTAAGTGAATTTCCAATTATTGATTTATTTATATTTATATTGTCACAACATTGAACATTTAATCACACTCAATTATATGTTTATGTATTTAATGATAACGTATGTTATTATGACCGGTGCATTTTTTTTTGACGGGATTATAAAAATTAATCAATAAATAAATAAATTAGATAAAAAAAACTATTACAAATTCGGAAACCAAGTCCTTTGGTTCCTAGAACTTCAAATGACACGCTTCCCAAGAAAACACCATTTTGTCGGAACACCTTTCCGAATGATACCGTCTTGAAAGAACTCCGGGAGAAATAAAATTACATAACTTTTCTACTCTATACTTGATAAAAAGAAAAACTAAAACGGAAAATTAAAAGTGATACGAGATCACAAAATTACAACTGAATCGGTATTCTCATATATTTCGGGAATTACTGATTAAAATTAAGGTCATACTAAGTAAAAATTACATGATTCAAAATTATATAAAACAAAATATGACAATCATATTAAAAATGCAGCATTAAAATATGTATACACATGCTAAGTTTAATGTCAAATCGCATTAATCGAGCAAATATCGTATATTTGGTTGCAGTTTTACGGATATGCGTGATTATAACTTCTTAAAATCACATTTATATTACATAAATCAAATTTGAACCACCGCCCCCCAAACCTCCTGAGCCATAAAAGAGCGGATCGGTATATCCGCTTCATCCGCCGAGATTTTTTTGAAACATTTTGTAAAACTTCTCTGAATAGGGTTTGTTTTAAAGGAACCAACAATATTAATAGCAACGTTTTTAAAAAAAAATACCTTGATAACGGTTGGTAAAATCTGAATTATACGAAATAGCAATTCTAAAAAAAACTTATGCAAATCTAAACTACAAATCAGCTCAGTCGAAACTAAATGATTAGCCATGAACCCATATCATATTCCAAATCAAAGTCTTCCCATATCATATTCCAAATCAAAGTCTACCGAACCATTTTCCAAACTTCATCTCATGCTCTCTATCTACTCTATTCATCCAACTAAACTTCAACCCTTTGTTTCTCTGATTTTGAGCACCACAATCATACCAATCATTTGTAAGTACTCTATTCCTTCAAATCAAGCTTTTTATTATTTGAATTTCTCTAACACAATCATCAGAATAATAATAATAGTAATAATAATAATAATAATTGCTTACTTCACTTAATCATCCTTGAGCAAATTTATGGAATTCATTCAAATTTGAATCCACGACAATCATAGCAAATGATAATACCACTCCAAATTCCAGCAGTTTCAACAACAATTCCTGTTTCAATCTTCCAAATAAAACCCACAAAATATTTCATCTCATTCAATCCAAAACCCACCAAAACTGTCACCCCAATTCAATGCCAAACACCTTACAATAACAACCCAAATGCGTATGACATTGATATGGTCCAAGATAAGCATGGCATTTACATCCCTAAACAAAATAAGGTAGTTGTGTTATGGGACTTGGACAATAAACCTCCTAGGGGTCCGCCCTATGAAGCCGCCGTCTCGCTGAGAACGGCGGCCTCTAGGTTGGGAGAGGTGGTGGAGATTTCCGCTTATGCCAACCGCCACGCTTTCTCGCATTTGCCGACCTGGGTGATGGACGAAAGGCGAGAAAGGCGGCGGTTGGACTTTTTAGAGAGGAAAGGAGTTAGTGTTCCGTCTCAAGCTTATACTTGTAAAGTGTGTGGTAGGAAGTGTAAGACTAATTTAGATTTGAAGAAACATTTTAAGCAATTACATGAGAGGGAAAGGCAGAAGAAGTTGAGTAGGATGAGGCAATTGAAGGGTAAGAAAAGGCAAAAGTTTAAGGAGAGGTATTTGGAGAAAGGGGGTAAGTTTGAGGAGGCGGCCAGGGAGTTGATTAATCCCAAAGTTGGGTATGGGTTGGATAGGGAATTGAGGCGAGCTGGAGTGTTTGTTAAGACGGTTGAGGATAAGCCACAGGCGGCGGATTGGGCGTTGAAGAGGCAAATGATGCATAGTATGAGTAGGGGGATTGATTGGTTGGTTTTGGTTTCAGATGATTCCGATTTTAGGGAGATGATTAGGAAGGCGAGGGAAGCCAATTTGGGGACTGTTGTGGTTGGGGATATGGATAGGGCTTTGGGGAGCTATGCTGATTTGTGGGTGTCGTGGCGTGGGGTGGAGAATGGGGAGGTGAGTGATAAGGATTTGGTGGCTAAGAGGAGGGTTGAGGGAGACAATGATTGGGGGAAAGATGATGAGTTATTTTCCATGTCCAGTTTTGAGGAGGAGGGTGTTGATACTGGGAGTGTTGGGAAGTTTTCAGCTTTTTCTGAAGGTGAAGAGGATGACGAGTGGGAAGTCGATGACGAGTTTGATGAGGGCTCAGATTTTGATGATGATGATGATGAATTCGAGGAAGAATGATATGTTTTCACCAACTGCACTTATTCATCGGACTGCAGTGGTGTTCTTGAAAGTATATCAGTAAAGAGTGGGTATGCAAAATGGTCCTTCATTCATGGATTAAACTTGCACCGGTTGCTCTTCTAAAGGATTCTTTGAAATTGCAAGCATAACTGCTAGCTGTGCTGCTAACACAGCTTATCGATCTAAATATAACTTGCTTCTTGTTCTTGTCTGCATGGTATGCTGTTCCAGTTTTAATCTTCATTGATTAATTATGAGCTCATTGTTATAGAGAACTATTAGAACTGCCTTTTCCAGGTTTCTGTCAACCCTCAACCCGGCTGTATATTAAACATTCTTATGGGTATAATTTTGGACCTGATCCTTGTTTAGTTTCAATCCGTTCACTCATTTTTATTCAGGAATAGATCATATGGATATTAGCTTTGGTGTTCTCCTGGCTTAATATAGTTTCCTCAAACAAGCAATGGCAGCTGGATCAAACTCGTCAGAGAGTAAACCAACGTAGTTCCTCATTGTTATGCCTTTATGTCAGCTACGCCGTGCTCTCTCTTTGGACACCCACCTCCTGAAGTTCGGCAAAGGCAAGTAGGCAACCCACATTTGATTACGAGTTCGTTTGTAGTGCATTGGTGTGTCCTAATCTTAAGAGCATGAGACACACGATGGGATATACAGGTGGGATACGTGATCTATAATTTTTCCCTTGTGAATAAAAGTGAAGAACCTTATATTCTTTGTTGATGGGGTCAAACCCTAGGAGGCATGTCCATGAAAATCGGTCAGAATGAAGCCTGGTACTATCTTCGACTTGGTTCGAAGAAAGTGAAATGCTTTCACTAGTGGTAAGATCAAAGATGTATTTACACAGGGGGGAAATCATAAGATTGCTTTAGACTATCGTCAAGTTAAGTTGAAGGACGTGAAATGCTTTCACAAGTGCTAAGAATGTAGAGGTATATGTGTCGTTTCTCATGGCTATCGTGATATAAGCAAATTAGCCCTTGCACAATATTTGTGGTGCTATTATTGTCATATGGAATGCAGGGTTCTAGAACACTTAACGTACTTTCTTCATACCAATTATGCACACGAGGCACTGGTGGGTCATCAATGTAGGTGTTACCAAAACACCACCACCTTCTCTAGTATAAGAACAGGTATTATGCAACTCCGTAAAAATAGGATTTTTTTGGCAGCGGTAAAGAAAGACATACTACTTAAAGTTTGGACAAATTACGCCCTTAGTACACTTATAAGTGAACATCACTTCGATACAACTATTAAACACTAGTAAAAGACCAAGTTGGTGGAGTACGAAATAGTGGACGCAAGTCTCCTTATCGTTGTTATGTTAGCAGCTAACATTTCATGAAAACCCCTAATACCTCTGAGTTGCGGAGTGACGAGGGCGTTGTGCACTTACGCCACAAAAGCGTAGAAAGGGATGGTGGATGACAGACAACAACGGAGTGACGAGGTTGTTGTGCACTTACGCCACAAGAGTGTAGAAATGGATGGTGGATGACAGACAACATGCTGCCTCCGACGGAGCATGAGCTACTACACCAAGACGAACGAACTCTACAGTCACACGTACGACGGATCATCAAACCCAACAAAGATAGAACCTGCATCAAAGGATTCCCCTCGACCAATCTTCTGTTCATTAATGCATTGGAGCACCGTCGACCGACGAATCCAACTCGAACCAGACATCAATCTTCATAAAACTCATTTATTCTACCTAAAAACACCTCAAGGATACAGGGACACGACACCCAAAATATCCTCAAAAAGACAGATAAGGCCAACACCCCGATGATAAAGGGACACACCTAAATCATACGTGAAGATGCAACTAGACTTATTTTACGACACGATAAACCGGAAAAAACCAACAAATGGGACTTGGAAACCACCATATCCTAACCAACCAAAAACCACAACTACACCCGACTCGACCCTACCACATCCCTCACAACGGAATGAACCCCAATCCCGAAACCTCCCACCAACCTAAATAGGACGGACACCAACCTCACCCACAAAACGACATAACACAACAAAACTAGAAAAAAAACCACAGGCCAAACAACACCAAAAAAAACCAACCATCAAAGGACACACATATCACCAGACGAAACCTCCCAGGACCACCGTCTTACATGCGAAACCACCAACAAAGACACACAGGACAAGAGACCGAATCATTGGGGGATCACCAAACGGTCCCAAACAAACCCGGAGAGGTAAGCTCAATAACAAACACGACAAGGACAAAGGACCGATTGGTGGGGGGAAATGGGGGGGATCACCAATCGGTCCCAAAACAGACCCAAAATGCAACGCTCAGCAAAAACAAGTAGACTAAGGACCAAATGATAAGGGAAAAAGAAGGGATCATCAATCGGTCAAAACCAACCTTAACTGTTAAACAATCTTAACAATCCAATTCAAGATTTAAAACATTTGCAGCAATTAAATATAGAGACATCGATAGAAAATAAATAGCGCATACAATCTAGTTACACTTAATATATTTATGTGAATTGCTTCTAAGAACTAATACTAATGTATCTCGTTCAATATAAATTCCTAGTCGTTACTAGTGTAAAGTTAACCAATAAATCTTATTCAATTAACAATACTAACGGTAAAATGAATAAATTAATCACTAGTTGCACACCTATATCAATTATAAATCAACATTCATATAATTAAGAACACGCAATTGTCAATAATCAAGAAGAGAAATTAAAACATTCAAACTCACAATTGTAAAAAGAGTGCTTCAATTGCTCGAATCCAAGAAAAGGAATTAGTTACACATAGTCTTGAAAATACGAATAATAGGGTTTTTGTCTCAAAGCTGCGAACTAATCTTTCTAAAACTTAAAATAAAATCTTATATAGTAATTAGGTAAAAACTAAAATCTGAACAAATGTTAGTCGCGCCTCGGTCGCGCGCAGGTTGCGCATCAGGCTGTCACCCTCCTACTTCTTCCTTTGCGCGCTCGATTAGTGCACCTTAAGCGCACACGTCTCAGGTCTCTTCATAGGTATTTGGGCCCATCTATCCCCGGACTTAGAATCTGCCACAAACACTGTAAAACCGGACCAATAGCTAATCAAGGCTAGCTAACAAGTAACCTACAATTAAGCTTCATATAACACCACTTAAAACCAACAAAATCACATTAACTTCGTCCATTTAACTCCGACTAAATGAGTCGCATCAGCCGTTTACCAAGCACCCCTAATCTCTCTTAAGATGGATAGGTCTATACTTGTCAAATGTTGACCTGATAAAAAACTCGACCAACCCCACCTGTTTTTTCACGATCAACAGCTGAAAATTTCGACCCGGTGACCCGTTTGATCTGAACCCAAAATGATCCGTTATTATAGGGTCGAGACCTAACCCGAACAAATGGACCCGTTGAGTCAGAGGTAAATCAAGAATTTTATTAAAATATTAATATTTATATATTATATTAAAAAAATAGTTAATTTTTTTTATTACTTAAAAATACAAATACAATTAAGAAGTCAATATTATATACTCCCTCTGTCCCGGTTATTTTTTATCGTATTCCATTTTCTGGGGTGTCTTAGTCAATTGTTGTCCTTTCTATTTTAAGAATGAAATTGATGACTAATTTGATCATTTATACTTAATTTGGTTCATTTGTCATTGGTCTGTCCTCTTTTCTTGGTCTCTGTGCCAAAACGAAGGACAACAATTGACCCGACCGGGATAGAGGAAGTATGACTTTTATAATATTTAATAATAAAATAATTATTTTTAAAAAACATTTTAATAATTATATCAATATAATTAATGTAAACATTGAATATGATTAAACTATTGATTTTGAATATGTTTTTTTTAAAAAGTATGTTTTATGAAAAAAATCATTATAAAAAAGGCGTGAAAAATTATTTCTTGACTTCTATTCTAACCCTATGCCAATTCGTATGATCGTATCCGTCCAACCCGTTTGACAGGTCTAGATAGGTCGGTTCAAGAAAGACGGAATGTGTAAATGAAAGAGAAATAGGAACATACAACGGATGTACTATTGATGAGTACTATTTTGGTACTGTTTTACCCCCTCATTTTTACCTTATTCTGACTCGATTTTGTGTGCTTAATTGTCTAATAAGCTCATTTATTTACTAATTTATAATAATTAGTCATATTAGTTTATATATAATATTTATTTGTATTTATGCGTAATATTAGTATTATTATTATTATTTTATTAATTTAATGCACATGTGAGACGGAAATGTGAGACAGGAATGTGAGAAGGGAAAGTGAGGCGGAAGTGCGAGACGGTATTATGAGATGAAATGGCTAAGTCTTGAAAATAAGCCAAGGATGGAATTTTGACAAAAAATATCAAGCTATCAGTCAAATATGCGACGGTCTCTGTTGAGTATCTGATATGACTTCCGGCCACCGTAACAACCACCGCTTACCACCATTGGCTACCACATACTTCCACCTTCACAACCATATCACCCATGACCACCACAAACCACCATGGCAGCCACCACGAGCCCCTCAACCTTCCTTGTCCACAAACAAAATTTGTCAAGTATGAAAAATAAACTAAGTAAAGAAGCAGCTGTAACTTGCGACGGTCTTTGCTCAACATCTGATACCACCTATGACCACCATGGCAGCCACTATTGACCACCCTATACTTCCACCTTCACAACCCAACCTCTCATAACCACCAACGACCAATATGCCAGCCACCACGACCTCCCCTATACCCCCTGTCCACACACATTCAAATCACAACCTTTTCGCGCGACCAACTTTCAGCCACCATTACAGCAACCTCCGGCCACCAAACCAGCCACCCATCACCGCCACCTACATCCCCTCACATCCCTCTCCTCATAACTACCATATAATCCCACCGCCGACCACCAAGGTAGCAGCCACGGCTAAGTCTTCTAGCCCCGTGCGTGCTGCACTTCCTCTGTTTTTGCTCTGAGACGGGTACCCGGCTGCCGCTCTTCTCACCGGCTGCCGCTACCCTCAATTTAGTCCATTTTGTTCCAGAAGGTTGCCAGCCGGTGCTCAACCGACCGCCGGCGAACCGACGAGGACATACTGTTTTGTTGCGTACTTGCGTGATGATGCTGTTTTGTTACTTTTGTTTTTATTATTATTATTATTACTAGTAGTGGTAGTACGCAATACTTTGTAGTATTATTAGTAATAGGATTAGTATTAATATTATTATGAGAATTATTATTTTTATTTATAATTAGTCTAATTAAACTTGTAATTAGAGGGAGTTATATATAAGACTCTTCTCTCAATTGTAGAAAGGAAGCATTCACAATTTATGACTACTTTAGATTAGACTATCATTAGACTAGAAAATTAGTCTCTTAAATATGTAAGAACCCTAGTTCAAGTTATTTTTCTTCTTTCATTTCCTTCAATCTTTCTTTAATAATTAGTTTAATTAGTCTTTAGTTTATTCAAATTAGACAATTATTCGGGTTGTAATTTTGGAAGACAAGAAGACATTCTTCCTCCATATTTCAATCCAAGTTTCTTCCTTTAATTTAAGTTGGTATATTTATAACCTTAATTTCATCTTATTTCAATTATTTACATGTTTTCTATTTCATCTTACATTGTTCGTTTAATCTTGTTACTAACTATGTTTTACATAGTTAGTATTGTGTTATTTTTGTTTATCATGTGTGAGTATATTAATCTAGGGCTAAGGGGAACCTCTTGTGGGATTAGTGGGTCGGATTTGAGTCGTGTTTTGAATGCTAATCGTTATGGGTAATTCGTCTTTAATTTTTTGCGCACTAGGTGCTTGTGGAAATGCCCAAGTGAGAGCTTGAGTAATTCCACTCTTATTATTAGTTATTCTTCGAAACGAGAGTTTAAGACTAGTTAGTATAGTGCTTATGGTTTTGCCTAGACAAAATACCCATGTTGATAGCTTCAATTGTTTACATATTTCGTTGGATGTTGGTCTCTTATCTTTTGCTTTGAACATGTTGTCGGATTGCTTGGACGAGACTTCGGCTCTCCTTGTGTTCGGTTAGACTTGCTTGCGGCGAGAGCCGGGCTTAGTTGGACCGTACTAGATAAGTGGGTTGGGATTAGTTAGGACGAGAGTTCAACTAGACTCGACCCAAGGACCGCCTCATATCGAGAGATAGGGACACACCTAGCCTTCACCCTCCGTTATTCCTTTTATATCGACTTAGACTAGACCCCTCCTACTTGAGTGACCCCGAGACCCTAGCCTTTTCTCTCATTGTGTTTACTTAGTTGTTCATTTAATTTATGTTGTTAGTTTAGAATTTAGAATACAAATCATTCTTGTTGACCGACTAAACTAAAACTAAAACGAGACTTATAGCCTAACCCCACCATCCTTTGGGTTCGACCCTAAATTATACTACTTAATTTACGAGTTTACAAATTGTTTTTGGTGCCGGAATTGACGACAAAAACCGGCCATCAACTATCTCGGCCGTCATTTGTTTTTGACTTTATTTGTATTTTTTATTAACTCTTTAAACTTTATAGGTTTGAATTTTTTGCCGTCAAAATTCAAATTTATTGAGCTTATATGTAAATTTTGAGTTATATTATAACTTTTTGAGTATAATGTCTAATTGAATGAAGTAAGAAACTCTATAAGACCATCCCCAAGCAAAGTCATGAGGAAGGTCATGACCTTGTTTGGTCATGGCTAATGAGGTAATTAATTGGTGACCATTTTGCTAATTTGTGTCCATATGGCCAACCGAGGTCAATTTGTGATCATTGTTGAACAAAATTGACCATATTTGTAACCACTTAGGCGGATAATTGTGATTGGTTGAGAAACAAAAAAAACAATAAAATAATTGGTAGGTGAGAGGTATTAGTGGGGTAGAAAATGTGGTAAATGATTGGAAATGTTGAAAAGTGGAAAATGATTGGGTTGATGACCTAGGTCGCGACTTTCTACTTGGGAGGATGAAAGTAGGTCAAGATAAATCAATCAATCAATCAATCAATATATATACTTAAAAGAGGAATTTTTCGAGCGATTTCATTTGCTATTGTTTTAGAGCAATTTTATTGGCTATAACTTTGGCTAAATAAATTAAGTATATAAATAAAATAATAATTAAACAATAATAAAATATCAGTTGGATAATTATTGTTTTTAGAGCGATTACATTGACTATTACTTTGGTTAAATAAATTAAGTATATAAATAAAAAGATAATTAAATAGAAATAAAATAGAAATAAAATAATTATTGAATTAGTTAATAAAATAATTGATTGTAAACTAAGAGTTTTGGCTACGGTAGAGTTATTGTATAATTTGTTGTTTCCCTTCTCGTATTTAATTAAAAGCATAAATAGATGTATTGATGATTATATTAAACACTTACGTTTACGAGGTATAGTAATACGGGCTACAGAATATGAATACATAAGAATATGAGCTAATATAAAAAGAATAAGAAATTAAGAGAATCACGAACTAAAAAATACGAGAAGAATGCGAGTCATTAACCTAAAAATACGAGCTAATATAAAAAGAATACGAGATATTAAGCTAAGAATACGAGCTAATGTAAAAACAATACGAGCTATTAAGATAAGATGAGCTTTAAAATACGAGCACAAATGAATACGAGCTAAAGAAAAAACAATACGAGTTATTAAGATAAGACGAGTTTCAAAATATGAGCACAAATGAATACGAATACGAGATTAAAAGGATCACGAACTTAAATATACGAGCACATAAGAATACGGCCGATTAAGATGAGAAAGCTAATGTAAACCGAATATGAAAACACGAGTTAATTGAAACACTTCTCGAGCTAAAAATAATAGAACTAGATTTGCATGACGTCAAATTTCATGATATAATAAACACTTAAGATTATGAGGTATAATTAAACGAATACTAGCTACAAAATACGAATATATAAGAAATACGAGCTAATGTAAAAAGAATAAGAACTTAAGAGAATCAGGAACTACTATTATTTGAGCATAACTTGAAAGAATGCGAGCACATAAGAACTAGCTATTAACGTAAGAATGCGAGTTAATAGAGCTATTAAACTAAGAATAAGAGCTAATGTAAAAAAAATACGAGCTACTGAGATAAGAATACGAGCTAATGTAAAAAAAAAAAATACGAGCTACTGAGATAAGAATATGAGCTAATGTAAAAAAAACATTCGAGCATATAAGAGGATCACGAACCTACAAACATGAGCATATAAGAATACGAGCTAATATAAAAAGAATACAAGCTAATGTAAGAAAAATACGGACTAATAAGATAAGAATACGAGCTATTAAGATAAGAATACGAGCTATTAAGATAAGAATACGAGCTATTAAGATAAGAATACGAGTTAAAGTAAAAAAAAATACGATCTAACATAAAAAAAAAAAAACGAGTTAATTTGAGTTTCAACTATCTTCATATGTTAGAAATATTGGATAAAAAATTCTTCCAGATGATGCACAAATGAAAAGTATACAAGTTATTATAAAAAATATATGTGCTTTGAAAAATTATTTTGACAGTGATGCGTAATATGTAAGTGTCTTTCCAAGACCATTGAATTGTAGGTACTTGTTTCCGTTTTCATTGATGTTTCATGCACTGATACATCTGATGTTTCATTAGCCATAAAAATAGGGTTAATTGATAGTAATAATACAAACTATCATTTAACTGCAATTAGCTTACGTGAAGGGAAACCTGATAAACAGGTCACTCCTTCCCCTTAATTGACTATACACCTAATTTTCCCCCAAATTTCCCAGAAATTAAACCCTAAAAAATCAATTATCCAACTTTCCCAGAAACTATACCCTAAAAAATCAATTATCCAAATTCTTTGTTAATCATACTCCCCTTTAGTTATCCACCCATTTTATTCATATTCTTCTTCTATTATTCATCTTCATCGTCATCGTCATCGTTGCTTGGTCGTCATTGTTGCAGTGGCAATGGATAAGGTAATAGTAATTTCTCAAATCTATTTTCAATTTGTTTATATTTTACTCTACTTCAATTGTTTGCTAATTAGGTTTAAACTTGTATGTGTTGATTTAATTTCACATTATTGAATCATTATCGATTTTATTTTGGTTAGGATTTGGTTAATGGTCGTGTGACAGTGAAATTTTGGTTTGGTGGGTCATTTACGAAGAACGAATTACGCACTTCAAAATCGCAGGTAATTGATGGTGGCATAAAACCGATCTATTTGCATCTCTAAAGGAGGAGTTAGAAGATGAAAAAGACATCAATGGTGAATAAAATAAAGAGGGAATAGATCGATTTCAGAGAGGCATTAGATTATGGTGAAGGAGCCGTTCAAGGGTGAATAAGATAATGAGGGAGAAAGAGAGGGAAAATATTTGAGAGAGGAAATGAAAATGTTTGTTGCAGAACAACAATGGAGGATGATAAGCTTTAAAGGCTGATTAAGGAAAAAAAAAACAAAAAACAAAAGGTAACCTGCAATTAAATAGGATTACCGGTTAAAACAAGTCAATTAGAGAGTCAAAGTAATAGCAGTTAAATGATGGTCAAGTTGCTATTTTTTTGGGTTATTGTATAGTTCATATTAATTTCAGCAGGACAGTCATAGTTTGTATTATTGTTATCAATTAACCCTAAAAAATAATCATACTTGAATTATTTCTCTATATATGTCTATTATACTAGGTATCTTTAGAAGATTAACTGTTACGATAATTATTTTGAAGCCATGTTAAGATATTTGCCCGAGCATGAAATCTACTAGAGTAAGATTAAGAGTAAAACCGGGTTGCGACCTAATTATCGCGACCACTGCTTGAGAATGATCTAATAAAACTCATAAACTTTAAAACAAAACTAAAAAAGGTATTGTAATTTAATAAATTTACGCAAGTAGTGATAATTTATCGGATATATATAGTCAAGGAAAAGAAAATGTAAGAAAAGAAGGCATAGACCCAAAAAAAACCGAATGAAAGGCAACGACTTGACGTCCAAGCAACCTTAGGATAGCTTATTGAGTACGACGCCTCCTTATATACGCTTTCCATTCCTCCTTCTTCTTCTTCTTCTTCCTCCTCCTCTTCTTCTCTCTCTAAAATCCAGCCCACACCCAAACCCCTCTTACATCCAATTCCTGCCTCCAATTAATTCATTTCTTTTATACCCACAAAACTCAATTAATTAATTAATTAATTAATTTATACATTTTCCATTTTGATTTTGTGTGCTTTGTTGATTTTACGTATGGTTGCTGAAGTGATTAGTGATACCTCAACTGAAATTAGTTACACCATAGCTTCCTTCAAACCCACAATTACAAATAAATAACAAAATCTTTCAATTTTGATTTATATTTGAAGCAACAACAAAAAATGACATGGTGCAACATGATGAATAACAACAACAATAACCCTTCACCTAGCTGCAGCAACATTAACACTACTAATTTTAATATTAATCATAATAATAATAATATCCCAATTACTGAGAAATCATCACCTTCATGTTATGATGATGGAGCTTTAATTATTGCTTCTAAAGTTATTAACCCTATTCACACCATTTCTTGCCCTTCTTGTGGTCACCATCTACATCTCCATCAAAATCATCAGGTTAATTAAATTGGGTAATTAGTAGTTTTTATTATTTAATATATTGAATTGGGTAATTAGTAGTTTTTGGGTTTGGTTGATTGAGTAATAATGTGAACTAATTTTTTTAATACAATTAACAGGCAGGTGGATTTAATAGTTTACCAGCAGGAGTGAAGTTTGATCCAACAGACACAGAAGTATTGGTACATTTAGAGAGTAAGGTGAAGTCTGATTTGGGGAAACTCCATCCTCTTCTTCATGAATTCATACCCACAATCGAAGGCCAAAACGGGATTTGCTATACTCATCCTGAGAAATTACCAGGTTTCTCTTCAACATTCTTATTACATTTGTTTTAATTCAAGCTTGCATTGCTTCTTGCCTCATTTTTCATTTCTTGTATTGTGATTTACGTCTAGTGGTTGTGTCAGATTGCAATATCTAGTTTGTATCATCATACTAACAACTCCTTCTATAATGTTTACTCCATTTCACCAAAAATATTAAGTGCGCAGTGGCGGATTTAGGGGTAGCGATAGTGCTCGATAGTGCTCGCTTCCACAATGCTGAAAATCTCACAATTTTTAGTTGAAAGTTTTGAATTCTTTTCGAGTTTATCTTATGGTATTCGCGTCACATTCGGTGATTGGACATGGGTAAGACACTCAAACGCGGGCAAAAGCTTGATAAATTTTCATAAAATAGGCCTGTCCGATCCTTTAAGTTGAACCAGAGTAATATAGACCTTAATTAACCAAGTGGTGTTAGTCCAGTGGTAACTGTTTTAAACCTTAAAATTTGCAGAAATGCAAGAGTTGAGAGGTCTCAGCTTCGATTACTAGCTGGGGCGAGACCACTTGGCCACTGCAGCTCCCGAAGGGTGGCTTACATGGTCCATGTGGTGGTACGGGAATGCATGGGTCCGGCGATTAAACCCCTCGTCAAAAAGGAAAAAAAAAAAAAAATAAAAAATAAAACCTAATCGTAAATTCTGGTTATGCCAATCACATGATAATTTGGTAAACTTATTTCTAAAAATAAATTTGAGCAAGTCTTTTATAAAACGGCAAAAACAATACATTTATAAATCCATATAACCAAAATGGTGATACCCTTATCATAGAAAAATGGTGCATGGTGGGCAAAAGTTTATTTAATTGGGTTATTTAGGTAAATATTAAATAGTTTTACAATAACATTTACATAAAACGGTTTTAAATAATAATTATTGTTTATTTTTAATAAGTGGTTGCTTTTGTTGCAAGCATTTGAGTGTTAATTGGAAATTAGTTGGAAAATGATAGTTTAGCCATATTATAGTACAAAATTATGCAATAAATTGTAAGCAAAACCCATAAATTACGTTTGTTTAATCCAAAGAAAGACGTTGTTTTACCGTGTGATACCACCTTTGTATTACTCGATCAATTGCTCAATCGTGCGTGGTTGCTAGTGATTAATACTAGGGTTTTATTTAGTAATATTGATTACCTATATATAAATATAAATATATATATTACTTGAGGACAATTCCAAAATTTAATTGGTTCTAAATCTGATGATATGATGTTGCTTGTTGTAATTGTATTAGATTTGTTTCTAGTACATGAGTCCTTGTCACCTATCTTTGGCCTTCTCTTCCTTCATATTATCTCTCTAATTTCTAACTCAAAATCAATCATGGATATGATGGTGAGACACTTGATTTGAAAGAGAGGATTTTTCACAAAATGATTCGAGTCTAATGATTTTACATCTATGTTTATCAAAATACATTTAACGGAGTCGGATTAACATAGATTGTCCATCTCTTTCAGAAATGAAAAGTTTAATTCATTTTAGTTACCATTCCCAAGCTAGGTCGCTAAGGAGGTCGTGGCCTTGTTGGATCACAGTAATTATGTAATTAAGACACTAATTTTGGTGACCTTGAAGTTTTCGAGGTCAATTTATGACCCTGAAATCAGTTTGTGACCTTTGACGTGTCAAAGTGTTATTGGTTTAGTAAATTATTTGGTTTGTAGAGAATGTAATAAATTATTATAAATGTTAGAAAATGGAAAATAAGTAGAAAATGATTGGGTTGATGTCCCTGGGTCGTGACCTACTGGGCTACTGCTTGGGAGGGTGAAAGTGGGTTAAAAATGAGTCAAAATAATTAAGATTAGATTAAAAATAAAAATAATGGTGACCAGATTAATGCGACCTTCTACTTGGAGATGGTCTTAAAATTAACATTTTTAATATAGTTTTTTAAGGTCATTTTTTGTGTGCCATAGATCACTAATTGTAGTACTGCCTTTTGGTAGAGGAAAAAACTTATTGTTTGAGTTTTAATGATTATACTATAAATACTTTTTTTTTAAGTTCCGAAAGAGTTGGAAAATAAAGACTTATTTCATCGGACATTAGTACTAGTAGTTCAATTTTTGAAAATTTGTGAGGGTTATTTTGAAAAGGGAGGTAATTCCAAAGAAGCGAGTAGTAAATAGTTTCGGAATGGATGTTGTGAAACTAATAAAGGAAATTTTAAGTCGAATATGTCTGTCTCTCCTTGTCGATCACCTGTTTTTCCTTTAAATCGTTCCATCGATCATCCCAACTCCCAACTTAACAATGAGTGCAGTGTTGTCCAAGGAAAGAATAATCTGCATTTCCTAAAGAACTCCAGTCCACTACTCCAGTCTCCAGGTAGGTTAGTCTTACTGTTAAGCTGTTTTAATTTGCTTTACCATGGAATCATGGAATCATGAACTTCTTGACAATTAAACCTCCACATGCACAACTTTATCTCATAAGTATTTCTTTCTTTTAGCACCTACAAGTTTATGCACAACTTTAAATTCCATTTTTCTATTGGTCACAACTCGATCGCGTGTATATAAAAACCTGTAAATAATTAGTCTTGATTATTTTACATGTTTGATGGTGATGAAGGTGTGAGCAAAAACGGAGTGATGCGACATTTCTTTCACCGTCCATCAAAGGCATACACAACTGGAACAAGGAAGAGAAGGAAGGTGCACACAGAGGAAGATGTTGGGGAGACTAGATGGCATAAGACGGGAAAAACAAGGCCGATATTAGTGAATGGCGAGGTAAAGGGGTTTAAGAAGATACTAGTGCTTTACACCAACTATGGAAGACAAAGGAAAGCAGAGAAGACGAACTGGGTAATGCATCAATACCACATTGGCGTAAATGAAGAAGAAAGAGATGGTGAATACGTACTTTCCAAGGTATTTTACCAAACACAGCCAAGGCAATGTGGTTCAAACATCAGGGATAATCCAATTGAAGAAGTAGCTCTCATTAAGACACCACCTCCCCTTAACTTGTACCACCCACATTACATTTCTTATGAAGAGAATGCAATTAGAGGGGAAATGGAAGGTCAGTTGATTCCCAATTTTGGGTTACAAGGTGACGGGTCGTCATCGATTCAACTTGCTGGTGCTACAAAATGAGACCATCTGACTTACCTTGGAAGCTAAGCTATAGAGATGTTTAATTTATAGAAGAGCATAATTAAGGAAAAGGGCTTGTTTGGTGGCGGTTGTAAATTCATAATCGATGCATGCCATGCATGCATATATACATGCTGGCATACGAGTAGTTTGTAAGCGGGTCAAGAATATATACCGAATATATACTACTAATTAAGTATACGAATCAATTGTGTTAAAATTGGCTGGTTGGTAGGTGGTAGGGTTTAGGGTTTAGAGGCTCAGCCTAGAGGTGGTGAAGCGGAGTTGCTCAAGCAAGAGATCTGCGAAAGGGCCAGCATGATAGCTTTAGTATTAGCATTTCGTCTATTATATAGAAATATAGAAATATAGAATAGAGCCAATCTAATTCACCATATGAATTCACAAAGTTTATAACATGGATGGATGTACCCAATTTTCCATTTCAACAATAAACCTGTTATGATATGAATTATGATGGGGGCACAAAATAAAGACCCCTAAACTACTAGATCAGATATTCAATTAACTCAAATAAAATTATAATGAGTGACTACCTTTTCTCCGTTCATCCTAATCAGAGGCGTTGAACAAAAAATTTAACATGTTCCAAAAACAGGAGTTCATGAAGATGGGGGCCTAAATATGCTCAGCCCATTCATTTTTTCTAAAAAAGATGATAAAATATTTTTATTCACAATAAGAGTAAAAGTCTTAGAGAAGTCGAGAAAGATCAGACGATCAAAAGAGGAAAATTAGTAACGATTCTTCTTCTGCAACTCTACAACTGCTATTTCCTTCAATGATTCAACAATTATGAACGAAAAATCTCCATCAATTTGATTAGACTTTTTTTGTCATTTATTCATCTATTTGCGTAAATATGTTTCCCTTTCAATTTCAATTAATTGACTGCCCACTAATTTTAATTGTTCTTTGTTCGTATTTGGGCCCTATCTTAAGATTTAGAACATGGCCGCCTAACATCATTTGACGGCCCCGATATCATAAAAAACAAAGAGGGGTGCTTTAATTTTGTCTTTGGACACTTTTCCTTGATTCTTTGGATCGTATGCAATTATCCAAGTCAAATCTTTTGAATTTTCCTAACAAGTTTTTGAAGTTGGGGTTATTATTGTTGATGGGGTTGCGAAAGGTCGTCGGCGTTTTGCGAAAAATCGTCGGCGTTTTCTATAAAAAAGACAACCTCTACCCTTTTCCCTCTATCTCTCTACCTTCTTTTCTCTGAAAGAAAAACAACAAAAACAACATAAAATCCAAAAAAACGGTTTCAACATCGATCAACAACATTAAACAACGACAACGATTCCATGTCAAACGACGACAACGATTCATCGGTAAGTAATTAAAATCCAAAAATCTTAATTTTTTTTTTCAATTAATTTTTGTTGAATTACATGTTTAAGCCCTTTAGTAGAAATTAGGTTGAATTAGTCGTAGAAGCCATAGAATTAGATTACGTAAACTCAATCGTATTTTTGCAATAGACTTAAAAAATGGCCGTCCTCGCGTGGAGAGGACGGCCAAACTAGCCGTCCATACACGGTATGGACGTGAATAGTGCACGTCCATACCATGCATGGACGTGTACTATTCACGTCCAGGCATTCTGGACGTGAATAGTGCACGTCCATACCATGCCTGGACGTGAATAGTACACGTCCATGCATGGTATGGACGTGCACTATTCACGTCCATACCGTGCATGGACGTGTGGTTTACAAGACCTTTACTTTCCGTTATTTTTACTTAGTTTTTAACAAAAATTAAGTGTTTTTTAATATTTTTTAATATAATCCTTACCAATTTTGCGTATTAACAGGATTCGTTTGAGAAATTTGGTGGAAATGGGGTTGATTACAACCGATTATTTGAGACGGATATACCGTTTGAAAGTCGGGATGAGGCGTTTGACTGGGCTCAAAAAGTTGCTATGGATAATGGTTTTGCCTTAGTGAAGGCATCAAATGGGTCGAAAAATCGCAAAGAACCGGAGTTGCTTGGGTCGTATTTCCGTTGTTCAAGGTACGGGCGAACCAAAAAGAAGATCGATCCTGAGAATCCGGGGAAGTCTACGAAGAGAGGGTCGGCTAAGTGCGGATGTGAGTTTAGGATTCGAGCGGTGCAGAAGTACGCTCATTTCGATAATGGGGATCCTACGATTGCTTGGTACGTAATTACTTCGACTAACGCGGGTTTTCACAACCACGAATTAGCGACCTATAAAGATGGGGATAGACATTTTGCCCGCTTGGATGCCGAAGAGAAAGAATTTGTGAGGCAACAAGTCCGGGCTAATATTTCGCCGAGGGATATCAAGAACGCTCTTCATAAAAGGACCCCGGAAAAACCCCAACCAAGTAGCACCCAAATTTATAGCGAGTCGAACAAGGTTCGGCGCGAGATGAGAGAAAGTAGGAATCCCGCTCAACAACTGTTGGCCGTAGCAGTTGCTGCCCAATATGTGGAGTGGCACGAATCAGACCCCGATACGAAAGAGTTGACTCATGTGTTTATGTGTCATCCGGAATCCGTCAAACTATTCCGTGCTTACCCATATGTCGCTCTTATCGACGCCACCTACTCGACCAATGTTATGAAGATTGCCCTTATTGAGATAGTTGGCGTTACACCGGTCGGATCCTCCTTCTTAATTGCCACCGTTCTCCTTCCGTCTGAAAATGATACATCTTATGGGTGGATGTTGCGGAGATTAGAGGAGCTGCTTCTGGGGGCGTCACCTATGCCTACTCTTGTCACTGACCGAGAGTTGGGCTTGATCCGGGCTATTGAGGACCTCTATCCGGACACTTCTCACATTTTGTGTCGTTGGCATGTGAACAAAGCCATTGAGACCAGAGTAAAAAATTCAAGAAAGATGATGATGTACAAAGACATGATATTGCATAGTAAGGAAACGGGTTGGTACCGGGTCATCAATGCAAGCACACAAAGTGAGTTTGGGAGAGCATGGGAAGCCTTTTCTGAAACTTGGGTGGATTTGTCTACTTATGTGCAGAGAACATGGGCGCATTACAAGAAGAAGTTCATTGTCTTCTATACGAACGAATACTTTCATCTCGGTAACACGGCCACTTCCCGGGTAGAGTCGTGTCACGCCCTCCTTAAAGCTTGGTTGAAGAGTCAAAACTTAAACCTCGACACTATGTGGACTCGTATTCACGGCATGCTTGAAGCTCAACACTCCAAGATTCGACATGAGTTACAGACGTCGTTGACCAACTCTGTAAGTGCTGGACCCTTTTTCTCCTTATTGCGAAATCATGTGTCTATCAAAGCCATTAGGTTACTGGAAGATGAGTTTAGGAGAGGGATTGAGCTGGGAAACGGGCTTGAAAAGAATTGTGGATGTGCGATACAGACTACACACGGGTTGCCTTGTGCCTGCATTATGATTCTGATGCAAAGAAACCATAGGAGGCTCCACGTTGAGGATGTGCACTTGTTTTGGAGGACTTTGGTGTACGACAGTCCCGAATATAGGCCGAAGACCGATGATGATGAGTTTGATGCTCTTATAGAGCAGGCTAGAGGGGTCGATCCGGCGAAGAGACGGGTAATCATTGAGAAACTTCGAGATGGTCTCCACCCGGCAGATGAAGATATTCGTCCACCTGAGGTTCGAGAAAACCCTAAGGGGAGACCGAGGGGTTCCACTACTCGGAAGAAGTCCGCTTTTGAGCATGCTACCCGTAGATGTGCCAAGTTTTTTTCCAGCTCTTCGACGACAACTTCTGTCAGTACGGTATCTTCTTTTGGAGATGGACCTGTTGGTGCACCATTGGAGGTCGGTTACACAACCGGACCTTTGTGTTCTTGGGCAAAAAAATATGCAGTCCCCCAAGACTTATGGGCACACTTTGATGGTTGGGCTGATGTTGTTGCTGATGGTCATTGTGGTTATAGGGTGCTATCGCATGCCGCCCGGGGTCGAGAACAAGACCACTTGGTCATGAGAGCGTGGTGTCTTAGAGAGCTTCAGGGAAACGATGTGTACAAGACAGTGTTTGATGAGTCTCCTCGCACGCCTCCGCTTTTGAGCAGATGGGATGATACCTTGAGGGCTATCGAGTTTACGGGTAGCGGGGGTTGCGGTGAACATCATTGGATGTCTTCCGAGTATTTGACTGTCTTTGCGTCGTTGTTTAACTGGACTATTTGTTGTATCGGCCAGTACGTCCACAAAGGAGTCAGGAGTTGGAATTGTTATACATTCTTACCGCTGAGGGCCACGGGTCACGAGTCGAGGCCTTACGGTGTCATGTGGATCGTACACTACCATGACCATTGGATGAGATTGCACTACAGTGGCCCACTGAGTGAAGCACCCATGCCACCGATCGATCTTTGTTGGGATTGGGTAAGAGAAGATGCAGTTGCCCATTATGCCGATTTGTACACGTCGAACATCGAACGATGGCATACTCTGATGGGAACAACACCAAGAACTCCTCGGCGCCGAAGACAGCCTCCCCCGGGTTGAGATTTATTTGTATTCTTTAGGTTGTATTCTTTATGTTGTGATATATTTGTCTTATTTAGGTTGAGATTTATTTGTATTCTTTAGGTTGTAATATTTAAATGTAACCGTTATGAATTCAAATTTCAAAATGTTACCGTTTTTCGAATGATTTTCATGATCACTATAATCGCGATTTCATTGTGAAACAAATTGCATAGATAAAAGTTATCAAATTAAAAACGTTCAAACAAACAAAGCGATTTCATTGTTAAACAAATTACAAAGATAACAATTATCAAATTAAAAACGTTCAAACAAACAAAGCGATTTCATTGTTATCAAATTAAAAACCTTCAGACCTCATTGGCCCAAAACGAAAAATACGGAGGGATAACCCCGGTTATCTTTAAAAAAATCTTCTCAAACTCCCACCAACCACGCATCTCAGGAGAACCGCTAACGTTGGGGTGATTCTCTTCAAACATTCTAATGACGTCCATAATCTTGCAATACACATGCATTGCCTGTTGAGATAAGACCGGGGGTTCAAGACGTATCATGTTTCTCGCTTCAGCAAGGCGGCGAGTGTCAGGACGTCGAGGGTACGAACTAGCAGCTTCGTTAACTAACCGGACTGCGTCACGCCTCTTGATCCAGTACTCGCGTTGATGTTCAAGAGACTCTTTCACCATCAGGTTTTGCGCTGCAGGGCTTGCGAGATCTGTCTCAGCTTCTACAATCCGTTGTGAAAGCCATGTTTCATCGTTCAACGGCATGTTTGCCATTCCTGAAAAAATTTAAAGAATTAAAATTGAAAACATACGGTTAGAACGTAAAAAAAACCCGAACCATGAGGGACATGTGAACTACACGTCCCAACCCCACCTAGACGTGTTGTTCACACGTCCCTTCCCCCATTAGACGTGTGAACTACACGTCCCTACCATCTATAGACGTGTGGTTCACACGTCCCGACCATCCATGGACGTGTGGTTCACACGTCCCGACCACCCATGGACGTGTGATTCACACGTCCCGACCAACCATGGACGTGCCATCTGCACGTCCCTACCAACCATGGACGTGCCATTTGCACGTCCCTACCCACCACCAACGTGCAAACCACACGTCCCTCACCCCTCCCTCAATCTGATTTACTAGTTTTCGATGCTACAATCCCAACTTACAACAACAATGCTAACAACAACACTAACAACAATAGCATAAACAACTAACAATAAAACTAAAACTACAACTAAATCTAAATAATTTTAAAAAAACAACTAACAAAACAACTAACCCTTGGTGGTGCTTGGTGGCGGTGGTGGTTGTCCTCGGCGGTGGGTGGCGACGGCTGTGGGGGTCCTCGGCGGTGGGTGGCGACGTGGTGGGGTGGTGTTCTCGGTGGAGGGAGGGTGTTTTTATTTTTCAAAATTTGAATGAGAGTGTGAGGGTGAAAGGGTAGTGTTGGTAATTTGTTTAAAAAACGTCGACGATTTTTCGCAAAACGTCGACGATCTTTCGCGATTCGGTTGTTGACGAGTATCTATCTAGTTATGGTCGAATGGAATGGAATGGAGAGCATCTTCTGTTAATTGTTTCAGGTTTAATTATCAAACTCCTCGACCATCATATCCATATAGCCAAGGGCAGATCACCAACACAAAATGGACACCTATTTTCAATTCGGAGTTTGTAACTCAGCTCTGACTTTTCTGGAATAACTGATTGATCGGCGTGCCCTAATTGTGTGGCTTCTTCATGTTGGATCGCCATTAATGCTCATACTGGCGCAAATAATAAGACGAGGATGGCTGAAGAAGAAAGAAGAAAAATGGCAAAGAAAGCCAAAAGAAAGAAAAAAAACTAATTTCCCAATTGCATCCACCGGCGCCGGCGCCAGTGCTGGTACCAGTCCCACGGAGAAAATCTTTTAATAGTGTTAGCCGTTCCCTTTTATGACTTTTTGCGTCTTGTCAAGTTTACCAGGTACTATTGTAGTGCTGAACTCTCAGAGAGTTGGCATCATCGTCAGACAGCGATCAGGCTACAATAGGCCAAGCTGGGAAGCTTCAACAAACAGGACACTGCCCACATACCAAAACTACAAGTCGCTCATTCCTTGATTCCATAACTAACTACTTCGTACTACATTATAATACTCGATACATGAAATACTACTGACCAAACTGTTCCTAAGCGACTATACAGTATCATGTTACACAAAACCCCTTCACCAATTCACTAGTAATAAAATGCTAATTTTCACCGACTCCAACATCACGTCAAACGACTGAGTCTATTAACACACAACAATTACAGAAAAAACATATTTTTGTGGCTCAGAGATAACCCATAAGCTTGTTTGAAAATGAATTCCTCATCAAGATTTGTTAAGGATGACTCTTTCATACAAAGCTACGAGATCCTTCTTTCTCGTGGCAGTCCCGAGCTTAAGCACCTCATCACCAAAGTCGTTCTTCGTCAGAGCCTCCTTAAGTTGCAGAATCGTAAACTTTCGATAGTCGGTTGTGTCAGTTTGACGAGACTGGCTGTCATCGTCACCCATAAACACCGAATCTCCATCACCTGCTGAACTTTGTTCCTGCAGCGAGCTGACAGTACTCTTCCTTGTTTTGTTTGCCCGAGTAACTCGATCTGTCAAATCTAAATTTTCACCCGAACCCAGACCCATATCATGGTCTTCAACTCGGGAACGTTTCCCATGAGAGGCGGTCTTGAGCTTCGCATCTAGAGCAGACTCGTTGAACCGAACAGACGTCAACTCTCGCTGAACTAGGTCAAGTTTTGCTTGGGTAGCCTGTAATTTATGAGATAGAGCCTCTGCGCGGTCATTAGCCTCTGACCGAGAAGCCCGTTCCGTCTCAAGAAGGCCTTCGAGTACTTGAACAGTATCTGCTCTCTGCTCATTGTTTGACTTCATTAGCGATTCGATTTCCTTTTCTCTCTCTTCAACCCGAGCCTCCAGGAGTTTCACTTTAGAATTGGCATCCAACTCTGCTACCCGAAGGCTTTCCACCTCATTGGCCAAATCATTTTTCACCCTTTCCAACTGGTCAATCTGCCTCTCTGCTCGCTCTATATGAGTCAATCTTTCCATTGCTACCTGCTGAATTTGACTTTTCTCCTTCTGAGCAAGTGTTGCATCTGACCGTGCTTTGTCAGCAGCTTCATTGGCTCTTTTTGCCTCTTTTTCAGCAGCTCTACACCTCTCTTGCACCTCATCAAACCTCGCAAACTCAGTTTTATACTTCTGCTCCAAAAGAACTTTCTCTTGTTCAAGTATTTGAGCTTCTCTCTTATAAGATTGTGCAGTGGCATTTGCAGCATCTAGCTTCTCGTTCAGCTCCATTATGTCACTTTTTAGGCCAGCCATATTTAAGTCATAGCTTTCTATCTTTGACTCAGCAGCCTGCACAGGAATAGCAAAGTACCAGACGTTAGAATCACTACATAAGTATGACCCCTTTCTTCCATTGGAGGGCAAACTCTTGTCCTGAATTATTTTAAGATGTCCGTTTATTAGAGAGCGTTGTTATCATAGTTGTTAAAATCGCGATCCGGATCGTAGGATCGTACGATCCTATGATCCAATAAATAGAAAATGATTCAAATCGGTCATCGGATCGTTTTGGTGGTAGGATCGGTACAGAATCAGTCAGGATCGGATAGGATCGCATAGGATCGTGTAAGATCGACGGTAGGATCGTCCAGGATAGTAAAATGCTTATTTACGTTACCAATTTGTGAGTTGGTTGTTCTTCTATACTTACGACTATAAATTAAAGTTATATGTAATATGTTGATATGATTATTAAATCTTTCATGTCACTAAATAAACTTTTAACATCATACATCACAAATTATACCAAATTGTTTACATAAGCTTGTTTATCCAAGCTTTTTGTAGGATCTTATGATCCTACGATTCCATCCTACCACCCCTCTTTGATCCAAACTAGGATCCCGATCCTCACAACACTGGTTGTCATTGTTCGCCCATTATTTAAAAACTAACCCATATTTTATAACTTTATTTTCCAAAATGCCCTCTTCCCATAGTTTCAGCTTCTTTCTTTTCCTCTCATCCTCTCCCTCTTCTCACATAACCAGAACAGCTCAGTCCACCCCACCATCAACCCCATTCTTGAGGGGGTGTTTGGTTTGCAAAAAAAAGCCTAAGGGAAAAGAACCTGGAAAAGGAATAGATTGCCCTTTGATTAATATACTTTGTTTGGTTTGGATCATGTAAGGGAATGATTAAAAAAACACAAATCCAACCACCACCCCACCATAACCCTAAATCAATACCCCACCCTTAAAATCGCCATTGCTGCCGGCAAGACCCCCACCGTCAACAGCGCCTCTATCCCAATTCCCATACCACCTTCTTCCCATCAAGCATCTCCCTTTGAAATTCACACCCCACCACCATAACCACCACACAAACCCTAAAAAATCACTCCCCCTCCCACGAAATCCCCTCCCCCACCCTTGAAAACACTGGATTTTCTGGGTGGGGGAATGAAACTTTAGGGTTTGGGTGGTGGGGTGGAGTCAACAGCAAAAGGGCAGAGGGGGTAAGCCACCAGTGCTACCACCTAACCACCACTGGAACCCTATAAAATCACTCCCCCTTCCATGAAATCCCCTCCCCCACCCTTGAAAACACTGGATTTTGTGGATGAGCGAGTCAACTTTTAGGGTTTGGCTGGTGGGGTGGAAGTTGCTGGCAAAGGGCCTGATGCCAAGAGCAACTAGTGGTACTGATGGATCGGTGAGTGAGTGATTGATTTGGTGGTGACTGGAAATAATAGGAAAGGGTTTTGGAAACCCATGTGAGTGGGGGAAATAGATTTGGGGGGATAAGGTGTAAACACATTATGAAGAATGGGTAAAAGGAAATGGGAAAATGAAGCAACCAAACAAGGGAGAATGGATTCATTCCCTTTACTGTCTCTCTCTAACCAAACACCCCACGAGTATCTTATATGCATACATAACCACTAGTCCACCACCTATCTCCTATCCTAGCCATCCTCCAGAGTCATCACCATTCTCTAGCCAAGCAACTTTTTTATCCACTTCCCCACCACTTTTCCCGAAAACGCGATACTCTTCACCGACCTCAAATTTTCTATCACTTTCTTCTATGTGCCACAACCAGGTTTCACAATTGCATAGCAATTTTCGGTAGGTCGGACATAGGGATGTCATTGGGGCGGGTACAAGTCGCACCCGCCCCAATTGGGGCGGGGACGGGGACGGGTAGAGCTTTGGCAGGTGGTGGGCGGGGACGGGTACGAAAACTGTACCCGCCGTGGGTAGTGGGGTGGGGGTAGTTTTTGCGTGTTACCCACTTCATACCCGCCTACCCGCCAATTATTACAAAAATTAATATCATTATTACGATAATTTTACAAATATAATTTTGTTATAATTAAGACGTAATGTTAAAAATAGCTATTTATAAAGTATTTACCAACTTCTTTGGTAAATAACTAAAATTATATAAAAAAAATTCCTGAAAATAGAAATTAATAGTGATTAAACCAACTTGTACGAAAAAAGATAGGAAAAATTTATGGTATAACGAGTTAATGGGTAGGTGTGGCGGGGATTGTTTTCAAAACTTGTATTCGCCATGGGTGGTGGGGCGGGGATGGTTTTGGAAACTTGTACCCGCCATGGGTGGTGGGGCGGGGATGGGTACGGTGATGGATACGGGTACGGGGGAGCCTATATCCAGCACCGCCCCGCCCCAATGACATCCCTAGTCGGACACAATAAATGTTCACCACCATTAACATTATTTGAGTCACTTCCTTTCTACCCTCTCGAGACGATAAACATTTTAAATACACGTACATCTGTGTCGGTGGATGTTTAACCCGTAAATCCACTAAAGTGGATAGTCTTTTTCACATGCACACTTTTCTCCCAAATCTGATGCAAGGTAGGTGGAGCACGATAGCCAGCAGTGGAGCCGTGGGAGGTTAGATAAACGAGAGGAGAGAAGGGCAGAGATTGGTAAAAAAAACAGGGACAAGCAGTTCGGTTCTACAAGATGGGTGAGGTTTGGAAGTAGGAGGGGGTAAAGTGATCGGAGAAGGGCAGTGAGGGGTGACCAGGGGATTCAGAGTTCATAAGGACAATGACTAGACCATCATTAGGGAGAGAGGTGAGTAAAAGACTGGAGCCCGAGTTACAAGTAAACAGATGGGCCATAAATAGCACTTCACTTACTGAAGTTCACCACCGATTAGTCGAGTACTTGAAGAATATATGGATGTCTTTCCTAGTGCATTAACTTAATTTAATATAATACCTTCATCTGGAAACTTAAAGTAGAAATACGCTGCTCCGCATGCTCAAGTTTTGCAGCTTGATCCCTAATTTCCTCTTCCTGAAACCATAGTAACAAATGTAAATGGCTTAGCTCCAATGTATCAAGCATTAAGTTTGGTTCACACATAAAAGGTACAGTTGGTGAGACATTGTGAACAACAATACACATTAGAAATAAGCTAGAGTATTCTAAGCGTTTCAGGGAATAAAGCCATTAGAAACATATAGGAATGAGTTTAATACCTTCTTTGTTAAACTGCTAGCAAACTCAGTTCTGAGTGCATCTTCCCGTAGTTGCATATTCTTAGTTCCACGTTCTTGTGCCGTAGCCGCTTTCTCAAGAGCTGCTTTAGCTTCCTGAACAGCGATGCCATATTTCCGTTTCCACTCTTCCGCTTCCTCTTGAGCAGATTGAACTTGTTCCCGAGCCGCAGCCAATCTTGCCTCTGCAGCACTAGTTCTGGACTTGAGAGCAGCTCTTTCAGCACTAGCTTGCTCTTCACCATCTTTTTGCTTTGACAAGACATGCTCGTATTTCTTTTTCCAATCAGAGGATTCTTGCCGCACTGCCTCCAAGGTTTTCGCTAAGCTTGAACATCTCTCCTCCAATGAGCTGCATTTGCTCTGTAAACTAGTTATGTGATTCATATAATCATCAGCAACTTTCTTTTTTTCATTTATGGCATCCTCATAACGCTTTAAATAATCAGCCTTGGACTTCTCATTTGCTTCCAACTGTTTATTCAGCAAATTCATCTTATCTTCTATTGAGCGACATTTTAAACTCAATGAGCTCCTCTCAGATGTGATTTGATCTATTCGCTTCCTTACAAGATCAGCAATCGGACCTTCCAAACTGGCATGTTTAACAACTTTCAAGAGTCAATTTCAAATAATTAGTAATAATAATGATTTGAAAATAAGTCAATACACTGAGAATAAAGCCAAACCTTTGCTGTAGAAAAACTGCCAATTTATGCCATTTACCAGGACCGTAAGATGACTTTTCATAATCAGAGCGTAAGTCATCAAGAACCTGCATATGAAGTTATGAACCACTCAGCAAATCAGAGCATTTTTATACACAAAACAAAAATAGACCACCGTGAGCCCATGATCGCTTAATAGAAGTGGTGTCATCAGTTAACGACCAATATAAGTTGACTGATAGTACTTTAGGCAAATAATCACTAAAATCATGCTGTAAATTTAGTAAGAGGATTCAAAAACAAACGCCGACATCCAGCATTTACAATTTCATGAATATATTAGATACTGCAGTCATAGATTCTTCATGCCGTAAATTAAGACACAAAGTCACAAACTAATTCTGCCTTTATGTTGGTTTCCCTTCGATAAATTTTACAAGCTTTGTTCTTCAACCGTACTTCAAAAGATTCATGAGTTTGTCATCTCCATAAATGTTTTCCTTTCCATAAATGTGCACACATCTCGGATAACCAATTTGGATTTATGCCTGGGAGATCGACTATCGATGCAATTTTTATCATAAAACAGTTGATGATTTTCAGGAGAGGAAGAGAAGACCTGCATATGATTTTTATTGATTTGGAGAAAGCATATGATAGGGTACCGAGAGAAGTACTTTGGTGGGCTTTGGCGAGAAGGGGTGTGTCAAGAAAATATATTGACCTCATAAAGGACATGTATGAGGGGGCTAGTACAAGTGTTAGAACTAATGTTGGGAGAACGAAAGAATTTCCCACCATTAGTGTGCATCAAGGTTCCGCACTTGTTTTAGCAAGGTTTTCCTAGAAGGATTAAGCTAAATAATATATGAATGCAGGGTATCTAGCTCTAATACGAATGATAGCAACAAAGAATATTTGACAAGAAGTAATGGGTGTGTTATTTCTGAACAGAATAGTATAGAATGATTACAATAACTCGAAAATGCTTTTTTGGAGTGAAGTATGAGATTGATTACAATATATCCTTTACAAATGACTTTGCTTGATTATATACTTGTCCATAATCCGAACGTTGAATGCTCCAACGTTCCCATATCTGTGCTAATTACGGTTCCGGATTAATAGGGCGCACTTCCTATTAATCCGGGTTGATGCTATGATCACGCGATTCTTCAATGCTTACTAGGGTTTCTGACGTGGTATTCCTCAAAAGTAGGGGATGTGATCTTATCCTTAGTCATCTCCTGGCTTGTTGTTGTCAGGTGGTTCAGGCATGGTTCCTTTTCATTCTGCTTAGCTCTTGTTTCCCATCTGTGCTAATTATGGTTCCGGATTAATAGGGCGCACTTCCTATTAATCCGGGTTGATGCTATGATCACACGATTCTTCAATGCTTACTAGGGTTTCTGACTTGGTATTCCTCAAAAGTAGGGGATGTTATCTTATCCTTTGTCATCTCCTGGCTTGCTGATCACAACAGGTGGTTCAGGCATGGTTCCTCTTCATTCTGCTTAGCTCTTGTCTCCCCATCTGGAGTGTATTCTATTCAGGGTAGGATATGGCTTGGTCCGTCTTGAGCTCCTATGCTTGTCCGAATCATCCCTTGCTTAGCTTGTGTCGCCTAACCGGACTAGGGGAAAATCTGACCAGGCTAATTCTGGCTCAACAACACTTAGTCCTTTTCTCTTTGCTATAGTTATGAATGAGTTGACAAGGGATATTCAGGACGAGATCCCTTGGTGTATGATGTTTGCGGAAGATATTGTGTTGATTGATGAGACGAAAGAAGGGGTGGAGAGAAAGTTGGAATTGTGGAGGCATATTTTGGAGACTCGTGGGTTTAGGCTAAGTAGGAGTAAGACGGAGTATGTGAGGTGTCAATTTGCGGGGCCGAGATCGACGGAGATAGGGAGTATTATTTTCGATGGAAGTGTTGTTGAGGGGTTGGATTCCATTAGATATCTTGGATCTATTATCCAAAAACATGGGGAGTTAGACGGAGATGTGACTCACAGAATTAAAGCGGGATGGATGAAATGGAAAAGTACTACGGGGTTTTTGTGCGATAAAGGTATGCCCCAAAGATAAGTGTGGCGGAGATGCATATGTTTAGGTGGATGTGCGACAATACAAGGAAAGAGGAATGACCTGGAAAGACCTGTTAAGGAATGAGGTGATTGGGGAGAAGGTAAAAGTGGCGGCAATAGAGGACAAGATGATCGAAAACTGACTAAGATGGTTTCACTATGTGAAAAGGAGACTTATGAACGCACGGGTTAGGAGGTTGGAGACATGGGGCAGGGGTAGAGGGAGACCAAAACAGACATGGAGAAGAGTGATTGAGCACGACAAGAAATTTTTCGAGCTTCGGGAGGGAAGGAGGGGATGGTGATGGAGAGGGCACTATGGAGGGAAATGATACACGTGGACTTTTAGTATTTGATGTTTTTATTTAAGTTTTTTAAAATTATTTGTTCTTTTTGGACTTATTACACCTTTTTCCCAAAAACTTTATAAATTAAGTTTTGATTCGTTTTTCAAAATCATTTTAAGCTTTATTTTTGATTAAGTTTTTAGGTTTTTATATATGTAATAAGTTCGATTTAAAATCTATAAATCCCTTTGTCTTTTATATTATGTTTCACTCCACTTCTGTTTTTCCTTTTCTTTCTTTATTTTCGCTTGTTGAGATGGGAGTTCACCCATGGCGGTTCCAAACGATGATTCATGTCAGCCGACCCCAAATTATTTTGGGACTAAGGCTATGTTGTTGTTGTTATACACTCACAAGCTTGGAGCTCCTCGTACTACTTGTACTCATTTGATTACAATTTGAGTTAAACAGTGTCAATCATTCAGATAACGCTTCTGACAATTGTCATCATTATCATTGCTCCAATGCCTGTAATGAAGCTTTAAATGTCAAAGCAAAGAAGGGATTGAACATACCCAACCTTTTCTTCCAGTAATAAAGAGGCTAATTTAAAGTGGCCAACAGTAATAGAAAAACCTTGGCAAAGAATATTCTCAATAGAGTTTCAATCTCATATCCATTAGTATGGAGAATGCATATTAGAAGCAAAAGAATAGCTACCAAATGTTTATCTAGAAGAAAAGGGGATAGCAAGATAATGAACGAGAGTTACCCGGACAACCTACCTTGAGAACATTCTCCAACTTAGCATCGGTAGAATTACAAGCCACTCGCAATCTTCTTTCCATGTTCTGAATAGCAATTGTACATTTCATATCTGCCTCCATAAAAGCATTTCTTTTGTAATCCTGAATTCCCAATAAAGATGGATTACGGGTTTTAACAATCTAGACTAAATGTGAATTCTTATGATTCAATCAAATCATATCAACCTTGTATATTAATTGATTAACACCAAAACTTGCTCACTGAATGTCCTAAATATACAAGGACAGTCGAACGGCACCATTTAAATTTTAAACCCAACCGGGTATTGTATTGAGTTATTGACAACACAGGCACATATTCATACAAACATTCACAGTATGGTAAATATAATAAAGATTTACCTCAAATGCCTTCCTAAAGAAGGTCTGAAGTAGCTTTTCATATTTTTGCCTTACAGAACCAGCTCCCACAGCACTCGCACTGAAGATACCTAAGGCCTTCTGTACTGATGCTTCATGTGCCTCCCTAAGTACTGCCTAACAATAAAAGAATTCAGTCCACAAAGTAATGACATACTTACAAGGATGAATTAAAGAGTTATCACCCTTACTTCCTCTGGAGGCTTTGAACGGTCAAATGATGAGATGTACTCCTCAGTAGCTGAATCATAAGCTCTCCTGCACTCAGCTTCTTCTACACTCTGTAGGGGGAAAGGTTTACTTGCATAAAGATGAAAATATGGCCATACAATAAAATAAAAAAGACATAGACCAAGTCCACTTAATAGCTCAAGCACCCAGCCAAAAGAAAAACACATACTATGTTTCTAACAGTTTACGATTGTTTCAAAAGGCACAATAACTGCCAAAATTGAAATGTATACACATGTATGGTAGACCGATAAATAATGGCAAAACTACTCAGCATCCAACAAGGTCCACATTATTACATCCTGCTAGATCCTCATTTCTGTAAAAGATTTGCAAGTCACTGACCTGCCAAGACGAAGTGATTGTAGGCACTGCTCCCTGGTTCAATGCGTCTAGAAATGACTGTGTGAGACCAGCCAGCATAGGCCCATTCATTACAGTTGCCCCCACTTGCTTGGGCCTAGTTCTCTCAAATACAAACCTTGTCAGCGCATCCAAGCCAGATTTGAACTCTGGCCTCATTTTATCCAACTGTAGATCAATAGCATTTTGTTGGCGCAATTCAAAAAAGACAGGAAAATGCAATTTACAGATGGCATACTAACCGGTATTTGATCGAGACGTTGAAGTTGAGTTTCGTTGTTTAATGGCCGCACAAGGGTAAAGCATTCTCTGTCTGGAAAGAGTGCTCGAACAGATTCCCGGATCTAATGACAATAACGCATATGCATAAGTTGTTGCAACAAACCATGTCCATCTGATTAAAATTTAGCAGTCTTTTAACAACCTTTGTCCACAAAAGGTATGTACAAGTACAACGCATTTTCCACAGCAATAACAATGAACCATCTTTTCATAATAGAAACTACATATGCATAAGTGTAGCAAAAAGCCAATAAGGTAGGAAATCCCAGTTCCAAGCTAATTTCTACAAAGAACGTACTATCAGCTAAAGCCCTATAATCTGACATTTACATAGTTGTGAAAACGGTACCTCATTTTTTGCAGAGACATCATTTCGACCTCCTTCAACGGGTCTCAAAGCAAGCTCCAAATAATCTCGAGGTGTTATTTTCCTATTATCTTCCGTCAAATCCAAGTAGAAGTCCTGAGATCAACAAAAAACGAGTTTATCAGAACAAGCTAGACAAACTTACACCAAAATTGCAGGAAAAGAGATTACCCTCAAAAGCCACACAAATATCGGCGAAAATTGTGCCAGCTCAGAGGCTGTAGTCTTCCCCCCAGATGCTCTGACTCGAATATGTTTGGTCATTTCAGTCACGAGGGAAAGACGATCAAGTGCAGCCTCATCAATTCCACCCATCTGAAACAAATACAAAGAAGTTAGTCTGTCTGATACAACCATAAATTCAGAGAGTAAAACAGCAAATTCTAATGATCCAATAGCCAGCTTAAGTAAAATCAAAAGGTTAACAAACGAGCAAACCATAACAGTCCAAATATGAAAGAGCTTCTAACCTGGTTGTAGATAAACATACTGGACAACAGTACCGCCAAAGAAAAAATTTGTGTGCTGTATGTACCCTACAAAAAGAGTACAAGGACAACATTTAAAGTTCAACAATATCATTAGGAAAAAAATTCATTGAGAAAATACAAGATAAAGACCACTATTTAAATAGGTCAATTCAGCAGGTACTACTATTCTTGATATTTTATTTAAGTGGGCATGGCTTTCAGAAAAGCTGAACCATTTTTAGCAAACAAGCAGCAAAAATTTTGCTTCATTTCATAACTATCGAGCGCTTAGTTGTCCACTATAGATGATTAAAACAGCATCTCACTACTGTTAAAAAAAATCAAGGCTAAATTGATATTAAGGAAATAAAGACTTCAAAAAAATCTAAGGTATCTTCTTTAAGAAAATATTTTATGATGGTTGTCAACAAAGAAAAACTATATCTGCAAATATGCATCACAAAAAAAAATACATAAACGCAAGATTGAGAAGCAACCAATTCTAACCGTTTGGTCGTAAGCATCAATTCCTTCGCTATCCAGGAGTATAAGATTATAATCTGTTCCATCTAGAGCAGTCCTCTTTAAGGGAACACTCCATAGCCAAAGCCCCTTAGTGCACGGCCTATGAGTTGGTGCAACTTGGAATCCGCTGCTCCTTCCCAGAAGCTAAAAACAGAGATAGAAATTGTGAATTAAATGTTAGTCATTAAGTACAAAAGGAAAGAGAATGAACAAAACAATATCTGCTCTGCGATTAGAATATCTCATCAAAAGCAAGTCAAGATCCAAATTACACAAGAACGTGAAGAGTTACGCACTCCTTTTGCAACCCTCACAAACAATAGAGGCAAAAATAATAGACAGCTGAATAAACCACTCCGATTCCAAAGTCACCGATCATTGGCGATCTGGAGCTATTGCAGAACTCTTTGAAACCTCTTCCATTTATTCCAAAACCCCAATATTCCATTTGAAACCTTAAAGTTACGTTATTGATTTAACAGCACCAGTACAATAACAAAAAGAAAATCCAAAATTTTTTGTCAAGACAACATTCTTGTATAAGACAAAGGAAAAGGTAGAAATATCAAAATTCCATCAGTCTATAACAACCGAAACCTCCTTTTGTGAGGCTAACCAACTAAGCTAACCTTGTAAAACCTCAATGCCACAAAAAAATACATAAATATTTCGCACACCTAACCACAACCAACAAACTATATCTTGACAATGCAGACAGAATCTCTAGTGGAAAGGCAAATCATCAAAACTAAAAGCAATTAATCACGACATTTGAATTCCATCTGCCTCATCAAGCTAGTAAACATTTTCGTTGTGACACCTCCAGTTGGCACCATAAGTTCGCTCAAGAACAACATTTAAGCTCTATGGAAACTAAGGCTATTACACTTTTCTTTGAATTTCAAAATTATAAAATGGGTAGAAACATCCGTATGGACATGCAATAAAAAAAGAAACTTTAACTTACGAATATGTAAGGCCATAAGATAGCTAATCATATTGCATACTCTGCATATAAAAAGCCTAACTCTCACATAACTAAACCAATCCCAATTCCTAAACCTTAAATACATCAAAGCATAAGCTTTCAGCTGATATTCCTTTATGTGGCCCCCACAAAATTGCGCGTGAGGACCATGTTCAATATCATGGGCAACAAGCTTGCAAGCAAGAAGCAGAACTGGATTGTAACCTAACGTTTTGAATTCCCTGTTCCCAGAGAGTAAGAGAGAAATGTTTTCAGTATTCAAAGTTCTAAACTGCAACAAGAAAAAACAACTCAAGGCACCACGCTCATAACCCCACCCCCATCAGATGATCCAACCAAAATAAACCGATTGTGTGACAATCAAAGTGCATCATTATATATTATTCAAAACATCATATTCCTCTCAACGAAGTTCTATGCTACATCAATAAAATTAGTCAATTATTCATTAAAGAGAAACAAAAGACACAAGAGGAGCAACAATCACCCTAACTCCAAACCCAATATATGGATCCAGGCATTAAACAGTGTCAACAATAGGTCTCATAGTCCGTATGAGGATCATAGTCCGTATGAGGATGTTGATGTATGAATGTAGTTTAACAAGATTTTCTTTAAGCATCTTTAGAGGCAATTCCTAGAAATATTTTCCCCTATTCCCGGTATCCCTTAGCCAAGGAGTTGAAGATTGTTAATTTGATAGAAAATGAAGCTCTCTGCCTACATAGAATGATGGAAAATGCAATCATTCTCAAAACCAAATCCCATTGTCAACACTCAAACAATTTTTCTCTAAACAAGAGCATTGTTGAACAACATTGAAAACACACACAAACGACACAAAACACGGTACAATCGGTCCGATAGGTAACGATACTAGTATGAAACCGACTCAGGAGAGACTAACTGAAACTCAATCAAGTTCAACTTCTTTCAAACTACATTCCGTACAAATAATAAAGATCTCAAAAACCCTAACCCTAACCCTAACCCTAACCCTAAACCTAGCACAATCAAACCAATCAAAAACACTAAAGTTAAACTACGCCAAAACATTAAATGTATATTAAAAAGTATGAAACAGCATAAATAAATTAGAAAGAATAAATTGACAGACCTGATTAAGGATGAAGCTTTTACCCTGACGAGCACGACCACAAACAGAGACAACACCAATAGGCTCCTTAACAAGCTGAAGAGTTGCCAGCGCTTCCGGTTCGATTCTAAACTTCCCTTTATCATCGCAATACACAAACCGTATCGGCCGCGCTGGACCCGTCGCTGCCGGCGCTGTCGATGTGTATGGCGATGCCCGCGAGGGAGACGGCGTTTCCGGGGAAGGCGTGCTGTTGCCGCCGAAAAATCGCTTCATTTCCTTTACTCTTTATTCTTCGAATTAATTAGTATGGCTGCATTCAACCTCAAGCTTTTTTTTTATTATTACTGTTGGAAAGGGAAAAGTGCGGGTTTTTGAATGCTTGGAGTTAGGGATGTGTAAAAAATCCGATTATCCGAATTATCCGATATCCGAGCCGTATCTGATCCGAAATAATGGATATCTGATCCGAAAAGTGGTTCGGTTTGGATACCCGTATCCGAAATATTTGGATATCGGATCAAATACGGATATCAGGTTTTAAAATTTGGATATCCGATATCCGAAAGTTATTGGATCAGATATCAAATATCGGATCGAATACCCGATATCCGTTAATATCCAATTCGTATCCGAGATTTGATCCATAAATAGTGCTAGCTAATTTCACAAAATCGTAAATAAACCTATCCACAATTTTAAGTACTACCTAATTTCAGTTATCCGATATCTGATATCCACAATATTACGCTAGTTTTCCTTGATAGGTAGCGGGTTTATGTTTTGTAATATATACCGAATGAAATTAGTATTACGCTAGTTTTCTTTTTTATTACAGTTTGACAATATATAAAATACACAGAGCGGATATCGGATATCGGATAACTGATCCGAAATTTTCGGATATTTTCGGATACTAAATTTCGGATATCCGATCATTTCGGATCAGATCACGGATACTAAAAATTTGGATTTTCGGATCGGATATCCGATCCATACTCTGCCCTACTTGGAGTATATGAGTAGTGGTTTAGGATCAATGCAAAATAAAATATATAAATAGTCATTTAAAATTCTTTGCTTCAGATGGATTAAGGTTCCGTTTGGCAATGCACTTCAGAAACTGATTTGCCTAAAATAATTTTTTTTGCCAAAAGAATCAGTGGCTTATTTTTTTTTTTCTTTAAGGTGTTTGGCAAATAGCTTATTTGTCAAATAAGCTAAGGTAGCATTTTAGATTTCAAGTACTTGATTATAGGTTATATTACCTTTTTACCCTTCCATCTATAATATAGTAAATAATTATTAGGAAAAATTATGAATAACCACCTAATATGTTTTATTTTTTACAAATTACCACCTAATATATTCAACTTTACAAATAACCACCTAACTTTCTTATTTATCCACACCAATCTCACTTATTTTACATACCTGAGACGGTTTTGCCTAATTATCGACTCGATTTCATTTTAACGACTTCCGATCAATTTTTATATCTAAACTACCCTTACTAATTATTAGACATCCACCTTATCTTCTTAATTCACCCTTGTTCTATCAATTCATAATTAGCAAATATTCAATCCCTAACCTTAGAAATCAATTTAGGGGATTGAAGGTTTGTGTAAAAAACATTCTATCAAGTTTACGATTAACAAGTTCACGATTAACAAACAAGTAAGAAAGGTGCAACTAGATGAAGTAGAAGGTATATTTCTTTCCTAACATTCAATTACAGTATACTCTGTACGATGCTTTGGTCCATGTTTTTGTGTCTTTAATACGGGTCAAATGTTTTTGGTCTATGTTTTGGTCTAAGTTATTCGGTCGACTCGTCTTAAGCTTAAGACAGGTTAAATAATTGTCTTAAGGAATATACATATTTTACTTTTAAGATGGATATTGTTGAAGGAGGATAAAATTTAAGAAACCTCTAAATTGATTTCTAGGGTTAGGGATTGAATATTTGTTAATTGTGAATTGATAAAAGGAAGGTGAATTAAGAAGTCAAGGTGGATGTCTAATAATTAGTAAGGGTAGTTTGGTCATAAAAATTGATCGGATTTCGTTAAAATAAAATCGAGTCAATAATTAGGCAAAACCGTCTCAGGTATGTAAAATAAGTACGATTGGTGTGGATAAATAAGAAAGTTAGGTGGTTATTTGTAAAGTTAAATATATTAGGTGGTAATTTGTAAACAATGGAACATATTAGGTGGTAATTCATAATTTTTCCTAATTGTTATATCCTTTTATGTCATTTCACCAAAATAAGCTACATTTTCAGTTAGTTTTGCCAAACAGTTTTTTAAATAATCAGTCAGCTTATCAGCTCATAATTTTCAGCTACCTTATCATCATTTTTTAATAGGAGGTAACTATTTGATAACAAAATGTTCTATCGCAAATTCGTCACCTTTTACCTGAAAATGATGGTAACATTTTATCAAAAATTGTAACATTTTATTTTTAAAAATGGTCGCAATTAGTCCGTCTTATTTCGGACAAAAAACTGTCCGTTTGAAATAATAATTAATTTAAATATAAATGTAGAACATTTTACACATACAAATTAAAGTATATTAAACTTAAATCCAACGTTTATTATACTTTTAACATTAAATTAAAGGGTACGTGCCTCACTGACATCGGCAGTCTGCACATCCCTATTTTGATTTAATAATCAAATACACATGATCTAAATAATTTTAATTAAAAGGTACACATAGAAAATAAATATCGTATTTTTCCATATGTTCTTAAACTAATACAACAACATTCGTATAATTATTAATGACATAGAACGAAATAGGCTATGTATAGTTAAATTCAGCTTCATTTAGTTCAGTTCAATTTAATTCAACTCATCTAATGACAAATTAACTTTTATTTCAATTCAGTTCGGTTCAATTTTGCTTCACTACGACCAGTTCAAATCTTTTCAGAAAAAAAAATAGAGTGTAAAACCCGTTACTAACCATATTTTTGGTGAATTGCATATACACTTTTACGACATGATTTTACACTAAATTAATATAAATATTTTTATCCAACACACTTGATAGAAAATAGTAATATGTTGAAAACGACTCATTAATAATTAACTAATTGTGTCATTCAGAACAGTCAATATATACCCTCGTAAGAAAATGTTCTAAAACTATAAGTTTGGTACTTATATAATTATATGTATGTAAATAATACAAAATAGTAGAATCTATAGTATTTTATAGTTATTTTATCACAAGGTCAATGAGCCAAAATAATATTAGTAGTTAATATCAATTCAAATTAAAAGTTAAAAGCGGGTATGTTGTTCTTTTTTACTTATTATTACGACATGTAACACTCTCAACCAATATTAATTTTCTAGTTGGTACTAGGATCGGTCCTTGATACGAACTTTGAGGAGTCGATTTCATTATATATAAATCGAAAAGGGTTGGTTCAAGTCTGGTTATTCTTAAGAAGACTAAATTGGTAGGAGACCAAGTTAGTATAAACCTTCTTACACCAATGTGAGATTTCTATTCTTATTCTTATGTTTTTATATTGCATGGATAAGATCTAAATTTATAACTATAAATTTTGTTGAACATATTTGATATGTTCATCTTGTGAAATACGATTTCCTAAGCATACACATAAAATCAAAAAAATATGTAATTTTATTTTAATTAATCGATATTAAAAAATATACACTTATCTCTAAGCATATGCGGAAAATCAAAAACTTATTTTGTATTTTTATTTATTTATTTATTTAATTATTAATTATTTAATTAGAATGGTGTTGAATTTCACTATCAACGGTTGGCGCTCTATCATTTTAGTGAGTTTCTGAGATTTGCGTCAATTTAATTGTACAACGCACATCCCGCCAGGCGCCATGCATAAAACCATCTCTATTTGATCTGTAGGTTCTTTTCTAACGATTTCTCATATATATATATAGAGGCCGGATAACGCGAGACCGTCTATTACGGTGAGGCCGTCTATTACGGTGAGGCCGCTAGACCTCACCAAATCTCAAGCTGTTGGGCCGAATTGACTTAATCTCATGCTGTTGGGCCGACTTAACTTACCATTATTCAATGTTTGGGCTGAAAATTTGGGGTCTTACCAAAATCTGTTCATTTGGGCCAAAACAGTTTATCTCTCTAAAATAACAAAAACATATATAACCTCAAAATACTCTCTCTCTCTCTCTCTCTGTCTCTCTCTCTCTCTCTCCCTCTCTCTCAAATATAGAAAACTCTGCTATTCGAATAACAACGACCTACAACAACCTCAAATTCAACGCAAATCGATTTGTGCGATTGTTCGTAATTCAATCAATACAACAACTTCAAATTCAATGCAAATCGATTTGTGCGATTGTTCGTAAATTCAATCAAATCAACATACAATAGCAATTCAATCAATTGTTAAGGTAATTTCGTAATTTGTTTCTTCGAATTTTCAATTGTTGTTCGAATTTTGCAGCTCTAGCTATGGAGAATCTAGATATCACCACAATTGATGATAATATTACTATTGAATCAGGTATGTCGTTTTTTGTCATTTAAATTATTGTTTTCTGATTCAATTTTTGCTCGATTTTGTTGAATATATGGCTCGCTTTTGTATTTAGTGAATATATAGGACCTTATTTTGTGAATATAGGACCTCGCTTTTTTTTACAAGGTTTAGTTTGTGATTTTATTCAATTTTGTGAATATAGGACCTTATTTCGTGAATTTAGGAGCTTATTTTGTGAATATAGGACCTAATTGAAGTTTATGACTATTGTATTGTGATTATAAAAAGGCTGAAACTAGGGGCTTATTTTGTGAATTTAGGACCTAATTGAAGTTTATGACTGTTGTGATTATAGGAACCTTAAACTGTGAAACTATATGCTTAAACTCTGAAACTAGAAGCTTATACTGTGAAATCATGCTCATTAAAAAATCTGATTTTGTTTAGTCTTTTTATATTGTGAAACTAGGGTTTTATTTTGTGAATATAGGACCTAATTGAAGTTTATGAATATTGTGAAAGTAGATTCTTAAATTGTAAAACTAGATGCTTAAACTGTGAAACTAGAAACTTACATTGTGAAACTGATTAAAAAAGGTTGGTTTAGTTTAGCTTTCTTATATTGTGAATCCTAGGGCCATAAACTTTGAAATTAGAAGCTTATATTGTGAAATCATGCTCATTAGAAAGTCTGATTTTTTTTAGTCTTTTTATATTGTGAAACTAGATACTTAAACTGTGAAACTAGAAGCTTAAACTGTGAAACTAGAAGCTTATACTGTGAAACTAGAAGCTTATACTGTGAAACTAGAAGCTTATACTGTAAAACTAGATGCTTAAATTGTGAAACTAGATGCTTAAACTGTGAAACTAGGGTCTTATACTCTGAAACTAGAAGCTTACATTGTGAAACCTGATTGAAAAAGGACTTGTCCATATGATTTTGAAGAGCATCCTCCTGAGAATCAAGTGTGTATTATTCCTTTACTTTTTTTTAAAATTTTTTTATTACTTGAGAAAGTAATAAAAGTATTTAATTTAATGTTTCATTTTCTTTCAGGGAGATACAACAGAAGAAGAAGAAGAAGATGGAGATGTAGAGCATAGAGAATGATGTAGAGCTTACATTCTGATTTAGTTTAGGTTTTTAATACTGTAGGGGCTTATACTGTGAAACTAGGGGCTTATACATTCTGATTTAATTTAGGTTTATTATACTGTGAAACTAAGGGCTTATACTGTGAAACTAGGGGCGTATACATTCTGATTTAATTTAGGTTTATTATACTGTGAAACTAGGAGCTTATACTGTGAAACTAGGGGCTTATACTGTGAAACCTGTTGATGAAGGGCTTATTTTAGTTTAGGTTTCTAATATTGTGAATCCTAGGCCTTAAACTGTGAAACTAGAGGCTTATACGGTGAAACTAAAAGCTTAGATTGTGAAAGCTGATGAAAGATGATATAAGGCTGATTTAGTTTAGCTTTCTTATAAACTTTTGCTTTTTGTCGCCCGAATTTTACTCATATCACCCGAGTAATTTACGAAATTGCCCTTCTTTAATTAATTAATCACAAAATTGTCATTCTACACAAACTAATTATGGAATTTATTTATTGACGTCAAATATTTTTTTTTTCAAAACTTCGTTAATGGAATTGAAAACAAGTCTCAGACATCCAAGAATCAAAACATCATTAGCTCTCAACCCTGAGCAGGGGAAAGCTCTTAGACGACAAAATAAACTTGCAAATAAATTTTGTGAAACTTGGACGTAAATTTAAAATTAAACGCCGTAATCTTGAAAACTGGAACGTGAATCTTAATTAAAAAACATATAATTACAACTTCAAAAGTTACAACGTCAATTAACAAACAGCAACAAAACATCACAACAAAGTGATCATCTGTTCAAACAAAACACATTTCTGAGACTCGCTAAATATAAAGCCTTGGATAGAACATCAATGTTGATCGGGTTGAAAGTGAATTAAGCCTACACGAACACATCTCCCTTGTTAAGCACCATTGGCCTATATGTCGTGAAAACCTCAGTGGCGTGAGGATGGGTATTGGGTGAGATTAGTCTATATGGCGTGAAGTCTAGCCTTGCAATTGATATGCCGAGGGTGTTGAGTCCAGCTAGGTTCTTGATCCAATATTGTTTAATTTGTTGGGAACATCTAGCCCTTTGAAGAGAAAATCTTCAGCTGTCACGGCCATCATATAGTAATGAACTCCGATCTTCAGGTCTGAGATTCACATAATACACTTCAGCAATTATGAATGTCACCGAGTTTCACAAAATAAGATCTGAGATTCACTGAATAAGGTCTGAGAATCACCAAATGATGACTGACTAAGTTTAACAAAACTACACACCTTGTTTTTTGTTGAGGAAACTTCGAGATTGACAACGTCAGTTTCAGCAACGTGGGAAGGGACATTATCCTCAACAACGTGATCCCCAACAGCATGAGAATCAGATACAATCCATTCACAAAAAGTCCTTCAATTGACAGGCTTTAGCTTCATTTTTTTCGTTTCTTAATAAGGGAAAACCTATACAACCAAAAACAAGTAAAATATACATATTACAATATATTCAGCCAAGGAATTAAGAATTTAAAACTTTAATGTGTAGATTCACAAAGTAAGACCTGGTAGTATTCTCATTCCATTTAAGAAGTTCCAACTTGATCGACCTTCGATAATCTACCAAATTATGCATAGAGTGACGTATATTAATGAAGTGTATTCATGCTAATATTTGTGGAATTTACGGCTTTATTTTCATATAGTAATGAACTCACCTCAAAATAGTCACTGTCCGTCCATAAACTCTGATCTTCCAATGCACTCAACCACTTAGCACAAAAACTCCACAATCATAAATAGACAAAAAACATTTAACCACTTATGAGTGTGACAAAGTTTCACAGAATAAGGTCTGAGATTCACTGAACAAGGTCTGAGATTCACTAAATGATGATAGATTAAGTTTAACAAAACAAGTCAAACTACGCACCATGTTTTTTGTTGAGGAACTTCGAGATTGACAACATCATGCATGTGCATGTACTGCAAAGATTTGTACGACTGTCCCAGAATAGTTGCAACATTGTACAACTGAAAAGAAAAAGGCAATAAAAGATCAAAATATATTTTGGGCTATACTAAAACAAAAACTCTACAATATTTTGGAAAAAAAATCATACAATCTCTGCGGCATGGTTGTTGTCAATATCCACACTTATATCCATGCATGAGTCAAGGATGTAATTTTTTTGCCTTCTTTATGTTGCATATACAAGCCCACCAATGCTTCAATGTGTAGTTATGCAAATGGATAAAAACCTGAGATAGTAAATGATGTGTGCATTTTGTATAGACTTTTTAGTCTTGTTTTAGCACACATTTTCACGATATTTGGTGATTTTATATCACTTTATGCCCCGTATGTGCTACTTTGTGTTCGTGTTGCTATTTTGCAGATATTAACCGAGCTTTTTCTACCTCAAAGCAGTGCATTTCAGTAGACGATGGAAGAATCATGGCTGGTTGTGCATTAATCGAGAATTTTGAGGAGATTAAACAACCCAATGGCCTGTCGAAGACCATTTCGAGAAGAAGAATCCTCGATCGAGCTATCCTGTGCTCGATCGAGAGATCTAGAGGAAGACAAGTTCTCGATCGAGTGATCTTGTGCTCGATCGAGAGGTTTCCAAGAAGAAAGGTACTCAGTCGACAGTTGAATTGATCGATCGAGAGGAGTCGAAGAAGAGGAGTCGATCGAGCAATCTATTATCTTCGATCGACCAGTTTTTGAAGACTATAGTGCTCGATCGAGAGGAAATGTCTCTCGATCGAGAGCTTTTCTGACCCTTCGTGTTCACAGTAGTTATTATTTCAGTTCAGTTTTTCTCTATTTAAAGAGTTTTTTCTGAGATCATTAGGAAGCATTCTTACCCTAACATTACTCTCTGCAGTCTTTTTCTCTAGTTCATTATTTTTCCAGAAACTTTGTAGTCGTCACATTTTACAATAATTTCGAGTTCTTCGTCTCTTTCGTTTTAAGGATTCATTTCTCTTGTTCTTGCCTTTTCTTTACTATAATTCTTCCTTCCTTATCTCTTATTTTCTGTTCTTACCATTAGTTTTCGTTCACTGTTTCTGTTCTCTAATTTCCGTCATATTTCGTGAGTTATACTCTGTTTTCGTATGTTTATGTTCATCGCTGTTTACGACCGTTTTTCTGCTCTTGTTTCTTACCTTCTGATTCTGTCCCTTTCCCCTTTATAAGCTCTAATATTAGTTTTGGTTTACTCGTTTTGCATCCTTGTTTAGAATCCTTTAGTATCTTATTTCGTATGCTTGTTTTCATACCATTGTATTCGCCTTAAGAACACCGAATCCACGCCCCTCTTCCTTCTGTCTCTCGCTGATTTCGTGTCCCCTACCTCTTTTGTAATATGATTTTATCTTTCATTTCGCCATGTCCTATGCTACTTTAATCATGGTAGTCGTAGTTATTATCATAAATTCCGTCATGAGTAGCTAAACCCCTTTATATGTTGGGATGAGGGAAATTGTGTCGAATGTTTGATATGTAGTAGTCGGGATGGACCGTTTTTGGTGGGAGTAATCCTAAAACAATTTAATTTATGTTTGGTTTAGTGAGTGCACGCATGAGACCTTATAATTAGTTAATTCCCGACCTAGATCGGAAGGTTGGAAGGGTAAGACTTGTTGAACGATTTTAAATAGTTTTTGTGAGAGCGGAAGTTAAGCAAAAACAACCTTAGCGCGACTTAAGACCGGAAGGTATAGCCGGGTTTGAGACTTGACCGTAATAACCCAGCCTTTCCCACCAATAACTTGGCCTATCCCAATTACATCAATCATACATGAGACACAATGACCCGAGTTCCCAACATATTCCCTTTATCCTTGATTTTTATCTTATCTTGTGTTTGTTTCCGTGTTTTTATTCTCTTTGCATATCTTATAACTCGTAGTTTAGTTATCACTTTTAAAACCCCCAATCTGTGACCCATAGGTAAAAACCGATAGTTTAACAAGTTCGCTTCCCTGAGGAGACTGACCCTATTTGCCACTAGCTTCTGTTAGTAATACTTAAGTATTTATTTTTGGTACCAAACGACGGTATCAAATTTTGGCGCCGTTGCCGGGGAAGCAACGCTGTTTTCTATACTTGTTTTTATCTATTTTAGTCTTAAGGAATTTTAATTCCTTAAGACCGTTCTGATCGTTCTCTTCAGTTTGTATGCACAGGTCTCAAAGGGGAGATTTGGTGCAAACCGATCCCGAACCCGAGAGATTGTTCTTACGTCGAAGGAGAGAACTTAAGAGAGCTAGTCGGGAGGAATACTTGAGTACCCCCGACCAAGAGAGAACCAATTTATGTGAAGAGAACTTCACTTTCGAACCCAACTTTCAACCAAAAATGCCTAACAACGCCAGCCACTCTGAGCCCACATCCGCGTTCATTCCAAGGGGATTAGCATAGCCACGGATGAAGATGGCCAAACCTTTGATTTCCGACTCTCTTACATCAATATGGTGAAGAGAAACCAGTATAGAGGGGCTGCGGGAGAGGATCCCAGGAAGCATATGGAGCGATTCGCTGATTATTGCTCCTCAATCCAAGCTAAAGGTGGGGGGGTGGGGGGGGGGGGGGGGGTAACCCAAGATAAAATTAAAGAAGCCCTCTTTCCCTTTTCCTTAACCGACAACGCTAGGGAGTGGTTGTCGGATTTAGATAGGGAGGCAGTTGGAATAACTGACTGGACATCCTTAGCCCTAGCCTTTTATAAGAAATATTTCCCACCCCAACGTACAAATGCCTTACGCACTCAAATAACCAATTTCAAACAGAAACCTTCCGAAAACCTGACTGAGGCATGGGAGAGCTTTAAGGGTTATGTGAGATCCGTCCCCCACCATGGTTTCGAGCCATGGTTTATTTGAAACCAATTTTATAATGGCTTATACGATGATCACCGAGCCATTTTAGATTCGGCTGCAAACGGGAGATTCCAGCGTGAGGTGGATGATGATAAGGGTTGGAGCTTGATAGAGGATATGACCACCCATACATCTGAGTATGGCAACCCTAGAAGTGGTACAAGAACCGTTGCCAATATTGAAACCGAGGGTTTGGAGGCAGAATTTGATAAGCTGTTTGCAAAGATAGAGAAGTTAGAGAAGTTGGAGAATTAAGGTGTTGGGAACCGTTAAACGGTTCATGTCCTACAAAGAGAAGAGGTTGTCCTTTGTGAAAGATGTGGCGAACAAGGCCACGGTGCGGTTGAATACTTCGCTGATCGGGAGCAAGTATTTTCGTTGCAACGACATTATAAGCAAGGGGGGGTATAATCATGGGTACGTCCACCCAAATCTACGGTGGACAAGCCAAAATGTCCTTAACCCGTCTCCCCCACCGCAACAACCGTACATGCCACCACACAAGCAACAGTTTTCGAGGGCCCCGCAGTTTCCTAATCCTCAACATGAGAGTTCCTCAAATGGAGGGGTGTCCGAGGTTGGAGAGTTGAAGAGCATGATACAATCGTTGGCCACACAGATGACGAAATCTGACCAAGCAAACAATGAAACAATAAAGATGCCTGAGTCGCAAATTGCTCAACTCGCTACCAACCAATCAACAAGACAACCGGGCCATCTACCCTCTTAATCTGAAAAGAGGAAGGAAACGCTGAATATGGTGACCCTCAGGTCAGGAAAAATGTATTCTAATGATGAAATTATTGACCACGATGTTGTCGTTGATTTTGCAGGAAAAGAAGTAGAGAAAGATGCTGGAAATGCCGTGAAAGGGCTCGATCGAGAGGTTTCAGACTCTCGATCGAGGGAAATTTCAGAAGAAATGCTCGATCAAGTTCAACAACTTCCTCGATCGAGCAATCTAACAGAGGAAAGTGTTCGATCGAACACTAAAAAGGAAAAGTCTGCTCGATCGAGAACGCTGGAAGGTCGCTCGAGCGATATTGTTGTTGAGAACAGTCGATCGAGCGATCTTGAGCAAGAAAGTCCTCGATCGAGGGAACCAAACCAACGAATGCTGAATAATAACTTGATTCGTGATACGCACAAGGCAGATTCCGATGTGCAGGTCCCATTTCCGGGACGTTTAAGGAAAGAAAAGAAAACCGAACCAGAATTCGCCAGATTCGGCCAACTTGTCAAAGGCCTGAATGTTCATATTCCGTTCCTGGACTTGGTAAGAAAGGTACCGTCTTACTTGAAGTTCATGAAAGACATTCTTTTGCGTAAGCGTACCGTCGATGAAATTGAAATAGTAGCCTTTATTGAAGGGTGTTCAGCCCATTTACAGTACCGGACCCCACTTAAACTATCCGACCCGGGTAGTTTTTCCATCCCTTGCCATATAGGACTTCATTATATTGATAGAGCGTTATGCGACTTGGGCGCTAGTATTAGCGTCATGCCATGGTCCTTGGCTAGGAGGTTGGGTCTTAAACGGTTTCATTACACGAGCATGTCTATACAAATGGCTGACAGGTCAATGGCTAGACCAATGGGAATTTTGGAGGATATACCAGTTAAGGTGGGGCGATTCTATATACCGGTAGACTTTGTCATTCTTGACATCCCGGAAGACTCATACACACCCATCATACTTGGCCGACCCTTTTTGTACACCGCCCAAGCCATCATCGATGTTGGGTTGCGCATTTTGACCTTTCGAGTCGGGGGAGAGGAACTTGTTTTTGCCAAACCCGCGACCCACAAGGGGCCGATGCGCATTTTAGAGTGCAATGTCCTACAAGCCGTTGATTCTGACTCTATTCCTATGGATGTGACACCGTCAAAAGACACTATGATTATTGATGAACCTCCGCATGTCGTTACTCCCCCGACCCCGCTAAAACCATTGCCTCGTATAGAGAGCAAAAGAGGGGCCCACATTTCTATTATCAGGTGCACAGGGCTAGGTTGGGGAAACTTTGCATTGGACCCACCCACGGGAAAAGCAAAAAGCATGGCGGAACTTTTCAAAGAGTACAAAGACGAGAGGAAGGCGGAAAATGAGTCACGAGCATGGCGTAGAAAGGTGAGGGCCAATGAAGGAGAATCAAGTTCATCACAGCAGCGGCCGAAGGAAGGCCAATCAGAATCAATGGAAGAATAGCCGGGTTTGCAACCCCGTGCGAAGTTGTAAATAGGATAATTTTTCTTGGATTTTACGATCTTTTTTTTAGACTTGTGATTTTGTTTTCGATAGGACATTTTTAGTTAGACGGTAGTAGCTTGAACAGTTTTTAGTGACTCGGACAATTTCTGTGGTTTTTGGGATATTTTTTATGAGCTTTTGCAGGTACGAATGAGCCGCACCAAACAGAAACACAACAAAGTGCGGCCAGCTGAAAGTACTCGACCGAGAGGATTAATCCTCTCAATCGAGCAATTTGGGGCCAAAAGGCGTCGGTTGAGAAGTTTTCTTCTCGATCGAGGAAAGGGAAATGGTCGATCGAGAGTCCGACCTCTCGATCGAGAAGAAGGAAGTTCAAGGGTCGCGGATCCCTCGATCGAGAAGTTACTGGTCTCGATCGTGCCCTTCAAGTAACAAAAGCAATCGATCGAGGGGATTTTCCTCTCGATCGAGAGCTTATTTTGGTCTATAAAAGGTAAAATTTTCGACTAACCCCCTTCATTTCCTTCGACCGAGTAAACCCTTGTTCTTCCCCAATTTTCAAACTTTTCAACCTTACTTGCAAATTAAGCATTTTATTGCCCGAATAACTACTACATTATACTACCCAACTGCTTTTAACGCCAATTTCGACAAAAGCCACTTCAAAAACACCGATTTTAAGCCCCAATTCGTCAATTTTCGATTTCTAGGGTTTCGGTAGATTTTTCGAATTTGTGCTTTTTGTTCTCATTTTTTTGCAGTCTGTGGGTATAATCAACATCAAGTAAGTATTCTTAGCTATCCTTTGCTTAATTAAACACCCCCATTCCCTTATTTTTCGAATTTTAGGGTGTTGGAAGTAGGAGCTTAGAACCGCGTTTTCCTTGTTCAAATTCGTTTTATTACTTGATGTTTATGTAGTAATGGACCCAGTATCTCAATCCCCTGCTCTCGAACCATCTAACGAGACAATCGTCTTGAATGTCGCAAACGAGATAACAGAGCAACACTCTGTTGCTGCTGTCACAGAGTCGGAGCAGGCCCCTGTCACTGTCATTGAGGTTGCGATGGTGTCTTCCGACACCGTCATTCCTGGGGGAGGGTCAACCGTGAGTCCACCGGCCGTAGAGGGTACTGTTGCTTCACAAGCAACTTCTGGTGCCCCATTTTTAGTGGAGGATGTCGAGACGGAGTCCGAGAGTGACTCCGAGGAGGAGACCGAATCTGATGAGGATGCTGGCCAGTCGCGTCCTCCTTTCTCCTTGTTAGCCGCGGGTGCCACACCTAGGTACTCGAAGCTCCCTAGGATTCCTCGTCCTTAGTCCTTGGCCATCACCACTACTACTTCTCGACCTCCTTTAGTCGCTTCTACGAGCTCCACCGCCACAACTACTGAGCTCATTACTATACCTGAGGCTACTGCTACGCCTCCTAACACCCGTCGTTGAGGGGTGCCAAAGATAAGATTTATAAAACCTCAGCTTAAACTTAGATAGGATAAGTCAAGGGTCAAACCACAGAGAGACAAGGTTAATTCTGTTTATGAATTTAAAGTCTATTGCAAGTAACCAAAAAGGGGGGTTGATTTGAGATTTAAACTAATAACTAAAAGGACAAAATAAACAAGAGAAATAAAATAAGTGAAAAAGCAGATTAGGAACTTTGGTTCCCCATGATTAAAACAAGTCAATGAAGGGTAAAATAATCAAATAACACAATCCCAAGGAACAAAGAATAAACCTTTAGGTCAATATTCTACCCAATCCTTACGGTCTTAGGGTTCCTACAAAAGCACTAAACTTTCATTCAAGGGCAATCCCAAAGTTGTGTTTAAACTAATCCTAATAATCTTTCAATCCTAAGGATTAGTTCACCAACAACAATGGGGGATTGGTAATTCAATCATTAAACTTATCAAAATCAAATCTTTACCATGGTTCCCCTAATTCCTAATCACAAGAATTAGCTATGCATACTCTTAATTATGAAACTAACAATAACTAAGAACATTAAAGGAATTAACATAATTAAAGATGACAATAAAAGGGAAAAACATGAATTAAAGAACAACAATAAGATGAACAACAAGATTAAATTAAAAGGAAAGATTAATTGTAGCAAACTTATAACTTAATTGGAATTCAAGAACAAAAGATGAAAACTTGGAATAAAAATCTCTTTCTAAACTATAGAGTTCTTCTAACAAAAGGTGCTTGACAATAAAAGATTACTTGTTAATAAAAAGCTTGACCTAATTTTAGAGTTTTGGTCTTCTTAAATAAGTATAATTACAAGATTAGGAAAGTAGAAATACGAAACAAAAGTCCCGGGTCAGCTTCTGGTCGGTCGACCTCTGATGCGGGTCGGTCGACCGCTTCTGTCGCTGCTGGATTTTTACGCGAATTGGGCTTAGGTCGGTCGACCTCTCTGATGGGTCGGTCGACCGCTTCTTGTCCGTTTCAGCTTTAATCTGGCCCAATAACAACACTCGGATGTGCAACTCGGATCCTTACTCCGCATTAGTACTCAAAACAGCTTCCGAAAGGCAAATAAGGTTCAGTTTTGCTCACTTCCGCGTATTCCTACATATAAAACATAGAAATGCCAAAGTAAACCGTTTCGGGAGAAATAGCAACTAAAAGTCACGAAATGTAAGAAAATACGTGCCAAAAGAATAAATAAAATGCATAAAACAGGCACGTATCAAACTCCCCAAACCAAACCTTGCTTGTCCTCAAGCAAGCACTAAGACTCAAAAGAAAAGAAAAACTTCTAATGGAACGGATTTCACACTTTTTACGACCAAACACAACACTATGCCTAACCAATTTAATGCAACCTTCAAATACAATCAAGCATAATTTCAAGAGCAAAACGAATTGGACATGTTGGAATAGCATGCTAAAATTTCAACCTTGCAAGACTCATTCTAATTGGACTATCGCGGTACGCTCGAGACACTCATGAAAGCAAAGGGTCAAATGTATATGTGAAAGATAAGAAGATAAATAAAAGTAAAGACTCTCACCTATATGCGACCCGTAAGAACATGCCTGCAACCTAACATGAATAGAATCTCTACAACCGTACATATGCATTCCCACACTAGATAACCATGACACATGCCGAGGCAATTTGGGATTGTGAGGCTAAGGGTAAGAAGGGGTTAAAATAAGTTATGGGAAGAGGGGTTAAACCGAGCTAACAACCGTCTATCCATACTATAAGATCACTTCTTATTATTTTTCCATACATGCCAATGCTCAAAGTTTTGGAGCAAAAATCACAATTTCTCCAATTTTCTCTTTTTCTTTCTTTCTTTCTTTCCTCTTTTTTTTCAGAAATATTCTGTTCAATGGTCCTGGTTGACCGACCCAGAATGTAGGTCGACCGACCAGCCTTGAAAACAGGCTGTTCCATTTTTTTTTTTCATTTCTCATTTCATTTTTTTTTTCATTTGAATCATTATTTTTTTCGTATCCTTCTCTTTTCTTTTTCTCCTTTCTGCCATTCTCACAAAATCAATATTTAACAATAAAGCACAAACCAAAGGATGGCCAAAACAGTCCCATTACTATATTACTAGCTCGGCTAGGGTAGGCAAATTTTGGATGTAGCAAATGGGTAAAAAGGATTCAATTTGGCTATGTGAGGATTATGGGGACAATGAGAAAGGAGGACCTCTACCACATGTGTCAACAAACCACAAATCCGAATGCATACAGGTATTAAGTAGACAAAATTCATGTTTATGCACATTGATGTGACATGCCTCAAGAGGAGAAACTACTCACAAACTTACATGAAATCGGTCATGGATGTCACCGATTTATTAAGCTCTAATCCTTAGAATATGTTGTAGCTTGCCAAGAAGAGAGTCAAGTTTAATAATTTAGCATGAAATCGACAAAAACTCGTAGATAATGCAAAAGACTAGCTTGAGCATTTTTGAAAAAATGCAAGGCAAGGCAATATGTGATATGTGAGGCATAAATTGTATTCGTCCGTTTTGACTCGACCTAAAAACTTAAGACAGAGAAGAACGCGCGACAGGGAAGAACACGCGACAAAAGAGGATGAAAACAAGAAAAACGCCTAAAGGAATGAAAAACAAAAGACACAAAGATAATTGCATACTCACAAAGGAGTATGCAAACACCCTCCCCAAACCAAAACGCACAATGCCCCCATTGTGCTCATCAGCATACAACCACAGCAAAGGGATGGGGGTAGGCAGAAAAGAAGCAAACAAAGAAAGGAAAAGGAAAAAGACTAGAAACTACAAAAAGAGTCTATGGAGGAAGAAGAGGAAAACTGGAAATCTAGAGGGAAAAACTGGAAATCGAAAGGGAAAATAAAAGAAAAACTACTTACAAGATGGAGGGACCTCCCCAAACCGAACCCCAAAGAGGGTAAGGTCAAGCATGTCCCTATCCCTCTGAGTCGAAGTCCGGCTCAGAGTCCTCTCCTTCTTCCTCCTCCTCGTCCTCCTCTTCAGAACCTACGCCTCTTCCTGAGGCAGAGCCTGAAGCTTCACCGTGGACACGACCGCCTGCGAGAGGTGTGTACCAGGTGGGGTGAGTCCATGGGCCGGTAGGGAGCCTACCCTGAGTGGCATACTCCCTGTAAACCGGATATTGGCAAAGACTATCGTTCAACTGTTTTTGGTTGAACTGTCTGTAAAGGCCTGCCATCATTTGTGGCAGAGATCTGTCATCAACATAAGGAGGAACATAAACATTAGGAGCAGCAGTAAAATCAGGTGGGTACCCCGTCCCAGATGTGGTATGGTGGCCACCGGGAGCAGGGACCCTATGACCTCTAAAGGCGCCTCCTCTAAGGGGGAGGCGGTAAGACGGGAGTAGTGGTCTGGGCTCCCCTACAACAGTAAAAAGGGGTAGCATAGGGGGAGCCATGGTGATGGGGATGCGATCACTGAGGTAGGTGTCTACCTTCCAATAATCTCTCATGTTCACCCAACGCACGGACCTGACATAAGCCATGTCCATGAATCGAGAGAGAGTGTCAATCGCATCCTCATAGCGAGGGAACTGGGGGACAAGGGAGCGGGCTAATCGAGTGACTAGCCCACCACAAACAATAGTAGTCAAGGAAGTTCCCTCGCCCACCGACATGAAGTGAGAGGCGACCAAAAATGCTGTGTTATAAAACTGCTGACCCGTACGTCTGATGTTAAGATAACCAGACAAAATGGAGAGCTCAATGTTGTTAACATTTTGAGACTCTTTGCGGCCGAAAACAGTGTTGGCCAACAGACGCAAATAATAACGGGGGGCGGGAAGATGAACGGTACTGTTTTTCTTCTTCCCATCGCTGGAATCAGAAAGACAGGACCACAAATCACTATATGACCCAGTGGGGGCATCCGTAAGACCCGTAGAAGATAAGCCTAGAAACTGAGCAAATTGGTTTAAAGTTAAAGAAAAAGTTTCATTGAACAAACGAAAAGAAATGCAAACATTATCATAGCCGGGGTGATATGCTCTAATATCAAAAGTAAAGGAAGAAAAGAACTCATGAGTGAGAAGGGAATAGGTGAACTCATCCATAGTGACAAGTCCGGAGAATCCCGTCTCATCGAGCAAGGACACCACCTCATCATGACATCCCAAGGCTTGCAAGGTTGGGACACAAAGGAACCGGGTCGCCACTACCATGCAATAGGCGGTGAGATGGAGGAATCGGGCCTTTTGAGCCGGAGTGCTGAAAATGATTTGCGGATAGTTGGGTAGACTATCCGTGTCCTGCACCGTCAACCCCCTCGCTCTAGGAACACGGCCTCTGGAGGTGCTTGCACCCGAAGTGCGGGAGCGCTTCCCACCTTGATCACGGCTAGACATTGTAAATCTGAAAAGTTCAATATAATATAAGTCTTGTGTGAATATGAAAACATTTCTTTAACCAATTTAAGAACGAAAATCGAAAAAACAGAAACTCCTGCAACAGACATGGGTCGGCCGACTTCACAGATAAGTCGGTCGACCATTTTTGCGAGTAAAATTAATATTTCTGTAGCACGACAGGTCGGCCGACCTGAGACCTAGGTCGGTCGACCAACTAACGAAAAAAATCAGAAACTGCAAAAAATGTAACTCAGGAAAAAACACAGTTTTGGTCGGCCGACCTCAGTTTTCGGTCGGTCGACCGACTATCAAAAGAAAAGTCAGAATCTGTAAATTACGAAACTCAGGAAATTCAAATATTGGTCGGCCGACCGCCGTTTTGGGTCGGTCGACCGTGAACAGTGTCAGAGTCGGATTTTCGTGACTGAAATCGCGCGAAAAAGGGCATAAAAATTTAAAGGAAGAATTAAACTAACCCTAACAGCACGAAATCACACACAAATTACAGATCTAAGCATATAAAATCAAAAGGAAGAAGAAAACTAAGGGAAAAACACACAAACAAGCATGGAAACGAAATTAAGAGCAAAATTAAACTCAAAAAGACAAACTAATACTACCTAGAACGGAATTAAGATGAAATAAAACGAAAAAGAGAGAAAGAAAACTAAGAAAAACATACCTTGAAGGAGGAAATTGAAAGAAAGTAAGCAAATTGGTGAAGGATGAAGAAGGTGGGTGTTTTTTAGGGTTTTTAAGAGAGCAAGAAAGATGCAGAAAGTGTGAACAAATGAAGGCAAAAATTGTGTTTTCAAAACACAAAACACCCGTGACTTTGACTCTAAAAAAAAAACCGGAAAAAACACGCGCGGTCGGTCGACCGCAATACTCGGTCGGTCGACCTCCGTCCTTTTTACCTGTTCTGCAAATTTTACTTAACCTGTCAGAATGCACTTTAAAGTTTGCCAGAAGGTCGGTCGACCTAGTAGTTGGGTCGGTCGACCGCTGTACTGACGAGTTCTTTTATTTTTCTGCAGAAACTTAAAATTTCATCAAGGATAAAACGGAAATAATAAAAAAAACGTAAACTTAAGCTAGAGCACGGGTTGCCTCCCGTGTAGCGCTGGTTTAAGAGGTCCCGCACGACCTTTTTACCTATCGAGGAGTATCCTAAAAGGGGTCAAAGTAAGAAACTTCGACCTTTCCGACAAATTCATTTTCTCCTCGGAAGTGCTTCACATACTGGCCATTGACTTTGAACCTCTCACCAGATGAGGTTTCTAATTCGATTGACCCGAATTTTGAGACAGCTGTGATGGTGTAGGGTCCACTCCACCTGGATTTCAGCTTACCAGGAAAAAGACGAATACGAGCATTAAAAAGCAACACCCTATCACCTACCTGAAAATCACGTCTAATGATTCTCTTGTCATGCCAGCGCTTTGTGTTCTCTTTGTAAATCCTGGCATTGTCATAGGCTAACAACCTGAATTCTTCTAACTCATTGAGCTGCAACAAACGTTTCTCACGGGAAAGATTAGGGTCTAAATTAAGATCACATATAGCCCACCAAGACTTACGTTCTAACTCTACTGGTAAATGACAAGTCTTACCGTAAATCAATCGGAATGGTGACATTCCTATTGGGGTTTTGAACGCGGTTCTATAGACCCATAAAACATCATCAAGTTTTAGGCTCCAATCTTTCCTAGACTTAGAAACTACTTTGGCTAGGGTCTCCTTGAGTTCTCTATTAGAGATCTCAAATTGACCACTAGTCTGAGGGTGATAAGCTAAACCCCTACGGTGTTGGACACCGACTTTATTTAACAAGTCACCTAAGCGTTTCTCCTTAAAATGCATACCTCCGTCACTTATGACAACCCTAGTGACACCAAAACGAGGAAATATGATTTTTTTAAACATCTTAATAACAGCCTTTGCATCACAATGGGGAGTGGCAATAGCTTCTACCCACTTAGACACATAATCAACAGCCACAAGAATATACCTGTTACCTTGACTACTAGGAAAAGGTCCTTGATAATCAATGCCCCAGACATCAAAAATCTCTACCTCTAAAATACCAACCTGCGACATCTCATGTCTTCTTGAGACATTCCCAGTTCTTTGACAAGCATCACAGTTTCCTACAAAATTCCTACAGTCAGCATGCAAAGTAGGCCAATAAAAACCTGACTGTAATACCTTGGCCACGGTCCTAGATGGACCGTGGTGACCACCATATGCAGAAGAGTGACATGCTTCCAGAATGTCCTTCACCTCCCATTGGGGGACGCATATCCGGACAAGTCCATCTCCGCATTCTTTAAAAACATAAGGGTCATCCCAAAAATACTGTTTCGCATCGAACATAAATCTCTTCTTTTGTTGCCATGACAACTCAGGAGGGATTTTACCTGTGACTGCAAAGTTAGCAAAATCAGCATACCAAGGAGGGGGATAAGAACCTGAACTATTAATGATAAATAAACTCTCATCAGGAAATGAATCATCAATAGGTAAAGAATCTTCCCTATCAGTCAACTGTAGGCGAGATAGGTGGTCAGCTACCACGTTTTCCGCGCCTTTCTTGTCCCTAATCTCAATGTCGAACTCTTGGAGGAGGAGTATCCACCTTAAAAGTCTTGGCTTTGAATCCTTCTTCTGAAAAAGACCTTTTAAAGCTGCATGGTCAGTGTAAACAATTACCTTATTACCTACTAAATAGGACATGAATTTTTCTAAGGCAAATATGACAGCTAGCATCTCCTTCTCAGTAGTGAAATAGTTGACTTGAGTCTCATCTAGGGTGCGGCTCGCATAGTATATAGCATTAAGAGCCTTGTTCTTCCTTTGACCTAGCACAGCACCAACAGCGTAGTCACTAGCATCGCACATGATCTCAAAGGGGAGATCCCAATCTGGTGGCTGAATGATTGGTGCGGAGATCAAAGTTTCCTTCAACCTGTTAAAAGCTGAAAGGCACTCATCAGTAAAATCAAAGATGGCATCTTTAAGAAGCAATTGTGTAAGTGGTTTAGCAATCTTAGAAAAGTCCTTAATGAAACGCCTGTAGAAACCTGCGTGTCCTAAGAAACTTCTTACCCCCTTAACATTAACAGGAGGGGGTAATTGCTCAATCACCTGCACCTTTGCTTTATCTACATGTATACCTTTATCAGAAATTAGATGCCCTAACACTACCCCTTCAGTAACCATAAAATGACACTTTTCCCAGTTTAAGACAAGGTTTATTTCAATACATCGCTGCAAGACTTTATCAAGATTAGCTAAGCATTGATCAAAAGCATTACCATAAACAGAGAAGTCATCCATAAATACCTCCATAATGTTTTCTATAAAGTCAGAAAACATACCCATCATACACCTTTGAAAGGTAGCAGGAGCATTGCATAACCTAAAAGGCATCATGCGATAAGCAAAAACACCCTGTGGACAAGTAAAAGTAGTCTTACACTGATCATTAGGATGGATGGGAATCTGGAAAAAACCTGAATAACCATCTAGAAAACAGAAGAATTTATTAGAAGTCAGTCTTTCAGTCATTTGGTCAACAAAAGGAAGGGGGAAATGGTCTTTCTTGGTGGCGGCATTTAACTGTCTATAATCAATGCACATCCGCCACCCAGTTACAACTCTAGTTGGTATTAACTCATTTTTATCATTCTTACTGTGGTTCCTCCTTTCTTAGGAACCACTTGAACTGGGCTAACCCACTTAGAGTTGCCAACTGAATAGATAATACCCGCATCAAGAAGTTTCATTACCTCAGCCATAACTACATCCTGCATCTTAGGATTCAACTTACGCTGTCCCTGTCTATAAGGCTTATGCCCTTCCTCTAACTCTATTCTATGCATGCAAACATCAGGGCTTATGCCCTTAATATCATCCAAAGAATAACCTAGAGCTTTCCTATTCTTTTTAAGAACAGTCATTAAGGCAGAAAGTTGGTCAGGACTAAGTTTAGAACTAACAATTGCAGGGTACTGTTCAGTATCATCTAAGAAAACATACTGGAGATTAGGAGGAAGTGGCTTACGCTCTGGTACCTTTACTTCAACTGCCTGAACAGAATCAGTACTGATGGAATAGCACATGTTTACCAGATTTGCATTAGCTAGGCTTATGAGCTTCTCATTCTCTTCTTCAGTGAACTCACACTCCTCTTCCTCTTCTTCTATCACATCCAGCTCTTCAGCATCTTCAACTGGATTACCTGCACACTTATCCAAAACTGTCAGATCCTCTAAGGGATCCTTGGTCAAGGATTCCCTCCAATTAAGGATAACATTCCTGTCTATAATATCGATGGAGCAACAAGTATCATCAGTAGGAATAGTTGCCTTATGGGCAAGACTAAACTCAATAGTGTCATCTCCAATTTCTAAAGTAATGGTCCCGCGTTTGACATCTATTACAGCCCCAGTTGTGTGTAAAAATGGTCTACCTAGAATAATAGGTATTTGACTATCCTCAGCAATGTCTAAAACAACGAAATCCACAGGAATAAAGAACTTTCCCACTTTTACTAGGACATCCTCCAAGACCCCTAATGGTCTTTAGGTTGATCTATCAGCCATCTGTAGGGTAATATTGGTGACTTTAAGTCTACCTAAACCAAGTCTTTCGCATACAGAATAAGGTATAACACTGACACTAGCCCCTAGATCACAAAGGGCTTTCCCTATAACATGATTACCTATGGTACAAGGGATGGAAAAACTACCTGGGTCTTTTAACTTGGGTGCTATATTATCTTGTGAAAGAACATAACATTCTTTCACAAAAGCAACAGCACCGTCGTCCTGAAAATTCCTCTTACGACTCAAAATATCTTTCATGAATTTAGCATAAGAAGGTACCTGGGTAATTAAATCTGTGAAAGGGATGGTTACCTCAAGATTCTTCACCATCTCCGAAAACTTACAAAATTTCCGATCCTCTTTTGAATTTTTCAGTCTTTCGGGATAAGGAACGGTGACATTAGCCATAGGATCAGCAACCTTTGGCTTTTTCAGCTGTAATATTTCGGTGAGGCCTTGAATGAAGGAGGGATCCAGCGATTCCGGAGTCAAAACAACACTCTGCTCAGGAAAGTCGGTCGGTCGACCTCCAGCAGCGGTCGGTCGACCAGAATCTGCAATATCCAAAATTTTCTTTTCTCCAGAATTTGATCTCACGTCAGGAATCGAGGTCGGTCGACCTACTGTAGCGGTCGGTCGACCTCCTGATCTGTTGACGGGATCAGATTCTTTGTTTTGACCCTCGGCAGAATCGTCCTTTTGGGCTGATCCTTCACAAACACGGCCACTCCTAAGATTTATGGCGTTCAACTTTTCCATGGGTCCCTCACAACTAGCTGGAGAGCTAGTTATTCGGTTGACTATGTTTATCAAGTGTTCTTCAAAAACCTTTGAGGAGGCCATTTGAGCCTTTCCCATCTCTATAACTTGTTTTGTTAAAACATCAATAAGAGCTCTCAAATTCTCAATCTCACCCGTGCTGTCAACCGTAGTAACTAGGTTCGCACTTTCAAGCTTCAGCTGAGTTGCCTCAAGCTTTTCAAAACGGGCTTCCACTGTTGTCTCAAGAGCCATAACTCTATTCATCTCCACATTCAGCCTCCGTGAATTCCCACGTGAACTCTTAAAGGCAGCCCTATGCACCGCCATGTCTTCAATGGTTTCCCAACCCTTCATATGGTTGGTGTTATTCTGGAATCTCCCATTGGCGGCCGCATCAAGAATCATCTTATAATCATCGTAAAGGGCGTTGTAAAATTGGTTACAAAGGTCCCATTGTTGAAAGTTATGGTGAGGGATAGAACGGACCAAATTCTTGAACCGATCCCATGCTTCACAAAATCCTTCATCAGGCCCTTGTTGAAAGTTACGGATTTGGCTTCTCAAGTCTTCGGCTTTCGCAAGAGGAAAATATTTCTTGTAAAAAGCCAATGCCAAGGAAGTCCAATCCGTAACCTTCTCAGCTGCCCTATCAAGGTAGCAGTACCAATCTCGCGCGGCATCTTTTAATGAGAACAGGAACATCATTGCCAACACCTCATCTCTAGTCACCCCGTCAGGTATGGGTATGGCACAACAATAATCCGTGAAGGTTGTAACATGCTTCATTGGATCTTCGTCGGGTAGACCAGAAAACTGACTCCGTTCCACCATAAAGATATTATTTGGGTGGAGCACAAAGGAGCCAGTGGTGGGGGTAGGCAAGGCGAATCCCTTCGGTAAATCTTGAGCCTTTGGCTGTAGGTGGTCACACTACTACAATTGAGCACTTGGGCCACGGCTAAATTCGTGGCGCAAGTACTAATTTCCCGTGGCTAAAGCTCTTTGCCACGGAAATACCTTTCGTGGCCCAAGTGGCCGTGGCTAACATATAGCCACGGGAAAAACAAGAACGTGACTAAAATTATATTTTTAGCCACAGATTCTCCCGTGGCTAATAATTCCCGTGGCCAAAAATTAATTCTCGTGGCCAAAATTATTCCCGTGGCAAACAAAAAAATAAAATAAATAAAATGTAAAATATTATTTTTTACATATAATGAAAATATTTTCACATATGAAATCTTTTTTTTGCTCTAAACCGGGGTGTCCACCATCGACAACGGTGTATAATCCCCTCGCCGCGAGTGCTCTCACGAAGAGGTAAACGGGTTGCGAAAGAGTATTCATTCCCATGGGTAGGGATGGAACCCCTGACCTCATGGCTAAGGGATGAGGTGATCAACCACCACACTACCAAACACATTTGGTTACATATGGAATCTTGTCAAGTTTTAATCCTTGCTTGGCTAGTTATCTCAACTCGTTACGTACAATCACAAGTCATTCACTTTTGCGAATCGTATATCCTTCCCAGGAGGTCACTAATCCCAATACTACTCTCACCTGAGCACGCTTAAATGTGGAGTTATTATGATGAGCTACCGAAATTGAAACTTAAGCTTGTTGATATAATTAACACTTTGAAACCTTTTTAAATTATATTCTTTTATTTCTAAATTAACTTCACTATTATTTTTGCGAAAAAATATTAAATGGTTTATATATTTTTGCGAAAAAAATATTATTTTTCTTAAATTACTCGAGTTTTCAATGTTGACCTCCCGACTAATGATGCTCGGGTCATTTTTTGCCCGAGTCAACAAAACCATTTTCTCCAAACTAGTTAATCAAATTTTCATTATATTTTTTCTCCCTAATATATTTTTTTTTTATTTTTTTTCATTTGTCGGCATTTTTATTTTATTTCTCTTTTATCCATTTTTTCATATATTTTTCCACACAAATACTATTTGTAAGATCGTCGTATTTGTAACGAAAAAAAGTTTAATCACTTTTTACTAAATTATTATCACTTTTGAATAATGATTACATACGGGTATCAGTGACCGAGTTTTATTACTAAAATAAATGACCAAAACATTATTAACTCGAAAATAATCAGTTTTTGCCAAAAAACACAAAAAAGATCGTACAAATTTTTATTTTCTCTAAATTGATTTCTTTTCATTATTCTTGATATTTCTTTTTGTCAACAAAATTTCACATTATTTACACATGTAAATCTATTATTTTAATTTCCATTTTACTTTTCGGTGTGATACGCTCATTTTCAATAATTAAAATGTTTTTTTATATTGACTTTTTTATATCAGTTATTTTATCAATATGTTTTTTTTCCATTTTATTCTATGATTTGTTGGAAATCATTTTGAATTTAATTTTTTAGACTACTTTTTTTTTTATTTAATCGTATTATAAATCTAATTGTCTTTACTTTTTTTTCTCCTTAAAAAGTTCCCCAATTTTTTTCCAATTTAACATCTCGAATTCAAGTTCTTCTAGAAATATATTCCAAATAAAGTTGTAAATCAATTTCTAATGAAAAGCTTAACAATATATTAGTTTCAGACTTTTCAATGATAGGTAGTGTTACTAAGTTAATTATTTAATTGGACATACTTTCTCTTTAAATGCGATGTGGTCTCTAAATAATGTTATTCAATATCATAAAATTTAACAAAAAAAGAATTAATTATTTATTAAAAAATCGATGCTATGAAAAAAGCACTAAATATTATTCTAGTCTGTAAGAAAATAAAAAAAAATTAAGACGATGGTAATTTTCTTTACGTGTTTATCATTTTATAGAAGTTTTACATTTCCTATTAGACTAAATAGACAAATACCAAATATTTATTAAATTAATCAAAATATTTTCAAAATTTTACATTTAAAATTTTCATATTATGTATATTTGATTAAGTTTCATTCAGCTTTTGTATTTTACTTTTATTTCTACAAAACCAAGTTTTTACGTTTAACTTAACATGAAATATCTTTATACAAGTCTGAAGAAAATCTTAGCCACTGGTGTTTGTTACTAGTTTCGTGGTTAAGCAAATATGTTGCCACGGACAATATGTAAGCCGTGGCTAAAGAAATATTGGCCACGGAATGATCTGTGGCTAAATATATATTTGCCATGGGTGTGACATTGTTCGTGGCAAAAATGATTATTAGCCACGACTGTAACCTAAATTGTGGCGCAAATGACTTTTTGCCACGGGAAAATTTTTCCCGTGGCATAAAATTTTTCTAAAAGAGTGAATAAATTTTTTCCCGTGGCTAAGCAAAATTTAGCCACGAATTATAAATTCCCGTGGCATAAATCGTGGCGCAAGTGTCAATTTGTTGTAGTGTCATAAATAGAATCCATATCTAAACAAGAGAGTACTCAAGCCTTCCTCTCAAAAACCTGTCTTCTAAACAAACTAGAAGAAAAGGTAAGAAACGGTCTTAAGGAACCTAAGTTCCTTAAGACAAGAAAAATAAACTAAAAATTAACAAACAAAATTATACCGTCTCCCCGGCAATGGCGCCAAATTTGACACCCGTCGTTGAGGGGTGCCAAAGATAAGATTTATAAAACCTCAGCTTAAACTTAGATAGGATAAGTCAAGGGTCGAACCACAGAGAGACAAGGTTAATTCTGTTTATGAATTTAAAGTCTATTGCAAGTAACCAAAAAGGGGGGTTGATTTGAGATTTAAACTAATAACTAAAAGGACAAAATAAACAAGAGAAATAAAATAAGTGAAAAAGGAGATTAGGAACTTTGGTTCCCCATGGTTAAAACAAGTCAATGAAGGGTAAAATAATCAAATAACACAATCCCAAGGAACAAAGAATAAACCTTTAGGTCAATATTCTACCCAATCCTTACGGTCTTAGGGTTCCTACAAAAGCACTAAACTTTCGTTCAAGGGCAATCCCAAAGTTGTTGTTAAACTAATCCTAATAATCTTTCAATCCTAAGGATTAGTTCACCAACAACAATGGGGGATTGGTAATTCAATCATTAAACTTATCAAAATCAAATCTTTACCATGGTTCCCCTAATTCCTAATCACAAGAATTAGCTATGCATACTCTTAATTATGAAACTAACAATAACTAAGAACATTAAAGGAATTAACATAATTAAAGATGACAATAAAAGGGAAAAACATGAATTAAAGAACAACAATAAGATGAACAACAAGATTAAATTAAAAGGAAAGATTAATTGTAGCAAACTTACAACTTAATTGGAATTCAAGAACAAAAGATGAAAACTTGGAATAAAAATCTCTTTCTAAACTATAGAGTTCTTCTAACAAAAGGTGCTTGACAATAAAAGATTACTTGTTAATAAAAAGCTTGACCTAATTTTAGAGTTTTGGTCTTCTTAAATAAGTATAATTACAAGATTAGGAAAGTAGAAATACGAAACAAAAGTCCCGGGTCAGCTTCTGGTCGGTCGACCTCTGATGCGGGTCGGTCGACCGCTTCTGTCGCTGCTGGATTTTTACGCGAATTGGGCTTAGGTCGGTCGACCTATCTGATGGGTCGGTCGACCGCTTCTTTTCCGTTTCAGCTTTAATCTGGCCCAATAACAACACTCGGATGTGCAACTCGGATCCTTACTCCGCATTAGTACTCAAAACAGCTTCCGAAAGGCAAATAAGGTTCAGTTTTGCTCACTTCCGCGTATTCCTACATATAAAACATAGAAATGCCAAAGTAAACCGTTTCGGGAGAAATAGCAACTAAAAGTCACGAAAATGTAAGAAAATACGTGCCAAAAGAATAAATAAAATGCATAAAACAGGCACGTATCACCTCCTTCTGCTGAGCCCACTTCATCGAGGGCCGTTGTTACTTCTTCACGAGGGACAAACCTCTCTCCTTTGCTTAAAAGGCCTGAGGTACGCTTTATTTCTGCAGACCACCGTTCTAGGTTGACTACTCTTTTGTCTGTACCCCTCACCCCGACCCGTTTCCTCTCGCGCCCTGACCTAGAGACTCTAGGTATCTATGAGGAGGTTTGTCATTTGCTTAACGGGACGGGGATGTCTGGTCTGATCAGGATGGAGGAGCTCACATTAGATCGACCGACTTATGAGTTTTTCAGCTCCTTCTCCTTTGACCCTGAGAGTTATAGGGAGGACCGTGCTCGCCCTTGCTTTCATTTCCGACTCATGAACGAGTGGTTTAACTGGACCTTGGGGCAGTTTGGAGAGGCATTAGGCCTCGTTAGTGATGGAATCATCGAGCCTCCTAGGAAGCTCGTACCTCAGTTATGGGCTGCCCTTTCTCACACTCCGTTTTCTGCACGGAAGAGATCCCATGTCCACACACCTGCCCCTCGTTACTTTCTTCGCTTGTTAGGTGAGACTCTTTTTGGGTGACCTGAGCCCAATAACATTACCAACACTAAGCTTGGCATCTTGGCCGGGTACGTGAACATCGATTCACGTACCCCTTTTGTTCTTAACATTTCTTACCTGGTTGCTCAATATTGGGGTGGTATTGGGAGGAAGTGTTGGAGCCTTGTGTCCTCCACATGTAGTGTGATAACGTCATTGCACATACCCTTGTACGGACAAGTGGGAGATTGTTGGGGCTGGTGTCCTTGACAATTAAGTACAATGACTTATTAAATCTCTTTAAGGATCACAAGGGTATACTTCAGTATTATTACCAGTTGATCCACGTTTATCAATAACGGTTGGCTTGCTAGATAAGTTTGACGTTATTGTCATACGGATGGTGGTGATCAACTGGTCCCTATACGTCACACCTATAGGACACGTTTGAGAGATGTGAAGGTATGAAAATACAATCACATTTATGCCGGATACGACTAAACAGTTAGTCAGAGGTATTGACTATTAAATTAGTCAATAAGATGTTGAGATTATTATTTAATACGGATTAAATAATTTTAGCTAATATGGATTACATGTTTAATTCGTAAATTAAATATAAGCAGTTATATTTAATTAAATATTAATTTCGCGTATTAATATAAACAGTTATATTAATTTGGGTAATTATACAATATCGTAATTTTATCAGACCATTATTAATACATCGACTGCATTAATATCTGATAACACGTATGCGATTTATAATAAAAATCCCGCAAATAATATTTAGCAAAACGGGTCGAATCATGCAAAGGAATAAGGTAAGAGTAGAGAAAGCCCACTCTTACCCTAATTCGGCCGACCCACCCATAAGTGCTACATAAGGAGAGTCCTTCTCCTTATGTCAGTAACTGTTGAATCATAATTCTCACAATTAGGGTTTTGAGAGCATTATTCTCCCAAAACTCAGATCTCACATCTAAAACCTCAAAAACTCTCCCCATATTGCAAGGCAATTGGAGAGCCTTTCTAGCACACGCGGCATCGTCTCAATCAAAGTCTTGGGTGCAAGTTATAGGAGGGAATTTACTTTAATTCCTGTTCTTAGGCCTTTTGCGCAAGGACTCAAGGTTGTATCCCTTTTCATGTTTTTATTTATCTTATGACAATAATCACAACTGTAATTTTCATTATAATCCTGCAAGTTTAGGGCGAATACATGTTATATTCCCCACAAGTGGTATCAGAGCCAGGCCATGAAATTTTACTTTTGTGTTTTTCATAAAGTTTTAAAAACTGAAAAAAACCGTGTTCTGCCGCTAAGTCGGTCGATCGACCCCCTGTTGCGGTCGGTCGACCGCCTCCTGCGTTTGTTTCTGTTTCGACAGTTTTCCTTTTGTGAGATATCGATCTTGTTTTCGATTCCTGTTTACATATTGTTAATTAATCAATATTCTTGACAATATGTGAACCCTTGTTAATGTTAATTTTGATTTACTCGTTTTAATCAAAGTTTAAAAGGTAAAAACTTGTTTTGATTTCAAAAGTTGCAGCGTTTTGCGTTTTCTGAAACTCGTTTTACTATCTGGTGGTCGGTCGACATGATTGATAGGTCGGTCGACCGCTTATGCTGTTGCAAAAAAAAAAAAAAAAAAAAATTCCTGTTTCTCGTCTGGAGGTCGGTCGACCCCGTGTTGAGGTCGGTCGACCTCCCCCCTTGTAACAGACTCGTTTTTTTTTTTTCGAAAATAACCTGTTTTATTTTCCCATGGCCTTTTAGTAATATACTATATACGGAAATAGTATATTATTAATTTTGTGAAACGGTTCACCCTCGTTTGATACATATTATTTTAAAACGGTTTAAAATAATGGATTATAAATTTATTAAAATTGGGTGATTAAAACGGTATAATCACATAATTTTAATCCCATAAGGTGGTTTGGTAAAATTTGTTAATCATAATAACAGTATTATGTCATGTATGAATTTTAATTTTAGTTGATGCATTTTATTTATCGTCTTGTTGAATGCCTTGTGAATGCTTTCAATAACGTATTTATTTTTGCAAACGGTTGTAACTTAGTGTGGCCTTAGTAGATTGTGTTACCGTAATGATGGAACACAGTCTTGCTTGTAATTTTGAGATCTTGTATCTCCGTTTTGGGTTTTTGCCATGTAATTACTTTTGTATTTAAATTAGATTGTAAATAGGATTATATTTGTAATTTAAATTAGTAATTTTGTAAAGACCAAAGACGGAGACCGGATGCTCACTCCCGCTGCAAGGACCAAGATGGAACATCAAGACAAGCTTCTAGGGTCCAACAGTGGATTCCAAGTTGTTTTATGTTTATTTTGGTAGGATAGGCCACACTAGGACTTTTATTTACGTTTATTGCATTTATTTTATGCTTTCATCGATAATAGCTTGCATCATATTCCGCCTAAAACCAAACCACCTATAACATGCCTGAAAACTGACTCATGTAGAGGTTACGCGTTAGTTTTCCGTGACAATACAGATGTCACATGTCAATTGCAAAGCCATCACTTTATTTAATTCATTCACGCATATGCTAGATATTAGTTCACTTAAAATGGATAAATATAAGTTGATGGGGTCTTCCTCGTATAACCAAAAATTGAGACTAGTCTTTATAAATTAGACTCCCATGAATCCCTTCTTCGTCGGGAGGCATAATATGACCCCTTCTACGTCGGGTAAGTGGGAACAGATGATTTATTTTATCTCAACATCATGGTCACTCGATACTATCTAGCGACTGAGATGGACTAATAGATAGGATTTACGGAAATCTATCGACCAAGAGTTCCAACGGTGGAATTAGCCAAGCTGTGGGCTTATCAATATACGGAAATTGAGTCTTGGGATCGTTTATGTAATTCTTGAGGGAGATCAATTATATAAATGCATGAGTCTACGAGTTTAAATTCAGTTTAATATAGACTTAAATCACAACAATGAGTTGCTTATATGGTTCTGTTTTATCTTCTTTTCAGTGTAGAACACGTTCAATTAAACTACTGTATATCTAATGGCTGGTGAAGACCCAATGCCAAGTGCCAAGCTAGCACGTGAATCCTGGCTAAAAGCCTTCATGGACTCCATGAATCAGTCTACTAGACTGAGGAATGATGGGTCAAACTTCTCTGACTGGGAGGCAGCACTACGGAATGCTGCCATTGCTGACGGAAAGCTTAAGTACTTAACTGAGCCAATTCCGGCACACCCAGGAACTGGAGCTATAGCTAACGAAGTTCGCGCTCATAGCAACTTCGTCATGGAAGCGGGTGCGATAAAGAACGTACTCATCTATGCAATGGAATCCAATTTGCAAAGACGCTTCATAGCCCATGGTGCAAACAAGATTTTCACCACGCTCACTAACGAATTCTCAAAGGCTCCGAGAATCGTTTCTTATGAGCATACCTGTCGCTTCTTTGAGGCGAAACTCCATAAGGGCCAAGCAGTTAGCCCACATATTCTTCACATGATTGAGAATATCGAGAAACTGGAGGCCCTAAATTGCAAGATCAGTGAGAACATAATCGTTGATCGAATGCTTCATTCGCTTCATGATGGGTTCGCCCTCTTCAGGGCCAACTATTACATGAACGACATGAAGAAGACTCCTCATGAGCTCCACTCCCTTCTCGTACAGACCGAGAAGGATCTGAAATTAAGTGGGAGCGTGAAGCAAGATGTTCTCATGATCTCCAGTAAGGGTAAAGGTAAGGGTAAAGCTAAAGCTCAGGGCGACCTAACAGTAGGCAAGCCCAAGTTTAAGAGGTCAGGATTTACTAAGAGTGGGCCAGGTGAGTCGAGCAACTCACAGGACAAAACAAAGAGCAAGGATACTAGCATGGAATGCCACCATTGCCACAAGACTGGGCATTGAAGGCGCTCATGCCCCGTGTATCGTGAGGACAATAAAAGGTGATGGAGCTTTACGGGAAGGTTTATTATATGGATAATAAAAGGTCGCCCACTAGAAGTTAGAATGGTTGGATACATTGTTCATAATGATGAATGAAACCATTATCAAATAGCCAAGATGAGTGGAAATTATAAAGAATGATGAAATCATAAATAAACTACAATATAGATTTCAGTACATAAGTGACTGTAGAGAGTGATTTTAATCCCTCCAGTATATTGATACGTCACAAGTTATAAGATAACAGTGGGAGCTTTCCTCCGGAAAGGAAACTCAAAATCTAGAAAGAGTTCTAGATATGTACTCAAATAGAATCATATTATACGGGATAATATGAGAATAAAGGAGACCAAAATTTGTAAGTTTTGCAAATTATGAATAAAGGTATATTCGCAAAACACTAATACAAATAGATGATTGTGCATCAAAAAGCAATGTAATAGTTTTGACTATTGTTGCATGACAACATCATTTGAGTTATTAATAACTCAAAATGAAAGATACTTTGTCAGAATCCAAATGGGTTGTATGAGACAATATTGAACCCCATAAGTGAACTGGATTGACTTAGTATAGCCCCTAGCCGCTTACATGAGGTGACGTCTCAAAGCGACTAGAGTGTGAGGCGATTGATGGCAAGTTCAAGTGCCATAGAGTCATATGTGATGACTAGTCGATCACATAGGCAGACTGTAAGAGACACTCTGTCGGGCAATGTGACCGCTTATAGAGTTCTGGAAATTTTATAGCCGGGTCGTGGCGAGAGCTGCTATAGTATTCTTGTGAGTCAATTCTTAGACTAAAGACTACTCTCCCAAGATGGTACAGTTTAGGCATAACTTTGATCCATTCTCTACGACTTTTCGTAACTGGAGTCAAATGGGATTGTTTTGGGTTGTGACTGACTGTGACTAGTTGAAGGAAGTAGTGCGATAGAAATTGTCCACCCCTTGTCAGGGTTGTTCAAATCTCAGGGCCACTCGAGGAGAAGTTAACTGGAAATGCGTGGCCACGCTCGGAAGGTATCTATGGTAGATAATTCCGGTCAGACAGTTATTCTACAGATCGAGGAAACCACTCATGATAAGATCGAATGCAAGTACGACCTTAGAGAGACATCTTGCATTGAGTGGGAGATTGTAATAGGACAAGAGAATTGGTGATGCACACTTGTCGAGGACAAGTGGGAGATTGTTGGGAAATGTGTCCTCAACAATAGTGCGATCACGTAATTAAATCTCATAACGAGAATGCGCAAGGGATGATACGAATTATTAGTCAACTGACCAACATTAATCGGTAATGATTGACTAGCTAGAGTTTGACATTACTGTCGTATGACGGTGGTGGTCAGTTGATCCCTTTAGGTCACACCTTTAGGACAATTCCCCTAATTGATAAAGTGATCAAATGTATATTGATACGATTTGATCATATTCCTTAAACTCGTGTATCGAGAAATTAGAGGTTAAATCTTAATGTAAGATTTATGTTTAAAATTGAAATGTGTCAATTGTTAAACATTAAAACGATATTTTATAATATCACAATTAGAATGAATTGGGTTATAATTATTACAAAGGTTGTAAATCGTATTGACGATAATTATAAATAATCATTTTACAATTGTAATTTTGAATTACTTGTCAATTAATAAATAGGATTTATTTGATTATAATATTTATACGATAAATATTTATATGTTTATTTTATGATAAAATAATTATATTGTATTGCCATGTGACATATATATGTCACATTTTATACAATTTATACAATTGACAAAATTGTAAAAATAAGTCCATTTTATGGACTTAGTAGCCGGTTATGGTGAAGGTGGGTGTGAGGTGTTTTAATTGTTAAATACACCCTTAATCATTGTGATTAAAGTGTTGTCTTGAGAACACTAACCTAGTAACCACCCTATATGCCTTGAGAAGAGAAGATGTCTCCTATTGAGACTCCCTAAGCCGGCTACCCTCTCCCCCATAAGCATGCTTATGAAAATATGATTATATTATTGAAAGCATGGTTGATATATATATATGAGATATATGTCATACTCATTCTACTTCTCTTCTTCTTCCTTTTGGCCGAAATATACACACAAGAAGAGAGAAATTTTACAACCTCAAAACTTATTATAAAGATAATAACTTATACTATTTGTAGTATCAAAAATTACATTCTAATAAGAGTGATTAGAATTACTTTAAGGAAAACGATTCCTAGTCTAGCACGCATTAGGGTTCGGTTTATTGAGGGTTTGTCTTGGTGCATCCGGAGGAGGTATTCTAATTTGGGTACTCGGAGGATCATCCTAGCATATTATTGGACCGTGTGTAAGGGTTCATTTTCTCCTCTTTCCGCATATAGTAGCATGCATAAGATCTTATAAACGAGTTTATAAATATGTTAATTAAAAGTTAATTAAAGGGTTTTGTTAGTATGACTATATTAGTTTATGAGCAACTAGTTAAACCTAACAGAAATATGGCAAATGGACGTTAAAACCGCCTTCTTAAACGGTTATTTGGAGGAAGAGTTGTACATGGTACAACCCGAGGGTTTTATTGATCCAGAACTGTGGGGAATAAAGCATGTATTCGCCCCAAACTTGCAGGATTATAATGAAACATACAATTGTGATTATAGTCATAAGTTAATTAAAAGCATGAAAAAGAAATCAACCTTTGGTCCTTTGTGCTTATGGCCTAAGACAGGAATTAAAGTAAATTCTCTCCTATAACTTGCACCCAAGACTTGATTGAGATGATGTCGCGTGTGCTAGAAAATACTCTCCAATTGCCTTGCAATATGGGGAGAGCCTTTTGAGGTTTTAGATGGGAGATCTGAGTTTTTTGGGAAAAAGATGTTCTCAAAACCCTAATTATTCTTGAGATCTGTTTTAATCAGTAAAACAATCAGTCGTCTCACAAAAGGAGAAGTTCTCTCCTTTTGTAATACTTGGCCGGCCGAGATTGGTCTTGGGTAGGAGTGGGCTTTCCACTCTTACCTTATTCCAATGCATGATTCGACCCATTTTGCTAAAATAAAATTTGCGGGTATTTATTATAAATCGCACACATGTTATCAGATATTAATACAGTCGATATATTAATAATGGTCTGATAAAATACGATATTGTATAATTGGCCAAATTAATATAACTGTTTATATTAATACGCAAATTCAATATTTAATTAAATATAACTGCTTGTATTTAATTTTACGAATTAATCATGTAATCCGCATTAGCTAAAATTATTTAATCCGTATTAAATAATAATCTCAACATCTCATTGACTAATTTAATAGTCAATACCTCTGACTAACTGTTTAGTCATATTCGGCATAAATGTGACTGTATTTTCATACCTTCACATCTCTCAAACGCGTCCTATAGGTGTGACATATAGGGACCAGTTGATCACCGCCATCCGTATGACAATAACGTCAAACTTATCTAGCAAGCCAACCGTTATTGATAAACGTGGATCAACTGATAATAATACAAAAGTATGCCCTTGTGATCCTTTAAGAGATTTAGTAAGTCATTGTACTAACTGTCAAGGACACCAGCCCCAACAATCTCCCACTTTTCCGTACAAGGGTATGTGCAATGACGTTATCACACTACATGTGGAGGACACCAGTCTCCAACAAACTCCCACTTGTCCGTACAAGTGTAGGTGCGATAACCGAATCTCATATCCTTTTAAAATTTCTCCCACTCAATGTAAGACAATTTGCAAATCCGCATTCGCAAAGGTCGTATCTCACAAGCGATCTGTATCAAGAGTGGTTTCCCTGACTAGAGAGTAACTTAACTGATAAAACGAATCTGTATTCGAGCATGGCCATGCATTTCAGTTACTACTCCTCGAGTGGCCCTGAGAAATGATAAAATTCTGATAAGGGTTTGGATATTTCCCTCAACTCGAATCCTGCCGATATCGCGCAGCATGAAATAACCCAGAAAAAATCCTCTTGGCCCCTGTTACGGTGACCGTGGGAAAGAAACCAAAGTTACCCAAAATCTGCCTTAATCTCAAGAGACAGTTGAAAGTCAAAAGACTCGACTCTAAGGAACACTATGGAGGTCCTATCCACGACCCGGCACCCAATGTTATAAAACATTTAGGACTCCATAACGTTGTCACGGGGTGTCCTACGATATATCCGTATAACTCGCCTTTGTGATTGGTCAGTCAGCCGCGTGACTTATGGCTCGTTGAACCCACCATCAACCAACGTCACAAAATGATTACCTGAGTTATCAGCTCAAGTGGGTAATCAAGGACCAAAACGATGTAATGTTAATCAGTTCACTTTTTGGTGTTCAAAATTGGCGTACAATTCCACATGAAAAACAAAACATTTTATATCATAACAATAAGGTTGAATAGAGTACACGAGAAAATGAATTATTACATGAATTCATAAAAGAGTACTACAACTTAGGAACACATCTAATTCCCATGGAATGAATGTGTCCTTCATGCTTATCACGTGGTAATGCTTTAGTGAGAGGATCAGCTATGTTGTCATCCGTAGCGATCTTATCAATGAAAATCTCCTTTTGCTCCACGTAATCTCTGATTAGATGAGCTTTCCGTTGTACATGCCTAGCCTTGTTGCTAGACTTATGCTCCTTAGCTTGGAAGATGGCACCTTTATTATCACAATAAACGGTGATTGGGTCATTCGAACTAGGCACTACTAATAGTCCTTGTAAGAATTGACGCATCCATATTGCTTCCTTAGCTGCTTCTGAGGCGGCATAGTACTCGGACTCAGTCGTAGAATCTGCTGTAACACTCTGTTTAGAACTTTTTCAGCTGACAGCAGCGCCATTAAGAGTAAAAACGAATCCAGACTGAGATTTCGAGTCATCTCGATCCGTTTGGAAGCTAGCATCTGCGTAACCCGTGGCGCAGAGCGTCGAGTCGCCTCCGTAAGTCAATCCCCAATCTTTAGTCCTCCGTAGGTACTTAAGAATGTTTTTCACGGCCATCCAGTGTTGTTCACCTGGATGAGCTTGGAATCGACTTGTCATACTCAATGCATATGCAACGTCAGGACGTGTGCATATCATGGCATACATGATCGATCCTATTGCCGAGGCATAAGGAATCCGACTCATGCGCTCTTTCTCTTCCAATGACTTAGCTTCTTGAGTCTTGCTCAAGTGAAGCCCAGGAGTCTTAGGGAGGAACCCCTTCTTGGAGTTCGTCATGCTGAATCTCTCTAGAATCTTATCTATATAAGACTCCTGACTGAGAGACAACATCCGTCGTGATCTATCCCTGTAGATACGGATGCCCAAAATTCTTTGTGCCTCTCCCAGATCTTTCATCTGGAAATGTTTTTTCAACCATGCTTTAACCGAAGATAGGAGAGGTATGTCATTCCCAATCAAGAGTATGTCGTCGACATACAGTACTAGGAATAAAATCTTGCTCCCACTCGACTAGATATAGAGACATGGTTCCTCGACTGATCGAACGAATCCATTCTCTTTTATCACTTGGTCGAAGCGATGATTCCAACTCCGCGATGCTTGCTTAAGTCCATAGATGGAACGCTTAAGCTTGCAAACCTTCTTAGGATGTTCTGGATCAATAAAACCCTCGGGTTGTACCATGTACAACTTTTCCTCCAAATAACCGTTTAAGAAGGCGGTTTTAACGTCCATTTGCCATATTTCATAGTCATGAAATGCGGCGATCGCTAAGACAATCCGAATGGAACGTAGCATGACTACGGGTGCAAAGATCTCATCGTAGTGCAAGCCTGGCACTTGGGTGAAACCTTTAGCAACTAGTCTTGCCTTATGGATGTCTTGTTTACTTTCCACGACATGCTTTATTTTGTAAAGCCATTTGCATTGAAGGGGACGCACCTTTGCAGGTATGTCCACAAGATCCCACACGTTGTTCTCATACATGGAGTCCATCTCGGATTGCATGGCTTCTAGCCATAGTTTTGAGTCAGAACTGGTCATGGCACCTTTATAGGTTGTGGGTTCATTACCCTCTAGGAGTAAGACGTCATCCATATCATGTTCCTCGACCATACCAATGTATCTGTCCGGAGGAATGGAGACTCTTCCCGACCTCCTAGGTTCCTCAGGAATATCTACCGCAGCCTCGGTTGAAGGAACTGTTTTCTCCAATGGTTGCTCGGTAGTTGGTTCTTGAACCTCTGATAAATCGAAGGTTCTATTACTCGACTTGTTCTCGAGAAATTCTTTCTCTAAGAACGTCGCACTAGCCGCAACAAAAACACGTTGTTCGGTTGGCGAGTAGAAGTAATGACCAAAAGTTCCCTTTGGATAGCCTATAAAGTATGTTTTGACCGATCGCGGGCCGAGCTTATCCTCGTGTCTCCACTTGACATAAGCCTCGCAGCCCCAAACCCGAATAAAGGACAAGTTAGGGACCGTTCCCTTCCATAATTCGTATGGAGTCTTGTCAACAGCTTTAGACGGACTTCGGTTAAGTATTAGAGCGGCCGATAAAAGAGCATAGCCCCACAATGAATCAGGCACGACGGTGTGACTCATCATGGATCGAACCATATCGAGTAGAGTTCGATTTCTCCGTTCGGACACACCATTTAATTGTGGTGTTCCAGGTGGAGTTAACTGTAGCACGATGCCACAGTCTTTAAGGTGTTGATCAAACTCGTGTGAAAGATACTCACCACCACGATCAGAACGTAGTGCTTTAATCTTTCTACCCAGCTGGTTCTGTACCTGATTCTGGTATTCTTTGAACTTGTCAAAGGATTCACTTTTGTGCTTCATTAAGTAGACATAGCCATATCTACTCAAATCATCCGTGAAAGTGATGAAATACCTATAGCCTTCTCGTGCGTTGATCGACATAGGGCCACATACGTCCGTATGTATGAGTCCTAATAGGTCGGCAGCGCGCATTCCAACACCTTTGAAGGAAATACGAGTCATCTTACCGATGAGACATGATTCACACGTGCCATATGATTCGAAATCAAAGGGCGAGATAGCTCCATTCTGTATGAGCTGTTTTACGCGTTTCTCATTTATGTGTCCCATATGACAATGCCATAGGTAAGTTTGATCTTTGTCACCTACCTTTACTTTCTTATTATTCACATGTAATATTTCGGTGGTTTGATCTAAAACATAAATTCCATTCATGGAAACTGCCTTGTCATAAATCATATTGTGTAAGGAGAAAATACAGCTATTATTCTCTATTACAAATGAAAAACCGAGTTTGTCAAGCGTAGAAACTGAAATAATATTTTTGGACAAACAAGGAACATAATAACAGTTATATAAAGATAACTCGAATCCACTTGGAAGCTGGATTACGTATGTTCCCCTCGAGATTGCAGCAACATGTGCTCCATTCCCGACACGCAGGTCAACCTCACCCTTGATTAGGGGTTCTTGGTTTCGGAGGCCCTGCACATGATTACATAGATGAGAACCACAACCAGTATCTAGTACCCAAGTTCCGTAACTTGCATGGTTAATCTCAATCATGTGAATAAAAGAAGAAGAAGACATACCAACAGGAGTAACGCGGCCTGCCTTAATGTCCTCACGATACACGGGGCATGAGCGCCTCCAATGCCCAGTCTTGTGGCAATGGTGACATTCCATGCTAGTATCCTTGCTCTTTGTTTTGCCCTGTGAGTTGCTTGACTCACCTGGCCCACTCTTAGTAAATCCTGACTTCTTAAACTTGGGCTTGCCTACTGTTAGGTCGCCCTGAGCTTTAGCTTTACCCTTACCCTTACCCTTACTGGAGATCATGAGAACATCTTGCTTCACGCTCCCACTTAATTTCAGATCCTTCTCGGTCTGTACGAGAAGGGAGTGGAGCTCATGAGGAGTCTTCTTCATGTCATTCATGTAATAGTTGGCCCTAAAGAGGGCGAACCCATCATGAAGGGAATGAAGCATTCGATCAACGATTATGTTCTAACTGATCTTGCAGTTTAGGGCCTCCAGTTTCTCGATATTCTCAATCATGTGAAGAATATGTGGGCTAACAGCTTGGCCCTTCTGGAGTTTCGCCTCAAAGAAGCGACAGGTATGCTCATAAGAAACGATTCTCGGAGCCTTTGAGAATTCGTTAGTGAGCGTGGTGAAAATCTTGTTTGCACCATGGGTTATGAAGCGTCTTTGCAAATTGGATTCCATTGCATAGATGAGTACGTTCTTTATCGCACCCGCTTCCATGACGAAGTCGCTATGAGCGCGAACTTCGTTAGCTCTAGCTCCAGTTCCTGGGTGTGGCGGAATGGGCTCAGTTAAGTACTTGAGCTTTCCGTCAGCAATGGTAGCATTCCGTAGTGCTGCCTCCCAGTCAGAGAAGTTTGACCCATCATTCTTCAGTCTTGTGGACTGATTCATGGAGTCCATGAAGGCTTTTAGCCAGGATTCACGTGCTAGCTTGGCACTTGGCATTGGGTCTTCACCAACCATTTAGTTATACAGCAGTTTAATTGAACGTGTTCTAGACTGAAAAGAAGATAAAACAAAACCATATAAGCAACTCATTGTTGTGATTTAAGTCTATATTAAATTGAATTTAAAATCGTAGACTCATGCATTTATATAATTGATCTCCCTCAAGAATTATATAAATGATCCCAAGACTCAATTTCCGTATATTGATAAGCCCACAGTTTGGCTAATTCCACCGTTGGAACTCTTGGTCGATAGATTTCCGTAAATCCTATCTATTAGTCCATCTCAGTCACTGGATATTATCGAGTGACCATGATGTTGAGATAAAATAAATCATCTGTTCCCACTTACCCGACGCAGAAGGGGTCATATTATGCCTACCGACGAAGAAGGGATTCATGGGAGGCTGATTTATAAAGACTATTCTCAATTTTTGGTTATACGAGGAAGACCCCATCGACTTATATTTATTCATATTAAGTGAACTAAAATCTAGCATATTCGTGAATGAATGAAATAAAGTGATGGCTTTGCAATTGACATGTGACATCTGTATTGTCACAGAAAACTAACGCGTAACCTCTACATGAGTCAGATTTCAGGCATGTAATAGGTGGTTTGGTTTTAGGCGGAATATGATGCAAGCTATTATCGATGAAAGCATAAAATAAATGCGATAAACGTAAATAAAAGTCCTAGTGTGGCCTATCCTACCAAAATAAACATAAAACAACTTGGAATCCACTGTTGGACCCTAGAAGCTTGTCTTGATGTTCCATCTTGGTCCTTGCAGTGGGAGTGAGCATCCGGTCTCCGTCTTCGGTCTTCACAAAATTACTAATTTAAATTACAAAAGTAGTCCTAGATACATTCTAATTTAAATACAAAAGTAATTACATGGCAAAAACCCAAAACGGAGATACAAGATCTCAAAATTACAAGCAAGATTGTGTCCCATCATTACGGTGACACAATCTTCTAAGGCAACACTAAGTTACAACCGTTTGCAAAAATTAAATACGTTATTGAAAGCATTCACAAGGCATTCAACAAGACGATAAATAAAATGCATCAACTAAAACAAAATTCATTCATGACATAATACTGTTATTATGATTAACAAATTTTTACCAAACCACCTTTTAGGATTAAAATTATGTGATTATACCGTTTTAACCACTTTAATTTTAATAAGTTTATAATCCTATTATTTTAAACCGTTTTAAAATAATATGTATCAAACGAGGGTGAACCGTTTCACAAAATTAATAATATACTATTTCCGTATATAGTATATTACTAAAGGCCATGTGAAAATAAAACATGTTATTTTCGGAAAAAAAAAACGAGTCTGTTACAGGGGTGGTCTACCGACCACCTGGAAAAAAAAAAAATTTTTTTTTTTTTTAAAGCAGAATGGTCGACCGACCCGAAAAACAGGTCGACCGACCACAAAACACGAAACCGAGTTTCTGAACACGATTTCTCACAAAAGATAAACTGTCGAAACAGAAAAACACGCAGGAGGCGGTCGACCGACCGCAACGGGGGGGTCGATCGACCGACTTAGCGGCAGAAGACGATTTTTCAGGTTTTAAAACTTACGAAAAACACAAAGGTAAAATTTTCATGACCTGTCTCTGATACCACTTGTGGGGAATAAAGCATGTATTCGCCCCAAACTTGCAGGATTATAATGAAACATACAATTGTGATTATAGTCATAAGTTAATTAAAAGCATGAAAAGGAAATCAACCTTTGGTCATTTGTGCTTATGGCCTAAGAACAGGAATTAAAGTAAATTCCCTCCTATAACTTGCACCCAAGACTTGATTGAGATGATGTCGCGTGTGCTAGAAAATACTCTCCAATTGCCTTGCAATATGGGGAGAGCCTTTTGAGGTTTTAGATGCGAGATCTGAGTTTTTTGGGAAAAAGATGTTCTCAAAACCCTAATTATTCTTGAGATCTGTTTTAATCAGTAAAACAATCAGTCGTCTCACAAAAGGAGAAGTTCTCTCCTTTTGTAATACTTGGCCGGCCGAGATTGGTCTTGGGTAGGAGTGGGCTTTCCACTCTTACCTTATTCCAATGCATGATTCGACCCATTTTGCTAAAATATAATTTGCGGGTATTTATTATAAATCGCACACATGTTATCAGATATTAATACAGTCGATATATTAATAATGGTCTGATAAAATACGATATTGTATAATTGGCCAAATTAATATAACTGTTTATATTAATACGCAAATTCAATATTTAATTAAATATAACTGCTTGTATTTAATTTTACGAATTAATCATGTAATCCGCATTAGCTAAAATTATTTAATCCGTATTAAATAATAATCTCAACATCTCATTGACTAATTTAATAGTCAATACCTCTGACTAACTGTTTAGTCATATTCGGCATAAATGTGACTGTATTTTCATACCTTCACATCTCTCAAACGCGTCCTATAGGTGTGACGTATAGGGACCAGTTGATCACCGCCATCTGTATGACAATAACGTCAAACTTATCTAGCAAGCCAACCGTTATTGATAAACGTGGATCAACTGATAATAATACAAAAGTATGCCCTTGTGATCCTTTAAGAGATTTAGTAAGTCACTGTACTAACTGTCAAGGACACCAGCCCCAACAAGAACATCCTAAGAAGGTTTGCAAGCTTAAGCGTTCCATCTATGGACTTAAGCAAGCATCACGGAGTTGGAATCATCGCTTCGACCAAGTGATAAAAGAGAATGGTTATTTCATTCGATCAGTCGAGGAACCATGTCTCTATATCAAGTCGAGTGGGAGCAAGATTGTCTTCCTAGTACTGTATGTCGATGACATACTCTTGATTGGGAATGACATACCTCTCCTTTCTTCGGTTAAAGCATGGTTGAAAAACCATTTCCAGATGAAAGATCTGGGAGAGGCACAAAGAATTTTGGGCATCCGTATCTACAGGGATAGATCACGACGGATGTTGTCTCTCAGTCAGGAGTCTTACATAGATAAGATTCTAGAGAGATTCAGCATGACGAACTCCAAGAAAGGGTTCCTTCCTATGACTATTGGGCTTCACTTGAGCAAGTCTCAAGAAGCTAAGACATTGGAAGAGAAAGAGCGCATGAGTCGGATTCCTTATGCTTCGGCAATAGGATCGATCATGTATGCCATGATATGCACACGTCCAGACGTTGCATATGCATTGAGTATGACCAGTCGATTCCAAGCTCATCCAGGTGAACAACACTGGATGGCCGTGAAAAACATTCTTAAGTACCTACGGAGGACTAAAGATTGGGGATTGACTTATGGAGGCGACTCAACGCTCTGCGCCACGGGTTACGCAGATGCTAGCTTCCAAACGGATCGAGATGACTCGAAATCTCAGTCTGGATTCGTTTTTACTCTTAATGGCGCTGCTGTCAGCTGGAAAAGTTCTAAACAGAGTGTTACAGCAGATTCTACGACTGAGTCCGAGTACTATGCCGCCTCAGAAGCAGCTAAGGAAGCAATATGGATGCGTCAATTCTTACAAGGACTATCAGTAGTGCCTAGTTCGAACGACCCAATCACCGTTTATTGTGATAATAAAGGTGCCATCTTCCAAGCTAAGGAGCATAAGTCTAGCAACAAGGCTATGCATGTACAACGGAAAGCTCATCTAATCAGAGATTACGTGGAGCAAAAGGAGATTTTCATTGATAAAATCGCTACGGATGACAACATAGCTGATCCTCTCACTAAAGCATTACCACGTGATAAGCATGAAGGGCACATTCATTCCATGGGAATTAGATGTGTTCCTAAGTTGTAGTACTCTTTTATGAATTCATGTAATAATTCATTTTCTCGTGTACTCTATTCAACCTCATTGTTATGATATATAATGTTTTGTTTTTCATGTGGAATTGTACGCCAATTTTGAACACCACAAAGTGAACTGAATAACATTACATCGTTTTAGTCCTTGATTACCCACTTGAGCTGATAACTCAGGTAATCATTTTGTGACGTTGGTTGATGGTGGGTTCAACGAGCCATAAGTCACGCGGATGACTGACTAATCACAAAGGCGAGTTATACGGATATCTCGTAGGACACCCCGTGACAACGTTATGGAGTCCTAAATGTTTTATAACATTGGGTGCCAGGTCGTGGATAGGACCTCCATAGTGTTCCTTAGAGTCGAGTCTTTTGACTTTCAACTATCTCTTGAGATTAAGGCAGATTTTGGGTAACTTTGGTTTCTTTCCCATGGTCATCGTAACAGGGGCCAAGAGGATTTTTTCTGGGTTATTTGATGCTGCGCGATATCGGCAGGATTCGAGTTGAGGGAAATATCCAAACCCTTATCAGGATTTTATCATTTCTCAGGGCCACTCGAGGAGTAGTAACTGAAATGCATGGTCATGCTCGAATACAGATTCGTTTTATCAGTTAAGTTACTCTCTAGTCGGGGAAACCACTCTTGATACAGATCGCTTGTGAGATACGACCTTTGCGAATGCGGATTTGCAAATTGTCTTACATTGAGTGGGAGAAATTTTAAAAGGATATGAGAATCGGTTATCACACCTACACTTGTACGGACAAGTGGGAGTTTGTTGGAGCCTTGTGTCCTCCACATGTAGTGTGATAACGTCATTGCACATACCCTTGTACGGACAAGTGGGAGATTGTTGGGGCTGATGTCCTTGACAATTCAGTACAATGACTTATTAAATCTCTTTAAGGATTACAAGGGCATACTTCAGTATTATTACCAGTTGATCCACGTTTATCAATAACGGTTGACTTGCTAGATAAGTTTGACGTTATTGTCATACGGATGGCGGTGATCAACTGGTCCCTATACGTCACACCTATAGGACACGTTTGAGAGATGTGAAGGTATAAAAATACAATCACATTTATGCCGGATACGACTAAACAGTTAGTCAGAGGTATTGACTATTAAATTAGTCAATAAGATGTTGAGATTATTATTTAATACGGATTAAATAATTTTAGCTAATACGGATTACATGTTTAATTCGTAAATTAAATATAAGCAGTTATATTTAATTAAATATTAATTTCGCGTATTAATATAAACAGTTATATTAATTTGGGTAATTATACAATATCGTAATTTTATCAGGCCATTATTAATACATCGACTGCATTAATATCTGATAACACGTATGCGATTTATAATAAAAATCCCGCAAATAATATTTAGCAAAACGGGTCGAATCATGCAAAGGAATAAGGTAAGAGTAGAGAAAGCCCACTCTTACCCTAATTCGGCCGACCCACCCATAAGTGCTACATAAGGAGAGTCTTTCTCCTTATGTCAGTAACTGTTGAATCATAATTCTCACAATTAGGGTTTTGAGAGCATTCTTCTCCCAAAACTCAGATCTCACATCTAAAACCTCAAAAACTCTCCCCATATTGCAAGGCAATTGGAGAGCCTTTCTAGCACACGCGGCATCGTCTCAATCAAAGTCTTGGGTGCAAGTTATAGGAGGGAATTTACTTTAATTCCTGTTCTTAGGCCTTTTGCGCAAGGACTCAAGGTTGTATCCCTTTTCATGTTTTTATTTATCTTATGACAATAATCACAACTGTAATTTTCATTATAATACTGCAAGTTCAGGGCGAATACATGCTATATTCCCCACAGGAAGGTCACGAGTGCTGTAGTCTGTGGCGGATTGGTAACTAGGATCCTCCGCCACATTCGCCCTACTTACATAGAGAGGGTTGGCCTAGTAGGGGAGGTTGGTCGCCTTGACATAGATGCCATGCGAGTTTTTCGCTTGCTAGATGGGATGACGTGGAAGATTTGTGGCTACCCTTCAGTGACCTTACCTTGCGCCACACTTCCTCGCCTCCTACCGCTCTCCACTGCTGAGGGAGCGAGACCACCTCCCACCACCTACCATCTCACTTTCACCACCGCACCCCCTCTTCTTCTCGCAAGAAGAGGAAGCGCGAGATTGGATAGTCTTCCCAGTCTCAGACGCAGACACCACCATCATCACCACTCACTCATCTTCACCTTCACCTTCACCTGCACCTACTCCTACCCCTACCCCCACCCCTGCTTCTTCTGGGATGGTTTATCCTCCCAACTTTGTTTTACCTCCTGCCCTTGAGGCGCCTGCGGTCTCCGACCAAGGGCGTCGTGATCCTGTGCTTGATGGCATTTGCAGGTACCTCACCAAGATGCGCTGGGATCAGGCTTTGGCCTTGTTCCCTATATATGAGAACTACATCCGCACAGCACGTCCCCTTCTAGCGGGATGGGTCAACCCTTCTTTCTACTGATACCCAGATGGTGGGTACCCTGCCTCTCCTTCATCTGATGAGGAGAGGGAAGAGACAGCGGTACCGAGAGCGGTTCGCCTACGTGCCGAGGCTGCAGCGAGGCGTGCTACGAGAGAGGAGGAGCAGGATCCCACGTATAGGGAGAAGGAGGCTTCTCGTGATGCTTATGGTTTCCCTAGTTTTGGTACTGGTTTGGGGAAGCCAGTTTTGTGAGTACCACCGTTCTTTCCATCATGTCTTTTTGTTTTTATTTTTGTTTTTAGGAGCATGTATTAGGTTGTTCCCCTTTCCCATTGCTTGCTGGTTTTGATGTGCTGAGAAGACAACGAGGGCGTTGTCTGTTTTGGTTTGGGGAGGGTATGCATCCTTTTGCGTCTGCATTTGCATCTCGTTTTGCATTCACGTTTTTTTTGCGTTCATGTAAATTTCACAAAATTTTCAAAAATTTCCAAAAATATCACGTTTCTTTTTGCATTTAGTCGAGTCAGATTGGAGTTTTGATGATGACAAAGCTGTTTATAGTCCACTATATGTCATGTTATGCCAATTTTCGATCCTTGCCTTGCGAAGTTTTAAGCGTTGTCTCGAATTTTGTCATGGACTTCATGTTAGATCACTAGACTTGACTCATAGTTTTGGCAACCTACTACACATTCTGAGCGTAGAGCCTTTAAACTGGTGACATCTATGACCGGTTACATTTGGTTTGTGAGTAGTACTCCCTGCATTTCATGTCTTGCATGTGTATGAGTCCTGGTTTCTTATTGTCTACACGCACTGGCTTGAGGTTGGTATTACACGTAGGAGAACTATTGCATCACCCTATTCTTCGTTTCGCCCATTTAGCTCCACTTTAGCCAAAAACTGCCTTTTGTCCTTTAACTACATCCTATATCTTGCCTACCCTTGTGCTGAGCTAGGAAGTAGTGGGGGAAACTAGCCATTTTAACAGTTTTTGGCCTGTTTTCACTATTTTTGGGGTTTATTCGAAGGAAGAGGGAAGTTCCCACTGGGTTTTGCTCAATCGAGAGCCCTTGATTCTCGATCGAGGGGTTTTCTTGATATTTCTTGCTCGATCGAGAGCTTTATGAAAAATAGTGCTCAATCGAAGCTCTTTTTGCTCGATCGAGTATCCTAGGGAAGAAAAGCACTTGATCGACCACCATTTTTGGTCGATCGAGTGGAAATTTCCACTGTTCAAACAACCGAGAAAGAATTCATCAAAATTCAAAACAAATATTCAGAAAAAAAAAGAAAGAAAAAAGAAAGAAAGAAAAAATTGATGAAAAATGAAAAATTGAATATCCGGTTAACAGTTGGAAAAATTTTGGGTTGTGTTTTGTTTGCCTAGCAAAGGCAATAAGCTTAATGTATAGTCGGAATATTTGGGAATGTATTTTCATGTGATTTGAAGGTTCTAGCTCGGCTTACACCTCACTAATCCATACTTGTTTTACCCCTTTTTTTCCCACTTAGCCTCACTTTCCCAAAACTTGCAACAGTTCGGCGTGTAATGGACATCGTTGGTGGTTGTGCGTATGTACGGTGCTTGAAACCTTTATTCATGCTAGTCTAGCAAACATGTTTTGTTGGTCGTAGTTTAGGCGAGAGTTTATACTTCCTTATTATTCTCTTCTCTTCACATATATTTTGCCATTTTTTTGATTGAGAGAAGAGCGATTCCGGGAGAGTCCGAAACTTTATGAGTCTAGCAAAGTCTACATGTTTTTCCATGATGTGTACAAATTCGTTCGCTTATTTCTGATCTTGGCAATGTTCGATTTTGGGCATAATATGCAATTGACATTGACTATTTTGGTAGCTTTGGGTCTTTCTCCACCATTAGGTCCGTAGTTTACTTCTAGTTTGCATTTAGTTTGCTTGAGGACAAGCAAAGGTTCAGTTTGGGGAAGTTTGATGTGTGCATTTTGTATAGACTTTTTAGTCTTGTTTTAGCACACATTTTCACGATATTTGGTGATTTTATATCACTTTATGCCCCGTATGTGCTACTTTGTGTTCGTATTGCTATTTTCCAGATATTAACCGAATATTAGCAGAAACCTAGCTTTTTCTACCTCAAAGTAGTGCATTTCAGTAGACGATGGAAGAATCATGGCTGGTTGTGCATTAATCGAGAATTTTGAGGAGATTAAACAACCCAATGGCCTGTCGAAGACCATTTCGAGAAGAAGAATCCTCGATCGAGCTGTCCTATGCTCGATCGAGAGATCTAGAGGAAAACAAGTTCTCGATCGAGTGATCCTGTGCTCGATCGAGAGGTTTCCAAGAAGAAAGGTACTCGGTCTACAGTTCAATTGATCGATCGAGAGGAGTCGAAGAAGAAGAGTCGATCGAGCAATCTATTATCTTCGATCGACCAGTTTTTGAAGACTATAATGCTCGATCGAGAGGAAATGTCTCTCGATCGAGAGCTTTTCCGACCCTTCGTGTTCACAGTAGTTATTACTTCAGTTCAGTTTTTCTCTATTTAAAGAGCTTTTTCTGAGATCATTAGGAATCATTCTTACCCTAACATTACTCTCTGCAGTCTTTTGCTCTAGTTCATTATTTTTCCAGAAACTTTGTAGCTGTCACATTTTACAATAATTTCGAGTTCTTAGTCTCTTTCGTTTTAAGGATTCACTTCTCTTTTTCTTGCCTTTTCTTTACTGTAATTCTTCCTTCCTTATCTCTTATTTTTGTTCTTATCATTAGTTTTCGTTCACTGTTTCTGTTCTCTGATTTTCGTCATCTTTCGCGAGTTATACTCTGTTTTCGTATGTTTGTGTTCATTGCTGTTTTCGACCGTTTTTCTGCTCTTGTTTCTTACTTTCTGATTCTGTCCCTTTGCCCTTTATAATCTCTGATATTAGTTTTAGTTTACTCGTTTTGCATCCTTGTTTAGAATCCTTTAGTATCTTATTTCGTATGCTTGTTTCCATACCATTGTATTCGCCTTAAGAACACTGAATCCGCGCCCCTCTTCCTTCTGTCTCTCGCTGATTTCGTGTCCCCTGCCTCTTTTGTAATCTGATTTTATCTTTCATTTCGCAATGTCGTATGCTAGTTTAATCATGGTAGTCGTAGTTATCATAAATTCCGTCATGAGTAGCTAAACCCCTTTATATGTTGGGATGAGGGATATTGTGTCGAACGTTTGATATGTAGTAGTCGGGATGGACCGTTTTTGGTTGGAGTAATCCTAAAACAATTTAATTTATGTTTGGTTTAGTGAGTGCACGCATGAGACCTTATAATTAGTTAATTCCCGACCTAGACCGGAAGGTTGGAAGGGTAAGACTTGTTGAACGATTTTAAATAGTTTTTGTGAGAGCGGAAGTTAAGCAAAAACGACCTTAGCGCGACTTAAGACCGGAAGGTATAGCCGGGTTTGAGACTTGACCGTAATAACCCAGCCTTTCCCACCAATAACTTGGCCTATCCCAATTACATCAATCATACATGAGACACAATGACCCGAGTTCCCAACATATTCCCTTTATCCTTGATTTTTATCTTATCTTGTTTTTGTTTCCGTGTTTTTATTCTCTTTTCATATCTTATAACTCGTAGTTTAGTTATCACTTTTAATACCCCCAATATGTGACCCATAGGTAAAAACCGATAGTTTAACAAGTTCGCTTCCCTGAGGAGACTGACCCTATTTGCCACTAGCTTCTGCTAGTAGTACTTAGGTATTTATTTTTGGTACCAAACGATGGTATCAGTAAATGTACAAGAATAATAAATCAACAATTCACATGAATGACAGTAAATAAATAACAAAATGAATAGCAGAACTGAAGGATCTGACCATGTCAATATGGCTACCATCAACTGGAATGTATGAGGACTTTATATATTGACCCCAAATCTCTGGTTTAGTCTCTGGATGAGCACCCTGAATGTCACAAAAAGCCAATTTAGTCTCTGGATGAGCAACTTTCAGAATGAAAAACATTTGAATATCAACATCTAAAGGATTTGAAGCTCACAGATACTATCGTAGGCAAGTAAATCATATTTGTTTACCCACTGTGCGCTTAATCCCAACCATATCAATGATCTATAAATAGAACGTGCACAAAATGAAACATCCACTTTCACGAAATCACCATCCAGTTTCACAAAACAACCTCTAAGATTCACAGAATAAGGTATGAGATTCACCAAATAAGGAACCATGTAAAAAAAGAAACATGGTCAGGAATGGGAAAATAATACTTACCTGATCCATAATAAGGCCACGCGATGTAAGGGTCTGCAAAGCATCTCTAGTGACTTCCATCCACGGAGTGGACACCAGAACCTCACTTAATTATTGAACAAAATGCAATTAGTCAATATATCTCACACAATTTTAAAAAAATAATTCAATAAATCAAAGAAAAAGTATGACATTACAATGCGGATGCCTTTGATCTTTTCCCAACAAAAGCCACCAATTCCTTGTCAGTAAAAGGTAGTGTCAGAGAGGAACTCGATTCTAGTGCATCTTTTTTGACTATTTCTTTGGATAGGTTAACATAACATGTAGCAATTTGATAGCACGCCCACAATGCAAAACGCTTGCGCTGAGATTCCTATTGATGCAAAAAAAAAAGAATTGGTTTCAGAAAAACTAGGAAATAAGGTTGCGGCAATTGTATAGAAATTAAATTAGATGTTGAAAAGCAATCTTACAATATTTATGGTTATTAAAGAATTAGTTTTGCTCCCTTTGTAATTCTCCAATATGTTCAGCAGATAGAGGCCATTATCAATTTTCTTGGATTTCAGATTTGATTTTGGGATACACACTTCTGGCATCGTCATTGAAGCAAGACTTGTCACTACTGGGAACTTTGATTGAACAAGGTTGATGAGCCTGTCTTGCTGTATGAACAAAAGAGTAATTTGAAAGGGAAATTAGTAAGGTCATGGAGTAAGAAGGAGTCCCAAAGTAGATAAAATAGATGTACCGTAGGTTTTAAAAAAGAAGTATAATCAACAGATGTGTCTTTCATAGGATGGATGATTTGGCATTTGTAAGATTCCGGTCTCAGATCGAAACAAAACAAGAACGATGGGCATTCGGGAGAGATGATTGGAGTCAAAATCTGGAAGACAACAGATAAAAATGCAATGAATAAAACAGACAAGTCCACCTTAAAGCTTGAATATAATAAGACCAAATAAAAAAACTTACTAATTGGAAAGCAGCAACATCAAGATTGTCGAGACACTGGAACAAAAATCAAATCATGTGTGTGTAATGATTATAAGTGCACACCATGTAAAATGGGATTATAGAAAAGGGGTAGTAAGACTAACACTGTGCATGGACTGTGGCACAGATAAACGACAAGCAGAATCTCGTGATCTCAAGCTCTCACCACTGTTTAGGATCTCACACCAAACATCTATCACAACGGAAGATACTTGATCACCTTCAGCCAAACTCTTCAATTGCTTCTTTGTCAATTACTGGGTTTGACTTTTGAAAAGAATCTCACTGGAAACAGTCATTAAAAGCATAAGTCACACACTCAAATGGTATTAAATATACGATCAAAATTAAAAAAGAAAAGTGTATTTTGATTTTCACACATTTTTAGTAAGTTTCACCAAATTGTGAAACTAGAAGCTTAACTTGTGAAACTAGATGCTTATTCTGTGAAATAGGAAGGACATATTGTGAAACTGTGAAAGTGATGAGCCCAAATTCGGTCATTATTTTGCTTTCTTTTCCTCTTATTTCGATCCCGTTTTGCCCCCGTTTTACATGCTATTGCTCCTTTTTATACCCGATATCTCTATCCTACGTATTTGGTTGTCATTTTGTAGGACTTGAGGCGGGAACGAAGAAGTGGGAACAAACGAAGTGGAATCAAAGCAAAAAGAGAAGAAAAGGGGAAGAAATGGCGTAGTGGGGTCCTCAGCCGGTCGGCCGGCAGCCGGTCCGCCGGCTGGGAGCCCATTCACCTGTGCATTAGAAGAAATACATCAGAAGTTAGCTTTTGGGTCCTCAGCCGGTGGCCAACCGGCAGCCGGCTGACCGACTGGGACCCCTCTCTCACGCACTTGACAGCTTTCCTCAACAGTACCTGTTATCAAGACCCTCAGCCGGTGGCCGACCGGCAGCCGGTCCACCGGCTGGGGAGGAAGCTAGCATTGAAGAAAGTTTCAGAAGTTTGTATTTGGACTCTTAGCCGGTTCCAGACCGGCAGCCGGTTGACCGGCTGAGAGTTGCTTCTCAGAAATCCGCTCACTATATAAACCCGCACTTAGTCTATTTTCATGGACGCAACTTAGACACAACTTTTACACTATTTTCACGCATTCCTAGGGTTTCTACTGTTCCATTGTTCATCTTTTTACATTCAAAACTCAACTCAAAAATCATAATCTTTATTTAGTTCATATAATCTTTAAGTTAATGTCTTAGTTAATCTAGTTTGTTCTTAGCATATTCATTAGTTTACTTTGGGCATTTGGGTTGTAATTTGGAGACTTTGAGAGAATTGTTCATCTTGTATCCAAGTTCATTCCTTTTTAATAGTTAATGGTATAATCTTCTTCTTCTTCTTCACTTTGTTATCTCTATTGTTTACATTTCTCTTAAGTTTATTTGTTGGTTATTCATATTTGCATTATTCACCATGTTTAACAATTTCTCTACAATAGTTTCCTTGTTTCCTTATATCATGAGTGGGTAGTTCCCTTACTAGGGTTAGGGGTGTGCTTTGGTGGGTTGGTAGTGATGAATATTGCTTAGGGGTAGGGTTGGTTCTCTTCTTTGCTAGGTTCTCTTTATATACATGTTATATGTTTGATGAAATGCCTCAACGACGGTTGGGCATGATTCTTATTGTATTTTGTCTTTGACGATAGTCTAGCGCTTTCATGGGCATGTATGTATGTTGAGTTAACCTTGTTTGTAGCGAGAGCTAGGATAGGGTTCGACTTTAGGCGAGTCAAATCGAGAGACGAGACAAACCTAGACCTATCATAGAGGAGACTTTGGTTAGACCCCTTTGCATGTTTTGTTACCAACCTACCCTAGTAACCCCGACACCCAGTTGTTTTTATCCATCGGCTTAATCCTTATATCTTTGCTTTCATTATTCTTTAGTTGCTAGTCATCTCATTCACAAAACCTTATTACCCCGACTTTGTCTTAAATTAGAACTTAGCTAAACAATTATCCCCACCATCTCTGTGTTCGACCCCGACTAGAGTACTATTTTAATTGGGTTTCTAAATCTTTGTTTGATATCAGGTAGTGACGGCAAAAACCCGGTCATCAGAAACTAGATTCTTCACTTGTGAAACTAGAAACTTATTCTCTGAAACTAGAAGCTTACATTGTGAAACTAGAAGCTTAACTTGTGAAACTAGATGCTTATTCTGTGAAATTGGAAGGACATATTGTGAAACTGTGAAACTGTGAAACTAGATGCTTAACTTGTGAAACTAGAAGCTTAACTTGTGAAATTAGAAGCTTATTTTGTGAAACTAGAAGCTTATTCTGTGAAACTAGAAGCTTACATTGTGAAACTCAAACTCTTAAATTTCACAGAATAAGGGCTTAGTTTCACAACATAAGCTTCTAGTTTCACAGAATAAGGGCTGAGAATTACAGAATAAGGAAAAGAAACTTAAATTATGAAACCCAAACTTGTTTTTGTCAAACCTATTGATAAAAGGCTGATATACTTTAAGTTTTCTTATATTGTGAATCCTAGGGTCATAAACTGTGAAACTAGAAGCTTAACTTGTGAAACTAGAAGCAATTTTAGTGAATCCTAAGTTTTTATATTGTGAAACCGGCTGATAAGAAGCTGATTTTTTGAGAGTTCTTATATTGTGAAACAAGAAGCTTAGGAAATGAAACTAGAAGCTTATTAAGTGAAACTGGAAGGCTATATTGTGAAACATGTTAATAAAAAAGGCTGAAATATTAAAATACAAGGTCTGAAATTCACAAAATAAGCCAATACCTTTCACATGAATCCAAAAGGATGAAATCCAATACATACTTCTCCGCTTGAGTAAAATCCTTAAGAATATTGATGTTTCTTTGGAGATACGGAGATCGATAGACCACTGTTGGAACTATGGCCCTCTTCTTACGAACTGAAACAGGTGAATGACATTCACCTTTGGATCGACGACTGTAAACACGTGGAGTATCTGTTATGTCAATGACCATTTTATCACTGCTCCCTACCACAGGAGGATTAGGAGCAACTAGATTAATAATGGTGTCGTGATGATCCTCTACCACTGGTGTGGACATAGAATTTCCAGATTGATCAGCTTGATTATCAGACGTAGAAGGTTTAGGTTGATGAGCTTGAACATATGATGTCGAAGGTTCAGGCTGATCAGGTTGAACACAGGATGTTGAACGTTCGGGTTCAGGTTCAACTTGACCGGGTTGATCACAACATGTTGAATGTTTAGGTTCGGGTTCAACTTGATCAGGTTCAGGTTCAGGTTCGGGTTGAGATAAAAAGTGTTCATCAAGTGGAAGGAGCCTAAAGGTTGGGATTTCTGATTTTGGTGGTGAACAATGTGGTTGTATTGGTTGAAAGGAGTCACCCATTATGTCCAATGCCGCCAACAATTCAACTTCATGTTGGAAATGTGTCCTCAACAATAGTGCGATCACGTTAATGATAATAATCATTGTCAAAATCTTATGGAAAGAATATGCAAGGGATGATCCGATATTATATATAGTCAACTGACCAACATTAATCGGTAATGATTGGCTGACTGGAGTTTGACATTACTGTCGTATGACGGTGGTGGTCAGTTGATCTCTTTAGGTCACACCTATAGGACAAACCCCTTAATTGACATTTTGATCAATCATATATGATACGAATTCCTTAAAATCGAATATCGAGAAATCAGAGGTTGAATCTTAACGTAAGATTTATATTTGAAAATGAAATGTGTCAATTGTCAAATGTTAATCGATATTTTTGAAATATCTGATGCGACTCATTTAGTCGGAGTTAAATCGCCGGAGTTAGTGTGGTTTTGTTGGTTTTATGTGGTGTTATGTAGCTTAATTGTAGGTTACTTGTTGGTGAGCCTAGATTAGCTATTCGGTCGGTCTTATAGTGTTTATGACAGTTTTCAAGTGTGGGGATAGATGGGCCAAAATTCCTATGAAGATATCTCAGATGTGTGCGCTTAAGGTGCGCTAATTGAGTGCACTAATGTGAGAAGAGAACAATGGGCAGCCCCAAGGTACGACTGAAGTATGACTGAAGCGCGACCGAAGTGCGACCAAGGTGCAAGTGAAGTGCGAATGAAGCGCGACCGGCATTTGTTAAGATTTTAGTTTTTACCTAATTACTATATAAGTTTTCTATCTAGGTTTTGAGAAGGGAACTTAGCCGCCATTGAGACAAAAAAACATTATTTTGCTATTTTCAAGACTATGTGTAACTAATTTCTCTCTTTCTTGGATTCGGGCAATTGAAGCACTCTTTATACAATTGTGAGTTTGAATGTTTTAATTTCTTTTCTTGATTATTGTGAATTGTTTGTTCCTAATTTTATGAATGATGATTTATAATTGCTAGGTGTACAACTAGTAAGAGATCTCTTCATTCTATTGTTAGTATTGTTAATTGAATAGGATTTATTGATTAACTTTACATTGGTAACATCTAAGAATTAGTATTGAACGGGATACTTGATATTAGTACTTAGAAGCGATTCACATAAATATCTAAAGTGCAACTGGATTGTATGCGCTATTTATTCTCTATCGAATTCTCTAAATTATATTGCTATTGTTGAATTAAACCTTGAACTGAATTGTTAAGGTTGTTTAATGGTTAGGGTTGATTAAGAACGGGATCCGTTTTAATTGACTATTCGTAAGGAGAATTGAAATTTTACATTCACGATAGAGTAATCAAGATTAGTAATTGAGACCGTCTGACAGTGATCAATTGTTGTCATTGAGTGTGGATATATGCTTGGTTCCAAGACTCTTCCAATTGATTTGATACATCATTCATCATTAGTTTTATTACTTAAATTGCATTAGTTATTCATCTTAGCTTGTTAGAAAATCAATCCAAAACCCCCCTTTTTGTTACGACGATCTTTAATTTCATTAGAGATCGACTTTTCCTACATTATAATTGCATAAATTTTTAATCTGATTCCCTTGGGTTCGACCCTTATTTCCGCTTTACTACTGTTTAGTATTTGGATTTAGGATAATTTGTGAGAAACTACCTTACATTTATGTCCATTTGTGAACAACTACCTTACTTTTTGTTTTTGGTTAAAAACTACCTTCTATTTTAATTTTTTGTTAAAAACTACCTAAAAAACGTTTCTGAGACCAATTTCTATTTATGAGTTGGATTTCACACGTGCGAGTTCTCTAAATTTTCATTCTTATTCATGAATAGCATATAGTTCATACGATTTAGCCCATGTTCATCATCCGGACCAATTATTCCACATGCTTAACGAAAGAAATTGAAGCTAATGGCAAGAATTCCATTTCATTTAGAACTTTAGATAAGAAGGATAAGCTTGGATATCAAGTTTAACGACAAAATAAGAATGAAAATTTTGGCGCCGTTGCCGGGGACTTGGCATTAATAATTTTTGTGTTCTAGTGTAGGTTTATGCATAATACTCGTTCTTCTAACTTGAACCTAGAGCCTTTCGATCAAGAGATTGAGCATACTCTTTTCAGGTTATGAAAGGACAAAAGAGGTGTAATAGTGGCTTTTCCTAGAAGCAGCGAATTCAACGATCTACATTCTGAATCTGACGGTTCTGAATTTTCTGACGAATCCGAACATTCTCTAGATATGGCGGGCACTATTATGGAACTTACTGCACCTGATCTCACCCAACAACCTCTTTGTATCACGTATCCTCCGTTGGGTGAGAATGGAACTTTTGAGTTGAAGTCGGGGTTGATTCATCAACTGCCCATCTTCAACGGTCTAAGTGGAGAGGACCCCAATAAGCATTTGTCGGACTTCCATATTGTTTGCTCAAGCATGAAACCGGCTACAGTTATTGATGAACAATTGAAATTGAGGGCTTTCCCATTTTCTCTTAAGGATACGGCACGAGATTGGTTGTACTATCTACCTCCTGCAAGCATTATTACATGGGTAAAAATGAAGAAAGCATTCCTTGAAAAGTACTTTCCTGCATCCAGAGCTTCCCAATTGAAGAAAGAGATTAGCAATACGGAGCAGAGGGACAGTGAGACTATGTACGAGTACTTGGAACGTTTCAAGAAGTTGTGTGCTACATGCCCCTATCATGGATACACTGCTCAGGACCTCGTTATGTATTTTTGTGGAGGTCTTTGTATGGAGGATGCGCGTACTGTACATGCAGCATGTGGAGGAGGTATCATAAATAAAAGTCCGGATGAGGCTTGGGTGATCATTGGTGAGTTAGCTGAGAGCTCCCGAGATTTTGTTAGGAAATATACAAAGCGTGGAATTAATTCGGTGGGTTCATCTTCCTCCTCTTCTTCCAATCTTGAAGCGAAAGTTGATACTTTGACAAGTCTTTTCAAAGATATAATGTCAGCTCAAGGAGTAGCAATGGTTTGCGGAATCTGTTCCGAGGGACATCCTAGTGAGTATTGTCCACACATGCAAGAGGGTCCTAAAGCAGAAGTGAATGGGGTATGGGAAAGTATTCCGCAGAAGAAGTGGGATCCTTTTTCTAACACTTACAATCCGGGGTGGAAAGCACCTCCAAATTTTCGGTGGGGAAATTCTCAAAACACTCAACAATTTGGACAAGGTGGCCAATCCGGTCAACCTAAAACCCAATTTTTAGCTAGACCACCGGTTCAGAATGTGCAGCCTACTCAACCCCCTCCACCTAGTGATCAAATGTCCACTGAAGATATGATCCGTGCATTGGTTACTAGTCAAGCCACCCTTCAAGCCACTGTGATTCAAAATTAAAAGGAGAACAAGGCTAGTATTCAGAATATTGAGACTCAATTGGGTCAAATGGCTACTACCATTAACCGTTTAGAGGCTAGAGATTCTAATGCATTACCGTCTCAAACGGTGTTGAATCCAAAGAATGTGAGTGCGGTTTCTTTGAGAAATGGGAGACAACTAGTGGAGGCCGAAAAGGTGAAAAGGAAAGATAAGGGACCGCTAATTCATGAGGTAGAGGAAGAGATAGTGATCAAGGAAGCTGAAAAAGCATCTATTGACAAGGAGAAGGAGCCGATTTCCTCTCCCATACCGATGGTGGAACCAGAAGTACCATTTCCCGATGCACTTAAGAGGACTCACCACTTTGAGCACGACAAGGACATCTATGAGGTATTCCAAAAGTGTGAGGTAAATATTCCACTTCTTAACCTTTTGAAAAGTATTCCTAAATATGCAAAATTCTTAAAGGAGTTGTGTACTATTAAACGGAATAACAAATTGAAAGGGGTGAAGAAAGTGAAGGTTAGTGAACATGTGTCCGCTATTTTTCAAAGAAAATTGCCTCAAAAGTGTAGTGATCCGGGCATGTTCACTATTCCTTGCACCATTGGAGACACTAAGATTCCAAAGGCCATGTTAGACCTAGGAGCTTCAATTAATGTGATGCCCTACTCCTTGTACCAATCTATGGGACTTGGTCCTTTGCATGCTACTAGTGTTGTTATCCAGTTAGCCGATAGATCGAATGTTTACCCAAAGGGGATTATCGAAGATGTGCTTGTGTTGGATGATAATCTTATATTTCCTGCTGATTTTTATGTGCTAGACATGGAACATGATAAACATGCGGCTCCTATCTTGTTAGGAAGGCCATTCTTAAAAACTACTAGCACTAAAATTGATGTATCTAGTGGGTCTATGACTATGGAGTCTAGTGGTCAGGTTGTGGAGTTTAACATTTATGATGCAATGAAATATCCTGATGACCATCATTCTGTGAATTTTATTGACATTGTTGACCCTTTGGCCCAAGATTTCTTTGTTTTTAATAATGATGATGAGTTGCAGGTAGCTTTGGAGAATAGTGTGGATGGTCAAGAGGTGGAATATGTCTTTTCTGCTAACTTGCAGGAAGTTGTGGCAGACTTGCATAAGTTGGAGGAGCTTCCTTTGAGTTTGAATACTACATTGTCATTAACTGTTCCTTCGAAGAAGTTGTTGCCATCTGTTTTGCAGGCACCTGTGGTGGAACTTAAGGCCCTTCCCGAGCATTTGAAGTATATTTTCCTTGGTGAGGGAGAAACACTTCCTGTCATCATCTCTAGTAAGCTCACCAAGGAACAAGAAGGAAGGTTGAAAGATGTGCTTGTGGAGAACAAACTGGCTATTGGTTGGACTATTGCCGACATCAAAGGTATTAGTCCAAATACTTGTATGCACCGGATTTTGCTAGAGGATGAAGCCAAACCGGTAAGGCAACCACAACGTCGATTGAATCCTCCTATGATGGAGGTGGTGAAGAAAGAAGTTCTCAAATTGCTTCAGGTAGGTATGATTTACACTATTTCTGACAGTAAATGGGTGAGTCCTACCCAAGTAGTCCCTAAGAAGTCTGGGGTGACCGTAGTTGAGAACAAAGATGGTGAGCTTGTACCCACTAGGATCCAAAACGGGTGGAGGGTTTGTATAGATTATCGTAGGTTGAATGCGGTAACTAGGAAAGACCACTTTCCTCTTCCCTTTATTGACCAAATGCTTGAAAGGCTAGCGGGAAAGGCTTATTATTGTTTCTTGGATGGTTATTCGGGCTATTTTCAAATAGCTATTGCCCCCGAGGATCAAGAGAAAACCACATTTACTTGTCCTTTTGGTACCTTTGCGTATCGACGCATGCCTTTTGGACTTTGTAATGCACCAGCTACTTTTCAGCGATGTATGGTTAGCATATTTTCTGAGTATGTTGAACGTTTCATTGAGGTCTTTATGGATGATTTTACAGTGCATGGTGATTCTTTTGACACTTGTTTACACCATCTGTCTCTTGTTCTTAAGCGTTGTATTGATACTAACCTTGTCTTGAATTCTGAGAAGTGTCACTTTATGGTGGAACAAGGTATAGTACTTGGACATGTTGTGTCTTCAAAAGGTATTGAGGTAGACAAAGCTAAGATTGATACCATTTCTTCTCTACCTTATCCTACTAATGTTCGTGAAGTTCGATCTTTTCTTGGCCATGCAGGTTTCTATCGCAGGTTCATTAAAGATTTCTCTAAGATCGCTTCACCCTTATGCAAGCTGCTGCAAAAGGAGTCAGATTTCATCTTTGACAAAGCTTGTAAGGAGGCTTTTGATGAATTGAAAGGTAGGCTTACCTCCGCACCGATTGTTCAAGCACCAGATTGGTCTCTTCCCTTTGAGATTATGTGTGACGCGAGTAATTATGCCTTGGGAACGGTGTTGGGTCAGAAGAATGGGAGGGCTTCCCATGTCATTCATTATGCATCTATGACCTTAAATGAAGCACAACGGAATTACACCACGACTGAGAAAGAGCTTCTAGCCATTGTTTTTGCTTTGGAGAAATTCCGGTCTTATTTACTTGGTACAAAAGTGGTGGTATTTTCAGATCATGCAGCATTGCGCCATTTGATGGCAAAGAAAGAATCTAAGCCGAGGTTGATTAGATGGATTTTGTTGCTTAGTGAATTTGATTTAGAGGTGAAAGACAAGAAGGGAGTAGAAAATGTCGTGGCAGACCACTTAAGTCGGTTGGTGGATGTTGATGCGAATCCACATGAGAAGAATTTAGTGAAAGGATTATTCCCTGACGAAAGCTTGTTCACTATTCGTTCCGTGGAGCCATGGTACGCCAACCTTGTTAATTTTCTCTGTTCTTCTAGATTTCCGCAAGGCTTTTCCAAATCTCAAAAGGACAAGCTTCGTAGTGATGCGAAGTATTATGTATGGGATGAGCCTTATTTGTGGAAGCATGGTTCTGACCAAATCATAAGAAGGTGTGTACCAGAGAATGAGATGACTTCAATACTTACATTTTGTCACTCACATGCTTGTGGTGGTCATTTTGGTGCAAGGAGAACGGCGAGAAAGGTTCTTGATTGTGGATTTTACTGGCCTACGTTGTTTAGAGATGCTCATGGATTTTGTCAAGCTTGTGACAATTGCCAAAGGGTAGGCAATATATCCCGAAAGAATGAGATGCCGCAAATTTACATGTTGAATTGTGAGATTTTTGATGTTTGGGGAATCGACTTCATGGGTCCCTTCCCGAATTCATGTGGAAATCTCTACATATTATTGGCGGTGGATTATGTGTCTAAGTGGGTGGAGGCAATTCCCACTAAGACTGATGATTCCAAGGTGGTGGCGGATTTTATCAAGGCTAACATATTTGCTCGATTTGGAATTCCAAAGGCTTTGATTAGTGATCGTGGCACACATTTTGTCAACAAGACAATTGATGTTTTGCTGAAAAAGTATTGTGTTTCTCATAAAGTTTCCACGGCATATCATCCGCAGACTAATGGACAAGCTGAAGTGTCCAATAGAGAAGTTAAATCCATCCTTGAGAAGACAGTGAATCCCAATCGGAAGGATTGGAGCTTGAGATTAGATGATGCATTATGGGCTTATCGAACGGCCTATAAAACCCCAATTGGTATGTCACCTTATCGACTTGTGTTTGGAAAAGCATGTCATTTACCGGTCGAGTTGGAGCATAAGGCATATTGGGCGATCAAAAGCTTTAATATGAATCTCGATGACGCGGGGTTGCATCGGAAGTTACAATTGCAAGAGTTGGAGGAGCTCCGACTCGAATCATATGAGAATGCCGCTACTTACAAAGCAAGAACGAAGGCTTGGCATGACAAGATGATCTTGAGACGGGATTTCAAAATTGGTCAAAAAGTTTTGTTATTCCAGTCTCGCTTTCGTCTATTTCCAGGTAAGTTGAAATCCCGTTGGATTGGTCCGCTTGTAATTACTAACGTTTATCCTCATGGTGCAGTTGAGGTACGTGATCCAACGACGGATAAAGTTTTGAAGGTGAATGGGCAACGACTGAAGCCCTATCATGATGCTGCTGAGTTGGAGGTGGTCGAGTCATTGGGTCTCTATGACCCAATTTACGAAGCTTAATCCCTTCACTAAGTCGAGCAAACGACTATAACCAAAAGCGCTAACGGGAGGCAACCCGGAGTTTTGTGTCTTCTTTTTGTTTGATTCTTTTACGTCGGTTTTTTTTTATTTTCTTTAAAAACAACCAAAAAAAAGTGTGGTAGCTTTATTTTATTTTTGTTTTTTGTATTTTTTTTTCATTTTTAGTTTTATTTTATTTTATTTTTTTTTTTTTTTTTTTGAGGGATTTTAATGTGTGCTAGGTATTTGTCAAGACGGAAGGAAAAAAAAATGAAAAAGGGAGAAATTAACATGAAATTGTTACATTGGAAGCCTTGTTTCGGAGGGTGCACCTTAGTCGCACCTCTGTCGCACTAATTGAGTGCGTACAGACGGATAAAAAAACAAAGGGCAGCAGCGTACAAACAGAGGCGCGTTAGAGGTTCAACTTAGGTGCGCTTGATGCGCGACCGTCGTTCGACCTCAGTTCACTCATTCATTTCCCAAATCAGGTATATTTCGTTCATCTCTTTTCCATTCCTCTCTTCGACTGCCTCCATTCTTGCTTCCCCAAATTCAAAACAACCAATCACCAAATCATTCTTATTTTTTGAATCCTCCCCTCAAATTCCCCAACGATTCACAAAAATTCCTCAAATTCTTCCCATCATTCTCGTTGCTTGTTTCGAAACGAAAAAACCCACCCAGAAAAGCTACCAAAACTACCCCGAAAGCTGCTGCTAGTACCTCACGTGCTGGTGGCGTTGTCAATTACATGGGCTGTAATTTGACTGAGGAACAAAAGAAATATTGGCGAGCCCTTACCCTTCCCAAACGAACCATTCGAGTGACAAAGTTTTTTGACCGGGATGCATTAAAGGAATTGGGAGTTCTTGAGGCAGTGACAGAGTTGTTGAGTCGGGCTGGGTTGAGTGAGTTTTTGAATAGGGAGGCTGAGACATATAAGCGACTGACGCTAGAGTTCTTATCAACCGTTGAGAAAGTGCCTGAGAGTGACCCTCCTAGCATTCAATTTCAGTTGATGAATACCCAAACCGTTATGTCTTATCCTACTTCGAGGGAAATTTTTGGTGTCGCCCCAAGAGCTAATACGGAGCGTTGGAATGGGCCTACTTGGGCGGAAACAAATGAGTTTTGGTATGCTCTTACCCATCAGCATCACACGGGGCGCACTCAGAAAAGTTCTAGGATTCCTCATCCGGCATTTTGTTTCATTCATCGTGTCCTTGTGATGACTTTCTTCTGTCAAGGGGAGCTTACCAATATTACCCGGAATGAGATTCAAATGTTGTGGGGTATTGGGCCGGAAGGAGTGGGTCGACCAGATTGGGTTGGTGAGTTTGTTCAAATGTGCATTGAGATTAGGGGAGTGAAGACTGGTAAACTTGTTATGGGGGGTATGGTGACCTTGTTGGCAGCTCATTTAGGGTATGAGTTGGATCATAGAGATCAAGTCCGCGGGGTCTCTTCTCTGAATATTGCTTCCATGTGTTGCCATATGCAAATGATAGTTCGAGTTGCTTGTGAGGAGACGGCTTATGCCTTACAAATAGGCACTGTTCTCAAGACACCATACTTGAGGCTTCCTCGACCAGAGGGTGTTCCGATTCCGGTGGGACCGCGTGACAGTGACTTATACATTCCTCAGGACCCTCCTGAGTTGCTTGTTCTCACTGCTGCCACACAGACTATTGAAATGACTAATGAGGAGGTCGACATGGAAGAGGATGAGGCTGATGGTTCAGGCGCGAATGAGGCTAATGAAGCTAATGGGGCAGCTACTGTTGAGGGGGCTGATTGTGGAGAGGCTATTGGTGATTCGGTTTGGAGAGACCGTGTAGAGCTTGAGTTGGAGGCATTACGGGATGAGATAGAGAGTGTACATGATGCGACCAGGGAGTGTTTGGCACTGCAACGTGCCATGAGTGACATGTTCACCACCATGTATCCGAGTTCTTACACACCTCCTGCGGCTTCCTTCTTTTCGGAGTTAGCCATGAGACGTGTTGACAGAGAGGCTCGTGCTCGAGCCCGGCAGACCCGACGCTTAGGGTCTCTTTCTTCTTAGCTAGTGGTATGGCTTTTCCCCTTGTTTTTTTGTGTTCCCGTACAACATTGGGGACAATGTTTGGTTCAAGCATGGGGAGGGGTATATGCACTTTTGTACATATTTTATTCCGTCATTTTTGTAGTTTACTTTCTTTACTCTTTTCTAAGAAAAAAAGAAAAAAAAAGAAAAAAAAAAAGAAAAAAAAAGAAAAAAAAAAATGAACCCGGCTAGGTGAAAACCCGAAGGGCGCCTAGGCAAAAATGGGACAAGTGGCCGAGGACGGAGTGAAAACCCGAAAGGGCGCTCCGGGTAAAATGAAAAATCGAGTTGCGTGCCACGAGAGTAGTGTGAGGAAGATAGTTAGAGTGAAAACCCGCAAGGGCGGGCGCTCTAGGCAAAATGAGAGAAATAGGAAAAAATTCAATCTCACATTTGTCTTTTGTTCTGTTTTTGGCGAGGCGTCATAAGAAGGGTGCTAAAGAAGGTCGGTCGGGTAGGACTAGTGGCAAAGGTGAGGAGAACCGTGGTGCTTTGTTGTTGTTGATTGCACCTTGCTTTGGCGGTTGTGGAATTGGAGTAAGCTGGAGTAGTGGTGGTTAGGAAATTCACATGGGTTCTTTGGTTATTGTTGAGTTATAGGTGAGGATGTTGTTTTGAGGAGTTTTGACTTATGTGAATTCTTGCTAGGATGGAGCGATAAGGGGTGTAGTTTGTCTTGTGTTACTTGCACTGTGTTGACTTATGTCACTAATTGGTTTTGCGTTGCTCCATTGTCATTTGAAGAAGTGGGTAACTTGGGTGTCTTTGGTGTGTTGCTATTTTATAGTAGCGGTAGTTTATGCTTAGAGGGTGTTTTGGAGGGTGTGTGAGGAAAGAGAGCATTATTGTCATCGGTCATTTTCTACCATGTGCTGTGTTTGAGCTAGTGTTGTTTTGCGTTTCTTTGTGTTCCTTGGTTTTACATCGAGGACGAGTAAAAGTTAAAGCATGGGGAATTTGATGCGACTCATTTAGTCGGAGTTAAATCGCCGGAGTTAGTGTGGTTTTGTTGGTTTTATGTGGTGTTATGTAGCTTAATTGTAGGTTACTTGTTGGTGAGCCTAGATTAGCTATTCGGTCGGTCTTATAGTGTTTATGACAGTTTTCAAGTGTGGGGATAGATGGGCCAAAATTCCTATGAAGATATCTCAGATGTGTGCGCTTAAGGTGCGCTAATTGAGTGCACTAATGTGAGAAGAGAACAATGGGCAGCCCCAAGGTACGACTGAAGTACGACTGAAGCGCGACCGAAGTGCGACCAAGGTGCAAGTGAAGTGCGACTGAAGCGCGACCGGCATTTGTTCAGATTTTAGTTTTTACCTAATTACTATATAAGTTTTCTATCTAGGTTTTGAGAAGGGAACTTAGCGGCCATTGAGACAAAAAAAACATTATTTTGCTATTTTCAAGACTATGTGAACTAATTTCTCTCTTTCTTGGATTCGGGCAATTGAAGCACTCTTTATACAATTGTGAGTTTGAATGTTTTAATTTCTTTTCTTGATTATTGTGAATTGTTTGTTCCTAATTTTATGAATGATGATTTATAATTGCTAGGTGTACAACTAGTAAGAGATCTCTTCATTCTATTGTTAGTATTGTTAATTGAATAGGATTTATTGATTAACTTTACATTGGTAACATCTAAAAATTAGTACTGAACAGGATACTTGATATTAGTACTTACAAGCGATTCACATAAATATCTAAAGTGCAACTGGATTGTATGCGCTATTTTTTCTCTATCGAATTCTCTAAATTATATTGCTGTTGTTGAATTAAACCTTGAACTGGATTGTTAAGGTTGTTTAATGGTTAGGGTTGATTAAGAACGGGATCCGTTTTAATTGACTATTCGTAAGGAGAATTGGAATTTTACATTCACGATAGAGTAATCAAGATTAGTAATTGAGACCGTCTGACAGTGATCAATTGTTGTCATTGAGTGTGGATATATGCTTGGTTCCAAGACTCTTCCAAATCATTTGATACATCATTCATCATTAGTTTTATTACTTAAATTGCATTAGTTATTCATCTTAGCTTGTTAGAAAATCAATCCAAAATCCCCCTTTTTGTTACGACGATCTTTAATTTCATTAGAGATCGACTTTTCCTACATTATAATTGCATAAATTGTTAATCTGATTCCCTTGGGTTCGACCCTTATTTCCGCTTTACTACTGTTTAGTATTTGGATTTAGGATAATTTGTGAGAAACTACCTTACATTTATGTCCATTTGTGAACAACTACCTTACTTTTTGTTTTTGGTTAAAAACTACCTTCTATTTTAATTTTTTGTTAAAAACTACCTAAAAAAAGTTTCTGAGGCCAATTTCTATTTATGAGTTGGATTTCAAACGTGCGAGTTCTCTAAATTTTCATTTTTATTCACGAATAGCATATAGTTCATACGATTTAGCCCATGTTCATCATCCGGACCAATTATTCCACATGCTTAAATAAAGAAATTGAAGCTAATGGCAAGAATTCAATTTCATTTAGAACTTTAGATAAGAAGGATAAGCTTGGATATCAAGTTTAACGACAAAATAAGAATGAAAATTTAGAGAAATCACACATATGAAACCAATAATAAAAAGAAATTGGCGTCAAAACTTTTTTTAGGTAGTTTTTAACAAAAAATTAAAATAAAAGGTAGTTTTTAACCAAAAACAAAAAGTAAGGTAGTTGTTCACAAATGGACATAAATGTAAGGTAGTTTCTCACAAATTATCCTTGGATTTAAGTGATATAAATTTTTAATTTGAGGCATACGACTTTAGCATGTCAATATCGAAAATAGAATATGAATGGTTCATGGTTATAACAAACGTAGTATATCGTATTGACGATTATTATAATAACCATATATTGGGACGGTAATTATGAATTACTAAAATAATTTGTTAAATATGATTTAATTAATTTAGAAATATTATTTATGTGATAAATATATTTTAAATTAATACAATTTAATTATGTCGCAAAAAATGTTACATGTTAACAAATTGTACAAATTACATTTGTAAAATGTTACAATGTTAGACGTGTAAGTTGGCATTGTAAGGTAATATTATGTGATAATTTTATCTTATAATTATCATGATTATGTTAAGTTTTGATATGACTTAACTCTATGCATGTGAGCATGACAAAGGGAATAAAACTCTTCTTCATGCCCTTGGTGTACATGACACCCCAACCCCTACCATCACTCCCTCGTTATATGTGACTAGCTCACATTACATTAGTGGCCAACCCTAATGCAAGTTTGATTTTCTAGTGTAAGAAATTAAAATACAAAACCTCTAAAAATATTATAACATAATATTTTATACTACAATAGTTGTAGTATTTTAGTAAACTAATAAATAAATATTAGTTTACGGTTTTAAGGTAAAACCGTTTTGTTCACCTAGTCCGTGTCCATCTCGGTTTGTTAAGGGTAAGTTTTGGGTGCAATTTGAATGAGGCAATCTACGTTGGTTGCTCCGTGGAGGATCGTCCTTTGCACACTCGGACCGTATGTAAGGACCCTTTTCGTTATTATTCCGTAAGTTCATAGCATGCATAAGATCTAGTATATTAATGAGTTAATTTTTATATTTATTATAAGTAAGACTAATAATTTTGTTAAGTTAGTATGACTAATTTTCCATCAAGTGGTATCAGAGCATTTGGTTGCTTGCATGCAACTCGATTTTACGATTTTTGCGAGTAATATGATTAAAATTAAAAACGTAAATAATTAGTACATATATATATGATATGCACGAAATAATTATTGCATGCATATTTTCTGGTCTGAAAAATGTTTTAAGTCATTATGAATAATTTATGGAATAATATTGTTCAAACTTGTAATTAAATTGTTAATTCATGCTTATTAATCGGTTAAAATCGTTTTATTATGGGAAAAATAGTAAAATAAACTTTCTCGCCGAGATTTTTATATATGTTCTCACATGCATTTAACATATTATGAATATATAATTTTCGAAATTATTTGAGTTTTATGCATGGTTTGTGAAATTTAAATGTTAAATTGTCATAAAATGAGTGAAAAATGGGTTTATATAGTTATATTATGAATTTAGCTACGAATTTTTTTTTTTGTAGATGTCACATGCAATATTTAAAATGTATGTGAAGCAGTGTCACATTCATAAGATAAGTGTGGCAGAGATGCGTATGTTGAGGTGGATGTGCGGCCATACAAGGAAAGACCGGTTAAGGAATGAGGTGATTAGAGAGAAGGTAAAAGTGGCACCAATAGAGGACAAGATGATGGAAAACCGACTAAGATGGTTTGGCCATGTGAGAAGGAGACTTATGGACGCACCGGTTAGGAGGTTGGAGACCTGGGGTGCCGAAACGGTTGCTAAGGGTAGAGGGAGACCTAGACAAACTTGGAGAAGAGTGATTGAACATGATATGAGATATCTCGGGCTTCAGGAGGGGATGGTGATGGAGAGGGCACTATGGAGGGATATAATACATGTGGACTTCTAGCCTTTGATGTTTTTATTAAGTTTTCTAAAACAATTTCTGTTTGGATTTGTTACACTTTTTCCCTAAAAACTCTTATATTAAATTTTTATTTCGTTTCTCAAAATCCCTTTAAACTTTATTCTTGATTTATTTTTTGGATTGTTATACATGTGATAAGTTCGATTTAAAATCTATAAAACCCCTTTGCTTTCCATTTTTTGTTTCACTCCACTTACGTTTTTTTTTCTTTTCTTTCTTTTTTCTCTTTGCTGAGATGAGAGTTCACTCATGACGATTCCAAAGGATGATTCATGTCAGCCGACCCCAAAACATTTTGGGACTAAGGCTCTGATGTTGTTGTTGTTGTATTGCTTGAATATTAATTTTTATGGTAAAAATCGAGATATTAGTGACATAATTCGACTTAAATAGTTTAAGTTGGAATTTGGCCATAAAATTTTTATATAGTTTCATATATATTATTTCTAGCATGCATGTAAATTTTGAGCTTTTTATTTCGAATTTTGCATGAGAAATGATTTTAATAGTTAAAATCGAGTGATATATGACATAATTTATTAAAAATAATAAAAGTTACTAAAATGGCCGGAAAATTAACCCATATTAGTCATATTTGATATGTTCATCATCATATTTTTCTTGGGTGCCAAAAGTTTCTGGATTTTTATTTTTAATTTTTAAAAGGTTAAAGTTAAAATAAAAGAATTGTAAGAGTCATGATATATTTTCCAGCCCTTGAACAGTGTTTTACCTGATTTTTCTGAAATTTTCAGTCACTTTGAGTGTCTAGGAATATGTAAAAAATTTATTGGTATTTTATTGCATTATTTTGGAGGTAATTTTGAATTTCCGTCTAAATTTTGCATGTTACACGTATTATTACGAGATAAATAATTTATTTCGGAAATATTAATGTTTTTAGGATCTGAAATTTAAAGAAAATTTCAAAATGTTCAAAATTTTAATTTTGAATTTTTGAAATATTTTATGACTCATTTGATTTTTATATTGCTATTTCCCGTAAAACCGATTAAACCCGAACAATATTATAATAAGTTAAGTTATTTTCGAAATTTGAGTAACACTAAATTTTGAATCCTAAAATGTATTAGGATACTTAACTAAAACGTGAATAGTGATTCACAAAGTGTTTAGTGATTTTAAAATGTTAAAATCACGTTATTCCATAAAACCGTGTTATTATGAATAACGGTATTTAAATTGTGTTTAAATAGGACGATTTGGCTTAGGATTTGCATTTTCTTAAGAATTGCATATTTATTTAATTATTTATGAATGTCATAATTTAATTTACGGAATGTGGAATTATGTAGTTGCTTAGTATGGCCTTAGATTTTAATCGTTAATTCCCGTAATGTAAGGGGTTATCGATTCGGTTGTAATTTAATGTGATCTCCTATCACTTTATTTTATTGTTTTATTTTATAATGTATAAAATAGATAGAAAATTTGTAATTATTTGTAATTCCGGAGATCCTTGGAGACGGTGCCTTTCGGAAAGGAGTTCCGACCAAGACGGAGTTTGCCTTGGGATGCGTGCCACGAGTGAAGTTTAAGGGACCAAGGAGTTGGTTTCCGAATTTGTGTTTTACATTTAAATTTTCTATTTTAGGAAGGCCATACTAGGATTTATTTTTGCTTTTAAGTTTTTATACTTTTATTTATGCTTAACATGTTTGCATGCATAGCCAAATCGTCATTCAATCTCATGCATTTCATCGATTTTATCGACCGTGTCAATTAATTTATCGATAATTCACCGACTTAGTTCACTTAAAGGAGATAGATAATAAATTGACAAGATCTCTTACGTTATTCTAAATCGAGACATAGCCTTACCAAAAAGTAAAGAACCCACGAAGTACTTTCTTCATAAGGGAGTGGGCTCGGCTACACCGGGGTGCTACGTTATTACGTTGGAGAAGTGGGGTAATATGATTACATTCTCAAAATTTGGCCGATCTTGACGAAGGTATTCGAGCCACCGTAGTGGTAATAAGTTCGGGCTAAGATAAGAATTAATGTAATTTTATCGACCGAGAGTTCTAAAAGTAGAATCGATTAAAGAGTTAATCCACCGAGTCATATTAATAAGGGATGTATCGGCTACACCGTGCCCGAGTTAGTATGTATTTTGGTCTCGGAGTCATTTACTTAATTGGGTAAAAGATCATTAAGTAGATGCTTAAGTTGTTTAAAATTTACAAGTTTAAATTAAAATAAACGATAATTGTGTTTTAATTCCTTTATTTTCATTTGTAGTTCATTTTCAACTATCAATCATCAATGGCTAATAATGCTCCACCACTCACAAACGTACCATGGCTTCGATCCTTCATGGATCGATGCAAGCTTGAGAAGCATGGCGCCAATTTTAAGGATTGGGACGCCCAATTGGTTTTGACCCTGGAAGCTGACGATAAGACTCGTTACCTTACCATCGCCGCTCCTCCCACTCCCACCACTCGTGCATCGGAGGCGACTCGTGAGGCCTATGAGACCTACATGAAAGAGTCGCATGCTCTTAAGAACGTGCTAATATTCTCTATGGAGCCGGATCTGCAAAGGAGAATGATTAAGCTAGCCACGACTAATGAGATTTATACTCGAGTTGCGACCATGTTTTCGCAAGCTCCTAGGGTAGTCCAATATCAGGCGGCCTCCGCCTTCTTTGACTTGACCTTAAAGGAAAGTCAAAGGATTAGTCCTCATGTGCTCAAAATGGTTGAGCTAGCCGAAACCTTGAAGGTTCAAGGGGTGAATGTTCCCGGCTCTCTTATTGTTGACAAAATTCTTCACTCCCTAAACAAAGTGAAATCGTATGTTTAGTTCCGGGTGAACTTTAACATGCATAATCAAGAAACCTCTTTGGACGAATTGCATAAGATGCTCGTCCAAGCGGAAAGGGATATAGGACTTAATGCGAGTTCCATGAAGGATGTGCTCAACCATCGAGAAGAAAAGCAAGGTAAAGTTTAAGCGGAAGGCTAACAAGGGCAAAAATGTTAAAGACTTCAAGCCCACATCTCCTAAAGAGAAGACCTTTTCGAAAGGTGCTTCTTCGTCGTCTACAAAGGTGGAAGACAAGTGCCATTATTGCACTAAGATGGGGCATTGGAAGCGGAATTGTCCAAAGTATCTCAATGACCTCAAAGCTGGAAGGGTTCTTGCAGTAGGTATTAATTCTCGACTAATTCATGTTATTTAATCAATTTTGTATGTTGATACAAGTTATTGATTCTTACCCATTTATAAATTGTTTTTAAAGGGGCTCCTATCAAAGATAAGGGCAAGGAGAAGGAGAAGGAAGCTTGAAGTTCCTTCCATGGATGGCTAGGGTAGCATCTGAAGATTGAAGACATGAAGAGCATGACTAATTTTTCTTTTTGATGTCTTCTTTCATTTTGCATATTAATTTTAAGAACATTTTATTTCTTGTATGACAAGAATCTTGTTAAACAATGGTTGTAATATTGGTGACTTGGTTTTCAACCGAAGTCATCTATTTTGTTCTTAATCAATATGTTGTTTTTAAAATGCATCGTGTGGTTCATAACATGAGTTGATACAATCTTCATAGATCGTAATAAAGTACCTTGAATAGTTCACCGTAGCTAGACATGATAAGATCATAATAAAGTAATTTGATTTACTTAAAACGAGAATTACTCCCCATGAAATACTTCAAACTCAAATATGAGAACATTAGTTCATTATAAAATGATCACCTTAAATGAATGAGAGTACTAATGTCTCACTACTCATATAATCTTTTGTCCAAATCATTGTTAACTGGCGAAAATGTTATCCTTCTTAAAATAATGGTTATTTTAAAGGATAGAGTGGGAGAAATTCTACGCCCGCAAACCAATGAGATAAATATAGGATCTTAGAGAAGAGTCCTATAAGGAGTCCTTAAGAAGAACCCTAAGAGATTGGATAGAAGAAATTACGAGAGGACAAAGAAGAAACTACGCGAGGACACAAAAGGAAATGTTCCTTATGTCATTAGTTCCTAGAGAGGACAAAGGGAACTGCGTCTATTAACGGAAGGAAATTGTTTCCATGATGTTAATGTTTCTGATTTTATAAGATAATAGAGGAGAAATCGTCTCTAGTTCTCTTGATAATAGCAGTTCTTTCCATGGGAACGAGTATGGAAAATGAATGTTCATAATGAGTTGAGAAGATGTTTGAGTAGTTACCTAAACACTATGAAGATAGTGGGAGTTATTCAACTATAAAGATAGTGATACGAAATCCAGTGTGAGAAAAGTTATTAAGAAAATTGAACCTACCATTAAGAGAGAATGGTGATTCTTTAAATGTAAAGAATAAGAGGTTTTCAATTCTAGATGAATATATGTTAAGAACATCATAGGATGATGGGCAATGATAGTGAGTTTATTATATGATAATGGAACGTCACCTGTTGATTTACAAGGTTAGGATAATTGTTCATATCGATGAATATTGAATCTCCAAGATATGAAAATGTTAATTCATATGACCTTGATTAAAATGCCAAGATGTTGAAACAAAACCTTATTTCGATATAAGTTTCTCGAGGAGAACTAGTGGATCGAATCTAGGTAAACTACAATATGAATTCTAGTACAGTGTCACTATGTTGGTAAGAACGACAAGTCACGAGTTTTAAGAAAACAGTGGGAGCTTCCTTCAAGCAAGGGGATTCGATTCTAGTATGAGGACTAGAAATGTACTTGAATAAGATCATATTATACGAGATAATATAAGTCAGAAGGAAACCGAACTTTGTAGGTTTAAAGGTGTGAATAAATGGTGTATTCACATATCGAACCATTAATACAAATTGATGTATGAGCATCAAAGATTGTTTACGTGGAGCAGTAATATCGTATTATCTGTTCACACATAACGAGCACTCTTATCGTTTGAGTTATTATTAACTCTCTATTTATATACTTTGTCAAATCCAAATGGGTTGTAAGAGACAATTTCTGAACCCCATAAGTGAACTGGATTAACTTAGTATAGCCCATAGTCGCTTGTATGAGGTGCCGTCTCAAAGCGACTAGAGTGTGAGGCGATTGATGGCAAATTCAAATGCCATAAAGTCATATGGGATGACTAGTCGATCACATAGGCAGACTGCATGAGACACTCTGTCGGGCAACCTGTGACCGCTTATAGAGTTCTGAAAATTTTATAATTAGCCTGGTCGTGGCGAGAGCTACTATATTATTCACATGAGTCGATTCTTAGACTAGAGACTGTTCGCCCAAGGTGGCACAGTTTTCAGATTGTCTTTGATTTTTGCTCTACGATCATCCGTTAAAGGGGGTCAAATGGGCATCTTTTGGGTCATGATGGACTGTGTTAGTCGAAGGGAATAGTAGGATAAGAATTGTCCAGTCCCTTGTCAGGGTTATCTTAAATCTCAGGGTCACTCGAGGAGAAGTTTAACTGAAAATGCGTGGCCACGCTCGGAAGGTTTCTATGGTAGATAATTCCGGTCAAAGCAGCTAAATCTCCAGAGTGATAAAACCGCTCAAGATATGATCAAATGCAAGTACGACCTGGAAGACACCTTGCATTGAGTGGGAGATGATGTAATAGGACAAGAGAATCGGTAACGCACACTTGTCGAGGACAATTGGGAGATTGTTAGGAAATGTTTCCTCAACAATAGTGCGATCACGTCAATGATAATAATCATTTTCAAAATCTTATGAAAAGAATATGCAAGGGATAATCCGATATTATATATATAATCAACTAATCAACATTAATCGGTAATGATTGACTGACTAGAGTTTGACATTACTGTCGTATGACGGTGGTGGCCAGTTGATCCCTTTAGGTCACACCTATAGGACAAACCCCTTAATTGACATTTTGATCAATCATATATGATACGAATTGATCGAATTCCTTAAAATCGAATATCGATAAAACAGAGGTTGAATCTTAACGTGAGATTTATATTTGAAATTGAAATGTGTCAATTGTCAAATGTTAATCGATATTTTTGAAAGATCGAAAATAGAATATGAATGGTTCATGGTTATAACGAACGTTGTATATCGTATTGACGATTATTATAATAGCCATATATTGGGACGATAATTATGAATTACTAAAATAATTTGTTAAATATGATTTAATTAATTTAGAAATATTATTTATGTGATAAATATATTTTAAATTAATACAATTTAATTATGTCACATAAAATGTTACATGTTAACAAATTGTACAAATTACATTTGTAAAATGTTACAATATTAGCCGTGTAAGTAGGCATTGTAAGGTAATATTATGTGATAATTTTATCTTATAATTATCATGATTATGTTAAGTTTTGATATGACCTAACTCTATGCATGTGAGCATGACAAAGGGAATAAAACCCTTTCCCATGCCCTTGGTGTACACGACACCCCAACCCCAACCATCACTCCCTCTATATATGTGACTAGCTCACATTACATTAGTGGCCAACCCTAATGCAAGTTTGATTTTCTAGTGTAAGAAATTAAAATACAAAACCTCTAAAAATATTATAACATAATATTTTAAACTACAATAGTTGTAGTATTTTAGTAGACTAATAAATAAATATTAGTTTACGGTTTTAAGGTAAAAACCGTTTTGTTCACCTAGTCCGTGTCCATCTCGGTTTGTTAAGGGTAAGTCTTGGGTGCAATTTGAAGGAGGCAATCTACGTTGGTTGCTCCTTGGAGGATCGTCCTTTGCACACTCGGACCGTATGTAAGGACCCTTTTCGTTATTATTCCGCAAGTTCATAGCATGCATAAGATCTAGTATATTAATGAGTTAATTTTTATATTTATTATTAGTAAGACAAATAATTTTTTTAAGTTAGTATGACTAAATTTCCATCACTTCAGACCACCTATAAAATTTCTCCACATCCTCATGACTATTCTCAACACTACCATCCACAATCGTCTTCTCGTTATACTTCTGATGATCATCATTCTCCTGATTATCATCAATCTCCCCACTATCCTCATTCTGCTCATTATTTGCATTCCCCCCATTCTCCTCATTCTGCTCATTATTCTCTTGTCGAGACAACCTAAATCCATCTGCAATACCATCAACAACTGCAACTAGTTTAGAAACTGTTGCTGACGAAGGTAATTTGATGGAAGCTTGACTGGCAAGACTTTTGTAATTCATGAAAGTATGACCAATGATTTTTGCTGAATTCACAAGCTTATTAACAAGCTCCACAGAACTGTTATGTTTAGAAATGCCAGGCGTAGCAGTTTCTTCTTCATGTTTTGATTGTTCAGATTTTCCAGATTGTTCGATCGTTCAGATTCTTGTTGTTCAGGTTGCCGAACAACAAGTTGCTGAACAAATGGTTTTGATTTTTGTACTTGCTTAGTTGTTGGAAACCCAATAACAAGCAAAGGTTCATGTTGCCGACGGGTGACAATTGGAGGCTCAACAAAACCCCTGCCGAAAGTTCTCTCCTTGGAAGTTTTGTCATTTAATTCCTCCTTAATTCTCTTGGATATAGCATCTTTTGTCCAAGTGGATAACGTAGGAAATTGACGACTAACAATGCGGGATTTGAAGACACAACGGTCTAGATAAATGAAGACCAACAAAATAATCGGTCCACCAAACCAATTCTCTTTCAACTTTTTACTCACAAACTTTTCCTTTTGCTAACACTGAACTTGGTCAGCCAATTTCTTTTTGATAAAGTTGCACCAGTTGAAACTGGAGATCAACTCAGTCTTTACCAAACTTTTCAGCAGTTTCAAACTCACATTGTTCCATACAACACCGTCTAAGAGAGCAGAGAAAACATAAACGATGAAGTTGCGTTTGAAATCATCTCCTCCATCTCTTTGTGTAGTGAACTTGAGTAGAACATGTTTGACTTCAATGGAATCAACGTCATATTGTTTACTGAACTTCTCCAAAGCAGATAAATAAAAGGGGCACTTATCTCCATTTGTCGCTTCAACAACAACATTAGGACCCATTGGTAATCCATGACAGAGATGTATATCCTCCTCTAAAATCGGAAGCTTCCCATCCAACAAACATCCTTTTATTGGGTCATAATTTGAAACTAGCCAATATGCTAAGTTTCCCGGAACAACATCCGTTTTAAGAAGTAAAAGAGACCCAAACCGCATTTCTTTAATAGCTTGAATCTGCTCTTCTGATGGTGGACTATCTTCATTACGAATAAAGTTGTAAAGCCCAGCAGGAGACATCCGGGTCCTCAATGCCGGCAATCGCTCTTTATAGTTTCTTTTCTTTTTCGCGGCAGGTTCAATTATTTCACTAGTAGAAGTTGGTGGTTCCAATCGCTTCATATTAGCTTGCTTCATGTTATGCATAAATGGTAGAATTAACGAATTAAGAAAATAAGTTTCACAAAATAAGGGCTTAGTTTCACAAAATAAACTTCTACTTTCACAGAAGAAGGGCTGAGATTCATAGAATAAGGAAAAGAAACTTAAACTGTGAAACAAGAAGCTTACATTGTGAAACCCAAACTCTTAGATTCACAGAATAAGGGCTTAGTTTCACAAAATAAGCTTCTAGTTTCACAGAAGAAGGGCTGAGATTCACAGAATAAGGAAAAAAAACTTAAACTGTGAAACAAGAAGCTTACATTGTGAAACCCAAACTCTTTGATTCAAAGAATAAAGGCTTAGTATCACAAAATAAGCTTTTAGTTTCACAGAAAAAGGCTGAGATTCACAGAATAAGGAAAAGAAACTTAAACTGTGAAACAAGAAGCTTACATTGTGAAACCCAAACTCTTAGATTCACAGAATAAGGGTTTAGTTTTACAAAATAAGCTTCTAGTTTCATAGAATAAGGAAAATAAACTTAAACTGTGAAACAAAAAGCTTACATTGTGAAACCCAAACTCTTAGATTCACGGAATAATGGCTTAGTTTCACAAAATAAGCTTATAGTTTCACAGAATAAGGGCTGAGAATCACAGAATAAGTCTTCTTATATTGTGAATCCTAGGATCATAAATTGTGAAACTAGAAGCTTAACTTGTGAAACTAGAAGCAATTTTGGTGAATGCTAAGTGCTCTTATTATTTAATGATTTAAAACGAGACAGGAAAGGGTTTAGGGTTGGATTAGGGGGATCCGCTACCACGGATCCCCCTAATCCAACCCTAAACCCTTCCCTTGTTTCTTAGTCGAACGACAGATAAGACTCCCTAGAGGGGGACGAGTGAACCCTTTTTTGGGGGACAAGTGAAAATATGGGGCCGGGTATTCATAAACCTAAAACGGGACGGGAAAGGGTTTAGGGTTGGATTGGGGGGATCCGCTACCGTGGATCCCCTTAATCCAACTCTAAACCCTTCCCTTGCTTCTTACTCAAACGACAGATAAGACACCCAAGAGGGGGAAAGGTGAACCCTTTTTTGGGGACAGGTGAAAATATGGGGCCGGGTATTCCTAAACCTAAAACGGGACGGGAAAGGGTTTAGGGTTGGATTAGGGGGATCCGCTACCGCGAATCCCCCTAATCCAACTCTAAACTCTTCCCTTGCTTCTTAGTCAAACGACAGATAAGACACCCTAGAGGGGGACGGGTGAACCTTTTTTGGGGACGGGTGAAAATATGGGGCTGGGTATTCCTAAACCTAAAACGGGACAGGAAAGGGTTTAGGGTTGGATTAGAGGGATCCGCTACCGCGGATCCCCCTAATCCAACCCTAAACCCTTCCTTTTTTTCTTAGTCAAACGACAGATAAGACACCCTAGAGTGCGACGGGTGAACCCTTTTTTGGGGACGGGTGAAAATATGGGGCTGGGTATTCCTAAACCTAAAACGGGACAGGAAAGGGACGAGTGAACCCTTTTTTGGGGACGAGTGAAAATATGAGGTCGGGTACTCCTAAACCTAAAACGGGACGGGAAAGGGTTTAGGGTTGGATTAGGGGGATCCGCTACCGCGGATCCCCCTAATCCAACCCTAAACCTTCCCTTGCTTCTTAGTCGAACGACAAATAAGACACCCTAAACAAAAAACGGGACGGGAAAGGATTTAGGATTGGATTAGGGGGATCCGCTACCGCGGATTCCCCTAATCCAACCCTAAACCCTTCCCTTGCCCGAGTCATTAACTCTGAAACTTAAACACTGAAACAAAAGAAGGTTACATTGTGAAACCCAAACTCTTAGATTCACATAATAAAGGATTAGTTTCACAATATAAACTTCTGGTTTCACATAATAAGGATTGAGAATCACAGAATAAGGAAAAGAAACTTAAACAGTGAAACAAGAAGCTTACATTGTGAAACCCAAACTCTTAGATTCACAGAATAGGGGATTAGTTTCACAATATAAGCTTCTAGTTTCACAGAATAAGGGCTGAGAATCATAAAATAAGGAAAAAGAAACTAACACTGAAACAAGAAGCTTACATTGTGAAACCCAAACTCTTAGATTCACATAATAGGGGATTAGTTTCACAATATAAGCTTCTAGGTTTACAGAATAAGGGCTGAGAATCACAGAATAAGGAAAAAGAAACTTACACTGAAACAAGAAGATTACATTGTGAAACCCAAAATCTTAGATTCATAGAATAGGGGATTAGTTTCACAATATAAGTTTCTAGTTTCACAGAATAAGGGCTGAGAATCACAGAATAAGGAAAAAAAAACTTGAACACTGAAACAAGAAGCTTACATTGTGAAACCCAAAATCCTAGATTCACAGAATAGGGGATTAGTTTCACAATGTAAGCTTCTAGTTTCACAGAATAAGGGCTGAGAATCACAGCATAAGTAAAAGAAACTTAAACACTGAAACAAGAAGTTTACATTGTGAAACCCAAACTCTTAGATTCACAGAATAGGGGAATATTTTCACAACATAAGCTTCTAGTTCCACATAATAAGGAAAAGAAACTTAAAATATTAGATGAGATTCACAAAAATAAAAATAAAAAGAAACTTGATTAATTAAAATGATCATTCATACATAGCTAGATAATTATACAAACAGGCTGGCTTGATAGATGTAATTACAAAAGAGCACTACAATGAAACTAAAACCGAACACATTTAGGACAGCCACTAACATGGCAAAAACAAGCACTTAAATTCAGAGAAAAAGGACACATCAAACTTCAGTACTCCAAGTTTGCTAAGTCAGGAGGAGATGATGATGATGATGTCATCCGAAATAACATATAGAATGCGAAGGTTTCTATTAGGCTATACACTTCTGGCTATGATTCGAAAGACTTTATGAACTCATTAACTTTTGCGATTTCATCAGCTTTGAGATCGCGTAGGTGTTCTCGTTGGAACGGATTTTTTTGTTGACGGTAATGCATGAGTCTCAACTCCATCCAATGTACGCTGGAAACACTTGAACCTTTTGTAGATGATTCTAGCACCCCTACGAATAATATGAACACCGTTGATGTCGTTTTGGTGCAGGGTAAGACGATATGCCATTTGAATGCGTGGCGCACGTGGATGAATAAGGAAAAGCTGACACCATTTTTTGCAAACCATTGCCATGTTTGCTTTATCGCCATTACTAAGTTGTTGAAATATGTTATTAACTAAGTCTTGATCGTTGAGAACGGAATCTAATGGTGCTTGGTTACGGTTGCTAGTGAAGTTGATGGTCGTTAATGGATGGAACGGAAAACTCATATTCTGTTTTTTGGCATTAACGTAATCCTCTAAATCTGCTGCAACTTCATTGACTACCCACCCCTTGCACCAATCGACAATAACCATTTTTTGATAAATAGAAACTGGTAATGAAAGCAGTACAAAACAGCACATCAATATCACATGGAAGTCTCGAATGTAGGAAAACAGGAAGATGCACATAATAAGGGCTTAGTTTCACAACATAAGCTTCTAGTTTCACAGAATAAGGGCTGAGAATCACAGAATAAGTAAAAGAAACTTAAACTGTGAAACAAAAGAAGCTTACATTGTGAAACCCAAACTCTTAGATTCACATAATAAGGGCTTAGTTTCACAATATAAGCTTCTAATTTCACAGAATAAGGGCTGAGAATCACAGAATAAGCAAAAGAAACTTAAACTGTGAAACAAGAAGCTTACATTGTGAAACCCAAACTCTTAGATTCACAAAATAGGGGCTTAGTTTCACAATATAAGCTTCTAGTTTCACAGAAAAAGGAAAAGAACACTGAAACAAGAAGCTTACATTGTGAAACCCAAACTCTTAGATTTCACAGAATAAGGGCTTAGTTTCACAATATAAGCTTCTAGCTTCACAGAATAAGGAAAATAAACTTAAGATATGGGATGAGATTCACAAAAACAGGCACTTAGATTCATAAAATAATAAGGAAAAGAAACTTGATTAATTAAAAATTTCATTCATACATAGCTAGATAATTATACAAAAGGCTGGCTTGAAAAATGTAATTATAGAAGAGCACTACAAAAGACATTTAGGTCAGCCACTAACATAGCAAAAAAGTGGTACAAAGTTGAGCAGCTGTGCTATATATCGACCAAGAAAGGTAAATCAAAATACGATAATTTTGCCCGAGTCATCAACTCTGTTGAAGTAGCAACTACTAAGTCAAGTTCTGGAGATGGCACATCTAAAATGTCAAGCAAATCTTGCGTTTGTTCGATTTCAGCATCAGTGAGATCTCTAAGGTGTTCACTTTGGAAAGGATTTTCACCTTGGAAATAATGTAGGAGTAATTTAGATCCCGAATCTTTAGTGATAAAGCACTTGCATCTTTTATAAATTATTCTAGAACCCCTACGAATGATTCTCACACCATTGACATCATTAATACGCAGAGAAATCCCATACGCAACTTGAATGAGAGGTGCACTAGGGTGTATGAGGAAAAGCTGAGACCAGTTCCGACAGACCAACGCCATGTTTGCCTTATCTTGGTTACACTTAAGTCGTTTGAAGATGTTATTCATTACATCTTGATTATTGAAAACAGCCAGTTGGGGTTGATAACGATTGTTAGTGAGCTCAACACTCCGTAAGGGAGCAAATGAGAATGTCATGACCTCTTTTTTTTCTCTTATGTAATTCTGGACAAAATGTGCTTTATCTTCTGCATGAACATTCATTACCCACCCCTTGCACTAGTTTTCCATAATTGACCAGAGGTAATGAAGGTTAAAACCAGAAAGTAACCTACAAGCATTACAAATAGAATCAAAAAAGGAGAAATAAAAACTAGTAAGGAAAGAAGCCGTAAGATTCACAAAATAATAGAAAATAATAAGTTTCTTTTCCTTATTATGTGAATCTCAGCCCTTATTATGTGAATCTCAGCCCTTATTATGTGAATGTAAGAGTTTATATTGTGAAACTAATCCCCTATTCTGTGAATCTAAGAGCTTCAACGTTAAAAAATGACCCTCGTAGAAGGTAGAACTATGGAAACCACTCAAAAGTATACATTAATCTTTATTAAAAACATTATTCACAGATAATATATCATTATTAGCAATAAAACGTTAGGCAAAACTCTCCAAATGAGGTGCAGCTACTGTACACTTAAGCATCAACACGTTTAAAAGACGGAGTAGCTACTAAAATTTCCTCAAATCTTCGAAAATGAAACACGCATCCAAAGCACGACAACGAAATCACATTATACCGTACTCGATCAAGCATCTAAAACACTCTCAAAACTACTAAAATTAACTATGAAACAACATCGTAAGTTAGACTAAGAGGTTTATCCTCACAAACCTAGGTATTATAATCAGAATGGATTTCGTAATGATATTTTCATCAGAAACCTAGATTAAATGAAATTGATCATAACTAACCAAGAACAATAACAATAAACATTCAACTACGAGCATAATCGAGCAGAAAAATAGCAAAAAAAAACAAAAAAAAGAGCAAAAATCAGTAACTAAACTAATTAAATAAGTTGCTAACAAAAAATTTAACAGAATAATAAACAAAATCGAAATCTAGTTAAGAACATACGAAGAAGCAGGAGGATGATGATAATGGCGGTTGCGCGTCGTCCGGGAAGAAGATGAGTCGAACCGTCGTCATGGAAGAAGATGAGTCGAAGAGAGAGAGAGAGAGAGAGAGAGAGAGAGAGGGATTTGTTTCCGTTGAATGAAAATGGAAAGACGAAAATGAGAATGAAGAGAGAGTGACAGTTTTTTTGGATATTATATATGGGACACGTGGCAAGATCTGGTGCAATTCAATTATTTACATCCAACGGCTTAGAAAGGATCCAACGGCCTCACCCTAAGAGGGGTGCCTCACGTGATTCGGTTTCTATATATATATATATATATATATATATATATGAGTAAATTAACAAAAACTGCCTTCAATATACCACTTTTCAAAATTAACTCCCTTATGAAAACTTTTTAATTTTTTACCCCCAAAAGATACACTATGAATACAATTTACACCCCAAGTGAGTTTTCGTTGAAAAATATTAAAATATGACCGATTTACCCTTACTATTGTTCTAACCTAAGAACTTCCTTTGACTCTTCATTTCACAAACGACATCCCATTCACCCCCCAGTAACTTTTCAAACATCATTCACCCCCTCAATAATTTTTCCTCTTCAATTTACTAAGCTTTCTCAGTAATTTCAATTTGTCAGATTTTATACCGTGAGGATTCCATCTTGGTTTCAATTCCATTCACCCCCAGTACCAGATCAGCCATGGACTTGGATTATGCGCACTATATGTGATTAATTAATTCATTATGGATATAAAGTCAACAAATATCTCCTAAAATTGCTAATTCAATTTCATTAACCGGAATTGTACTGTGGCATTATTCAAGTCAGCTCCTGAGCCTTTTGTTGACATGAACCGCATCCGCATTCGATAATAACATGTGCTAGAGATGAGAAAAAACCTACCTAAGTCTATTGGAATTTGTATATTTGTGAATTCTTTTGTGTAAACTCGAAATACGCTTGGTTAAATAAGGAGTTTATGAATGCTACTTATTTTTCTATAGAATTGAAACCAGAAAGCAAAGAATGACAAAAATATTCTAAGAATGATAAAATGGATATTCACAGTTTTTTTGATGCATCGGAACTGTAGCTATTAGGATTTCAAGACGCAAAATACTAATAAGAAAACCAAGGAAAATGCAAATCAAGAAGACAAACTGAAATTAGGAAGTAAGTGTATGAATATGAAGATGAATGTAAAAAATAAGAAAGAAGATGCTGAAATTGGGGTGAGGTAAAATAATTGAAAGAAGATGAAATTGGGTAAAAATATGAAAGAAAGACCAGAAGGGCAAAATCTTCCAAAAAAATCAACTAAATCAAGAATATTCTATTTTTGACGGAATATGCTCCATTTCCGTCATTTGGGGTGTAAATTGTAATCAGAGTGTATCTTATTGGGGTAAAAAATTAAAAAGTTTTCATAAGGGAGTTAATTTTGAAAAGTGGTATATTGAAGGGAGTTTTTGTTAATTTACTCTATATATGTATATATGTATATATGTATATATGGACTTGGGATCCGGTGAGAACCACCTTACAATGAGAACCTTGTGAGAACTCGACCTTACGGACTTTTTTTTAAAAATTAATAACATAATTGGATTCGGCATGACATTTTATAGCTAGAGAACATATTTTTTTGTCTAGAAAATAAATACTAGTGACGGAAATAGAGGTGAGATACGTTTTATTTATTTGCATGCACCTACTATCTATTTTTTCGTACCTATCATTTTTCCGCCACTAGTATTTATTTTCTAGACCAAGAAATATGTTCTCTGGCCATAAAATTCCATGCCGAATCCAATTATGTCATTAATTTTTAAAAAAACACTCCGTAAGGAAGAGTTCTCACCGGTTTTCATTGTAAGGTGGTTCTCATCGGATCCCAACCCTGTATATATGTATATATATATATATATATATATATATATATATATATATATATATATATATATATATAGAATTGGAATTCAATGAGAACCACTAATATAATGAGAACCATCAAAACTCTAACTTACGTACTTTTTTAAAAAAAAATTAATGACATATTTGGATTCGGCTTGAAATTTTATGGCTAGCGAACATATTTCTTGGTCCAAAAAATATATTCTAGTGACGAAAATCGAGGTGAGATACGTATTATTAATTTTCATGCACCTACTACCGATTTTTACGTAACTATCATTTTTCATGCATCTAGAACTCGTTTTAGTGCACGTAGAGCCTATTATTTCATGTACCTAGTAGTCATTTTCATGCATGTAAAAAATTTCATGCACGTAGTGGTCGTTTTCGTACATTTATAGCCGTTTTAGTATACCTAATTGTATTTTAGTACACTAAGTATATATTTTGTTAAATAAGTTAAACTAATGCTAAATGATCCATCGAAACTTTCGAAGCGAGATTTGGTGGAGATTTAGTGAGGGTTTTCATGGTTCTCATTATAAGGGTGGTTCTCACCGGATCCCGACCCTATATATATGGATGATGATGCATAATTACATACACAAAAATTCATTAAATCATGTTCTCTTTATTCAAACAACATGCTTATAAGAGTTGTTAAATGTGAATTTATACATAACATTGAACACTGACATTTGTGACGTTTGTATCACATCCCTTGTTAGACAGAGTTCGATAATGATGCAATGGAGTCGAGTTGGTATCAAGATGGTAAAGGACGACAAGCATGAAGAGCGACGACATAAACATAGGAAGAGGACCAAAGAACCAAAGTAACATAACAAGGGCAAAGTAAAGAGCCCTAAGGCCAAGTTGCCAAAATTCACCACCCCTAATAACAGCAACTTCAACGTAGTAAACAGGCATGTCTTTAAAAGGCATGCTTATGAGATAGTTAGCGTGGATAAAACACCTTGTTGATTGAACAAAACAAGAGAAGCCCAAGAGGAAACATATGAGAAGACTTATGTACTTCAACATTAGGGTTGATGGCCTCACATTTCCAAATATGAAATCGCTTTGGAAAATGGTGTTGTTCGTCATCCAAGCTCCGATCAATGAGCTCAATGTTAATGATACTGATGCTAGAAAAGTTGCTGCTGTTGTATTTGATGATATTGCTGACAACGGTACTTCCAAATTAGATGCATCAACCTGCAAATTTAAGTAGTAATAACTTGTTCATTTTAATTGTTTTCAATGAATTAACACCAAATCTAGCTCCATGGAGTTTCAAACTTACTACTACTTCCTAAATGTCTCCATTTCAATTTGAACTCAATTAGGTACTCCCTCTATCCCGCCCGGTAGTTGTTAACCTATTCTATTTTCGGGTGTCTTATTCAATTATTTACCTTTTTAATTTGGGAATGCCTTTGATAGTTAATTTGATTCTTTTATGCTCAATTTAGTCCACTTATTATAGAATAATTACCCCTACGGCCCTCCCCTTTCATTGGTGTTTGTGCCAAAAGTAAAGATAAACAGATAATACGGACAAATTAAAAATACGTTAAGATACAGTAGAAAACCAAAAACATTAATTTCTCAAAACAAAATTCATAATATCAACTTTAAAAATTACTAACTCTTGTATTTGAATTACGGTCATCAGCGTGGATACATGTTTAGAGCATATTTGGCCTCACTTTTTGAAAATGAGTTTGTGTTTTACAAGCTTAATTTTCTAAACGTGTTTTTTAAGAGTAGAAAGATGTGTATTCTACTACTATATGCGAAATGGTAGAGAAACATATTGATCAAACTCGTACCTCGCTCTTATCTTTAACTAAGTGACCTTTGACGTTGGACGTTTGAACAAAAATAGAAGAGTGGAGGAAAAAAGAGGGAAAAAAACCGAAAAAAATAAACATTACCTCCATAACCCTTTGAACCCAAGCTCTCTTGTTATGATTCTCAAAACCCATAACAGTAGTTTCTGGAAAATTTAGGTATCTATAAAGTAGATAAAGATGATACACAAAAAGGATCATTAACCCACTTGGTACCAATATTAAGTCTAGCCATTCTTTCTCGAAACCCATTATCATATGCTTTTAAATTATTTGCATATTCTTTAAGCTTATAATTATATGGATTTTAATAACTTCATACTTAGTTTCTATTATATAATGTGTGTATCGTATATTTGTATCTACGTGGGCCCGTGGCTTATTCATTTTTTTTTTGGCGAGGGAACCCGAGAGTAACAAACTCAACCTCTACTTAGGCATGGACTCGGATCACGAATGTTATACAAAATTTTGCTCTTAGAGAGGCTCGAATCCGGGGCTGCTAAAAATTTCACCCAAGTTTTAACCACTAGACTCCACCTTGCGGACGACTTACTCAATTTGCATTCTCTGATATTACATTAATTAGCTTTCTAATTCCAGCTGCTAATTATTGAATATTGATTAACATGGACGTACTACTAAATTGCTAATTAAGTGTACACGCATTTTTTTCTAACTTCTCTCAAGTTAGCTACGTTATCCATCTGGATAATTTGCTTACTGAGTACGCATATATATGTACACCTACAACTTGTATTATTATACAGTACATACCAGTGGCGTCGTTAGAGGGGGTGCAGTGGATGCACCCGCACCCCCTGACATTTAGAAATATAGACATTTTAGTTCACTTAGATAACATGTTTCTATATTAGTCTAGTGGTTAATTATGATGTCACCTTCTTTGACATCTAGGGTTCAAATCCCACGGCCTACAATTTTGCCCAATTTTTGGTAAATTGCCTTTCACAAGACGAATTGTTACGGTTTCATGCCAAAATTATGGTTTTATTTTTAGTTTATGTTAAAATTTCATGATAGCAAAGATTCCGCACCCCCATCATCTAAATCCTAGATACGCCACTGGTACATACTAGTTTGTGTGTTCATATACATAATCATCAAATATCACAATCGTATATTATATACTCCTTCCGTTTTAAGTAAAGGTAAGCAAATATTTGGAACGGGCGAGTAGCGGTATGTTTTATAATACTTGCTCTATTCCATTTTTTGTCCTCTTATCTTTAAAATTTATTTCAAACTAGTTGTTCTTTTTCTAAATTTAGTATGTTAAAATGGGTAAAGCAATATAAACAGTTGCAGAATTTAATAAGAAACCATTGAATTTTGAGAAATAAATTAAAGCAAGAGATGTACGCAAAACAGATAACATTTGCTATTGTGGTCACGTATATGAAGAGGGTGCTACTTTCTTGTACCTTAAGCATGAAATTGAGTTGAACTGATAGGTTCGCTTAGCCGGAACTACTAATTATGGTAGCCCGCATATTTATTAAGGGGGTTGCGAAAGGTCGTCGGCGTTTTGCGAAAAATCGTAGGCGTTTTTTATAAAAAAGACATAGCATGCCCTTTTCTCTTTATCTCTCTACCTTCTTTTCTCTGAAACTCTCACAACAAAAACAACATAAAATCCAAAAAAACGGTTTCAACATCGATCAACAACATTAAACAACGACAACGATTCAATGTCAAACGACGACAACGATTCATCGGTAAGTAATTAAAATCTTAATTTTTTTTTTCAATTAATTTTTGTAGAATTAATGTTTTAGCCCTTTAGTACAAATTAGGTTGAATTAGACGTAGAAGCCATAGAATTAGACTACGTAAAATCAATCGTATTTTTGCAATGGACTTGAAAAATGGCCGTCCTCGCGTGGAAAGGACGGCCAAACCACACGTCCAAGCATGGTCTGGACGTGAATAGTGCACGTCCAAACCATGCATGGACGTGTACTATTCACGTCCAGGCATGGTATGGACGTGCACTATTCACGTCCAGACCATGCATGGACGTTAATCCTGGCCGTCCATGCATGGTCTGGGCGTGAATAGTGCACGTCCATACCATGCCTGGACGTGAATAGTACACGTCCATGCATGGTTTGGACGTGCACTATTCACGTCCAGACCATGCATGGACGGCCAGTTTTCAAGACCTTTACTTTCCGTTATTTTTACTCAGTTTTTAACAAAAATTAAGTGGTTTTTAATATTTTTTAATATAATCCTTACCAATTTTGCGTATTAACAAGATTCGTTTGAGAAATTTGGTGGAAATGGGGTTGATTACAACCGATTATTTGAGACGGATATATCTTTTGAAAGTCGGGATGAGGCGTTTGACTGGGCTCAAAAAGTAGCTATGGATAATGGATTTGCCTTAGTGAAGGCAACAAATGGGGCGAAAAATCGCAAACAACCGGAGTTGCTCGGGTCGTACTTCCGTTGTTCAAGGTACGGCCGAACCAAAAAGAAGATCGATCCTGAGAAACCGGGGAATTCTACCAAGAGAGGGTCGGCTAAGTGCGGATGTTTGTTTAGGATTCGAGCGGTGCAGAAGTACGCTCATTTGGATGATGGGAATCCCACGATTGCTTGGTACGTAATTACTTCGACTAACGCGGGTTTTCACAACCACGAAGTAGCGACCTATAAAGATGGGGATAGACATTTTGCCGGCTTGGATGCCGAAGAAAAAGAATTTGTGAGGCAACAAGTCCGGGCTAATATTTCGCCGAGGGATATCAAGAACGCTCTTCATAAAAGGACCCCGGAAAAACCCCAACCAAGTAGCACCCAAATTTATAGCGAGTCGAACAAGGTTCGGCGTGAGATGAGAGAAAGTAGGAATCCCGCTCAACAACTGTTGGCTGTAGCAGTTGCTGCCCAATATGTGGAGTGACACGAATCAGACCCCGATACGAAAGAGTTGACTCATGTGTTTATGTGTCATCCGGAATCCGTCAAACTATTTCGTGCTTACCCATATGTCTCTCTTATCGACGCCACCTACTCGACCAATGTTTTGAAGATTGCACTTATTGAGATAGTTGGCGTTACACCGGTCGGATCCTCGTTCTTAATTGCCACCGTTCTCCTTCCGTCTGAAAATGATACATCTTATGGGTGGATGTTGTGGAGATTAGAGGAGCTGCTTCTGGGGGCGTCACCTATGCCTACTCTTGTCACTGACCGAGAGTTGGGCTTGATCCGGGCTATTGAGGACCTCTATCCGGAAACTTCTCACATTTTGTGTCGTTGGCATGTGAACAAAGCCATTGAGACCAGAGTAAAAAATTCAAGAAAGATGATAATGTACAAAGACATGATAATGCATAGTAAGGAAACGGGTTGGTACCGGGTCATCAATGCAAGCACACAAGGTGAGTTTGGGAGAGCATGGGAAGCCTTTTCTGAAACTTGGGTAGATTTGGCTGATTATGTGCAGAGTACATGGGCGCATTACAAGAAGAAGTTCGTTGTTTTCTATACGAACGAATACTTTCATCTCGGTAACACGGCCACTTCCCGGGTAGAGTCGTGTCATGCCCTCCTTAAAGCTTGGTTGAAGAGTCAAAACTTGAACCTCGACACCATGTGGACTCGTATTCACTCCATGCTTGAAGCTCAACACTCCAAGATTCGACATGAGTTACAGACGTCGTTGACCAACTCTGTAAGTGCTGGACCGTTTTTCTCCTTATTGCGAAATCATGTGTCTATCAAAGCCATTAGGTTACTGGAAGATGAGTTTAGGAAAGGGATGGAGCTGGGGAACGGGCTTGAACAATATTGTGGATGTGCGATACAGACTACTCACGGGCTTGAACAATATGATTCTGATGCAAAGAAACGGTAGGAGGGTCCACGTTGAGGATGTGCACTTGTTTTGGAGGACTTTGGTGTACGACAGTCTCGAATATAGGCCGAAGACCGATGATGATGAGTTTGATGCTCTTATAGAGCCGGCTAGAGGGGTCAATCCGGCGAAGAGACGGGTAATCATTGAGAAACTTCGAGATGGTCTCCACCCGGCAGATGAAGATATTCGTCCACCTGAGGTTCGAGAAAACCCTAAGGGGAGACCGAGGGGTTCCACTACTCGGAACAAGTCCGCTTTTGAGCATGCTGCCCGTAGATGTGCCAAGTTTTTTTTCCAGCCCTTCGACGGCACCTTCTGTCAGTACGGTGTCTGATTTCGGAGATGGACCTGTTGGTGCACCATTGGAGGTCGGTTACACAACGGGACCTTTGTGTTCTTGGGCAAAAAAATATGCAGTCCCCCAAGACTTATGGGCACACTTTGATGGTTGGGCTGATGTTGTTGCTGATGGTCATTGTGGTTATAGGGTGCTATCGCATGCTGCCCGGGGTCGAGAACAGGACCACTTGGTCATGAGAGCGTGGTGTCTTAGAGAGCTTCAGGGAAACAATGTGTACAAGACAGTGTTTGATGAGTCTCCTCGCACGCCTCCGCTTTTGAGCAGATGGGATCATACCTTGAGGGCTATCGAGTTTACGAGTAGCGGGGGTTGCGGTGAACATCATTGGATGTCTTCCGAGTATTTGACTGTCTTTGCGTCGTTGTTTAACTGGACTATCTGTTGTATCGGCCAGTACGTCCACAAAGGAGTTAGGAATTGGAATTGTTATACATTCTTACCGCTGAGGGCCACGGGTCACGTGTCGAGGCCGTACGGTGTCATGTGGATCGTACACTACCATGACCATTGGATGAGATTGCACTACAGTGGCCCACTGAGCGAAGCACCCATGCCACCGATCGATCTTTGTTGGGCGTGGGTAAGAGAAGATGCAGTTGCACATTATGCCGATTTGTACACGTCGAACATCGAAAGATGGCATACTTTGATGGGAACAACACCTCGAACTCCTCGGCGCCGAAGACAGCCTCCCCCGGGTTGAGATTTATTTGTATTCTTTAGGTTGTGATATATTTGTATTATTTAGGTTGAGATTTATTTGTATTCTTTAGGTTGTAATATTTAAATGTAACCGTTGTGATTTCAAATTTCAAAATGTTACCGTTTTTCGAATGATTTTCATGTTCATTATAATAGCGATTTCATTGTGAAATAAATTACAAAGATACCATCTATCAAATTAAAAACGTTCAAACAAACAAAGCGATTTCATTGTTAACTAATACATCCCATCCTTCAGACCACATTGGCCCAAAACGAAAAATACGGAGGGATAACTGTAATACCCAAAATATTCTTATTGATTCATTTTCTTAGCATTTCTCACTATTATTTATTTTGGAAAAAAAAAAACAAAATGAATTTCACGGTTACACTTATTTAAGGGTTGAACCCTTGTTTTATTTGATACATTTCAATACAATTTTGTTGTCTCTTCTTCTTCAGCCGCCAACTCAATTCTAATATCCTCAAATTGAAATTTGTCTTTATCTGCATCATTCTCCTTACATATTACTTGAATCATTCCAAGTCTATCATCATCTATACATGTGAATCTTCGTATCTCTATTCATGGGCATACGGGCGTGACTACTAGTCCGTTGACCATTCCAGAGCATTTTGCCTTCGATCGGCGTCTTTTCTTTGTCGAATTATTCTTTCCCCTTTATTAAAGGTAACACGATATTACCGCCCCTATTAATCTTATTATTGTTCGAGGTTATATGTTTATGTGCTAGTTATTATTGTATTGCCTCGGATTCATGATTATATGAATTTTGTTACTATGTGTGACATTCTGTTTTGATAGTAGTATTTGATTTCCACCTTAATAATAATAATAATAATAATAATTACATATTTTATTTTCATTCTAACTTATTTTGGTGAGATGGGTTCTGACCGATTGAGAATTATTCCTATACGAGCCGAGAATTTGAATTGTTGTTAAGGTGCACCATTTTATAATGGTGTTATTATTTGTACGATTGGAATAAGTAAGGTTGCAGTGATTTATTTGAGACCTAAGTGTGATGTTTTGGGCATTATGTTGCGGAGTTAAACAATCATGCACAAGAGTATTAAGTTAGTGGCTAAGGAATATTTGTTTGGTTCATATGCGCATGATTTTCTAATTTCAAGTATTGACTTGTGCGTTTAGACTCATTTTGTGTGGAAACTGAGACAAGTTTTGACTTGCGGTTTGAGCGGAGATTTAATGATATAAAAATTTTGGTTTTTATATTGTAATTTTGTTATCCTTCTTTGGCCTTGACTCGTGGGTGAGTAGCTCGGACATTTATTCCGAGTGCTGAGCACGGTTCTTTGAACCTTCGACGATATTGATATTGAAATTGAGATTGGTTACTAATTATGAGTTATGGGCCTGTGTGCCGGTTTTGTTTATGGTCCGGAGTGACTGGGGTTATTGAGTTACTTATGTTATTTTGATCGATATTGAGATGGAAATATTGTTTAGCGGTTTTATCCCGCCAGTTCACTCACCCCTTGTCTTGGTCATTGGGCCGACAATGAGAATACAATACATGTTATTTTGGAGTATTATTTTATGAGATGGAGTAATGAGTTGAGACAGAGTAATGAGTTGAGATGGTTTAGTTACTGTATTTAGAGAGTATATTATATTATGGATATAGTACAGAGGGGTATGAGTTTGAGATGATTTGCGGGGAGTGTTTTATTATTCTCTGTGTTTATTTTTTTTTATTTTTTACGTGTCTGTGTTTCCATGCCATGACCAAAAACTATCACTTTATATAAAAGGTATGATTGTGTTACCAGCTTTCCGGCTGACCGTGTTTCCCTTCGGGGCTACTCGTCATGGGGGTAGTCCCTTCTTGTCTTCCGATCTTATTTCAGGTGTTTCCGCTGCAGTTTAAAGAGATTTATTTTCAAGTGAAGATTTTTTTTTTCTATTGCTTTGTACAAGTTTTATTTCATTTTGTATTTATTTTATTTTGAAAGGATTTGTAATGAGAGACATTGTATATTAATTATAATATCCTTGTATTTCGGCCACTTTTATAAGTACAAGGTAGATTTTTATTTAGCCGAAATTCAGGGGTGTTACAATAACCCCGGTTATCTTTAAAAAAATCTTCTCAAACTGTTGGGGCTGGTGTCCTTGACAATTAAGTTCAATGACTTATTAAATCTCTTTAAGGATCACAAGGGCATACTTTTGTATTATTACCAGTTGATCCACGTTTATCAATAACGGTTGGCTTGCTAGATAAGTTTGACGTTATTGTCATACGGATGGCGGTGATCAACTGATCCCTATACGTCACACCTATAGGACACGTTTGAGAGATGTGAAGGTATGAAAATACAATCACATTTATGCCGGATATGACTAAACAGTTAGTCAGAGGTATTGACTATTAAATTAGTCAATAAGATGTTGAGATTATTATTTAATACGGATTAAATAATTTTAGCTAATACGGATTGCATGATTAATTCGTAAAATTAAATATAAACGGTTATATTTAATTAAATATTGTATTCGCGTATTAATATAAACAGTTATATTAATTTGGGTAATTATACAATATCGTAATTTTATCAGACCATTATTAATACATCGACTGCATTAATATCTGATAACATGCATACGATTTATAAACAAAACCCGTGAATAAAGTTTAGCTAAATGGGTCGAATCACAAATTAGAATAAGGTAAGAGTGGAAAGCCCACTCCTACCCTATTGGAAATTTCGGCCAAAAGAGCTACATAAGGAGGAGGACTCTCCTTATGTCAGGGACTCTTGTTTCACTGTTTAAACAAATCTCAAGGAAAAATTAGGGTTTTGAGAGCTTTCTTCTCCCAAAACCTCAGATCTCACATCTAAAACCTAAATAGCTCTCCCAATATTGCAAGGCAGTTGGAGAGGATTTCTAGCACACGCGGCCACGTCTCATTCTAAGTCTTGGGTGCAAGTTATAGGAGGGAATTTGTGTTAATTCCTGTTCTTAGGCCTTTCGCACAAGGACCAAAGGTTGATTTCTTTTTCATGCTTTTTATTAACTTATGACTATAATCACAATTGTATGTTTCATTATAATCCTGCAAGTTTGGGGCGAATACATGCTTTATTCCCCACAACTTCTCAAACTCCCCTCAACCACGCATCTCAGGAGAACCGCTAACGTCGGGGTGATTCTCTTCAAACATTCTAATGACGTCCATAATCTTGCAATACACATGCATTGCCTGTTGAGATAAGACCGGGGGTTGAAGACGTATCATGTTTCTCGCTTCAGCTAGGCGGCGAGTGTCAGGACGTCGAGGGTACGAACTTGCAGCTTCGTTAACTAACCGGACTGCGTCACGCCTCTTGAACCAGTAGTCGCGTTGATGTTCAAGAGACTCTTTCACCATCGGGTTTTCCGCTGCAGGGCTTGCGAGATCTGTCTCAGCTTTTGCAATCCGTTGTGAAAGCCAAGTTTCATCGTTCAACGGCATGTTTGCCATTCCTGAAAAAATTTAAAGAATTAAAATTGAAAACATACGGTTAGAACGTAAAAAAAAAACCCGAACCATGAGGGACATGTGAACTACACGTCCCAACCCCACCTAGACGTGTTGTTCAAACGTCCCTTCCCCCCTTAGACGTGTGAACTACACGTCCCTACCATCTATAGACGTGTGGTTCACACGTCCCGACCATCCATGGACGTGTGGTTCACACGTCCCTACCAACCATGGACGTGTGGTTCACACGTCCCGACCAACCATGGACGTGCCATCTGCACGTCCCTACCCACTTAAGCCACCCCATTCCCACGTCCTAACCCCCCCTAGCCGTGTAGTTCACACGTCCCACCCCCACTAGCCGTGTAAACCACATCTCCGACACCTACCAATATCGTGTTTCTCCTTTCCCTTCATTCTAATCCTACCATTCTAACAACAACAACAATACTACTAACAACATAACAATAACAACTAACAAATACACTACAACAAAATGACACTTGCGCCACGATTTATGTCACGGGAATTCATAATTCGTGACCTAAATTTGCTTAGTCACGGGAAAAAAAAGTCCCCTTCCTTCAATATTAATTGGTAAAAAAATTTATGTCACGGGAAAATATATCCGTGACAAATAATTGTTTTTAGTCACGAATTAAGCCATGGCCGTGACTAACAAATATGTTTAGTCACGCATTAAGTCACGAACGTGGCTAATAATTATTTTTAGCCACAATGTCGTGGCTAATTATGCTTTATTGTCACAGGTAAGTTACCCGTGACTAATTAGTGTTCTTAGCCACACTGAATTCTTAACGTGGCTAATTATGATTTATTGTCACAACTAAATTATCCGTGACTATATTGCTTTTAGCCACACACAAAATTCTTACCGTGGCTAATTTTGATTTATTGTCACGAGTAAATTACCCGTGACTAATTATTGCTCTTAGCTACGCACTGGATTTTTACCTTGACTAATATTTTTGATATGATAACGAATAATAGTACAAAACTATTTGTACAACATGGTGTGTACAGTCACATCAAGATGATTGCGCCGTATTATTGTGAGATGTGGACAATATCCGTACTTAACGTTCTTCACTATTGACGTAAATGATCTTATTATTATTATTATTATTATTATTATTATTATTATTATTATTATTATTATTATTATTATTATTATTATTATTATTACTATTGGATTTAGTTTGTCACAAGTGAGAATTTGTGCAATTTATATATAACTCTATTATTTTGCTTGACCGAGTAAAACCTTACATAACACTACTGAATTGAACATGAATATGATTATATGAATAAATGATTTAAGTATACGTTTAATTATATATTTGTGACAATTTCGTAATTTCAAAGCTACTAACCCAACTACTCAATTTATTAAATTGCGCAATAAACCAGGCAAAAAAGAAGCACTATAGTTGAAATTTATACACAACTTAAAACGGAACATAAAAAAATGACCATCTTGGTTTAGTTAAGATCCTATCACTCAGTTTTGTTCTTGTTATTTAATTTTAATTTAGTTCAGGTTTGACATTTACCCATATAATATCGTCTAAGGCGCATTTTCATTATTATTGAAACTTTTAAAATTAGGTATGCTAAGGACTCCATGTACAAATCGCTCCCAAATTTTAGTAAAAAAGAAGGCTCTAATGTGCAACTCATCTTTTAGCTGCTAGGAATATAGGGTCAAGGCGAATGGATTCTTCTGCTTGAACCAAAATACTCATGCTAGATTTTGCCGAATCCCATGTGAAAAAGCGAGTAAGTATTAAACTAAAAAAGATAAGAAAATTAGTCATTTACATCATCCAAACAACAAGTACATACAACAACAACTAACAATAATAATAAAAAAAAAAGACAAGAAAATCATGATTCTGCAAGGTACCATAGTTAGTACATACAACGTCAAAACACAGTACATCAAATAAACTACTTTCTTTTCAAACAAAACTGTCTCTGCTGCTGATCTCTTCCTACGCCCAATTAGAACTTGTCTCATAGCATCAGTTTTCCCTACAACTGACTTATTTATATTTACTCTTTTGCATCCGTTTAGGTAGAACCAAAGGCGAAGCTACGCCTGGGTTGTATGGGCCAAGGTCCGGGGTGGAATTTCAAGAACAGGTAATAAATAGTAACAAGATTATCACTGAACTTTAGTTGGTGTAGTGGTTTGTTGCACACAAAAGTTTTCATGTGGTCGTACGTTTGAGACTCAAAGCCTTATTTTCATTGATTTTTTTAAAAATATTTTTAGAGTTCCCTTTTTTGTCTAAGATTCATCTCCTAACCATTTATTCTTTTTTTGATATATTTTTAGAGTTTTCTTCTTTTGTCTACAATTTCATCCCTTAATCATTTATTCTTTTTTTACTACATTGATAATTTTACCCGATAAAATTTTTAATAGTATTTCTAAAATCGGTGACTATTTTTATCATTGAAATTGATTTCTATCAAGGTAACTTATATGATTTTGGTTTCACCTTAAACTATAAGACCGTCTTATAAGATACTTACTTATTATTTCTTGTTCCAAATTTTTATGTAGCATATTGATAGAAAAACTATTACTCCCTCCGTCCCGATCAATTGTTATCTATTGCTTTTGACACAAAGATTAAGAAAAGAAGGGTAAATGAATTTGGACCACACAAATGATATGGCCCCACATGTAATCAAATGTCATCCACAAAAAGTTGCCAAAAATGGAAATAGATAACAATTCAATGATACACCCCAAAATGGAAATAGATAACAAATGACCGGGACAGAGGGAGTATAATTTAATAAGTAGTATTAGAACAAATATTACGAAGGAGTTTGTTTGATTTACTTAATCAGGTGAAAAACCTGACAAGTATTACCTGTAATACTGAAGTAATAATGTGATAGCTAAAATAAATTGAGTGTAGAGAGAGGACGAAAACCAGCCCCTCCTATAATTTTATCCTAGCTTCATCACGGGTAGAACCGATATTTTTGATATAAATTAAATATAAAAAAACACCATGTCAACTAATAAGAAAACATAGCGCTTCTTCATAATAAGAAAACACAGTTATTCCCTTCAAAAAAAAAAAAACAAAACACAGTTATTCATCAAAACTACTGCTTCTTCAAAACTTGTTCACCAAAGTTCTTCATCACCGTGTTCATCATCCGTCAACTTCAACTTCAAATTAAAATTCAAATACTTTATTCAATTCATCAGTTGCAAGATCCGCGCGAAACAACTGCAATTTGCTCAAACCCTAACTTTTTCGCCAATTTCATGTAAGTTATATTCGTTCTTGTTCGTCTATCTTCGTCTAGTTAGACTAACTGTTACTAAATTGGTTTTGTTACTGTGAATTTCAGCCTTAATTTCTCGTTTCAATGACCACCCAGTTTGTAATCCCAATCATGATTATTATCAGTCGTAATTTGTTTGGGAGATTCTATTGTTTGGAAAGAATTAAATTAATGAATATTAGTTGTAGATTAATACGGAGTACATGATTAAATTAGATTTTTGTTTGTATTGTTGATTATGTATTGATTTTACTAGACCAGTTTCCGAAGTGGTGATAGTGATGCAATAGGTATTTTAAGTTGGGTAACTGGCAAGTGTATGTGATAACGAAGCAGTAGAGATTAAAGTTAAAAGTGAATTAAAGAAGGATGATGATTAATGGAGAATAGAGATGTATAGTAATGGAGTTGTTCATTGAACGCACTTGAAAATGTATGTTGCAATTTTATTAAAGATTATGAGCTTAGTTGATAACTAAATTATTTAGATAAGATTATTAAAGACAATGGCGGTCGGAAAATGTCAGTCATGATTAGACATGTCTTCTAGCTGCGTTATGCATTTGCTTTCGTTTGGATACTTGTTTGTTGAGAGTTCTCCATGCTTGGTTTTACCAGATGTTTTGTACCTTCGACTACTACATACTTCAGGGAATTGGCTGTTTGATTTAGTCATTGTGCGCTGAGTACCTACATTATCAATGTGACCCAGTGTAAATCAAAACTTTACGTTTGTTGTATTGCTGTTGCCGAAGATGGTAACTTCTACAAGCACTATGGTAGGGGAAAAAATGAAAACGTGGAACTCTTCCACTAGCATATCGTTAAAACATTATAGCTAGATTTTGAGAGTTTGAACCAATTGGGAGTGAGTGCGGGCCTAGTGTTTGAGGTTTTATGAACTGAATTCAATATCATTGTTTAATGAGAATTCTTCCTCTTATTTCATTTCAGATTACGGGGTGGACAGTTATGATATTGGGACAGGATTCAGACATTTTGCAATTGCAACCCCGGATGTAAGTGACACTTTACCGATGAAGGATTTGAGTGAATTTAAACAAATTTCACTCACGACCTTTTTTTTTTGTTCATTTCAGGTTTACAAATTGGTCGAGGACATAAAAGCTAAGGGTGGTACTGTCACTCGAGAGCCTGGCCCTGTGAAAGGGGGATCAACTGTGATTGCGTTTGTTAAGGATCCCACTGGTTACCTATTTGAGATCATTGAGAGAAGTTCAACTCCGGAACCTCTTTGTCAAGTAATGCTCCGTGTTGGTGATTTAGAGCGCTCTATCAAGTTCTACGAGAAGGTATTGAAATTTTGATTGGTGATGAAGTTGCTTTACTCGTGATTTGATGTTGAAACAAATTGTCGCTTGCATACTGATCGTCTGTGGTTTCCCGTTCCTGTGTACAGACTCAACTTTCATTTCCATTGCTTTTGAAAGACAACTTACTATACTTTGGTTTTGCTTGTTTGCTCCATGTTTCGGTGAATGGCCGGCCAATGGCCGTAGTATTAAATTTCGGTATCCAAGCCTAATTGTAAATAATTTGAAACTTTTACTATGACTGCATTTTGATGAGTGATTGGCCACACTTATGGTGGGACAAATGCCAATTTGAAAGTCTCAAATGTAGGTTTATTACCATGAAGGGTATTAAGTAGGTGGAAATAGTCACATTTCTCTTTGATGTAGTTTCTTAAATACCTTACACTTTGGTTATATAGAAAGGAATGTGTGACAGGCTGATTTAATGTTATTCCCCCCGTCTTTCCTCCTCGTCCTCACCTTATAGCTGCATGCAATTATGGTTGCTACTTGCTACATCATCTGTTTTTTTCCTCATTAAGCATGGCATTAGTGGTGTACGAGGAAATATGCTACTATGTAACTATGCAAGCTAAAAGCCTCCCTTGATGTCTTCGCTGGATAATCTGTCAGAAAACAGAAAACTTCCAATTTTTTTGCAACTGCTTTTTCTTGGTGACCATTTTGTTCACAATATATTGTTAATTCTCTAATTTGACTTGGAGGTCTGTCACAGCCATTCTTGACCATTTTATTTTCAAAAACTTGTAGAAATATAATGTAAATTGTGTTGTGTTTATTAGAACTATTTTAACGCTATCATTTATGTAATGTGGTACCTACAGTGTTAAGTATTGTGAGTTTGTGAAAAAATATCGCTCAAAATTGACATTGATTAGCGGTTATGTCTTGAATATTATCAACGAGTGGACTAGAGGAAATATGTTTGAGCCGTTCTGGCCAAAACTTGTGAGCGGAATTAGTTGTTCTTGTGTTCCTGCTGTGGTGTGGGAATCTTTGCCAATAGAAAATGATCTAGTATCATTTAGCTGAAGTCCTATTATAACAGCGAGAGAGACAGATAGCGTTTATTTCTTCGATTGTTAAGGCGGATGTAAATGAATAATCCAGTTATCAGTTTTGTGGAAGTTTCCAGAATTATGTGTTATATGGAACGTTATTTGTCTTTCTTATGAGGGTAAAGATTCGGTTATTATCCTGTACTAAATCAAGATTGTGTTTGCTTTAGCTATTCAATGTACGGAACATATGTTTGGAGGCGAGCAATTACCGCCGGAGCATTTGACCTTATTGAGAAAAGAAATTTTGGAATTGCAGATGACATGTAAGTGGAAAAAGAAAAACGTTTTCTAACTTTCTGTTCACTCTGAGTACCAAATAGAATTATATATGGTCCTGATTTCATATTTAAGAACTGCTTGTTTTTTGTTACACTGGAGCAGATATGAAGCAGCTCTTCTTTTCGCATACCTGGCTTTTATTCCATTTTGTGAACCTGACATCATGGATATCTTTCTTTACAAGTGAGTTGCCAGATTCTCATCATGCATACTATGTCTACATTTGACGGTATATTGCTTAACATGAATGGAAGTGAATTTGTAGAGACTTTTGGAGAGCACTTTCAAACTTGATCTTCAAGCAGCTAGAGAGTAGGTTTGCGAGCCACCGTTTTGTAACAGAAGCTGTTTTGTAGAATCTGCTTCAACTGTCCTACACTTGAGGTTGTGTACAGAACTGTCCTATGCAGTATAGATTAACTTAGTGTGGTCAGATAAGTTTGGGCTAATAAATGTTTAGATAATATATATTTAGAATAGATTAACTTAGTAATAACTATGATTTTTGTTGGATTGTTACTTAGCTTAGATTGTATTTTGAACGTTGTTGGAACGTTCGTTGTTATGTTGGATTGGATTTTGGAACCTCGTTGGTTCGAAGGAAATGTAATGTCCTTTGGTTGGATATCTTAATGCAAGTGGTTTAAAATTTTTGGCGGTTTGGGTATCACTTTTATAGGGAGGTGCTCCCGAAATTTCGATAGCGAATTCTATATTTTTTTTAAAAAACGTAAAACTAATTTGCGTCCGTTCTTACAACAAATGACGCAAATGGTAAATAGTAATTGCATCGTTATAAAACACAAGTATGCTACGTTTATATAATCGACAATAAGGTTTTATTCCATTTTTACAAGCATATTCGTTATCTACCACTTAATTAATAATGGGTTAGCCACGAAAACTATAAAATATGTCACGATAATATTTGTGACAATTATTTTTCAGCCACAAGAGTATTTTGCCACGTTACTGTTTCGTGACTAGTAATGTTTAGCCACGAGAATTTTATTATTCAGACACAATAATATTTGTGGCCAAAAATACTTAGTCACATGACTCATTTTTGCCACGTTACTGTTTCGTGACTAGTATCTTTTAGCCACAATAAATTTTGTGGTTGTCAATATTTAGCCACGGGAGTCTCTCCTTTGTCACGTTATTATTTCGTGGCCAGTAGTATTTAGCCACGATTTTTTTTTATTTGGCCACAATATTAACTTGTGACTAAAACAATTTTAGCCACGGGAAAATTGTTTAGCCACGCTATTTTAGCCACGGGGAATACCGTGGCAAAGTTGCTAATTCTAGTCACGTTGCAATTTTTCCTGTGGCTAAAATTTTGCCACGGCCACTTGGGTCACGACTGATTTCCCGTGGCAAAACTTTATAGTCACGGGAATTTAGCACTTGCGCCACGTTTTTAAACGTGGCGCAAGTGTCATTTTGTTGTAGTGATAACAATAAGAAATAACAAAAACAACAACTAACCTTGTTTTTTTCGGTCGTGTAGGTGGCGACGGTGGAGGTGCTCGGCGGTGGCGGTGCACGGCGGTCACGTGTGGTGGTGGTGTGGTGTGTTCTCGGTTAAGGGAGGCTAAGGGAGAGTGTTCTTATTTATTGAATTTTAAAGGAGAGAGTGAAGAAGCTAAGGGTAGTTTGGTCATTTGTCAAAAAAACGTCCACGATTTTTCGCAAAACGTCGACGACCTTTCGCGATTCGGTTTATTAACAAACTCACTAATCAACAATACTATCATAATATAAAGCTGTTTGACTTTTAATACTTCCTCCATTCTATTTAATTTTATACATTTGTTTTATACACATATTTTAATATTTTGTCTTTATTTCATATCTTTAGCTACATATTAATAAAAATTTAGAGAATTTGTTGATTAAAACCTTTTAAAAACAATTTGTTTGAAAATTACAATCTTATAATTTTTTTTGTAAATTACCCCATAATATTACTTCTGATCATAAATTACAGTCAAAATATTAGCTCCGACAGAAAATTAATACCAATTTGAATTTTTGGGACTTAAGTTCATTTTTTATGACCATAATACTTGTACCTTCATCTTGTATATTCTTTGATGTTCACCCAATCATATTTCACAACTCTATTTGCTTTATACACATATCTTAATATTTTTTTTTCTTTGTTTCATATCTTTAGTTACATATCAATAAAAAAAAATGATTAAAGCCTTTTCAAAACCACTTTTTTAAAATTACAGTCTTATAATTTTTTATTTTTTAAATTACACCCAGAATATTAGTTCTGATCATAACTACAGTCAAAATATTAGCTCAGACAAAAATTAATACCAATTTGAATTTTTGGGACTTTAATTCATTTTTTATGACCAAATTCTCTTACCTTCATCTTGTATATTCTCTTATGTTCGCCCCAATCATATTTCACAACTCTATTTGCTTTATAGACATATTTTAATATTTTTTTCTTTGTTTCATATTTTTAGTTACATATCAACAAAAATTAGAAAAAATTGTTGATTAAAGCCTTTTAAAAACCTCTTTTTGAAAATTATAGCCTTATAAATTTTTTTTGTAAATGACACCCATAATATTACTTTTGATCTTAAATTACAGTCAAAATATTAGCTCCGACAGAAAATTAATACCAATTTGAATTTCTGGGACTTAAGGTCATTTTTTATGACCAAAATACCCTTAACTTTATCTTGTATATTCTCTTATGTTCACCCGAATCATATTTCACAACTCTATTTTTCACTAATTTTTCATTTCTTCAACAATACTTCATCATCTCCCAAATTGAAAATAATTAGGATTATTCAATTTTCCACAAATTGAAAATAATTAGGATTCTTCAATTTTCCCCAAATTGGAACCTAAAATTCGATTCAATCAATTGCAAAACAACAAATTGATTTCCATTGTATCTTAAAGTTAATTAGTGTTCTTTATCATTAATTTTCCCCAAATTGAAAATAATTAGGGTTCTTTAATTTCAGGGGTCGAGTGCCAACGAGGCCATGTGTATTAGACGGGACATTTTTTACTTTCGGACAGTAACCTCAAGCCACGTCACAATCAACCTTATCTCTAGCTTATTCCAATAAGTTCTCTCTTCTCCTTCTACTTTATTATATTTACTGAATTATTTTCCGAAATAGGCGATTTTCAACAATTAATTAACGAAATAGGTAATTTTTCAAATTTATTATCGAAAATGGGTCCACGTAGGACTGGATTTCCCAAACCTATGCCCAGATTCAAGTCGTCTACACGCTTAGCGACTTGATTTTGAATAAGTAATTAATGTCCAATACTCCAATGTGCAAAGTTGAAGCAAAAGAGCCAAGTCTCCCCCGGCGACTTGACTCCAATGCCCAAATATAAAGTTTCAAATAGCAAATGACAGCTATTGTGTGCTACGCATTATTTAGGGTAAGATTATTGGGGGTCTTGAGACAAGACTTTGACGAGTCTTAAGACAAGACTTTTCTCAAGACTACCAATAATCTACCAAAGTCTTAACAAAGTCTTAAGTCGAGTCTTGGAAATCCAAGACTCGACTTAAGACTTTGTTGAGTCTTGACCCCACTATATTTTATTTTTTTAATGTTATATATTCTTTTAATTAGTGTTGCTTTGTACGTAAAATGCATTAATAGAATTTCTCACCATTGTTTTGTTTCACTTTTACTGCCAAAACTTTATTTCTCACTTTTCTCAAAAAAAATTGTATTCAACTAATTCCATATTCACAAATTTCATTTGTGATGGCGGTATCCGTCACAAGCTTGGGACGGATACCGTTTCCTTTCACAAAATACCCACTTTTTCTCTCTCTCTCTCTCCGACACTATTTATGTGGTCCCCTTTCTCCACTAACTCATTTTGTATTCATTTTATCTCACAAAATATCCGTCACAAATGGTGACCCGCCACAAGTAAGACTTACCCTTCCATATTACAAAATGGATCCCAACCAAAATTTGGATTTAAATTCTAGTATGAATTTACTTCAAAATCCACAATTTCAACATGTCTTTTTATATATATAATTAAGTTCCGTTAAGTTATATAATTAAGTTTATTCATTTTAATTAGTAATGTTTAATACAAACTAGAATTAATTAATAAGTTTCTAAGAAAGAAAAGTAAATGGAAAAGTAAAGTCTGAGACGAGTCTGACGGATAATGTAGAAAATCTGAGGTGAGTCTGAGGCAAGTCTGAACAATAAAGAAATAATAAAAGTTAGTGAAAAGCTGACGTGGCACAATCTTAAAACTTTGGAAAATCTAAGGGATAATCTTACCCTTAGTAACTAATAATGGCAAATGACAGCTTTGCAACTTGGTTTCTCTGCAACCCTATACAAAGTCTATATAAAGTTTCTCTGCAACCCTTTGCCAACTAATATTTGGGCATTGGAGTCAAGTCGTTAGGGGGGAGGGCGACTTGGCTCTTTTGCTTCAACTTTGTACATTGGATTAATGGATATTAATTACTTATTCAAAATCAAGTCGCTAAGCGGGTAGGCGCGACTTGAATCTGGGCATAGGTTCGGGAAATCCAGTCTTACGTGGACTCATTTTCGATAATAAATTTAAAAAGTTAACTATTTCATTAATTAATTATGCGCCTATTTTGAAAAATAACTCATATTTACTTGTTATATTATTTGGTTTATACAAAAAGATGTTATCGTTAATTTTTGGTATTATTTTGACAAGGAGGTTGGTGGTTAGATATTATTGCTATTTGAAGGAGGTAGAGGTAGAGGTGGAGCAGTAAGTCTTGCTTGCGACGAGTCACTATTTGTGACGGATATTTTGTGAGATAAAATGGATACAAAATGAGTTAGTGGAGAAAGTGGAGCACATGAATAGTCTTGGAGAGAGAGAAAATGTGGGTATTTTGTGAGAGAAAATGGTATCCGTAACAAGCTTGCGACGGATAGTGTCGTGCAAATAAGAATTTTGTGGAGGGGGAGGCATGCAACAATGAATAATTTTAAAACATGTTGAAAGAGAACCTGTAAAATTGGTATTACGCATTGTTTTCAATGCATCCTTTAGTTGGGCAGTTACTGGTTTGCCTGGTAATGTGTTATGAAAAGCAAATATAATGTAAAGCTGAAAGTGTTTGAAATAGTCATCATTGATAAATATCACGTGCTTAGCTACCACTGGAGCTTAAGCCCAACAACTTAACTTCACCCAGAATCTAAACCCTTGTTGCATCACAATATTCTTCAAGTCTGTCCAATGTTGATTTACGGTCTTCACTCTTAATAACTGTATATAATTGCTACAACCTCCATTCAAGTCCACACTACCACTTTCTTTTTACACGTTTGCCAGGCCAACGCGTATTTTATGCGGTAAATATTGTTAGCTACATATTTTCAAAAATTATAAAAGTTAGATATTAATAATATACTCGTAAAGACGAATCAAACAAGATCCCACATGGATATAATTTCATTTACGTATCAAGAGAAAATCGGATTTGAATGATCGTTTGTGAATAGTGTGTAAAATGTATAGTGGTAGTGTAGTCTTGAATGGAGGGAGTATGTTGTAGACGAAGTTGCTCGTAATATAAGTTCCTTAATGATTTATGACACGGGGATTATTAAATAGGCCTATATGGTCTATTGCAATCGACTCGAGTGTATATATTCTTTCGCCAAAGTGTGATCAAGTCTATGCAATTTATTTAATCGGGGTTCGAACTATGTTTCTTTTTTCGTATTTTTGTCTAAACCAATGACAATGACTGAACCGTTTCTTGAAAAAAATACATACTGACCTAATTTCTCGCGGGTTCTTATATGAGAAGGTCTAACACTAAATTATTATTACTCCGTATTAAATATAAGGACAAGTTACATACGACTTCGTATTAATTATAAGGCCAAGTTAAATAAGACGTACTCTTTGATTTCTTGTCGTTTTACTTATCTGCTAGAATGATATTAGAGCTATTTATAGGTGGTACCGTCCGAAAATTTGGCCCATCTAGCCCGAACTTTTACCAGGCTTGAACATTATTTTTTTGAAAAAATGGGTCAGTGGCTAACCCGACCCAACCCATTTTAGTAAATGGGCGGGCACAGACAAGAAGAATGTAAAACAGATGACCCATCCGGGCCGCTAAAGTAATATGAGCAATTAGTATATAATTAATTTTTTGCATAGTTTTTACTCTTGTTTGGATTTGAAACTTAATATTCATATGACCAAGTTAGCCGTACTATTTTGTATATTAATTTTAAGAACTAAGAAATTAATTTAATATTGGTTTTATAAATTTATTGCGTTGTTAATTAGTTAAGTAATAATTTCTCAGAAGTTAACAGGAAAATATGAGCCCGACAAAATTACATTTCTTGGGACATAAATGAAAATAATAGTAAGAATAAATAAATTTAGCACACTAAATATTTAATCAAAGATAGTGTCATAGTGGATAGAAATTAGGTTTTTAGACATGAAATCTCAGGTTCGAGACTTTTCTAAAAATTTGTTCTTAAATGATAAATTGGGCCCTTTTTTAAAAATTTTGTTTATTAAAATGTTATATAGGAGCCCCATTTCTAGAGCTCGCACATGGCCCTCCAAATACCCGAGACGGCCCTGCCCATGGGTTGCCCGAATTTAGCAGTTGGGCGGGTAAGGGCAAGAAAAAGTGGCCATTATTTTGGCCCAGCCCGCCTACTATAGTCTTGTATGACATATTTTTCCCTTTCAACCCAGCGCATATCCGACCCAAACGCGCATTTGGACAGCTCTAAATGATATCCAGAAACGGTTCTTCCATGTGAATGTGCATAAAAAGGCTGCTGTCTTGCATGCCATTTTTATGGTTTATAAAGCTTTTACCAACTCTCAATAATAAGTGAACATTGTCAAACATAAGTGAGAGTGAGTAGAAACATTAGTATGATGTCTGATGGCAATGAGAAATCCTTGCATATAGCAATGTGCCCATGGTTTGCTTTTGGCCACATTACTTCTTTTCTTCACTTAGCCAACAAACTAGCTGAAAGGAATCACAAAATCAGTTTCATGGTCCCTTCCAAATCTGAGCCACAGTTATCGTCTCACAACCACCATCCTCACCTCATCACATTCATTCCCATCACACTTCCCGATGTCGATGGCCTGCCTAAAGGAGCCCAGACGACCGCTGATGTCCCCGCCTCAGCCCGGCCCCTCATCATGACTGCAATGGACTTGTCTCAGGACACTATTGATGCTCATCTTGGCCGCCTCAAACCCGATTTCATCTTCTTTGATTTTACCGAGTGGGTCCCTACGCTGGCTCGTAAACACCGAGTAAAGTCTGTGTTTTACGCTACTGTATATGTAGTGACTATCGCTTACTTGACCCCTCATGCTAGGAATTTGCCAATCAACTGTCTCTCAGAGGAAGTGATGGTGAATCCACCGCCGGGTTTCCCTGTTCCTTCTGTGAAGCTAAAGCCTCAGGAGGCTCGTAGTTTGTCGAATGCATCTGAGGCCAAATTCGGAGGCGGGATGTCATTGTTTGAAAGGCTTGCAATTGCTTTCCAAGAGTGTGATGCCATTTGTGTCAAAAGCTGTAGGGAAATGGAAGGGCCTTACTGTGATTATTTTCAAAAGCATTATAGTAAGCCTTTGCTCCTTGCAGGTCCTGTTATTCCTGAACCACCAGCAACTAAACTAGATAAGTCTATTGACGCGTGGTTGAACGGTTTTCCTAAGGATAGCGCCATTTACTGCGCACTTGGGAGCGAATGCTTCCTGAGAAAGGACCAGTTCCAAGAGCTAGTTCTAGGACTTGAACTCACAGGTTAGTACCTCAATTCATATATATGGTTGTTGCTCTCTCTTGCAGTATTATTTATTTTGCCCTTCATGGCTTCATGGATGCTGTTGCACTGTGTTTAGGTATACCCTTTCTGGCCGCGCTGAAGCTACCAACGGACTGTGAAACCCTCGAATCAGCCTTACCAGAAGGGTTTACGGAGAGAACAAAAGGCAGAGGAATGGTTCTTGCCGGTTGGGTTCAACAACAGCTCATACTGCAGCATACATCAGTAGGATGCTTTCTGACTCATTGTGGGGCCGGATCTTTGTCAGAAGCCATGGTGAGTGACTGTCAGTTAGTTATGCTGCCTCAGGCCGTCGACCAGTCCATTAATGCAAGGATGATGAGCCAAGACTTGAGGCTTGGGGTCGAGGTTGAGAAAGGAGATGAAGACGGTTTCTTTACTCGTGACGCGATTTGTAAAGCTGTTAAGACGGTGATGAACCCAGAAAATAAAGTAGCTAGGATGGCTCGAGCCAACCATGCGAAATGGAGAGATTTCTTGCTAACAGAAGGGCTTGAGGAGTCTTACATAAGTGGTTTCATACAGAGTCTGCAGAAACTCCCTGAATCAGACATGAAATGAAATTTATGTTCGTTCTGTACCATTTATTATACGTACAAATGTCTATTTAGGCTTCTTTGTTAGTAGCTTCTCTCTTCTAATTTCTGCAAATTAAATAAAACGCTTTATAAGGGTGTATTAATAGATTGGCTGCAAAGCCTATTATTTATATAATTTGGCACTTTTCGGTGGAAAGTCTTATTTTTTGTCGAAAATTCCCTTACGCATTCTTTTTCTTTCTTTGCTCTTTTGTTCTTCTTCTTCTATATCGCTGCTGCTACTTTTTCTTCTTACTTAGGCTTTTTTCTTCTTCTAATTAATCTTCTTTTTTCTCTAAAAGTAATTAAAAATTGAATTCAATAAACACAAAGATTGTCCCTCTTTTGTTGTCCAGTTCAATTATTCAACCAACTCCATTATAACTTGACAAATTCCAAATTAATCATACCAAATATTTCAATCTTTTCGAGTTATTAGTTAATGTGTATTTGTAAGAAATATTTCCCTTGATCTCTTCATATGAACAGCGTACAATATATACATAGTGAGCATCCTTGATCGGCTCCTAATTCCCATGATATATGGGAAGTCAATAACTAAGGGAATCAATCCCATATCATTAGTAACGCCTAGGATTAGTTTTAGGAAACAGAATAATTACAAAGAATAATTATATTTAATAATATATTCTAATACGCCCCCGCAGTCGAAACGGGAGGTGAGCCGATGTTGAGGCTGGATCGGAAGTCATCGAACAGAATTTTAGGGAGCCCTTTTGTGAAGACATCGGCAAATTGATATCGGGATGGGATATGACGTACTTGAACTTCATTCAGTGCAACTTTTTCCCGGACAAAGTGTATGTCTAGTTCAATATGCTTAGTTCGTTGATGGTTTACTAGATTTCCCGATAGGTAGATGGGTGAAACATTGTCACAGTATACAATTGTGGCTCGTTTTATTGGAACCTTGAGCTCGAGTAGTAAGTTTCGGAGCCAACATGATTCAGCGACTACATTTGCAACTCCGTGGTACTCGGCCTCGGCGCTAGAGCGTGAGACGGTTGCTTGTCGTTTTGATGACCAAGATATTAAATTTTGACCAAGGCAAACGCAGTAACCTGAGGTTGAACGACGAGAGTCAGGGCACCCACCCCAGTCGGCATCCGAGTAAGCCGTGAGGGTGGCAGGGGCTGTTTTGTTGATATGTAACCCATAATGAGAAGTTCCCTGAATATATCGTATGATGCGTTTAAGTGCGCCAAAATGAGCCTCGCGCGGGTCATGCATAAAGAGACATATCTGTTGGACCGCATAGGATATATCCGGTCTGGTAAAGGTGAGATATTGTAATGCACCCGCAAGGCTGCGATAGAGGGTCGGGTCAGATACCGGGTTACCGCCGTTGGCACTTAATTTTGCTTTGGTGTCGGCTGGTGTAAGAGATGGTTTACAGGAAGCCATTTTTGCTCTTGCAATAATTTCCTGAGCATATTTATGTTGATGTAAGAATAAGCCCTTCGAATGTCGGATAGCCGCTACTCCCAAGAAAAAATTTAACGGACCCAGGTCAGTCATAGCGAATTCGGAGCGAAGGAGGGACATGATGTGAACCCGAAGACTATCTGTTGAAGTGGCAAGAATGATATCATCAACATATAAGAGGAGATAAGCAAGTTGGTTACCGTCACTGTATATGAATAGTGAATTATCGCACTTGCTGTGAATGAAACCAATGGTAGAGACATAGTTTGCAAACCGTTGGTACTAGGCCCGTGGTGCCTGCTTAAGACCGTAAAGAGATTTTTTTAAGAGGCAGACATGATCAGGGTGAGAGTGGTCCCGAAAGCCGGGTGGCTGATGCATATAGACCGTCTCGGCAAGGTGACCATGTAAGAAAGCATTCTTTATGTCGAGTTGGTGAAGTGACCAATTTTTAGAAACAGCAAGGCTGAGTACAGTGCGGATTGTAGCGGGCTTGACCACCGGACTGAACGTTTCGTCGCAATCGACTCCGACCTGTTGAGACCTGTCATTAACCACAAGACGAGCTTTGTATCGCTCCAAGTCACCATTAGCTTTAAATTTATGTTTAAATAACCAAATACAACGTGTTATATTGACATCAGAGGGTCGTGGCACAAGAACCCAAGTATTATTCTTAATGAGAGCATCGTACTCATCTTTCATGGCACGATTCCAATTCGGGTCTTGGAGGGCGTTGATTGGGCATTTGGGTATGGGCGAAAGGTTTGTGGCACAGAGATCGAAGATTGTTTTGGGCTTGTATATCCCATGCTTAGCACGGGTAGCCATTTGAGGAGAGGAGAGGTGAAGTTGTTGTGGTGGGCTACTGGCGGGTGATTGGACAGGGGTAGAAGTAGGTGTACTTGTGGGGCTCGGGACAGGAGAGACTACGGGAGTAGTGGTGGGTGTAGTCGCAGTACTCCGGGCAGGGGAGAGCAGGGGTGTGTGGGTAAGGTTACCCACGGGTAAGGGAGCCGGGTATGTCACTGGCGAAGTGGGAGGGCTGGTCACGGGGTTGTGCACCAGTGGGTTTGGTGCTAGGGGGGATTAAGTAGTTGGTGTTGGATATAAGGGGAGGGGTCACTGTTAAGAAAGGTATAAGAGGCAGGGGTCATGGTTTGATGAGTAGCAAACGGAAATACGGTTTCATCAAACGTGACATGACGGGATATGATGATTTTCTTTGTGACAAGGTCGAGGCACTTATATCCACGGTGCGATGTTGGGTAGCCTAAAAAAACGCAAGGGGTTGTTCTTGGGGCAAGTTTATGAATGGTTGTAGGTGGGATGTGTGGGTAGCATAGACAACCGAAAATACGTAGGTGGCTGTAAGAGGGATTACGAAAATAGAGGCTCGAGGTAGGAGATATCTGGTGGTTGGCCTTGCTTGGTAGGATGTTGTGAAGGTATGTGGCCATGGCAAGGGCATGGTGCCATAAATTGGTTGGTAAATGAGCGTGGAGAAGGAGGGTGCGAACAATGTTATTAAGAGTTCGTATTTTTCGCTCAGCCTTACTATTTTGGGGTGAAGTGTGGGGACACGAGAACCGGAAAAGCATTCCTTGAGCACTAAAAAATTTATGTAGAGGGGTGTTTGTTCGAGCCTTGTGTCCTCCACATGTAGTGTGATAACGTCATTGCACATACCCTTGTACGGACAAGTGGGAGATTGTTGGGGCTGGTGTCCTTGACAATTAAGTACAGTGACTTATTAAATCTCTTTAAGGATCACAAGGGCATACTTCGGTATTATTACCAGTTGATCCACGTTTATCAATAACGGTTGGCTTGCTAGATAAGTTTGACGTTATTGTCATACGGATGGCGGTGATCAACTGGTCCCTATACGTCACACCTATAAGACACGTTTGAGAGATGTGAAGGTATGAAAATACAGTCACATTTATGCCGGATACGACTAAACAGTTAGTCAGAGGTATCATTATTACTATAAAAGAAGGATGTAATTCCGCTGACGTGGCGCAATCAGGTTTCAGCGTTTATTGTTTCGAGCTCTCACATTCACCCTCAGGAATTTCAGTTTTGTAGTCCAATCAGAATTACTCATTTATGCCACATCATAATAATTTAATAATTTAATTATAATTTAATATTAAAATATTAATATTCTTTAATATTCTATTATATTATATATTATATTATATATATGCCATAAAAAACGTCAAACCAAAATCATGCACGGATATTTTACACGGATATTTTAGGAATTAATATAATAAATATATAATATATAATATTCTATTCTATGCCATAAAAATCGTCAAACCAAAATCAACTAAACTGAAATTAGGAATATTGTGAAGATTTATTAGGAATATTCTACACGGATATTAGGAATACAAGCAAGGATGTTGAACTCTCTAATTCATTAATTTTAAATTTACGGAGATACGGTATATCTCTTACGCTACAATTCATTAATTCGTACAGTACCATTTTCCCGCCCACTACTTTACGGAGATACGGTATATCTCTTACGCTTTTTTAACCCTAAAAAATGTCAAAAGAGCAAAGCCCACATTTTCTTAGCCGCCTTCTCAGGTTTACCATCCCCTCTCAATCTCTCATCTTTCTGGATGGACTTATATCACAAGTCCATAACCTACTCCTCCGACGATTTACCCATAACCTGTTCCCTGCCTTTTCTTTTAATTTTCGTATACATAATCACGAATGTAATTCTTGAAAATTGTAACTTATGCTTATGTTGATATCAAGAGTCCAAGGATATCAAGATTGAGGTTAGCGAATTTCTCTTTAAAACGTTGTTGTTGTTTCATTTTTACCCATTTTTTTGAATTCTAAGTTGGGAAGATGGAGTTTTACTCGATTGCATCATTTACCCTTTTATCATTTCATAGTAGCTTATAATTTTTTTAAAATAATTGGAGTTTAACAGCGAAATTCACTAGAAGTAATTTATAGGTATATCTGGTATGGTTATACTTATTATTTTGGTTAATTAATCCTTCAATTTGTAATATTTGCTACAGGTTGCAACATCAAATATTTGGGACGAATCTAACAATGTGATTGCGCTGGAGTTTCCAGTTTATTGTATCATTTCCCCTGTATGTTTTATTGTTTGTTTCAATTAGCCAGTTAAGATATGATTTTTTTATATGAAGATTATACTACTTCATCTTTTAAATTTAATTAAGATATGTTTAATAGTACTGTATAACCATGCATTAATTTATTTTCTTCTCATTGTTGTTCAGGAACTTCATGCAAAGTAGCAATTTCTCAATAGGTGATTCTTGCACAGTAAAAACTCTTGCATTCTTAAGATCGTTTTTTTTAATGATTTATGAGAATTTTTGCTTTTAATTTAGTTCTAAATTATTTTGTTAAAATTCGATTTGCATTTTCCTATCTTTGATTTATCATGTTCTATAATATTATGCACTGATTTTATAAGAAAAGCGTGATTTAAGTTCTTTTACTAAAAATGAAGGTTATTATTTGATATGCATTAATCTGTTGTTGTCAGATTCTAACAGGCAAACAACTTATCTAAATGATCATTCATCACGCATGGCTTTGCTCCTTTACTCGAATAGTTTCTTAATTACTTGAAACCATCGTCTTGACATGTATTTTTTATACATGCTCATGTCAATGACGTATTTAGGGGGATACCGTGGCTGCACCTGTAGCCCCATAATAAATAAAATTTGCTGGAGTAAGACATTAGCATAGTTCCACCGGGTACAATAGTACGAGTCTTATTGTTTAGGTTCATTGGCCTTGGCTTCAAATTATAATCTAAGCATTTTGAACTTGTGTATTTTTTTTTGCAAAATTATTAATGCACTTCAAAATTATTAAATGCATTATTGCATTTAAGTATTACGTTTTGCTTTTCCATCTAGAAGATACTTCATCTTTATTGTAAACAAATGCAATAAATTACAATAGATTCATTACTTAAAATTAAAAATAAGGTATATCGTTTGCCTTACTTTTTCGAGTTGGTATATTTTCAATTAAGTAGCAATAACTAATAGTTTACTAATACTTAGTTCAAGCCTTTTCCCTTTCAATATAAGAGGAGTTGTCTTTGTAAAAAAAATAAAATAAGAGGAGTTAATGTTGTAAGTGCATTAATAATTTGACTAGATTAGTTAATTTGTGATTCACTTTTGTCATTGTATTTAAATACTTGCATATAATAGACTCCATATAAATATAAACATATGTATTGCCTAAGTTTGGTTTTTATGAGATATTCACTCATTTATATTGCGTTCATTGATATTGCAGGTTTGACAAAAACAAGAAATAGATTGGTTACGAAAAGATCAATATCCGTAAAACTACAGGAAATTTTTTTGACAAGTGACAAGCCGGGTAATTGAGAAAACAGAAAAATAATTAAACTTGGGAGATCTGAGGTAGTCACAAACTTATTAATTGAAATTAGATGTAAATTTGTAATGTACTTTGTGTAGAAGTGAGTAGAACCATCCATCCGTATATTTATACTGCAGTAGGATGAGTTATTCGAGTTTTTGTAATGTAATTGGAAATTAATCTGATAATAAGAAATAGGATGAGTTATTCGAGTTTTTATAATGTAATTGGAAATTAATTTGATAATAAGAAATACTTGAGTAATTTTTATTTTAAGTTTGTTTTTCTACACGACTATTAAACTATAAAAGTATAAAAGAAAAACCGCTACACACGTGTCAGCCCTACATTCAATCTCACGAATTACTTTTCCCACCTAACTAACTATCTATAGAATGTTTATGGAAAAGAATATTATGCATTTGGAAAAAGGGGCAAAAACATTCACAGTTATTGAAGATAACGAATCTCTAAATAATATTTATAAAAAATATATAGATAATTATGATATGGAAAGAATCTTTAAATAATATGCAAAAGTTGATTATATGCAATAAGTACACTCGAAAAAAACAACAACTAATATTTAAATAATAATTCAGAGAAATACACTAGGAAAAAACCGCAAATAATATTTAAATAACCAATCAATAAAGGGTAAGCAATCTTGAGTCAATCAAGTCAATATGATACAATGTTGGGCTCGTGTGTTGGGTTATTCTGATTGGTCATAATACAAAAATTTAGAGAAAGACGCATAAAATAAGTTACGTACTTTTTATTAAAATATATCTTAACAAATATTTTAACGAACGTTAAAAATACTGAGACAGTTTCATAGTCTCAACAGTCCGCATATGATTTATTAATTTATTAAATTTATTAAATATTGTGTATACATTAATATATGTACTCTTTTAGACATACCCGTGCAAATTGCACGTGATAAAGGTTAGTTTATATTAAATGGATACGTCATTGCTATTTTACAAAGAAAAAAAAAATTGTTAGGACGTTATCGGTTTATCGAAAATGTAAGGTAGATCAATAATGTATTATTTTTTGTAATTGTTTTATTTACATATTCATTATTAAATTTTTGTTACAATCGATTTTTTATGATTTTCAGTTTTGTAATATATAAAACTTAATTTGCTTTTGGTCTTTGCATGAAATGGATACGTAATTGCTATAACCGAAATGGATACGATCAATAATTTATTATTTTTTAAAATTGTTTTATTTACACATCCATTATTAAAATATTTGTTACAATCGATTTTTATATTATTATCAGTTTTTTAATATATAAACCTTAATCTAATTTTATTTTTTTTATATTAAATATCTTAAATTACTTAAATTTTTATGTTATAAATTACTTAAGTTTTCAGTTAAATTTTCAGTTTTTTAGTATATAAATTTATATGTTATAAATGACTTAATTTAAATATCTTAGATTACTTAAATTTTCAGGTTTGTAATATATAAAATTTAATTTATTATCAACATCAATCGGTACGTGGATTCGGTTTATTTAAATAGCTTACGTATTTTCCTCATATACATACTGTTTTACTCTGCACGAGTTGATGTTGCAGTGATTGATTTTTCGCAACCTTTACAACCATGTCCAAACATTCAACTGCCAGCATCATCTCCACCTACTAATGTTAAAGCAACATTGTATCCATCTCAGAATGATATGTCTCTCAAATTAATTTTTTGGTATGAAATCCGAGAATTTTCAAAGTGGATTCTCGAAGTTGGGGATGGCTTAGCAGGTGGATCAAATGATGGAGTAGCTAGCATCGAGTTACCAGAAGATATACTTATTCAGCCTGGTGTAGATCCAATATTTACTATTGTAGATAGCACTTATCCATCTTTAAAAGATCACTTAGGTGACCCTCTGTATTTCACTGAAAGAGCCGTACTCGCACCTACTCACGATGTGGTCGAGGAGGTAAACGACTATGTCTTGGATCAAATTCAAAAGGAAGAAAAAATTTACTTAAGCTCTGATGAAATAAGCAAGGAAGAGACTAATTGCGGGGTCAGAGAACTTTACCCTACAGAGTTTCTTAACTCAATCAGATGTTCCGGTTTACCTAATCACAGTTTAAGACTGAAAGTTGGAGCTATAGTGATGCTTTTAAGAAACATTGACCAAGCAAATGGTTTGTGCAATGGCACCCGAATGGAGGTAAAGCAACTAGGAAATCGCGTTATTAGTGCAACAGTTATTTCTGGCAGTCATATCGGAAGCAATGTCTATATCCCCGCATCACCTTGACTCCTTCCGATCAAACCAGGTTCCCAATTAAGTTTGAAAGAAGACAGTTTCCTTTAGCAGTTTGTTTCGCTATTACTATCAATAAAAGTCAAGGTCAAATAACTTTTCAATTCATCAAAAGACAATAACTTTCCAAACTACTCATTGTTAGTTATTTAATCTTTTTTTAGTCGTCTATCGTTTTTTCTTATATACCTTATTCATTAATGTTATCATAAGTAATCCAAATATTATCATCATTACTAATAGCTATTCGAAAATTAGTGTACCAGGAAATTCACCTTTTCACCGAATATATCTTATATTCAAACATCCCGTTAAAAAAAGTTCGTCCGAATAAACAGAATTGCTATATATTGAAATAAATATACCGACATCGTCTTTAAAAATAAGTGTACACAACCCCGTGATTTTTCACGGGTGTTACACTAGTTGACTATTAAATTAGTCAATAAGATGTTGAGATTATTACTATTTAATACGGATTAAATAGTTTTAGCTAATACGGATTACATGTTTAATTCGTAAATTAAATATAAGCAGTTATACTTAATTAAATATTAATTTCGCGTATTAATATAAACAGTTATATTAATTTGGGTAATTATACAATATCGTAATTTTATCAGGCCATTATTAATACATCGACTGCATTAATACCTGATGACACGTATACGATTTATAATAAAAATCCCGCAAATAATATTTAGCAAAACGGGTCGAATCATGCAAAGGAATAAGGTAAGAGTGGATAAAGCCCACTCTTACCCCATACCCATTCGGCCGACCTAGGGCTACATAAGGAGAGTCCTTCTCCTTATGTCAGGACTCTTGGTTAACTGTTAAATTACAATTCTCACAATTAGGGTTTTGAGAGCATTCTTCTCCCAAAACTCAGATCTCACATCTAAAACCTCAATAACTCTCCCCATATTGCAAGGCAATTAGAGAGCCTTTCTAGCACACGCGACATCGTCTCAATCTAAGTCTTGGGTGCAAGTTATAGGAGGGAATTTGTGTTAATTCCTGTTCTTAGGCCTCTCGCACAAGGACTAAAGGTTGTACTCTATTCATGTTTTTATTTATCTTATGACTATAATCACAACTGTAATTTTCATTATAATCCTGCAAGTTTAGGACGAATACATGTTCTATTCCCTACAAGTGGTATCAGAGACAGGCCATGAAAATTTTACTTTTGTGTTTTTCATAAGTTTTATTTAAAAATTTTTGAAAAATCTCGTTACTGTCGCTGTGTCGGTCGGTCGACCCGCTGTAGCGGTCGGTCGACCGCCCCTGTGTAAAGTTTCTGATTTTCGACAGTTTCTTTTTGTGTAATCGATCTTGTTTTTCGATTCATGTTTACATATTGTTAATTAATCGATATTCTTGACAATATGTGAACCCTTGTTGATGTTAATTTTGATTTACTTGTTTTAATCAAAGTTTAAAAGGTAAAAACTTGTTTTGATTTCGAAAAGTGCAGCGTTTTGCGTTTTCTGAAACTCGTTTCTACTGTTTGGTGGTCGGTCGACCTGATTGATAAGTCGGTCGACCGCTCATGCTGTTGCAGATTTTTTCCGTTTCTCGTCTAGAGGTCGGTCGACCACGTGTTTAGGTCGGTCGACCTCCGCCCCTGTAACAGACTCGTTTTTTTTATTTTTCGAAAATAACATGTTTTATTTTCACATGGCCTTTAGTAATATACTATATACGGAAATAGTATATTATTAATTTTGTGAAACGGTTCACCCTCGTTTGATACATATTATTTTAAAACGGTTTAAGATAATAGGATTATAAATTTATTAAAATTGGGTGATTAAAACGGTATAATCACATAATTTTAATCCCGTAAGGTGGTTTGGTAAAAATTTATTCATCATAATAACAGTATTATGTCATGTATGAATTTTATTTAGTTGATGCATTTTATTTATTGTCTTGTTGAATGTCTTGTGAATGCTTTCAATAACGTATTTAATTTTGCAAACGGTTGTAACTTAGTGTGGCCTTAGTAGATTGTGTTACCGTAATGATGGAACACAGTCTTGCTTGTAATTTTGAGATCTTGAATCTCCGTTTTGGGTTTTTGCCATGTAATTACTTTTGTATTTTAAATTAGAATGTAAATAGGATTATATTTGTAATTTAAATTAGTAATTTTGTGAAGACCAAAGACGGAGACCGAATGCTCACTCCCGCTGCAAGGACCAAGATGGAACATCAAGACAAGCTTCTAGGGTCCAACAGTGGATTCCAAGTTGTTTTATGTTTATTTTGGTAGGATAGGCCACATTAGGACTTTTATTTACGTTTATCGCATTTATTTTATGCTTTCATCGATAATAGCTTGCATCATATTCCGCCTAAAACCAAACCACCTATAACATGCCTGAAAACTGACTCATGTAGAGGTTACGCGTTAGTTTTCTGTGACAATACAGATGTCACATGTCAATTGCAAAGCCATCACTTAATTTAATTCATTCACGCATATGCTAGATTTTAGTTCACTTAATATGAATAAATATAAGTTGATGGGGTCTTCCTCGTATAACCAAAAATTGAGAATAGTCTTTATAAATCAGCCTCCCATGAATCCCTTCTTCGTCGGTAGGCATAATATGACCCCTTCTACGTCGGGTAAGTGGGAACAGATGATTTATTTTATCTCAACATCATGGTCACTCGATAATATCTAGCGACTGAGATGGACTAATAGATAGGATTTACGGAAATCTATCGACCATGAGTTCCAACGGTGGAATTAGCCAAACTGTGGGCTTATCAATATACGGAAATTGAGTCTTGGGATCGTTTATATAATTCTTGAGGGAGATCAATTATATAAATGCATGAGTCTACAAGTTTAAATACATTTTAATATAGACTTAAATCACAACAATGAGTTGCTTATTTGGTTCTGTTTTATCTTCTTTTCAGTGTAGAACACGTTCTATTAAACTGCTGTATAACTAATGGCTGGTGAAGACCCAATGCCAAGTGCCAAGCTAGCATGTGAATCCTGGCTAAAAGCCTTCATGGACTCCATGAATCAGTCTACTAGACTGAGGAATGATGGGTCAAACTTCTCTGACTGGGAGGCAGCAGTACGGAATGCTGCCATTGCTGACGGAAAGCTAAAGTATTTAACTGAGCCAATTCCGGCACACCTAGGAACTGGAGCTAGAGCTAACGAAGTTCGCGCTCATAGCGACTTCGTCATGGAAGCGGGTGCGATAAAGAACGTACTCATCTATGCAATGGAATCCAATTTGCAAAGACGCTTCATAGCCCATGGTGCAAACAAGATTTTCACCACGCTCACTAACGAATTCTCAAAGGCTCCAAGGATCGTTTCTTATGAGCATACCTGCCGCTTCTTTGAGGCGAAACTCCAGAAGGGCCAAGCTGTTAGCCCACATATTCTTCACATGATTGAGAATATCGAAAAACTGGAGGCCCTAAACTGCAAGATCAGTGAGAACATAATCGTTGATCGAATGCTTCATTCGCTTCATGATGGGTTCGCCCTCTTTAGGGCCAACTATTACATGAACGACATGAAGAAGACTCCGCATGAGCTCCACTCCCTTCTCGTATAGACCGAGAATGATCTGAAATTAAGTGGGAGCGTGAAGCAAGATGTTCTCATGATTTCCAGTAAGGGTAAGGGTAAGGGTAAAGCTAAAGCTCAGGGCGACCTAACAGTAGGCAAGCCCAAATTTAAGAAGTCGGGATTTACTAAGAGTGGGCCAGGTGAGTCGAGCAACTCACAAGGCAAAACAAAGAGCAAGGATACAAGCATGGAATGTCACCATTGCCACAAGACTGGGCATTGGAGGCGCTCATGCCCCGTAAATCGTGAGAACATTAAGGCAGGCCGCGTTACTCCTGTTGGTATGTCTTCTTCTTCTTTTATTCACATGATGGAGATTAACCATGCAAGTTACGGAACTTGGGTACTAGATACTGGTTGTGGTTCTCATCTATGTAATCATGTGCAGGGCCTCCGAAACCAAGAACCCCTAATCAAGGGTGAGGTTGACCTGCGTGTCGGGAATGGAGCACGTGTTGCTGCAATCTCGAGGGGAACATACGTGATCCAGCTTCCAAGTGGATTCGAGTTATCTTTATATAACTGTTATTATGTTCCTTGTTTGTCCAAAAACATTATTTCAGTTTCTGCGCTTGACAAACTCGGTTTTTCATTTGTAATAGAGAATAATAGCTGTATTTTCTCCTTACACAATATGATTTATGGCAAGGCAGTTTCCATGAATGAAATTTATGTTTTAGATCAAACCACTGAAATATTACATGTGAATAATAAGAAATTAAAGGTAGGTGACAAAGATCAAACTTATCTATGGCATTGTCGTATGTGACACATAAATGAGAAACGCGTAAAACAGCTCATACAGAATGGAGCTATCTAGGCCTTTTATTTCGAATCATATGGCACGTGTGAATCATGTCTCATCGGCAAGATGACTCGTATTTCCTTCAAAGGTGTTGGAATGCGCGCTGCCGACCTATTAGGACTCATACATACGGACGTATGTGGCCCTATGTCAATCAACGCACGAGAAGGCTATAGGTATTTCATCACTTTCACGGATGATTTGAGTAGATATGGCTATGTCTACTTAATGAAGCATAAAAGTGAATCCTTTGACAAGTTCAAAGAATACCAGAATCGGGTACAGAACCAGCTGGGAAGAAAGATTAAAGCACTACGTTCTGATCGTGGTGGTGAGTATCTTTCACACGAGTTTGATCAACACCTTAAAGACTGTGGCATCGTGCTACAGTTGACTCCACTTGGAACACCACAATTAAATGGTGTGTCCGAACGGAGAAATCGGACTTTACTTGATATGGTTCGATCCATGATGAGTCACACCGTTGTGCCTGATTCATTGTGGGGCTATGCTCTTTTGTCGGCCGCTCTAATACTTAACCGAAGTCCGTCTAAATTTGTTGACAAGTCTCCATACGAATTATGGAAGGGAACGGTCCCTAACTTGTCCTTTATTCGGGTTTGAGGCTGCGAGGCTTATGTCAAGTGGAGACACGAGGATAAGCTCGGCCCGCGATCGGTCAAGACATACTTTATAGGCTATCCAAAGGGAACTTTTGGTCATTACTTCTACTCGCCAACCGAACAACGTGTTTTTGTTGCGGCTAGTGCGACGTTCTTAGAGAAAGAATTTCTCGAGAACAAGTCGAGTAATAGAACCTTCGATTTATCGGAGGTTCAAGAACCAACTACTGAGCAACCATTGGAGGAAACAGTTCCTTCAACCGAGGCTGCGGTAGATATTCCTGAGGAACCTAGGAGGTCGGGAAGAGTCTCCATTCCTCCGGACAGATACATTGGTATGGTCGAGGAACATGATATGGATGACGTCTTACTCCTAGAGGGTAATGAACCCTCAACCTATAAAGGTGCCATGACCAGTTCTGACTCAAAGCTATGGCTAGAAGCCATGCAATCCGAGATGGACTCCATGTATGAGAACAACGTGTGGGATCTTGTGGACCTACCTGCAAAGGTACGCCCCCTTCAATACAAACGGCTTTAAAAGATAAAGCATGTCGTGGAAGGTAAACAAGACATCCATAAGGCAAGACTAGTTGCTAAAGGTTTCACCCAAGTGCTAGGCTTGCACTACGATGAGATCTTTGCACCCGTAGTCATGCTACGTTCCATTCGGATTATCTTAGCGATAGCCGCATTTCATGACTATGAAATATGGCAAATGGACGTTAAAACCGCCTTCTTAAACGGTTATTTGGAGGAAGAGTTGTACATGGTACAACCCGAGGGTTTTATTGATCCAGAACATCCTAAGAAGGTTTGCAAGCTTAAGCGTTCCATCTATGGACTTAAGCAAGCATCGCGGAGTTGGAATCATCGCTTCGACCAAGTGATAAAAGAGAATGGATTCGTTCGATCAGTCGAGGAACCATGTCTCTATATCAAGTCGAGTGGGAGCAAGATTGTCTTCCTAGTACTGTATGTCGATGACATACTCTTGATTGGGAATGACATACCTCTCTTATCTTCGGTTAAAGCATGGTTGAAAAACCATTTCCAGATGAAAGATCTGGGAGAGGCACAAAGAATTTTGGGCATCCGTATCTACAGGGATAGATCACGACGGATGTTGTCTCTCAGTCAGGAGTCTTACATAGATAAGATTCTGGAGAGATTCAGCATGACGAACTCCAAGAAAGGGTTCCTTCCTATGACTGCTGGGCTTCACTTGAGCAAGTCTCAAGAAGCTAAGACATTGGAAGAGAAAGAGCGCATGAGTCGGATTCCTTATGCTTCGGCAATAGGATCGATCATGTATGCCATGATATGCACACGTCCAGACGTTGCATATGCATTGAGTATGACTAGTCGATTCCAAGCTCATCCAGGTGAACAACACTGGATGGCCGTGAAAAACATTCTTAAGTACCTAAGGAGGACTAAAGATTGGGGATTGACTTATGGAGGCGACTCAACGCTCTGCGCCACGGGTTACGCAGATGCTAGCTTCCAAACGGATCGAGATGACTCGAAATCTCAGTCTGGATTCGTTTTTACTCTTAATGGCGCTGCTGTCAGCTGGAAAAGTTCTAAACAGAGTGTTACAGCAGATTCTACGACTGAGTCCGAGTACTATGCCGCCTCAGAAGCAGCTAAGGAAGCAATATGGATGCGTCAATTCTTACAAGGACTATCAGTAGTGCCTAGTTCGAATGACCCAATCATCGTTTATTGTGATAATAAAGGTGCCATCTTCCAAGCTAAGGAGCATAAGTCTAGCAACAAGGCTAGGCATGTACAACGGAAAGCTCATCTAATCAGAGATTACGTGGAGCAAAAGGAGATTTTCATTGATAAGATCGCTACGGATGACAACATAGCTGATCCTCTCACTAAAGCATTACCACGTGATAAGCATGAAGGGCACATTCATTCCATGGGAATTAGATGTGTTCCTAAGTTGTAGTACTCTTTTATGAATTCATGTAAAAATTCATTTTCTCGTGTACTCTATTCAACCTCATTGTTATGATATATAATGTTTTGTTTTTCATGTGGAATTGTACGCCAATTTTGAACACCACAAAGTGAACTGATTAACATTACATCGTTTTAGTCCTTGATTACCCACTTGAGCTGATAACTCAGGTAATCATTTTGTGACGTTGGTTGATGGTGGGTTCAACGAGCCATAAGTCACACGGATGACTGACCAATCACAAAGGCGAGTTATACGGATATCTCGTAGGACACCCCGTGACAACGTTATGGAGTCCTAAATGTTTTATAACATTGGGTGCCAGGTCGTGGATAGGACCTCCATAGTGTTCCTTAGAGTCGAGTCTTTTGACTTTCAACTGTCTCTTGAGATTAAGGCAGATTTTGGGTAACTTTGGTTTCTTTCCCACGGTCATCGTAACAGGGGCCAAGAGGATTTTTTCTGGGTTATTTCATGCTGCGCGATATCGGCAGGATTCGAGTTGAGGGAAATATCCAAACCCTTATCAGGATTTTATCATTTCTCAGGGCCACTCGAGGAGTAGTAACTGAAATGCATGGCCATGCTCGAATATAGATTCGTTTTATCAGTTAAGTTACTCTCTAGTCGGGGAAACCACTCTTGATACAGATCGCTTGTGAGATACGACCTTTGCGAATGCGGATTTGCAAATTGTCTTACATTGAGTGGGAGAAATTTTTAAAGGATATGAGAATCGGTTATCACACCTACACTTGTACGGACAAGTGAGAGTTTGTTGGAGCCTGTGTCCTCCACATGTAGTGTGATAATGTCATTGCACATACCCTTGTACGGACAAGTGGGAGATTGTTGGGGCTGGTGTCCTTGACAATTAAGTACAATGACTTATTAAATCTCTTTAAGGATCACAAGGGCATACTTCGGTATTATTACCAGTTGATCCACATTTATCAATAACGGTTGGCTTGCTAGATAAGTTTGACGTTATTCTCATACGGATGGCGGTGATCAACTGGTCCCTATACGTCACACCTATAGGACACGTTTGAGAGATGTGAAGGTATGAAAATACAGTCACATTTATGCCGGATACGACTAAACAGTTAGTCAGAGGTATTGACTATTAACTTAGTTAATAAGATGTTGAAATTATTATTATTTAATACGGATTAAATAATTTTAGCTAATACGGATTACATGTTTAATTCGTAAATTAAATATAAGCAGTTATACTTAATTAAATATTAATTTCGCGTATTAATATAAACAGTTATATTAATTTGGGTAATTATACAATATCGTAATTTTATCAGGCCATTATTAATACATCGACTGCATTAATACCTGATGACACGTATACGATTTATAATAAAAATCCCGCAAATAATATTTAGCAAAACGGGTCGAATCATGCAAAGGAATAAGGTAAGAGTGGATAAAGCCCACTCTTACCCCATACCCATTCGGCCGACCTAGGGCTACATAAGGAGAGTCCTTCTCCTTATGTCAGGACTCTTGGTTAACTGTTAAATTACAATTCTCACAATTAGGGTTTTGAGAGCATTCTTCTCCCAAAACTCAGATCTCACATCTAAAACCTCAATAACTCTCCCCATATTGCAAGGCAATTGGAGAGCCTTTCTAGCACACGCGACATCGTCTCAATCTAAGTCTTGGGTGCAAGTTATAGGAGGGAATTTGTGTTAATTCCTGTTCTTAGGCCTCTCGCACAAGGACTAAAGGTTGTACTCTATTCATGTTTTTATTTATCTTATGATTATAATCACAACTGTAATTTTCATTATCATCCTGCAAGTTTAGGGCGAATACATGTTCTATTCCCTACAGTGTTATCAAACTCTCTTCCATTATCACACTGCAAAGTTTTTATGTGACGGTGAAATTGGGTCTTTATCATGTTATGGAATGTGGTAAAAATATCATAAACTTGTGATTTTTGAGTAAGAGGAAATGTCCAAAGGAAATTAGTAAATTCATCAAGAAATAGGACATAATAACGGTGACCGTTCGTGCTTGCTACAGGCGAAAACCACAAGTCAGTATGTATGATATCAAAGGGACATAGCGTATGAGACAAAGACTTATTAAATGAAAGTTTGGTGTGTTTACCCATTTGGCAGGAGCTACATAAAGGAAATGGTTTTCGAGTTCGACATGAAATGTCGGGATTATTACATACGGAATTAAAAATGCTAGGACCCGGATGACCTAAACGTCCGTGCCAGGTATCAGACGAAATGGCAGCGAGGGCTTGAGTTGGAGTAGCGGTTGTGGCGGCTCGGGAAGGTGGTAGGAGAGGATAAAGGTCCCCTGTACTATTATTTCTCAGAAGTGGCATCACCGTCTTGAGATCCTTCACGGAAAAACCAAACGGGTCAAACTCAACCGAGACACAATTATCAATAGTGAATTTGCGTACAGAAACTAGATTTTTGATAAGTCCAGGGACATGTAAAATATTTTTTAAATGTAGTTGTCTGTGAGGTGAAGGTAGGGTAGTGTTACCAATACCACGAATAGGAATCATATTGCCATTTCCGACTACAATTGCACGATTACCAGTCATATAAGAATAATTAACTAGATTACCGTTACTGGAGTTCATGTGTGACGAAGCCCCGGTGTCCATATAATAGTTGTCATCGGGTTGTTGAAGGTTGAGAGACTGCATTACGGCTGCGAGATCGGTTGGAACGAATGCTCCTGACACACCGAGGCCATTTGATTGAGCAAGAAAGGCCTGCGAGAGACGAGGGCCAAGGATTCCCGGGGCATTATTAGCAGCAGTAGGAGTCCACCCGGAGGTGGGGTAAGGGCATGGCGGTGCATTCCATCCCTGAGGTGGCGTTGAGGGCCATTGAGTGAGAGGGACCCATGTCCAATTGGAGGCAGAAGAACCGTGCTGCGATTGTTGACATCCACCTTGCTTGCTGGAACTTGTTGAACCATTGTTGCCTTGATTTTTGCGGTTGTTCCCCTTGTAATGGCGTCCTCCTTTACCTTTATAGTTACTGTGATTCTGAGAACCAGTGGAGCCATTATTTGAAGAGGTTTTTGGTTTCGTGTCAGTGGTTGCAGCAACAAGGGCGGAGTCGGACGAGGGGGCAGCTTTGGCTTTGCGGGCTTCCTCCATTCTGAGCATGGAACGGGCCTTATAGAAAGACGGTAGTGGGTCACTTTGTTGAATGATAGTAGCTACACTATCATAGCCTTCGGACAGATGGGTCACTAGTTGAAGGACCAAGCGTTTCTCGGGCACCTTCGATCCGACATTTGCCAATTGATCGGCAATCATCTTAAGGGCTTGGCAATAGGCGGAGACACTGGGATAATGATCCATGTGAATATTGCTAAATTGTTGTTCCAAGGTGACGGCACGCGAGTTCTCATTATCATTAGATATATCCTTGAGACGGTCCCAAGCTTGTTGGGCCGTTGCACCTGGTTCAAGGATGGTGTGGAGTAGATCAATGGAGATTGTGCTATATATCCATTGTTTTACGATGGCGTCGAGACAGTCCCAATTTCCATCCTTCTTGGGAACGACTTCTTTTGGTGGATCAATGTGATCGAGTACGTCAAAGGCACGAGCGGTGTTGAGAAAGAGCTCGGCCCATGAGGCGTAATGAACATTCTCAATCTCAAGGGTAATTTGAACATAGTTTTTTATATTTGAGACGGAGTACGCGGGATGGAATGAGGATTTGGATGTTTTGGCGCCTGTCATTGTTGGGAAACAGAGGTGAAGAGAAACAGAGAAAGAAGAAATTGGAGAAGGGGAGCGGAAGCAAGAGGATCAATTTTTGGATATTGATACCATGTAAGAAATATTTCCCTTGATCTCTTCATATGAACAGCGTACAATATATACATAGTGAGCATCCTTGATTGGCTCCTAATTCCCATGATATATGGGAAGTCAATAACTAAGGGAATCAATCCCATATCATTAGTAACGCCTAGGATTAGTTTTAGGAAACAGAATAATTACAAATAATAATTATATTTAATAATATATTCTAATAGTATTAACTAATTTTGTTAAAAGACGATAAATAAGGTAGGAAAAAGGAGAAAAATTGAGGAGATGAAGAAGATGGAGGAGGAGCAGGGAGGAGGAAGAAGAAGAAGACGCAAAGAAGAAGAAGATGCATGGAAGAAGAAGACACAAGGAAGAAGACGGAACTGGACAAAAAGGGTATTTTGGTCATAAAATTAAGATTTTAAATGAAAATTTTGAATTTTGACGGATTCCATCACCGGAAAGACAAATTGCAAGTAACTTGTAATATGAGAACATTTTATGGAAGCAATTTAATAAAAAGTTTTTAAAATGAGTTTTTTAGAAAAGTGGTATATAAAAGGGTGTAATTATTAATTTACTCTAAAATATAATTAAATATATTTTCTTGTACTTAGGTAGGTGAAGAATAATAATAAAATATTAACATTCCTAAAATCTCAAATCCTTTACTTCTATATGCAGCTTGATTGATATTCTTGATGTATGCTTCCCTCATTCATGGAGTAGAATATGGGACCCAATTTTTTTACTTTGGATATTAAAATTATAATATTATTATTATTAACATTCCCGCTCAAGATGGATGGTCGCAGTGTTGGAGGATATGCCCTCGACAATAATGCGATCACATGTTTAAATCTCATGACCAAGAGTACAATTGGAAAAAGTTACTCTTTGTCAACTGATTAATATTTACCAGTAATGATTGACTGTCTAGAGTTTGACATTATCGTCATATCGTCATATGATTGGGTATAAGAGGCGGGTGTGATGGCATGAGAGTGGATGCATGCTTACATTCTTTTAGATTGTGTTTATGGAGAACGTAAGAGGGATACTTTCTTTGATTGAGGTGAAAGCCTGTTTTTATGGGTGTAACTTCTATGCCAAGGAAGTAGGAGAGGGGTCTGAGATCTTTGAGAGAGAAGTTTTGGGAGAGGCGAGAGATGAACGCGATTAGGTGGGTATGATATGGGAAGATGATGATAATGTCGTCAACGTAAACGATAACATAAAGTTGAGTGGTGGAGGTGAGAAGGATTAAGAGAGATGAGTCATATAGTGAATTTCGAAAACCTCAGGTGACGAGATGGTTCTTATGTTCGGTGTACCATGTCCACGGGGCTTTTTTGAGACCATAAATTGCTTTGTTTAGTTTGCATATATATTCAGGTTGTTCGGGATCAATTAAACCGGGTGGTCAACCTGAAAGGCATCACCACAGTTCATCAAATCCATGAACGGTGTATTAGTCAACCTAAAAGGCATCACCATATACTCATAATGCCCATACCTAGACCTAAAGGCAGTCTTAGATATATCCCTATCCTTAATCCTCAACTGATGGTAGACCGATCTCAAATAAATCTTGGAGAACACTCCGGCCCCAGTCAACTGGTCAAACAGATCGTCTATCCTAGGCAAGGGATAACGGTTCTTCACCATCACATGTTTAGCTCACGATAATCTATGCACAACCTCATACTCCCATCCTTCTTCTTGACGAATAACACTGGTGCTCCCCAAGGCGATACACTAGGTCGAATATATCCCTTATCTAACTGTTAGGTTTAGTTATCTCATAAGCTAATACTTTTAGTCATACTAAACAAAATTATAATTAACATTTTAATTATGCCTTTTAGATCTTATGCATGCTAATACAAAATGCGGAAATATAAGATTTGAACCCTTACTCACGGTCCAAAATAATGCTAGGATGATCCTCCAAACCGAGTAATCAAGGTAGATTACCTCCTTTGTGATGCACCCAAAACAACCCCTTAAAACCGTAACTAACAATAGCTAGGTGCTAAAACGGTTTTCCTTAAACTTTTATTCTAGTCTCTTATTAGAATAAAATAATATATTAATACTATAACAATTGTAGTATTAATAATATAATCATATTATATTAATATATGAGATAATATATTTTAGAGGTTTTGGTATTTTTCTCACACTAGAAAAACAAAACTAGCATTAGGAATGAATGATCTTGTGTACTAATAACAAGATATATGGTGGTTGATGTTGGGGTGCCGTGAGGCCTTTTTTGGGGAAGGGTATGTTAGTTGCTTTTTATCTATCCCATAACCTAGGCATGCAAGGCTATAATTAGGATTAAAAGCTACCTAAATTATGATGTTTAAGGGCATTAATTCAATAATTCAAGGCCCTTAAAACCATCTCCCAAAACGGCACCCAAAACACCAATTAGATAATATGGACTTTCATATTATAAATGTCATATTGTACAATTGTATGTGACATGTGACAAACCATCACATAAAATACAATTGTATTAATTTAAAATACATATTTATCAAATAAATATTATTTATAAATTAATTAAATCATATTTAACAAAATGACTTAGTAATTCGTAATTACTAATTTATAAATTGGTCATTTCAATAATCGTCAATACGATTTACAACACTTGTAATATTAATCAACCCGATTCATTCTAATTTCGATATTTCATAAACATCGATTAATGTTTGACAATTGACACGTTTCAATTTCAAACATAAATCTTACATTAAGATTTAACCTCTGATTTCTCGATATTCTATTTTAAGGAATCTGATCAACTCGTATCAATATACACTTGATCAGTTTATCAATTAAGGGAATTGTCCTATAGGTGTGACCTAAAGGGATCAACTGACCACCACCGTCATACGACAGTAATGTCAAACTCTAGCTAGCCAATCATTACTGATTAATGTTGGTCAGTTGACTATATAATTTCGTATCATCCCTTGCATGCGCATTCTCGTCATGAGATTTAATTATGTGATCGCACTATTGTTGAGGACACATTTCCCAACACTAACAACTCATTCAACTGCTTCTCCAGCTCCTCCAACTCTCTCAGTCACATCCGGTGAACGGCCTTAGATATAGGCCTCGTTCCCGGCTTCAGCTCAACACTGAAATCAATATCCATCTTGGGAGGTAACCCATGTACCTCCTCTGGAAAGACATCCCCAAACCTCACTCACCGCTGGAATCCTCTCAGCTGAAATCTCCTCTACTCTAGTATCCATCACATGACAAAGAATCAAAGGACACCCCTGATACCAAAGTAGTTTATCTAGACCTTCCTTAACAACTAAGGATGCAACCATCTCGATTTCTCGAGGAAAGTAAATATCAAATAGATCATCAAAGCACAATTATGAAGTTATTACAATTAACACTATTACTTTATATCAAACTTTACAAGACACAGTGAAGCCTAGATGATAACAACCGACAATAATCTATAACACTGATCTCCTGCTCGTCTCGACCCATCCCATGGCAACGCAACTAAATAAGCATCAATACCTAAAACTATCCCACTGCTCACCATTTACCCATAAGTCAAGGGATCACCGCAAGTACAGATAATGAAGATAAGACACACAAAAGGACACCAACTTAGTACAAGCACAAGACACTAATACAAGCAATATACAAAACTAGATAAATAATACTACAATAAAGATCACACCAACCATCCTCAGCAATACGTCATAAAGATCAAACAATCGTCATGCAATAATACCACGATATAACACCAACACCATCAATATCGTGTCAACATACAAACCCCCACTTGCTTGCGACAAGGGTTACATAAATCCTTAATGTTTACATTCTCTCCATGACGGAAACCACAAAGGGAGATCATTGAGAGTCATTTCCCGCAATGGTCCCAAACATGAATTCCATATATCAATGCTGCCAATATCGCCACCAACATCTCATCGCTACCAATACCGTCACCAACGTCATACTGAGGATATACAGTAACACATCGCGACATATACAACATTACATATACATAAGTTAAAGATTTGACTGAATAAGGTGACCTACCTGACGCACACATCCATGTATCCCCACCAAGCATCTCTACGACAGCATCGTTGGTCTCCTATAACAAATTCTACAAATTACTGCGTCGAGAGATAACTGTAAGGTCAAGGCTCCGGGGGAAAGGTAACTTACTGGAAACATTACAGTGGGCCGCACAAAAAAAGTTTCAGATCCGATCACTCCATATTTGCCGATTAACTAGCCTCCATGACAACTAGGGATGAGAGGGAAAGGGAGAAGGAAGAGATTTTTGCTTTATGAGTGGCAACTAAACAAGTTTTTAGAAAAGACAAGTTTAATTAAATCCCGATGCTGAAATAAACCGTTGGAACATCCGTACTCGGCCGAGTGCCGAACTGACTCGCCGAGAGTCAGTTACCGCTACTCGTCCAATTTACCTTCACTCGGCCGAGTACGAAGTACTAGGCCGAGTTCCCTCTCAAGGAAAGGTAAACTCACATCTTCCCTTTCTACCCGGTCTCTAGCTAGATGGTTTACGTTCTAAGGTACAACATCGAGTCTTTAAACCGAGTGTTCCATATATATAGGATCTGAAATGAACTTAATTAAGTCCAAAAGAACAGTACCTTAAGATAAATAATGGTATAAACCAGATTATTTTTGGTCAAAAAATAATTGGGGTAATTTTGACGATCAGTAATAATAGTTTAGATTATTCTTATTAAATAACCTAAAAATTAAAATATAACTTAAAATTAATTAAAAACTCCGACTATTATATACTTTCTCGGTCCAACTTCACTCTATCATATTCTATTGAGTACACTATTTATAAGTGAGCATTCACTTTCAATTTTCTCTCAACACGTAAGTGAAAATATATTCATGTGAAATCTTATTTTTATTCGTCTTTACGAATAAACTAAAAATATATAATTTTTATAATTTTTGAAAATAAGTAGGTAACGATATTTAAGGCGCAAAATACACGTTGACGAATTTGAACAAGTAGTACACGCTTGGAGTTGAATGGGGAAACACAAATTCCCGTCGAAGATGGACCAATTCCGTCTCCTCAAGAATACGAGCCAAATGTCATCATTTCAAGGACAAATATGACCGTAAAAAAAATAACCTATTAACCAGTAAATTTATACTAATTACATTTGACGTTAAAATGTTAACATTTGAGCCGTCCCGAGACGGTACAGGACTTGCTGAGGAGGAAAATATTAGCTCAATTTAATGGAAGATGATGATACACATCTATCTTTTTGTGCGCTATATCCTACGGAGTAACATTTTGAGCTGAGATTATCGTGGAGGCCAAAATTGCGGACCAAGGGTTTTCCATATTCGAAATACCAAACTAGAAGTAAAACCGTGGAAATTCAATTCAAGGTGGAATTTATTCACATTCTCTATCGATTTATTGATTTAATTAAAAATACTATATTCTTCTAAGTCCCTGCCATTTCTCTTAAAACCCTGATTTCTTCAAGCTTTCTACAATCATGGGGAGGGGTAAATTCAAGGGCAAGCCTACTGGTCGTCGCCAATTCTCTACTGTCGAGGATATGCGTATGTTTTTCTTCGTTTTAGGGTTTTTTCAATCTAGCTTGTTACTTGTTATATGTAATTAGGGTTTGGTTTATACAATTCAGCTGATTAATTTAATTGTTTGATTGATTTGTTTTTGTGGGTTACGATTCAAATTGCTTAATTTTACATTACTTGCTAATTTAGCTAGCTCTAGCTATGATATTATTTTGTTGGTGATCGAGAAAACTATTGATCATTGATCAGCGCGAGATGAAATGCTAGTCATTCGATTATAAAAGTAAACTAGATCGTCTTGCTGAAATGCTCTCCCTTACTGTTTGGTATATTGTACAATCAATAATACAACGATTACCTTTATGCAATTCTCCCGTCTCCGATTCTAATGTACCGAATTAATCTTTTTGTGGCGAAGTTTATCGTTGCCTTGTTAATAATGGGTTTAGCCTGCAGCTAGAAGGCTAAATCCGTTTACGAGTAATTATTTGTGGTGGATACTTTCCGATACAAGGATATATTTGTTATTTTCCATAGCTCCACTGTATCTAGTTCATTTTACCCTCTGCGTCTCTCGGTTTAATTCGAGAACTCCTTCAGAGTATCGCTTAATTATAGGTACAGATGAGAATTTGATCTGTTTGTTGATGTTGTGCACGCTTGAGTGGTATTGTTCGAACTTCTAAATGTTGATGCATATGTTAGTATACCAACATAATTAGCATTGTTATTAGGCTAGTATTACTGTACTGTCTGCAATATTAGGCTACATATTGGCTTGAAATGGTTTTCTGATTCACTGCACAAGGGGTGTATGATTCTGTGAATGGTTTTCTGATTTATGTGGTGCTAAACACTTTTTAATTGAACCGAAGGTTTGCGGAATATGTTTGGCCAATTTTTTTCAAATTTTTTTAGCAATCTCCTATGCACTGATTTTTACGACTAAGATATGCCATGCTTGCTTGGATTTACAAACACTCACAATGTATGTTTTTCCTATTTGGTTGAATACTGCAGGCAGTGGTGAGTCTTCTCGTCCTCGTACCTTCAGGCAGGTTAGTTGACTCTTTTTATTATTTGTTTCTGGTTCCAACATCTTATGGTGCGATCTTCATCAAGTCTTTGTTGGCATGTCATTGTGAACTGTTTTGCCAGAAAGAAGCAGAAGAAGAGGAAGAAGAAGTAGACGAGGTAGAATCTGAGGAAGACTCCGATGAGGATAGTCAAGTAAGTATAATTGTGTTTTCTTGTTGATGCTCAGGAGTATAAGCACATTCTAGGTGTTGATAGCTTGTGCTTCTTGGATACCATTGCTTATGATATTGTTCTAACTACCGATTCTCTCTTCGTGTTCAGCAAAAGACTAAAGGGACAGAGGGAATAATTGAGATTGAGAATCCCAATTTGGTGAAGGCAAAAAATGTGAAAGCCAAAAACATTGATGTGAGTTTGCTATTTTCTTGGTTTTTTTTGTCGTGCTTGATTGGTTAAGTTGTAAACAAATTTGATTTCCTTTTTTGCGTTTTGGCAGCTGGACAAAACAACTGAGCTTTCTAGGCGTGAGAGGTTTGTAGTCTGTACATCTCCTCCCTAAGTCTCTTTGTACCATATACAATTAAAGCGTCAGATTCACAATTCAATGAAAATTTTTCAGCCATACTATTACCAGTTTTACTTCTCTGACTTTGATGAGGCTAGTGTCTAGAATCACGGAATGGAGGAGAGCTTGTTTGTTCTCACCGGTACAATCGGAATAGGCTTTGTAAAATGCTGATAACAAGCATGCTGATACTGATATTTATCTGGTTGGATTACTCTTTCACTTGAATTTAGATCTTTAGAAATTTAGGTCGGAGACATTTTTGCGATACTCACCGTAGTCTTCAGTTGGAATAAACTTCATATTATAATAGATTGGAATTTATGCTAATTCATTAAATTGATTGAGAATTTGAAATAGTAGACCAATAGACAATGTGTGTCATGATTCAAATCTGAATCAAGGAGCATTGTATTACTACTGCTTTAAGCCCTTCAATGGGACAACTGCCCGCGAAATTCTTTTTTTTTTTCAGCAATAAGGATTATATGGAAGCAGTCCTTGTCATTGAGAGGGTGCTTGGGCTTGTTGGAAGTTAACATTTATAGTTTGTAGCGCTTCTTTGAATTGATGTAGTGAAGTTCCTAAAGAGATTTGGCGTGCAAAGTAATTTATGGCCACCTTGAGATGTGTGTTTTATTGATAATTTGATAGTAAGTGTACATACAAAGCGATGTTAGAGTAATAAGCCATCTTGGCTCTTGAGTAGCGTCTTTTATGTACGTTGCATAGTGATGTCAATGTACGAAGCCACTGATTGCCAACTCCAAGTTGATAGTTTGCTATATAAGCTTTTTCTCTTGGTTTTTATTCCTGACTTTGTGAGTATGAATTGGGGCTCTGCTCCTTTTCTGGTCCACTAGACAGGATAAGTTCCAATTTCGATTTTGTATGATTGCAGGGAGGAGCTTGAAAAGCAGAGGGCCCATGAGAGATACATGAAACTACAAGAACAGGGGAAAACAGACCAGGCGAAGAAAGATTTGGGTAAGTTGCTCAGACTTTTGTGTTCTTACCCATGGCTTACTTTACTGTATGATTTTCTTTAGTTCAAATCATATGAAAATATTCGATACTGAGGGCTTGAGATGGAGCGATGGGAATATGCAATAGTATTCGATTTGTTATGTCATGTCAATCCCTATTTCTCTCTTTTCCTACGCGACCGAACAGCCAAGTAGGGAGGTGGACAGGTGGTACCCTTTTTTGTCGCGTCAGACAAGGGTATGTCTAAATGAATACAAACACAGTACATTCAATACTTGCGAACATTAAAGAACTTTCCTAGCATCAATTTGACCTTGTGGTTCTCTTTAGACTAAGGAAAAAAAACGCATACTCAATTTGTTCTGTTTCATGAGGATGAGTTTACCTTAGAACTTAGGAAGTATTCTGTCTTTGTAGTCTTAGTCCTTCTACACGCTTATTATTTTTCAGCCACTTCTTTCTTTTGTTCTGCTCATATGCAGAGAGGCTTAAACTTATCCGCGAACAACGAGCTGAAGCTGCTAAGAAGAGAGAAGAAGAAAAAGCAGGTAAGTTTAAGTTTCAGTTCTCCGGAGTAGCTTGTTTCTGTACTGATCATTGTACATAATGAAAATTCAATTGTTTTGCTCTTCAGCCAAGGACGCAAAGAAAGTTGAAGCACGCAAATGACAATCTTGATACAAGCAATTTTATCAAACATATGCCTCTTCGCCGAAGGATATTTTCTGTTCTCGTATATTTCTGAATTTCTCCCACGACGATTTGTGTATTACTTGACTTATTGGCCAACCATAGTGTTTCGGCTATCACTATGAATAGTTGTATCTTGTAAGTCTTCCAATGAAACATTATTTTGTAACAATTTAGTCGATTTCTTTCGAGGTATGATTGTACTTGTTTGATTTAAATCTCAATCATATTTCATCCAACTGTGTAAATTTTTTAATTGGTGATCTCCAGTCTTCAATTTGTATGAATTAGTGCATTGTGTAGTAGGCAAGTCAAGACCTACAAAATGGCTCTAACTATTAGTCTATTACTCTGAACTCCATCCCCAACCTTTGTCACCTTCACCCCAGATATGAAGCCCCCTGTTGCCACCTTGACAATCGCCAACCCAACCCTGGCCACATCAGATCCCATCTCCAGCATCTTTCAAACCATCTTCGACCAACACTACCCTCTACCACGATGACAACTATCACCCCATTTCTACCAAGGTTGGAGTTCTCTACTATTCGTTGCTGAACTGGATGGTCTACTCTATCCAAGGGCCAAGTAGATTAAGAATTAAGGGACTGAAAGTAAAGTCGTTAAATCTCTCCTCTCCTTGAACTAAATGTTGGTCATTAAGCTCTGTTACGCTCTCACCAGAGTCATCACCAAACGCGCTCTCCTTCTGTCCTTCACCATTAAAAGTTGTAGCCTCGTTTTGCAAGCTAGTCGGAAACTAAACCATTTTAGTTCCTAGTTCTGCAAGCTGGTTGGGAACGATCTCCGCCCATCAATTCCAGGTTTTCTTTGACCCACGTAAATATAGAATCTTTCACAATTATTTCCTCCTTTCAACACAATTGTTTTTTCACAAATTTCCATTTATGGCAGAACTACCCGTCACAAACTTGCGACAGGCCAAATACGTACCGTTTTGCCAAATATGGGCCGGTCAACATTAATGGGATTGTGATTCTTGTCCCCCTTCCCCTACTCTTATCATCTTCATGTCTTTTTCCCTTTGTACTTCCTCCATTATTCAGTTCATTTTCCCTTTATACTTCCTCCACAATTCAATTCCAATAATTGGAATTAAACACCCCCACATACAATTGCATGTTGCCGTGCAACACATTTTCAAATATATGCAATTTATCCTCCATCTTCCTATCACATTGTCAATATTGTTCAAAAATTGCATTTTTTTCCTCGCTCCTAAATCTTCATACGAAAAATCATGGATGCTCGGTGTGATGAAATCATGGATGATCGGATTGATCTTGAGGACGTAAATGAAGCTATTGTGCCAGGAAATTCTATCATCCAAGGTTATTAGATTTTGTGATATTGTTGTATGCTCAAATAATTATATTTTATTGTCTTATTAATTGATATGTTGTCTTTTTTATTTTGTTAATCCATTCTCACCTATAGTTGAGAATGTTTCAACGATCATATTCGTTGCCTCGTTCGTTTGTGTTTTTGATTGTTTGTGTTTACAAATTATGGTGTTTTTCGTAGTTTATTCCTTTTGTTGAAGATAATTGTTCATACCGATAATGTTGGGAATTCAGGAAAATGTTAGAAAAATGTTATCATTTTTATTGTTGATGTGACCTTGTCAAGACACCGAAAAATAGACTGTGCATATATGTGTGGGTATTTTGCCAACAATTCTTTATACTTGTATGGTTAATGTGTCCGTGTAATATTTAGGAGGTACAGATAAATTGTCAATGTTTCAAACCTGAATTTTGAAAATTAGTTGGATGTCAAAATAATGGTACAGTGTTTATTGGTCATGTGCCTCTATTAATAAGAAGTATAACAGAATATTCATGTATGTATTTGTCTTTTGGGGCTCATAAGTCTTCGTTTGTGTTTTTGATTGATTGTGTTTAGAAATTATGGTGTTCTTCGCAGTTTATTCATTTTGTTGAAGATAACTGTTCATACCGATGAAGTTGGGAATCTAGGAAAATGTCAGAAAAATGTTATCATTTTTATTATTGATGTGACCCTATCAAGACACCGAAAAACAGTCTATGCACATATGTGTTGCTATTTTGCTAACAATTGTTTATACTTTTGTGGTTAATGTGTCCTTGTAATATTTAGGAGGTACAGATTAATTATCAATGTTTCAAACCTTGATTTTGAAAAATTAGCTAGATGTCAGAATAATCGTAACATGTTTATTTGTCATGTGCCTCTGTTAATAAGAAGTATAACAGAATATTCATGTATGTGTTTGTCTTTTGGGGATCAAATATCTTTCTTATGTGGATAATATTCCCATGTAAAGTTGTTGGTACACACAGAACTCAGGGACATGTGAAAAAATCAATTTGTAAAATATCTACATGCATCCGAATAATATCTTACGTTGTTTGTATTTGTGCATGAATTTATGGATAGTTATCTGACTAATGTAACCCTGCAAATTTCTTGGTGCACATAGGCTGAAAGTTAAAGCTATTGATGGCGGCAGTGCATCAACGTTGATCAATCTTCTCACGAAACGTCAAGCAGAGGACCATGGATTCTTCTTCTGTGTGAAATTCAATGAAGAAGGGCGTCTATGTCACTTATTCTGGTGTGACTCGATGATGTGGGAGGATTGCATATTGGATCACGATGTACTGATATTTGACAAATAATGTAGACATACTTACAATACAACACAATATACAAGAATATGGAAACAACTATAAAAAACAAGGTGTACATGACCAACTCGATAATGTTAACAGCAGAGACACATTACATAATATACAAATATGACACCAAAAAAGTAATAACAATTGTTTACAATATATACAATAAAGTACGACACCTAAACAAAACAAACATTATTCAAATAACATGGTAACACAAAACAGGAAACAAATGTATACAATATTAACAATAATGTAGACATACCAACAACACAACACATAATAGAAGAAAATAGAAATAAGTATTAAAAATCAATTGTAGATAGTCACATCGATAAGGTTAACAACAGACATCCATTACATAATACATAAATATGACCACAAAAAAGGACCAACATTTGTCTACTACAAAAATACAATAATGTGGGAAACCTTCACATGACCAACATATTCAACTAATATGGTAACAGAAAAACGGAAACAAATGTACATAATATAAACAATAATGTAGACATACCAACAATACAACACATAATACAAGAAATTGGAAACAACTATAAAAAGGCATTTGTAGATAGCCACATATATAATGTTAACATCAGGCACTCATTACAAAATACAAAAATATAATCACCAAGAAAGGAATAATATTTATCTACCACAAATACATTAATGTAAGACGCCTTTACATAAGTAACATTATTCTAATAACATGGTAACATAAATCAAGAAACTAATTTATACAAATACAATAATGTACGACAACTTAACATATACAACATATGTCAAAAAATATGGTAACATATGTCAAAAAATATGGTAACATATGTCAAAAAATATGGTAACATATGTCTTCTGGCTATTCATCTTCCTCGGGATCCGCGACAGCGGCCTACCCTTTTCCCCTTCTTGCAACTTTTTTCTTCGATGGGGTCTGTGTTTGTTCAACCACTTCCACTATTACCACATCTTATCTTCCTACTCATTCAACATCATTAAAAATTTTAAAAACTCGGAAATTATATGAATACCAATGCAACAATAATTAAACACATTGCTTAACCCATTGTTGAACCCAAAAGAAACCATTACTGAACCCAAAAAAACCCAAATAACCCCAATAATTGAAAAAACCCAGAAAACCCATACACGAAAACAACAACGAATTAACAAAAATAATCGAAAAAAATATTACAAAGATTATGAACAATAATAATCGAGAAAATATCAACAACATCAAAAAAACATACAAAAATTAATGTTATGTCTTGTTCCTCAGCACATGTAATTTAAAATAAGCAAATATTTGAACTCATAAATTAACATGAATACAAATGCTGCTACATGAACCCAGAAAATCAAAACCACTGTTGAACCTACGAAAAAACCCAGATTACCCTATTAATGGAGAAAACCCCTTCAAAACCTAAAAACATGTACTTCCCAAATATTTACCAAATTTAACACCAAAAATCGAACATAATTTCAACAACCAAAATAACCCATACACGAATTTAACAACGAATTAACAACAATAATTAGAAAAAATATCAACAATATTATTATCAACAAGTATCCAAAAAATATCAACAACATAAAAAAACCCATACAAAAATAAATGTTATGCCTTCTTAATCGGCACATGCAATTTTAAATAAGCAAATATTTTAACTCATAAATTAATCAACATTTTCCAGAACATTAACAATTTTCGTTTTTTCAAAAAAATTAGATTAAAAACCATACCTTCATCAGCATTATTAGAGGAAACTTTCTTCTTAACAGGCACTCGTCGTACTGTTTGCTTTGTTACCATTGTCCTCGAATTTGTAGAGGAAGTTGTGAAGATTTAGAGAGTAACGGTTTAATTTTTGAGAGGAAAAACCTTCATTTTTCTAGAGAGAAGTTGATATTTGCATGGTAAATTGTATGATGGGGAAGGGGGGTGGGAGTTATGAGTGACGGGGGAAGGGTTAATGGGGAAAGGTGTTTGATATTTGGTTTAAATTTGTTCAACCTACATGCCAAATCACCTTAATTACAAATCACATCCCATTCTTAACCCGTATTTTATAAACATACCGTATTGCGCTTAGACGATACGTATTTGGCCCGTCGCAAGGTTGCAACGGGTAGTTCCGTCTTAAGAAAAACGGACTGTTTTTTTTGTCACAAATATCAAATACGGATAAATGAATCATCTCAACCAATACCTTAAGATGATGGTGAGATCTAACTATTATATTTATTTCTAGAACACCCCCTCGCTTGAATGCATGTACAGCGCACATAGGGCTTGAAGAGTGGTTAGTACACAAGCCCCCCTCATACCATGTGTTGAAAGTGACATTTGCTCACAGTGATTGATATCATAATAGATGAATTATCTGAACAAAAATCTTAACGTAATGGTTAAAACTCAACTATTATATTTATTCCTATTAAATACGAAGGATGAGTACCAATTGTGATTAGTGCTCATAGATTACAATTGTTAAAAGCTAGAGATGATGAACTTATTCATGAAAAACATGAATCCAGACGACTAGACCAATGGGGGGTCTTCGGTTGGAATTTGTGGTCTGTTGGGTTGTGCCGGTGGGACCGTGGGCGATTTTTTGGTTGCGGGATGCGTCAAGTTTGATCGGGAGTTGTAGGTCTGGTGTGGGTGTGGTCTCCGTTGGTGTTGGCGTGGAAGGAAGGTGAGAGTCGGGTTGTGTGGTGGTGGTTTGGATGGGTTTAGATGTGGTGGTTGATGTTGATTATGGTAATGGTTTATCAGAATAAATTGGTTTTCCTTATTTGCCAAATAAAAAAGACTTTAGTATATCTACTTTGGTGTGGGGGGGGGGGGGGGGGGGGGTGTTGTGTCCATCTTTATATGGCCTCTTGGGATGGCAATGGGGCTATTCAATTGGTTTGTCCGTGTGTCTGGTCTTTCCTTGCTCGTCGTTTCGGACTACGACTTACTTGCCAAAAGTGTAGGAGTTTTGGCTCTGCTAGACATAGATCTTCATGGTCTTTGTCCCCCCCCTTCTTTCTACGTTCTAGGCGTGTGGCGTAAGTGAACTTTACGCCCTCTTCTTGGATATTGTGGTTCATGGGATTTATTGGTTTCTGTGGATTCTGATGAGTGAAAATCGTACTGGTCATTTATTAAGCTTTGTTCGTGCCCTCAAGAAAGTTGAGATTAAAGATGGTGGCTCCGGGGCTGTTTCAGCTTTTAGTCATCAGCACATGTTTACTATCCATTTTAGTTACTTTTATATCTTTGTTTATCGTTTAAGAATTAAAAGTGTATTTGACCAAATGAGTCATATGCCAATTGTATAAACCTTGTTTTACTGCTGTCAAAAAAAGACCTAGCTAAATATCTGAAAACCACAAACTACCATAGCATTATCAGCATCAGTTTTATATTCAAGTTTGAGGAAGCTAAATTGGATTATTATATTACCCGGTATTAATGAGACCTGTTATAGTACCTTGGGAACTGTGAGGGGCTCACAGATGCTAGAAAGTCAAAGGTTGACAAGTTACGAGATAAATTGAGCTTACAGTGGACCAAGTAGGAGAGTTAGGTAGACTGAGTGACAGACACTCGGTCGAGTAAGCGGTTTAATCAAACGAGTGCCACCGAGTGCCACTATGTGGAGATTCACTCGACCGAGTAAGATCCACTTGGTCGAGTGGATTCGGCCAGAACATGGGATTAAGTTGTTTTCTTCCCTAAACTTCATTTCATTCATTCAACTCATCTTCTTCTCTCTAAACTCCCTCTTCTCTATAAAACTCTCTCAAACACATACCATGGATATTCCAGCTTGGATTTATGATGAAAAACATTCTCTTATACCCGATATATCTTGATAAGTCAATTTTACACTTTGTTCTTATTTTCTAATAAACCTTAACTTTTGGGGTTTTTATGGTGGGTGATTAATTACAGATTAGGTTAGTTAATATGGGTAATTAGTAAGCCTTAATAAGGGTTTTGGGTTGTATTATAGTGTAGGATGCTCAGTGACGGTATTGTGTGAATATTATAGGATGTGGCGGTCTTTCGAGACGAAATGTTGTCGAAATGGGTCTTGATTGTGGATATGCATTGCATTTAGATTAGTTGATGTTGATTTGTCTCACATGATTAGTGTAAGTGTACTATGACATGATTACCCTAATAAGTATGATTAAAGAATGACAATGATGAGTTGTCGATTAATGTTTGTAACTAATTGATAATGGCAAAAGATTTGGCATAACTATGAATGACATGAGTATATGAAAAAGGGTAAGTGAACTTGAATGATGTGTCAAAGTTGGCTATGTGGAATGATGAGTCGGGATTGAGTAAACATGTAATGTCATGCATTCATTTGGTTATTGTGATTATTGTTGATAAGGATGGATTATCGGTTTGTTGTTTTTGAGGAGAGGAAAGGCGGTTGGGAGATCATCTTCTTCCACTTGAGTTGCCTCTTGGAGCTTCCTACTCCAAGAGGAATGTGCAGATTAATGACTCGAGTTTGGAGGGGAGCGTGTGGTTGAGACACATCGTCTGATAGGGGACCCCGGGGAGCTCTCGGGCCCGGTGTCGTGGACGTGTTCCTAGCACCTTTTGTGTTGTGAGTACGGTTGGATGTGTTCTGGTACTTAGGATGTTGGCTATGGGTACGTCTGGACGTGTTTCGGTACCTTGAGGTGAGTTGTATTGTAGTTGTTGGCATCGTACATAATGGTCTTATCCTCATTGCGTCTTAATTGTATTGCATGTTTAATATGTTTAATTATATTGAATATGACGTGTTTTGTGTTGTTTAATTGTCACACATTTTTGGGGTGGTCTGTGTTAATGCATATGATATTTCAGGTCACATGTATGGGGAGTAGGTTATGTCAGGTTGTTTTTGGTAACACGTGGGAGTTGGACGAGCATCGACGATAACTGAGTCATACGTGATTGTTAGAGGTGTATTAGAGTCTGAGTTGTATTTTAATTAATTTTCTTACTTTTGTATAATATTTAATCACTTATTATAATTAACATTTCTTAATTGTATCTCCGACTTCACTACCTCGGGAAACTGAGATGGAAACGTTTCAGTTATCTTGGCTAGATAATCAGGGTGTTACAAAGTGATATCAGATAGCGACAATTTTGGAACCTAAACCAATGAACGAAAATGAACCTAGGTGTGTCTAATAAAATGAAACCCGACTTGATTACGATATGAGTTCGGTTTTGAATCCCTCATATCAAAACTAGTGCATATTGTGTCGGTTGGCCATCACGTCGGCGGTAATGAATATGGGCGATGCTATGTGAGTGTGCACGGTGTTTGGCATGTTTAATATGCTTGAATATGGTAGAGTGGTTGGTTGAGGAACGTTAGCAGTCACGAGTATGGATATTGGAGTGTTGTGTATGTGTTGCGTTGCAAAATTGTTCGGTAGAATACAAGTATGGCTACGAATGTTAGAGTGGATGTTTGCATATATGGATTTGAATGACGTTAATGGTATGGTTAACACCGTATAGACAAACATGGGACATGCCACTAAGTATTATTAGTGGACTCTCGGACGATTTCTATGTGATTGTAGGTGTCACTCGACCAAGTGCAGGACGACACTCGACTGAGTGTCGGCTTCACTCGACCAAGGGAAGGTTCGCTTGATCGAGTGGATCATTCTAGAATCAATTTTGTGCCCCGGAAAAATCACCTGACCGATTGGATTTTTCACTCGATCGAGTGGGAATTTCACTCGACCGAGTGGGCTGGGTGAGTCATAATCGCTTTTTTAACTCCTTCCTTGTCTTCATTTCTTCTTCATCCTTCTTCATTTCTCCTTCTAGCTTTCACCAAAAATCACCAAAATTCATTTCATCAACTCCATTGTTGGTAGATTTTTTATTCCTCCGGGTTTCCATCGTCTTATTTCTGTCTTAATCCTTTTCCTACTAACAATGTAAGTGTTATTCCACCTAGTTTTCTCATTTCAAAATTCCTAGATCTACTTTTATGTGGGTGAAATTTGATGATTTTTCTTTCCTTTTTGTTTCATTCATAGCATTCTTTTACTTTGTACCTCATTATTGTTGTTAGAAATTGAATTTTCGAGTCAAAATTTTGACTACCTTCAAAAGTGACGAAATCCACCATTGTTGTCCTTTTTAAGCTTGCTCGTATAACACCCCAAGTTAGTGGAAGCTGAGTCGTGAATCAACTAGGACGAGTAGGTGATACTCGGCCGAGTATGTGATACTCGGTCGAGCTCTTTTAGACAGTAGCTGAGTTGCGAGCCAACTCGGCCGAATAAGTGATACTCGGCCGAGTAGGCCGCACTCAGCCGAGTGCGTCGTGCTCGGCCGAGTGAGTCTTTTCTAGACGTCTGACCGCGGTTATTATAAATTTAATCCGAGGGTTAATAATTCATTTTAACCCTAATCAACAGAGAAAGTAAAACCCTAACCCTCTCCCTTTTCCATTTCCAAGTCCTTCAAGGTTGTTAGCAAGGTCTAATCGCGCCGATCATCTACCTAGTCTGCATACTACCAAGTAAGTGTCACCCTATCATGGCTGTATCATAGTTTATGGTTGTTCAGTAACTAATCCGTCTTTGCGTAATCCTTAGGAGGAGGGTTCATAGAAGAGCGTTGCTAGGAAGATCTTTGCTTGTCATTTCCGCTGTATTGCTTGAGGTAGGGTTTCCCTACTCAGTTTCTGTATGATAGTGTTGTGACGATATTATAATGTTATTATATTACTGTATATGGTATGATCCTTGTGATTTAAATGGTAATGTGTGGGACCGTTGCGGGGAACGAATCTCACTCCTAAGACCGCTTTTCGTGGGACCCGCCACGGAAAGGATGTGCACATTAATGGTCTAGGTACCCCTTGCTGCGGTAGGTGGGGAGTTTGGCGACTGACAACAGTCGCCAATTGTTTTTAGGCGACTAGGACTTGCGACAGAACTTTGGCGACTGAAGACAGTCGCCAAATTTGATTTGGCGACTGACTTCAGTCGCCAATTTCCGTCGCCTGTTTTATGTATTCTTGTAGTGGGTGTGGGGCTAAAGGCCACCACGGAATATTGTATATTGGTGATAGAAGTGATATGGTGAATAGTATGTGTAATGTATCATTGTACCGTATCCGTCTTATTATGCAGTTGCTGACGCTTGTTATTGTTTACTGTGATGATCCATGCAATGGTGAGCAGAGTCTCAGGTTCGCAAATGAGTCTTGCTTGCTGGTTGGGGATGAAGGATCACCAGTTTTGTAGACTCTCGAGTCGTAGCTTCCGCATGATCTCTACTTACTTTGGTTATAGACGTTTTGACAGACAGTTGTATTTCTTTGTTACACAGTTACATTTTGCTATCTATAATAAAGTGTTGGTGATTGTTTATCTTATACTTTATCTCAGGAAACTGAGATGGTGATGTCCTCATGATCTGATGGTTCTGTTTTAAAGGCCTTGAACTATGAGGGTGTTACAAATGGTATCAGAGCGACGGCCTTGTCACCAAAACCGATAAGTTTATATTTATGCGTATTTTTGCCCCTTTAATATTATATTTTAATGTCGTCTTTCGTATTTTTTTATGCTAAATATTATATTATTTTGAGTTTTGAGATTTTAACCGTCTTATACCATTTTCATAATTAATCGGGTTTTTAACGAGACTTTTAATTATTTAATAATAACCCGTTCTATTTGAGATTAAAATCTACTCAAGTCGTATATTTATGTTATACAGGACCATCAAAGTCAAATATATTAAGCGACTTGAAACGGAGAGCCAAGACGGAAAATATTAAAACTAAAGCGATAACGAAAATAAAGAAGCACGCAAGCAAGCACGTACGTAAAACTTAATTAAATAATTAAGTCACGCGGCCATATTCATACTGCGTTAGACGAATTTTAATAAAAGATCACGAGAGAGAGAATAGAGAAAGCATTCATAAGAATGAAACACGCCATCATCAGACGAAGATTCATTGTACAATCAACGGTTGATGCATTCAGAGCAAATTAAAAGACAACATTAATTTCCAGAATTGATGAGCAATAATGAGAGTCAATTAAAGGCTCATACTTCCTTTTATTTCTATAAAATCCCATTTGAGGAATACAGAAGACGACGACGACAGACGGGAGAAGACAGAGACGAAGGAGACGCAGCAGTTTAAGGGCATCTTTAGTCCGATTTCTACTCGAATCCATGAGCTCCTCTAATCTTTCTTTTATATTTACTGTTATTATGTTCAATTTAGAGTAATTTATCAATAGGAGTATGTAATTGACTATTTGATATTGTGGTTTATGAGATCATATTTTGTTTTGAACGATTAATAAGTATTTGGGTATTCGTACAAGATTCACAATTTAACTTTCGTAATCATGAGTTGATTTAGCTTGATCATCTAGATTAATTGCATGTGTCGATTGTTGGGTTAGTAGTAATTTTAATTAGGCTGCAGTTTTCTGGTCTAATTCTAATTGCTAGAATTGTGTATGATAATTGAATTGTATAAGGTTGCAGTTTTCTTGTCTTATTTGATTCAATTGATTGGAGATTGTAATGTGATCGAGTTTTTTTAGTTTAATGCATGTTTTCATGGTTCAATTGACATAATTTGATTAGGATTAAATTTGCGTTTTTCACGGGATTTAACGAGTAAGAAATATAAAACCGACAGTTTGCTTGTTTTCAAGGGACTAGCTAGTTAACCGATCTATGCAATACTATTTAAGTGAGTCGATGATTTTAACCGATCTATCCAATACTATTACATGTTCCTATTATTTTGTCTTTCATAGTCTATCACTCCTTAGATTTGTTATCATAGAAACGACCTAAACAACCCCCCTCGTTTTTCTAGCTATACATTACAATTAAATAATTAATCTGATAAGTAACATCAATAGGAATTTCAGTCCTTGTGGGTTCGACCCTTGCTTACCCTGTCTATTTGGTAAAGTTAGTAAGAGACTATAGATTTAATTTTGACTGCGGAAACGACATGCATCATAAACCAATGAACCCAATGAACCTAGGATGTCTCTTAAATAAAATGAACACCAAGTGTTAGGTCGTAAGGCTACCGCAAAGTTTGGGAAACGTCCCAGAACCGCGAAATTTGCTTACACCCTAGCACTTGGCCACTAAGGGTAGAATAGGATGTATGCATGTGTGTGTATAGTTGTTAATGTCTAATGCCTTATGATGTGTAGAATCGGTGAAGGTGAAATTTCGTTCACGAATAGTTACTTTGATATGTGACTCGGTCGAGTGGAGAGTACCCGACCGAGCGGGCGACACTCGACCGAGTAGGTGATACTCGGCCGAGCGTGGGATCCTAGACCGAGTAGGAGATACTCGGGCGAGCATGAGATAATAGACCGAGCATGATTAATTCGGCCGAGTTAGAGGAACTCGACCGAGTAGTATTCACTCGACCGAGTAGTATTCACTCGACCGAGTGGCCTATACTCGACCTAGTAGAGGGGACTCTGCCGAGTGCTGAGTACTCGACCAAGTGGTTAATGTCAGAAACTGTTTTATTTTCTTCCAAATTTTGTGTTTCATGAGACGTAGGCTGTGTGCTTACGTTTACCTCCTTCCTTCTTAATAGTTTACGATGGCCCCCAAAAGAGCAATTCCTCTGAACCTACCACCCAATGCGACTCCGTCTATGATCCGGGCCGCTTCTATGTCGATCGAAGAGATGGCTCAGATGATCGAGAGCCATGAGACCCTGACTATTGCAGTTAGAAATTTTAAGAGAGCTCGGGCACCTCAGGTGAATGCCCATGATATCAGTAATGCGATGGCACGTCATCGGCCTACTATGTTCGACGGTGTAGGGACACCGGGTCTGCTGGAGGATTGGTTGCGAGAGATGGAGAGCGTGTTCGAGGTAGTCAACTGTACGGACGACCTCAAGGTGTACCAGGCTGCATTCTATCTGCGCGGCCTGGCAGGGGATTGGTGGGGTCGTGAAAAAGGAAAGGCGCGTGATTACTTTGAGGATATGGGGCAGGACCATGTACCGTGGGAGGCCTTCAAGGTTACTATGCGACGTGAGTTTATTCCAGAGCACGTTCCTAGTAGGTTGAGGGATGAGTTCGACAACCTCCGCATGACTGAGGAGATGACTGTCTCCGAATATTACATCAAATTCAACGACTTGGCTCGACAGGTAGAGGAGATGGGGATGACTTCTCAGGCTCTTGCGCTTCGGTTCGAGAAGGGGCTGACTGTTCGGATCATGGAGAGACTGCTTGCGAAAACAGCTTCTGACCTCAATGAGGTCTTTGAGAGAGCATGGCATGCTGAGAGGTTGGCTGATCTGGCCAAGGAAGCTAAGGAGAGGAATGATGAGAAGAGTAAATCGGAGAGAGAGAGAGTGATGGGGCTGGGCAGAAGAAGGGGAACTTCAGTCAGAGTCGTCCTTACTCTACTGGTGGGATCAGTGTAGGTGTTGGGGGGTAATGGGGTCACAGCTACATCGACACTCCTATGACCAAATGCTTCAACTGCGGTGGATCGGGGCATAGGAGGTTTGAGTGCAAGAAGTTTGGGGGGGAAGTTATCAGGGACCCCCTCAGGCTTCTCAGGGCTATGGGAACATCCGTCCAGCGAGTTCGTTGGGTAACCAGAGCAAGCAGAGCTACGGTGGGTACAACCGTTAGGAAGGTTATCAGAGACCTTACGAGGGGGCTAGCCAGGCATCAGCGGCGAAGCCTACCTCGTATGCGACGACAGTGCAAGGCGAGGGCCAGAAGAATAGCGGTAAGCTATTCGTTATGGGGAAGCAGTGTAACACCCCCATTTATTCAAGAGCCTTTAGCAAGACATTCTCAAATAAATAGGACTGTTACCATCTCGGAATATCCGAGGTAGTGAATAACAAAGTAAACAAACCAAAGTACTTTATATAAAAACTGATTAAATTTAAACTTGATATTACAACAACTACAAGGTCCAAACTTGGATAAGAATAAAAATACAACGGAAGATATCTAAGTGTGATCTAACTCTAAGTAGGTCCAAGCCATATCTCTCTCCATGCCCAAACTCCTAATCCATATGTCACTGACCTATAAAATCTACTCCCCATTCCGGATCATCGTAGGTGTCACACGAATACACAGGGTCAACCGCGAGGTTGAGTAGGTAAAACAGATAAAATATAAATAGCAGTAGAACCGTATCCTCCTCCATCTCCATATCATTCGATCATCCACCACACCTCCATCACTCCACACCTCCATCACACTACACCACCATCACACCACACCTTCCATCACACCACACCACACCTTCCATCACACCACACCACACCTCCCATAGCCATATCACAAGTCCCATATCACAAGACCCATATCACAAGACCCATTTCACATCTCCCGATCTCCACATTGATCAATAATAATTATACAATCCACAGTACAGTAATAATCAATTATATCAACTCGAATAAGCATCACTTACACATTTCGTGTCATAACATGAATCATAAGATATTTCCCCTACCTCAATTTGCAGGAAGGTGACCAACAGCTGCTAGCAATATTTCACCTCGAACTTAGTTCCTATCAACAGTACTTAATGTCACACTCTATTTGTATAACCAACACACCACTAACTAATTGCTTAATCATGTTCATAACGATTTACTCATAACAAGATGTAAGTATTCATATTAACATGCCCATATACTTATTAATTATCCTAAACCAATTATACATATCGATTATCATTACTCAAAACAAACTTACTATGTATAGACTTACTAATTATGGAATATAATCAAATATTCAATTATTATAAAATCCATAACAGTAACTTATATAACTTATTGTCCTCACACTATACCTTAACAACAACAATATTAAAGTTAAAAACAATAGTAATATCAAGTAACCAAAATAATTAATAACAATAAAAATATCAAGTAACCAAAATGATAATAATAAGAGCAAGAACCAACAATAATAATAATAGTAGTAATATTGCTAATAAAAGTAATGATAAGAATAGAAATCAATTATCCTATAAAAACGACGCAACCCAAAAACAGCCTCCCATAAACCCGTCGTCCGACTTGTGACAGCCCCTCCAAACACAACCATAACGACCACCCCACAGCCCCGGAACCACCACCAACCCCGGGTGGCTGCTAACACTACACTATGACGCATCCACTGACCCCAACCACGACACCCGACTCACTCCCACTAGCCCTCGACACAAGCAACAAAACCCCCTGCTCATAACAACACCCGCTGCCCACTGCTCCTCTTCTCTACACCTGCCTGTAACTACTCGAGTACCACCCTGCCTAGCACCACTTATCACCATCTACCACCGTGGTCGTCTCCTCTGCACTATGGTGCCCCTACTGAACCCTAAAAACACCCTCAACACGCTCATACTAACCCACGAACCGAGTCCCAAAACACCCTGATCACAACCACTACCCATTATGACAGCACCTGCCCCTTTTCGAAAACACCTCCAGCAGCCTTCAGACACCACCACTACCGCAACTAACCACCCCTCTGGACACCTTACGACACCCACAACCTTCTGGTGACAAAACCCAGCCTTCGAGAGCTCCTAAACCACCCAAAATAGTCGCATAAAACCTGCATACCCTCGCGCCCCTGTTTTCCGGTATTGTCATCTCGTATTTTACCTTCTGGGTCAAATATCGTATCCCAACCACCACACACCACCCTACAACCACCAACACAGTCTACCCTAACCTACTGTTACTTCAACTATGAACTTGTACCCAAAATAATCGAAATACAATTGAATAAACACATAAAAAAGAACGAAACAGAGTATAAGATTAACTCTACGTTTTTATAGGATGTGACTTTGTGGCGGTTACAACGATACCCATGGTGGTCCTACGGTGGTTTAAGTATCACGACCAATTTATTCATATGACAAGGATTGTATACCACTATAGCAATCAGATAGGCGATATAAAAAGGTGCGAGAAATTACTTACGAAAACATTGGTGCGCGAGGTAAAACGATTATAGTAAATCGCTGTTATTTCTGTGATTGTCGCCCTCTTTCATATCCTTCAGTTCACGGTGGTCAAGGTGGTGTTTAGGGCAGGGTTTTGGAGGCAGTCGTGGTAAGTGGTGGCTAGGGTTTTTCCGAGATAAGGCAGACGAGGTAGGGTTGATGTATGGTGGTATAATGTCGATGTTAGCTTAGGGTTTATATGAGATTGTTAAGTCTGCTTCTTTTATTTATTTCCCACGTTTCCATTTACCACGACCCAGCCCAACACGTGCCACTCTCAGCCCGAGTCCAAGCCCATCACGAAAAACGTAGAATTATACTATTTATACTCCGTTCTCGACCCTTCGCTTAATTATGATAGGATATAAAAGCATTCTTTGATAATTGAATTATCAAATATAACTTATCGAATAACCATACAAAACACCGCTTTGATAATTGAATTATCAAATATAACTTATCGAATAACCATACAAAACACCGTTATAAAAGAGTAAGATTAAGATAAAATACGGAGTATTACAAGCAGGCTATAGTTGATGACACGCATGTTGTGACCAGTAATTTTCTTATTCATGGTTGTCCTAGTTTTGCTTTGTTTGATTCTGGGGCAACTCATTCCTTTGTGTCTGTAAGCCATGCTAGGAGTTTAGGGCTGGAGTAGTTTGAGTTAGCTAATGATGAGGTATTCATACCTTCGGGGGAGTCTGTTGTATGTCGGAAGGTGTATTGGAGAGTATCATTTTTAATAGGTCAAGTAGACTTTCCTATTGATCTTTTTGAGTTTCCTTTAGATGGTTTTGAGGTAATAGTAGGGATAGACTGGTTGGGTCAGTATAAGGCTACCATCGACTGTCATCAAAATAAGGTGACAGTAAAGGGTGCCAAGGGGGTGAAAGTGTCGTATAAGGGTTTCGTCGCCAGGCCTAAGGTCAAAGTGATATCGGTTTTAACTTTGAAGTCGTACTTGAGGAAGGGGTGTCCTTTGATTCTTTGTCATGTGAGGGATACTCGAGCTGAGGAGGTGACAATTGAAAGCATTCTAGTTGTGGGGGAGTTCCATAATGTGTTTCCGAAGAAGATTCCTAGGTTAACACCCAAGAGAGACATTGACTTCAGTGTGGAGCTGAAGCCGGGTATGGGACCTATTTCAAAGGCTTCTTACCGTATGGGTCCGAGAGAGTTAGAGTAGCTGAAGAAGCAACTAAAGGATCTGTTAGACAAGTGGTACATCCGACCTAGTGTATCACCTTGGGGAGCTTCAGTGTTGTTCGTGAAGAAAAAAGATGGGAGTATGAGGTTGTGTATAGACTCTCGAGAGCTGAATCATGTGACGGTGAAGAACCGTTACCCTTTGCCGATGATAGATGACCTGTTTGACCTGTTTGACCAGTTGACCAAAGCCGAAGTATTTTCGAAGATTGATTTGAGGTCGGGTTATCATCAGCTGAGGATCAGGGATAGTGACATAACGAAGACCGCCTTCAAGTCTAGGTATGGTCATTATGAGTATGTGGTGATCTCGTTCGGGTTGACTAACCCACCTGCCGTGTTCATGGATTTGATGAATCGCATGTTTAGTCCTTACCTGGACTGTTAGGTTTTATTAGTTACTCATAAACTAATCTTTAGTCATACTAACATAATCTTTTAATTAACCCTTTAATTAACATATTATAAGTGATCTTAAGCATGCTAAAATGTGGAAATAAGAGAGTTCTCGAACCCTTACATACGGTCCGAATGAATGGCAAGGATGATCCTCCTAGTACCCAAATAAGAATACCTCCTTTGGATGCACCAAGACAATCCCTTAATCAACCGAGATCTCGAACAAGCTAGCACAAAACCGGTTTCTACTTAAACTTATTCTAATCTCTCTAATTAGAATGTTATTGCAATACTATAAAATAGTATGTATATATTATCTTATAATATCAATTTAGAGGTTGAATAATCTCTCCTTACCTTAGTAGAATTTCGGCTAGGTTAAGAGTTAGAATGAATGTTTTTCTTTACTTATATATCATATATATATTACTCTTAAATTAACACTTTAACTTAAGATTATAGGGAGTAGTAGTAGTAGCCGGCTCTAGGCATGGGGAATGCTTAAAGGATTGCTTATTGAGATTACCCATGGCATAGGTATGCAACCCTAACCATTAGGTGCTAAGCTAGGTTATAATTGTGTCTTTAATATTTAAAACACCTTTAATTCATCTCCACCAAACCGGCACCACTAATCCATTTTAACAAAGTCCATTTTATTTTTGTCTTTTGATCAATTGTATAAATGTGACATCTAAAATATTACATTTAAATAACAATTGTTTTAATTAACAAAAATGCATATTCATCATATAAATATTATTTGTAATTAAATAAATCATATTTATCATTTCGACATGTAATTCGAAATTACCAACATATAAAATGGTCATTTATAATTTATCGTCAATACGATTTACAACCTTTGTAATAATTATAACCCAATTCATTCTAATTACGTTATAATGAAATATCGTTTAATGTTTAACAATTGACACGTTTCAATTTTAAACATAAATCTTACAATAAGATTTAACCTCTAATTTCTCGATATACGAGTTTAAGGAATATGAGCAAATCGTATCAATATACATTTGATCATTTTTATCAATTAAGGGAATTGTCCTAAAGGTGTGACCTAAAGGGATCAACTGACCACCACCGTCATACGACAGTAATGTCAAACTCTAGCTAGCCAATCATTACCGATTAATGTTGGTCAGTTGACTAAAATAAAATCGTATCATCCCCAGCGCATTCTCGTTATGAGATTTAATTACGTGATCGCACTATTGTTGAGGACACATTTCCCAACAATCTCCCACTTGTCCTCGAAAAGTGTGCGTCACCAATTCTCTTGTCCTATTACAATCTCCCACTCAATGCAAGATGTCTCTCTAAGGTCGTACTCGCATTCGATCATATCATGAGTGGTTTCCTCGATCTGGAGAATAACCGTTTGACCGGAATTATCTACCATAGATACCTTCCGAGCGTGGCCACGCATTTTCAGTTAACTTCTCCTCGAGTGGCCTTGAGATTTGAACAACCCTGACAAGGGGTTGACAATTTCTATCGTACTACTTCCTTCAACTAGTCACAGTCAGTCACAACCCAAAACAATCCCATTTGACTCCAGTTACGAAAAGTCGTAGAGAATGGATCAAGGTTATGCCTAAACTGTACCATCTTGGGAGAGTAGTCTTTAGTCTAAGAATTGACTCACAAGAATACTATAGCAGCTCTCGCCACGACCCGGCTATTATAAAATTTCCAGAACTCTATAAGCGATCACTTTGCCCGACAGAGTGTCTCTTACAGTCTGCCTATGTGATCGACTAGTCATCACATATGACTCTATGGCACTTGAACTTGCCATCAATCGCCTCACACTCTAGTCGCTTTGAGATGTCACCTCGTGTAAGCGGCTATGGGCCATACTAAGTCAATCCTGTTCACTTATGGGGTTCAATATTGTCTCATACAACCCATTTGGATTCTGACAAAGTATCTTTTACTTTGAGTTAATTATAACTCAAATGATGTTGTCATGCAACAATAGTCAATACTATTACATTGTATTTGATGCACAATCATCTATTTGTATTAGTGTTTTGCGAATAACCCTTTATTCATAATTTGCAAAACTTACAAATTTTTGTCTCCTTCATTCTCATATTATCCCGTATAATATGATTCTGTTTGAGTACATATCTAGAACTCTTTCTAGATTTTGAGTTTCCTTTCCGGAGGAAAGCTCCCACTGTTATCTTATAACTTGTGACGTATCGATATACTGGAGGGATTAAAGAATCACTCTCTTTAATCACTTATATACTGAAATCTATATTGTAGTCTATTTATGATTTCATCATTCTAATAATTTTCAATCATCTTGGCCAAGCATATCAAATCAATTTGATATCTAATGGGCGACCTTTTATTATCCATATAATAAACCTTCCCTTTAAAAACCCCATCATCATATGATATTAAGCATTCTGTTTCATCTAAATTGAGTACCTCTTATTCTTTACTCTTAAAGAATCACCCATTCTCTCTAAATGGTAGGTTTAAATTCTTATTGAACATCGCCCCCACTGAAAACAATATCCCTCGATATCTTAAATGAACCTTTCATTTCTCGCATATTAAACTATTACTCGAATCATTATTACTATCACTATCCCTATAGTGATCTATTTTACATTCAATCAATCATCACCCTCTTATCATGTCTTCGTTTCCTTGAGACGAATATGACATGATAATTTCCTTATAACTACATTGAGAGAATTGAGATGATTTCTTCTCTTTTATCTTATAAACTTAGAAAAATAATTTATTATGGAACCGGTCTTTCCTCCCGTATAGATAGATGATTTCTCCTCTATTATCTTATAATCTTTAAAAATCATTATCTCAAGGAGCCGATATTCCTTCCGAATTCATACGGGGTTTCATGTCTCCTCTCTATGAAACAATGAACATAAAGAACCTTTCTTCGAGTGTCCTCCCGTAGTTTCTTCAGTGTCCTCTCGTAGCTTCTTCAAATCATTTAGGGCTCTTCTTAAGACTCCCAAGTAGGAATCTTCTCTAAGATTCGTTATTTATATCATTGGTTTGCGAGCGAAATATTTTCTCCCACTCTATCCTTCTAACAATAACCTTTATTCGTATAAGGATAGCTATTTCGATTAACCAATGAATGTTTGAAGTTTTATAGGTGTGATGAAAACATTCTCATTTTCACTTAAAATGAAAATCTTATAATGAACTAATATTGTCTCATTTTGATTGAAAGTATCTCATGGGGTGTAGTTCTCCGTTTTAATCAACACTTTGATTGTATTATATTGATCGTATCAATTGTTAATTGCGTGATTAAATCACTATTATTCATGTTTAAACAAGGCATGCAATTTATTTGAGAAATCAAAACATTGATTAAGAACAAAAGTAGTGACTCGGGTTGAAAACCAAGTCACCAATATCGAAAATTACAACCATTGTTTTAGGATTTTAATCCTTGTCTTACAAGAAAATAAATTGTTCCATAAATAAATGCAAAATATGAAAGAAGACGATATGAAAATTAGAGGCTAGCTCTTCAAGTCTTCGATCAATTTGGATGCTACCATAGCCATCCAAGTAAGGAACTTCATGCTTCCTTTTCCTTGCCCTTATCATTATTAGGAGGCGCCCCTTTAAAACAATTAAAAAGGGTAAATATCAACACATTTGTATGATTATACATAAGTTGATAAATGACATGAATTTAAACTAGAATTATTACCTACGGCGGTTGCCTTCCCATTTTTGAGATCGCTTAAGTATTTGGGGCAATTTCGCTTCCAATGACCGATCCTCATGCAATAATGGCACTTGTCTTGCTCTTTTGAAGACGAGGTGGAAGCGCGTTTCGAAAAGGTCTTTTCTTTGGTCGCCTTGGGCTTGAACGTTTTCTTGCCCTTGCCTTTAGAGGCATTTCTTTTGAAGCTCGTTTTCCCTTTCTTTTCGATGTTCAAAACATCCTTGGTGGAACTTTCATGAAGTCCCATGTCCCTTTCGGCTTGGACTAGCATCTTATGCAATTCTTCCAATGTGGTCTCTTGGTTTCGCATTTTGAAATTCACCCGGAATTGAGCATATGCTTTAACCTTATTGAGCGAGTGAAGAACTCGGTCAATAATAAGAGAGTCGGGAACATCAACATTTTGAGCTTTTAGAGTCTCCGCGAGCTCAACGAGTTTGAGCACATGAGGGCTTATCTTTTGCCCTTCCTTGAATGTAATGTCAAAGAAGGCGGAAGCCGCCTCATATTGAATCACCCTAGGAGTTTGCGAAAACATGGTCGCAAGCTTGGTGTATATCTCATATGATGTGGTCAACTTAATCATACTCCTTTGGAGATCCGGCTCCATGGAGAAGATGAGCACATTTTTAAGAGCGGAGGACTCTTTCATGTAGGCTTCATAGGCCTCACGAGTTCCGACCGCGGAACGAGCGGTTGGAGCGGGAGGAGCGGCTTCGGATAGGTAACGACTCATATCGTCACCTTGAGCGGCCAAAAGTAATTGCGCATCCCAATCCTTAAAGTTTGAACCATGCTTATCGAGTTTGCAACGATCCATAAAGGATCGAAGCCATGATACGTTAGTGAGAGGTGGAGCGTTGGTTGCCATTTGATGTTGTTGAAAATTAAACTACAATAATAAAAGGAAAAACAACATCATTTTAAAATTCATAATTTAAACTAGAAACTTTAACAAGTTTAGTTATATATTTACTTAATGATCTCTTACCCAATTAAGTAAACAATCCCGAGATCCAAACCCATACTAATCCGGGCACGGTGTAGCCGATTCAACCCGTATTGGTATAATTTGGTGGATTAACCCTTTAATCGGTTCTACTCTTAGAACTCTCGGTCGACAATTTTCTTAAAATAATCTTTAGCCCGAACTTATTGCAACTACGGTTACGAATACTTTCGTTGAGATCAACCAAATTTCAAGGTGTAATCTTATTACCCCACTTACCCAACGTGACAATTTTAGTACCCCGGTGTAGCCGAGCCTACGTTCTTGTGAAGAAGGGATTCATGGGTCCGTACTTTTTGGTAAGGCTAAGTCTCAATATTTATATGTAAGAGATCTAGTCAAATTATTATCTATCTCCGTTTAAGTGAACTAAGTCGGTGAATTATCAATAAAATAAAAGACTAGGTCGACTAGGTCGAAAAATGCATGATACGATGTATGACGATTTGGCTATGCATGCAAACATATAAAAGCAAATAAAAGCATAAAAATAAACCCCAGTATGGCCTTTCCTAGAAAAGAAATAATAAAGTACAAATTCGAAAACCAACTCCTTTGGTCCCTTGAACTTCAGGCGGCACGCACTTCGAGGTAAACACCGTCTTGTCGGAACTCCTTTCCGAATGGCACCGTATTCAAGGAACTCCGGAATTTACAAATATTACAACTTTTCTAGTCTAATTTATACATTATAAAATAGAAATAAATTACAATTGGGTGATACGAGATCACAAATTACAACCCAATCGGTAACCCCTTACATTACGGGAAATACCGATTTAAAAACTAAGGCCATACTAAGTAAATTACATAATTCCCAAAATTACGTAAATAAAATCATGACATTCATAATAAAATATGCAATGCTTATGTAAATATGAATTATCATGCAAATCCTAAGCCAAATCGTCCTATTTAAAACACTTATTTAAATAGTTATCGTAAACCTTGGTTTATGGAATCGCGTGTTTTAACGATTAACAACACTATGCATTATATGAAACGGTTTTCATCCTTAAGTTAATCATCCTAACTCTTATAGGTTTCAAAATTTAGTCTCACTCAAACTTTGAACATGACTCAACTTCATATATTTCAATATTGATCGGTATTACTCGGTTTTACGGGAAAAATAATATAAAATCCAAAAGAATCATAAAGATTTCAAAAATTCAAAATTCAAATTTTGAAAAATCCAGAATGTTCTTAAAATTTTCAGAATATTAAAATATTAGTATTTATACGGTTTTAACATTATTCCGTAAATAAGACGTAAAACGAGCATTTTAAGTCGGAAAATTCAATAATTAACTTCATAAAAGCAAATTAAATACTAATAATATTTTTATACCTTCCAAAACATTTTAAGAACACAAAATGGACAGAAAATTAAATGGCACATAGCCCCATAGCCGAAATTTTAAAGATGACTCTAAATATTCAATTTTTAAATGCTACCTTTAACAAATTAAAATCAAATCAAATCTGAAACTTTTGGCTCCCAAGAATATTTTCATGATGAACATATCATATATGACTAATATGGGTTAAATATTTCGGCCATTTTAACAACTTTTGCAAATTTTAACGATTTACGTCATATATCGTACGATTTTAACCTTTAAAATTATTTCTCAAGCATAAAATCAGATAAAATTCTCGAAAATTTTATACATGCTGGAAATATTATATATGACATCGTGTTAAATATTTATGGCCAAATTCCAACTTAAACTATTAAAGTCGAAATTATGTCACTAATTACCCGATTTTTACATTAAAAATCTATAATATTGCAATGTTTGAGATAAATTTCTGGAAAATTCAACATAAATTTTAGATATTGCATGTGACATATTCATAAATTTTTATAGTCAAATTCGTAATATAACTATTTTAACCCATTTTTATTCATCTTATTGCATTTTAACACTTAAAATTCATATCACACGTTTTATAAGTCCATAATTTACGAAAAATCATATTCATATTATAGAAAATAGTTGTGATAACATACTGAAAAATCTCGGCCAAAAGATGATTTTAGCTATTTTTCCCAAAATAAACGACTTTAACCATTAAAACGTTATAAAAACCGAGATTTAATATACCATTAATCAATATTCATGCAAAATATATTCCAAATATTCTAAAACATTTTAGAAAACAGTAGGTATTCATGCTAAAATTATTTCGTGCATATCTTATATTAAACGAAAATCAATTTTATTTTGTTATCACTATAACTCCGTAAAAAACGTAAACGGAAAGCATGCAAACAACCTATTGCTCTGATACCAATTGTTAGGTTTTATTAGTTACTCATAAAATAATCTTTAGTCATACTAACATAATCTTTTAATTAACCCTTTAATTAACATATTATAAGTGATCTTAAGCATGCTAAAATGTGGAAATAAGAGAGTTCTCGAACCCTTACATACGGTCCGAATGAATGGCAAGGATGATCCTCCTAGTACCCAAATAAGAATACCTCCTTTGGATGCACCAAGACAATCCCTTAATCAACCGATATCTTGAACAAGCTAGCACAAAACCGGTTTCTCCTTAAACTTATTCTAATCTCTCTAATTAGAATGTTATTGCAATACTATAAAATAGTATGTATATATTATCTTATAATATCAATTTAGAGGTTGAATAATCTCTCCTTACCTTAGTAGAATTTCGGCTAGGTTAAGAGTTAGAATGAATGTTTTTCTTTACTTATATATCATATATATATTAGTCTTAAATTAACACTTTAACTTAAGATTATAGGGAGTAGTAGTAGTAGCCGGCTCTAGGCATGGGGAATGCTTAATGGATTGCTTATTGAGATTACCCATGGCATAGGTATGCAACCCTAACCATTAGGTGCTAAGCTAGGTTATAATTGTGTCTTTAATATTTAAAACACAATTAAAACACCTTTAATTCATCTCCACCAAACCGGCACCACTAATCCATTTTAACAAAGTCCATTTTATTTTTGTTTTTTGATCAATGGTATAAATGTGACATCTAAAATGTTACATTTAAATAACAATTGTTTTAATTAACAAAAATGCATATTCATCATATAAATATTATTTGTAATTAAATAAATCATATTTATCATTTCGACATGTAATTCGAAATTACCAACATATAAAATGGTCATTTATAATTTATCGTCAATACGATTTACAACCTTTGTAATAATTATAACCCAATTCATTCTAATTACGATATAATGAAATATCGTTTAATGTTTAACAATTGACACGTTTCAATTTTAAACATAAATCTTACAATAAGATTTAACCTCTAATTTCTCGATATACGAGTTTAAGGAATATGAGCATATCGTATCAATATACATTTGATCATTTTTATCAATTAAGGGAATTGTCCTAAAGGTGTGACCTAAAGGGATCAACTGACCACCACCGTCATACGACAGTAATGTCAAACTCTAGCTAGTCAATCATTACCGATTAATGTTGGTCAGTTGACTAAAATAAAATCGTATCATCCCTTGCGCATTCTCGTTATGAGATTTAATTACGTGATCGCACTATTGTTGAGGACACATTTCCCAACATGGACAAATTTGTGGTGGTTTTCATTGATGATATCTTGGTTTATTCTAAGACTAAGGAGGAACATAAAGAACATTTGAGGATTGTTTTGCAGACTTTGAGGGACAATCAGTTGTATGCTAAATTATCGAAGTGCGAGTTCTGGTTGGATAAAGTAGCGCTTTTGGGTCATGTGATCTCAAAGGCGGGCGTGGCAGTGGATCCTAGTAAGATTGAGGCGGTGTCTAACTGGGAGGCACCTAAGAATGTGGCTGAAGTACGCAATTTTCTGGGCTTGGCAGGATCCTACCGGCGATTCGTGAAGGACTTCTCTAGGATTGCCAGACCAATGACTGCGCTTATGAAGAAGGACAACAAATTTCGCTGGGATGGGGAGTGTGAGAAAGCGTTTGAAATCGTAAAGGAACGTTTGACCACAGCCCCTGTCTTAGCTTTGCCAGAGGGAGTGAAATATTTTGAGGTTTATACTGATGCCTCAAAGAATGGTTTGGGTTGTGTTCTCATGTAGAATGTGAAGGTAATCGCTTACGCGTCGAGGCAGCTGAAATAATACGAGGAGAACTACCCCACTCATGACTTGGAGTTGGGTGGTGTAGTCTTTGCACTTAAGATCTGGAGAAATTATATGTACGGCGCGACGTTTAAGGTATTCTCAAACCATAAGAGTCTGAAGTACATCTTTTCCCAGACGGAGCTTAACATGAGGTAGAGGAGATGGATGGAGTTGATCAGGGATTATGACATGGAGATAGTATATCATGAAGGGAATGCAAATGTCGTTGCTGATACATTGAGTTGGAAGAGTGTACACTCCCTGTGCACAACGATGTCTTCGATGAGGCTGAGAGACGAGGTAGGTCGGATAGGTATCCATGTGATCAGGAAGGGCGATGCACGTGGTGACCTGACGGTGGAGCCGAATCTATATAATGAGATCAGAGAGAACCAGCTGACTGGTGCGAAGTTCGCTGAGTAGAAAGCAAAGATGGAATAAGGAGGACAGTCAAGGTTTTCCATGAGTGGGGATGGGAGCCTTCGGTTTGATGGGAGGTGTTACGTTCCAGATTGTGCGGAGTTCAGGAAGAGGATTCTGACTGAGGCTCATAGTGTACCTTATTCAGTGCATCAAGGTGGGGATAAACTGTATAGGGACCTTAAGCAGACTTTCTGGTGGCCGAGAATGAAGAGGGATGTTGCTGAGTTCGTGGCTAGATGTTTAACTTGTCAGAGGGTGAAAGGGGAGCAGCACCGACCGCAGGGCAAGATTCAGTGATTAGAGGTACCGGAATGGAAGTGGGAGTCTATATCGATGGATTTCACTGTGGGGTTAACTCGATCTTAGAGGGGTAACAACATGATTTGGGTGATAGTGGACATATTAACTAAGTCCGCTCATTTCATTCCCATAAGAGACAATTGGAGCAAGACATATTTGGCCTTAGCATATAGGAAGAACGTGGTCAGATTGCACGGGATTCCTAAGGATATTGTGTCGGATCGAGATTCTCGCTTCATCTCGAGGTTATGGCAAGAGTTGCAGCAGATGATGGGTACTACCCTGAAGATGAGTACTGCGTTTCATCCAGCTACCGATGGGCGGACCGAGAGGACTATCAAGACCCTGGAGGACATGTTGAGAGCGTGTGTGATGGAGTTTGGAGGTAGTTGGGAAGAGAGACTATACCTGATTGAGTTTTCTTACAACAACAGTCACCATGCGAGTATTGGGATGACATCTGTAACACCCCCATTTATTTAAGAGCCTTTAGCAAGACATTCTCAAATAAATAGAGCTGTTACCATCTCGGAATGTCCGAGGTAGTGAATAACAAAGTAAACAAACCAAAGTACTTTATATAAAAACTGATTAAATTTAAAGCTTTGATATTACAACTATTACGCAAAGAATAAAAGTACAACTGATAACATCTAAGTATGTGACCTAATTCTAAGTAGGTCTAAGCCATGTCTCTCTCCTTGCCCAAGCTCCTAGTCCATCTGTCTCTGACCTGTAGAATCTACTCCCCATTCCGGATCATCGTAGGTGTACACGAATACACTGTCAACCTCGCGGTTGAGTAGGATAACACAATAATAAATAATGCAACAAATATGATATGCAAATGCCATGATATGCTCGAGCTCAATCACAATCTCAATCTCAAACACGAAACACCCAGCCATACCGAACCTCCCGGCAGACTATAATCGGCCGTCGCCGAACACCAGCTCAACAGCTGATAAGACACCAGGCCTGGTCTGCAGAACCACCCTGGGCTTTATATCAGAACAATATCTGAATCACATCTTGCTCAGTAACCAATGCATATGCATGCTCATGAATGCAATAATACTCTTAATCAATCATGCTATTGATTAATGCAATGCTCGTGCCAATAATAAAAATCAATACTCAATCCAGCCAATATCATCCTCATATCAATCATGCTCGGCATCTATATAACACACAATCCAAAATCCATTCATAACACATTATAGAGTATAGTGCTAGTGTATCCTACCTGGATAGCAATAAAATCCAATAGCAAGCCAGCAAGTAAACAGAGTTATGCCACTTCAATACCGTCACCTAACAATTAACAGAAGTATACAATCACTACTCATTCCAAAACTAATTGTACTCCCGTCTACTTAGCTTATTCATGAGCTTAATTAAATAAAACAATCACGACACAACGATTATAAAATACATAATTACTAACTAATATAATGATATAAACAAATATAATATATCAATTAATCAAATTAACTAATTAAATAACATATTACACATAGCGAGACCGTATTAAACACGACTACTTCAATTAGCTTGATTAACCCGTCTTTATTACTTTTATAACTAAACTTCGATTAAATAAACGAACATAGAAAATATATAGTCAACTATCGATAACCGTCACATTCTTGTATAACAAAATTACTTACTAACTTAATCATTAACTATTATGAACAAAATTACTAATAATAATAAACATAATAATAATAATAACATAATAATAATAATAATAATAATAATAACAATATGTTGTTGATAAAACAACAACAACAAGAACACCACTAAAATAATAATAATAATATAATAATAATAAATATAATAATAACAATAACACAAACGCATTATAGCAATTACGAGAGTATAGCAATTACGATAAACACCGAAGAACACAAACACGTACACACTTGAGTACCCTCCTTCACGTCATCACGGCCACCGTTATGACCACCCACAACCACCAACACTGGTCACAATCCCTAGCCCACACTACCGGCCACGACTTACCCAACTTGGCCACCACTCTCAGCCCTCAAAACCACCCTAAACATCCTTGTCAAAACGCCTGCACACACACAACAAACAGTGTATAAACTGTTTTTGGTCAGACCCGCCTTGTTCCCGTCCTCACCACGACTACCACCATGGCCCATACCACCTCTGGCCACCACCCTTGTCACCACTGACTCACGGTGGTTCCAGGGGTGGTCCACTCGAGCCCTCTTCCGCTTCTGACACCCGACAAAACCGCCACAAAACCCGACACCAACCAGCCTGTTCTCCTCTGTTTTCTACCTCCTACCCCGTGTTACTTGTCTTGTTTCTCCGAGCACGACCGTCATTAAAACTCTACCTATGACCACCACCTCCGTACCAAAGTGGCTACCCATAACCCTAGAAAACGCCACCCACCAACCATGTATAAAACACATCCCTAAGGTTCCCAGAAACCCGACTGAAACAGCCCCTTACCCGTTACCCCTGCTCTGTTTTCAATCCAACCACCACCACCACGGTGGTTGTCACGGCCTGGGTCAAGGTCTGAGTGGTCATCGTCTATTCTAGGGTTCGGGTCAGTCCTAAGGTGAGTCTAGTCTCAGTCCCATGGTTCAGATATAAACGGGTCAACAAGCATATACATAAGACCGTCACAATTAAAACAACTATAAACGAAAGCTTACACATACATCCACGGTGGTTGACGATGAGTAGGCTGGTGTTTGAGGTAGTAGTACGGAGGCAGTCGGGGTAGATGATGATAGGGTTTTACGAGATATGGAGGCTGATAACATAGGGTTGTAGATGCTATGTTATGTCGATGTTTATGAATTAGGTTTATCGTTGTTTTACTTAGTATTAGACGGATATGTCGATGGGTTGTACCCTTACCCAAGTCCATGCCCTTTACCAAAGATCCATCACACAACTCGAGGTCATATACGACTACATCCCGATCTTTATTGCGTAACTTAAAATTAACGAAACATATAAATAATTATATTAATTAAATTAATTATAATAATATGAAATTATTAGTACTTACATAAAAATTAAATTTAAATATAATTACGACTTAAATAATAAAACAAATATAAATAAGAAATAAATATAAGATAGAAAATGTATCTAATTATAAATATATTATCAAAATAATGGAAATACGAAAGAAATGACATTTCATGACATAATCATCAAATATAAAAATGATTATGAATTACGAAATAATCGTACAAATACGATTTATAAAACAATAACAATTCTCGTAAAATACTTTATAAACATTCCGTTTGAAATACGTTTATAACGGTTTGACAGTTGTTGACCGATGCTAAAATTCGGGGTATTACAGTCTTCCCTCCTTAAAATGAACTTCGTCCCGAAGTTCACCACCCCGTAATGGTAACGAAACATCTAACAAGCACGAAACAAACACAAACAGCACTTATACAGGCTTCAAAACGCGAAATGTTACATTCTACCCTCTTTAAGAAAACTTTGTCCCCAAAGTTTAACGCATAACTAAATTAAAAGATACTTCACGAATCACAATATAATGCATAACAAAAGTAAACATGATTATCCAGTCTATTCAACAAGTACGACATATCAATTAGCCATACCAAGGATCATTAAGATTTTACAATCCTATCCTCCTTAAGACATGGTTACGTCCCCGTAACCCCATTACAAAATTCCACTTTCAATGCTCAAGAAGATCCGCCAAAACAACAGTCACAATCATCTAATACGTCAAGTACTCTATACTGGACAACTAGCATCCGACTTTTATAGTAACAAAACATACTTGTCAATTTCATGCTACGTAGTTAAACCAAATCAAGGTAACTAACAGTTATGTACTCTTGTAAATTTTAAGACACCTTAACACATTTACACCAATGTAGACAATCCGCTAAGTCACAGCTCATACTTGACAAATCAACACACTTCATGCTCATAAACATATTATAGAGGCAAAATCATGTTTATGCAGATAAGAGAAACTGACATTGGCAAAATTTAATTAATGTAATTAAACACGGAGCAATGACATATTTTACGAGATAGACACTAAACATAGACTAGCAAGACAGCTTTGCATTTCTAGGTATAAATAAGTTAAAATCACTTAGATACATTTCTCATCTACCCGCATTACCTCATTTGTCGTAAAGCTAGTAATAAATATAACTTGCATGATAAGAGGTTTATATCATGTGGAACAATTTCATGTTCAGGCAAAATTTCATCAATATGTAGCTACAGATTCTGTCGTGTTGCAAAATAATTACTATAATTATCATACATCATCTTTATCATGGATTTATCACTTTGAAAACATTTTGAAACTTTCAAAACGATGAAGTTGTAACACAAGTTACTGATCGAAAACAAAACTAGCATTCCCACAATTCTCATGTCAATCAAATTACTAATTCAATATTTTGTGATCGGATTTAAACATAACAATATGTAAGTCACTACCTTGTGGCATAACAAAAGCGTCGGTATAAATGAAACAACTTTTATATAAAACTCACCAATAATGAGTAAGGTTATACTATCATATAATAAAGTTCATTTCCATATCATATACCCACCGTTCAGGCTACTAAGGTTATATCAAGATAGTACATGGTTAAATCACATAATTCACATTTAATTAAACTTTTATATAGAAAACTTGCATAAGTTACAATTTCAACAATCAATCATCATGCTACAACTTTCCAAAATTTATAATTAAATAACTGCTTTGCTATATTGTGAGCTATTATAGTTTTTAGAAAATATAAGGAACTAACTAATAGTAAAAAGAATTAAATGCAAAGCTTAAGGAAATTATTTATAACCATTTTTACAACTCGATAGGTCTGGACGGAAACTTTTCAGCGATAGACAGAAAATTGGACAACTTGCAAAATCACAATTAAATAAGGACTCATTAAGATTTTACATGGATTATCATTTTGAAATCATAAATGAATACTCTAAACGGCAGAGTTGGAATTATGCATAAATAATAACTACGTTTTAAATAATTTCTTTTTCAAAACATGAGTCAAAGCAGATTTGTGCAATAACAATCTGACCACTGTCGACTAAAATATTTATTTCTCGCAAAATATAAGTCGTTTTAACATGAATTCAAAAGCATTGGAAAGCTAAATCAGAAGGTTATCACACATAAAATTTTCAAATTCATATAGTGAACACATTTTAAATGGCAGCCCGTACAACAAGGTAACATTCTGGAATCTATTAAAATTTTGGAATTAAAAAAAAAAATATAATTGCTTCACATTATCACATATAAACAATCATTCCTTCCCTAAAGCATGTTGACATATCGTTTAAAGCATTGAAATCCCATTGCACCATATTAACATGTAATTGTCATCTAGAAAACGGTAAAGATTGCGAAACCGAAAATAAAATCAACTAAATAACTCAATAATCATTTATGTGCAGGCAAAGCATTAGTTTCTACCACCGTAACAATCACAACTTATTTAAGTACGTAAATATATCTTAGAAGTCACTAAGGTGCTACTTATCAGCAACTCATTACACATATCATTATACTATATCTCTACCTAAGGGTTCAGGGATCATATAGCCGCATGCATATCACCAGACAGGGATTAATATAACATATAAATCTGGTCATTCTTATTCAAATACCAAACAATATTACATAATTGCGATAGTCATTTAATAACCAGATATCATATCGACATTTCGAAACACCAAAATAGTATGATCATATCACTTCAAATTATTGTTCAATAAATATACAACCATTCTCTGAAAATTTCAATTCAATCACTCAGATCAATCAGCATTTCAAGATCAGTCGTATTCTTCTAATGCACATCATCATACAAGTCAAGCTTATATTTCAAAGTCATATTCCAATTTTCACGTTCTCAATACTTGAGATCATATATCTCAATTAACATTCGATATCAACCTCTTGTTTCACAATACACATTACCAACCATATTTCACATTATAACTTACCTCGTTCCTTTTCCGCGGAAACGTTAGTACAATATAACTTTGGTCTTTCCCTTTATTCTATACTACCCACTCTCTACATCTCTCAAAGGTGACCAGGTTATACTGAAAGGGCCAGTGGCTTGGTTTGAGGGGGCCCCTAACTCATCCCAATCCTGGGGCTCCTAACAGTTACTAACCTGGGGTTTATTTCATTAGACTCTTCCTACGTTCATTATTATTCATTTGGTTCAGGCCTGAGGATCGTTCGCTCTGATACCACTTTGTAACACCCCCATTTATTTAAGAGCCTTTAGCAAGACATTCTCAAATAAATAGAGCTGTTACCATCTCGGAATGTCCGAGGTAGTGAATAACAAAGTAAATAAACCAAAGTACTTTATATAAAAACTGATTAAATTTAAAGCTTTGATATTACAACTATTACGCAAAGAATAAAAGTACAACTGATAACATCTAAGTATGTGACCTAATTCTAAGTAGGTCTAAGCCATGTCTCTCTCCTTGCCCAAGCTCCTAGTCCATCTGTCTCTGACCTGTAGAATCTACTCCCCATTCCGGATCATCGTAGGTGTACACGAATACACTGTCAACCTCGCGGTTGAGTAGGATAACACAATAATAAATAATGCAACAAATATGATATGCAAATGCCATGATATGCTCGAGCTCAATCACAATCTCAATCTCAAACACGAAACACCCAGCCATACCGAACCTCCCGGCAGACTATAATCGGCCGTCGCCGAACACCAGCTCAACAGCTGATAAGACACCAGGCCTGGTCTGCAGAACCACCCTGGGCTTTATATCAGAACAATATCTGAATCACATCTTGCTCAGTAACCAATGCATATGCATGCTCATGAATGCAATAATACTCTTAATCAATCATGCTATTGATTAATGCAATGCTCGTGCCAATAATAAAAATCAATACTCAATCCAGCCAATATCATCCTCATATCAATCATGCTCGGCATCTATATAACACACAATCCAAAATCCATTCATAACACATTATAGAGTATAGTGCTAGTGTATCCTACCTGGATAGCAATAAAATCCAATAGCAAGCCAGCAAGTAAACAGAGTTATGCCACTTCAATACCATCACCTAACAATTAACAGAAGTATACAATCACTACTCATTCCAAAACTAATTGTACTCCCGTCTACTTAGCTTATTCATGAGCTTAATTAAATAAAACAATCACGACACAACGATTATAAAATACATAATTACTAACTAATATAATGATATAAACAAATATAATATATCAATTAATCAAATTAACTAATTAAATAACATATTACACATAGCGAGACCGTATTAAACACGACTACTTCAATTAGCTTGATTAACCCGTCTTTATTACTTTTATAACTAAACTTCGATTAAAAAACGAACATAGAAAATATATAGTCAACTATCGATAACCGTCACATTCTTGTATAACAAAATTACTTACTAACTTAATCATTAACTATTATGAACAAAATTACTAATAATAATAAACATAATAATAATAATAACATAATAATAATAATAATAATAATAATAATAACAATATGTTGTTGATAAAACAACAACAACAAGAACACCAATAAAATAATAATAATAATAATATAATAATAATAAATATAATAATAACAATAACACAAACGCATTATAGCAATTACGAGAGTATAGCAATTACGATAAACACCGAAGAACACAAACACGTACACACTTGAGTACCCTCCTTCACGTCATCACGGCCACCGTTATGACCACCCACAACCACCAACACTGGTCACAATCCCTAGCCCACACTACCGGCCACGACTTACCCAACTTGGCCACCACTCTCAGCCCTCAAAACCACCCTAAACATCCTTGTCAAAACGCCTGCACACACACAACAAACAGTGTATAAACTGTTTTTGGTCAGACCCGCCTTGTTCCCGTCCTCACCACGACTACCACCATGGCCCATACCACCTCTGGCCACCACCCTTGTCACCACTGACTCACGGTGGTTCCAGGGGTGGTCCACTCGAGCCCTCTTCCGCTTCTGACACCCGACAAAACCGCCACAAAACCCGACACCAACCAGCCTGTTCTCCTCTGTTTTCTACCTCCTACCCCGTGTTACTTGTCTTGTTTCTCCGAGCACGACCGTCATTAAAACTCTACCTATGACCACCACCTTTGTACCAAAGTGGCTACCCATAACCCTAGAAAACGCCACCCACCAACCATGTATAAAACACATCCCTAAGGTTCCCAGAAACCCGACTGAAACAGCCCCTTACCCGTTACCCCTGCTCTGTTTTCAATCCAACCACTACCACCACGGTGGTTGTCACGGCCTGGGTCAAGGTCTGAGTGGTCATCGTCTATTCTAGGGTTCGGGTCAGTCCTAAGGTGAGTCTAGTCTCAGTCCCATGGTTCAGATATAAACGGGTCAACAAGCATATACATAAGACCGTCACAATTAAAACAACTATAAACGAAAGCTTACACATACATCCACGGTGGTTGACGATGAGTAGGCTGGTGTTTGAGGTAGTAGTACGGAGGCAGTCGGGGTAGATGATGATAGGGTTTTACGAGATATGGAGGCTGATAACATAGGGTTGTAGATGCTATGTTATGTCGATGTTTATGAATTAGGTTTATCGTTGTTTTACTTAGTATTAGACGGATATGTCGATGGGTTGTACCCTTACCCAAGTCCATGCCCTTTACCAAAGATCCATCACACAACTCGAGGTCATATACGACTATATCCCGATCTTTATTTCGTAACTTAAAATTAACGAAACATATAAATAATTATATTAATTAAATTAATTATAATAATATGAAATTATTAGTACTTACATAAAAATTAAATTTAAATATAATTACGACTTAAATAATAAAACAAATATAAATAAGAAATAAATATAAGATAGAAAATGTATTTAATTATAAATATATTATCAAAATAAAGGAAATACGAAAGAAATGACATTTCATGACATAATCATCAAATATAAAAATGATTATGAATTACGAAATAATCGTACAAATACGATTTATAAAACTGTGACAATTCGTGTTTTAAAGTACTCTTAGTAGTCTTATAATGTGTTATGATGTCACTTCTGTGTTCGTTACGTGCCTTAGTGACCAGTTGTGTTGACCTTGGGATAGTGAACTTCGGGGCGAAGTTCATTTTAAGGGGGGAAGACTGTAATACCCCGTATTTAATTACGTTTTATTTATTTATTTATGGTTTTCGATGTCGAGGGTTTATTATAAAAGCGATATAATACAGTGGACAAGGAGTTTTCCGTGTTGTTTTTGGAGTCGTATGAGTATTTATTTTAGCAAACCCGTACTTGGTCATGTCGTGTGGGTATTGGAGTGCGTGTTGGGTCAAAGAGTACACGGGTAGCTTAGTCGTTGGGCCTAGGATTGTGTGCCCAAACCCTAGCCCATACACGTTTTCTTAAACCAAAAGAAAACAGTTTTGAACCCCTCCTTCAGACAAGTCTTCAGCGCATTGATGTTTATCAGCTTCAGTTTAGGCTTTACAGAATATCCCTTGTAAGATACCCTCACTCCTTTGGGTCCCCTCAAAGTGATCTTCCCTTGATAGCAGTCAATGTAGGCTTTATACTTTTTCAGCCAATCCATACCCAGTATCACCTCAAAACCACCCAAAGGAAACTCGATCAAGTTCGATTCAAAACTTACATCTCCTACTTGGATCATTACATTGGTGTAAACCCTATTACAAGCTATGGACTCCCCAGACGGTATGGTTACAGAATCAGCTATACTACTATATACATCAAGTCCTAAAACCTTAGCATGCTCTACAGATATGAATGAATGCGATGCACTAGAATCAAATAAAACGAAAGTAGGAAAAGAATGCACTAGAAATGTACCAGTGACTACATGAGCATCCTCCTCTGCAGCCTCTTTGCCCATCATAAACAGGGTCCCACTTTTCTTCACCCCACTCTGGTTCACAGATCCCGCACCGCTCTGGTTACTAGCTTCTGCCAAAGTCTTCTGGATGTTACCATTGCCACCACCCTGTCTTCCTTGGTAGCGGTTCTGGTTGTTGTAATTGTTGTAGTTCCGCTGATAGTTGTTCCCTCCAGATCGGTTATTCCCAGAATAACTCGCACTCGGTGTTCTGAATCCTCCACTTTGGTTTCCCCGCTGATAACTGCTCCCAGCACTCTGGGTACCTGACCAACACTCTATCTTTTTGTGTCCAGCTTTCCCACACTTGAAACATGTAGGAACTCCACCACCAAATCCAGACATAGCTCGGTTACCCCCACGATTGTTGTTGTTCCCTTGAGCACTATTCGAGAAGAAAGAACGATACTGATTATTCGGCTTCTTAGTCCCTGAGCTTTCGGCTCCGGATTCCGCTTTCCTCTTATCACCCTTAGTCTTCTCCTCCTCTTTAATCTGGTCAGCTAGCCTTTCTGCCTGGCCAGCCCTCTCGTATATATCTTCTACAGTGGTGGGCTTAGTGGCCAGCATACTCCTCTTGATAGTGAGAGTCAGCCCTTTCTCAAACCTGGCTGCTAACATCTCCTGAGTGTAGCCTAAGTCAGCTACATTTTCTGCCAACTGCAAGAACTTAGTGTGATATTCCTCCACAGTCATCCCTTCGGCCATTTGGAATGAATCGAACTCTGCTCGCAGCTTCCCTTTCACATGTTCCGGCACAAACTTAGAGGATAAAATCCCCTTGAACTCCTCCCAGCGTACATACTCTAACCCGATTTCCTCTGCAGCTGCTTTGATTTCTTCTTTATTGTTATTCCACCATAACCTAGCCGTACCCTTCAGATAGAATACAGCTTGGTCCACCTTCATCGATTCTGGTACAGATAGTACTTCGAAGATACTCTCGAACTCTCGGCACCACTCAGCAAGTAAACTCGGTGCTCCCTCCCCATCGTACTTGGTAGGGTTATGCCTAGAAATATTATTACTCATTTTAATGGCGTCAGACTGAGTGTTTGCCCCAATCTTAGCTAGGAGTGCAGCGTTGATAGCTACTAGGCGATCATACTCCTCTTGTGACACATTAGCAGTGTTGGGTTCTCTTCTGGGAGGCATTTTGCTACACAAGTGACAAAATTTTATGAGCATCCTAGGTCAATTCCTATTCTGACTTGGTCGTACTGGCATACATACTTAGCATGTAACTTTTCCATACGGTTAAATCCTTATTAAAGGTCTACCTAAAGGCTTAGGGATCACATAACCACATGCATATACAATTCTCACTTATAGACATCATTAAGTTATAACTCATGTTCTCAATGCTTGAAAATAACACATATACATGCCAACCATCAGGTAATATCACTTTCATGCCTTATAGTATACATGTATATACTCATCCATTTTTCACATCATAACTTACCTCATTCCTTGGCGCTGAAAGGTTAGTACAACATACATATATTATATATCTACCTTGGGTCCTTCCATACTACCCACACTCTTCCACTCTCAAGGTAACCAGGTTAGACTGAAAGGGCCAGTGCCTTGGTTTGAGGGGGCCCCTAACTCATCCCAATCCTATGGGGCTCCTAACAGTTACTAGCCTGGGGTTCATTTTATTTAGACACTCCTATGTTCATTATTTTCATTTTTGTTTAGGCCTGAGGATCGTTCGCTCTGATACCACTTTGTAACACCCCCATTTACCTAGGAGCCTGAACTAGGACTTCCAGGGTAAATAAGACTGTTACCATCCTGGTTAGACCAGGGTAGTAGATATACATAGTGAAAGAAACACAGAACTTTAAAATAAATAGTTAAACTGAAACTATTACATGACTTAGTCCAACCTTCCAAAAATACTGAAATAAAACCAATGTTCAACTATGAAAACAAGACTAAGTGATCTAGGTAACTAGGTAGGTCTAGCCCATGTCTCTCTTCCATGCCCGGTCCTAGTCCCGCTGTCTCTGACCTGAAAGATCTACTCCCCATTCCGGATCATCGTAGGTGAACACGAATACACTGTCAACCTCGCGGTTGAGTAGGATAACACAATAATAATGCAAACAAACAGTATATGCAAATGATTATGTCATGCTCGAGCTCATCCTCATTCTCATTCTCATTTTCAAACCCGTGTCTCCCAGCCATACCGAACCTCCCGGCAGACTATACTCGGCCGTCGCCGAACACCAGCATACCAGCTGAGGTCACCAGGTCTAGCCCTGCAGAGCTAGCCTGGGCCCAATAATATCTCATCACCATCTCAACCTGTAACTGTACTCATGCCATGCTTATGAATGCAAAAACATGAACTAACACTGTATATGCATCTCATAGATAAAATACTTGCATCCATAGCATCCAATTCACATACAACCATAACACAATACAAAGGTAGTTCCAGTGTAACCTACCTGAAAATTGCAGTCTGTAAAAGAAATCACCGTCTAGAAATACTCCACCTCGAACTCCGTTCCTATAAATTATTATTCGTATCAATTCCTACTCAACAAATGCTACCAAGTTACTTTATCGTGTTCTTACTTGATTTATTCATATCAAGTTATAAATATATCCTTATATAAGCATGCCATAACATACAACTCTCACTAAACATGTTCCACTTACTATTTTTAGACTTGCTAAAAATAGACTTACTATAAATAGACTTACTATAAATAGACTTACTATAAATAGCATGTCCGATAACATTTTCTAACACTATTACTAATTAAATAGTTGAAAAAAAAAGGCCATACAAACCTATCATTTTTCTTTAGCAAACTTAACCCAACATGAATTATAAAACACCATTCATATTAGTTATTAAACTAATTATTACAATCATTAACTTAATAAGAATAAGCATTATATATATATATATATATATATATACATATATATTAGTACTACACTTGTTAATATGGTAAGAATATTATCATTAAGATCTTCTAACAACATGCCAAGAAAAAACGTAACCCAAAGAAGGAAACCCTACGCAACCTACGCAACCCCGAAACAAAACAGCCTCGCAAAACTCTTTCGAAAAACAAACGCAGCAGCAACCCTTGGACACTACCACTTTCACGCTAAACCACCGTGTCAAATCCCGCTGTTAACCCCAACCACGGCCACCACTTTCACCCCTGGCACCACCAGACTCGCCACTGAGTCGTGGTGGTTCCAGTGGTGAGTATAATCGTCTCTGCCACCGAGTCTAAAACACGTGCTCACTGAAACCAACCCATAAAATACGACAGACCCTCTGACCCGAGTTCTCTGACCACCCCTATTCGCCTCCGTGAGACACCACGACCAAGCACTACTACCACCCCACGACTCCATATACTACGACCGTGTTACCAACTCCAACACCCAGAACATACAACAATGGAAAAAGGGTTCGAATACATGTTCAAAAAGACCCATACGCAGACTCTGTTCTGAAGAATACAACGAAAATAAAAATCATTCCCTGCCCAGAACGAAACCCGCTATATTAAGATCGTGATTATAAAAGATGTATTGATGATGGTTGAAACATATAATATACATAACACAGATCATAAAAACACCAAAACACGAGATGATGAGCGTGTGATAAAACTACAACCGAGATCAGAACTTGACATGCTTAACACGAAAGCAATGAATTAACGTTACAGGTGTTTGCTCATACCTGTTTGCCCTTGTCAAAGATCACGCTACAACCCTTAAACCACCGTGATAATCGTCCCTTTGTAACCCTAGCAGTGGCGGCAGATGATGGTGAGTGTTGGTGAGTGTTGATTAGGTTAGGATAGTCTTGATTTGTGTGTTATAAGTAGGGCGGCTGAAGGAGGGGTTCAAAACTGTTTTCTTTTGGTTTAAGAAAACGTGTATGGGCTAGGGTTTGGGCACACAATCCTAGGCCCAACGACTAAGCTACCCGTGTACTCTTTGACCCAACACGCACTCCAATACCCACACGACATGACCAAGTACGGGTTTGCTAAAATAAATACTCATACGACTCCAAAAACAACACGGAAAACTCCTTGTCCACTGTATTATATCGCTTTTATAATAAACCCTCGACATCGAAAACCATAAATAAATAAATAAAACGTAATTAAATACGGGGTATTACAGTTGTGCCATGTGAGATGCTGTTGTGCCATGTGAGAGATCTTACTGCAGAGAAACCCCAAGCTCGGGAGATCGATGTTGTAAGAGATTTTGAAGACGTGTTTCCCGAAGAAATTCCTGGGTTACCGCCAAAGAGGGACTTGGATTTTGGCATTGATCTGAAACCTGGGGCTGAGCCAATTTCTAAAGCACCTTATCGCATGGGACCTAAGGAATTGGAAGAGTTGAGAAAGCAGCTGGATGAGTTAGCAAGCAAGGGGTACGTAAGACCAAGTGTGTCCCCATGGGGCGCACCAGTGTTGTTCGTAAAGAAGAAGGATGGAACAATGAGACTATGCGTGGACTATAGGGAGCTTAACAATGTGACGATCAAGAATCGATATCCTTTACCTCGCATCGATGATCTATTTGACCAGTTAAGTGGGGCAGGTGTGTTTTCCAAGATCGATTTGAGGTCAGGGTATCATCAGCTGCGAATCAAAGATGCAGATATTCACAAGACTGCATTCAGGTCGAGGTATGGGCATTATGAATTCGTAGTGATGCCGTTTGGTTTGACTAATGCACCTGCTGTTTTCATGGATTTAATGAACAGAGTGTTTAGTCCTTACCTAGACCAGTTTGTGGTGGTGTTTATTGATGACATTTTGGTGTATTCGAAGAATAAAGAAGAGCATGCTAAGCATTTGAGCTTGGTACTACAGACTTTGAGGGATCATCAATTGTATGCCAAGTTGAGTAAGTGCGAATTTTGGCTCGAGAAGGTTGCTTTTCTGGGTCATGTGGTGTCTAAGGAGGGTGTGTCTGTCGACCCTAGCAAGATTGAAGCCGTATCAAAATGGGAGCGACCGAGGAATGTAGCCGATATTCGTAGTTTCTTGGGATTGGCTGGTTACTACAGGAGGTTCGTGAAAGACTTTTCAAAGATAGCCAAACCAATGACTTCGTTGATGCGGAAAGAGAACAGATTCGTCTGGGATGAGAGCTGTGAGAAGGCATTTCTAGACCTGAAAGAGCGTCTCACCACAGCTCCTATCCTTGCCTTGCCAGAGGGAAGTGAGAATTTTGAAGTGTACACTGATGCTTCTAAGAAGGGATTGGGATGTGTGTTGATGCAGAACGGGAGAGTAATTGCTTATGCTTCTAGGCAGCTGAAGCCTTACGAGGAGAATTATCCGACGCATGACCTGGAGCTTGGAGCAGTAGTTTTTGCACTTAAGTTGTGGCGACATTATCTTTATGGAGCTACATTTAAGGTGTATTCCGATCACAAGAGTTTGAAATATATTTATACTCAGAGAGAGCTGAATATGCGTCAGAGGAGGTGGATAGAGCTCATTGGGGACTATGATATGGAGATTTTGTACAAGGAAGGAAAGGCTAATGTCGTGGCTGATGCATTGAGTAGGAAGTCTGTTCACGCTCTGTGCACAGCTATGTCCAGATTGAGTATGTATCGTGAGTTGGGGCAGATGGGAATCGCAGTGATAAGGAAAGGTGAGACCATGGGGGATTTGACGATCGAGCCTGAGTTATATGCTGAGATTCGAGAAGGACAGAAGAGTGATCCTAGAATTCAGAAATGGCGTGAGGCAGTGAACAAAGCTAGTAATGACGAGCCATATTCTAAGTTCGAGCTTTACAGTGATGATAGCTTGAGATTTGATGGCAGATGGTGTGTACCTGATGATGAGGAATTGAAGAGAAAGATTCTGGTCGAAGCTCATTCTACACCTTATTCCGTTCATCCTGGAGGGGATAAGTTGTACAAAGACCTGAAGAAAGCATTTTGGTGGCCAAAAATGAAGCAGGAGGTGGCTGAGTTTGTCTCTAGGTGTTTGGTATGTCAAAGAGTGAAGGGAGAACATAAGAGGCCACAAGGGAAGTTACAACCCCTTGATGTACTTGAGTGGAAGTGGGAAAGCATATCGATGGATTTCATTGTACGCTTGCCTAGGACTTCGAGAGGGAATGACATGATTTGGGTAATCGTTGAAAGGTTGACTAAGGCAGCCCATTTCATACCGATGAAGGAGACTTGGAGTAAAGCTGAATTAGCCAAGGCTTACGTTAAGCATGTGGTGAAGCTTCATGGTGTCCCTAAGGACATTGTTTCTGATCGGGATTCGAGATTCATTTCAAAGTTCTGGCAAGAGTTACAGACATTGATGGGAACTACTTTGAAGATGAGTACTGCTTTCCATCCAGCAACTGATGGTCAGACTGAGAGGACTATCCAGACACTGGAGGATATGCTGCGGACTTGTGTGCTAGAGTTTGGAGGATCTTGGGAGGACAGACTTGATCTGATAGAGTTTTTTTATAACAATAGTTATCATACTAGCATTGGGATGGCTCCTTTTGAGGCACTATATGGGAGGAAGTGCAGGAGTCCAGTTTGTTGGGATGATAGAGTCGATGTAGTGACGTTGGGACCTGAAATGATTCAGGAGATGATAGCACAGGTCCAGGTGATTCGTCAGAAGATGAGAGCCGCTCAGGATAGACAGAAAAGTTATGCCGATCTGAAGAGGAGTGACATCACATTCGAGGCGGGAGAGAAAGTTTTACTGAAAGTTTCGCCCATGAGAGGAGTAATGAGGTTTGGCAAGAGGGGCAAGTTGAGTCAGAAGTTCATCGGGCCATTCGAGATTTTGGAGCGAGTTGGTGAGGTAGCATATCGATTAGCTCTACCTCCAGCTTTAGCCAGAGTGCATAATGTGTTTCATGTATCCCAGCTGAGAAGATATATCAGTGATCCTTCGCATATTCTCGACCATGAGGTCATCGAGGTCGATGAGCAGTTGACCTACGAGGAGAGACCCAAGGAAATACTAGACAGTAAGGTGCGGAAGACCAGAAATGGGGAGACTGCGCTTGTCAAAGTCTTATGGACTAATCATAATGTCGAGGAGGCTACTTGGGAGACTGAGGTTTCTATGCAGGAAAAATATCCGGAGTTGTTTACTTGAGGTATGTTACGAGGACGTAACCTTTTTTTTTAGGAGGGTAGAATGTGACAATTCGTGTTTTAAAGTACTCTTAGTAGTCTTATAATGTGTTATGATGTCACTTCTGTGTTCGTTACCTGCCTTAGTGACCAGTTGTGTTGACCTTGGGATAGTGAAATTCGGGGCGAAGTTCATTTTAAGGGGGGAAGACTGTAATACCCCGTATTTAATTACGTTTTATTTATTTATTTATGGTTTTCGATGTCGAGGGTTTATTATAAAAGCGATATAATACAGTGGACAAGGAGTTTTCCGTGTTGTTTTTGGAGTCGTATGAGTATTTATTTTAGCAAACCCGTACTTGGTCATGTCGTGTGGGTATTGGAGTGCGTGTTGGGTCAAAGAGTACACGGGTAGCTTAGTCGTTGGGCCTAGGATTGTGTGCCCAAACCCTAGCCCATACACGTTTTCTTAAACCAAAAGAAAACAGTTTTGAACCCCTCCTTCAGCCGCCCTACTTATAACACACAAATCAAGACTATCCTAACCTAATCAACACTCACCAACACTCACCATCATCTGCCGCCACTGCTAGGGTTACAAAGGGACGATTATCACGGTGGTTTAAGGGTTGTAGCGTGATCTTTGACAAGGGCAAACAGGTATGAGTAAACACCTGTAACGTTAATTCATTGCTTTCGTGTTAAGCATGTCAAGTTCTGATCTCGGTTGTAGTTTTATCACACGCTCATCATCTCGTGTTTTGGTGTTTTTATGATCTGTGTTATGTATATTATATGTTTCAACCATCATCAATACATCTTTTATAATCACGATCTTAATATAGCGGGTTTCGTTCTGGGCAGGGAATGATTTTTATTTTCGTTGTATTCTTCAGAACAGAGTCTGCGTATGGGTCTTTTTGAACATGTATTCGAACCCTTTTTCCATTGTTGTATGTTCTGGGTGTTGGAGTTGGTAACACGGTCGTAGTATATGGAGTCGTGGGGTGGTAGTAGTGCTTGGTCGTGGTGTCTCACGGAGGCGAATAGGGGTGGTCAGAGAACTCGGGTCAGAGGGTCTGTCGTATTTTCTGGGTTGGTTTCAGTGAGCACGTGTTTTAGACTCGGTGGCAGAGACGATTATACTCACCACTGGAACCACCACGACTCAGTGGCGAGTCTGGTGGTGCCAGGGGTGAAAGTGGTGGCCGTGGTTGGGGTTAACAGCGGGATTTGACACGGTGGTTTAGCGTGAAAGTGGTAGTGTCCAAGGGTTGCTGCTGCGTTTGTTTTTCGAAAGAGTTTTGCGAGGCTGTTTTGTTTCGGGGTTGCGTAGGTTGCGTAGGGTTTCCTTCTTTGGGTTACGTTTTTTCTTGGCATGTTGTTAGAAGATCTTAATGATAATATTCTTACCATATTAACAAGTGTAGTACTAATATATATATATATATATATATATAATGCTTATTCTTATTAAGTTAATGATTGTAATAATTAGTTTAATAACTAATATGAATGGTGTTTTATAATTCATGTTGGGTTAAGTTTGCTAAAGAAAAATGATAGGTTTGTATGGCCTTTTTTTTTCAACTATTTAATTAGTAATAGTGTTAGAAAATGTTATCGGACATGCTATTTATAGTAAGTCTATTTATAGTAAGTCTATTTATAGTAAGTCTATTTTTAGTAAGTCTAAAAATAGTAAGTGGAACATGTTTAGTGAGAGTTGTATGTTATGGCATGCTTATATAAGGATATATTTATAACTTGATATGAATAAATCAAGTAAGAACACGATAAAGTAACTTGGTAGCATTTGTTGAGTAGGAATTGATACGAATAATAATTTATAGGAACGGAGTTCGAGGTGGAGTATTTCTAGACGGTGATTTCTTTTACAGACTGCAATTTTCAGGTAGGTTACACTGGAACTACCTTTGTATTGTGTTATGGTTGTATGTGAATTGGATGCTATGGATGCAAGTATTTTATCTATGAGATGCATATACAGTGTTAGTTCATGTTTTTGCATTCATAAGCATGGCATGAGTACAGTTACAGGTTGAGATGGTGATGAGATATTATTGGGCCCAGGCTAGCTCTGCAGGGCTAGACCTGGTGACCTCAGCTGGTATGCTGGTGTTCGGCGACGGCCGAGTATAGTCTGCCGGGAGGTTCGGTATGGCTGGGAGACACGGGTTTGAAAATGAGAATGAGAATGAGGATGAGCTCGAGCATGACATAATCATTTGCATATACTGTTTGTTTGCATTATTATTGTGTTATCCTACTCAACCGCGAGGTTGACAGTGTATTCGTGTTCACCTACGATGATCCGGAATGGGGAGTAGATCTTTCAGGTCAGAGACAGCGGGACTAGGACCGGGCATAGAAGAGAGACATGGGCTAGACCTACCTAGTTACCTAGATCACTTAGTCTTGTTTTCATAGTTGAACATTGGTTTTATTTCAGTATTTTTGGAAGGTTGGACTAAGTCATGTAATAGTTTCAGTTTAACTATTTATTTTAAAGTTCTGTGTTTCTTTCACTATGTATATCTACTACCCTGGTCTAACCAGGATGGTAACAGTCTTATTTACCCTGGAAGTCCTAGTTCAGGCTCCTAGGTAAATGGGGGTGTTACAAAAACAATAACAATTCTCGTAAAATACTTTATAAACATTCCTTTTGAAATACGTTTATAACGGTTTGATAGTTGTTGACCGATGCTAAAATACGGGGTATTACAACATCATTCGAGACCTTATGTGGGCGGAGATGTAGGAGTCCAGTGTGTTGGGATGACAGTTCCGAAGCCGCCGTGTTGGGCCCTCAGATGGTTCAGGATATGATATACCAGGTGAAGATGATTCGCCAGAAGATGTGAGCAGCCCAGGATCGACAGAAAAGCTATGCGGACTTGCACCACAAGGACAATGAGTTTCAGGCTGGGGATAAGGTGTTACTAAAAGTTTCACGTATGAGAGGTGTCATGAGATTTGGGAAGAAGGGCAAGCTGAGCCAGAAGTTGTTTACCGTTTGGCTTTACCACCAGCCTTGGATCGAGTTCATAATGTATTCCATATATCTCAACTGCGGAAGTATGTTAGTGACCCATCTCACATCCTTGAGGTGGAGAATGTTGAGCTCGATGAGACCTTGTCTTATGTGAAAACACCTAAGGCTATCCTTGATACCAAAGTGCGAAAGACAAGAACGGGAGAGACCAAGATCCTTAAGATTTTGTGGTCAAACCACGATGTTGAGGAGGCTACCTGGGAGCCTGAGGCAGGTATGAGGGAACGGTACCCTCGGTTGTTCGATCAGGTATGTAAGGTTACGGGGACGTAGCCTATGTTCTTTTAAGGGGGTAGGAGATGATCGCGCGCTAGTGTCACCTCGTTGAGTAGTGTCTTTTTTTCACCTTACCTTTTTTAACCTTGAGAACTTCGAGGACGAAGTTCATTCTAAGTGGGGAAGATTACAACACCCCAAGTTAGTGGAAGCTGAGTTGTGAATCAACTCGGACGAGTAGGTGATACTCGGCCGAGTTGGTTCCACTCGGCCGAGCTCTTTTAGACAGTAGCTGAGTTGCAAGCCAACTCAGCCGAGTAAGTGATACTCGGCCGTGTAAGCCGCACTCGGCCGAGTGAGTCTTTTCCAGACGTCAGACCGCAGTTATTATAAATTTAATCTGAGGGTTAATAATTCATTTTAACCCTAATCAGCGGAGAAAGTAAAACCCTAACCCTCTCCGTTATCCATTTCCAAGTCCTTCAAGGTTGTTAGCAAGGTCTAGTCACGCCGATCATCTACCTGGTCCGCATACTACCAAGTAAGTGTCACCCGATCATTGTTGTATCATATTTTATGGTTGTTCAGTAAGTAATCTGTCTTTGTGTAATCCTTAGGAGGAGGATTCGTAGAAGAGCGTTGGTAGGAAGGTCTTTGCTTGTCATTTCCGCTGTATTGCTTGAGGTAGGGTTTCCCTACTCAGTTTCTGTATGATAGTGTTGTGACGATATTGTAATGTTATTATATCACTGTATATAGTATGATGCTTGTGATTTAAATGGTAATATGTGGGACCGTTGCGGGGAATAGATCTCACTCCTATGATCGTTCTTCGTGGGACCTGCCACGGAAGGATGTGCACAATAATGGTCTAGGTACCCCTTGCTGCGGTAAGTAAGGAGTTTGGTGTGGGGCTAAAGGCCACCATGGAATGTTGTATATTGGTGATAGAAGTGATATGGTGAATAGTATGTGTAATGTATCATTGTACCGTATCCGTCTTATTGTGCAGTTGTTGACGCTTGTTGTTGTTTACTGTGATGATCCATGTAATGGTGAGCAGAGTCTCAGGTTCGCAGATGAGTCTTGCTTGCTGGTTGGGGATGAGGGATCACCAATTTTGTAGAGTCCCGAGTCGTAGCTTCCGCATGATCGCTAGTTACTTTGGTTATAGATGTTTTGACAGACAGTTGTATTTATTTGATACACAGTTAGATTTTTTTATTTATAATAAAGTGTTGGCGATTGTTTATCTTATACCGTACCTCAGGAAACTAAGATGGTGATGTCATCATGATCTGATGGTCCTGTTTTAAAGGTATTGAACTATGAGGATGTTACAGCTAGTTTTGTTATTGTTGATGGTAATTTTCCAACAAGGCTTAACCTTGTTATTTGTGGGATTTGTTGTTGTATGAATTTTCCATCATAAAAAAAAGCGCTCGTTTCGATTTACGAAGGGTCATGCCGAAATTTTTACTTTTGTGTATAAAACTTGCCTTAAATGTGTTAAAATGCTACTATTTTGCTAGTAAAAAATGTATGTGTTGTGAAATAAAGATAGGAGAGAATTATAGAGAGAAAGTAAGAGAGACAAAAGTATGTTCTCATTCCATTATGAAGGGTATATATACACATACAATGAGGTAGAGTTTCCATAAGATAAAACACTCTAAGATATTATAAGATATGGACATCTATATAATATTATACTATAATATTTCATAACACTCCCCCTTGGATGTCCATCACTGAAGATTGAAGAAGATGCCTTGTTAAAAACCTTCCTAGAAAAACCTCGTGGGAAAAACACTAGTAAAGGAAAAGAGTACACTAATCTTCAAACACACACAGCAAAACTGCCTCGTTAAAACCTTTCCATGGAAAACCCAGTGGGACAAAACCATAGCTAAGGAAAAAGAGTACATCGCGTGTTACTCCCCCTGATGATGACATAACTTGATAAATCTTGAAATAATCCATGCTTTGATATAACTTCTCGATCGTTGAAGTAATACCCATTTTAATTAATAGACGTGAATCTTCGGTCAATAGAAATCCATGGCAGTTTCGATATCACATTTCTTTGATAACTCACACTCTGGATATAATCATTTCATAACAAATCTTGGATCTTCATTTCAATTGATACTTCCACAAAAATGATTCTTCTCCACAAAAACGACATGACATTATATGTCGAAAATAACTGTCATCTCAACAATAATGACGATCATGACTATAGCGTAGTAATGCGCTTATATTGCTACCTCGTTAAAAACCTTGCCAGGAAAAACCCGCTGGGACAAAAAACCTAGTCGAAGGGAAAAAGAGTGTAGCCATCATTCCTTAATTCCTTGTATTAAGGAGAATCAATGCGATAATTATTGAATAATTCATCCAATACCTTTGAGCTATTTTCTTTGCTAAAACATATATTTATTGATTGACGTTCTCATTGTAGATTTTGACTACAATATTTTCCAACTGTTATGGTACTTCTGAACCATAAACTAATTTCAAATATTTAGCATGAAGCTCATTTAAATCATTATTTTCATATGCTCAAACTTCAGTTTGACACAAGAATAATTTCCTTGAATTAATTCTACATGAATTTGAAGTTTTCCATTTTGGAAATAATCACGATAACCTTTCAATCGTGTCGTAGAGGTTTATATATAATCCTGAGTTCCCAAAACTCAATTAATAAAACATCACCATTTGATGATCATTTATAAGAGGCTCCTATAAGGAGTTATTCTCGTTGGAGTATCTCATAAGATAATATTTCTCCTTTTTAAATATTTATCAAATAATAACAATTTAATCACGTGCATGCATATGATATGTAACCGATTCTATTCAACATTCTAAAACAAATAATAATGTAAATATTAAAACTAAATGCAATGATGAACTAAATCTCAAAATGCACATGATGATGACTCGATAATGCAAACTGTACAATTTTGTTTCCTAACATTCATAACTTAAAATGACTTCCGGTGAATAAATGGACTTCCGGTCCATGAGCTCATTCATAATCATTGATTATGTGTCGACAATAAAATTGGACTTATTTATAAGATCCCCATTATCTAGTCCATTAAATTCCGCGCGCAATTGCATATCGGTTCCTTAACCTATCGATATAATTTCAATATCTCGTGATATTGTCAGTACTGAATCAGTGATATCTGAATATATACGGTACCATTTCTTTTTCTATATAGGCCATCTATTATCATTCAGATATCTATGTCCTTTCCGGGACATCCAAACTTCTTTACTCTGTAAGAGTACCAACTGCTCATGCTTGCCATTTTCTTATTACTTAAAATATGTGAACCGATATGAATTTCACACTACCTTTTCTTGTGTGTTTGTTGTTCAAATTGGCAAGAGTCTATTTTTCGTTACACAACTTTCTATGACTAATTTATAGCTCGATATACCACATATAGGGCTATCTGTCTATAATTAAATCATAGATTTCATTGTATGAACATATCACATTTTTGATAAGGTGATCAAAGTGGTATCGTAATATATCTTCAAAACCAAATGAATATCATCATTTCAAATTCCATGAACCTTTATTTGACGTATTTCATATTGAAAACAAACCGCTAAACTTCAGTTATGCATAATATACTTGTTTGTTTTTACCAACTTTTCCTTATCATTTTCCCCCTAAGGTGGTAAAAACCACAACCACCTTAGACCTTAATTTCTCATATCACCAATGAGTATTTATATAAGCATTTATTTTTGTACAACAACCATATAATGCAGTTGGATTTTAAATGTGCTGAATCACAATGTCCAATTTGGAGACTAACGATTTCGTATAATCAAGCTGTGTTTACCACACAATAACTACTTAGAAAAAAAATAGTACGTGGCTACAAACCCCTTAATATAGTGCCAATCCATAATGAACCTTTAAGTTCTTTATTACACTTCAAGTAGTTGTTAGACTCCAATATCGAATATATTCAATCTCCGTGTAATGTCTTGCTTTCAATAAATTTACACGAGAGAGTTTCAGCACTTATATTTTCCTTAGGATAAACTTCAGGTTTATCGAAACGGGTATAATAAGAACCCGGGTGGCCTTAATATGTCACATCTGAATTATTTCATGTCAACTTTCTAAGTTACCCACAATCCATGGCAATCTTTAATAAAAATCGGCTGTGTCTCAATAATTTCACTTATCACACGCCACTTCAAGTTGACTATATATTCTCATGCTAAATTTGTAGTTAGCAATACTTTATTCAACCTGATAACTGATGTGACAAATGGCACAATAAGTGTCTCATATATGTAGGCAAAACTCATCAATATTCCAATAGGAAATATATTCCTTTTTGAGTTTTCTCAAATGACCAATAATTATAATCGTCAACATATACAATGATGACATACTCATGCTTATCACATCCTTTCCATATGTGTTATATAACATGATAATTATATACGTAAATTGATCATAATTTAACTTACAAATCAATTATTCTCTTAACCACAGAGATCCCAACAACTTCAAATTAAAATTAGTTGTATTTTTCGACAATTTATCTCATAATACCATATGAGTGTCACATTATATCCTTTCTTTCAAGAGTGTAATAAATATCCACTTTTGATGGGAATATGAGTGTTTCAAAATAAACACACCACGTCCTTATATATAAGGACTATCGTTGACATAATTTACTCCCAATAAAATAATAATTCCACTCAAAACATTTTTTTTTCACGATATTGTGTCTTCAAGACTACATTATATGAGTAAAATAAAAAATTATACTGCATCATTACTAAATCTCATATGCCATAATTTATGAGTTTTTGACATTCATGAATAAACCCCGACTTTATTTTTGTTTTAGTACTCAAAACTGTATCACCGTATACAAAAATAAATTGCAAACACTGTGAACTTCAAGCACAGTTTTAATATTTGTAAACATTATGAACTTCCGATCATAATTCTATATACGTAAATACTTATGAAATTCGAGCCATAATTTCATTATTTTCAAACGCTATGAACTTCAGGCCATATTGTGAATGTCAAAATTTCCAACCTATACATAATTTATACATAATTTATCTTTTCTCGTATCAAATTTCGAGCATATATGAGATACTTTCATTACTTTAAATGAATTGAATTTTGCCTCAAAATTCTTATTAGGCTCAATAAAACAACATTATTAAACTCAATTAAAGTTTCTTTACTTAGCTTTGCTCATCAAATGCCTCCATTCTTAGCCTCAATAAGGCCACATCATTAAGCTTATTATTGTCCATTAACTTTATTATTGTCACATGTTCTCGATATTTGTCACGGGCAGAGTCTTTATGAGATGTCACATTCACTACCAGGAATGGATCTACTTTCAAATCTCATTATACTGTTCAACTTCAGGTGAACAATAATCAATTTAGAAATAATTTCCCTTGAATAAAATCGTTTTATTCATTTAAAACTCAAATGCGTATCAAAATCGCAACTGTGAACTTCTGGCCACTAACTTTCATGTGGACTTCTAGACACTTGCCTTATATTATATAAACTTATGAACTTGAGGTCCAAAATACAATATGAATATCATATCTCCCCATTTTTATAAAACAACTCTTTTGGAACTTCAGGCCCAAGATAGTATGAGGTGTTTCCCTAAGAAACTTCAAGTCCAAAATACAATATGAATATATTGTATTGATGTGACGGTGTTAACATTTCCCCGTAAAACTTTGAACTTCAAGTCAAAGTCATAATATAAATCTATCTCCCTTATGAGACGGTGTTAGATTTACATCCCTTAAAACTCATGTCAAAGTCATAATATAAACATATCTCCCTTATGAGACAGTGTTAAATTTACACCCCTTAAAATTTTGAACTTCAGGGCAAAGTCATAATATAAACATATCTCCCTTATGAGACAGTGTTAAATTTACACCCCTTAAGACTTTGAACTTCAGGGCAAAGTCATAATATAAACATATCTCCCTTGAGACGGTGTTAAATTTACACCCCTTAAAGCTTTGAACTTCAGGTCAAAGTCATATAAACCTATCTCCCTTATGAGACAGTGTTAAATTTACACCCCTTAAAGCTTTGAACTTCAGGTCAAAGTCATATAAACATACCTCCCTTATGAGACAGTGTTAAATTTACATCCCTTAAGCTTTGAAGCTCGGGTCAAAGTCATAATATGAAAATTATATGATATCTCCTTTTAAAAGATGTTTCCCTATGAAACTTAGTTCCAAAATAATATGATAGGCCCTTTTTTAAAACTTGTTGACCCATATATAGACCTTCACGTTCAATAATAATATGTCCAAATTAATTATAGTAACAGAGAAATAAATTTGCCAAAAACGTTACTATGCTTGTTTGCATAAAAGATCTCATTATGATTAAAAGAATATATATACAAATTTGACTTAGCGTAAAACAAAAGGTTAGCACATGGCTGAAATATGTACAAGTTATACTCCAAATTGCTAATATTTTTATTTATTGTATTGAAAATTTGCAACCCATAAAACCTCTTTCATCTTAGTGCTTCATTATACACATATTAAAGTTGGGTAATATTTTAAACGAAACACACAAACAATTTATGATCAACATAGAGTTAATAGCCTTATTGATGATTCCTAAGTCATTAACAATATATATGTTCAACGCATGAAATTTTGTAAAATATTCATAATCTACTATATACAGTTCGATAAGAAGAGAAATAACACGTCACTAATGATTATCAACAAAACGTCAAAAGCAAAGAGATACTTGTAATCATGTTTATATATGAAGTTAACAATATTAAGGAATCATACGTTGGTACCACAATTTGGATAATAAACGTACCTCAATAATTAGTATTTAACCAAGAGAAGTGTATACGAGACTCGTAGAATTTATTTTGCGACTTATTCCATTGACAGTAATAGAGTAGATCTGATATGAACCTTTTGCTCGGACGGTTTAAAAGAAAAAGAATTAGGGTTAGAGACTCGTGCTGATAACGTGTTGTGAAATAAAGACAGGAGAGAATTATAGAGAGAAAGTAAGAGAGACAAAAGTATATTCTCATTCCATTATGAAGGGTATATATACACATACAATGAGGTAGAGTTTCCATAAGATAAAACACTCTAAGATATTATAAGATATAGACATCCATATAATATTATACTATAATATTTCATAACAGTATGTACCTTGAAATCGAATTTTTCGTCTTAAAATTTGAAGTAAAGTGTTGAATTTTGTATAGTAACTGGGCTAAATTTGATTATTAGTGATAAAAATATAGTTTAATAGCATAGTTGAGCATTAATTTCAACAAGTGTTGTTAGACAAGAAATTACAAATATGTGTTGTCTTAAGCTCATTCTAATTTTGTCGGATCTGTGACAATTTCAAGCGAAATTTCGTCTGTTCATTGTTTTACTATAAATGCTAAGTTACAAGAGAGTCGTTCTATCAAATTATGAAAATGATGTTGGAAAAACAATTATTGTCTCTTAAGATTTCCGCATAATTCACAATGTTTGTGATAAAGAGGTCAAAAATTGAATTTTTGCAACATGGGTAGGGTATGCGAGTATGCGATGGTATTTATGAAAAGTGTCTCAATGGTAGCATCTTAAAAATTGTTAAGTTATCAATTATGAAAGTGTCTCAAGGTTTAAGGATGCCTTAAACATTTTATTTCCTAAGCTTTAATAAGAAAAATTGTCAAATTTTGAGAGTCATCATAAATTATGACATTTATTAACATGTTTTATTACAAAAGTTTAAATAAAATGTCAATATTAATTATAAATTATGAATTTTGATATAAAATTGTAAGGGTTATATAAATTAAATCCAATTATAGAAAATTGAATTAAATCTGTAAAACAAGACAATTATGTGGCAATGAGTTTACATGGCATTTACATGATTTGGATCCTACGTGGCTTTGTCTACGTGGCGTTTATTAGTTATTTTATGGTAGCTTTTTAATTATATTTTATTTACGTAGTTGCTCATTCATGTACGCAAATTACTCAATTATGGACGTTTTTTCATAATTTTTCCACCTTTTACCATTTCCATCTAAATGAAAACTCTCCAGGTTTCTCTCTTCCAAAACTCAAATCAAATTCTATCAAACAAATCTTCAATTATAAATCTCAAAACTCATATCAACTAATTAATTCTTCATTTTATCAATAAATTACATTAAGATTTATTGGGAATAAGTGGATTAAGTTATATTTGTCAATCAGGTCTTAGAATAAGAAATCTTACCAAATTCGCTCATGATGCAATTAATTCACACACCAAACAAATAATAATCTTAATTCAATAATTATGCATCTATTTTTGTCTGAAAATTAACCAAATACAAATTCATTAGGATAATTTTGCAATTAGACTTGTATAGGAGGAATGGTGCCTGGAGTAGACGGATGGTCGCCAAAAAGAGGAGAGAGCAGGACGGGGTCGCGCGTAGTACATCTGTGGGTCGGATTGTGTATGGTGGTTGTTGGCGGCGGACAATAGTCGTTGGTCGAGTAGGCCGTAAAGGAGGACTTATGGTGGTAGACTACTAGCACGTGTGCGATAGACGACATGGGTGGTTGACGCGCAAGGGTGGGCGACGTTGGTAGCAGATGTGGGTGGTGGCAGGGATGGGAGGGTGGTACCTTGTTTCTCTCTCTCTCTTTGTTTTTAATTTTTTTGTTAAATAAAAGGGGTATAATGGTAATTTGCGTCCATGAAAGAGTAAAAGACATCAATGAAAGAGCATAACCCTTTATTTATAGATGAACTAGCTTAGAACCCGTGCAAAATTGCACGGGCATGTATAAAAAATATATAAATAGTCAGTTGAAATTTATAGCTATAAATTTATTCAATATTATAGTATGAGTGTAAAACATTTTGCACATTCAAATTAAAGTACAATATTGAATTGAGATTTAACATTTATAATTCTCCTAACATTCAGATAAAATTCATATATAATTGGTATACTAATCGGTCAAAATTTTGTATGCACGTGTGTGATAACTTCACTCAACCATTCATAATCCCATGTGTTTAATTATACTCATATCTTATTGCATATAGATGATAACTTTGAGAGTAAACGAAATACACTCGTCCCATAACTTTTATAAATCATTAGTTATAAAATATCATTAATTCTTAAATCATGAAAAATGCAAACATATTTAATGTGTAGGTGGGTATTTCGTCCCATTACCCATCACGGATTCACGGGTGAAATATGTGTACCCGTACCCCTCTACAAATGCTCTACCCATACTCGCCCCATCGAGGTTGTACCCGAACAACTAACATCTTTATTTTTTAGTAATAACACAATATACATGATCCAAATATTTACAATTATAATGTACACATGTAAAATAAGTATTGTATTGCATAAGAGGTATGCATATGATGTTTACGGATCATTGTTTTCTTATCTTTTTAACACGACACAACAATCTCCATGTAATTTTTAATGACATTGTACGATATGGATCGTATGAAGTTAAATTAAAAAACATGGTAGAAATGAGCCATATGAAAGAATACTTTTTATGATTTTAAAAATATGAAAATAATAAAAACTTTATATAATCTGTTAATTATTTTTTCCTAATCTGCTAATTTAATTTGATAGTGAATCTTGTTAAACAATTGGTAATCTTATATCCGTTATTATAAATTCTCTTGTTTCGCCTAATAGAACTTTAAATAGTAAAAGGCTAAAACTCGTTACTACCCATATTCTTGGTGAGGGTATATAGATTTTTGGTACACTTTTTACACTAAATTAATATAAACTTTTTACCCAACACCCTTAGTAGAACATGGTTAATTATGATGTTGAAAAACACGCATAAATAATTGGCTAATTATAGGCTAACTATATATACCCCTATTAAAAAAAATTCCCTACAAACTATAAGTATGATACTCTTGCATAATAATATACATATAAATAATATAAAATAGTATAATTTATTCTATCAAATTGTACACCCATTTTACCTTATTCGTAATGTAGTATAATTCTGAATGATTTGTTTGTCTTTTATTCTTTGATTATTGAAGACCATGGGTGGGTATACTTCGTCTATAAAGTTTAGTATTGTTATATTTATAACTTATTCAGTAGTTAGTTTTTTTATTACAATCTGGTAATAATGACCATAAAATATATGAATCAACTTCTCTTAATAGTGTTATATCTATTCAATAGCTTTTTGCGAATAATAATAATATACTTTATAAAGGATTTTATCCCATATATTGGACAGTTATAAAACATTGTTGTTCATAAAAGATTGACTCAAGATTACTTATCTTTTATTGATTGGTTCTTTCAATAAATATTATCTGCCCTTTTTTGGAGAGTATTTCTTTGATTGATTATTTAAAGCTTAGTTGCCGTTTTTTTCCTCGAGGGTATTTGTTTGATTGTTTATTAAAAATTATATAAATATTTTTTTCCATAGTTAATATAGATTGGAAAGAAAATGAAATTCACCAAATATCGTGTATTTTATTAATAATTAACTAAATATTCTTTTCGAAAGTTAATATAGATGAGAAGGATAAGGAAATTCATCATAATAGTTGCCGATTTTTTAGTGTATTTTATTGATTAATTATTAAAGAATATTCAAAGAATGATTTGTAAAATTTTGTATCATCTATATTTAGTCATTGATATCATATGTTAGGCGGAAAAGGCAATTTGTGAGAATGAATGTGGGGTTGTCACGTGTCTAGTGGTTGTTCTTTTATACTTTTATATAGAATATAGATAGATGTTTTCGAATTGTTATGAGCCAATGAGTTTGTTTCGTCTGTCTAATGGTCAAGATGACATTTTTGGGAATTAAAATCACATATTTGAATCTCTTTTTAAATAATTACTTTCATATAGTATCTTTTCTATAAAAAATTATGCGGGAGAGTTTACAGTTTTGATAGCCCATCCTCAACTTAAATACGGGTTAAATCGGATAAGAACAGTCGAAAAATCAACTTAATTGCTCCCTGATGACATACAAAGTACATCAGATTCGGATTTTTTTAACAATCTCAAAGCTGACAAAGCACTTTACTTATCTCAATTAATCTTAAATCTTAAATTTCCTTTTGTGCAAATCACATAACTGAATCCCTTCTGAATAAACAAATGTTTATATATCACCGTAAAAGAAAAGCAAAATATATAACCAAAAAAACAACAGGTAAAATAAGCTATAATCTAAAAACTTCAGATTGCCATCAAATTGGCCTATTAGCTCAGTTGGTTAGAGCGTCGTGCTAATAACGCGAAGGTCGCAGGTTCGAGACCTGCATAGGCCATTTTATAATTTTTTATAATTTTTTAGAAATTTCCTGAAAATGTAAGCTATACAACTATAATTATAATTTTTAAAATTTCAAAATGTAAACTATATAACTATAATGTCAGCAATGCAAGTTGCAACACATAGATGTTATAATACCCATGAATTATTGAAACAAACTATGATGTCATTAACAAATCAGGCTAACTACTATCAATAAACAGCAAAAAAAACCAGCATTAGGTCCACTGGAGATGCGATTGGCTGTCGTGTAGGATCGGATTAACAAAATCTCTAATATCTGGTAGACTCATGGTAGATGTAGTCGAGAACCGGCAATTGAAAAATCAACTTAGTTGCTCCCTGACATGCCAAGTATATCAAATTCGCATCTTTTTTTAACAATACCAAAACTCTCAGGCCACCAGTCACAATACTCATAGGGCACTTTAAGTTAATATTAATTCTTTTTTCTTTTGGGTAAATTACATAGTTGAATCCGTTCTCAATAAACAGATTCATTGGTGTTGTTTATATATCATTTTTAGCTTAGCACCTGTGCAAAAATGTACGGACATAAATAAATAACATATATAACTAACTTACAAAATTATATAATTTATAAAAATTTATTAGTTCTAATGCACAAATTTAATATAAACAATTCATATTATTATATTAAAATTTAATTCTCAAAATTTAAATCAACATAAATGAATTGTAATGATCGTTTACGACACAAAAGCAAACCTATAATAGTGATTAGTGATATATAATGTATCATTTCATCATCTTGAACAAATGATTCTCTCTCATTGCCGTTATATAGTCTATGTATCTACTCAATTTATCAATTTCTTATACACCATTTTAGTCTTGAAACTCTTACCTTTACCACATATTCAATACCATTTTGATTCCTCTTCTCAATTCACTCTTTGGGGTTGAAGTTACATTTTTTGACCAAAAGTAAGTTGAAAATAGGTAATATTAATACATAAAGTGAAGATATATATTTATTATGAAAGTATCATTCATAAAACATAATTTTTGAAAATAATAAGCAACGTATACACCACAAAAATCCGGTCATAGTGGCGTGTTAGAGACCGCGTAAAAACAAAGGGGAAAAAATAATGAAGGGAAGGGTGTAATATCATGCATACACATATATGTGTCTCTTATCTTCGATATTCAAATTTTATAGCGTGTTGATAATTTCCAATGTGAACATATTCTACATATTTGATAATTTTAAATGTGAGCAAGTTTCAAAACCTAATTAGTCGAACAATCATATGCTGCTTATTCCCGGATCGGGAAGTACCATCACATAATAATATGAGAAAGTCTTTAAATTTATTTATTAGTACATTAAGAAAAGTATTTAATAGAATTATGACATAGGGTCACGATGATTACTTACAAATATAGGTGTACTATATGCAGAAAACCCAAAAAAATTACCTTAAATTTATTTATTTATTTATTAATATTCATATCATATGAGTTTCTCTAACGTTTTAGACTAATCTTGTATAGATTCGGATTCACAAACAAAAATAAAGATAAATATATTGGTTTGAAATGGAAAGCAAAAACATAAATGTATTAAAAAAAATCCGCTTTACATAAACCCTCACGTATAATGTCCTTACACAAAAATTGTTAAAATATAGTTTGCAAGAGACTTGATATTATGTTTAGTAGTATAAGAAGAGTAAGTCTTGTAAGAAAGTCATGTTATAAAAGCAATTAACCCATGAAACTATTAGTATTCCTTAATTACACTACATTATAGCAAAATATTTATTCTTGAGGTGGTCATAACAATCAAGTGAATAGTCAAGGTAGGTTGATACAAACTTCAAACTTTTCTGTCGTTCATTATTTTGATGCATGGTCTTTAACTTATTCGCCACACACCTAAATTAAAATTTACAACAAACTAATTAACTACTTCATTATGGTGAAAAAATATTAAAAGTGAACTTACCTTATTTTGCCGTGTTCCCGATTGTTAATTGTGTGAAATTAACCTCTTTGATTGAAGGAATAAAAAAATAGTTAAAGAACATACGCTTATATTTTGGATGATGTCAACAAAAAACAATTTCATCTTCTTGAATTAGGCAAAAAGATAACAATTATGAAGAAATCTAACATTAATCTTGACTTCTAATGCGAGTTTTGAAGAGGGTGCCCACAGTTCAAAATAGACTATCGATTAGCTATAGTCGCATATCTCTAGAAGTAATCCAGGGCTCCTTGGTCCACCGCCCTTGGAATAATTCGGTATATTCCAACGTCGATCAAAGTTTATATTGCCTCTTCATTTCTTCCTCTATGGAAGAGAGTGCTTCGTTTATTCAAAATATATTAGTTACTTAATTCATCCTCGAATGGCAACACCCGCCTTCAAATTTTTTTAATGATCTTAGTTTGACCAAATTGTTATTGAAATTTGTTAAAGTTCAAAGTAGTCCATCGATAATCGATAATATTTCCTTCGCCCCAATCACTTGTTTAACATTGCTTTAAAAAGCCTTCACGGAGAATTAAAATGGTAACAAATAAATGATCTTTCGTGGTTGATAAAAATGAAATAAGAGCAATTATCATGTACACAATTGTTCAATTAGTTCATAACTTTGCCAATCTGGCTATGATGTAAGCCTTCCTATACCATTGGCAAAAAAAAATTGTAAAAATACGAAATAATCTATAATACAAAGAAAAAAAACTTATTCAAAAAAAAAAATGACTTTATAAAAACTGCAGAGAAAATTCTATCCACAAATTCCCTTTGCCACGACAGTAAGTCTTTCTTAAGACGGATATAGAATTTGTGTTGCCATAATTGTTTGTTAAATTACTGAATAAAAAATTGTCTAAGACAACTCACTTGGACAAATAGCAACGATATAATAAGCAGTTCCATATAGAAAATAACTATTTTAACTCCATCATAATTCTTATTGAGCAAATCCGAATAGACGACTCACTTGATGAACAAATAGCCTTATAGATTATATGATCTTCAAATTCTTCTTTAATACCATTATATTAGTGAGCAATTCCATTTTTTTAATAGGAGGCAAAGACAGATGCATATATAAGTAAAGTTCAATTTATTAGTTTAAGCATTTGTAAAGTTCAATCTATTAATTTAAGCGTTTGTATCTAGTATTATGATTACGGTTAGAGTAATGAATGGAAATATCGGCCAAGATATGAAAAAGGATCTTCTTACTAAATTTTAAAAATAAATAATGTATAATGATACATATGGGAAAAATAATATTTGTGATACATATGGGAAAGATAATATTTGTGAACCAGGGGTTAGTAGATGGGCGGGAAAATATTTGCGAGAAGTTGATACGTGGACAGAATAATTTCTAGTGGTTCTTTTTTTATACTTATATATAGATTAAATTAACACTATGTAATAATAAGTTGATATTTTATATTACATTATTTCGGCATGTCACATTAAAAATCTGTGACATCATATTTAAATAGGGATTTGCTAAATCCGCACACCATTTTACTTAATCCCGCACAAAATTACCGTTCATTCCAATTTAGGCCCTCAAACATTCACGGTTAAGAAAATTCAGTAATACCTCAGCCTTCTCTTTCTCTCTCCTCTCTCAACTGACCCCTCTTCCTATATTGCTTCAACAATGTCACTTTAATCCTCCATGAAAATATCAAATTCACCAATTTTGATGAAAACCTAATTTAAAAGTTCTCTTTATACGATCTGAACGGTTTTATTTACTTTGACGGAAAAGATTTTATTCTAGTACCCCATTCATACACATGGGCATCGATCAAAATCGACGGCGTTATCGGGATGATATTGACCGTCACATCATCAACGAAGGTGGACTGGTAAAGTTGACTACAGTGCACAAGGTCGACGTTAAAGGTATAGAGAAAATGGCGTCGTGTTTGTGGTTTCGCCGAAGAATTGGGAATTGAAGAGTGGCGGACATCATAATTATTGTCGTTCGGTTGGTAGCCAGCGACGACGTTTCAGGCGCAGAGGAGAGTAGTCGATTGGGAGAGGAGAGAGAAAGAGAAGGGTGAGGAATTGGAGTTAGGGTTTAATTTTCATTGTGTACATAAAATGGGAGGGGTAGAATCGGAATAAGTCGGTAATTTGTGCGTTATTAAGTAAAACAGTAAAACAGTGTGCGTGATTTAGCAATTACGTTTAAATATGACACGTCACATTAAAATTTGTCATGTCACATTATTTTAGACAACCTATTAATTAGATTTAAGATCTTTATTTCTAAATATGATAATTAATTAATATAAATCATGATATTACATTATTTACAATAATAAAAATATTTAAGTGTTTTTTGTAAATAACCCTCTTATATGTACGGTTTTTACAAATAACCCCTTATATGTCCGCCTTTAATAATATTATTGTTATTAAATAACCCTCTTTTATGTACCAATTTTTACAAATAACCCCCTTATATGTTGTTTACTAATAACCACCTTAAATCTCACTTAATTCAAAAAATCAACCCTTATACTAACGGTTTTTATAAATGAGATCTAATTACGACATTACGACTTTAATATAACCGAACTACCTAAACTACCCTCGCTTATAACACTCCCCTACCCATGTTTTAATTCTACTGCATCAAATACTAAAATTTCACTTCGTCCTTCTCTTTCTCTTGTTTATCCACAAATTCTTCTTTTTCTCTTGATTTTTTTAAACCATTCCTACCTTCTTTCTCTTGTTCATCAGTTCATCCAAATCAATGAACTCCGTAACCTCTTTAGTTTTCATTATTATTTTGAAATTTACCCTTAAAATTCAATATATAATTGCACGCTTCAACTTGCTTCATCATTAAAATTCCATTATAACCACGGATATTACTTGTCTCTCTCTCTAAAATTTCTCTCTAAAATTGATGAACCCTTGTTTACCAGATGAGGGCACTCAGTCCTCACGGTCAACAAAAAAGTGCAAAATGAATACGATGAATGATGTGCCAACCCAGGAACCATCGTGTGATGTCGAAATGTCTATTGTCCCAGATAGTCTGGCGCAGAACAATATGGAGGGCACCCATACTCGGATGTCCTATAAGGATACGTTAAACCATGGCTCCGATTTTTCATTCGCTATCGATCCCAATTATGGTGTATCGATGGGTCACCATGAAAGCTACCAAGAAAGCTATGAAGATGCTTCGGACGATGATGTCGAAGACGAATCTAATGGTAATGACCCTCTATGTCCTACTATTCTTTGACTCGACAAGAAAAGGCTATGATTCGGAATAATTGGCGCAGCTCACTAATCATCAAAATGTTTGATAAAAACATTGGACACTATTCGTTAGTACGCCAATTAAAGAAAAAATGGTCGATTAAAGGCGATCTCACTTTCACAGATGTGGGGTGTTCATACTATTTTGTCAGATTCACGAATAACAGTGACTACGATTTTGTGCTCACAGAAGGACTATGGATGCTTGGTGATCATTATTTAACAATTCGGAAATGGGTCCCAAACACCATTGGTTCGGAAGAGCCAATTAGATTTCTGACTATTTGGATAAGAATACCCAAGCTATCAGTGGAATACTAACCCGAAGAAATGTTAAGGAAAATTGGAAGTAAAATAGGTAAGGTCATGAGAATAGATAGACCCACTGCTTCAGCGGAGAGGGGTCAGTTTATTAGAATGAGTATTGAAGTGGACCTTCCGAAGCCTTTGTTATCCAAATTTCGATTGAATGGAAAAATTTGGATCATCCAGTATGAAGGGTTGAGACAGATTTGCTACAAATGTGGTAAATTGGGTCATATGGATGATAAATGCCCGGTTTTGCATCGGGAAGGAGAGGACAGAGTTGCGATGGATGGGGCAGGCGTGACAGATGACAAGCGTGATAGAGAGGAGGGCAAACAAGTCGAGGAGAGTGACTTTGGGTCCTGGATGCATGTTAGGAAACCGGTCAGGCGGAAAATAGCTAGACCAGAGAAAGATAGAAACCATGACTCTAGAGCAACCCCTCACTCAGTCCACAAGGGACCAGTCCAAAAGAAAACACCAATTACAGGATCTCGGTTCGAAAGTCTGCTAGTAGAGGAGGGTGCGGAAGGTCATATGAAGGAAGTAGAGGGCCAACCCGCTGAAACACATGGGCACGAGGGCCGAGTAGGAACAGAAGCACTTAGGCGTGATATCCAGGACTCTGGTTTCGGTATGCAGAATATTTCGATAAATCACAATCCCGTCTTTTTGGGAGATGATACCCCAACCAATATGGATGGGGCAAATCCCATTAACAGAATGGATATGGTCAATGATTCAGGTGTGGAAAATAGCAAGTCCATATCAGAAGGAGTAGTTGTTACGGAAAAGAGACCCCAGGGATTAGGAAAGCAAATCAAATCAAAATCCTACCCTTATCTCGAAAATACGTTAGGAAATATTTTCCAGAAGAATAATCAGAATCCTAATGAAACGCAACTACCAAATCCTGACACAAGCAACCACAAATCTGCAAACTGTACGCTGAATCCAACTCCTAATCCGACCAGAATTCCAATGCTTACACATCCAAGTAGGTACCTGTTCACAAACTCAGAAAGCCAACCTTTAAGTTAGCATCTCTGTCTTGCAAAGTTGCAAAAGAATCGCACAAAAAAACAACCAAACCAAATTTCTACTTCCAAGCCAAAAATCATGATCCCCACTTATTCACCCCTTCGTCTTCCACCGACCCGCCACTTCAGGATACCCCCATCCCAATTCCTTTGTTCGACATCACCAATGGAAGGTCCAGACGTGATAACAGCCATTCTGATGATTCATGTGATCGAGTTGGAGATAGTGTTGTTTCTCCCACCACAGACAATAGTACCAGATTTAATACTGGAAGCGAAGGTCAATCATTTTGTGATGCGAATGCTAAACCAAATTTCTGAGGCTTTTATGTCCTCGTTAAACCATCACCCAATGGATTTTATGGATAGATTTCCGAATTATTTGAATAATCGTCCTGCTCTTAATTTAATGACATGGAATGTGTAACACCCCCATTTATTTAAGGGCATGTACTAGTACTCCCAGATAAATAAGTGTTACCATCTCGGTTTCCCGAGTCAGTAGATACAAAGGAAAGATAAACAGTACTTTAATTATTAATGTTAACTCATAAGCAAGTTTATACAACCAACTCAAACTGTCTTGTGAAAGAAAATACAACTCATGACAAACGACTGTTATGATCTAGACTATAGTCCGGTCCAAATCCAAGCTCTCTCTTCCCATAGCTTCCCAAGTCTTAGCCACCTGTCAATCTGCTCCCTAATAATTGGTTCATCACAGGTGATCACGAATACACAGGGTCAACCACGAGGTTGAGTAGAGGAAAAATAAATAAACAAACAATATTATAAATAGGGATTCAATCATCCCTTCTCCGCACCGATCACAACGTCCATTAACTCCGCACCGATCATAACGCCCATTAAATCCGCACCGATCACAACACCCATTAACTCCGCACCGATCACAACACCCATTAACTCCGCACCGATCACAACGCCCATTAACTCCGCACCGATCACAACGCCCAATTCTCATCACCTCATATCGTACCACAACAATATATAAACAAATAACACAATATTCAAAATCATATAATAATGTAAAATAATCATGCTTAACATCAATCATCCAAGTAATTAATCATCGTTACATGTGCAGTAATTCCCCTACCTCAAATTGCAGGAGGACAGTCAACCAAAAGCTTGCTAGAAGTGTTCCACGCGAATCCGTCACCTAAACATGTATACGTACTGAATTAATAAACTTCCCGAACCCCCATAAGTCAACTTACACTTACTATAATTAGCAACCTTCTATAAGTGGAAAGTTTCCCAAAATGGAAACTTCCGAAATAGCAGCTTCCTTAAAAGGAAACTCCTCAAAATAACACTTCCCGACCCATATCATTATCACTAGTATAACGTAACAAATCGCCAACTTAAATAAAGAGAAACAATACTAACCATAATTATAATAATAATAATAATAATAATAATAATAATAATAATAATAATAATAATAATAATAATAAACCATAATATCCGTATATTACTATATTAATATAATAATGTAGTACGTAATATATGTAACAATCAATACTACGACTACCAACTAGCAACCAACCCGACCCGCGGCAACCAGCATCACTACACCCACCACTACGTTAACCTCCTCCCCCTGCCGACAACCACCAAGTCCAGCCACCCCTCGACTCCAGCCTGGTGAGTTGTATCATGGCCACGACTACGACTCGGCATTACGTTTAAAACAACCCGACCAACCCGACTCTGCCTGAAACAACCCAGGTGAACCAGCCACCCTACCGACAACCTCCGGCGAGGTGAACCAAAACCCAACCCAGGTCTGGTTCCTCACCCAACCACCACGACTCTCCCTGAAACAACCGCTGCCGACACCTATTAGTATACCAACACCGCCTGAACCACCATCCTCACTACTCTTGACCTCGCTGCCGACACCTACGGCCACTAGCGCGGCTAACCACTACCCCCGTCGTCACCCTAACTCGTGTAACCCACCCTAAAGACGCCGTGGAATGCAACGGTGTAAATGTATAACAATAATAAAAAAAACAAGTGCTCACCTGCCTGAGAAGGAACCGCGGCAACACCCCTGAACCGCTCCAACCACCACCGCCTTTCTCTCTCTCTCTCTCTCTTTTGGACTTAAGCCGCCGTCGCAAGGTGAGGGTAAGGAATTGAAAAAAACGTTTTAGGGTTTAGTAGGAGGCGTGGCTATTAGAAGGAAATAGGCTTGTAGTAGGTTTCTTAGTAGGTATTCATTCACGAGTAGTTGCATAACATATGGGTCGTTTTACTTGACCCATTTACACAAACCCCTATTAACTTACGTAACCGAATTCCCGTACAACCTTCGTCTTAATTACTACGAACCAACCTCAACGCGATGTATAAATATAATATAACAAGTAATAAAACTTATAATATTATCTCGAGTTAACTTATAATATAAGTCTCAGGTTAACTTGTAATATAAGTCTTGGGTTAACTTAAAATATCACAACCCGAGTCTAAAAAAAAATGAAATTTATAACATATTCGATAAATTAATTATCGAATATTAATATCCAAATACGATCAATACATCAATATAACATATAACAATAAATATTATAATGAAATATTACACCAATAATATGTAATATAATATATAAAATATATAACACGCATTCGATAACTTAATTATCGAATATAAATAATCAAATATTATCACACCTTAATAACCATATAAATTAATTACCGATAAAATGCGGGGTATTACAGTCTCCCCCCTTAAAATGAACTTCGTCCCGAAATTCACCGTCCCATGACTAACAAGCTGGTTACTAAGCACATAACGAACACAAAATATAGCATCATACCACATCTCAAGTACTCTTAAACACGAAATGTTACATTCTACCCTTGTAAAAAAAAAACTTTGTCCCCAAAGTTCGACGTATACATAAATTAAAGGGGTACTTCATGGAACGCAATAAAATGTATAACAAAAATAATCAAGATTATCAAGTATATTCAAACAATCACGACGCATAAATCAAAAGATTTTACAATCCATTCTCCTTAAAACATGGTTACGTCTCCGTAACCTCATTATAAGAATTCCAGCACATTACCCCGTCTTACCCATGACCCTACCACATAAAATCTTACTCCATGTAGCCAAGTATTGTATTATCATCATCGAACCTAAGACCCAAGATAAGGGGTGAGTGAACTGGCGAGATGAACCGCAAATCAATACTTCATCTCAATATCGATTCCAAACTCATAATACAACTCAATAACCAAGGTTACCATGGACCGGAACACAATATGGCACAACGGCCAAATAACTCATAACTCAGTACCAATGACCAAATTCTCATCTCGATTTCCATATCAATATCATCAAATATTCCATTAAAGGAACTGCTCAACACTTAGAGAGTAAAAACTCTAAGCTACTCACCCACGAGTCAAGGTCAAAGGATACAACAATTAAAACACAATACCCGAAAGCCAAAATGTCAATATTGTAAATTACACCGTTTCGTATGAATTTAACTCGGTAATGCAATAGATAAACCACTCTTAAGTCCTCTTCCTGACATTCCCAAATCAAAAGTATGACCAATTATACATCAACTTATCCACTAATACCAACCTTAGTTTACATACTTTTTGACATACATATCTAATAGCATACAAATCAAAAGTTCCACTACCCACTTTGTAACAAACCACCGATTCATATCTAAGTATGTCAACTCATCTCACCAAAATTAACATAAAAAAAAAAACATATAGTATTAGTATTATATATATAATATCATAAACCATAAATCAAAACGAAATCAACAACATTTAAAATCACTACAAGTTAATCAGAAAATATAAACACGTAACCGCGAACAATAATAATTATAATAGGATTGGTAGAATCGTGTTACCTTAAGTTAGAAAACATCACAAATAATATTCAAAAATAAAATTCAACAGTTCACCATCATTTCGGTCCAATCAGTAGATGAAACAATGGCTAAAGCCTACCGCACGAAAGATTGAGAGGAAGAACAAAAATCCACTTTTAAAACCAAGGCATAAGAAAACCATGAGATTTATCACAAATTTAATATATTTTCAACAATGTAAACAATCAAGAAGCTCATAGTTCATACTTGACAAATTAAAATGTTTCATGCTCATAATCATATTATAGAAGTGGAATCATATTCAGGAAAAGACATAGCGCAAAATTAATTAACGTAATTAAACATGGAACATTGACATATTTCACAAGATGTACACAAATTATAGACTCACGAGACCGTTTAACACTCCCAGATATCAATAATTTAACAAAATCACTTAGGTACATTTTCCGTCCACTCACATTACATCATTTATCATGAAACTATTATTATATCCGACTTGCACAATAAGGGTTTTATACACTGTGCAGCAATTAAACTTTCAAACAGGACTTCATCGACACATAGCTACAGAATTATCATATTGCATCAATCATCATAATTATCAAACATCAAGCTTTATCCTAGTATCACTTTGAAAACATTTTGAAGCGTTTGAAACATTGAAGCGGTAATTTGTGACAATTTATAAATACGAATCAAAAGGCAATTTCACAAGCTACAGATCAAAACAAGACTACACAGAGACATTCAGAGTCTTCTTTACTAGGACATTGTTCTTGTTCCTCATGACTTATGAAAACTTTAACGATAAAAGTAACGAATTCACAAGACTAGTACTTCATATTTCACATGTCAACTAATTAATAACTCAAAATAGTATGGTCAGATTTTTAAACATAGCAAATGCAATTCAGTTTGTGACATAGCAATATACATGAAGGTGTTATAAAGGTTATTATCTCAGCGATTTAGACAACGATATACCATAAATATATGAAAGAACATCAACACGTTTAACATCGTTCAAAATGATTGCCATTACGTATAAAAATTAGATTGCTTTATCATGCTAATAAGCTTACCAGTTAAATTTCATTCTACGACTTGGCAAGACTCTCCTCTGATAAACATGATTTTGACATCACATATGAACTTCACACAATTAGTTTGAGGTCGTAATACTAGACAGTAAGAGCGTAGGTATAATTGAAACTATTCTATATTAAACTTGACGATGTAAACAAGGTTACGCTATCATATAGTGAGGTTCATATTCATATCATATGCCTACTATTCATGTTATTAGTGTCATAACAGGATATCACGTAGTCACATCACAAAATTCACATTTGATTAACCTTTATATGAAGCTTACATAACTCACAATTTCACCATTTAAATATTATGTAGCAACTTGTAAAAAGCATAATTACATAACGACTCAATAAGATTTTACATGGCTTATCATTTTGAAAAGGCTTACGAATGTTCTAAACAGTGGAATTGAAATTTTACATAAAAAGTAAACACGTTTTAAATGACTTGCTTTACAAAACATGGGTTAAACGGAACTGTGCAGTAGCAATTTGATCATTGTCAAGTAAAAGATTTATTTATCCCAAAATATAACTCATATTAACATGAAAACAAAAGCATTGTAAAACCAACTTAGAAGGTTATCATACATAAATTTTTCATACTCATGTTTGGAACACATGTAAAATGACAGCTAGTACAAACCAGGTAACATTCTGAAAAATTATTAAAATTTTGGTTCCTTTGCAAATTTTACATTACTACATCGAAACTCAACCTTTCTTATTCCAAAACACGTTGACAATCATTTAAAGCATAGATATCACTCTGTACCATATTAACATACAGTCGACATTTCAATTGTAGTTGTCATCTAAAACACAGTAAAGATTTCAAAAATGAAAATAGGATCAACTAAATAATTTGATAGTTATACATGTATATCTAAATAAATTAGTTTCCACCATCGCACGATCACATCTTATCCAAGTATGGAAATATAAACTAGGGACTACTACGTATTCCTTATTGATGACTAACTTCATAACGAATTTAAATGCGTATAAGGCATAAAAATTTATATGCAACACGTAACTATATACATTCATGGCTTAGGGCAACACTTTCCGCATATCACTAGACATGGATTACTATAACATATGATAAGGTCAACAAAATTACTCTTCTTTTCAAGGAGCTAAACACCAATATCATATAATAACGATAGTCATTTAAATATCAGATAATCGTATAAACATTTCAGAATACCAAAATCATATGATCACATCACCCTTAACTATTGCTCAACAAATACACTTCCAAACTCTTAGAATTTCAATTCAATCATCCAGATCGATCCATATTCCATATCACACATATCCTTCCAATGCACATCATTGATCCTAACTCACATATTACTTACCTCATTCTTCTCCTGCAAGATCGTTAGTACAATATAACCAGGTCACTAATAGTCTACCCCACTCTTCAATTACTCTCATCGGGTTCCCGAGACAGAACCGAAAGGGCCCATGGTTTGGTGTGAGGGGGCCCCTACTCATCCCGTTCCTTTTTGGGGCTCCTATCAGTTTCATCTCGGGGTTCATTTTATTAGACTCTTCCTATGTTCATTATTATTCATTTGGTTTAGGCCTGAGGATCGTTCGCTCCGATACCACGTAACACCCCCTTTTATTTAAGGGCCTGTACTAGGACTCCCAGATAAATAAGAGTGTTACCATCTCGGTTTCCCGAGGCAGTAGATACAAAGGAAAGATAAACAGTACTTTAATTATTAATGTTAACTCATAAGCAAGTTTATACAACCAACTCAAACTGTCTTGTGAAAGAAAATACAACTCATGACAAACGACTGTTATGATCTAGACTCTAGTCCGGTCCAAATCCAAGCTCTCTCTTCCCATAGCTTCCCAAGTCTTAGCCACCTGTCAATCTGCTCCCTAATAATTGGTTCATCACAGGCGATCACGAATACACAGGATCAACTACGAGGTTGAGTAGAGGAAAAATAAAGAAACAAACAATATTATAAATAGGGATTCAATCATCCCTTCTCCGCACCGATCACAACGTCCATTAACTCCGCACCGATCACAACGCCCATTAACTCCGCACCGATCACAACACCCATTAACTCCGCACCGATCACAAGGCCCATTAACTCCGCATCGATCACAACGCCCAATTCTCATCACCTCATATCGTATCACAGCAATATATAAACAAATAACACAATATTCCAAATCATATAATAATGTAAAATAATCATGCTTAACATCAATCATCCAAGTAATTAATCATCGTTACATGTGCAGTAATTCCCCTACCTCAAATTGCAGGAGGACAGTCAACCAAAAGCTTGCTAGAAGTGTTCCACGCGAAACCGTCACCTAAACATGTATACGTACTGAATTAATAAACTTCCCGAACCCCCATAAGTCAACTTACACTTACTATAATTAGCAACCTTCTATAAGTGGAAAGTTTCCCAAAATGGAAACTTCCGAAATAGCAGCTTCCTTAAAAGGAAACTCCTTAAAATAACACTTCCCATATCATTATCACTAGTATAACGTAACAACTCGCCAACTTAAATAAAGAGAAACAATACTAACCATAATTATAATAATAATAATAATAATAATAAACCATATATCCGTATATTACTATATTAATATAATAATGTAGTACGTAATATATGTAACAATCAATACTACGACTACCAACTAGCAACCAACCCGACCCGCGGCAACCAGCATCACTACACCCACCACTACGTTAACCTCCTCCCCCTGCCGACAACCACCAAGTCCAGCCACCCCTCGACTCCAGCCTGGTGAGTTGTATCATGGGCACGACTACGACTCGGCATTAAGTTTAAAACAACCCGACCAACCCGACTCTGCCTGAAACAACCCAGGTGAACATGCCACCCTACCGACAACCTCCGGCGAGGTGAACCAAAACCCAACCCAGGTCTGGTTCCTCACCCAACCACCACGACTCTCCCTGAAACAACCGCTGCCGACACCTATTAGTATACCAACACCGCCTGAACCACCATCCTCACTACTCTTGACCTCGCTGCCAACACCTACGGCCACTAGCGCGGCTAACCACTACCCCCGTCGTCACCCTAACTCGTGTAACCCACCCTAAAGACGTCGTGGAATGCAACGGTGTAAATGTATAACAATAATAAAAAAAACAAGTGCTCACCTGCCTGAGAAGGAACCGCGGCAACACCCCTGAACCGCTCCAACCACCACCGCCTCTCTCTCTCTCTCTTTTGGACTGAAGTCGTCGTCGCAAGGTGAGGGTAAGGAATTGAAAAAAAACGTTTTAGGGTTTAGTAGGAGGCGTGGCTATTAGAAGGAAATAGGCTTGTAGTAGGTTTCGTAGTAGGTATTCATTCACGAGTAGTTGCATAACATATGGGTCGTTTTACTTGACCCATTTACACAAACCCCTATTAACTTACGTAACCGAATTCCCGTACAACCTTCGTCTTAATTACTACGAACCAACCTCAACGCGATGTATCAATATAATATAACAAGTAATAAAACTTATAATATTATCTCGAGTTAACTTATAATATAAGTCTCGGGTTAACTTGTAATATAAGTCTCGGGTTAACTTATAATATCACAACCCGAGTCTAAAAAAAATGAAATATATAACATATTTGATAAATTAATTATCGAATATTAATATTCAAATACGATCAATACATCAATATAACATATAACAATAAATATTATAATGAAGTATTACACCAATAATATGTAATATAATATATAAAATATATAACACGCATTCGACAACTTAATTATCGAATATAAATAATCAAATATTATCACACCTTAATAACCATATAAATTAATTACCGATAAAATGCGGGGTATTGCAGAATGTTCAGGGAGCAGGAAATCCGCAGTTCTTAACTATGCTACGCGAATTGATTAGGGTGAACAAACCTCAAGTTCTAGCTCTAGTCGAACCACGTATAAGTGGAAACATTGCACAACACGTTTGTGATAGAATTGGTTTCAGTGGCCATACCCGTGTGGATGCAGAGGGTTTCAGAGGCGGTATTTGGCTTTTTTGGCGCAAGGAAGAAGTAAATGTCACACCAATTGTTCATCATGCTCAACACATAACGGTGGAAATTGTGGGGAATAAAACGTGTATTCGCCCTAAACTTGAAGGATTATAATGAAAATTACAGTCGTGAATATGGTCATAAGATTAAAAAGATATGAAAAAGAGCACAACCTTTAGTCCTTGCGCGAAAGGCCTAAGAACAGGAATTAACACAAATTCCCTCCTATAACTTGCACCCAAGACTTAGATTGAGACGTTGCCGCGTGTGCTAGAAATCCTCTCCAACTGCCTTGCAATATCGGGAGAGCCTTTTGAGTTTTAGATGTGAGATCTGGGTTATGGGAGAAGAATGCTCTCAAACCCTAATTTTTCCTTGAGATTATTTTTGTCAGTGCAACAAGAGTAGTCTGACATAAGGAGAAGTCTTCTCCTTATGTACTACACTGGCCGAAATTTTCGAGTAGGGTAAGAATGGGCTTTCCACTCTTACCTTATTCTAATTCGTGATTCGACCCATTTAGCTATAAGTTATTCGCGGGATTTTTAATTATAAATCGTAACATGTTATCAGATATTAATACAGTTGATATATTAATAATGGTCTGATAAAATACGATATTGTATAATTACCCAAATTAATATAACTGTTTATATTAATTCGCGAATACAATATTTAATTAAATATAACCGTTTATATTTAATTTACGAATTAAACATGTAATCCGTATTAGCTAAAATTATTTAATCCGTATTAAATAATAATCTCAACATCTTATTGACTAATTTAATAGTCAATACCTCTGACTAACTGTTTAGTCATATCCGGCATAAATGTGACTGTATTTTCATACCTTCACATCTCTCAAACGTGTCCTATAGGTGTGACGTATAGGGACCAGTTGATCACCGCCATCCGTATGACAATAACGTCAAACTTATCTAGCAAGCCAACCGTTATTGATAAACGTGGATCAACTGATAATAATACTGAAGTATGCCCTTATGATCCTTAAAGAGATTTAATAAGTCATTGTACTTAATTGTCAAGGACACCAGCCCCAACAATCTCCCACTTGTCCGTACAAGGGTATGTGCAATGACGTTATCACACTACATGTGGAGGACACAAGCTCCAACAAACTCCCACTTGTCTGTACAAGTGTAGGTGCGATAACCGATTCTCATATCCTTTTAAAATTTCTCCCACTCAATGTAAGACAATTTGCAAATCCGCATTCGCAAAGGTCGTATCTCACAAGCGATCTGTATCAAGAGTGGTTTCCCCGACTAGAGAGTAACTTAACTGATAAAACGAATCTGTATTCAAGCATGGCCATGCATTTCAGTTACTACTCCTCGAGTGGCCCTGAGAAATGATAAAATCCTGATAAGGGTTTGGATATTTCCCTCAACTCGAATCCTGCCGATATCGCGCAGCATGAAATAACCCAGAAAAAATCCTCTTGACCCCTGTTACGGTGACCGTGGGAAAGAAACCAAAGTTACCCAAAATCTGCCTTAATCTCAAGAGACAGTTGAAAGTCAAAAGACTCGACTCTAAGGAACACTATGGAGGTCCTATCCATGACCTGGCACCCAATGTTATAAAACATTTAGGACTCCATAACGCTGTCACGGGGTGTCCTACGAGATATCCGTATAACTCGCCTTTGTGATTGGTCAGTCAGCCGCGTGACTTATGGCTCGTTGAACCCACCATCAACCAACGTCACAAAATGATTACCTGAGTTATCAGCTCAAGTGGGTAATCAAGGACCAAAACGATGTAATGTTAATCAGTTCACTTCGTGGTGTTCAAAATTGGCGTACAATTCCACATGAAAAACAAAACATTATATATCATAACAATAAGGTTGAATAGAGTACACGAGAAAATGAATTATTACATGAATTCATAAAAGAGTACTACAACTTAGGAACACATCCAATTCCCATGGAATGAATGTGCCCTTCATGCTTATCACGTGGTAATGCTTTTGTGAGAGGATCAGCTATGTTGTCATCCGTAGCGATCTTATCAATGAAAATCTCCTTTTGCTCCACGTAATCTCTCATTAGATGAGCTTTCCGTTGTACATGCCTAGCCTTGTTGCTAGACTTATGCTCCTTAGCTTGGAAGATGGCACCTTTATTATCACCATTAAGAACTTTTTCAGCTGAGAGCATCGCCATTAAGAGTAAAAACGAATCCAGACTGAGATTTCAAGTCATCTCGATCCGTTTGGAAGCTAGCATCTGCGTAACCCGTGGCGCAGAGCGTCGAGTCGCCTTCGTAAGTCAATCCCCAATCTTTAGTCCTCCGTAGGTACTTAAGAATGTTTTTCACGGCCATCTAGTGTTGTTCACCTGGATGAGCTTGGAATCGACTAGTCATACTCAATGCATATGCAACGTCTGGACGTGTGCATATCATGGCATACATGATTGATCCTATTGCCGAAGCATAAGGAATCCGACTCATGCGCTCTTTCTCTTCCAATGACTTAGCTTCTTGAGTCTTGCTCAAGTGAAGCCCAGGAGTCATAGGAAGGAACCCTTTCTTGGAGTTCGTCATGCTGAATCTCTCTAGAATCTTATCTATATAAGACTCCTGACTGAGAGACAACATCCGCCGTGATCTATCCCTGTAGATACGGATGCCCAAAATTCTTTGTGCCTCTCCCAGATCTTTCATCTGGAAATGGTTTTTCAACCATGCTTTAATCGAAGATAAGAGAGGTATGTCATTCCCAATCAAGAGTATGTCGTCGACATACAGTACTAGGAATACAATCTTGCTCCCACTCGACTTGATATAGAGACATGGTTCCTCGACTGATCGAATGAATCCATTCTCTTTTATCACTTGGTCGAAGCGATGATTCCAACTCCGCGATGCTTGCTTAAGTCCATAGATGGAACGCTTAAGCTTGCAAACTTTCTTAGGATGTGCAGGATCAATAAAACCCTCAGGTTGTACCATGTACAACTCTTCCTCCAAATAACCGTTTAAGAAGGCGGTTTTAACGTCCATTTGCCATATTTCATAGTCATGAAATGCGGCGATCGCTAAGATAATCCGAATGGAACGTAGCATGACTACTGATGCGTGCCTATTTTATGATGTTTTACATCTATTTTTACACGCATTTTGTCGCTCATTTACTATGTTTTAGCCTTTATTTCCCAACAGTTGTCTACTTTCGTATTTTTATGCTCTTTTGCAGATTTATGCAGAAAAGGGACGATTTTATACCAAATTTATGCCCTCGGGATTTTTTATGACTAAGGACAAGAAGGAACGAAGCCTAGCGCATATTTCAAGGCCTGAAGATAGCTTTAACAAGCAAAGAATCGATCCACGACATTGCAGCCTGTTTAAAATGGCTATATCTCGAGTTCTAGAGCTGATAATGGATTGATTCTAGTTGGAGGTGAAAGCTTATCCTCTTATCTTTCCAACGCCGTGAGAATCGCTTGATTACGATAAGTAACGAAGAAATGGCAGCTGTTTTAAGAACGATGCGCGCTGCAGTCCCGACAGTTGGTCGACCGACCCACTATTTGGGTCGACCGACCAGGTGCCTATTGGAAAAGCCCAGAATTTGCCTGAAGCCCAGAAATTGCATAAAATCCGTAACGCGGTCGACCGACCGAAAATATTGGTCGACCGACCACAGCACCGACCCAGAAGTTTCCGCGAAGCCCATTAAAGTATTTAGGTCATTAGGAAACTCTTTTTTTCCGCCTATTTAAGCCAAATTTCGTAATTAGGGTTGAGGATTCAGATTTCCATCAAGTTCTTAATCTAGTTATCTATCATAGAATTATAATAAAGTCCGAATAGAGAGAAGCATCCTAGTTTAGAGAAAAACTCCATAGCTTTAGAGAATACTTTCCAAGTTTCAATATTTGTTCTTGAATTCCAATTAAGCTTGTAAGTTTGCTACAATTAATCTTTCTTGTTGCAATTAATCTTTAATCATGTTATCTCCTTTAATGTTCTTGATTCTTGTTATTGTTAGTTTTACAATTGAGATTATGCATAGCTAATTCTTGTGATTAGGAATTAGGGGAACCATGGTGAAAACTTGATTTTGATAGTTTAATGATTGAATTACCAATCCCCCATTGTTGTTGGTGAACTGATCCTTAGGATTGAAAGATTATTAGGATTAGTTTAACAACAAAATTGGGATAGCCCTTGAACGAAAGTTTAGTGCTTTTCTAGGAACCCTAAGACCGTAAGGATTGGGTAGAATATTGACCTAAAGGTTTATTCTTTGTTCCTTGGGATTGTGTTATTTGATTATTTTACCCTTCATTGACTTGTTTTAACTATGGGGAACCGAAGTTCCTAATCTCCTTTTCATCTTATTTTAATTTCCTTTATTATTATTGCATGTTTAGATTTATGTTCTTTATAACTTTCATGTTTATTCCTATTTTTATTATTGTTCCAGTAACTATGAGTAGCTAAATTTCATATGTTAGGATGTAGGGAGTAAATATGCATAGGTAGTATAATTCCCGAATTGACATGTCGCAGGCAGGAGGTCGACCGACCACCATTATAAGTCGGCCGACCGACTCGTGTTCAAATTCCGTTTCGCTTTAATTTGCAGACTATAATAACCTACAATGAGACCAAAAGGAGACTTGTAGGATGTTAGTATTGACCTACCCAAGATTGAGAGATTTGGGAAGGGCATTGGTTTACATCTTAAGACGGATATGTTACTTAAGACTGAAAGGTTTGTGACCTAGAATTTAGGAATCACCCTTATTGTTGACACCCAATAATTGTGAGACCTAGGAACTAATAGCATAGACCGAAAGGAGCTATTAGGTAGCATAGACCTAAAGGATATGTTGCACCCCTTATGCGACTGCAATACATGTTGACTTAGGATTTATATTATCCTAGGTTTTTATTACCCAAACATCCTAGCATCTCTTTTATTATATTTTTATTTTCCTCTTTATTTACTTGTTTTATTTTATATTTGTTTTAGACTTAGCAACAATCAAACCCTCTATATTATTGTTACTTAATAGATTAAAAATTAGCAAACAGAATTAACCTTGTCTCTCTGTGGTTCGACCCTTACTATCACTATCTATAGTTTTAGTTTGGTTTATAAATCTTATCTTTGACACCCACAACGACGGGTATCAAATTTTGGCGCCGTTGCCGGGGAGACGGTATAATTTTGTTTGTTAAGTTTTAGTTTATTTTCCTTGTCTTAAGGAACTTCGGTTCCTTAAGACCGTTGCTTACCTTTTTCTTCTAGTTTTGTTTTAGAAGACAGGTTTTTGAGAGGAAGACTTGAGTACTCTCAGTGCTATTGCGATCATGTCTACTATTTCTGATAATCTTCAACCAGCAGCACACCACCTTCCAGGGGGATTTATTCTCCCCGTTGAAACTCATCTCTCCTATATCGAATTGTTGGAGCATAAACAGTTTGCAGGTCTACCAGATGAAGATCCTTTAAGGCATTTGGAGTATTTTACAGATTATTTTTGTTTCCTACGCGTTTCGGAGGGAGAGCGAGATAAGGCTAAGGAGATGTTGTTTCATTTCTCCTTAAAAGATTCTGCGCGTGAATGGATTCGTCACCTTGATATGGAAGCGGCTAGAGTTACATATTGGACATCTCTGGCATTGGCTTTTTTGCAAACAGTACTTTTCACCAGCGAAAACCGATGCTTTGAGAATGCAAATCTCAAAATTCCAGCAAGGACCTGATGAGGAACCTCATGAAGCATGGATCCGTTTTAAGGAGTCGGTTCGACCTGTTCCTCGCCGTGGCTTTGAGGAGTGGTACCTTTGCAACCAATTCTGTGACTCTGTGAGTAGTCGTGCTTATGAGGAATCAACCCCAAAGGATGATTCTGCCATAGTTCAGGACGAAGAAATTGATCCCGTGCACAGGTCAGAAGGTCGACCGACCACAACATTAGGTCGACCGACCTCGACACCTGACGTGAGATTGGTTTCTGCAGAATAGAAAATTTCCGATAATACAGAACCTGGTCGACCGACCGCTGTACCAGGTCGACCGACCACTGTTCCTGAGCAGAATGCAGTTTCTATTCCCGAATCGCTGGATCCTTCCCTCATTCAAGACCTCACCAGTGTTCCTGAGCAAATTGTGGATTCGCCTCCTGAGCTACCTAACTCTCCTCTCATCAATAACTCGACGGAGATTCTGAAGTTAAAAGAGCCAAAGATTGCTGATTCTGCGACAAGCATTGCAGTCCCGTATCCGGATTATTTAGAGAAAGTAAAGTTGGAGCTTCAGTTCGGAAAAATATTGGAGATCGTCAAGGGCCTTGAGCGTAAGAGGAAATTGGAGGACCATCCTATTATTTCTGTTGTTGCAGGTCATGGTAAAGAGGGCATAGGAGATCCTGGAGATACTGGGGAGACGAAATTGGAGCAAGTTGCTGAAGAAGACCGGCCGGGCAAAGTAAAGAAGCGTGTCATAGCTTATGCGACACCAGATACCCTTCCTCCATCTAGGCCTGTTGTCTGGAAGCCCAGAGTAGCGGTCAGTACTGCTGAAAGGACCTATTTTAGCCAAGTGCCTTACTTTGGGGTATCTTGCTACTGAGTCGTAGTTCTTGTTTAGTGTTTTATTTCAGTTTTTTGTTGGACTTTTTATTTTCTTGTTTTTAGACTTAGACTCTTTGTACTTTTGTTGCTTCGTTTGAGACATTTTAGGCTTGGTTCTGGGATCTTGCGCATTTGTTGGGCGCATATTTATTGCTTTTTCAGGTTTCGACGAAGAACCGACGACCACTGTACAGCAGAGGGGTCGGCCGACCAGCATTACCAGTCGACCGACCTGAGCTCTGCAAATTCGGAATTTCTTAATATACAGGAAGGTCGGTCGACCTATTACATCGGTCGGTCGACCGCCCAGCTGTTACGGTTTTCTCGTTTCTTTTTCAGGAATTGTGCAACCACCTTGGGTACTTGAGTGGCACGGCTGGCCACCAAAACCTCCCAGCTTACGCTGGTTTCGGGAGGTTTTTCTCATGCGCTTCATAATCCAGTGAGTTCTTTCCAATTTTCCTTAGTTTTTTTTTTCCCTTGCATCTTTCCTTTAATTTTTTTGAAACCTTTACTTAGGCTAATGCACAATGGGGACATTGTGCGGGTTGGTTTGGGGAATGGTTTTGCGTCACATGCACTGCATTTCGTCACACGTTTATTGCATTTCTGTCTTGCATTGTTCTTTTCTTTATTTTATCTACCTATACAAAAATCCAAAAAAATGAAAAAATTTCAAAAATTCCAAAAAAATGCACGTTTATTTCAGCATATAGGTCGAGTCGGAACGAAAGTATTTCAAGGATGATTTTGCTATCTTACATGTTTATGCCTTTACCTTGCCTTGTCAACTTGTTTTAGTATGAGAGTCTTTTGCATATCTACGAGTTTTTGTTAACTTGCATATCTTGAGACTTGACTTATACCTTGGCAACCTACTATACATTCTAAGTTTTAGAGCTTTATTTCCTGGTTTCATTTTTAAACCAGTTGTTTAGGATGTGAGTAGTACTCCCCTTGGAACATGTTACATCAATATGCATAAACATGAACTTGAATTGCTATATACTTGTTTTACTTTCTCGTTTTTTGAGTCTTGATACGTGCATTTGGGATCCCCTTTCTCTTATTTACCCATAAGCCTTACATAGCCAAAATTGCCTTTTTATTCCCCAAAACTACATCCCATACTTAGCCTACCCTTCCAAGCTAGTATTTGTGGTCATTGGATTATTTTTTGAGGCATCTTGGTTTGTATGCTATCTTGAGCAAAAAGAGAAAAGAAAGAAAGAAAACAAGAGAAAGAAAAAGAACAGAAAAAATCAGAAAAAGAAAGAAAGACAAAAAAAAAACGAAAAAAGTCAAAAACGTACAAAAGTCAGTCGACCGACCACCTTATTGGGTCGGTCGACCAACTGACAATATCAGATTCAAAATTTCGTTCCGGAAATTCCTTTCTTTTATATGTTATCACTCCCGTACTTCATTCAAAATATTTGGGAGTCCTTTCTTATATATAATGTGAGAGTTGTGCTACAAAAGAGCACTTTCTTAAATATCAAAAGTTGTGAAATATGTTGTTGGGAACCGGTTTTACTAGCTTGGCTACTAACCCCACAAATCCAAAAACATCTTAACCACTTTTACCTTTTACCTCACATATCTTTCATTAACTCAATTGCATGTATCTGGGTCACTTAATAAGGTTGTTATACAAAGTTGTAGAATTCTTGTTCATGTTAGATTGCAGGCATGTTTCCATGGGTCGCAGTTAGGTGAGTGTCATTACAATATACTTCTTTCTATCTTCTACATATACTCACCCTTTGCTTCATGAGTGTCTCGAGCGTACCGCGAGAGTCCATGGTATAAAGTCTCTATAGTCTTTATTTTTGCAAGTCTGACAACACCGTAACTCGTTTTAATGATTTAAATGCTTTCTCATTTTTTGTACTTGGCATTGGTTTGGGCTTACATGTAAATTTCGCTCTGAGATTGAAATCGTTCCATTATTTAAGATCGAGTCTATTTCTTGCTTGAGGGCAAACAAGGTTTGGTTTGGGGAATTTGATGCGTGCCTATTTTATGATGTTTTACATCTATTTTTACACGCATTTTGTCGCTCATTTACTATGTTTTAGCCTTTATTTCCCAACAGTTGTCTACTTTCGTATTTTTATGCTCTTTTGCAGATTTATGCGGAAAAGGGACGATTTTATACCAAATTTATGCCCTCGGGATTTTTTATGACTAAGGACAAGAAGGAACGAAGCCTAGCGCATATTTCAAGGCCTGAAGATAGCTTTAACAAGCAAAGAATCGATCCACGACATTGCAGCCTGTTTCAAATGGCTATATCTCGAGTTCTAGAGCTGGTAATTGAGTGATTCCAGTTGGAGGTGAAAGCTTATCCTCTTAGCTTTCCAACGCCGCGAGAATCGCTTGATTACGATAAGTAACGAAGAAATGGCAGCTGTTTTAAGAACGATGTGCGCTGCAGTCCCGACAGTTGGTCGACCGACCCACTATTTGGGTCGACCGACCAGGTGCCTATTGGAAAAGCCCAGAATTTGCCTGAAGCCCAGAAATTGCATAAAATCCGTAAAGCGGTCGACCGACCGAAAATATTGGTCGACCGACCACAGCACCGACCCAGAAGTTTCCGCGAAGCCCGTTAAAGTATTTAGGTCATTAGGAAACTCTTTTTTTCCGCCTATTTAAGCCAAATTTCGTAATTAGGGTTGAGGATTCAGATTTCCATCAAGTTCTTAATCTAGTTATCTATCATAGAATTATAATAAAGTCCGAATAGAGAGAAGCATCCTAGTTTAGAGAAAAACTCCATAGCTTTAGAGAATACTTTCCAAGTTTCAATATTTGTTCTTGAATTCCAATTAAGCTTGTAAGTTTGCTACAATTAATCTTTCTTGTTGCAATTAATCTTTAATCATGTTATCTCCTTTAATGTTCTTGATTCTTGTTATTGTTAGTTTTACAATTGAGATTATGCATAGCTAATTCTTGTGATTAGGAATTAGGGGAACCATGGTGAAAACTTGATTTTGATAGTTTAATGATTGAATTACCAATCCCCCATTGTTGTTGGTGAACTGATCCTTAGGATTGAAAGATTATTAGGATTAGTTTAACAACAACTTTGGGATAGCCCTTGAACGAAAGTTTAGTGCTTTTCTAGGAACCCTAAGAACGTAAGGATTGGGTAGAATATTGACCTAAAGGTTTATTCTTTGTTCCTTGGGATTGTGTTATTTGATTATTTTACCCTTCATTGACTTGTTTTAACTATGGGGAACCGAAGTTCCTAATCTCCTTTTCATCTTATTTTAATTTCCTTTATTATTATTGCATGTTTAGATTCATGTTCTTTATAACTTTCATGTTTATTCTTATTTTTATTATTGTTCCAGTAACTATGAGTAGCTAAATTTCATATGTTAGGATGTAGGGAGTAAATATGCATAGGTAGTATAATTCCCGAATTGACATGTCGCAGGCAGGAGGTCGACCGACCACCATTATAGGTCGGCCGACCGACTCGTGTTCAAATTCCGTTTCGCTTTAATTTGCAGACTATAATAACCTACAATGAGACCAAAAGGAGACTTGTAGGATGTTAGTATTGACCTACCCAATATTGAGAGATTTGGGAAGGGCATTGGTTTACATCTTAAGACGGATAGGTTACTTAAGACTGAAAGGTTTGTGACCTAGAATTTAGGAATCACCCTTATTGTTGACACCCAATAATTGTGAGACCTAGGAACTAATAGCATAGACCGAAAGGAGCTATTAGGTAGCATAGACCTAAAGGATATGTTGCACCCCTTATGCGACTGCAATACATGTTGACTTAGGATTTATATTATCCTAGCTGTTTATTACCCAAACATCCTAGCATCTCTTTTATTATATTTTTATTTTCCTCTTTATTTACTTGTTTTATTTTATATTTGTTTTAGACTTAGCAACAATCAAACCCTCTATATTATTGTTACTTAATAGATTAAAAATTAGCAAACAGAATTAACCTTGTCTCTCTGTGGTTCGACCCTTACTATCACTATCTATAGTTTTAGTTTGGTTTATAAATCTTATCTTTGACACCCACAACGACGGGTATCAACTACGGGTGCAAAGATCTCATCGTAGTGCAAGCCTGGCACTTGGGTGAAACCTTTAGTAACTAGTCTTGCCTTGTGTATATCTTGTTGTCCTTCCACGGCATGCTTTATCTTGTAAAGCCATTTGCATTGAAGGGGACGTACCTTTGCAGGTAGGTCCACAAGATCCCACACGTTGTTCTCATACATGGAGTCCATCTCGGATTGCATGGCTTCTAGCCATAGCTTTGAGTCAGAACTGGTCATGGCACCTTTATGGGTTGAGGGTTTGTTACCCTCTAGGAGTAAGACGTCATCCATATCATGTTCCTCGACCATACCAATGTATCTGTCCGGGGGAATGGAGACTCTTCCCGACCTCCTAGGTTCCTCAGGAATATCTACCGCAGCCTCGGTTGAAGGAACCGTTTCCTCCAACGGTTGCTCGGTAGTTGGTTCTTGAACCTCCGATAACTCGAAGGTTCTATTACTCGACTTGTTCTCGAGAAATTCCTTCTCTAAGAACGTCGCACTAGCCGCAACAAAAACACGTTGTTCGGTTGGCGAGTAGAAGTAATGACCAAAAGTTCCCTTTGGGTAGCCTATAAAGTATGTCTTGACCGATCTCGGGCCGAGCTTATCCTCGTGTCTCCACTTGACATAAGCCTCGCAGCCCCAAACCCGAATAAAGGACAAGTTAGGGACCGTTCCCTTCCATAATTCGTATGGAGTCTTGTCAACAGCTTTAGACGGACTTCGGTTAAGTATTAGAGCGGCTGACAAAAGAGCATAGCCCCACAATGAATCAGGCACAACGGTGTGACTCATCATGGATCGAACCATATCAAGTAGAGTTTGATTTCTCCGTTCGGACACACCATTTAATTGTGGTGTTCCAGGTGGAGTCAACTGTAGCACGATGCCACAGTCTTTAAGGTGTTGATCAAACTCGTGTGAAAGATACTCACCACCACGATCCGAACGTAGTGCTTTAATCTTTCTACCCAGCTGGTTCTGTACCCGATTCTGGTATTCTTTGAACTTGTCAAAGGATTCACTTTTATGTTTCATCAAGTAGACATAGCCATATCTACTCAAATCATCCGTGAAAGTGATGAAATACCTATAGCCTTCTCGTGCGTTGATCGACATAGGGCCACATACGTCCGTATGTATGAGTCCTAATAGGTCGGCAGCGCGCATTCCAACACCTTTGAAGGAAATACGAGTCATTTTGCCGATGAGACATGATTCACACGTGCCATATGATTCGAAATCAAAGGGCGATATTGCTCCATTCTGTATGAGCTGTTTTACGCGTTTCTCATTTATGTGTCCCATACGACAATGCCATAGGTAAGTTTGATCTTTGTCACCTACCTTTAATCTCTTGTTATTCACATGTAATATCTCGGTAGTTTGATCTAAAACATAAATTCCATTCATGGAAACTGCCTTGCCATAAATCATATTGTGTAAGGAGAAAATACAGCTATTATTCTCTATTACAAATGAAAAACCGAGTTTGTCAAGTGCAGAAACTGAAATAATGTTTTTGGACAAACTAGGAACATAATAACAGTTATATAAAAATAACTCGAATCCACTTGGAAGCTGGATCACGTATGTTCCCTTCGAGACTGCAGCAACGCGTGCTCCATTCCCGACACACGGGTCAACCTCACCCTTGATTAGGGGTTCTTGGTTTCGGAGGCCCTGCACATGATTACATAGATGAGAACCACAACCAGTATCTAGTACCCAAGTTCCGCAACTTGCATGGTTAATCTCAATCATGTGAATAAAAGAAGAAGAAGACATACCAACAGGAGTAACGCGGCCTGCTTTGATGTCCTCGCGATACACGGGGCATGAGCGCCTCCAATGCCCAGTCTTGTGGCAGTGGTGGCATTCCATGCTAGTATCCTTGCTCTTAGTCTTGCCCTGTGAGTTGCTCGACTCACCTGGCCCACTCTTAGTAAATCCTGGTTTCTTGAACCTGGGCTTACCTACTGCTAGGTCGCCCTGAGCTTTAGCCTTCCCTTTACCCTTTCCCTTACTGGAGATCATGAGAACATCCTGCTTCACGCTCCCACTTAATTTCTGATCCTTCTCGGTCTGTACGAGAAGGGAGTGGAGCTCATGAGGAGTCTTCTTCATGTCGTTCATGTAGTAGTTGGCCCTAAGGAGGGCGAACCCATCATGAAGCGAATGAAGCATTCGATCAACGATTATGTTCTCATTGATCTTGCAGTTCAGGGTCTCCAGTTTCTCGATATTCTCAATCATGTTGAGAATATGTGGGCTAACAGCTTGGCCCTTCTGGAGTTTCGCCTCAAAGAAGCGACAGGTATGCTCATAAGAAACGATTCTCGGAGCTTTCGAGAATTCGTTAGTGAGCGTGGTGAAAATCTTGTTTGCACAATGGGATATGAAGCGTCTTTGCAAATTTGATTCCATTGCATAGATGAGTACGTTCTTTATCGTACCCGCTTCCATGACGAAGTCGCTATGAGCGCGAACTTCGTTGGCTCTAGCTCCAGTTCCTGGGTGTGCCGGAATGGGCTCAGTTAAATACTTAAGCTTTCCGTCAGCAATGGCAGCATTCCGTAGTGCTGCCTCCCAGTCAGAGAAGTTTGACCCATCATTTCTCAGTCTAGTAGACTGATTCATGGAGTACATGAAGGCTTTTAGCCAGGATTCACGTGCTAGCTTGGCACTTGGCATTGGGTCTTCACCAGCCATTTAGTTATACAGCAGTTTTAATGAACGTGTTCTACACTGAAAAAGAAGATAAAACAAAACCATATAAGCAACTTATTGTTGTGATTTAAGTCTATATTAAATTGAATTTAAACTCGTAAACTCATGCATTTATATAATTGATCTCCCTCAAGAACTATATAAACGATCCCAAGACTCAATTTCCGTATATTGATAAGCCCACAGTTTGGCTAATTCCACTGTTGGAACTCTTGGTCGATAGATTTCTGTATATCCTATCTATTAGTCCATCTCAGTCGCTAGATAGTATCGAGTGACCATGATGTTGAGATAAAATAAATCATCTGTTCCCACTTACCCGACGTAGAAGGGGTCATATTATGCCTACCGACGAAGAAGGGATTCATGGGAGGCTGATTTATAAAGACTAATCTCAATTTTTCGTTATACGAGGAAGACCCCATCAACTTTTATTTATTCATATTTAAGTGAACTAAAAACTAGCATATTCGTGAATGAATTAAATAAAGTGATGGCTTTACATGTGACACGTGACATATGTATTGTCACAGAAAACTAACGCGTAACCTCTACTTGAGTCAGTTTTCAAGCATGTTATAGGTGGTTTGGTTTTTAGGCGGAATATGATGCAAGCTATTATCGATGAAAGCATAAAGATAAATGCAATAAACGTAAATAAAAGTCCTAGTGTGGCCTATCCTACCAAAATAAACATAAAACAACTTGGAATCCACCGTTGGACCCTAGAAGCTTGTCTTGATGTTCCATCTTGGTCCTTGCAGCGGGAGTGAGCATCCGGTCTCCGTCTTTGGTCTTCACAAAATTACTAATTTAAATTACAAATATAACCCTATTTACATTCTAATTTAAATACAAAAGTAATTACATGGCAAAAACCCAAAACGGAGATATAAGATCTCAAAATTACAAGCAAGACTGTGTTCCATCATTACGGTAACACAATCCACTAAGGCCACACTAAGTTACAACCGTTTGCAAAATTAAATACGTTATTGAAAGCATTCACAAGGCATTCACAAGACGATAAATAAAATGCATCAACTAAATTAAAAATTCATACATGACATAATACTGTTATTATGATTAATAAATTTTTACCAAACCACCTTTACGGGATTAAAATTATGTGACTATACCGTTTTAATACCAATTTTAATAAATTTATAATCCTATTATCTTAAACCGTTTTAAAATAATATGTATCGAACGAGGGTGAACCGTTTCACAAAAATAATATACTATTTCCGTATACAGTATATTATTTTAGGCCATGTGAAAATAAGAAACAAGTTATTTTCGAAAAAGAAAGCCTGAAAGATGAGCACTCGACCGAGCAACAGGGGCACTCGATCGAGTGTCAGTGTCACTCGATCGAGTGCAGCAGGGGCTCGATCGAGTGACTCGTTAAAACGCAAACGCTGCACTTTGGAAATCAAAACAAGTTTATATCTTGGATTTAAAACGTGTAAATCATAAATAAACAACAACAAAAAATTCACATATTGCTAAAAATATCGATTAATTAACAATATGTAAATAAGAATCGAAAACAAGATCGATTACAACCCAAAAACCACACGCATGAAGCCTGGTACGAGGACACTCGATCGAGTGCTACCGACACTCGATCGAGTGTCGAGGCAGAATGCATCGAATTTTCAAAATTTTTAAATCTTACGAAAAACACAATTGTAAAATTTCATGGCCATAGGCTCTGATACCACTTGTGGGGAATAAAACGTGTATTCGCCCTAAACTTGCAGGATTATAATGAAAATTACAGTCGTGAATATGGTCATAAGATTAAAAAGATATGAAAAAGAGCACAACCTTTAGTCCTTGCGCGAAAGGCCTAAGAACAGGAATTAACACAAATTCCCTCCTATAACTTGCACCCAAGACTTAGATTGAGACGTTGCCGCGTGTGCTAGAAATCCTCTCCAACTGCCTTGCAATATCGGTGACACCCGTCGTTGAGGGGTGCCAAAGATAAGATTTATAAAACCTCAGCTTAAACTCAGATAGGATAAGTCAAGGGTCGAACCACAGAGAGACAGGGTAAATTACGTTTGTAAATTTAAAGTCTATTGCAAGTAACCAAAAAGGGGGTTTTGATTTGAGATTTAAACTAACACTAATGGTAGCAAACTAACAAGAAAATTAAAATAAGATAAAAAGAGGGATTAGGAACTTTGGTTCCCCATGGTCAAAACAAGTCAAAGAGAGGTAAGATAATCAAATAACACAATCCCAAGGAACAAAGAATAAACCTTTTGGTCAATATTCTACCCAATCCTTACGGTCTTAGGGTTCCTAGAAAAGCACTAAACTTTCGTTCAAGGGCTATCCCAAAGTTGTTGTTAAACTAATCCTAATAATCTTTCAATCCTAAGAATTAGTTCATCAACAACAATGGGGGATTGGTAATTTAATCATCAAACTTATCAAAGTCAAGTCCTTACATGGTTCCCCTAATTCCTAATCACAAGAATTAGCTATGCATACTTTTTATCATGGAACTAACAATTACCAAGAATATTAAAGAGATGAACATAATCAAAGATGATAATAAAAGGGTAAACATGAAATAAGAAATAACAACAAGATGAATAACAAGATTGAATAAAAAGGAAAGATTAAATTGTGACAAACTTACAACTTGAATGGAAAATCTAAGAGATAAATAAAGATGAAAGCTTGGTACCAAAATCTAACAATGGAGTTTTTCTCTAATTGGGGCTGCATAACCTAATTTTAGAGTTTTGGGTCTCCTTAAATAAGAATTGTTACAAGATTAGGAAAAATAGAAAATAAAACAGAAGTCTTCGAAACCGGGTCTGGTCGGTCGACCTCATTTGTCGGTCGGTCGACCGATTCTGCCAATGCGAATTTATTTTCATGCGAATTTGGGCTTCTGTGGAGAACTGGGCCTGTTTACGTACTTGACATCGGTCGGTCGACCACTATCGCAGGTCGGTCGACCGCTTCTCGTCCTTTACAGCTTCGATTTGGCCCGAAAATAATACTTGAGTGCACCATCTGATTCCTTGCTCCATACTAGTACTCAAAACAGCTTCCTAAAGGCAAATAAAGCTTGGTTTTGCTCACTTCCGCGTATTCCTACATATAAAACATAGAAATGCCAAAGTAAACCGTTTCGGGAGAAAAAGCAACTAAAAGTCACGAAAGTGTAAGAAAATACGTGCCAAAAGAGTAAATAAAATGCATAAAATAGGCACGTATCAAACTCCCCAAACCAAACCTTGCTTGTCCTCAAGCAAGCACTAAGACTCAAAAGAAAATAAAACTTCTAATGGAACGGATTTCATACTTTTCACAACCAAACACAACATTATGCTTAACCAATTTAATGCATCCTTCAACTATAGTCAAACATAATGTCAAAAGCAAAACGAATTAAACATGTTGTAAAAGCATGCTAAAATTTCGACCTTGCAAGACCCATTCTAATTGGACTCTCGCGGTACGCTCGAGACACTCATGAAAGCAAAGGGTCAAATGTATATGTGAAAGATAAGAAGATAAATAAAAGTAAAGACTCTCACCTATCTACGACCCGTAAGAACATGCCTGCAATCTAACATGAATAAAATCTCTACAACCGTACATATGCATTCCCACACTAAATAACCATGACACATGCCGAGGCAAATTTGGGATTGTGAGGCTAATGGTAAGAAGGGGTTTAAAATAAGTTATGGGAAGAGGGGTTAAACCGAGCTAACAACCATCTATCCACACTATAAGATCACTTCTTATTATTTTCTTTTTTTTTTTTTTCATATATGCCAATGCTCAAAGTTTTGGAGCAAAAATCACGAATCTTCCAAAAAAAAAATTTTTTTTCTTTTCTTCTCCCTCTTTTTTTTTTTCTTTTCTTTTGTTTTTCAGAAAAACTGACCTATCCAACGGTCCTGGTCGACCGACCAGCCTTGAAAACAGGCTGTTTCGTCTTTTCGTTTTTTTTTTTTTTTTCACGTCTCTTTTGTTATTTTTTTTCTTTTCTTTTCTATCATTCTCCCAAAATCAAAATTTATCAATGAAGCATACACCAAAGGATGGCAAGAAAACAGTCCCATCACTAATTTACTAGCTCGGCTAGGGTAGGCAATTTTTAGAATGCAGCAAAGGGGTAAAAGAATTCAATTTGGCTATGTGAGGATAATGGGAATAATGAGAAAGGGGTACCTCTACCACATGTGTCAACAAACCACAAAACCGAATGCATACAGGTATTAAGAAGACAAAATTCATGTTTATGCATATTGATGTAACATGCCTCAAGAGGAGAAACTACTCACAATCTATATGAAATCGGTCATGGATGTCACCGATTTATTAAGCTCTAATCCTTAGAATATGTAGTAGCTTGCCAAGAAGAGAGTCAAGTCTAATAATTTAGCATGAAATCAACAAAAACTCGTAGATAATGCAAAAGACTAGCTTGAAAATTTTTGAAAAAATGCAAGGCAAAGCAATAAATGATATGTGAGGCATAACTAGTATTTATCCGTTCCGACTCGACCTAAAAACTTAAGACAGAGAAGAACGCCCGACAGGGAAGAACACGCGACAAGAGAGGATGAAAACAAGAAAAACACCTAAAGGTATGAAAAACAAAAGACACAAAAACAATTGCATACTCACAAAGGAGTATGCAAACACCCTCCCCAAACCAAAACGCACAATGCCCCCATTGTGCTCATCAGCATACAACCACAGCAAAGGGATGGGGGTAGGCGAAAAAGAAGCAAACAAAGAAAGGAAAAGGAAAAAGACTAGAAACTACAAAAAGAGTCTATGGAGGAAGGAGGGGAAAACTGGAAATCGAAAGAGGAAAATTGGAAATCTAAGGGAGGAAAACACTTACAAAATGAATGTGGACCTCTCCAAACCGAACCAATCAAGGGGGACTTCCCCAAACCGAACCCCAAAGAGGGTAAGGTTAAGCATGTCCCTAGCCCTCTGAGTCGTAGAACGGCTCAGGGTCCTCTTCCTCTCCTTCCTCATCGCCATCCTCCTCAGACCCTCCACCTGTTCCTGAGGCAGAGCCTGAAGCTTCACCATGGTCACGACCGCCTGCGAGAGGTGTGTACCAGGTGGGGTGAGTCCACGGGCCGGTTGGGAGCCTACCTTGTGTGGCATACTCCCTGTAAACCGGGTATTGGAAGAGACTATCGTCCAACCGTTTTTGGCTGAACTGCGTGCAAAGACTCGCCATCATTTGTGGCATAGATCTGTCATCAACAAAAGGAGGAACATAAACATTAGGAGGAGCAGTAAAATCAGATGGGTACCCTGTCCCAGGTGTGGTATGGTGGCCACCGGGAGCAGGGGCCCTGAAACCTCTAGAAGTGCCTCCCCTAAGCGGGAGGCGGTAAGACGGGAGTAGTGGTCGGGGCTCCCCTACAACAGTAGAAAGGGGGAACATAGGGGGAGCCATGGTGATGGGGATGCGATCACTGAGATAAGTGTCTATCTTCCAATAATCTCTCCTGTTGACCCAACGCACAGACCTGACATAAGCCATGTCCATGTACCGGGAGAGAGGGTCGACCGCATCCTCATAGCGAGGGAACTGGGGTACAAAAGAGCGGGCTAATCGAGTGACTAGCCCACCACAAACGATAGTAGTCAGTGAAGTTCCCTCGCCCACCGACACGAAGTGAGAGGCGACCAAATAAGCAGTGTTGTAAGACTGCTGACCCGTACGTCTGATGTTAAGATAACCAGACAAAATAGAGAGCTCAATGTTGTTAACATTTTGAGACTCTTTGCGGCCGAAAACAGTGTTGGCCAACAGACACAAAAAATAACGGGGGGTGGGAAGGTGGATGGTACTGTTTTTCTTCTTCACATCGCTGGAATCAGAAATACAGGACCACATATCAGAATACGACCCCGTGGGGTCATCAGTAAGACCCTCAGAAGACAGACCCAAAATTTGAGCAAATTGGGTTAAAGTTAAAGCATAAGTTTCATTGAACATGCGAAAAGAGATACAAAAATTATCATAGCCGGGGTGAAGTGCCCCCGAATCAAAGGTGAAGGAGGAGAAGAACTCAAGAGTGAGAAGGCGGTAGGTGATCTCGTCCATGGTGGCGAGGCCTGCAAACCCGGTCCCCATGAGCATAGATACCACCTCGTCATGGCATCCCAAGGCATGCAAAGCTGGAACGCAAAGGAAACGGGTCGCCACTACCACACAATAAGCAGTCAGATGGAGGAATCGGGCCTTCTGGGCCGGAGAGCTGAAAGTGATCTGTGGATAGTTCGGTAAACTATCCGTGTCCTGCACCGCCAAACCTCGCGTCCTAGAGACACGTCCTCTAGAAGTGCTTGTACCCGAAGTGCGTGCGCGCTTCCCACCTTGATCACGGCTAGACATCGTAAATCTGAAAAGTTCAAATAAAGATATAAGTCTTATGAGCATATGAAAACATTGCTTTAACAAAATTAGGCACGAAAAATTGCAAAACAGAAACTTTTATCACAGCTCTGGTCGGCCGACTACAGGGGCAAGTCGGTCGACCAAATTTTTCAAGATGGTCTGTAATTTCTGCTGCAACAGGAAATCAGAAACTGAAAAACTCAGGAAAAATGCAGTTATGGTCGGTCGACCGTAAAACCAGGTCGGTCGACCGCTATACGAAAGAAAGTTCAGAAACTGCATAAGAATTAAACTCAGGAAGACACGGTTCTGGTCGGCCGACCTCAGTTTCGGGTCGGTCGACCGAAAATCGTCAGAAAAACACAGATCTGTAATTAAAAACCCAGAAAATTCAAAATTCAGTCGGCCGACCTCCGTTTCCGGTCGGTCGACTGTGAACAGTGCAAAGGTCGGTTTTCGCGGTTTGAATTTCGCGCGGAAAGAGGCATAAAAATTATAGGGAAGAATTAAACTATCCTAATCAGCACAAAATCACTCAAAAATGACAGATCTAAGCATATAAACTTGAAAAGAAGAAGAAAACTAAGATAAAAACACACAAACAAGCATGGAAACGGAATTAAGAGCAAAATTGAACTTAAAAAGATAAGCTAAAACTACCTAAAACGAAAAAAAGAAGGTATAAAACTAAAAAGAGAGAAAGAAAATGAAAGAAAAACATACCTTGAGGATGGAAAATGAAAGAAAGTAAGTAAAATGGTGAAGGAGGAAGGTGGGTGAATAGTTTTTAGGGTTTTATGAGAGAGAGGGGATGCTGGGAAGGTGAAGGAGTGAAAACACTTAATGCATTTTCAAAACATAACAGACCCGTGACATTTGACTCTGAAAAATAAAACCGTAAAAAAAAATCGTGGTCGGTCGACCAGAAAAGTCGGTCGGTCGACCAGTGTCCTTTTACCTGCTCTGCAATTTTACTTACTCTGTCAGAAAAAGTACATAAAGTTGTCAGTGTGGTCGGTCGACCAGAAAAGTCGGTCGGTCGACCACTGTACTGACGAATTCTCTTTTTTTTTTTTTTTTTTCTTTTCTTTCACTTTTCTGCAGAGATTTCAATTTCCACCAAAGGGTAAAACGAAAAAAATAAGAAAGAAAACGTAAATTTAAACTAAAGCACGGGTTGCCTCCCGTGTAGCGCTGGTTTAAGAGGTCCCGCACGACCTTTTACCTTCTAAGGAGCATCCTAAAAGGGGTCAAAGTAAGAAACTTCGACTTTTCCGACATACTCATTTTCTCCTCGGAAGTGCTTCACATATTGGCCATTGACTTTGAACCTCTCACCAGATGAGGTTTCTAATTCGATCGACCCGAATTTTGAGACAGCTGTGATGGTGTAAGGTCCGCTCCACCTGGATTTCATCTTACCAGGAAAAAGACGAATACGAGCATTAAAAAGCAAAACCCTATCACCTACCTGAAAATCACGCCTAATGATTCTCTTGTCATGCCAGCGCTTTGTTTTCTCTTTGTAGATCCTAGCATTGTCATAGGATAACAACCTGAATTCTTCTAACTCATTAAGCTGCAGTAAACGTTTCTCACGGGAAAGATTAGGGTCTAAATTAAGATCACATATAGCCCACCAAGACTTACGTTCTAACTCAACTGGTAAATGACAAGTTTTTCCATAAATCAATCGGAATGGTGACATTCCTATTGGAGTTTTGAACGCGGTTCTATAGGCCCATAAAACATCATCAAGTTTTAGACTCCAATCTTTCCTAGACTTAGAAACTACCTTGGCTAGGGTCTCCTTGAGTTCTCTATTAGAGATCTCAACTTGACCACTAGTCTGAGGGTGATAAGCTAAACCCCTACGGTGTTGGACACCGAATTTATTTAACAAGTCACCTAAGCGTTTCTCTTTAAAATGCATACCTCCATCACTTATGACAACCCTAGGGACACCAAAACGAGGAAATATGATTTTTTTAAACATCTTAATAACAGCTTTTGCATCACAATGGGGAGTAGCAATAGCTTCTACCCACTTAGACACATAATCAACAGCTACAAGAATATACCTGTTACCTTGACTACTGGGAAAAGGTCCTTGATAATCAATACCCCAGACATCAAAAATCTCTACCTCTAAAATACCTACTTGTGGCATCTCATGTCTTTTTGAGACATTCCCAGTCCTTTGACAGGCATCACAGTTACCTACAAAATTTCTACAGTCAGCATGTAAAGTAGGCCAATAAAAACCAGACTGTAATACCTTGGCCACGGTCCTAGATGGACCGTGGTGACCACCATATGCAGAAGAGTGACATGCTTCCAGAATGTCCTTCACCTCCCATTGGGGGACGCATCTCCGGATAAGTCCATCTCCGCATTCTTTAAAAACATAAGGGTCATCCCAAAAATACTGTTTTGCATCAAACATAAATCTCTTCTTTTGTTGCCAAGACAACTCAGGAGGGATTTTACCTGTAACAGCAAAATTAGCAAAATCAGCATACCAAGGAGGGGGATAAGAACCTGAACTATTGATGATAAATAAACTCTCATCAGGAAACGAATCATCAATAGGTAAAGAATCTTCCCCATCAGTCAGCTGCAGGCGAGATAAATGGTCAGCTACCACGTTTTCCGCGCCTTTCTTGTCCCTGATCTCAATGTCAAACTCTTGGAGAAGGAGGATCCACCTTAAAAGTCTTGGCTTTGAATCCTTCTTTTGAAAAAGACCTTTCAAGGCTGCATGGTCAGTATAGACAATCACCTTATTACCTACTAAATATGACCTGAATTTTTCTAAGGCAAATATGACAGCTAGCATCTCCTTCTCGGTGGTGAAATAGTTGACTTGAGTCTCATCCAGGGTGCGGCTCGCATAGTATATAGCATTAAGAGCCTTGTTCTTCCTTTGACCAAGCACAGCACCCAGAGCATAATCACTAGCATCGCACATGATCTCGAATGGGAGATCCCAATCTGGTGGCTGGATGATTGGTGCTGAGACCAAAGCTTCCTTCAACCTGTTAAAAGCTGAAAGGCACTCATCAGAAAAATCAAAAATGGCATCTTTAAGAAGCAATTGTGTAAGTGGTTTAGCAATTTTAGAGAAGTCCTTAATGAAACGCCAGTAAAAACCTGCGTGCCCTAAGAAACTTCTCACCCCTTTGACATTAATAGGAGGGGGTAATTGCTTAATCACCTGCACTTTCGCTTTATCTACATGTATACCTTTATCTGAAATTAGATGCCCTAACACTACCCCTTCAGTAACCATAAAATGACACTTCTCCCAATTTAAGACAAGGTTTACATCAATACATCGCTGCAAGACTTTATCAAGATTAGCTAAGCATTGATCAAAAGCATTACCGTAAACAGAGAAATCATCCATAAATACTTCCATAATGTTTTCTATAAAGTCTGAAAAAATACCCATCATACACCTTTGAAAAGTGGCAGGAGCATTGCATAACCCAAAAGGCATCCTGCGATAAGCAAAAACACCCTGTGGACATGTAAAAGTAGTCTTACTCTGATCATCAGGATGGATGGGAATCTGGAAGAAACCTGAATAACCGTCTAGAAAACAGAAGAATTTATTAGAAGCCAGTCTTTCAGTCATTTGGTCAACAAAAGGAAGGGGGAAATGGTCTTTCTTGGTGGCGGCATTTAACTGTCTATAATCAATGCACATCCGCCACCCTGTTACAACTCTAGTTGGTATTAACTCATTTTTGTCATTCTTAACTACTGTGGTCCCTCCTTTCTTAGGAACCACCTGAACTGGGCTAACCCACTTAGAGTTTCCAACCGGATAGATAATACCTGCATCAAGAAGCTTCATAACCTCAGCCATAACTACATCCTGCATCTTAGGGTTTAACTTACGCTGTCCCTGTCTATAAGGCTTATGCCCTTCCTCTAAATCAATTCTGTGCATACAAACATCAGGGCTTATGCCCTTAATATCATCCAAAGAATAACCTAGAGCTTTTCTATTCTTTTTAAGAACAGTCATTAAGGCAGAAAGTTGGTCAGGACTAAGTTTAGAGCTAACAATCGCAGGGTACTGTTCAGTATCATCTAAGAAAACATATTTAAGATTAGGAGGAAGTGGCTTACGCTCTGGTGCTTTTACCTCAACTGCCTGAACAGAATTAGTATCTATAGAATAGCACATGTTTACCAGACTTGCATTAGCTAGGCTTATGAGCTTCTCATTCTCTTCTTCAGTGAGCTCATATTCCTCTTCCTCTTCTTCTATCAAATCCAGCTTTTCAGCATCCTCAGCTGGAGTACCTGCACACTTATCCAAAATCGTCAGATCATCTAAGGGATCCTTGGTCAAGGATTCCCTCCAATTAAGGATAACATTCCTGTCTACAATATCGATGGAACAACAAGTATCATCAGTAGGAATAGTTGCCTTATGGGCAAGACTGAACTCGATAGTGTCATCCCCTATCTCTAAAGTAATGGTCCCGCGTTTGACATCTATTACAGCCCCAGCTGTGTGTAAAAATGGTCTACCTAAAATAATAGGTATTTGACTATCCTCAGCAATGTCTAAAACAACGAAATCCACAGGAATAAAGAACTTTCCCACTTTTACTAGGACATCCTCCAAGACCCCTAGTGGTCTTTGGGTTGATCTATCAGCCATCTGTACGGTAATATTGGTGACTTTAAGTCTACCTAAACCAAGTCTTTCACATACAGAATAAGGTATGACACTGACACTAGCCTCTAGATCACAAAGGGCTTTCCCTATTACATGATTACCTATGGTACAAGGGATGGAAAAACTACCTGGGTCTTTTAACTTGGGTGCTATATTATCTTGTGAAAGAACATAACACTCTTCCACAAAACCAACAGCACCGTCGTCCTGAAAATTCCTCTTACGACTTAAAATATCTTTCATGAATTTAGCATAAGAAGGTACCTGGGTAATTAAGTCAGTGAAAGGGATGGTTACCTCAAGATTCTTCACCATCTCTAAGAACTTACCAAATTTCTTATCCTCCTTTGAATTTTTCAGTCTTTCAGGATAAGGAATGGTGACTTTAGCCATAGGATCAGCAACCTTTGGCTTTTTCAGCTGTAAAATTTCAGTAAGGCCTTGAATGAGGGACGGATCCAGCGATTCCGGAGTAAAAACGGCATTCTGCTCAGGAATGTTGGTCGGTCGACCAAAGGAAGTGGTCGGTCGACCAGAGTCTGCAAAATCCGAATTTTTTCTTTTTTCAGAATCTGATCGCACGTCAGGAACTGCGGTCGATCGACTGACAGAAGCGGTCGGTCGACCTCCTGTTTTTTTGACGGGATCAGATTCTTGATTTGGAATTTCGGCTGGACCATCCTCTTGAGTTGATTCTTCACAAACACGGCCACTCCTTAGATTTATGGCATTTAGCGTCTCCATGGGTCCCTCACAACTAGCTGGAGAGCTTTTTCTTTGGTTGGCTATGTTTATCAAGTGCTGCTCAAAAACTTTTATGGAGGTAACGTGAGCCTCACTCATCTTGAAAACTGCCGTGGTTAAGGCATCAACAAGAGCTCTTAATTTCTCAATTTCTCCTGTGTTGTCGACCGTAGTAACTAGGTTCGCACTTTCAAGCTTTAGCTGGGTTGCCTCAAGCTTTTCAAAACGGGCTTCAACTGTTGTCTCAAGAGCCATCACTCTATTCATCTCTACATTCAGCCTTCTTGAATTTCCACGTGAACCCTTAAAAGTAGCCTTATGCACCGCCATGTCTTCAATGGTTTTCCAACCCTTCATATGGTCGGTGTTGTTCTGGAATCTTCCATTGGCGGCCACATCAAGAACCATCTTATAGTCATCATAAAGAGAGTTGTAAAAACAGTTACATAGGTCCCATTGTTGAAGGTTATGGTGAGGGATAGAACGGACCAATTTCTTGAATCGATCCCATGCTTCACAAAATCCTTCATCAGGTCCCTGCTGAAAGTTACGGATTTGGTTTCTCAAGTCCTCGGCTTTTGCAAGAGGAAAGTATTTCTTGTAAAAGGCCAATGCCAAGGCGGTCCAATCCGTGATCTTCTCACTTGTCTTGTCAAGGTCCCGGTACCATTCTTGCGCATCTCCTTTTAATGAGAACAGGAACATCGTTGCCAGCACCTCATCTCTAGTTACCCCTTCAGGCAGGGGTATGAAACAACAATAATCTGTGATGGTTGTAACATGCTTTATTGGATCTTCATCGGGTAGACCTGAAAATCGACTCTGTTCCACCAAAGAAATATGAGTCGGGCGGAGTTCAAAGGAGCCAGTGGTTGGTGTAGGCAAGGTGAATCCCTTCGGTAAATATTTAGGCTTCGGCTGTAGGTAGCTATAAATAGAATCCATAAAGAGAGTACTCAAGCCTTCCTCTCAAAAACCTGTCTTCTAAACAACACTAGAAGAAAAGGTAAGAACGGTCTTAAGGAACCTAAGTTCCTTAAGACGAGAAAAATAAACTAAAAATTAACAAACAAAACTATACCGTCTCCCCGGCAACGGCGCCAAAATTTGACACCCGTCGTTGAGGGGTGCCAAAGATAAGATTTATAAAACCTCAGCTTAAACTCAGATAGGATAAGTCAAGGGTCGAACCACAGAGAGACAGGGTAAATTACGTTTGTAAATTTAAAGTCTATTGCAAGTAACCAAAAAGGGGGTTTTGATTTGAGATTTAAACTAACACTAATGGTAGCAAACTAACAAGAAAATTAAAATAAGATAAAAAGAGGGATTTGGAACTTTGGTTCCCCATGGTCAAAACAAGTCAAAGAGAGGTAAGATAATCAAATAACACAATCCCAAGGAACAAAGAATAAACCTTTTGGTCAATATTCTACCCAATCCTTACGGTCTTAGGGTTCCTAGAAAAGCACTAAACTTTCGTTCAAGGGCTGTCCCAAAGTTGTTGTTAAACTAATCCTAATAATCTTTCAATCCTAAGAATTAGTTCATCAACAACAATGGGGGATTGGTAATTTAATCATCAAACTTATCAAAGTCAAGTCCTTACATGGTTCCCCTAATTCCTAATCACAAGAATTAGCTATGCATACTTTTTATCATGGAACTAACAATTACCAAGAATATTAAAGAGATGAACATAATCAAAGATGATAATAAAAGGGTAAACATGAAATAAGAAATAACAACAAGATGAATAACAAGATTGAATAAAAAGGAAAGATTAAATTGTGACAAACTTACAACTTGAATGGAAAATCTAAGAGATAAATAAAGATGAAAGCTTGGTACCAAAATCTAACAATGGAGTTTTTCTCTAATTGGGGCTGCATAACCTAATTTTAGAGTTTTGGGTCTCCTTAAATAAGAATTGTTACAAGATTAGGAAAAATAGAAAATAAAACAGAAGTCTTCGAAACCGGGTCTGGTCGGTCGACCTCATTTGTCGGTCGGTCGACCGATTCTGCCAATGCGAATTTATTTTCATGCGAATTTGGGCTTCTGTGGAGAACTGGGCCTGTTTACGTACTTGACATCGGTCGGTCGACCACTATCGCAGGTCGGTCGACCGCTTCTCGTCCTTTACAGCTTCGATTTGGCCCGAAAATAATACTTGAGTGCACCATCTGATTCCTTGCTCCATACTAGTACTCAAAACAGCTTCCTAAAGGCAAATAAAGCTTGGTTTTGCTCACTTCCGCGTATTCCTACATATAAAACATAGAAATGCCAAAGTAAACCGTTTCGGGAGAAAAAGCAACTAAAAGTCACGAAAGTGTAAGAAAATACGTGCCAAAAGAGTAAATAAAATGCATAAAATAGGCACGTATCAATCGGGAGAGCCTTTTGAGTTTTAGATGTGAGATCTGGGTTATGGGAGAAGAATGCTCTCAAACCCTAATTTTTCCTTGAGATTATTTTTGTCAGTGCAACAAGAGTAGTCTGACATAAGGAGAAGTCTTCTCCTTATGTACTACACTGGCCGAAATTTTCGAGTAGGGTAAGAGTGGGCTTTCCACTCTTACCTTATTCTAATTCGTGATTCGACCCATTTAGCTATAAGTTATTCGCGGGATTTTTAATTATAAATCGTAACATGTTATCAGATATTAATACAGTTGATATATTAATAATGGTCTGATAAAATACGATATTGTATAATTACCCAAATTAATATAACTGTTTATATTAATTCGCGAATACAATATTTAATTAAATATAACCGTTTATATTTAATTTACGAATTAAACATGTAATCCGTATTAGCTAAACTTATTTAATCCGTATTAAATAATAATCTCAACTTCTTATTGACTAATTTAATAGTCAATACCTCTGACTAACTGTTTAGTCATATCCGACATAAATGTGACTGTATTTTCATACCATCACATCTCTCAAACGTGTCCTATAGGTGTGACGTATAGGGACCAGTTGATCACCGCCATCCGTATGACAATAACGTCAAACTTATCTAGCAAGCCAACCGTTATTGATAAACGTGGATCAACTGATAATAATACTGAAGTATGCCCTTATGATCCTTAAAGAGATTTAATAAGTCATTGTACTTAATTGTCAAGGACACCAGCCCCAACAGAAATTTCCAGAGTTGGCGAGATTCCATGGTATTTCACAGCGCTATATGCTAGCCCGGTTCCTACTAGGCGAGAGGAACTATGGCAAGAGTTGGAACAATTCGCCGTAACCCATGACAAACCTTGGCTGGCCATGGGGGACTTCAATGAAACTCGATTTGTGTCTGAACGAAACGGAGATAGTGACACAATGCGCAGACGGTGTAACAGATTTAACTCGTGGATTGAAACGAATAACTGGATGGATTTAGATTTTCCAGGACCGAGTTATACTTGGGCGCAAGGGCACAGTGCTACGACAAGGAACTGGGCTCGGATTGACCGTGCAATCTGCAATTCAACTTGGAGAACTTTGTATGAGGAAGGGTCATTGTGACACCTAATACAAAACCAATCCGATCACTGTCCTATATTGGTGAACACTAATGGATTTGCCCCTATACCGGGGATTTTGCGTCCTTTTCGTTTTCAAGCAGCCTGGCTATCTCACGAAAAATTCTCGGAATTTGTCGAAGCTAATTGGACGAATGAAGTGCCTCTCATCCCATTTATCCATGACTTCACGAGAAGGCTACAAGAATGGAACCAAAATATTTTTCGTAATATTTTTGCGAAAAAGCGTAGTCTTGAGCGTAGGCTGTTGGGAGTTCAGAAGAAGCTTGCTCATTCGGGATTGAATTGCCTTCTTAAATACGAACGAAAATTGAAAGATCAGTTAGACCAAGTTCTACGTGAAGAGGAATTATTATGGTTTCAAAAATCTCGAATGGAGGCACTTTGTGATGGAGACCGAAACACAAGATTGTTTCATCTCGGTACTATCATTCGACGTAGTCACAATAGAATCACTGCACTTCAAGATGGAGACCGAAACTGGATCTGGGCTGCGACGGAAGTAAAGGATTTAGTGCTCAGGTATTTCAAGGATTTATTTGGGGGCGCGAATCAAGTCACTGACTTATCACAACTAGTGATAGGAGGTTTTCCACGTCTTACAGCGGACGATGTAACTAGCCTGGAACGTGAGTTTAGCACAAATGATGCCAAGTGCGCTCTCAACCAAATGTCACCGTTTAAAGCTCCGGGCCCCGATGGATATCAGGCATTATTCTATCAAACACAATGGGAAGTCGTGGCACCAAGTTTGTCGCGGCTGGTTTTGGGTGTCTTGAACGAAGAGATTCTACCAGAGGGACTATGTGAAGCGTTTATTTCGCTCATTCCAAAGATCGATCATCCTCATTTGGTAAGTCAATTCCGGCCAATTGGTTTATGCAATGTAACGTACAAACTTGTTACCAAAATGATAGTGAACCGTCTGAAACACATTTTACCTAGTCTGATCAACCCCATTCAAGTGAGCTTCGTGCCACGGAGACAAATATCAGACAACATTGTCATAGTACAGGAGGCATTACACACGATGAGATTAAAGAGAGGCCGGAAAGGTTTCATGGCTTTGAAACTTGATCTCAAAAAAGCATATGACAAGTTAGAATGGCCCTTTATCAACCACACTCTGCTTGACATGGGACTGCCTTTCAAGCTCGTCCGGGTTATCATGAAACTTATTAAGTCCGTGACCTTGAATGTCCTATGGAATGGGGAACGAACTGAATTTTTCGCTCCAACTCGAGGGATACGGCAAGGGGATCCGTTGTCTCCGTATTTGTTCACTCTGTGCATGGAAAAATTAAGTCAGCTGATAGTAAAAGAAACCGAGTCAGGGGGTGGAAGGGGCTGCCTGTGTGCAGAAATGGACCCGTCTTATCGCGCCTCTTCTTCGCTGACGATATTATTCTGTTTACTGAAGCGTCGGTCTCACAAGCCCAGGCGATTAATCACTGCCTACAAGTGTTCTGCCAAGCTTCGGGACTGAAAGTAAGCAGAGCAAAATCGAAGGTCTATTTTTCACCAAATGTTGACACGGATTTATGTCAGACCGTGTCTAGAGAATTAGGAATTGAAGGGATCGAGAACCTGGGCATGTATTTAGGTATTCCGACGCTCAATGGCAGAGTCAAGAAGGAGAATTTTGATTACATTATTCAAAGAGTGGACAAAAAACTCAAGGGTTGGAAGAGTCGAGGGCTCTCGTTGGCAGGACGAGCTACCCTAGTGCAATTTACGCTTAATACTATCCCCTCATATGCGATGCAAACGGCGAAATTACCTCGGTCAATTTGTGACGAACTTGATAAAAAGGAGCGTCGTTTTCTGTGGGGGGGTGACCAGGAGAAGAGGGGGCTGAGTTTAGTTTCATGGGACATGGTAACAAATGAAAAAGAGAATGACGGCCTTGGGTTACGGTCCATGAGACAAGTTAATGCGGACTTTATGGCTAAATTAGGATGGCGAGTGCTAAAAGAACCAAATGCGCTTTGGGCCCGGGTTCTTCGACAAAAATATTGTACGGGGAGATGCGATATGGACATGTTTAAGGAAAAGAGTAATAGCTCTAATGTCTGGAAAGGCATCGTAGATGCATCGGATGTTATCAATAAGGGTGTCGGGTCGGATGTTGGTAACGGACAAGAAACGCTCTTTTGGAAGCATAGATGGGCTCTTGAAACCCCGTTAGAAGGACATAGTACACGGACCATTCCGGACGAGATTCTCATGGCGTCAGTTGCAGAAATGTGGGACGACGCGATGGGCTGGAAATGGGAGGTATTTGCTGACTTCTTGCCCACGACCATACTGCAAACAATCTCGTCTTATGAAGTAATCCCGGGGGATGAGAATACGGACCAATTTTATTGGGCAGAAACAAGTACGGGATATTTCTCGGTCAAATCTGCACTCCGACTTGTAAGAGGAACTGAGACAAAAGGAGGGGAACGGTTTTGGAAGCTGTCGTGGAGGACATGGGCACCTCTACGAATGCGATTATTCTTATGGCTATTATTACACGATCGGGTAATGTCAAATGTGAACCGGGCTCGCCGAGGTTTTACTGAAGATACGTGCTGTCAACAATGCCCGGGAATTGAGGAAACCACTATGCATATCTTACGCGACTGTCGAAAAGCCACGACAATATGGAGACAATTCCCAGGGGCTCGAGATGTATTGTTCCAGCCGAGCAACAGTTTCCGAAATTGGGTAATCCGCAATATTACTCCGAATTCAGACCCGCTACTAATGAATTGGCCCACGGCCTTTACAGTCGCGGTATGGTGGCTATGGCGGTGGCGGAATTGCCGTGTTTTCGACAGGGAAGAGGTCATTCCACATAACCAAGACTCGGTTATAACGATGCGTATCGATGAGGTGTTGAGAGCTAAAAATGCCTTGGATATAGTGAGTACAGGGACGATCAACAGAAGGAGAGAAGTGCTTGTGAGATGGGTAGCTCCACCTTATGATTGGGTGACAATTAATATAGATGGTTCCTCAAAGGGTAATCCAGGGTGAGCAGGTGCAGGAGGGGTGTTCCGCGACTCTGACGGCAGAATGTTATTGGCTTTTGCGGAGAAGCTTGGTGTTGCGACGGTCACACGAGCCGAACTTATAGCACTGAGACGAGCTCTAATAATAGCAAAGGACAGAAATTTCCGACGAATCACCATTCAGACGGATTCTAAAGTCGTAGAGGGATATCTACAGGGCAGGGAGCGGCTACCAACGGCCCATTCTCATTTGGTTAAAATCTGTCGGAGTTTTATACAAGATACGGAATGGCAAGTTTAGATAGATCACGTATATCGGGAAGAAAACTCATGTGCTGATTGGCTAGCAAACTGTGGGGTAGAACAGGACCAGAGCCTACAAATATTTGAACTCCGAAATACTCCGAAGAGCGTTGGGGATTTGTTGCTGAGGGATATGCAAGGCGTCTCGTGGCCACGTCTAATTCCACCGGATTGTTAACGTTTTGTTATGTTTTGCGTTTTGCGTTTTGTTTGCTTTAGTTTATCAAACTCTTCTGTTAGCTAAGGTGTTCCCTTATTTTCTATACCAAAAAAAAAAATTTAAAATTCCATTATAATTTTATATATGTCCATATCACATTTATTTTTAAATAATTTTAAGTTGTATTATGACAAAACCCATTTTATAACTTTTCATCTTTCCTCAATAATCCCAAAAAAATCAATTTAGAATTATTATTAGGAATATTAATAATAGTTGAGCCTCAACCATCACCTTAAGGTTTTGGTTGAGTTGGTTCATCTATCATGGTATCAGAGCCAGTGTGACTGAAGGTCACGGGTTCGAATCCTGGCAACCTCAAAACCCCTTGAAAACTCACGAAGTAGAAACCCAGCACACGGTATGGGGGCATGTGCAAACTAACCACTCTTCAAGCCCAATGGGCATTCGAGTGAGGGAGCGAGCACACGGTATGGGGGGCCTGTGCAAACTAACCACTTTTCAAGCCCAATGGGCATTCGAGTGAGGGAGCGTATTAGGAATATTAATAATAGTTGGGCCTCAACCATCACCCATCACCTTAAGGTTTTGGTTGAGGCCCAACTATTATTAATATTCCTAATATTAATATTTCTTGTTTTGCGAGGCCTGCCTCTTCTAGAGATAACATGGACCGCGCACGAAAGAAGGTAAGAAGCGGGTTGGATTGACGAATAATTGTTCCAACACCTTGATATGTCGGAGACAAACCTGAAACCAATTGAAGTACCAATCGGTTATTGCTGACCGGAGAGCCGACATTCTTTAATTGGTCCGCCAAGGATTTGAGTCTTTGACAATATGCCGAGACTGAGGAGAAATCAGCCATCTCAATATGAGAGAATTCTTGTTCCAACGTCACAGCGCGTGAGTTTTTGTTATCTTGAAAGATATGGGCAAGACGATTCCAGGCCTCCATAGCAGTAGAATCAGCCTCGACGATAGTCTTCAAGAGTTCAGTTGTGACTGTGGAATAGATCCACTGTAGGACCGTGGCGTCGAGAGTGTCCCACATCTCTTGTTCATCATTCGTCTTAGGTGAGGTTAGGGCCACTTTAGGAGGGATGATGTGGTGGAGAACGCGGTTGGACTTGGCGTGATTGGTAAACAATGCGACCCAAAGAGGGTATTGATCATTATCCATGCCGAGTTTAACAGGAATATGATTAGCGACATTGTTAACTGCAAGAGCCGGATGAAAATTCGACTTTACATCGGGAGCCATTTGCGACGTGAGGTCTGATTGTGGACGTGAGGTCGGAGAAGAGGGAGATTGAGCGGAAGCGAGAGAGAGATCGACCGTAGAACCTGATACCATAAAGGAGATTTATCGGTGCCTTGTATTGAATATTTCAAAAGTATAAATAGGATTACACTTAGGTGAGAACAGAATAATAAAATACACTAAACTAGGTAACTTATCATACTAATCTAGGTAGCTAATTACAAATCAAACGGAATCAAATAATTACAAGATATTGCATATATTGACTTATTCTATCAATTACCCACCTTAAATGTAATCGTCGAAAATTGTCTCGCATCACTCGTTGTTATTGCAAAGTTCTTGTAAGCTTACATTTAGAAATGAAAGTAGTAGCAAACTACACAATTTCAACAACTCGGCTGGCTGTGGCTTCAATGTGGATTTGCACCCACTTTGGATTACCAGTAGTAATTATAAGAATCTAATTCACCAAAATTCAATGTTGTAATAACTAATAGTCAATAAAAAAGGAGAATAAATTCAATGTCGTGTGTTAGGAATTGATTTGGGGAATTAGAACTAGGGTAGAAGAGTCTAATAACTGAGGGTAGTTTAGGTAGTTCAGTTATATTAAAGTCGTAATGTGTAATTAAATCGGGTTTTATAAATACCGTTAGCATAGGTGTTGATTTTTTGAATTAAGTAAGATTTAAGGTGGTTATTCATAAAGAATGAAATATAAGGGGTTATTTGTAAAAATTGGTACATAAAAGGGGTTATTTACAAAAAACGCTTAATAATAACCCCTTAACTCAGTTAATTCTAAAAGTTACCCCAAAACTGAATTACGGTAGCAAACTTTAAAAACTCGATTCCAATAACATACCTAAATTACCCTTTTATTACATAATTAAACTACTCACGCCCTCATAATTCTTTTAGTAAGACATTCATCCACATTTAGAAACCCTACTTTTAATTTATTTCTAATTCTTCTCATTTTCCCTTAATTCTTATCGTTTTTGCAAATGATCTTAGCAAGAGTTTAGTTAATTCTTATCGTTTTCTTATTTCTCTTAGCTAAATCAATGTAAGCTTTGTCCTTCTTCTTCTTGGATGATAATATCTCTATGATTACGTCCTTCTTCATATGCATCCCTCCATAAATCCACTCGAAATGTCGTTTTACCTTAATTCTAAAAGCCCTTAAAACTCATCTGGAATACAGCATAAAGAAGGTCAATTATTAGCCAATACTAAATCTAATTTGGCAAATATAGATACTTTAAATTCCCAGATTCTGCCCAAAATTAAATTGTGTCAGAGAAATACTAATATAATATCAATCGTGCATGAAACCCTAATACTACAATCAATCATGTACAATTACTTACTTCCAATTGAATGGAAAACTTGAGTCGAGTTAAAATTAAAGTCGAAACCTTTGAATGTTATTGTTGAATAGGAAGCACTGTTGGGGGTGGGGGGGTGGGGGGGAATGGGCAATAATAGAAAAGGGAGAAGAAGGACTAGGGAGTGGGGATCAGTGGAGTATTTTAATTGAACTGAAATAACAATATGTTTTTTTGTTAATTAGTTAGGGATAATTTAATTAGTAATAAAAGGGCAATTTAGGTATATTATCTTAGTTTGAGTCGTAATGTCGTAATTGGATCGAGTTTTTGAAGTTTTGTTACCGTAATTCAGTTTTGGAGGTAGCTTTTAGAATTAACTGGGATTTAAGGGGTTATTATTGAAGACGGACATATAACGGGGTTATTTTTAAAAACCGTACATATAAGGGGGCTAATATACCCGTAAAATTTACACGAGTTTAAGACTAGTACTTCCTCCATTCCAATTAATTCTATACATTTCACTTTTTTGGCACTATTCATAAGTCGAGTGAATTTCCGACACAATTTCTAAGGGTAAGATTATTGGTGAGTCTTAAGACAAGACTCACATGGGTCTAGAGATAAGACTCCCTCAAGACCTCCAATAATCTACTCAAGTCTTGACAAAGTCTTAAGTAGAGTCTTGGAAATCCGAGACTTAACTTAAGACTTTACAAAAGTCTTGACCCCACCGTGTTATAAATGAAACCAATAATTGGCTACCATGTGTTAAAGTATTATTATTTTCCTTTTTATCTTAAATCCTATAAGAAAAATGTAGTGGAAAAGTAGAGTCTTAAGTGTGTCTGCCGGATAATTTATAAAATCTGAGGTGAATCTGAAGTGGGTTTGCATGGTAGAATAATAATAAAAGTTAGTGGAAAGCTGATGTAGCAGAGTTTTAAGACTTTGGTGAGTCTTACTGATAATGTTAGATTTTGGTGAGTCTTACTAATAATGTTACCCTAATATATAACATAAAAGATCGTCATGTGAGATCTTGTTTAAATTGCCTTACCAAGTACATTGTGAATATTAAAGTTTAATAGTTTTTATCGATATGTAACTTAAGATATTAACAAAATAAAACCGATATTGACAAACGTAAATAAAACAAATGTATAAAATTGATTGAAATGGAGGAAATACTATCCTATATATAAAAACAACAATCGCAGTGATTAAGTGTCGCAGTGTGGTTGAATGTTCATTTTTTATTTTATTTTTAAAAGGTGGCTTACCATGTTCTCGACTTTCTTTTATTTTCTATGCAAGCACTTTTATTTCCATCTACAACTGACTAGCAAATTACTCATATATGTGGATCGCATTTTAAATAACTAGATTAAAAAATCATTAATAACTTTTATTTTTCGTAATAATTATGGTATAAATAGGAAAATTATTCAACAATCTTTTTAAAACACCAATTATTATATGAAAAAAAATACAGAAAAATAAGTCAAATAAAGAGAAAACATAAATTGTTATAAAAAGATAGGGTGAGCATTAACATGAAAAATATGCACATATGAGATTAAAATTAAATAAGTCACTATTTCTATGGTGTTCAATTGCTCATGGGTATGATTCGCATAAATTATTCATATAAGATGAACTCCGTATGAAATATGTAAATAACTAAGATCGATAGATAAAATTAATTAAATCGAAAAAAATCAGAAATGCTTTGATAAAAAGTAAAAAACATAATAATATTGAAACCCGGAAATATGGACAAAAAGATATTCATATGAAATCTAAAAATACGGCAAAAAAATTACTCCGTATGAAGGATTGCAACGAGAGAGAGGAATTGGGACATTGCGAGTTCAAATGATCTTGAAATGACGAGTGTAACAAATTAGGTGAGACGGAAATCAAATGAGAATGCGGCAAGATGAAAGGTAAAAAATACGGAGTAGTATGTTATGGAAAGGTAGTTAGATATACGGTGATAGATGAGAGATGAGAGAGTACAAAGTTGTATGTGTCGCTATGATGGGTTGGTATATGGGCCGTTAATAGCATGTCTTTGGACTTGGTCTGTTTTGGGTAAACTCGCTCAAAGTAAGTCTAAGTTTCGACCCTTTGTTTCACAAATATTACCATAATTTAAAATGATTTTACTTGTTATGATTTTATATATTTTCTTATCTTATTCATTTATTTACTTCAATTAAATATGTTAAGAAAAAAAATTTAAAGATATGCGACAAATAAGTCTATATTTATTAAAAAAAATAAAAGTACGTTCTTCCAAATTCACGGGTCTGTGTAAATTGGAACAATCATTAAAAAAATTGCACGGGATTGTCTTCCATCGAAACAACCGAAAAAACCACACGTGGTAATTTAAACATTCTGGTGCAATTTGCAAGGTTTTGTTTTACACATGCTTACGTATTATAGTTCTAATACACGGGCTCATATTTCAAATTCACTCATACACATATAGTATGTGTAAATTCCATATTTCAAATTTCACAATGTGAGTGTTTACACGGGTTCAGATTACAAATTTTTGATCAATCACGTGCTTTACGCAATAACGTTAATACATAGGTCCTAATTAACAACCACATGTGAAAACAATCATGTGCAATTTATAGGACACTATTAATACACGAGCGCTAATATTGTTTTATGTTGGCCCTTTTGTAATTCACATATAATAATGTCTTCCATTTAAATTTTCTTAATATCTTCTCAAGTCAGTGTTTACACACGGTCAGATTTATGTGACCATTTGGAATGGATTGTGATACCATAAAGGTAGGGATTTAGAGGATTTAGAATTTCATACTTGTTCAAAAGTGTTTGGTTTGATTATGGAATGGATTGAGTATAGTAATAAGGTGAAATGTATTTAGAAACTTTGATGTATACGTGGATATGAGATTTCAAGGCATTGAAATGAAGTTAGAATCGATTGGCTATCTAACCCCATTCCAAAACCCTCTAACCAAACCTCCATTTCAAAAGTTCCAACCAAACACTCTTTATATTTACGACAGTTTTTTAACAATATTTTAAAGTATAAACCCGTCTAATTTGCAAGGCATGAAACTAGTTTATAAAAAAACTAGGGTAACACCCGTGAAAATTCACGGGATGTTCAATTTTAATTTTTTACACGAAATGATCAATTACAGTTGTTAGAGAATAGAGAGACTAATAACTTATGTGGTGTATATATGTAAATGCTTTAATAAAAATAAATCAAAAAGTTTATATATAATTAAGATATATAAGAACAGTTTGACATTTAACGTTTAAAATGTAATTTTTCAAACGTTAAATATAATTTAAAAAGGAGAAGTATTTACTTTCTACACTAAAACTTGAGAGTAACGGTCTTTCAATAAATTATTGAGAGACCATTCGTTTGTACCCTTTCTATACACGTAAAGTAGTTATGAATTGAAAGTTAATTAAAATATAAAAATTAAGTAATCTAATCACGGAATTCGTAAATATAACAATAATATTATAACCCAACTTTAACTAATTATTGAATATAATAAGTTAAATATAGGTCAAAATTTTTTATTATTTATTAACACTGTCGTTGTAGTTAGAAAACTGAAAAAAATGGTGAAAATTTATTATGACCTGAACATTAGTTAAGATTTTAAATTAAGTAATCTAAACACGATATTCTTGAGCAACATTAAGATAGAAGAGATTGTGGAAGAAGATTGATTGTTGGCCGGTGAAATTCTCTCAAGCAACATTAAGAAACTAAAGAGATTGTGGAAGAAGTTTGATTGGTTGATATGGAAGAAGATTGATTGGGTGATAGGAAGAAAATTGATTGGGAAAGTACGTAATTAATGTAACTGTTTTATATATTTATTAGGATGTAAGTAATGTACTACGTACGTAATTATTTTGTAATGAATACCCTTTTCTCTTATTTTCTTACTCGGTTGATTCTTATTGGTTGAATTGTTAATAATAAATCCAAAGTAAATGAGAATGCTTCAAATGCAAATCCTCCTGAAATATTATTGCGTCACATCAACGTTTATACATTCTTCTTTTATATATATAACATGATTCCCACTAATTATTTCATGCGTTTTGAGTGAAAACAAATATCTTCCAACAAAAACCTTGTAATAATCTCAAAAGCCACCAAAAATGGCAGAAGAAAACCACCCCAAAACCCAACAAAACCTCGAAACCACAAACCCAAAACAACAAGAACCAACAAAACCCAGATTTGAAAGCAACAAGAATGGGTCATATCCGGGTCAAAAGGCCCATTTCCCGAATCCAGCGGAGTCAGTAAACCCGGACCCAGCAACATTAAGGGATCAATGGAGGTTTGCAATAAGACAATATAGCAAATGGTATTCACATGCATGGGGTACTGCTATTCTTGCTGGTGGTGCCTTCTTTGCTCTTGGTTGGTTCATTAAGGGTGGTAATCCCCTGCCTTCTAAGGACGTTTCTCATCGTGATGTGGAAAAATGATTCATCTTCATCACGGTACTTTATTTTCATTTTTATTATTTTAATTTATTTTGAGGTTTATGGTTCCTTTGTTTATTGTAATTTCATTTTGTTGATAGCATGTTTGGGAAATGGGAACCTATAATTGGAACTGAATTTTGTAACTGAAACATTTCAAGCGCGTGGGAAACCTCGGAATTTGAAATTAGAATTAGGCTCATCATCGTAAAACTGATTTGGGAAAATGATTCATATTCATGTTGGCATATGATTTTGATTTTTGATTTTGGGGGTTAGGGTTTGTTTGATATGGGTTCCCTTGTAATTTCAGAGTGTTGTTTTAGTTATTTGTCATTTAGGTTAAGGTTGTTTTGTGATTTTGTTAGTTTATGTGTAAAGTTGTCAACTTTAAGCTAACCGAGGTTGATTATCAAGTTAATAGAGGAGGTGAATGATGATGATAGTATCGATTTGATTACCGTTGTTTGTTCTTTCAGGTTTTGTTGCATTTCATTTTGTTTTTTTGGTTGTTTTTATATTGATGTTAGCTTATTTTTATGGGATTTTGGCAACTTTGCTGAACACGTTGTAGAAGTTCTGATCTTTTTGCTGAGGTTTGAGTTAAATGAGTTTGACAAGCCCAAGTAATTGTGAGAGCTGCATGACTGTGTTACATAATTTTGATTTTTATGAACATGGATCTTAATTCATGTTGCATTTAAATGCCTTTCTTTGCATTATTTGGTCATTTCTTAATTGTTCGTAACGACATTGTTGTCGTTTCTCAGTTAGGTTTAGCTGTTTAGCTGTTTACGGAGGGAGATTGTGGAAGTGGTTTAGTTGGGTTGTGCTGTTTAAATAAAAGTCGTTAGAGGTTGAAGTCTAGTAATCTGTGTTTAGTTCTGGGAGGAGAATTTTGTGTCAAGCTTATATTCCTATTTGATAGTTGATTCTGTGTGCATTTTGGATAGACTATGGAGAAATTTTATCTTTGTTATGGTATTATTTGTGATGTGCTAACTTGTTGCTGTTATGCTTGGATGTTAGATGAAGATAAATCATGTGTGGATACAAGTCTTTTGGTTTAAGGGTACTTCACACTGACCGAGGAAATGGTGACAGCGAGGGATGTTGGTATATAGATTGAAGATGATGTGTCACCATAAAAAATAGATTGAAGGTGATGTGACGTCTTTAGTGGAGAAATCTCAAATTTCGGGTTATGGAACTAGGCATATAAAGTGCAGAGAGTTACGACTCATATAATTGATACAATTGTCACAACTCTGTTTTACATTGATGAAAAAAAGGAGAATGTTGATCACTTAGTTGCTCCTCCCATTGCCATTAGCTTTAGGATGAAACCTCCTTTTATTAAATTGAATGGCTCTCTCATCCTTGTGAGTCCATCCCAGACTCCGCGATTTCAGATGGTATTGTAATTGGGTGCGTTTATGAATTATGACTCAGATTGGCCATTTGTGCTGTTGTAGTAGGGTTTTTGTTGAGGGCTATTAGTTGAAACTTCGTCTGATTTCCATGGGACCTCACAATGAGGGGAGTCTGAGGAGACTTGGAATGCATATACATGTCAACTGTGTGATTGTCACACATTGATGACAGGGGGCACAGTTAGATCATTTTATAGACCAAATAGTTACCCATTGGTGTTGTGCTGAAACCTTCCAAGGACTTATGAGTCCCAAAGGAAACTGTATCTCATCCTTGTGAGCGTGGCCTCGTCTTATGTGATTTCATAAAGTGTGTGGGGCTTTGCACAAAGCTAGTTGTTGAGCATCTAATTTACAGGTAACTTCAAGAGTAATTTATAGATGGAGTTCTTTGGGCTCGAAAATCAGCGCACAATTGATTGACAGAAAGAGTGCGGGAACTGGAAAAAAATTTGAAATACAATTCTTATCTTTTCCTTTTCTATGGAGTTACCCGAAGTTCCGATGTAGGCAAGCTGATTTCTATTTAGTAGTTGGATGACTTGTAGAATGGAATTGTTGGTGCCAGAAGTTTTGAAGAGGAGACAACTCTTTGAAGTTGATAGAGTGGGACTCTGGAAGTATGCAAGAGTTCTAGAGCGGAAACTGGAGTTGGAAAAGACGTACAGCTTCATTGTTTCTGTATAATTTTTAAACATTTGTTTAGTTGCTTTAAGTGAAAAAGAGAGAAGAGGCTTTACTTGGTGTCATATAAGCCCATGGTATTAAATCAAGGCTGCCACTAAATCATGAGCATTTTGTCAAGGTTTTGAGGATTATCACGACCATATTTACCGCATTGTGAAGTGATATTAGCTACATCAGTGTATTTAGCCGATGTAAGAAATTGGCTTGGTCGATGTAGAGTCGCTGGAAATCAAGTGCGGAATAAGATGGTCTACATGCACTCCAGCCCTATAGGACAACTTGGGTATTCACTACTTTTATTTAGGATTTGAAAGGAAAAAACAGCTTTCTCCTATATTAAATTGTCTGTCTTTGGCATGTTAGTCTGCTCGGTTGAGCAACTCATAAGTAATCCATTACCCTCCTAAATGTTCAAAGGTTCTGTCTGTAAGATATTATTTTTATCTGAGATATTTTTGTCTAAGGTAAGATACATTATGTTGAAGATCATTCTTTTAAGAGTGTTCTGGAAATGTTTCCTCCTATATACTTCTATTCATCTATACGCAAAGGCGGATCCATGCATAATCAATCTGGCATCAGATACCTTAATCAAAAATATTTAGTGCATTTCCCAAATTTGGTGTCCATTAGAAAGAATTTTTGACCCTGCAATAAGGCTCTACTATAAATCAAATTTATATGGCTCTGCTATTGTATGTATGAAGGCAGTCTGTTATTTGTATTTTTGGCTTATAAGCTTCTTCAAGATTTAACTCAGCATTTGTTTTTGTGTTTGTAAACCTTGCAGTTTACAAATGGTGCATGTTTGCAGATGCATACACGATGAAAGATATCGTTCTGAACCTCCTGCGGAAGCGTTGCGTGTTTAGTGCATGTCATTTTGAGTTATTATATTGCAGCAACCTAGTGAGACCAGAGTAGTAGTAGTAGCTGTTTGTATGTATGATATCATACAAAATAAACTGCAACAGCAAGTACAAGGCCTGGACAGTTCATGTCAACCCTGTGACTTGCTAATCAGTAATCATCGTCTTCCCTTTTGCTTTCTGCTAAACCTCATGTATGTATTTTAGCCCTAATTTTCAATGTGTGCGTTAAAACCCAATTGTTGTTTTTCAAAGTAGCCATACGATGGCTACAGTGAATGTGATCCATGAATTGTGGAGGCAAGTGAATTAGATAAAAGTGTATTGATCAAGTGCAGCTAGCTACGTGCCGTGTTGTGCCTTATACAAGGATGTGACTAATGAAGAACGATTAACTGGCTAACCGTACCGTTTGCAATGGTTAATGTAAGCTAAGCTACGTGCCGTGTTGTGCCTTATACAAGGATGTGACTAATGAAGAACGATTAACTGTTAACCGTACCATTCCGTTATAAACGATGTGCATCATTTTCTAGGATTCAGTGAACAATCATAAATTGTTAATCTGTTTTGAATTCTGGCCTGTAATTCTCTACACATTCAATCGATTACATATTTACATATATAAAAACACAAAGATACATAGCTCAACCCGCTATACTACATAATCTCGCCTTTATATAATATAATATACTCCCTCCATTTTTATCCATGTAATACATTTGCTTTTTCACGTTTTCCAACGCACTAATATCTTTAGCTACGTATTTGTAAAAATTATAAAAATTATATATTTTAAATGTACTCGTAAAGACGAATTAAACAAGATCCCACGTGAAATTGAAATTGAAGGTTAACTTGTGAATAGTGTACAAAAAGCAAATGTATCGAATGGAGTTAAATGGAGTAGTATATACACAATTATACATACGTTCTAGAAGGAAGAGAGCAAATCGTCTAAGAAATCAGTCCCTAAATCTTCAAACTCAAGTATACTATCCATGTTTTTTCTTGACTTTTTCATCATCACACCATTCATGCTATTATCTTCCATGTTTAATTCCGTTACTTCTCTTTTCCTACTTGCTTGCGACTCCAAACTCCTTTTGCTAACATCTTCAATTGGGAAATTAAGAAATGCTTTTGTTCCTCTAATTCTCAAGGCAGCCTTGTCATAAGCCAAGGCAGCTTGCTCTGCCGTATTAAACGTTCCAAGCCAAACTCGAGCGCCTTTCTTAGTAGAATCTCTTATCTCAGCCGCGTATTTACCCCATGGTCGTCTCCTGACGCCTCTATAATGTCGTCTTTCTGTGTTTGGGTTGCTGTTCTGAATTCTTGGTCGATAATGTCTATCATATTCTTCAACACATTCCTCCGTGGCTCCAGTTTCCTCATGGTTAGGGTTAGGGTTAGGGTTAGGGTTAATTACTGTAGTTAAAAATTCCTCCCAACTTTCGGAACCCATAGACGGCCATCTTTCAAGACTTGGTAACCTTTGTTCATCCATCCAATCTGGGGTATTTAGATGAGTATGTTGTGTATCTTTGGGTTGTCCAATGTAGTTCGCCCAAACGTTCTCTAGGATTGCTTCTTGAGATTGGCGAGTTTCATGGTCTTTACCATAAACCATATTTTTTGAATAGTTTCACAACTATTGTTCGATTGTTGAAAGGAAAGAAATGAAGGAACACTTGTGCTAACATTTATTTATAAAGTCGCTTAAATTTGACGTACAAATTATGTATATATATATTCCAAGGACAGCTCATATCATCAAGTAGATCATTTTAGTAAATTAAATGTGAAATCAAAATAGTTGTTTAGTAAACTAGTATATTAACCTTATCTTAAGGTTCGGCTTTTGGGGTTTAGTGTTTCGGGATATGCTTCTTAACATAGCAATTATAGCTTCCTCAGATCAGATCAGATCATCACTTCTGAGTTGTATGCTATCTCCAAACTTAACCCCTTTCCTTTTTTTTTGGTTGTTGTAGAGGTTTTGTTTTGGTTGTTGTAGAGGTTGTAAAGGGAGCCACACGATTTTAATGCTCACGAAATTAGAATCCGAGTTATAAGTACCATCTCTCGTGACTTGCTAATTAAATTAGTTGGCTTCGACAAGTTCCTCTCAGTTTTATGAACAACTCCAAGTATTTACGCGTTAATTTATAATAGTTAAGTCATCTCCTTAACCTAACTCATCCAATTATAGTTGAAATGAGCCCTCAAATTTTTTTTAGTCAATTAGCGTTAATTAGTAAAATGATTAGGTAATTAACGTTCATTTGAAGCTATCTATGGTGTCCACGTCATCACCTTTTTTTTTGTTCGATTTTTACATGAAAGCGCTAAGAAACCTAGTGAAGAGTTTTTTTAATAAAACCGCTAAGAATCTTAGCGGCTTACCATATCAATACTGTCATATTGTAGTGTACCATGCAAATTTGTTAGAAAATTTTGGAAATTGTCGGAGAAGTTGCCGAGAATTTCAGCGGCTTTCTTCTCTCTCTCCCTTTTATTTTTTATTTTTATTTAAAACAGATACAAATATTTGGACGATGACATTTTGATAAAGCCGCTGGGTTTTTTAGCGATTTCATGTAAAAAACGGACAAAAATAAAAAGTGATGACGTGGACACCATAGACCAAAATAGTTTCAAATGAACACTAATTATCTAATTATTTTGCTATTTAACGCTAATTAATCAAAAATTTCGGAGCCATCATATAACTATGATATCTTTTGGAATGAATTGATATACGCGCACAGACGAAGCTACGCCTGTGCCGTCCGGGCCACATCCCAAGGTAGATTTTTAATAACAAGTACTTATTAGGTAGGTTAGTATTAAAAAAAAATTGCATATAGCATAATGGTAACTAGTAGATTTAAGGTGTGAAGAAAAAATGTTTGATCAAATTTCATTTTGACAAATTTTGTTTATAATATAAAAAGAAGGGATAGAAATGTAGGTGACGTATTAAGCAAGTTAGTAATCATTGTCAAAGTCCACGGATTGTGTGTAATCGAAAAAGTAGAGGATGGATGAGCGTGTGTAGATCAGACAGACCATAAGTTGAGTCTCTTAATTGTATCGTTAAAACTACTTATTGTCCAAGTTCTGATTCATGTCGTGATTAATTACGTTAATTCTTCCATTTTCAACAATTTCAGGTTTAAATTATTTAAATAGTTATATGTTACGTAGATATCTACTCACATTACTTTAGTTTCTCATTCACTCATCCCATGTTGATTTTATTCTTCTAAGGGACAAAGATTGCCATTCTTAATCTACCTCTCTTCACCCTCCCTCCACCTTTCAATGGAATGCCAATAGCCATATTAGCCAATAGATTGGCTATGTTATGATGACAATAAACGACAAGATTATTATTTGTGTATTTTTTTCTGAATATTTTTTTGGAGAAATCGTATAGAGTCATAATGATAATTATCGTAATTTTGGATATCAAATGAATTACAAAGAGGTCGCTTTCTTTAAGGCTATGTTTGGATAGGGAGATTTGGAGGGAAATGGAGGGGAGGGAAAGGGAGGGATGAGGTTTCTCTTGTTTGGATACAATATTTAGAGGGAGAGAAATGAGGGGGAAAGGAAATGGGAGGATCTATTTTCCCTCCTTTAGATCAAATTGTTTTCTTTTTTAAGGAGGTGAGATTTGGAAGGAAACACAACTTCACCTTCATATTATTGTCATTATTCATCATATTTCATAACATCCTTCATACAATATATCATGTCTCTCTATTATCCCCTCCCATTTCCCTCTCAAAATTATTATTATCCAAACAACCACAATTCCCCTCTCCTCCCCTCACCTCCATTTCCCTCCCCTCCCTTTCCTTTCTAAAATTGTATCCAAACACACCCTAAAAGTATTTCCATCATATTTTATAAATGCTTTGAGTTAGTTACATAAAATCTTTCTAGAATAAGACAGTTGAGAGATAAAAAAATTACTCCAAATACTTCATAAAATTTTATTAATCTTGTTTTGTGTTACTAATTCAAATTTGATTTTTCACTTGTGTAAAAGTAAATGATTCTGACACATCCCTCGTATAAACATAGCATATATGTATATAAAGCCAGTGGATAAGAACATTTGATTTTCATGCCATAACCAAGCAAATGTAAACAACCGCCGATCATAATAAACATCATTTATCATAATTATATCAACTTAACCCTTGAACTTGATAACTCCGATTGTATGAATGTGTACTATGTACTCTGCACTACCTAACTTATATTATATCAATCACGAGCTGTATGTAACACCCTCATAATCCGAGACCTTTAGTTAGGACCATCACACTATGAAAATGCTACCATCTCAGCTTCGTGAGACATAATATCAAAGTAAACACCAAACGCAACCTTTATTATAAAGAATGATTAAAGTGAATACAACTATCTCAAAATATAGTAAAACAATAATGTCTGCGTAAGCTAAGTATGAACTACTATGACGCTACAAAATCAAGTTGAAGACCAATCCTCCCCAAGCAAGCATCATCAACAGCGTTGAACATGAGACTCTGCTGACCATTACATGGGCCATCACAGTAAAATACAACAAGTGTCATAATCTAATAAATAAGACAGTCACATCACAAGTAACAATAATAACCATAATCTAATATATCACAATCATTGATATCACAATCTCATTAACACAAGTAGCAGCCTCAAGCCCCACACCAAATCCCCCACTTGCTCGTGACAAGGGGTACCCAGATCCTTAATGTGCACATCCCTTCCGTGGCGGGAACCACGAAAGGCGATCGTAGGAGTGAGAGTCGTTTCCCTTCACGGTCTCACACATATTGATGCGTGCATATTATATACACATTTTAGCATCTTTTGACACACATTTCCATGCATTTATACGTTTTTTGTACGTTGTTTTGCGCCGAATTCGATTCTTTGTGTCTTTCTAGTTATTTTGCAGGAAAATATGCGAAAGTCGCCAAAACCGTGCCATTTTGTCGAAAGTAAGCTACGTTTAGGAGATGGAACAAGACAAGGAACTTGATAACCTCGGGAGTGCAATATTCAGAGGATAAGAGCCTAAACCAGAAGGAAAACAAAGAACAGAAGCAGCTGGGACAACAAACAAGCAACCTGGACTGATAAAGATTCGATCGAGCTCTGGTGTTTGCTCGATCGAGGGGATTGTGCTGAGAAAGTGTTCGATCGAGTGATCCCTCACTCGATCGAGGAGCATACAGGATGTCAGTGGGATCGAAGGATTTGGAAGGCTCGATCGAAGGCTGGTGGAAGGAAATTTACTCGATCGAGTGATTCTTGAACTCGATCGAGTAAACTCGATCGAGTAAATCACTTAAGACTCTGAATTCCGCATTTCAGTTTTTAGGTTTAGATCATTAGTGTAACCTAATCTCCCTATATAAGGATTAGGTTAACACTAATCAGTTTATCAATCTTTTTTACTAATCAACTACTTAACATACACTTAGTTTCATTAGTCAGTAATCACATTTTCTCATTTTCATAAACAAACTCAGTAGTTCATTTTAGGGCTTTACTTGAAGCTTTTAGTACATTTCCGGATCTTGCTCGTTATCATTCTCTGCCACTTTTATTGTGACTTTTCTTAATCCCTTCTCTTATTTACGTTTTAGTTTATTCGTTATTGTTGTCATTAGTTTATATTTATATTTCGCTATGTAGTATTCAGTTAGTATTGTTATGATTAGCGTAGATCCAAAAGCCATAAGTAGGTAATTTTCTTAATATGTTAGGATGAGGGAAGTCGCGGTATTAATGTCGTAGCATATCGTTCACATCTTAGTCGTCTCTGCGACGAGGTTTGTTTATAAGCAATATAATCAGAAAACTAGTTGATTGAGTGCACGCATGATACCAGTTTATCTAGTAAAACCTTACCTGGATCAAAAGATTGGTAGAGTAGGCTTGCTTAGGACAATCGATATAACCTTCCTGGATCGAAAGATTGGTTGGGGAGTCTAGGGCGATTTGAGACCGAAATGAGACAATCACTACCCACCTTATCAATGATTTGACTGACCTAGTATTTTCACATGACATGAATGACCGCGGTGACCCAATTCCTGACATATTCCCCTTTTAATTGTTAAAACTCGACTTTGTTATCTTTCTTGTTCTTTTTATTCTTGTTTTTAGTGATTAGTTAATCAACAACAATAACAACAAGAAACCCCCTAGTGACCAATAAACTGACCTTTAGTTAAGTCTCTGTCTCCCTGTGGGATTCGACCCTACTACCACTAACTTTTGTTAGTTGTATCTAGGATTTATCTTTGACCGTTACACGACCAATGTGTCAAATTTTGGCGCCGTTGCCGGGGAGGCAATTGGTTTTAATTTTTGTTTAGTTTATTTTCTTGTTTTTTGTCTTAAGGAATTATTTTAGTTCCTTAGACCGTTCTTACTTGTCTCCTTAGTGTTGTGTATGCCCAGGTCTTTCAGGTTTGAATTAGTGGAAGCTAATCCCGAGCCTGAGAGAGTCTTTCTGCGCCGTAGAAGGGAGATAAGAAGAGCCAGTCAGGAGGAAGTCTTGAGTACCCCTAACTATTTCATTGTTGCTGAACCTATCAACCTACCTTACAAAATGTCGAACATAGCCAGTCATTCCGAGCCCAAGGCCGATTCTATTCCTAAGGGGTTCAGGATTGTCGCTGACACAACCGATAATACATTTGACATTCGACCTTCTTACATACATTAACTTGGTCGAAAGGAATATGTGCCGGGGTGTAGCTGGGGAGATCCGATAAAGCACATGGAGATTTTTACGGATTACTGCTCTACTATCCTAACTTCGTAGACAGTAACTCAAGATAGGATTAAGGAGGTCCTATTTCCTTTTTCCCTATCCGAGGGAGCCCGTGAGTGGTATAGAGATTTGGACCAGGAAGCAGTTGGTGTGACGGAGTGGCAATCTTTAGCTCTTGCCTTTTACAAACAGTATTACCCACCCCAAAAGACGAATGCACTCCGTTCCCAAATCACTAATTTCAAACAACATGGAACTGAGAACCTTTATGAAGCTTGGACCATATTTAAGAAGCTAGTGAGGGCTTGTCCTCATCACAGTTTTCAGCCGTGGTTCATTAGCAACCAGTTCGACAATGGGTTGTTTGATGACCACAGAGCCATCCTTGATGTAGCTGCAAAGGGACAGTTCCAAAAGGAGCCTGATGATGATAAGGGTTGAGGAATTATAGAAGAGATGGCAAACCACTGTGCCGAGTATGGTAATCCAAGAACTGAAACGAGAACTGTGGATGGTGATCAACAGGCAAAAGCAGAAGAGATGGAGATGGGGCAATGATATGCTTATCTCTCAAAGCCACAAGATTAGCCTCTGAATAAGGAGCAATACCTGATAAGAAAGCACCCGAACAACAACAGTATAATGACCATCACAAATATTCCTCCGACACTGCCGGAGGTTAAGCTCACTCAACTCAAGATCCTCCTCTATATGAAAAGAAGGAGGAACCTCAGCTAAGGTCTCATGCACAAGTTGCCAACTACCACCAGACATACCCCGCGTAAGAATAGTGTAACATACCATATTTTCGTAAACCATATTTTAATTTAATTAAAGTGTTTTGCGGAATTTAATAATATTTTATTTAAGTTTGTAACTTATATTTTAGACACATCGTGTAAATCCCGTCTTAAGATTTATTTATATCTTGGGATGAAATATATTCCTTTGGCAATTCCGTATCAAGCTTTCCCGAACATTTCTTCTTAAAACCCGTCTCACTTCTTTTGTATTTAAAAGAGAATAGAGGAAGGAAGCTTCCTAGTGCTTTTCTTCATCCTCCTATTTGTTGTTCATCAAGGGAGAAAATAAGAAACAGTAAGCTCATTTGTTCATCTCAAACAAAATTCCTAATCCACAAATCTCTTCATAAAATCTTCATTTCTTATCGGAACTTAGCGATTCTTGCGCCTATAGATTCGTGAGATCGTCCCGTTCGTTCTAAGTTAAGAAATTTCGTGTCTTGCTTCGATTGATTTTCGGGCTGTTCTGCCCTAGCTCGAATTTCGAGTCCTTTATAGTGGTTCCGGTGGTTTTAGGCGATGATCGTGGTAACCTGGAGGAAGGCTTGGTGATTGTTGAAGAGGAACTCGAAGATTTTGCTAAGTAAAGGTGACGATAATGAGAAACTCGGCCTTTGTCAAATACTAGCACTTTATATGATTTTGAGTATGTTTAGTTGATAGAAACACGTTTAGGATATGTGGATGATGGTTTATGTGCTGTAAATTAGTTAGAAGCATGCTAGGATTTGTTGTTGATATGTCTCTTATACGATTTAATGAGCAATTATAATGGGTAATGTGTTTGTGTGGAAAAATGGATGTTTACATTTGTTGTTTATGGATGATTATGTTTAATCTATGAAAATGATTAAAGGATGGAGTATGAATGCTTGTATATACTGTATATTGTGATTTTAGAAATGCATGCAAAGTATAGAAACCAACCCATGAAGTTTAATTGAATTTTAGAGTGTTAAAATGTGCGATTTTGGGAACAGGGACTCCCAGCCGGTTGGTTGACCGGCGGCCGGTCAACCAACCGGCTGAGAGTCTCGTATGTTGATTTTTGAAGAAAGCCGAGGAAGGACCCTCAGCCGGTCTGCCGGCTGAGAGCCCCTTCTTGGTATTTTTGAGGTTGTTGTTGAGAGTCCTAGACTCTCAGCCGGGTGGCCGGCAGCCGGTCCACCGGCTGAGAGCCCTTTATGTGAAATTGTGAATTGTCTGAATGCTAGAGAAATGACTCTCAGCCGGCCAACCGGCAGCCTGTGGATGACCGGCTGAGAGCCCCTGTTCATATAAAATTGTTCGTAACTTTTGTTTCACCTGTCGGATTTGATTGATTCTTCTTCCGTATGATTCGTATGCTTGTTTGAAGTTTCCGAAGTTTGGCGACACTTATGTCGGGTTCGGAAATGGATTTGAGGAGTAAGACCCCCCGGCCGGGCAACCGGAAGGGAAACCGGCCCTCGCCTCAAATTAGTTTCCGAAGTTGACTAAGTGTTGATTGAATGTCTATATGAAATGATTGTCATTCGAGTTTGAGTTTTTGTACATGTTTGAGATGACATTATGTGATTTGTGTAAACCTGCTGTGTGCTGCTATATTACTCGAGTTCTTACCTGATTGCATCGTGTAGCTGGTTGGCCGTAGTGGCTTGGTGCTCACGGCAGGTCTTAGATTGTTTGCCCGCCTTCGAGCATATCTCGTTCCTAGCTAGTTCGGGTCTTGGAGGTGCCTTCACTACTACAAAACAGCTCTGTTGCAACATTTTGCGTGTAACACATAATTTTTTTGTTGCAATTTATAGTAAAGATATTAACTAAGCAACACTTAGAAACGAAATGTTGCATTTTACTTTAATTTGCAACACTTGTATATAATTGTTGCATTTATCACTAGATATAGCAACATTATTTCTTAAGTGTTGCATTTAATGGACGTATTAGACTTTTTAAATATGTTGCGTTGGTTATGTTGGTGATTTAATTATAATTACTGGTTCATTTGGCGTAATTAAGATTGTTTCTCGATGAATAATTTCTAAATAATATAAAACAAATACGGGAAGTACGGAATGTACACTTGTTTAATTATTTACGTGATTACGGCATAATTTTTGGACGAATAACTATGACGGGTCACCGAGTAATAATAATTTAATAAGGAAAATACAACGAATCTGGTGCATTCTACAATATTTGGTTTATTTAAAATATTTAGAAAGAAAATTTTAGGAGGGTTAGTGAAAAATCAAAAACCAAAATTTTTGAAACGAAATATTTAGGCGGAAATATCAGGCGCTTAATTAGAAAATTAGAAAATTAGAAAAAAAAAGGAAAAAAGAAACACAATATTTGTGTTTTAGGAAATCCACCGTGAGATTGAAACCTTCGCGTTATAGAATATTACTGCCGCCTCTATAATCGATCTTCATCTTCAACAATTTCTCCACCATATTAATTCTTATTGCTTTCGATTCTCGCTCTGAAGTGACGACCGTCTGATTGTGCTTCTCTGTTCGTTTTCGTACAGTTCCTAATCGTCCCAGGTATGATAATTCAATTCCGATCTAACTGTGCTTCTCTGTTCGATTCCGTCTGAGTGTTGAGTGATTCCAAATTACATTATGAGTTTCTTTTTTCTAATAGTTTCAATCGCTCATTCGTATTTTTGGTCAGATGTGTTTGATTGCTTCATTTTCCTTCAGTCCCCTTCATCTCTTCAATTCTATAATTAAAATGATGCTATTAATAATGCAGCTAACTAATTTTAATTAATCGCTGATTTCTGTGTTAATTGCCGACCAATTTGTGCAGGTATAACAGCATCAGTCGACCCAAATGGAGCAGGTCATTTCACCTTCTTCATTATTTTTAGTTCTAAATGTGTATTCAGTTGTCACGGTATTGTATGCTGAAACTGTGTATTTTGTGGGATAGTATGAAAAAGTGGAGAACATAGGCGAGGGAACTTACGATGTGGTGTACAAGGCACGTGATAAGGTCACCAATGAGACCATCGCTCTTACGAAAATTCAATTAGAGCAGGAAGATGAAGGTGTTCCTAGTACTGCCATCCCTGAATTCTCAAAGGATCCACTTATGATCAAAGTGAGCTCTCACACCACTTTTGAGCAATTTATTGTTTTCCGTGAATGTTGTAGCTCTAGGCCATTATTTTTGAGCAATTGTTCGGGTATTTTAATCAAACGAAAACAATTGATTAAGACGTAGAGATTACTATAATACGTAGGTTAAGATAATGGTAATAATGCGGTGAATGTTAATTGTGGTAATCTGGATATTTGTGTTAGTTCACTACTCGATTAGGACAGCCTGATTGTGTCAGCTATTTGGTTCTATCTTTCGAGTTTGTCATCCTGCTGTCTTCTGTTAGGTTGCTCAAGCAACATTCAAATGCAATTGTGGCGAGTAATACCCTTAAATGTATTCGTCTTAATATCACCGGTGATGCATGTATTTTATCCCCGTCTTTGAGACTTCTTAGATACAGTACCTAAAGCTACTTTTTTTTCATTTGCTACGAGTGGGGATTCTATTTCTTTTCCCAAGTACCCTTTTAATTGTCTTCGTTTTGGTTGTGAGCTGTCTGTTTATATGTTACTTTTTTATGGGTGCTTAATTTTGGTCTGTTGGATAGAATAGATTGGCTGCATAAGAATGTTTACATTTAAGTGTATTGATTAGTCGGTGAAACGAGGGTGACCGTGTTGGGGGAGAGGGAAGGGAATTATGTTGTATGTTCTTTAGTTAGAGGCTACTTAGAGCATCTTAATTTGTTTGATTCTAATTTTTCTCTTCCAGTTTGATCTCAGCCTATTATATGTACAGTTGAATATTTTATCATTGTAATTCACTTACATCTCAAGTATCAGGGATATGCTTCAGTTTGCAACTTCTTATGCCTTCGCTTCTCATGGTTTGTTGTGTATATAGGTTCTATCGATATCATTATGCTCCTTTTGCTTCTGATATCAAGGATATTGCTCATTTGGATATCAGTTTTGAGATAGGCACTCCTTTCAAGCCATTTGATCAACTTATGGGAGTTTTTCCTGCTGCAAGGTTTACTCCTCACATATTTCTTGATTTCATTCTTGTGTTATGCAGGTTCTAACTTCTAACTATGTTACTTGTTGCAGTGCCCACGCACTTCCACTGGAGTACAGGAAGTTGATGAGTGATCCTACCTCCCCAATTATTGATTTTTACCCAATAGGTATGTCTGTAATGGACTACAAATTTAGTAGTAATTAATACCTGCTGTAAACAATGTGAACTCGTGCTGTTTGTGTCCGAATGTTTATTGAAGAATATGATTGCACAGTACTTGAGGTTAGAAAATGAAACCAGCATCTGCAGTTAATTTCTGTCATCTAGCTATCTGTTTTTGAGGCGAGGAGCTGAAGAGCATTCTTTGATGCCTATCGAACGTCATGATTGATGAAGGATTAAAAAAACTTTGTCGATAAGTATTGTAGGCTCGTAGTTAGTGGTCCACAGTTCCTACAGCTACAAATATTTCTCTGCTTGATGGTCTCCATGCGTAAGATGTTTCTGTTAATCATTTACTTTCTCAATTCTTCAAATTTTGACGTGGACATGAACGGAAAACGGTACGCTTTGCAGGTGTGTTGTCTCTCTTACTCCTTCCAGCGCTCTAAATATTTTTGTATATAGTTCAACAAAGCCTTAGTTCCATAATGATTTAGAGGTGGCCAATATGGCTTTTCATTTTAAATTTTGATGTACATGTGCTTGTTCGTGCCTTAGTACATTTGATTTGAATTATGGCAGCAACGTTCATGGTTGTATGGGGTTGGTTCTATTTGGTGCTATCTTCCTTTTACTGTGTCTTAGACTAACTCAGGTTTGACAAAGGCACACTTTATTGGCAAGCTAAAGCTACTGATATATGACTACTACTCATCCTTATTGTGTTTATGTTGTTGATCTAAGAAGCTTCTGTATCCAAGCCCTTTCTTTCCTCTAAGATACTCCCCCCTTTATCAGGGGACACTAAACTAAAGAAAGTGGATCCCTCCCTAGATAATACTGGAAGGAGACTACTCTTTTTTATCTGTTCGCCTTATTTTAATGTTTTGCCGACTTGAGTGATAAATCCTCGTTCCAAGCCAAAAGCTAATAAAAAGGGGCGGGTTTATTTATGAATTTGGCACTTTGTGAGAGTCTGGTTCTTTAAGAGGCCAACAGACAGAACAGAGACGTTCTTAATTAGATTCTTCTCATGTGTTAGTCATCCTCTTCTATCTCTGATCCGAGGGAACGACAAGATGTGCTTCTTGCTTTCTACGCTTCTATGGATTTAGTAACAGAGTCGATGTTCTCTTCTTGGCGTTAATGCGTATCAAGACGGAGTGCCTTAGTTTCTTTCTCTATTCTAAATAAAAAAGTTTCTTTCTCTATTCTAAATAGAAAAGAACTCTTGAATTAAAGAACAGAATAGGTCAGGGTATATGGGATCTGTGGATTTGACTAAGAACTAATCAGGACGGCAGATAGGCTGCTGCTGAAAAAGGCTATAGCATAAAGGATTCCTTTCTTTTATAGTTTTTGAATTCATTCTCAATTACTTACTATATTTATTTGTTCCTTTGCATGTGCATTAGTTGCAAGATTTATATACATACATATCCTTATCAGTAAACTAAGAGGGATTAGATGCGTGGTATTTTTTACTATACTTATCCCAACCTCATATTTTCTGATGCATCCTGATGTAGGGGATGACTTTCCTTTGCTCTAAGTTTTCAAGACACCTTAACAAATAGCAAATTCGGTCTATCTTATTCTAGCCTACCTCTTACTAAATTAACTCACTTTTGGCGCAAGCTGAAGCTTGTCTTAAGCCATTTTCCATCGAGATTAACTATTTATTGGTATCGTTGGCATCTTTTTTTTGCAGGGCATAAGCTATGCAAATTATTAACGACTTCTATTGTTCAATGTAAGCCACCATGTCCGTATCAAAAATTTAAGTGTTTTTTCATTGTTTTAAATGCTTATTTACTTCAAGTAAGAAATATTTTACCGTGTATGGTAATTATGTCCTATTCAGTGGATGATTTATAGACGACATTGTTTCTTTTCTCACAGGTCTCGTTTTGGATTAACTATTAATGCAACGTATGCAATTTGGATGCAATGTATGCAATTTGGATGCAACGTCAGATGAAATTGGGATTCGTTGGAGAATTAAGCTCGCACAATGTTTAGTTGTTTATATATGCCCAATAATTCTTAAAATATTTTTTTAATTATGTTGGATATTGGGTATTTAGCTTGTTTTCTTTATGACATTTTTTCATGATGTATTACGGAACATGGATTGATATTTGATGTTGTAATGAACATATGGTTTTGGAGTATCAATTAATAATTTTTTGGTTTCAATAATGTATGTGTGGATAATATTTGTAGAGCTCGAAACGTGGTACAAAAATAATTGTAATTTCATTTTGAAATAAAAAGTTGCATTAAGTCTAGAATAGTGTTACCTTTGATACAATCAAAAGTGTTGCATTACAACCAAAATAATGTTGCTCTCATTTGTCATTTGAAAAAAAAAGTGTTGCTACGGAAAGAATAAGTGTTGCGAAATTTGGGAGGGAATAAGAAAAGTGTTGCTTTTATAAATTTAAAGTGTTGCCATAGCTTCTCAAAATAAGTGTTGCATAAAGAAAATTAGTGCAACATTTTTTAAAAATGTTGCATTTGAGTAGAAAATGTTGCAAAAAGTGTTGCAATGAGCTATTGCAACGAGACTTTAAGCAGCACAGTTAAAAATGTTGCTTAAACCATATAGCAACATTTTAGAAGGCTTATGCAACATTTTTGACGCGTTGCAATTGAGCTGTTTTGTAGTAGTGCTTGTGCACTTGTCGAATCGGGAATCGTAACTTGTTTGCGCTCCGAGAGTTTGGCCAGGTTTAGACTAGGACAGTCATTTGATGTCGTCCTACCAGGGGGTTGTATAGTCTGAGATTGGGGATGTCGTAGTTTATAGACGAGTCGATTGTCGGCCTGCTCATAGTAGTCTAGTCAAGTCAATCGTTGACCAATCTAGTTGGAGTCGAGTCACTTGGTTGACCAATCTAGTTGGAGTCGAGTCACTTGGTTGACCTATCTCTTTTGTCGAGTCGAGTCTATTGTTGACCTATCTCTTGTTGATGATATTGTTGTTGAAGCTTGTTAGGGTTTATGGTTGTAATTGTATGGTGAACCGGTTATGCTTCTCATGATTATTATTTATATATGTTGGAGCATTCTTGTATGTCTCATATGTTATGTGTTAATGACAATAGGTGGCTAGGAGAACCTCTAGTCACTCCCCACTGATTGTGACGTACATGTTTTCATGTATGTAGGTTGATGATGTTGTTTGCAGGGGGTTACTGAGGCTAGCGAGCAATGATCCATTTCATCGATGATTTACACTTTATGCATCGTTTAGCTAGACCTAGACTTATGATTTCAGTATTTTGTATTGTACTTAAATACTTATTTATGTTTTATTTCTTCCGCATGTTTAGTTTTGTTAATTCACCTCGTACTTAATCAAGCATGTTAAAGTTTTAATTCCGCGTAAATTTTGGCATGTTTGTATGTTTTATATATCTTTCCGCTGCGACGAGGGGTTTTACAAATAGCACTAACAATACTCTCCTCCTGACGCTGACGCCGACGCCGACAGCTGTACGGCATCAAGACTACTCTTAGGAAAAAAGGTCTTAAGCAGACAGAGGGGAAACACAAGCAAGCACAGCCAGCACGATAGGTCATCAAGAGAGCCAGCCACGCATCCAAAGCCCCTTTCAAAACCCGAGAAAAATCAAGATGACACTTAGGAGGCATACACTAGTACAGAAATGTCATTTGGCAACGGTCAAAAAGCACATATGGCAACGGTTCCACGACCGTTGTAAAATCGGGGCATTGCCTTAAATAATCACCTACGGCAACGGTTATCAACCGTTGCCAAATATTATTTTTGGCAACGGTTGCTGTTAACAACCGTTGCCAAAAGTTGATTTTAGCAACGGTTATTAACAACAACCGTTGCCTTATGTATACAAAAGGCAACGGTTATTACAGCAACCGTTGCCTTATGTATATAAAAGGCAACGGTTCATTTTTAAGGACCGTTGCCATTGCTCAATTAAAATTTTAAAAAAAAAAATATTCCAATAATATATTTTTGGGTAAATATAAAGTTTTCTATTAAAATAATAATTAATTACAAACCAATGTTTAACATATAATCAACATTACAAATCAATATCAATGCCACTTCTGCTCAACATTTTGGCTTGGATTGTTGTTGCATGTAATGTCCCCCTGAAATGACCCCTGCAACATGTTGCTTTGGGGTACAGCTGCTACAATGGCACAAAATCTTTTATCATTAAATAAGTCCACTATATCTGAAGCTGCTCTTCTCGCCCAACCTACTTTTTGGTATAAAGTGCGGGCGGATAGTCTTTGAATCAACTAAGCAGCCTTGAATTCTCCCTCAATTTTCGGAGGTCTTGCTCTGCCGATGTTGATCTTTTGCACAATCCTTTGCCTTAACCCCGTCTTGTGGCTTGCTTGGTCTTCTACTTGAAAATTACTGGACCTGAATTGTTTGAATAATGTGCAAAAAATTAAGAATAGCTACTCGCGTTGAGCATTGGGAGGCCTTCTTACCTTACATTTGGTATATTTGTATTAAAGCAGTCCCCCCTAAAGATTTCTTATTACGAGCTGATTATAAAATCCACGAAACTTCTTACTATGTAATGTATGAGCCGTGTTCGGACGACAGTAGGACAAGCACTTTAGGCAAGCTTATTTAACTATCTAAGACAAAAGAAAAGGCTCGTATTGTAGAGTGCTAACCTTCAATCTCAATGTCATGTAAAAGCGCAACTTCCAACATATTTGTGCCAATGGGAACCGTTGCATCAACTTCCATTCCATCAGTTTCAACAAATGTCACATTTATTCTACACATATACAAAGATCATAAGAGATGAATATAAAACACAACAAGGCTTCTAAATTACATGAGACAACTACAGTACTACACCATAGATGACACGAGTACATTGTTAATTTGTTTAGATTGACAAATCACTCAAAAATCAGCATTCGGGCATAGTGTCAAATCACGCTCACTGAACTCAGTTTAGAATTGCAGCGCTTCCTGGTTCAATATGAAATAACTTCTGCTAGCAACCTCAAGAAAAAAAAAGGGGACAAAGGGGAAATGTCACTTACGTTTCCTTCTCTTCATTCCCATCAGCGCTAGAATTTACTGAAGCTGTGGTACAAAAATATTGATGCTTCTGAATGAAAATCAGAAGAATTCAATAAGAGGTTCGACAAGGAGGGAAAAAAGGCAATCATTAAACATATAGTGACTATAGTCATCAGTTTCAACAAAGGTGTAATGCACTTCAAAGCGGTGATGAGATTTAAACCAAAGCGTTTATTCAAACTCAACTTCATATCTACCAAAACATATTCTTAGTACTTGTTTTGTTGCAGAGAAACTTCTCCACAGATGGACTAAACTTTGACACTTAAAAAGTTAAAACAAGCACCATTTTTACATAAATTGCTATTCTTTTAGAAGTGAGAACAAATTCAGATAAACAATACCTGTAGAGGCCCTAGCAACGACTGTATGATGGAACCAAGTGCATTGGAATAAGAAGTCCTTGGTGTAAGCCCCATTTGCTAGCATTTAGAGAGTTACTTCCTGACACAGAAATGTGATAATGAATCACTGGATTCAATAGCATTTATAGTCAGATATGGGTAGGTAAACACATGACAATAACAAAGGGAGTGCATTGGTAAGCTTTGCACTGGTATACAGCCATCCAGCAGCAGAGATATGGGTTTCAAAGTTCAGAGTTTCAAAAAACTATCCCCGGAATAAATACAATGTTACTCAATCTAGCCAAAAACACGGGCACACCAGCACTTCAATTTTCTTGGATATGTGGAAAGTTCAGAGTTGAAAGCATAGATGAACATAGTTTAAATAAAATCTTATTTCCTACGCATGTGTACTATTACTATGAATATTGTTCGTCTAAAAGAGGCAAACACGGTTAAATTTAAGAAAGAAAAACTTTCTACATCTGGACAAAGACTTGATTCGGCTTATGGCAGCCAAATTAGAGACATATCTTAGTTAATGGGAGTATCTTTAACCATATACTAGAAAACCTAAATACTTTCATGTAAGTATCGGCAGGAGAAGATAGATTACCCCTGTAGGAATGACAGTCTGGCAAAACAACTTTATTTACAAGTTCAGTTATGTACCAAACCAACAACAGTTATGCAAGCATTGAAGCAGAATATCCTGATACAAATTCTAAAGAGAGACAGAGACGTGCAAGACCGCAACAGTTTCTAGTATATATTGTGAATAGTACAACACCATGAACTCCAAGTACTCGTCAAAGAAGAAAAACTACTCAAGAACATGAGACACATCAATGATAGATGAATCATCAGATTATACATTCTACGATCTGTAACAACTTCTAAAGTCGAAAGTTCTACTTAGCAACTCATATTCAAGACCAGTAACTTCTACTCACAGGGACAAGGAACTTCTGCTTAGCAACTCATATTCAAGATTTAGAAAAAAGAATAAGAAATACCGAAGCGAACAACAAATTTATCATCCAGAGAATCAAAACAAATGACATTTTTCAGTTGACAAACAGTTCACCAGCTTAGTGGAGTACACCTATAACACCAAAATTAGGTTCTTTATCATGTCTACAAACCAGAAAATTAATGGCAATTCAACAGTATCATAGAATTGCTAGAAAAGGAGTGCAGAAAGCAATAATACACCAGTTACTACAGACCTTCATTAAAAATTCACATTTTTAATTACTGTCGGGACTAACTAATGAGATGGGTTGCACGAGAGACTAGCCTATTGTATGTTTTTCAATTAAATTTATAATTACAAGGTTACTGAATTGGTCTCGGTCAGTGTTTCGTGTTTATTAAATAGGACCAAAACAAATTGCAATAGATTATAAGCTACCTTGGTTTTCTTCTCTTCTCCTCTGAGAATAACACGGGCAGATGGATTCGTATGATGCTTTCCTTCCAAATCTTGACCTTCGTGCACAATCACTAGGACCCCTCCACCAGTAGGTGTTCCCTCTGGAACTTGTTCAAGTTCAAAAATTGTTCCAGAATCCTCCTCAAATGCTTTGTTTGTCAACTCAAAAAAATCTGCCCACGCTACTTCTCATTTTGGAGATCATTTGGATCCATACAAACGATGGAACCGCTCTCAAAAACACAAAGACGCTGTTCTCCTATTCTAAAAAGGCAAAAGAAGCCCATCATACACACACCAACACTAATGGAAAAAATAGGTTGAACTAAGCACACTGTGAATCTTTGAAGCAGCGACAGAAACCTAAGATACACGGTCATCCACAAACAAAGCTTATCATATAATAAATAGATACCTGACTTGACGAAAGAATTCTTTTCCATCAACTCGAGGTCGTCCTACAGAATATAGACAACCATCAATTAGGCATAGTAGTGATCTAATACATGTGATATGACTATGTCTAGGAACCTTAGAATCATTTGACAGTTGGATAACTATATAAGCTGAAGTTTGCATTTTCTAAAAAAAATATAAATTGAAAGATAGAGATTTACCTGCTGATCTAATAACCCTTCAGGGCCATTACCATTCTGTAACCATCTATCAACAATGAGATAAGACTCAGATTCGCATAAACCCTAAAATAGTTACAAGTTTTACACACACCACAACCCAAGTTTTTAAGAATCTAATCCGAAAGCACTTTTTTAGTTTCCTGCAGCCTTGCCCAGGCAATTATATGTTCATAGTGTTTAATAAGACAACTGCTCAGGAAATATCTTACACAGCAATCAATTCAGCAAATTTAACACAAGCAAGGCCAATTCCTTCAAAGATACATTTTATCTGTTCGACTGAAAATTATAGTCAGTATCTAAAATTGAATGCTAACAACAGAACTATAGTTTAGTAACCCCTTTTCTTTGCAGTTGGAGGACAAAGATGTTGGCAATGAAAATTTGACAAGAAAAAGAAAACCCTAATTTAATTACCATCTACCTCAATAATATCAACTAATACACCAACAATTCAAACATAAAGATCAAAATTTTCAATTGAAATATGAACAGACAATACTCGAATTTAGGAACAAAATTAGGCTACAAACCTCAGGAGAAAAGACGCGAAAACGAAGTAGTTGACAGTACAGTGACCCGTCGTGGTGCGCGATGGATGGTGGTGCAAGGAGGACAGTGGTGGTTGGCCGCCTTGGCGACACGGTGGATGGAGAGAGTGTGAGACTGAGAGGGATGACAGAGAGAGTGAGAAATAATGAAACAAAATTAGTTGATTTTGAGTTTGTATATTTGACAGGGATGATAGATGATGAATGAACGAGAGTTATTATTTTTTCTTCAATTAATATCATTTGCATCAGATTTAATTACAATTGATGCAAAAACACATATCAAATACATATACATCATTTTGGAATACGAGTAATATAATATACGTGTTTAGAAAATATGTACATAGCGTCTTTTTTGCGCCAAAATTTGGTTTTATAAATGGCAACGGTCAATGCAAAACCGTTGTCTTAATTGTGTACAAAAAATACATATGGCAACGGTTTCTTAGTGGACCGTTGCCATATGTGTTTTTTCTCTATATTTGGCAACAGTTATTGTTAATAACCGTTGCCTTTTCTAAAAGGCAACGGTTATTTTTAATGACCGTTGCCATATGTCCATGCCTAAAGTCATTTCTGTACTAGTGATAGATTTCACGGTATGCAAGCCCATTGAAAACAACCGATCAAGCAAAGAAACAAACAAACCAACAAGCACTACCCCTAACATCAGACAAGGAAACCGAAGCAGATAGAGCCGAAGGTCTAGGAATAGGAAAAATTTGAAGCGATAAGATTATCACCACAATCCGGAGGCGCCATAAAATCATCCCGACTATGCCGACATTTGGAATGAAAGGTATGAGTTTTAAGGCACACCCCATATAACCAAACACTCATGCGCTTTAAAGTAATCTCAGCATCAGTATAAACTGTCAAACTATCAAAAAGAGTTTGACGGCTAATTACCTGAGCATCACCACAACAATGTCGGTCACGAAAATGTCGGATCATGGCAGTCCGAACCAAACCTCTACCATTACCATCAGTGCACCTAGAAAGGCCTACAAACGGACAATGGAACCGAACTTTATCGGACATGATAATAAGGTCACCGGCACTAGGCTCCATCGGACAGAATGACGAACACAACAGAAGCAGAAAGCCAAAATTAGCAACAAATAACGTGGGGCCAACTTAAGCAAGCAAGGAGGCAGCACACCAAACCACGAAGAAGAAGAAGAAGAAACGGAAAAGCGCAAGCATTACATCAACATCAGTCCAGACCCGACACCAGCCACTACCAACCATACCGACTGCCAGGCAGAAAGTGGTTGTTGATGTTATTGGCGGCCAGCAAGGATGAATGCAGCGCCAAACCCGAAAACCGAAGAAAAACAAACAAAACAGCAAAAAACCCTAAAATCAAACCAATGGACGGCGCAACCACAACAACAGCCACCGTCAGCAAATAACAACTTACCAACGACCACCAACAACAGCAGATGACACTTAACCACCGACAACAGCAATACCGGCACCAAGCAGGAGAAGTACCGGTAGCAGGCAGGAGACACACGCGAAAACAACCACCAACCGCCGCTAATCTCACCACCAGCCAACCCAGAAGGTACCGATGAGCCCAACCCCACCGTTAAACAGCAGCCAAGCAACCAGAAAACCCCACCACATTGAACCCTAACGCAAAATTCGAATATGCCGAAAACCTGCACTCTCTCGCAATGGAAACACCACCACCCACATATATTGACGACGGCAACTTAAAGTGGCCGCCGGTGGGGGTGATGACGAAACCTAAAACCCTAATGCGCAATATCGCTTCTCCGTGGCACTCGCACTTATTAATATTATTATTTTTATTATTATTATTAGCTGCTTCGTATATAACATAAAGTCTAATCTACCGTTAACAAAAAAAAGTTTCCAGAACAGGTTACTTTTGCAACTAACTCCTGAGTCATTCACTTTAGTTGAGAAAAGCCTTCCACATCCACTCCTTGTGTCACTCTCTGTGGTTCATAAGTATTAAGTTAGTTGAGAATATTGAACAACTTTTATGTAGCACTTTTATAAACTTCCAAATCTTCACAACAACCAAATCAACAACTATGCATAATTAATTATGTTGGACAACAATTATTAAATCTAATAGCTTCACAATTAAGCTTTACTATATATTATCAGAATTACTCTGATGCACAATTTATGCAACCAATTACCAATCCTATTAATTATATCCTCCTCAAATTCTGCCATCTTTTGGGCATCGCATTATATATGGCAACTCTAAACTTAACCTATTTTGTTCACCTTCTTGTTTTTGTATTTGTATTCATATTCACCTTGGTTGCCAATTCACGCTCACATGCTTGGGCCCAACCTGGTCCAGTCCCTAAGGCTCCCAATAACTCGGTTAGCGCGATTTTTGTGTTTGGTGACTCGACATCCGACCCGGGAAACAATAACTATATAAGGACTCCCTTCAAGAGTAACTTTGCACCCTACGGTAGGGATTTTCCGGGGCATCTTGCCACTGGAAGGTTTAGTAATGGCCTACTTTCAACTGATTATATCGGTGAGTGGAGTTCAACTTAGTAACACCTACTATTGTAAATCTAACTTAGACACTAACTAATTACAAATCGTTAATAACATTGCATATTTAATTTGCATAATTGCATGCATGACTTAATTGATAATTTTATTGCAGCAAGGTATGTAGGCGTAAAAGAGTTGATACCACCGTATTTGAACGCATCGCTTAGTGTGGAAGAGTTGATGACTGGAGTTAGTTTCGCTTCCGCTGGCTCTGGATACGATCCTCTTACACCTCAGCTAAGTGTACGTAATATATACTCCATTATTATTGACTAAACTAACTTAGAGCGGTTTGGTTGAGACATTTGAAATGGATTGAAATCAATTTGATTCATTTAAGTGTTTGGTTAAGTTTTTTTGGAATATGATTTGATACCTAGGGTTTTAAATTCATTCATGTCCCTTAAAATCTCATACCCATGTCTCATCTAAAGAGTTTAACTCCATTCTACCTCATCCAAACCCTAACACTATAGAAACATGAATAAAAAAGTTATGTATTTTTCATAAAACGTTTTATGTGAATTTTTTTCGTAAAACATTTTATGTGGATTATTTTCATAAAATATTTTATGTGAATTTTTTTCATTAAAAAAATTTGCGTAATTTTCATAAAACACTTTATGTGGATTTTTTCATAAAACATTTTATGTGGATTTTTTTCGTAAAACATTTTATGTGGATTATTTCCATAAAATATTTTATGTGAATTTTTTTCAATAAAGTTGCGTAATTTTCATAAAACATTTTATGTAGATTTTGGATTTTTTCGTAAAACATTTTATGTGGATTTTTTTCTTAAAAAATTTTATATGAATTTTTTTCATAAAACATTTTATGTGGATGGTTTTTAGAAAAAAAAGGTTACCTATTTTTCATAAACATTTTATGTGGATTTTTTTCAGTCTTGAAATAATTTTAATATTGTTGTATTATATGAACATGAGTCATTTGATTTTTATGGATTAATTTGAATTTTGGCTTTGTTGTTAATTTTAATTTAAAATAATATAATTACTATTATCTATAATGAAGAAAATGAAATAACTTGACATTCATTCCAATTGTGAACCACATAATAAGGATGTGGTTTAGAATCTATTACAACATAAAACAAAACAAGCATTAATAACTAATAAGTATGAGATAACTCCATACCTCGTTAATATTAAAATCAATTCCATTTCATTCCAATTGTTTGAACCAAACGACCCTATACATGATACTGTATATATTATGTTTACATTATAGGAAACAGGTCTCGTAATTAATTAATTACCATACAGAGCATCAAAATGCATGCATGCATGGTTATTAGTAATAATTAATGGTATTAATTAATATGGAAGTCGGTTTAATTAGATACGAACATACAGGGAGTGATATCAATGTCAACACAACTGAACTACTTCAAGGAGTATCGATCAAGAATTGAGGGGAAAATAGGAGTTGAGAAGACGAATGAACTTATTAACAAATCGGTCTTCATAGTCAGTGCTGGAACTAATGACTTTGTCGTCAACTATTACACTATGCCAATTCGAAAAAGGATGTATACTTTACCACAATATCAACAATATTTGCTACAAAATGTCCACGACTTCATTACGGTTAGTGCATGAACTTAACTTGACTTATTTTATCATTATTAGATAGAATGAAAGAAATGAAAGTTCGGGTATATAGTACCTTGTACTAGAGTTGTCGGAGTAAGAAAATCTCTTCAAACGGTTTTATTCTAAAATAGGCAAATCATTCTTTATTCTAAAATGGAAACAAATTGCATTGATTTTGACTCCAACAGAGCTTGTGGGAAGAAGGAGCCCGAAAAATTGCTGTCGCTGGAGTACCGCCAATGGGTTGTTTGCCGGTAGTGATCACCATGAAAGCAAATAGCTCGATTTCAAATCGGAGTTGCATTGATTCTCTATCAGCTGTTGCTAGAGACTATAACAAACTTCTTCAAGCTCAACTCATCTCCTTGCAGCTTGACTTGGCTGACCGTGCCACCAAAATTGTCTACATTGACATATATTCAGTTCTCCATGACATTATCCAAGGCCGCCATGATCACACTACTTACAGTAAGTTCTACTTACTTTATTTTTTTTATTTGTGACGGGGGATTTAATCCACCGGGCCCATATAAGTGCTGACAACTCTGTATAAGTGCTGACAACTCTGTATTGCTTCTATATCACACACTCAAATTCAATGCCAACAAAATCCACCAACCGATTACCCCTTAACATGAACCGTTACATCATATCACCCTAATACACAACTTTGTCCACGAAACCTACTCACGCTCGTAAGTATCGACGCTCAAGCCATCAATACTATCTCACAATACACATCCACAACCTTCCTTCATAAATATACATATGAAATACATACTACCATCAACACCACCTTTACCTTTAATAACAATGTTGTAATTCCCTTCGTTATGCTACACTAGCTCAAACTTCCAAGTACACCTTAACCTGCAAATTAAAACCATCAAACTCTCTTTACTGCGTCCGACCACTCTTAAGGTAAACGTTACTCCTTGCCTAGTACTAGATCCTTAGTGATTCTCTCTCATTATTATCATCTCCCGCTTCCGGTAGCTAACTATAACTACAACATCGATCCCATACATATATCCTAGACTCTCGTCCACTAACAATTATACACCTTCACTCATTTAATACTCCCTCCTCACATCTACCACAAAGCTCCCAACATAACCACTATATTAACTTTTCAACATTACCGTCCGTCTGCATTTCTTTCTACTCACGCATCTAACCCTAAAACATAACTCACGACTCAAAATTGTTACATACTCACTTGATCCTCAACTTTTCCTCTTCTGCTCAGTTCGTCCATAACTTGACATTATGCTAAATCCCAAATTCCGCGGACACTTGTTCCACCTATAACTTCTAGCTATATACATCTGTTCCACTGAATACTTTCTAAAAATATAATAACGGGTGAATCACCTAACATATGATCGATAGTACTCCAACAATCTCCCATAACTTCTTTTCCACTTATATATAAAGGTACCACTATAATGACGACAACATCAAACACACGTTCGACTCTCATTCGTAACGTACTCTACTCTCGCTCTCGAGTCCAGGGTCTCAATAACAAAAGTAACCATGACCGCAATCTATATGGATATACCAACATGACATATCATTTCAAAAGTTCGTCTCACAAGTATACACCTACGTCAAGAAATGCTCCACGCACATCAAGTTCATACGTAAACCAACAATTAAATTTCATGAACATAAAACATATGGAAATAAGATGACAAGGCTGCCACATCTAAATATCCACAAGTCCCAACAAATAAGGAACCACCGCGTGGGAAACACGTCACCAAGATATACACCATTATTAAGAAACAAAAGATCTCAAAACATTCATATCTTTTCCAACGTCACTCTACGTGATAGCATCGCAACACTGTCACCGACAATCACATCGCAGCGCGAAGATACCCGTATCACAATAATGGAGTACCAAGCTCAACTTTCATTCCGAAGCACAACAACCACATTGATTACGTAGCATTAATATAGTCTTACCAAATTATAATCAGTATATGCAACATGCTACGAGGAATATACAGATAACGATCGTGTGAACACCATTCTATACCACTACTCATGAGATTGACAACTTTACATAATCACTTACGTACATCACACATACGCATTTCCCAACTCACACCACCACTACCACCTGACCGATGTGATCATATATCTAATACTTGTCAATTAATAAACAACTTCTTTTTCCGCATCCTGCTCTCTCGCAACCATGAATATCAATTCCACTAACAAGCTCCAGTGATTCTGTCATAAAAATTACCTCAATATCTATACCAAACATATCCTTTATCATTCCACCCTGTAACTTACCACTAGGCTTACTCATTGTACAAATTAAACACTTTATTATCAAGCACTCATCCTTAAATTCCTCAAAACTCACGACTAGAACATCGTCTCACTCATCTCATATGTATACCTTAACTCACATCCTTATTATAGTACTCTACAACACTATGGCAACATAATTACATGTCTCATAACTCCTGTCACATTCACTTAACTCACCTCCACTATTCTATTGTTGTGGCATTCGATCACGTTACTCAACCACTCAAGTCTTTACACATTCTACCTAACACCTTAATAAAAACAAATATCTTCTTATTGTTTCCAATATCATATCCCCTTTACTCAAATCCCTACTTTTCGTTCCCTTTTTGCCACAAACTCTCACAGCATTCGACTAATCTTCACTCACTACTAACAAGCCCGAGCACTCACTCATTATCTTCCAATTAATTACCTCATCCTTTACAAATGATATCACTCTTATCACGTAAGCCCCCTCATACCGTTACATATTCAAAATTTCATAGAACTATAACTGTTTCTCTGAAACCCAAGTTTTCCGATCGACATTATTATTTACAAATCCACATGCATGTCGCCATAACTCATAAACTCACCAAGCAGAAAATTCCCTTCCAATTAGTTACCGTAACGAAATCCTCTTACACGCTTCCTAAGCCAACATAACCATATCCATCTCTCTTCTTAATCCTTGCTAGTTCTAATAGTATCGACACACATATCCCTTCCAATCCTTCATTCTTACATTCTTCCGAACTACATTACTACTTGACCATATATAAACCATCACCACCACCCTCAAGCTCACGGTAATCTCGTTCTCCTTACCTCATGACTCGCTCTATTACTCCATAAGGTCATAAGTTCACTTTGTGTTCATAACTATTTCCTCACAAACACCTCCGACCACTAGTCTAGCTGACTCATGCAATACAATAAGATATATACGTAAAACCAAACATTGAACTGTAAAAAAACAACTTGAAATGAATATGACATGCAAAGGTGCCAAAAGCTAATTATAAGACCATAACGTAGCTTACTAAGTCGGGTACTTGTTCAAACTACTTCTATACTAGGTAAGCTAATAGCGTACGGCCCAAAAGAAACAACATGTTTTATAACAGACTCAATTGAATAGACCTCACTCGGTCGAGTTATCCCAACTTGACCGAGTTACCCAAATTCGGTCGAGTTATACCAACTCGGCCGAATTGAACCTACTCGGTCAAATTACACGGACCCTGTCGAGTTCAACGTACTCGACCGAATTGCACCTATTCGGTCGAGTCCAACCAACTTAGCCGAATTACTCCCACTCGGCCGAGTTCACCCTACTCAGCGGACTCATTACATTAGTCAGGCTTTGTGAAGGGGAAATCGCCCTTCACATCTCCTACGCATTACACATCCTATATGCACACTAATTCCAAAAGCCAAACAGTAAACAACGAGATACGATTTCACACCACAAGACTCCTGCGATATTCACATCATATTATATCACATGTCGTTCCCGTTATAAATTCCAAATTACCAACATACATGCACAATTCGCTTTGAACCAATTCACAATGTTACCACACTATACGACACACATACACAAGTACCTCACAATCTACCTTTTAGTGACAAATACAAGTATGTAAGCAATCTCGCGGTTTCGGGACGTCTCCCAAACCTTTGCAGTAGCCTTACACACTTCGATTTGGGGTTCATTTTATTTAAGACATACCTAAATCCATTGGGTTCATTGGTTTAGGTGCCAAGATCATTGCTCTGATACCATTTGTAACACCCTCATAATCCAAGGCCTTTAGAAAGGACCATTAGATTATGAAAGTATGACCATCTCAGTTTCCTGAGGTATAATATCAAAATAAACAATAATGTAACCTTTATTAAAATTAAGCATAAGGTTTAAGTATAACAAAGTCTGATACAACAACCAAAAGTGAAACGTCTTCGGAAGCTAAATAAATTATGGCTCTGCTACTAAACTGAGTGGAGTCCCATCCTTCCCCAAGCTATCAGATATCAACATTATCGCACATGAGACTCTGCTCACCAATACATGGATCATCACAGTAAAACAACAACCGTTAGCAACTGCTGAAATAAGACGCTCACAATACAATAACTCAAAATCACAATCTGATAATCACAACCACTGACATCACTGTCACAACAACACAAATGGCGGCCTCAAGCCCCTCATTAATCCCCCGCTTGCTCGCGGCAAGGGTACCTAGATCCTTAATGTGTACATTCTCTCCGTGGCGGGTCCCAAAAAAGCGATCATAAAAGTGTGAGTCGTTTCCCACAATGGTCCCAACATATGTTCATAATACAAATCTCAACAACAGTATAGTGATATCAAATAATAACAACTTTATCGTGATAGTCAAAATCACACTGATCTGAGTAAGAAAACCCTACCTCAAGGCAATAGTCAAGGAAGCACAATCCAAGTCTTTCCTACCAACGTTCCTCTACGAATCCTCCTCCTAAGAAATATGTATACATATTACTCACCAAGGCATAAAAAAAATTTAACGACAAAGAGATGATAAGCGACACTTACTTGTTAACAACGAACAAGGTTAGATGATCGGCGCTTCTAGACTCTTGTTAAGAACTCTGAAGGAATTTGAGAGGAAGGGGGTAAAAGGGGATTAGGGTTTCTGATTTTTGATTAAAGATAAATGGGGTTTTAACCTCATATTAATATATATAATTAACCGTGGCTTAAGACACGGAAAGACCAGCTCGACCGAATTGGAGCAACTCCGTCGAGTAGCACTAGCTCGGCCGAGTTACAGTTACTCGACCGAGTTAACCCTACTCGGCCGAGTTAGACCTACTCGGCCGAGTTATACCTACTCGACCAAGTTAGCCTAACTCGGCCGAGTTGAGTCACAACTCGGCTACGCAAATGAGGGGTGTTACAACTTGGGTCACTTACTCGTAGTTTATCCACAAAACATGGTATTCCATCACCAAAGGGATTTCACAACTCTCGATTATTACACAGCTAACAACCACCTCCACAAGGCTAGATCCAAAGCTACTGACAAGGTCACACTCATACCCACTTGGCATTAGTTATAGGTTTCTAAACATGGTAAAACACCATGCAATGACCTTAGACTAGAATCCATCGCACTTCACATCAGCTAAACAAAATCCGGTATAGTCATACCGACAATCAAATATATGAACACGACACTCTCCGAACTGTATTTACTCTCATACATAGGACTATGAGACAATCATCTAAAACATCTAATCCCAAAAGTATAAATACGGTACCCCCCAAAGCGTAGTTATTCCAAAACGTAGGACTACAAGTCAAACATCAAAAACATCTAGTTCCAAACAAATCAAATTTCATCAACCTAATTCACATAAACATCTCGTAAACCTCGATTACCAAAATTCATTACCTTAAAGTGAACATCTGAAAGAGATCCCCATAAAAGTAACAACTTTCACCCAAACAGTCTCTATGTAACCATTAACAATCTCATAAAAATCACCAACATTATTAGCCTCACGGTTGACACCAATCCACAAGAAGCGCTCATACCATTAAACCTTAACATGAACTCACTAAGATGGTATACTACCTAACATTACCCAAATAGCATTAATGCAAACTCCCTCTCAACTAATTCCGATAACACCAAAACCAAGAAGTGTATATCACTATTCCACAAATGAACCAGCCTCACGACTAATCCGAAAGAAAGGGGACAAGGCTCACAAGGGTTAGAGATATGATACAAACTTCAGGAACAACCACGATACAAAAACTCGAGAGAGACACACAAGACGACGATGTAAGAGACTCCAGGCTATGAACTCCAACAATAGCGACGTCAAGTGCATAAAATAATGAGCATTAGTGATAAAATGGTGTATGACAAAAGGAGAGGTAAAGTAAGCTTTCGTATGAAAGCATAACTCAACAAAATTAGTATGGAAGAAAGGAGAGGAGAAGCGGCACAGAAGAAAGATTATGATTTTATCCTACACATTTCCCAAGGCAAAAGGTTTCCAAAATCCTCACAAGGTCTCATTTCCTATTTCCCAATTCAATTGATGATAACCGAACTAGCGTCCTCCAAACACACTTCCACAGAAGTGCATTATACTATAAGCTCTTTCATAGTTAAAGATGCACGATCATCCCAATTTCCACAATTCCATAAAGTCTCGGGTGTCACTACTTTGTAGAATCCTTAAATTACATTTCATTAATACTCCAGGATCAACCATCTATATATCATTGCTACTTTACAATCAGCGCATTCCAAAGACCATCAACTCTCAAATCCTTCAATTCTTAAAACTTTCAACTTGTATCAAATCACTCTATTCTAACCCGACAGATGGAGTAAATCCTTATAATTCCTCAAATATCTCAAAAGATGAACACGAGATCCCTTATTAACATTCTCACCCTTTGTCTATGGATTCAAACGTCCTTTAAACATCTCAACCTCGAAATTTTACAAATCCACGAGTTGTACCTCACTACATCAACCAGGCATCCAATGACATGATCTTTAAGCAACTCCCATAAGGTTACACCACTAATTTTGTTTAAGCAACTAAAAGCATAAACTTTGATCAATTCCTCCAACGTTACCTCGCTGAATCTTTCAATACTCGTCCATCATTGCACAACATTCTTATTCCTCAAACGTAACATCCCAATTGAAGTCAAACTTAATCTCAGAAGTCAAGTATTACTAATTCACCTCACTCACCCATTCATCATCATTAACATCCCAAGGTACTCTTTTCCAAGTTCACAATATGGACTCTACTCAATGCTTACTCTTAATGCAACATGTTTCAATCAATTAGTTCTCAATCTCAATTTTGATTCCCCAATGTTAAGTTCCACCGAATATCACATATACAACTCCAAATTTAAATCAAGAAGTCCACCAACTAATTCCACTCACTATATAGGGCAAACCAATAAGTGCTAGAGTCATTAAGACATGTCTTACTACATTTCCTAAAGGATCGCAACAACATTACTTTTCAAAATAAGGGCTAGGGGTCATCCTCAAACATTTTCCTCAAAATCCAACTAAGATAGGCGACCTAAGAAGCGCAAGTAACAAAGATAAGGTTAAGTTAATTAGGGAGTTAAGAAATTAGCTTCCGAGATAAGATAGATGAGAGTTCAGGAAGAAAGGATATGCATCAAAACATGAGGTGATGCATTAAGAACGAGGAATATCTTCGGGAACAAAGAAACATTCTCCAAGGACAACACAAATCTTCAATCTTCAAAAGCAGACAACGGTCTTGATCGCCAAAAAGGTAAGCTTACGATTCACCGATTCAAGAGCATAAGAATGAAACCATTGACAATCAACAAACGTGTTAGACCTAACAAGGAGCAATCATGATACAGACTACCACTTGGTCCTTTAGTCTACCCATCTCTCATTATTATTTTAGGTCAAGTTCATATTTAAGTTGGGGTACACGTGCATGCGTTACGAGCATTACTGCTCTGATTCCAATTGTGACACCATGTGATATAGCATAAAGATAAACAAGTAATGCGTAGCGGAAACACGATAACTTTTTAAAAATTATTCAACATATTATTAAAACTTAATCGCGAAATATCAAAAGAACATGCGGAAAACTAAATCAATACGAAAGTATAAATTGTTCAAAACAACTTAAGTAAATAAGGGATAAGGTATCCCACGATAACAACATAAATTACATCTAAACTAAACGTAAGGGTAAATGTCGAATGATCTACAATGCTCTCTAGCCTACATCTTCCCCAAATAGCACCAACTATATTCCTCTCATAAATGAAACATGTATGCCACAGTCAGTGGGGAGTAACTCGAGGTTTTCCCGACCACTTGTTGTCAGAAAACATGTTAACATGCATATATTTATAATATATGAGTAAACATGTGATAAGATATAACTAAATCATGTGAGATATCATAATCAACAAATATCATATGAAAACGATACAAAAGTTAAGATACGATAATCAATATAAATGAGACAAAACAAGCTCAACATATGTGAAGCATGATATAATTATACATGCGAAATCAATGTATATCAACATATGAATCAGACATGAATATCAGCTAAACATCCAAGTGATTGACTCAGAGGCCAACAACTAGGTGACAAATCCAACCACAAAAACAAACATAACATAAAGCTATCAAACAAACACAAGAATAGAATGAACGTCGTCAAAGCGCATAGGCACGATCTCTGACTACTGAAGTGCATAAGCACGACCTTTGACTACCGGAGCGCATAAGCACGACCTCCGAATACTATGTATAACGTAACCGTTGACTATACGCTTAAGATCTGACAAGACCTCTCGATGTAATAACCTCCATCGAACGACACGGGGACCAGAGCGCATAATCACAACCGTCGAGCAATCCCGAACATAGAATAAAATCCCATTAACATTGGATCGCATTAGTTCATTCCAATTGTATATAACCGTTCCAACGTCATCTATTCATAAACAAGGTAGCATAAACGTCACCAACAAAACTTAGGCTGACATAACCGTCACCTAATCAAACTCGGAATAACATAATCGTTAACCAATCAAACTTAGGATAACATAACCGTTAACCAAACAAACTTATGATAACATAACTAGGGGTGAGAAAATTTAGGTCCGGACCGAAAAAATGGACCAGACCGGACCATTTGGTCCGGACCAAACCCGGACCGAATTATTTTGGTCCGGTCCTCGGTCCTCATTTTTTCAAGTTTTGCTCTTCAGTCCGGTCTAGTCCAAGACCGGTTAATTTAGGTCCGGACCAAATGGACCAAAGTTCATGTTTTTTAAGACTAATTATTAAAATATTTTGAACTAAATTAACATTTTATCTTCAAAAGACATAATAAATTAGTATTGTCAAGAATTTTCATAAAAACTGTCGTCTAACTTTTTAAATGCATTTTATTTGGCGAGATTAAAATGTAATTATAATATACGAAATAGTAAAAAAAAAATTAGTTTAGGTCCATTTCGGTCCAAGACCGGACGGGACCAAATATTTCGGGTTTGGTCCGGTCCAGGACCGAAATATTTAGGGTCCGGTCTTTGGTCCACTAAATTTTTATGTTTGGTCTTCGGTCCGGTCCGGTCTTGGACCGATTCTCACCCCTAAACATAACAGTTAACCAAACATACTTATGATAACATAACTGTTAACCAAATAAACTAACCATACAAAACCCAGAAGTTAAGAATCGAAAATTGTCAAGGGAGTGGGAGCCAATCTCTCTTCCGGTTGTGGAAAGCCGATCGGGGGGTCTTTCTCTTCCATTTCAAATTTATGAAAATTAACATGCAGGTCGTCCCACTCGGTGCACCGGGTGCCAACCACTTGACTGGGAACACATCACTCACACAAAACGTCCAATATAAGAGAAATGCTCCCCTACCGGTGGACCGGTTACCGGAAACCCGACAGGGAGCTCAACCATACATAGATTATAATGCAAACACCTAAAATGATCCTCTCTGCCGGTTGACCGGTTGCCGGCCACCCGACAGGGAACACGACCACACACCAAATTCATCCATAAAACTCATACATGCTTCCCCTGCCGGTGGATCGAATTTTCCAAAAATCATATCAGAGGCTCCTAGTCGCTGCCAACCGGCCGCCGACCTCCCGTCTGGGAGTACTTGGTAATCAGATATTTCATTTTTTAGAAAAACAACAACACTTCTAGCATACGACGATTTTAAGACGGATTTTATACATATTGAAACTTACGTAAACATCCCGTAAAACACAACAATATGTATTATACCACCATGCAAATGTAAACAAATGATAGGCTAGATTAACAAGCTTAAACATGCATTAACCATTAAAATTCATATTATGGACAAGAACACCATGAATATGTGAATTAAGTCATACTAACCATTTTCCACAACCAAAACCAGATCCTACAAAACCGTTAGAAGAGAAATTCATCGAAGCATTTGAATTATAAACATAATCAAACAACCATTCGATAAAACACCATTCTAGCATACTAATTATCACACAAACCACATAAAAACCAATCTTTTGACATTAAGTCGAGAAACCTCTCAAAGTTACCTTATAGCTCTTCAATGACCACCAAATCAACTCAAAGCTACTTCACTTTGCCCAAACTTGCATCCAAATACCAAACTCGCGAGTTGACCCAAAAACTGAGGCCTTTAAAAGGACGGCCAACACGAAACTCGAGGAAAGTTGGAGACTTTCTTACATAGAAATATGGAGGACAAGGAGAGGAATATATAAACTCGAGAATCATCGAAAACGGATAAGAAACAAATATTTTATGGTCGTCTTAAGGTTGGAGATGAAGATGTATAAAAATGGTGTATGTGTTTTGAGTGGGAAATATTAAAAATGGAATAATGAAGAAGAAGATGAGGGTTTGCTTTGGGGTTTTTCAGAAGAAAACACAAGTAAGGGGCCTAACATCGTAAATGGCGCATAAGACAAATTTTAAGACGGGTTTAAGCTAGAAATATCGTTTTACGGCTATTATACACTCAAAACAGAAATAAATATTTCCGGTATAATTATTATACCTGAAAAATATAACTTTATTTAAATTAAGATTTTACCCTTAAAAAATAATTTATTAAAACTAAATCTAAAGCGGGAAATTCGCAGGTGTATGTTCTACGGTGGGCATATCACGCTTCCATGTCGTGCAAATTCGAAGTCTAGATACTAATCAATTATCTAACTCAATCCACTAGATTGATAGCACAGATACAACCCGAGACTTTTGATTCAGCAAAGCTTTAGTATTAAAATAAGGCGTCTTCTCATATTTCAACTACAAAAGTCTCATCCTAGAGTTACTAAGGCGACTATATAATGAGTCAATATATTTTCCATACAACTCATGTACAAAGATAATCTCGGTTATTCACTAAGTGTTAACGTGACTCAGTATCATCTTGCCTACTACACAAATGTCAAGGAGATTACATGTATGACTAGGTAATCTAAAAGTTTGGTGATATCTTATGCGCCTCATCATGCAACAAATGCAAGTGAGCATTTTTAAAAGATACAAATCTTTATCCGAAAATAAAATGTCCATCATCAAACACATCCACAATTCAACAAGATTAAAACTTAAATTAAAACTTTTCCATGAAAAACTCAGTGGGATAAAACCATGGCTAAGGAAAAAGAGTACAACGCGTGCTACCCCCTTATGATTACATAACTTAATAAATCTTGAAATGATACATGTTTTAACATAACTTCTTGATAGTTAAAGTATTACCCATTGGGGTTAATAAAATTGAATTTTAGGCCACAAGAAATCCATGTCGGCTTCAATATCATACTTTTTTGAGAATTCACAGTCTGGATATAATCATTTCATAATAACCCTTTGATCTTCATTTCAATTAATACTTCCGCAAGAATAATATCACGTCTCTCTACAATAAATGATATAAAATTATATGTCAGAAATGATTGTCATCCCAACAATAATGACGATCATGACTATACAATAATAATGTGTTTATACTACTACCTCTTTAAAAACCTTGCTAGGAAAAACCCGTTGGGACAAAAACCTAGTCGAAAGGAAAAAAAAAATGTAGTCATTATTTCTTAATTCCTTGTACTAATGAGAATCAGTCCGATAATTATTCGATATAACATTATATGTCAGAAATGATTGTCATCCCAACAATAATGACGATCATGACTATACAATAATAATGTGTTTATACTACTACCTCTTTAAAAACCTTGCTAGGAAACCCCGTTGGGACAAAAACTTAGTCGAAAGGAAAAAGAGTGTAGCCATCATTTCTTAATTCCTTGTACTAATGAGAATCGGTCCGATAATTATAAAATAAATCATCCAATACTTGTGACCTATTTTCTTTCCTAAACCACGTGTATGGATTGACATTCTCGTTGTAAATTTTGATTACAATATTTTTCAATCGTTATGGTATTTCTGGACCATAATAAAATAATTTCACATGTTTAACATGACGTTCATTTAAATCATTATTCCCATATGTCTAAAATTCAGGTTGAGACAATAATAATTTCCTTCAAGTAACTCTACAGGAGTTTGAATTTTCCATTTTGGAAATAATCACGATAACCTTTCAATCGTGTTTTAGAGGTTCATGTATAATCATGAGTTCCCAAAACTCAATTAATCAAACATCATCATTTGATGATCATTAATAAGAGGCTTCTATTAGAAGTTATCCTCGTTGAAGTATCTCATAAGATAACATTTCTCATTTTTAAACATCTATCAAATATAACAATATATATAACTAATCATGTCCATGCATATGATATGTAATTAATTCTAAACAATATTCTAAAACAAATAATAACATAAATATTAAAACTAAATGCAATTATGAACATAATCTTTAAATAAACATGATGATGACTCAATAATGCAAATTGTACAATTTTCTTTTCCAATGTTCATAACTTAAATTGATTTTAAGTTAATAAATGGGACTTCAGGTTCATAAGCTCATACATAATAATTGATTATGTGTCGAAAATAAAATTGGACTTATTTATAAGATTCCTTTATCTAGTTCATTAAACTCCGCGCGCAAATCCATATCGGTTCTTTAACCAAATCGATATAATTTCAATATCTCGGGATATTGTTAGTACTGAGTCACTGATATTTGAATATATATGGTACCATTCCTTTTGTATATAGACCGTTTAATATCATTCAGATATATATGTCACTTCCGGGACATCTAAATTTCCTTACTCTAGAGGAGTATCACCTGCTCAGGCTTGCCATTTTCTTATTACTTAAAATATGTTAACCGATATGACTTTCACACAACTTTTGTGTGATTGTAGTTCAATTTGGCAAGAATCTCAATTTATATACTTTTTGTGACTAATATGCAGCTTGTTATACCATATATAGGGCTAATTTGTCTATAACTAAACCATAAATTTTAACATGTCACATTTTGTTAAGATGATCAAACTAGTACTATTAATACATCTTCATAATCAAATGAATATCATCATTTTTAATTCCATGAACCTTTATTTGATGTCTTTCATATTGAAAACAAACCATTGAACATCTAGTCTAGTTAGGGATAATAAACTTGTTTGTTTTTACGAGCTTTTCCTTATCATCCCCCCTAAGGTGGTAAAAGTTATTATCAATGTATAGTCCAAAATTTGTCATAACCACCTTAGACCTCAATTTCCCGTATCATCGATAAGAATTTATATGGTCATTTTAGTAACATAACATAATATTTCAAACAGCAACATATAATGCAGTTGGATTTTAAATGCGCTGAATTAGAATTCCCAATTTGTAGACTTACGATTTCATATAATCAAGCTGTGATTTTCACACAATAACTACTTAGAAAAAATCATTATGTGGTTACAAGCCAATTAATATAGTGTCAATCCATAAATGAACATTAAGGGGCCGTTTGGTTCAAACAATTGGAATGGAATGGAATGGATTCTAATACCAAGGAGGTATGGAGTTAGAATCCCATACTTATTAATGCTTGTTTGGTTTGATCTCGTAATGGATTGTAAATGTCATTCTTATTGTTTGATTTACATTTAGAATGGATTTCAAATTATTTCATTTTCTTTATCATAGATAACTGAAATTATATTATTTTGAATTAAAATTAATTACAACAAAGCCAAAATTCAAATTAATCCATAAAAATCAAATGACTCAGGTTCATTTAATACGACAATAGCAAAATTATTCTAAGACCGAAAAAAATCCACATAAAATGTTTTACGAAAAAAATCCAAATAAAATGTTTTATGAAAAAAATTTACATAAAATGTTTTATGAAAAATACGCAACTTTTTTTTATGACAAAAATCCGCATAAAATGTTTTATAAAAAAAATTCACATAAAATGTTTTACGAAAAAATTCACATAAAATGTTTTATGAAAAAAAATCCACATAACATGTTTTATGAAAAAAATCCACATAACATGTTTTATGAAAAAAATCCACATAACATGTTTTATGAAAAATACGCAACTTTTTTTATGAAAAAAATCCACATAAAATATTTTATGAAAAAAATTCACCACATAAAATAGTTTATGAAAAAATAATTTAGGATGGGGTGGAATGGAGTTAGAACCTTGGGTTGAGACATGGGTATGAGATTCCAAGGGTTTGGAATGGATTTAGAACCCCTTGGGTATCAAACTCCATTCCAAAAGGGTCCAACCAAACACTTAAATGGGTGGAATCCATTCCAATCCATTCCAAATGCCCCAACCAAACACCCCCTAAGTTCTTTATAACACTCCGAGCAATTGTTAGATATCCAATATCAAAATACTCAATCTTCGTATAATGTCTTGCCTTTAAAAAATTTACACGAGAGAGTTTCAACACTTATATTTTTCTTAGGATAAACTTCTTGTTTATCAAAATGGGTATAATATGAACTCGGATGGCTTTAGTTGTCACATCTTAACTATTTCATGTCAACTTTCATAGTTTGCTCATATTTCATGGCAATATCATAAGCATAAAATCTATCTCAATCACTTATCATATATATTATATTTTTGGCGACTATATTTCTCATGCTAATCTTCTTGTTACCAATATATATATATATATAGATTTAGGATCGGGTGAGAACGATTATACGGTGCATCCAGTGAGAACGAGTCACGTCCGTTGGATTAAAACACAATCAACGGTTAAAAATACCCACAACCCACATTCTAGATAGATTTTTTGACGGAGTAGATAATTTTTTTTTTTACCTTTTTACATAAAATTAGATACATTTTTTTTACGGAGTAAATACTTTTTTTTTTACCTTTTTACGTAAACCTATATACATTTTTTTGACGGAGTAGATACATTTTTTTTTACTTTTTTACGTAAACCTAGATACATTTTTTGACGGAGTAGATACATTTTTTTTTTACTTTTTTTACATAAACCTAGATATATTTTTTGAAGGAGTAGATACATTTTTTTTACTTTTTTTACATAAACCTAGATACATTTTTTGAAGTAGTAGATACATTTTTTTTTACATTTTTACGTAAACCTAGATATATTTTTTGACGAAGTAGATACATTTTTTTTTAACTTTTTTACATAAACCTAGATATATTTTTTGAATGAGTAGATACATTTTTTTTACTTTTTTTACATAAACCTAGATATATTTTTTGAAGGAGTAGATACATTTTTTTTTACTTTTTACGTAAACCTAGATACATTTTTTGACGGAGTAGATACATTTTTTTACTTTTTTTACATAAACCTTATCTTAAGCTTGGTTAGTTGGTTGAACAATTATATTATATTATATCGCGTGCATGCATTACTTGGCTTCATGCTTTTACGTTTCTAATTTAATGCACTCTTTTCCGACTTCTTCTCTTCTTCTTCCTCCTCTACTTAATTAATAATTACTTCTATATTAAGTTTTTTCTTGTTTTTTCCTTTTAATCAAAATAATCCTAGATACATTTTTTGACGGAGTAGATACATTTTTTTTTACTTTTTACATAAACTTAGTTTTTACGGAGTAAATACATTTTTTTAAAATTTTTTTCATAAACCTAGATACATTTTTTTGACGGAGTAGATAATTTTTTTTACTTTTTTTAGTAAACTTATATACATTTTTTGACGGAGTAGATACATTTTTTTACTTATACATTTTGACGTACTAGATACATTTTTTACTTATACCTAAATACATTTTTTTACGGAATAAATATATTTTTTTTTTTACATAAAACTAGATACATTTTTTGATGGAGTACATACATTTTTTTTTTAAACGTATATACATTTTTTGATGGAGTAGATACATTTTTTTAATTTTTTACATAAACCTAGATACATTTGTTGACGGAGTAGATACATTTTTTTCATTTTTATGACGGAGAAGATACATTTTTTTAATTTTTGCCATAAAACTAGTTACATTTTTTTGACAGAGTAGATACTTTTTTTTTTACTTTTTTACATAAATCTAGTTACATTTTTTGAGGGAGTAGATATTTGTTTACTTAAACCTAGATACACTTTTTGACGGATAGATACATTTTATTTATTTTTTTTTACATAAACCTAGATACATTTTTTTACGGGGTAGATAATTTTTTTTTTTTTACTTTTTTATATAAATCTAGATACGTTTTTTGAAGGACCCTAGATATATTTTTTTAATTTTTTTACATAAACCTAGATAAATTTTTTGACGGAGTAGATATATTTTTTTTTTTTGGTGAAATGTAAGTAGTATATCATAACCTCAAAAAATGTACAGAAAAACCATTAGTCATTACTGACTAACATCTGATCCATAAAAAACGTTACATAAGATGGTGTATTCTAAGCCAATTGTAATCCGCTTCCTTGTAGTTAGCCTCTCCTTTGTATCTTAGCTTTAAACGCAAACCCTCAACAATCTGGGCAACTAATTTTCTGGGGACAATCAGTATTTGCTTATGTGTTTGCTAGTAATCTAGTATTACGCTGACTCGCCAAATATGGTATAGTGCAGATTTGTTTTCTTAATTGAAAAATGGGTTTTGGGTTTTCACTTTTCATTAAAACGAAAGAAGCAGAGGGGGGAGTTTATGGGCTTGTTGTGTTTTAACATTAGTCGTACAATTAGTTTAATCTAAGGGATGAGAGTTGTTCTCACCGTATGCACCGATTGATCGTTCTCACCGGATCTTGCCTATATATATATATATATATATATATATATATATATATATAGAGAGAGAGAGAGAGAGAGAGAGAGAGAGGCGGGATCCGGTGAGTCCACCTAAATATTTGAGTCCATGAGTCCATTTAGAGTATCACAAGTTGTATTAAAAAATATCACGTTTTTTTTACACTACAAAGTCTATAATATCACAACCTTTTCAATACAATATCATAATAAACAATATCAAGCACTATATAAAACAATATCACGAAATTTTTTCCTGAACTTTTTTTTCCAAAATTTTTTTTTAAAAAAAATTTTCTCGAATTTTTTTTCCGAAATATTTTTTTTTCAGAATTTTTTTTTGTGATATTATTTTGAAGAACCGGTGATATTGTATTGAGTAACTTGTGATATTGTAATGAAAAAAAATCGAAAAAAATTTTCGAGAAAAAAACGCCTTTTGTTAAACAATATCACGAAATTTTTTCAAAACTTTTTTTTCCCGGAGATATTTTTTCAATTTTTTTTTTCAATTTTTTCTCTCGATTTTTTTTCCAAAATATTTTTTTTCTCGAATTTTTTTTATGATATTATTTTGATGAACCGGTGATATTGTATTGATTAACTTGTGATATTGTAATGAAAAAAAAATCGAGAAAAGACGCCTTTTTATTAAAAAAATATATTTATTTTAAAAAAGTGCATACTGAAAAAGAGAATTTTTTTAATAAAGAAAATGTCATTTTAAAAGAAAAGGCAAAAAGTAGAAAAACAAAAAGTAATATTGAAAAAGAAAAAACAAAAAAAGGAAAAAAAAATTGATATTGAAAAAACGTGATATTTTTTTATATAACTTGTGATATCATTGTTAGACTAATGGACCCAAATATTTAGGGTGGACTCATGTGATCCCAACTCTCTCTCTATATATATATATATATAGAGAGAGAGAGAGAGAGAGAGAGAGAGAGAGAGAGAGAGAGAGAGAGAGAGAGAGAGAGAGAGAGAGAGAGAGAGAGAGAGAGAGAGAGAGAGAGAGAGAGAGAGAGAGAGAGAGAGAATTGGGATCCTATGAGAACCACCAATATAATGAGAACCATGAGAACTCTATCTTACGGAATTTTTTAAAAAAATTTAATGACATATTTGGATTCGGCATGCAATTTTATGGCTAGAGAACATATTTCTTGGTCTAGAAAATATATACTAGTGACGGAAATCTAGGTGAGATATGTTTTATTAATTTTCATGCACCTACTACCGATTTTTACGTATCTATCATTTTTCATGCACCTAGAACTCGTTTTAATACAAGTAGAGCCTATTATTTCACGCACCTAGTAATAATTTGCATGCATGTAAAAAATCTCATGCACGTAGTGGTTGTTTTCGTGCATTTATAGTCGTTTTAGTAGTATGCATAATTGTATTATCGTACACTAAGTATATATTTTGTTAATAAAATCAAAAGTTTTTGTTTAATCATACTAAAGTGTGTATTTGAATAAGTTAAACTAATGGTAAATGATCAATCGAAACTTTTGAAACGAGATATGGTGGAGATTTAATGAGGGTTCTCATGGTTCTCACCGGATCCCGATTCCCAACCCTGTGACATATATTGAATTTAAAATTTTTGATTCTGCAAGGTAAATAATGTGACATAGGACACAAAATGTGTCTCATATATGTAGACAAAATTCATCAATATCCCAACAGTCCAATAAGGAACATGGCTATATTGCTCTTTGAGTTTTTACATATGACCGACAATTATAATCATCAACACATTAAATGATGACATACTTATGTTTATCAAATCCTTTTATTGTGTTGTTTAGCATGATAATTTAACATATGAGTCAATTATTCCCTTAACCTAGAGGTTTCGAGAACTTCAAAATTAGTTGTATTTTTCGATCATTGACCTCATAATATGTCATATGTTGGTAACATTATCATCTTCCTTTCAACAGTGTAGTAAATATCCCCTTTTTATGGGAATATAAGCGTTTCAAAATAAACATATCAATCCTCATATATGACCATTACGGGTAGCATAATTTCCTCCAATAAATAATAATTTCGCATGTAGACAAAATATCACTTATAAAGTGTCAACAATTTTTTTTATCATCATACCATGTTTTCAAACATCATTATATAAATGAAATGAAAAGTATATTGCATCATTAATAAATCTCATATGTCATAGTTTATGAGCCTTTGACATCTATGAATAAACCCCGAGTTTATTCTTATTTTAATACTCAAAATATAATCACCATATAAGAATTTGAATTTCAAACACTGTGAACTTCAAGCCACAATTTTAATATTTGTAAACATTATGAACTTCAGGACATAATTCTATATATGTAAATACTATGAATTTCGGGCCAATATTTCAATATTTGCAAATGCTATGAACTTCAAACCATAGAGTGAATGTCAAAATTTAAACCCATAAATAATTTATCCTTTCTCTTATGAAATTTTGAGCATATATGAGGCTCACCCGAATTTTATAAGATATTCACTTTCATAAGATATTTTTATTTCTTTCAATGAACAAATTTTGGCTAAATAAGGCCACATAATTAAGCTCAATTAAGTTTCTTTTTAGTTGACTCATCAAATGCCACATTATTAGGCTCAATTTAGGCCGCAACATTAGGTTTATAATTATGCCATGTTCTCAATCTCTGTCACCGACTTAGTCTTTATGAGATGTCACATTCACTTCCAAGAATAGATCAAATTTCAAATCATTATACTGTTCAACTTCAGGTGAACAAGAATCAATTTAGAAATAATTTCCGCTTGAATAAACACCGCTTTATTCAGTTGAAACTAAAATGCGGTTCAATAAAATCGCAGCTGTGAACTTTTGGCCACTAACTTTTACATGTGGAGTTTTGGTCACTTGCCTTATACAATATAAACATATTGTATTAATGAGACAATATTAAATTATTAGACACCTTTAAAAACTTTGAACTTCATTCCAAACTAATAATATGGACATATCTTCCTATCTTCATAAAATAAATCTTTTAAAATTTCTGGCCCAAAATAATATGATGTCCTTTTTTAAAACGTATTTACATATGAAACTTCAGGTCTAAAACAATAATATATGTTCAAATTAATTATTACATACTTAATTAGTCATCATGTATGTTAGTGCAATTAATATAGATTTTATTGTTATCATAAAGTTTGAATAACCATGTCTATGAAATTACAAGCTCAATAATATACATAATTGATAAATTTATGTACACCATAATGGTTATGTTTGGTAAACAACGGATTAATTTTAGCATAAGCAGATTGCAATGGCGGATTATAAATGACAGATTTTAATAGAAGGTTTGTCTAACATATTAGAATTAGCATAATTAATTTGAGTGTTTGGTTATTGGCAGATTATGATTAGTAGATTGTTAATTTTCTTTATAAAATGAAGTAAACTTTCCTATTTTACAATATGCTAACCAATATGTTGGGGTAAGCATCGTATTGTAAAATAGCATATTGAACCCAAATATGTTGTTTTAATAAGTTGTTTACCAAACACGAAAATTAGCGTATTGATTGGTCAAACATGCTAAAACCCTTCAATATGCTAAAAATTGTTCAATATGATGTTTACCAAACAGGGTCAAAATCATTAGACGTAAATACTACATTGCTTACACGTTCATGATTCAAGTAATTAAGATGAGAATTTGTGTATTTAATGGGCTTACATGATATCTAATGAGTAATGTAACGTCTACTCTTAGAAGAATGATCACATATTTATATTAGGCAAAACAAAAATCTTGTCAAATTCCATAATGGCCGAATCTATCATGAATTTTTGCCTCGAAATAAGATTACTGACTTAGTTTGACAATTAGTTAATATAACATATGCACGAAAACATACCTTATTCAATTGAGAATAATAGATCAGGTCTGATATGAACCTTCAGATTATCAGATATTAAATAATAGATACATAGAATAAGATTATAAATTTAATATTTTGTATTGGAAAAGCATTTGGCTCAGACGGTTAAAACTCGTGCTGATAACGTGCTGTGAAATAAAGGGAGAGATAATTGTTGAGAGAAAGTAAGAGAGACAAAACTGTATTGTCATTCCTTTATGAGGGGGTATATATACATACAAAAAGGTAGAGTTTTCATAAGATAATATACTCAAGAATATTCTAAGATATGAACATCCTTATAATATTATACTATAATGTTTCATAACAAATATAGAAATTCAAAATATCATAATAAAGTCAAAATTCTTTATGCGATGGATTTACTTATACCAATAATTGTACCATAAGTCCCTAAAAATCAATTGTATCATAAAACCCCAACAACAAAATGAAAACTTTTATAGTTTTATCCCAAAATGATTTGGGATTAGCTAACATGGATCATCCTTTAGAATAGTTCCTGGATAGTGGCACATCTCAAAATGTGATAAGATCGAAAAAGAAAAGTGGAAAGTAAATGGTAAGTCAAACATAATATAAAAGTCAATTTAAACCCCTACGTTTGAAAATTAAAAACAAAATTTTCTTTTATAGAAACTTAGAAATTAGATCTAAAATACAAATTAATAACATTAGTTTTGAAAATTAAAATAAAAGTTAATGTTACGAAAAATCTTAAAGTAAGCAATCTATGATTGTATCAAAAGTATTTAGGTAAGACGTGCGATAAATCTAGGAAGTAAACAAATAATTGTTCAAAGAAAAATAAAAATGACAAATAGTTAAAATAAGAACATATACAAAAAATTTGCATCTATACCCTTTCCTTCAATTATGCTCTCTCAATCATCATACACTCTTTAATCCCGAGTAATTTCATATAATGTTCAGTCACTTTCAACCAAGTTTTTTTAGGTCTCCCTTTACCCCGCGCAACCTTTTATATTCTCCTTTCAAGCCTCCTAAATGAAACATCCATAGATCTCATTCTCACATGGTTGAACTATCTTAGGATTCTTCATCATCTTGTCCTCTGTTGATACTTTCACCTTTCTAATCACCTGATTTCGTTGTTGATCTTTTCTTATATGCTTGTACATTCCCCTCGACATACATATCTCTGCTACGCACATCTATAAAATATGACAATATTTCACAGCCGAACTCAAAGCAGTATAATAGTTGAAGGTCTAATTTAAGTGCAATAGAACTTACCCTTTAATCTATAAGGCATATTGTTATCATATAAAAATCTTGTGACACTTTTCCATTCGATGACCCTATTTTAATTTTGTGAGTCACATCTTTATCTAATTCATCCTCTTTCTAAAATAGATCCTAAATACCTAAATAATTCAAATCCCTAAACGACTACCTTTCCATCAATATTGATACTCTCTACGTCCTTAGTTTTCGTGACTTAAATCTGAAATACTCGGTCTTATTCATACTCATCTTAAACCCACGTGTCTCCAAAGTATGCCTCCATTGGAGCGGAATTTGGAATCAAACATACATGGGGTTAATTTTAACTATAATTTTCTCGACATTGATTAAAGAACGCGAGTGTCCCAACAATAATTTTATGTTCAAGTGTCGACCTTTAAAAAACACTCAAAATGTAGATATGTGAACTTTTGGAAAAATTTGAATATTAACTCCATTTAGTTATTGGGTTAATTGATAGAAATACTCCGAACTATGAGTGAATTGCTCAAAATACTCTAAACTTTATTTTAACTACCAATATAACCAATTAATGCCCTCATTTGCTTTGAATAAAATTTATTGTTGTTTTAACTTATTGTAGCATGTCTTATTGGTGTAATTAGGTGAATAGATTAACAAAGAAATAAAAAGAGAAAGACGGCTCAAAGAAGGGTTAGAAATTTCCTCACTTATTTTGCAGGTAATAGGTCATATATTATAATAAAAGCGAATGAGAGCATTAGTTGGTTATATTGGTAGTTAAAATAGAGTTTGAAGTATTTTGAGCAGGACACTCGTAGTTCAGAGTATTCTTATCAATTAATCCTTAGTTATTTAATTACCTTTTAATTTGACTCTTTTATTCATTAAAAAATAACAGAAGATCTAATTTCTTTGAAAGTTTATATATTAGCTTCATTATATGAGTTAATTAAATTTATAGTTTGAACTTATATATTTATGCTACGGTGAAGGCAACTAGCATAAAAACTCAGTAACATGGGTAGTATTTTATTAAAATTCAACAAGTTAAAAGTGGCAAATCTCATGGATAAAGCACTAACGGTTGAAGAACAAGCAGTGAAATTAGAAAATATAAGTGATTAAAAAAAGCAGCAATAAAACTCGAACACAAGATCTTTCAATATATGGATGGACTACCTTTTTTTTTTATTATGAATTCCCCATGTAATAATTTTATTTGACAAATTAAAGGTCTATCTCTATAGCCAACATGGCGGACCTCTTGTTCCGTCCATAATTCCAACTTCTTTAACACCCTTCCTTTTGCTCATCGGTTAACAATATATCATCACCAAACAACACACAACAAGCAATGTCATTCTGAATAACCCTTTTCAACTCATCCATAACTATAACAATGATAAACGAACTATGTGCGAAAACCCAATGTAATAGCCTCCTCATATATGTCATGTATGAGATTAATATGTTTTCTGGTATAACCTTCCTCGCCAGAGCCCACTAAAATACTTCTGTCGGTACCCAATTATACAGCTTCTTTAACCATTAATATTTATATGCATGCTTTTCTTCTTATTTTTATAGAGTTCTAACAAATATCTCAAAAAATAATTTACTTCCATAGTCAGATCACCCCTGACATAAATTCAAATTTGTTATTCGAGATATATACACATTTCCTAAGGCTTTCTTCGATTATTCGTTCCCATAATTTCATGGTATGATTCATCAATTTAATTTCTCAATAATTGAAACAATCTTGAGTATTACCTTTATTCTTATAGGAAGGGATGAGAATGTTTTTCCTCCAAGTTGTTTACATCGTTTTGGTCCTTCAAATATTTTTAAAGAGCATGATTATTCACTCGGTTCCTCACTCCCCAAAACACCGAAAAACTTCAATAGGTGTACCATCTCGTTCATATGCTTCGTTCGACCCCATCTTCCAAAATGTCATTTTAACCTTGCTCTTTTTTATTCTACCATAAATTTCTTAATTAACCATCATTGGCGGTATTTGTACACTCCCAATAGCTTACTCTTAATGTCCATTGAGTAAAGTGTTATAGTACGATCTTTATCTATCTTTTATTTTTGTTATCCTAAACTAAAATCTTGTGTAATATCATTCCAAAATTTAAGTCTCCCAATATCCTCGTCTTTCTGTCTCTTACAATGACCATTTTAAAATCCCTTTTCCCCCCGTCGTGTCCAATCTTGCGTACACTTCTTGACTACGTTTCGCCTTCGCATTGCATACCGCCTTTTTAGCTGCTCATGTATCCTCGTACGTTTTTCATAATTTTCATTTCTTATGCATTACCCTAAAACATTATAACATTCTAGTTTTGTCTTTATCGCTTCTCTAACTTCATCGTTCCACCAAGATGTTTTATTACTTGATGACACACTTTCTTTATATTCCCCTAACGCCTCTCTCGCTGCCTCTTTTATTTCATGCTCCAATTTATTCCAAATCGCATCTATATCTCTCTCTCCATGCATATTGCTATTTGCAATTTTATCCAAAAATGCTTGTCGATTTACCCTTTGCAACTTTCATTGTACCACTTGATAAGACCCCATAAAAACAATTTAACAAATGATATTTTATATTTTTCCAATTTATTAAATTCCTAGTTATTTTTGTTGAATCACCGACAAATTAGAAAGAAAAAAACTCATTGGAAAGAATGAGACCTCATGTAACTCAAATTTTGGAATATTAGAACCTCAATTTGTAATTTTTCACTCATATAAGCTTAATGAAACATAGTAAAGTTTAACGAGAAACAATTGTTTTAAATTTGATTTCATCTAACCACAATATATTTATACAGATTTTGAAGATATAAGCAGTGGTTGTTGCGGCACAGGTTATTTGGAGGCAGCATATTTATGCAACACCGTAGTATCATCGGTTTGCTCAGATGCATCAAAATATGTGTTTTGGGACTCAATTCACCCAACTGAAATGACATATTACCTTCTTTTCATGGATGTTATTCCCGTAATTAATTTCATCATTAAAGATTAACACTATCATAGTTTATAAAGTTAATATAATTTTGTGCTTATTAATCATCATTTATTTGATTATAAAGATGAAGTTTCATTGTTTGATCGATCTTATGTGCAATTGTGTAAAATTTAATGAGTTTTTTTATATGGGTATCACTAAACTAGTGAAGTTTCTAGGTTGTACCCTCGGGTTTTTCAATTTATCGCTTGAATCTTTAAACTTTGTTACTTACCCCAAAGCGTGACCATTTGTCTTTAATTTGTCAAGTTTCGAAGTTAGTTGCTTATGTGGCAATGATGAGTTGGACTACTTGTGTTTGGTGGTTTTGCAATTCGTTTTCATACATTTTATGAAAAAATTCCCTTATTTTTATTACTTTTACTTCCTTCATCTATGTTTTTCCTACCATTACGAATTTTCTCAATTAAGATCTTCGTCAATTTTATACTTTTGTCCCTTATTCTCCAATATATATCTTACTTCCTCATTCTTTTCATATGTTTATTCTTTTCAGTTTTCACCAGTCTTATCTTATCTATATAATAACATAAAAAGCCTAGCTTGAGCACCATATTATGACACGCGGCGGTCTTTGGATCTCCTAGAAATAAGTTGTGTTTATCATTTTGATTAATCCAACAATTAATAATTAATTAAGACGTCATAATCAATTTACTTTTTATGTCTCAATCCCCTAACTCTTCAAACTATCTAGCTATTTACCAATGACTAATTTCTTTTCCAAAAATTAAACACATTGTCCGAGCAAAAAAATGGGTGGAGTTAAAGTTTTGGTCAAACGAAGAGTCATTTATGCAATAACATAAAAATTCTAGATTGAGCGGCTAACTAAACAACATGCGGCGGAATAAAATTACATGGTAGATTAATTTTTTTTGAGCAAATATTAAAATAGAACACGAAAACGTAAAGCAGTAAATGTAACACCTCCATTTATTTAAGGGTCTATACTAGGACTCCCCAGATAAATAAGGGTGTTATCATCTCGGTTTCCCGAGGCAGTAGATACAAAGGAAAGATAACAGTACTTTATTATTAAATGTTAAACTCGATAACAAGTTCTTACAACTGTCTTCAAAACTGTCTTATGAAAATAAAGTACAACTCATGACAAAACGACTATAGTGATCTAGACTCTAGTCTGGTCCGGATCCAAGCTCTCCCTTCTCTTAGCTCCCATAGTCTCAAGCACCTGTCAATCTGCTCCCCAATAAATTGGTTCATCACAGGTGATCACGAATACACAGGGTCAACCACGAGGTTGCGTAGAGGAAAATAAACAGTCAAGCATTACTATAAATAGAAAGCCAATCATCTCCACTCCGAATCACAAGACCCAGTATTCTCCACACCGATCACAAGACCCATTAACTCCGCACCAATCACAAGACCCATTAACTCCGCACCAATCACAAGACCCATTTTTCATCACCTCGAAGCGTGTCACATAAATGTGCAATCAAATAAATGCAATATACCACTCATACAATAATAAGATGAACATTGCTAACAACAATTAATAATTAAATTACTCATCACCAGGTATACGGTATTCCCCTACCTCAAATCGTAGCAGCGCGGTCAATCACAATCTCGCTAGAAATGTTCCACGTGAAAACCATTACCTAAACATGTAAACGTAACGAATTAATAAACTTCCCGAACCCCCACAAAACAACTTATACTTACTATAAATAGTAACCTACTATAAGTGGAAAGTTTCCCAGAATGGAAACTTTCCCGAAATAGAAATTCCCCCAAAATATAAACTTCCCGACTCATAGCAACCAATTACCACGCTTCACAAATAAACGACTAATATTAATATCTACTAACACACCTATAATAAATCCCATTACAATATTATAACTACTACTACTAAAGTAATAACAATAATAATATGGATATTAATAACAATAATAATAACAATAATATGCACATGCCCGCAAGGGTGGAGTCTAGTGGTTAAAACTTGGGTGAAATTCCCAGGAGACCCGGGTTCAAGCCTCCCCAAGAGCAAAATCTTTTGGAGCATTCTTGGCCCGAGTTCATGCCTAAATAGACTTCGAGCCTGTCACCCTCGGGTGGCTTACCTGGTGTATGTGGTTTGCACGCTATCACATATACCCGAGGGTTTACCCAGTGCGCACCGAAGGTAGCGGCTGCGGGTTCCCTCGTCACCAAAAAAAAAAAAAAAAAAAAAAAAAACGACGAACTAAACAGCCTCCAAAACCCCGAGGCACACCCGTGACACAACACGCCACCCCACCGTGCACAGGCACTTCGACCACCAGTAGCCACCACACGCCAACACCACCGACAACCAGCCAACACCACGACACCACCAACCCTCACGTCAACCGCCGGCGAGTCCAAAACAGAGCCCCCAAACCCAGGTCTGATCCACACCCGCGTCTTAGACCGCCTGAAAACAACCCCTGTCGACCGTCGACAACGCCCCTAGCACCACCCATGACTCCCACCAACAACACCTCCGACAACCGACCTGTAGACCACGGTGGTACTACTGTATTGACCTCCCCCGAGTCGACAGTAATACCACCCCCAAACCAACTCCCTGACCCGAATAACCACAAACCCCCTGACTCTCATTTTCCGTGATGAACAAACCCCAAAACCACCCCCTTCGACGACACCACAAACACCCTAGCCTACTGACACCACTTCCACGACACGACCTTGACTACCAAAAAAACCACCGTGCCAACCACGCCTGGTAACCATGACCCTATACTCTTCGAATCTGAACAAAACCAAACACATACACAACACGGTAAAACAGTGGCTGTGACTTACCTGTTTCACGACCAAAACGAGGGTCCCTAGACTGGCCTGGTCTACTGTTCCGAACCTCCTTCCCCTTCTCTGGTATGGCGGCTAAGATTTTTTGATGGTGGTTGTGTATAAGGTAGGGTAACACGAGGGTAAAGAGCTCTTATAAGGCGGCATAAGGTGGTTGGGTGTTAGAGGGTGTTTTTCTTAGGGTTTAGCAATTGTGGGCTCTTTTGTGTTGTGCACACAAAACGAGGCCCAACCTCGTCCCAAGTCTCATGTGTCCAGCAGTCACGAGATCAAACCCCACCATCAACATCTATTAAAACCATTTAAATAAAATACTTATCGAAAGCTAAAACACGATTAAGCACTATCGATCAATTATAAAAGTAAATCACGCAATAAAATATCTAAAGATTCGGGGTATTACAGTAAACATCAATCTTACGTAAACATTCGTCTCCATTTTGTGACTACACTGCATAATCACAATAATTATCCTTTCTTAGTGCAAAACTTTCCATATTTTATAATTATGAAAATTCAACAAGTTTTTCATCTTCTTATTGTTACTCCACTCCATAATCACAATATTAATCCCTTTTTAATGCAAAACTTTTCATATTCTATAATTATGAAATTCAACAAATTCTATATATAAAAGTAGATTAAGTGATAAAAACTCTAATATATTCCTAGCAAAAAAAATAATGGAAAAGTTCATCCTTTTTATGCTTTACTCCATTCTCATTTGTTTGTTTTTTCAAAGTTTTATGATGTAGAGATTAGAGAAAAAAGTAAATGAAAATAGAAGAATATAATAAGCATCTGTAATGTATAGTTTGTTCTTAGCGTTGTCGAATGTTGATGATGACATTTAAGATCGTCAATTATCAAAAACGACTATTTCAAATTTTGTAGTTTTTATTGATAGAATCATGTTTTAGTCAAATTTTTAATGTATTCAAAATTGATAATGTGTATTTAATTTGTTCGGATTGTATTATGTACAATAATAAATTATAGATGTATCAACTAAGCAAAACAAGTTTAGTGTAAGCACACAATACTCCGTTATCTCATATATTGTCGGTTAAAAGGATAACATGTTTTTTTTATCTTTTAATGTAGGAACTAGTTTTGGAGCCCGTGAAAATCACGGGATTATTAATATTTACTGTGTTTAAGTGTTTAATTTGTGAATAACTTATACGGAGTATTCACTCTCTCTCAATCATTTGTTTAAAACGAACACGATCGAGATGTAAATTTAAAGTGATGTGTTTTTTTTATTTGGGGATTAACTTATTCTAACAATAAACACATAAATTTTAAATTTAGCATGCATTTTGATTTATTAATTGTTGTTAAATTTATTAAAAATTAAGAGTATAAACTTTATTCGTTAAAATGTTATTTAAAAACTCGGTATGCATTAAATGCTTGTAAATTCATTAGCTATTTTTATTTTTTATTTTTTAAATAATGATGTTATGGTATTTAAAAACATGATATGCATAATGCTTGTAAATTCATTAGTTTTTTTTTTTTTTTTTTTTTTTTTTTTTTTTTTTAAAAATAAGGATGATGATGTGGCTTGATAGAATTTCTCAAAAGTGAAATGGTGAAATGTGGTGCATTTAATGCTTATAAATTCATTAGTTTTTTTTTTATTCTTTTTTAAATAATAATGATGATGTGGCTTGCTAGAATTTCTCAAAAGTGAAATGGTGAAATGTGGTGCTTTGTCTAGCCTTTTTATATTATATATAGATGTTTCATGAATATGTATGTAATTTTATCAATTATACTTATCTCACTTAATATTTTTCCATTTGATTAAACGGTTACAAGAAATTTAGTGAAAAATATTTTAATTATTAAATATAATTAATTATCTCTAAACTTACAATGGTTAATACTACTATTCATATAATAACATAAAAAGCTAGATTGAGCCACTAACTAAATGACACGCGTCGGAATAAAATTACATGGTAGAATAATTTTTTTTAAAAAAAAAGTACGTATTAAAATAGAACACGAAAAGCAAAGTAGTAATTATCAATGTCGAGAATAAATGCAATACCTCGTATTTTATTTAATGTTTATTATTTATATCGATGTTTTGAAGGTTATTCGAGGATTTATATTCGATAATTAAGTGATCGAGTAATGTTTTTATACCTTAATGATATTAGTAAAGTGTCGAGTGTGAGTCCTATTTATCGAATCCGTGATTTGAAGTCGTTTTGGGCCTCGTTATGTGTGCCTAAGAGCTGTCTTCGATAGGCCTTACACCATACTCGAATATTAGACTCTCCACCGTTCACCTTGATCAACCCATCATAACTTAGACCAAAAACCCTACTTCCCCATCTAAGAGCCTGCCTCCATCAACACAATAGTTTCCTCCATCGACTCTCACCAAACACCATATTTCATCCTCCTACATCTCGTTTACCTCTCTTACACCAAGAATTCTTAGACAGCCCTGAGATTTGAGAAGAATGAAAGAGAAATAACAAGCCAACCTCATCGTTCACCCTTGCGCAATATGTTTTTGTAAGTAGTTTTCGTGCTCTTCCATGTTTTCGAATCTGAATGTTAAGGTTGTGAGTAATCTTTTTAGTATATATAACATATACCTCGTGTTTAAGTCACAATCATACCACGGAAACTATCATAACAGATGCCATAGATGTCGATAGTGAACACGTTTTAATACTCTGTTTTCGCTTCTTATTCTTTGCTTCGTTTTGTGCTGTGTTTAAATCATGTTTTGGGTTGTTTCTGGGTGAGATTTATGGGTATAGTAGTAAGGTGTTTGTGAGTTGTGTGGTGAGTGGTATTTGAAACCACGGTATTTTACATTCAGAGAACAGCTCGCGACATAGCAGTACAGAAGCAGACCTTGAGTGTCAGGAAGTTTTGAGATGTTTGTTCGGGGGGTCTGGTGGTGTCGAGGCCAGGTGGTTGGCACCAGCGGGTTGTGGGTAGTGTGAAGGGTCGATGGTAGTGGCTGGTGGCGGTAGTGGTGGTGCTAGCAAGTGGTTAAGTTGCAGTAGGTGCCAGTCGCAGGTTTAGAGTAGGTGGTTGTGACCAGGGGGTTTTGTTGGTGGTTTCGAGGGCTGGTTGGGACAAGTCTGGAGTCGTGGTTGGTGACTGGGGTTACGTCATGGTGCAGGGCTACCAACTACCGTGGTGTGGTGGTGGTTAAGGCGGCAGAAGGTGTCGAAGAGGGGCTGAAAAGTAGGTTGGTCAGGGCGGTTGGTCGTGTTACGGGGCTGTTGAGTTTATGCGAGTTGTTGCGTTTGTATGCTAATACAATTGTGTTATTATTATTATTATTACTATTATTATGGTTGTTATTATTAATATATGTTATGTTTATTATTACTTATGTCTTTAATAATTGTGATGGTTGGTCTCAATTTTGTTAATAGTGTTTGAATATGTCATTTTGTTAAGTTAGTGATATTTGAATGAAAGTATTGTAAATTATAATTAAGTATAATTGTTGTAATTTTTATGAATGGTAAATTGTTAATAATATTTCATTACTAGCTAATATACTTGGTACGTAGTGAATGATTAGTGATATAATATAGTGACAATTATTTGTATGTGGTTATGGTTACTAAAGTGAGAACATGATCAATCAATTACTTAGTAATGTTCGGTTGTATGAATAGAGCTTGATATTAAGTACTATTTATAGGAACTGAGTTCGAGGTGGAATACTTCTAGCCGCTGTTCGGTTGTCATTCTGCAATTTGAGGTAGGGGAATAACTGTGAACTCAATTATGACTTAAGATGTGATTATTAGCTGTTGTGAGTTTTGCATTTCATATTGAACATTAATGTTATAATGTTATTATTTGTCTGCATATTCCTATATGATGCGGAAAGGTGATAATAGGTCTTGTGATATATGCAGTGGTGTGATATTGGGTCTTGTGATATGGAGTGGTGTGATATTGGGTCTTGTGATATGGAGACGGAAGGGTGTTGTGATCTATTATCATTTATGTCTTATTTATTTTCCTACTCAACCTCGTGGTTGACCCTGTGTATACGTGTGACACCTACGATGGTCCGGAATGTGGAGTAGATTCTACAGGGAAGAGACAGATGAGCTAGGAGCTGGACGGGAATGTGAGATGCAGACTTGGACCGACTTAGAATTATATCGCATATAGAGGAGTCATCAGTTGTCCTTTTATTCTGCTACGTAGTTTTTGTAATATCAAAGTTTAAATTTTATCAATTTCATATAAAGTACTTTGCGTTTTTTACTTTGTTATTCACTACCTCGGTCATTCCGAGATGGTAACATTCCTATTTATTGAGAATGTTTGGCTAAAGGCTCTTAAATAAATGGGGGTGTTACAAAGTAGTATCAGAGCGAACGATCCTCGGGCCTAAACCAAATGAATAATAATGAACGTAGGGAGAGTCAAATAAAATGAACCCCGAGATGAAACTGATAGGTGCCCCAAAAAGGAACGGGACGAGTTGGGGGTCCCTCACACCAAACCATGGGCCCTTTCGGTTCTATCTCGGGAACCCGAAGAGAGTAAGTGAAGAGTGGGATAGACTATATAGTGACCCAGTTATATTGTACTAACTATCTTGCAGGAGAAGAATGAGGTAAGTAACATGTGAGTTATGATTAATGATGTGCGTTGGAAGGATATGTGTGATATGAAATGTGGATCGATCTGGATGATTGAATTGAAATTCTAAGAGTTTGGAGGTGTATTTGTTGAGCAATGGTTAGAGTGATGTGATCATAATATGTTGGTGTTTGAAATGTCCATATGATTATCTAGCTATTAAATGGCTACCGTAACTATGTAATATATTGTTGGTATTTGGATACGAATGGTCGGACTTATATATATTAGTAATCCATGTCTAGTGATGTGCGGAATGTGTTGCCTCAAGCCATGAATGACATATAGTTATGTGCTACATTTGTATATACTTGTATAAATACTGAGTTATTTAGTTGATTCTACTTTCAGTTTCGAAATTGAAGAGTCTATTGATATAAATATACTCAAGAAGGGGGGGTTGAATTGAGTATGCCTTCTTTTTCAAATCTTCTCCGATGTGTCCATTTGTATGATGAATGTCGAGTAGAGCAAGTAATAAATAGAGACACGATATTTTTGAAGTGGTTCAGTTTCACAATTTGAAACCTACGTCCACTTTTCTCGATTAATAAAATTAGTACCGACTCCAGATTACAATTTTATCAACCCTACTCACTTTGATATTAGTTGTAACTCAATCTAGATACCGTTAAATATCTAGCTATGTCAAGTACCATTAAATACTTGATTACGATGAGTACCGTTAAATACTCGAACTATCTTACGCTAATAAGATAAGTCTTCAATGTTCTTCAAAGTCACAATCTTGAATGAATAAGATCAATGCTGGAGCACTTGAATCTTGAAACGAATATGACAACTTAAGCTCAAATCTTGAAGAAGAATATCAACGGCGGTTTTCTTGATTTGCGTGTATGTGTATGATTTCGTGATCTTCAATGCATCACAAGTAATCTATTTATATGGAATTATATCTAGGTTGATCAAACCCTAGATGACTTAGGAATATTACTTAAACTAGAATTCTAGTCCTTTGGTAATACTACCATAAATCTAATCTTAATATATTTAGGAAGGATTTAAATAAGATATTCAAGTATTATATATGGAATCAATTTCGTAATCCATATTTAGGAAAGATCATATATAATAAATAAATAGCAACCTTATTAAAACCAACTTCCTAAACTTTGTCAAAATATAATAAATTATATTACCATAATATAATCTAGATTGTCTTTTAGGATATTTAAATAAATACATATTTATTTATTTAATCAACCTTACACGTTTTAGGGAACGTGTCAAGGTACACGATTTCCAAAACCGTTTTGAAACAATACCTTGATTATATTATCTTGATATAAAAATCCTTAGTTTATTAGCAATAAATAATTAACTCATAAGAAAATTATTTATTCCTATTTGACTAAAAGATATTTTATATTACCCTATTAAGATTAATAATTCTATATTCTAAAAATAGAATACTGTTAAAACACTATTTAATCACGGCGACTTTGGAAACCAAAATCGTTTCAATCATTACAAACCTTTCGACCATTTCTTCTTTCTAGAGTTATAGCTACGAGATATAACTTGAAACCATCATATACTAAAGTTATAGTTGAAACGTATAACATTAGTTCTCTATATACTTGCGATCTTCTCTTTATCTTTGATTAGTCAATTCTTTGACTAAAGTTCTTGAATCTTTTATACTTGATCGTTGATATTGTTCAATCTAACATTCTGTACACTTAGCACACGATTATACGCACGAGTATATAATATTCATAGTTAGACTTGTCATTATCAAAACATAAACATATATACTTAATATATACATTTGAATATATGGTTCAACAAATTCCCCCTTTTTGATGATGGCAAGTCTTTCTTAGATTTGTGTCTAAGTGTTAGTTCCCCCTCAATATAATAAGGGTCATTCATAGCAAAGATTAACTTAGAGTTTCTATCTTCTATCTAACCCATCTCATTTAAGAACCCTAAGAGACAATGAATTACGACAAGGAGCAAGCTAAGGCAAATTCTAATCTAAGTCGCATTTTCCCCCCTCTTGACATCATCGAAAAGATGAGAACAAAGACATAAAACGACTAGAATAATACACTACGAAACATAAGTAAGCATGCATCAAGAATCAAAATTTACGAACACACACAATATTATACAAAACAAGTACGAGTGTTAGAAAAATATACACAACCAAATCGAAGTACTAAGCCAATGGGCCGAATATAAACAAGGATAAGAAAATTGGGCCGGCTTAGGGTTAAAGGTTTAATGGGCCACAAGTAATAAGAAGGAAAGGTAGGATTGGGCCGTAAGCAAAATAGGACAAAAGAAGTTAGGATATAAGCACAACAATTGTAATGGGCCGCGGATTCATATGGCCGAGAATAGAGTTTGAGTTGGGCCACAACAAAAGATTAAAAGTTTACTTAAGTCCTTCCCAGACTTAAACACCAACAACCGAAAACATCCGAAAATGAAACCGACAACAACGACAACAGAGTACCAACACTTGAAATCTGATCAAGAAGAGGATGGGTCATGACGCCTTGCAAATGGGCTGACATAATCGGGTCGGGTGCGGAACTCGAGGGTGGTCAATCTATCCAAGCAACTACTCACATTACGTCCCTGAGCGTCCAAGGCAATCTCGAAGTTTAGCACCTTCATCGAAAGTGCCTTCACAGCCTCAAGAGCCTGACTTACATCCTCCCGCAACAATCCATGGTCACGCACCATTGCTCCTCCTTGGGTGGTCAAGAATGAAAGACGATCACTAATGACGAAGAATTAGTCACAAAGCATTTGAATTCCCGAGCCCATCTTCTCATTTCTTTTATCCACCTTCGCCATCCATTCCCGTAACTCAGCTTCGAAACCAGGAATCCCACCACCACTACCATCCGAGCTTTCCTTTTCTTTCTTAACTTTACACAAGTCAAGAATCCAATTCATCTTGGCATCCAACCCCTCAAATAATGGAGAGGCACTCGGTTTGGGTTCACCTACACTTTTACCAAACATTAAATCAACGCCATCAAATGAAATACCCATGAGTTTAAGTAACTTATCACACATGCAGTCTCTTGGCACGACCCCATAGCTAGTTGCATCAACTACTCATTTCTTAAACAGAATTTCAGAGACCCACATTCCATAGGAAATGTCAACGGTGGAGCACATCTTCTCCTTAACCAACAAACCCGAGATTTGACAAATCTTGAAACAAATTAACGAGGCTAAATTCACCTTTGTTCCTTCCAACCAGTTATACAACACGACTGCTTCACAACACGACAGTTTATCCCGACCACCCCTCATTGGCAAAATAGTGTTCCATAAAAAAGTTGACAAAGAGTTTTAATTTGGGTGAAAAAGAGCTTGTCAATAATGGACTAGTTTCGATAGCATTTTCGTCAAAATATGTTTTGACAACCATTTTCTGTTCCTTGGGGAGTACATTCCATTCTTTTCGAGGGTCAATGTCGAGACCCTCCTGATTGAGATTAAAAATCTCACAAATTTCAGAAACAGAGATGTCGACATCACGACCATTGACAACAGCACGAATTCCGTTTTCACAAGACTTGACAGAGGCAAAGAACTGGACAACTTCTATTGGAAAAATTAAGCCAGAAAAATTACTAATGTAATCTCATCCCTGAAACTCCAAGAAATTCTTAAAGAACACAAGAGACTTCGAACTTTCGACCCAAGATTTCGGATAATATCGACCCGCATATATAGAATAAGGGAGGACACGGTCGATTAACATACCTTCAGTCTTGGTCATACGAACCTTCTCGAGACCCTTTCTTGTGGCTTCCAGGGAGTACTCGCAAAACAGTGGACGGGGATTTGTCTCATTTGAACCAAACTCTTGCATGTTTTCAGACACGGAGGGAGATGCTCGGTTCAGTTTCGGCGCTTTCCGTTATCGGGTGTCGGAGCATAGACGGAAATGGGTGTTGGAGACGGTGGAGGTGATGGTGTGGTTGATGGTGGAGTCGGTGTAGTTTGTTTCTTGTTGTGTGAGCGGGTTGCGCGGGATGGTGGCATGGTGGTTTTAGTGGTGTTTGATCGGAGTTTTTGTGGAGTTTTGAGTTTATTTGATTTCGGAGGTTTTGAGGGATTGTGGTAGTGAGGGACGGTAATAATGGAGTGAGATGGTGGTAAGTTGGGGAATTGGTAATGGTAAAAGGAAGTGGTTGGGGTAATAATGGGGGAGCTAGGGTATAGGTACACGTGGACGGTGATAGTGGGGTGTAGTGGGGTAGGTGTTTACACGGTTTACGTGTTGAGGTAAGTTTTGTTTTTATTTTTGTTTATTTTCTGTAATATGTATATTAATATGTATATGTATATTTTGTAAGGTAAATTACAATATGTGTTGTATTATTTTTGTGAGATTCGGTTGTGCACAAACGTACATGAATTGAATAACGTAATTGCGTTCATACGCATGCAGCGGAGTATACGGACACAGTCATATAATCTCATCTTAACCGTAGTCAATCATTGGGTTATTTTTTCTTTTAAGATTGATTAGGTGCCACCGATTAAACCAATTTCCAATCGCAAAGTCTCAAAACGTTCTCTAACCAATGGTTTAGTGAAGATATCTGCCCATTGTTTTTCCGTACTACAAAATTCCAATTTTATATTTTTCTTTTCAACATGGTCTCGTAAAAAGTGATGTCTAATTTCAATATGTTTAGTTCGTGAATGTTGGGCTGGGTTTTTAGATATAATTATAGCACTCGTATTATCACATAAAATAGGCACACATCCAACATTAATACCATAATCATGTAATTGTTGCTTTAACCATAAAAGTTGAGAACATACCAGTGCGGCTGCAATATATTCTGCTTTGGCAGTTGAGAGAGCGACAGAATTTTGTTTCTTGGATCCCCAAGATATTATACATGGGCCTACAAAGGTAGCAGTCCGCATCTGAATATCCTACTAGGTTAAAGTTACAGTCCATAGGATACCATATATATAACTTTGATGTTCCGATTAGGTATCTTAGTATTCTCTTAATCGCAATCATGTGCGATTCTTTTGGTGCAGATTGAAATCTTGCACAGACGCAGATACTAAACATTATATTTGGACGACTTGCAGTAAGATAAAGAAGTGAACCAATCATACCTCGGTAAGTTGTTTCGTCTACAGACTTACCATCTTCGTCTTTGGTTAACTTCTTATCTGTGACCATTGGAGTAGGCATTGAGTGAGAGGTTTCCATACCAAATTTCTTTAGTAATTCTTTGACGTATTTTTGTTGATGAACTTTGATTCCTTCTTCAGTTTGTTGAATTTGAAGTCCAAGGAAGAATTATAGTTCTCCCATCATACTCATCTCGAATTCAGAAGTCATCAACTCAGAGAAGTACTTGCACAACTTTTTGTTTGTTGAGCCAAAAATAATATCGTCAACATAGATCTGAACGACTAGTAGATCTGATTTCTAGCTTTTAAGAAATAAGGTTTTATCCACAGAACCTCTCTTGAATCCACTTTTCAATAGGAATTTTGATAGTCTGTCGTACCATGATCTAGGTGCTTGTTTTAGGCCATAAAGAGCTTTGTCCAATTTGAATACATGATCCTTGAGTTTGCTGTCAGGAAATTAAGGAGGTTGTTCAACAAATACTTCGTCTTGGAGATAGCCATTAAGAAAGGCAGTTTTAACGTCCATCTGAAATAACTTCATTCCTTTGTGTGCGGCAAATGCAATGAGTAGTCTTATTGCCTCAAGACGAGCAACATGAGCGAAGGTTTCGTCATAATCAATCCCTTCCTGTTGCTTGTATCCTTGAACCACTAATCTGGCCTTATTTCGCACAATAACTCCAGTGTCGTCCAATTTGTTTCTGAATACCCATCTAGTTCCAATGACAGATCTGTCCTTAGGTCGAGGAATAAGATGCCAAACTTTGTTTCTTTCAAATTGCTAAAGTTCTTCTTGCATAGCGACTATCCAGTCTGGCTCTGCCAGCGCTTCCTTGATATTTGAAGGTTCAATGGTGAAGAGAAAAGAGTAGAATGAGCAAAAGTTGTTTAAGCTTCTTCGAGTTTGAACTCCATCTGTCACGCTTCCTATGACATTGTCCAAAGGATGAGAGCCCTTGTATCTCCAGTTCCTTGATTGATTATTTGCATTACCTGTACTTGACTCAGGATTTTGGCTTGTTCCTGTTGGAGCTTGTGTCCTCCACATGTAATGTGATAACGTCATTGCACATACCTCCCTTGTACGGACAATTGGGAGATTGTTGGCGCTGGTGTCCTTGACAGTTAGTACAATGACTTACTAAATCTCTTAAAGGATCACAAGGGCATACTTCAGTATTATTATCAGTTGATCCACGTTTATCAATAACGGTTGGCTTGCTAGATAAGTTTGACGTTATTGTCATACGGATGGCGGTGATCAACTGGTCCCTATACGTCACACCTATAGGACACGTTTGAGAGATGTGAAGGTATGAAAATACAGTCACATTTATGCCGGATACGACTAAATAGTAAGGCAGAGGTATTGACTATTAAATTAGTCAATGAGATGTTGAGATATTATTTAATACGGATTAAATAATTTTAGCTAATACGGATTACATGATTAATTCGTAAAATTAAATATAAACGGTTATATTTAATTAAATATTGAATTTGTGTATTAATATAAACAGTTATATTAATTTGGCCAATTATACTATATCGTATTTTGTCAGACCATTATTGATGTTATCAAATGCATTAATATCTGATAACATGCATACGATTTATAATTAAAACCCGCAAATTACCAGTGGTTGACAAAAGGAGAATACCCTTACTGGAGATCATGAGAACATCCTGCTTCACGCTCCCACTTAATTTCATATCCTTCTCGGTCTGTACGAGAAGGGAGTGGAGCTCATGAGGAGTCTTCTTCATGTCGTTCATGTAATAGTTGGGTAAGGGAAAAGCTAAAGCTCAGGGCGACCTAGCAGTAGGTAAGCCCAAGTTCAAGAAGTCAGGATTCACTAAGAGTGGGCCAGGTGAGTCGAGCAACTCACAGGGCAAGACAAAGAGTAAGGATACTAGCATGGAATGCCACCATTGCCACAAGACTGGGCATTGGAGGTGTACATGCCCCGTATATCGTGAGGACATTAAAGCAGGCCCCGTCATTCCTGTTGGTATGTCTTCTTCTTCTTCTTTTATTCACATGATTGAGATTAACCATGCAAGTTACGGAACTTGGGTACTAGATACTGGTTGTGGTTCTCATCTATGTAATCATGTGCAGGGCCTCCGAAACCAAGAACCCCTCATCCAGGGTGAGGTTGACCTGCTTGTCGGGAATGGAGCACGAGTTGCTGCAGTCTCGAGGGGAACATACGTGATCCAGCTTCCAAGTGGATTCGAGTTATCTTTGTATAACTGTTATTATGTTCCTAGTTTGTCCAAAAACATTATTCAGTTTCTGCACTTCACAAACTTGGTTTTTCATTTGTAATAGAGAATAATAGCTGTATTTTCTCATTGCACAATATGATTTATGGCAAGGCAGTTTCCATGAATGGAATTAATGTTTTAGATCAAACCACCGAAATATTACATGTGAATAACTAGAGATTAAAGGTTGGTGACAAAGATCAAACTTATCTATGGCATTGTCGTATGAGACATATAAATGAGAAACGCGTAAAACAGCTCATACAGAATGGAGCTATCTCGGCCTTTGATTTCGAATCATATGGCACGTGTGAATCATGTCTCATCGGTAAGATGACTCGTATTTCCTTCAAAGGTGTTGGAATGTGCGCTGCCGACCTATTAGGACCCATACATACGGATGTATGTGGCCCTATGTCGATCAACGCACGAGAAAGCTATAGGTATTTCATCACTTTCACGGATGATTTGAGTAGATATGGCTATGTCTACTTAATGAAACATAAAAGTGAATCCTTTGACAAGTTCAAAGAATACCAGAATCGGGTACAGAACCAACTGGGCAGAAAGATTAAAGCACTTCGGTCTGATCGTGGTGGCGAATATCTTTCTCACGAGTTTGATCAACACCTTAAAGACTGTGGCATCTTTCTAAAGTTGACTCCACCTGGAACACCACAATTAAATGGTGTGTCCGAACGGAGAAATTGAACTCTACTTGATATGGTTCGATCCATGATGAGTCACACCGTTGTGCCTGATTCATTGTGGGGCTATGCTCTTTTGTCGGCCGCTCGAATACTTAACCGAAGTCCGTCTAAAGCTGTTGACAAGACTCCATATGAGTTATGGAAGGGAACGGTCCCAACTTGTCCTTTATTCGGGTTTGGGGCTGCGAGGCTTATGTCAAGTGGAGACACGAGGATAAGCTCGGCCCGCGATTAGTCAAGACATACTTTATAGGCTATCCAAAAGGAACGTTTGGTCATTACTTCTACTCGCCAACCGAACAACGTGTTTTTGTTGCGGCTAGTGCGACGTTCTTAGAAAGAATTTCTCGAGAACAAGTCGAGTAATAGAACCTTCGATCTATCGGAGATTCAAGTACCAACTACCGAGCAACCATTGGAGGAAACAATTCCTTCAACAGAGGCTGCTGTAGATATTCCTGAGGAACCTAGGTTGTCAGGAAGAGTCTCTATTCCTCCAGACAGATACATTGGTATGGTCGAGGAACATGACATAGATGACGTCTTACTCCTAGAGGGTAATGAACCCTCAACCTATAAAGGTGCCATGACTAGTTCTGACTCAAAGCTATGGCTAGAAGCCATGCAATCCGAGATGGACTCCATGTGTGAGAACAACGTGTGGGATCTTGTGGACCTACCTGCAAAGGTACGTCCCCTTCAATGCAAATGGCTTTACAAGATAAATCATGCCGTGGAAGGACAACAAGATATCCACAAGGCAAGACTAGTTGCTAAAGGTTTCACCCAAGTGCCAGGCTTGCACTATGATGAGATCTTTGCACCCGTAGTCATGCTGCGTTCCATTCGGATTATCTTAGCGATCGCCGCATTTCACGACTATGAAATATGGCAAATGGACGTTAAAACCGCCTTCTTAAACGGTTATTTGGAGGAAGAGTTGTACATGGTGCAACCCGAGGATTTTATTGATCCAGAACATCCTAAGAAGGTTTGCAAGCTTAAGCGTTCCATCTATGGACTTAAGCAAGCATCACGGAGTTGGAATCACCGCTTCGACCAAGTGATAAAAGAGAATGGGTTCATTCGACCAGTCGAGGAACCATGTCTCTATATCAAGTCGAGTGGGAGCAAGATTGTCTTCCTAGTACTGTATGTCGATGATATACTCTTGATTGGGAATGACATACCTCTCCTTTCTTCGGTTAAAGCCTGGTTAAAAAACCATTTCCAGATGAAAGATCTGGGAGAGGCACAAAGAATTTTGGGCATCCGTATCTACAGGGATAGATCACGACGGATGTTGTCTCTCAGTCAGGAGTCTTATATAGATAAGATTCTAGAGAGATTCAGCATGACGAACTCCAAAAAAGGGTTCCTTCCTGTGACTACTGGGCTTCACTTGAGCAAGATTCAAGAAGCTAAGACATTGGAAGAGAAAGAGCGCATGAGTCGGATTCCTTACGCTTCGGCTATAGGATCGATCATGTATGCCATGATATGCACACGTCCAGACGTTGCATATGCATTGAGTATGACAAGTCGATTCCAAGCTCATCCAGGTGAACAACACTGGATGGCCGTGAAAAACATTCTTAAGTACCTACGGAGGACTAAAGATTGGGGATTGACTTATGGAGGCGACTCGACGCTCTGCGCCACGGGTTACGCAGATGCTAGCTTCCAAACGGATCGAGACGACTCGAAATCTCAGTCTGGATTCGTTTTTACTCTTAATGGCGCTGCTGTCAGCTGGAAAAGTTCTAAACAAAGTGTTACAGCAGATTCTACGACTGAGTCCGAGTACTATGCCGCTTCGGAAGCAGCTAAGGAAGCAATATGGATGCGTCAATTCTTACAAGGACTATCTGTAATGCCTAGTTCGAATGCCCCAATCACCGTTTATTGTGACAATAAAGGTGCCATCTTCCAAGCAAAGGAGCATAAGTCTAGCAACAAAGCTAGACATGTACAACGGAAAGCTCATCTAATCAGAGATTACGTGGAGCAAAAGGAGATATTCATTGATAAGATCGCTACGGATGACAACATAGCTGATCCTCTCACAAAAGCATTACCACGTGATAAGCATGGAGGGCACATTAATTCCATGGGAATTAGATGTGTTCCTAAGTACTAGTACTCTTTTATGAATTCATGTTATAATTCATTTTCTCGTGTATTCTATTCAACCTCATTGTTATGATATTTAATGTTTTGTTTTTCATGTGGAATTGTACGCCAATTTTGAACACCACAAAGTGAACTGATTAACATTACATCATTTTTAGTCCTTAATTACCCACTTGAGCTGATAACTCAGGTAATCATTTTGTGACGTTGGTTGATGGTGGGTTCAACGAGCCATAAGTCAAACAGTTGACTGACCAATCACAAAGGCGAGTTATACGGATATCTCGTAGGACACCCCGTGACAACGTTATGGAGTCCTAAATGTTTTATAACATTGGGTGCCAGGTCGTGGATAGGACCTCCATAGTGTTCCTTAGAGTCGAGTCTTTTGACTTTCAACTGTCTCTTGAGATTAAGGCAGATTTTGGGTAACTTTCGTTTCTTTCCCACGGTCTTCCGTAACAGGGGCCAAGAGGATTTTTTCTGGGTTATTTCATGCTGCGCTTACATCGGCAGGATTCGAGTTGAGGGAAATATCCAAACCCTTATCAGGATTTTATCATTTCTCAGGGCCACTCAAGGAGTATGTAGTAACTGAAATGCATGGTCATGCTCGAATACAAATTCGTTTTATCAGTTAAGTTACTCTCTAGTCGGGGAAACCACTCTTGATACAGATCGCTTGTGAGATACGACCTTTGCGAATATGGATTTGCAAATTGTCTTACATTGAGTGGGAGAAATTTTAAAAGGATACGAGAATCGGTTATCGCACCTACACTTGTACGGACAAGTGGGAGTTTGTTGGAGCTTGTGTCCTCCACATGTAGTGTGATAACGTCATTGCACATACCTCCCTTGTACGGACAAGTGGGAGATTGTTGGGGCTGGTGTCCTTGACAGTTAGTACAATGACTTACTAAATCTCTTAAAGGATCACAAGGGCATACTTCAGTATTATTATCAGTTGATCCACGTTTATCAATAACGGTTGGCTTGCTAGATAAGTTTGACGTTATTGTCATACGGATGGCGGTGATCAACTGGTCCCTATACGTCACACCTATAGGACACGTTTGAGAGATGTGAAGGTATGAAAATACAGTCACATTTATGCCGGATATGACTAAACAGTTAGTCAGAGGTATTGCCTATTAAATTAGTCAATGAGATGTTGAGATTATTATTTAATACGGATTAAATAATTTTAGCTAATACGGATTACATGATTAATTCGTAAAATTAAATATAAACGGTTATATTTAATTAAATATTGAATTTGCGTATTAATATAAACAGTTATATTAATTTGGCCAATTATACTATATCGTATTTTGTCAGACCATTATTGATGTTATCAAATGCATTAATATCTGATAACATGCATACGATTTATAATTAAAACCCGCAGTTCCCCCCTGAATCCAAACCTGGGGTTATAGTAGGATCAGGTATAACTCTGATCTCTTCCCTTTGGTTTTGATTCAAAGTTATAGCTTCATTAGCTGTAACTCTGGGTTCCAAGTTATTGGCTTGAGAGTTATCTACAGTATCATCAACTGTAGCTTCATATCTCGTACCGTTTTCTCCCAAGTTAAGTTCATCATGAATTCCTTGAATAATACCTTCTTCATTTTCTATTTCAGGCGGATCTTCCCTTGATAACCTGAAATCGGGTTCGTCTTGGTTTTCCTCATCGTCCTGTAAAGGCTTATCGAAGGCATTATTTTCATCAAAGATAACATGAATACTTTCTTCTATGCATAAGGTACGTTTGTTAAACACTTTGTAGGCTTTACTATGATCCGAATATCCTATAAAAATTGCTTCGTCACTTCTAGGGTCGAATTTGCTTAATCTGTTTTTACCATTGTTATGCACAAAGCATTTACTCCCAAAACATCTTAGGTGAGATATATTAGGTTTGCGACCACGAAGAAGTTCATAAGGTGTCTTTGTAAGGATAGGTCTAATCCTAGCACGGTTATGAATATAGCAAGCTGTACTAATAGCCTCAGGCCAAAAGTTTCTAGGTAGGCCACTACAAAGAAGCATTGTTCTAACCATGTCTTCTAAGGTTTTGTTCATTCATTCTACGACTCCATTCTATTGAGGGGTTCTAGGTGCCGAGAAGTTATGCCCAACACCGTTGGTCTTACAGAACTCAATAAAGGCATGATTGTCAAACTCAGTTCCATGGTCAGTACGAATATTTACTAGGTTAGATTCATATTTGTTTTGGACAAGTTTCATGAGACTAACAAATTCATCGAATGTTTCGTCTTTAGAATGGAGAAAGATTAGCCAAACAAATCTAGAGTAATCATCAACTAGAACGAAGACGTACCTGGAACCACCTCTGCTTCTTACCTTCATAGGGCCACATAGATCCATGTGTATTAGTTCAAGAGCTTTTATGTACTTACCACTCTTTTCGGCTTAAAAGATGATCTGACGTGTTTGCAACGTGCACATGTGTCACTCATCCTTTCTTGATCAAATTTGATCTTTGGGAGACCTTCGACCAAGTCCCATCTTTTCAGCTTACTTAGAATAGGTGAGCTAATATGAGCAAATCTCTTATGCCATAAACATGGATCATCTAACGTAACTTTCATGCAAGAGAGAGAGAGAGAGAGAGTTAGTAGGTACGACATTTAAATCAATCATATAAACGTTTTTCTTTCTATGACCTTCAAGGATTACTTTGCTAGTGCCTTCCATAGTTATACGATATATATCTGCATGAAAAACAACTTTGTTCCCTTTGTCGCATAATTGAGATATACTAATTAGATTTTTGAGACCACTTACCAGGTACACATCATTTATAGCATGAGAAGATGAAATACCTATCTTACTGATTCCTATGATTTTTCCCTTCTTATTATCACCAAAGGTGATTTTTCCTCCGTCGAATGGTTTTAGTGTTTGAAATAGGTTTACGTCGCCTGTCATATGTCTTGAGCATCCACTGTCGAGATACCATAAGTTATTTTCCTTGGCGACAAACTGCACATATAGGTTCAAAGACAGGATTTAGGTACCCAAGCATACTTGGGTCCTTTGTTGTTAGTAATCACAAATACATCTTCTCTTTTCACCCAGACTTGTCTTACGTAAGATTTTCTATAATGGTAGTAGTTGGGTTTTGATGTTCTTGTCTACGTCTTAGTTTGTAGTTTAGATGACCAATTGTTGTGTGTCGTAGGTTGAGGATTTTGTTTGGTTCTATTTTTCTTTTCTTCGTAATCAAATGTCATGTCGTAGAACCATCTATGGTTAATGTTTCTTTCCTCAACTTTGTCATCATCACTATTAGAGACGGAAATAGTGTCGTTTGGTATACCTAAGGATTTAACAAACTTAACTCCGGTTTTAAAATCTTGTGCGTGTTTTACACAATTTTCTCGGAGGTGACCAGTATGACCACAGTAAGTACATATTAAATACTCAGGTAGGTCGACATATTTCTTCTTCTAAAGTCTCTGTCTGTGGGGCTTTGTTTACACTTTGAGTGATCCCTTCTTCCATAACATTCGTGACCTAATCCCATTTTCATGTTATTGTCGGATTTTTCAGTCAGGAAGTTTAGAACGTTGGTGCTTTCTTCCCATTTATCGTGAACCCTCCGAGCATGAAGAAGAAGGTCCTTTAAGGAGTCTATTTGTAATACCCCGTATATTAGCCTCGGTCAATGGCAGTCAAACCATGTTTTATACAAGTATTTCAAACGGAATGTTTATAAAGTATTTTACGTAAACTGTTATTATTTTATAAATCGTATTTCAACGATTATTTCGTATTTCATAATCATTTTATATTTGTTGATTAATTCATAAAATGACATTTCATTCATATTTCTTTTATTTTAATAATACGTTTGTAATTTAATATGTTTTCTATTTTCTATTTGTTTCTCATCTATGCTTAATTTCTAATTTTATTGAAGTTATGCTTATATTTAAATTCTATATTCCTTATAAAGTCTTATAATTAATTTAATTTATATTTACATAATATAATTAGTATAAATAATTTATACGCACTCGTTATTTTAAGTTACGGGTTGAAAGCGGGATATAGCCTCGAGATGCGTGATGGGCCGATTAATGAGATAAATGGGCTCGTCCAACTTTTACCCTAACTCTAGAATAACCCTTGTTGACATATCATACCTTACCATCTACCAAAAACCCTACCTCCCAACATCGATATACCAAAGACCCAACACCAACATACCAAAACCCTAAGCTTTTGGCAGCCACCGCGAGATTTAGGAAGAGCAAGAGGACTGCTTCACCATCGTCATCATCACCATAGTCTACTCACCAAAATCGTCAACCACCATAACTAGTAAGCAATCGTTTTGTATGACAATTCAATTGTATTTTTACGTTGCTCTGTTTTGTCCTTTTTAATTGTTTTTCGAACTGTTTTTTTTGTTTAAGTTTGATATGAGTGTCGGGTTAGTAGTTGTAGGGTGTTAGTGGGTTATGTGGGTGGTTGTATGGTGGCATGTGGTGGCCGGAGCACCACCATAATAGGACTGATTTGAGGCGTTAAATAGATCAGAAACACGTAAGAACAGGGGATGGGGTACCACCCTATGTCGAGTCTTTTTGGGTTTGTTAACAGGTAAGATTAGTCTAGGTTAGTGAGAGGGGATTTCTGGGGTAGAGGCGACCACCCTGGTGCTGGTTTGGTGGTCGTAGGTGGTGGCTAGCGACGGTAAAGAAATGGGAATTGCAGAAGAGAGGCGTGAACAGTTAGAAACAGGGGAAGGGTTAGCGTGTTGCAGGCCACTTAGTGAAGGTTTTGTGGGGTGTTAGAGGAGGACGAGGGCTCGAATGGACCACCAATGGAACCACCGTGAGTCAGTGGTGACAACGGTGGTGGCCAGAGGTGGTGTGAGGCACGGTGGTGAGAGAAACGAGTGGTAAAAGAAGGGGGTGTGCGAGAGAGTTGCTGGAAAAACGAGATGTCGGGTATGTGCAGGCTACTTTGAGGTGATGTGGCGGTTGCGGTGGTGTTCCCTGGTGGTGTCTAAGGCATGGGAGTGGTGGTTGGTAGTACATATGTAAGTTTAGGATTAGTGGTGGTGGTCGTAGGAAGCCAGGCTGCTGGTAATAGTGACGGGAAAAGACGGTGTTGGGGCTGTCAGTTGTTTGTTCAAGAGGGGCTGAACTGTCGTGGAATTGTCGTGGGTTGAGTTTAATTGTATGGTAATGTTGTTTTCTTAAGTTGTACAGCGTGTTGTGGTTGGACTAATATATTATTATTATTATTATTATTATTATTATTATTATTAGTATTATTATTGTTGTTAATGTTATTACTATTATCATTATTATTATTAGGAATTCAATTAGTTTACATTTGTTTACTTAACAATGTAATTAGTTTAACTAGTTTGTTATTCTCTCTTATGACCGTATTTATTTGATTGACTGTATAAGCTATTTAATTAGTTACGATTTATATAGTTCGGTATACGCGTTTGACAAATATATTTGATGTAATTATTAGTTATACATTTTATATCGCTCCTTATTTAATTGTTGTTAATAACTAGTGTTGTTAATAATTAGTGTTGAGACGGTTTTTGCTCTCTATCTTTCGTACTATTTGAGCATGTAATTTTATATTAAAGAATAATTAGTTATAAAATATTTTATATTGTTGGAGTCGGATTTAGTATTAATATATATATATATATATATATATCATAGTTTACGTGCTTTTGTATGAATTCATATAACTAATGTATTCGAGTAGCTATATGAATTAATAATGGTTATGAACATTGTGATAGTTAGTAATCGGATAATTTATATTGTTAGGTGATGATTTTGAAGTGACAATATTCTGTTTACTTGCTGGCTTGCTGTTGGACTACATTGCTATCCAGGTAGGATACACTGACATTATACTCTATGATGTGTTATGAATGAATGTTGGATTGTGTGTTATGATTTATATGAAAATGGTATTGGTTGGATTGAGTGTTGTTTATTATTATTGGTACGCGCATTGCATTATTTAATAACATGATGAATTAAGAGTATTGTTGCATTCATGAGCATGACATGTGCATTGGTTACGGATACGAGATGATGATGATATTATTGGGCCCAGGCTAGTTCTGCAGGACTAAACCTGGTGACCTCAGCTGTTATGCTGGTGTTCGGCGACGGCCGATTATAGTCTGCCGGGAGGTTCGGTATGGCTGGGTGTTACGGGTTTGAGATTGAGAATTGAGATTGAGATTGAGCTCGAGCTTATCATTGCATTTGCATATCATAATTGTTGCATTATAATTATTGTGTTACCCTACTCAACCGCGAGGTTGACAGTGTATTCGTGTGCACCTACGATGATCCGGAATGGGGAGTAGATTCTACAGGTCAGAGACAGATGAGCTAGGAGCTGGGGCGGAATGTGAGATGCATACTTTGGACCGACTTAGAATTTTATCACATTTAGAGAAGTCATCAGTTGTATTTTCTTTTCCGTTATGTTGTAACTGTAATAACCAAAAGTTTAAATTTTATTAGTTTTGTATAAAGTACTGTGGCTTGTTTTACTTTGTTATTCACTACCTCCGACATTCCGAGATGGTAACAGCTCTATTTATTTGAGAATGTTTTGCTAAAGGCTCTTAAATAAATGGGGGTGTTACACGATTTCCTTTTTACATTCACTATGGTCGATGTTGCTAGACTCTTTTAGGTTTTAAATGTCTTTATGAAAGTCGGAAACAATTTTAGCATGTTCCTTCTTGATGTTATACAAGTTGAATTCTAGATCCATGATTTTCTTTTCGAGAATCTCAACTTCTTCTAGATGAGTCTTATCTTCAACAACTGTCGAAGATTTAGACTTTAGAAGCTCATTTGCCTTTCTCAATTCTGAAATCATAGCTTCATTAGCTGTAACTTTAGATTGGAGCTATTTAATGTTGAGTTTTAGTTTTGAGGTTATAGCTTCATTAGTTATAACTTTAGACTCAAGAACCTTTTTCTCAGACATAACTGTTTCCAACTTAACATTGGTTTCAATGTTTATTTTGGATTTCAGTTTCTTAGCTTTGGCTTTTAGAAGTTGATTTTCCTCAGCAATATCGAGGATCTGTTCTTTCAACTCTTCTAACTCAAGACTTTGTTCATGACATTGGTCTAGGGTTTTCTCAAAGTATTTAATTAACATAGCCTTAGACAGATTTTTAACTTGACTTTTAAGTTGTAGAAAATTTACCTCTTCGTCATCGTCGTCTGAGTCGGATTCTCCAAGGAGACACATATGGGATGCGTTATCTTCATCATTGTTGTTTGAGATTAAATCGAGGCTGGCGTTGCTTAAGCAAAGGTTTGCTACCTCATCGTCTTCTAAGTCCTCGTCATCTTCAGTTTCTAATTCTCCCCAGCATGATGCAAGCATCACCTTTTTGAATTCCGTTTTAGTCTTTTCTCTCTTGGATTTGTCTTTGATATTGTCCCAGCTTGGACAATCCTTGATCATATGATCTTGTTGACCGCACTTGAAACATCCTCTTTTGAAGAATGTTTGTTTAGAGTCAGTTTTCCTTTTGTCGACTGTTTTGTTATTGGGGTTTTTGTATCTTCCTTTAAAAACTGCTTTCTTGAATCGTCTTGCGAATAGAACTGTTTAGTCCTCAAGTTCTTGTTCGCATTCCTCGCTTGTGGAGGCTTGTAGTGCGACGCCCTTTCCTTTAGGGTCATCATCATCTTTGTTTAGCATGAT